>CM060902.1:1127706318-1130106318 GCA_030737815.1 Allium fistulosum
TTTTGCAAATAAGCTATTCTTATTCAACATAAACACAATTTTCATCATCATTTGCTAATTGATTTTTGATTTTGAAAAGAAAGTAAAAATAAAATTTGATGATCTATCTTGCTATTTATAATAGTAAATAGATTATACTTAAAATAGCTTTTGCTTTGGCTTCGTTTTCACGAGAATTTATAAGTGATATAAGTGTTGTATTATAGTTTGATGGTTTAAGTTATGTTAATTTATATCATAAATAAACCATACTTATGATCAATGCAACAATTATTTCACTTAATATCATAACTAGAGATCATAAATTATTTGTTTGTTGATTTACAAAAAATATGAGAGTGGATTTGCCACTAAATTGTTCTCTAATCTCATAGTTTTTAATCTCATTTTCCTTCTAATTTTAGCTTCATTTCGTTTACAAATTGTAGTTAACAATCTTCTCTCCACTTTGGTCTAATCTGATTGATTAGAAAATTCTAAAATCTAAAAAATTCCCTGCGGATCGATCCATACTCGCCACGTACTAAAATTGTACGCCGTGCGCTTACAGTTAAAATTAATTCAAAATTTATCGGCATTTTTCTAACACAATAGAAAATTTGTCGCTAAACAGATTTCTAATAAATAATTTTTTTATCAAATCAAATCATAGGGTCAAACATTATGCTTAAAATACCGAAAGGGTTTTGCATAGTACACATATCGATTTAGCTTAAAATATATTTAACTTTGCAACCCAATTTTAAAACACTAAATTTCTGTATTTGCAAAAGTCTACAAACAGAAGTTTTAGATATTTTAGTTAGATTTCCAAAAAATAGATGTTACCTAAATCTATTTAGTAAATCAACATATATGCTCAAAATACAGAAAGGAATTTTGCATAGTACACACATCGATCTAATCGAAAATATATTCGACTTTGCAACAAAATTTCAAAATAGTAAATATTTGAATTTTCAAAAGTGTATAAAATAAAAGTTGTACATATTTTACTTAAATTACCGGTAATCAAAGATTTAACCAAATCCATTTAGTAGATCAAAAGATATGCTCAAATACAAAAAAGATTTTGCATTGTACATATATCAACTAGCCAAATACATCTTCGACTTTGCCACCAGGTTTCAAGATAGAAAACGTTTGAATTTGCAAAAGCCTATAAAACAAAAGCTGTAGATATTTTACTTAGATTTCCAGAAAACCAAAATTGCCCAATATCTATTTAGTAAATCAAAAGTCATATTTAAACATAGCAAGGGTTTTGAGTAGTACTTTAATCGAACATACCAGAAAACAAATATGACTTTCTAAAAAGATATCATGATATAAAACGTCACTACTACAAAACAGGCCATTTGCGACCGTTGTTTACCCCATGTTGCTACGGTTAAACAACCGTAGCAAATGCAGACGTCGCAACAGGTAAAAACCTATTGCAACAGTTTTTGAACCGTCGCAAAAAACTCTTTTTTGCTATGGTTGTTTATGACAACCGTCACAACATACCTATTTTTTACGACGGTTCTTCATAACAATCGTTGCAATAGACTATCATTTTGGCTTTGAAAAGGTGACCTTTCGCTACGGTTTGATTAAACAACCGTCGCAAATTACCTATTTTTTGCAACGGTTCTTCATAATAACCGTCGCAACAGACAGTTATTTTGACTTCGAAAGAATGACCTTTAGCTACGGTTGGTTTAAACAACCGTCACAAATAGGGCTGTCAATGGATACCCGAAAAATCCGAAATTCGTCCGCATCCGAAAAGTGAATAAATATCTGATATCCGAAAAAACGGATGCGGATGCAGATACATCCGCATCCGAAAATTATCCGTCCGGTTTTTGTCAAGATTATAGTTCAAATTATGTGTATTTTAGTGCAATGAAAATGAAAAGTATTCATTTATTATTTTATTAAGTTAGTGGTTTATATTATATGCATTTAATGCTTATTAACTGCTCGAAATTACTTATCATCATCATATTTGTTAATTTTTAGCACTTTTACAATTAATAGGATTGAAAAATATTTATGTTAAACTAAAATTTTCTTTTTATAATTCTTGAATTATCGGTCGTTAGCGGATAGGATAATTATCCGATATCCGTCCGTATCCGAAAATGATTTCGGATGCGGATGCGGCACTATCCGCATCCGAAAACATCCGTTGACAGGCCTAGTCACAAATTGCCTATTTTTTGCTATGATTTTTAATAATAACAATCGCAATAGACTAGCATTTGGCTTCAAATATTCAGTGCAGATTCATATAATGGATTAATACAAAAAGTTACTAACTCAGCGTGGTAAAAGTACATCAATAACAAATAAACTTTATATAGATGTTGAAACATCATTAAACTGGCTTAATACGTACATATCAACAATACCAAAAAAAGTATCCTTAACAGCTAAATACAGGCAGCATTATTTGTTTTGATTAAATAACTACAATACAAAATTTAACAATAGTGAAATCTAAACATGATAACTTCACATCAGTTAAAAGAAACTGAATATGCAACGTAAGAAACAAGGAAAAATAGTATTCTCTAATTAAACTGCAGCATACCTATAAGAATATAGACCGAAAGATTTAGCTTTAATTGCTTCCTTTCTGTTTGAGAGTAATTTTGTCCCCTAAACTGATTGCAATTCCTTGGGTCTTGCACCTATAGCTTCAGCCAATAAAACCTAACACAAAATCTATTTATGGTTACTAATCAAAACAATATCCTATTTATGTCAATAGATGTCAAAAACCTGTAATATATATCAATCATTTAAGGTTTCCAAAACCAAAACAAAGAAATAGGTTACTATTTAAAGTTTCCAAATTTAAAACAAAATTCCTTTAGCCTATAAAACCTGTAGAAATAATACCTCACACAAACACAACATCACTTTGGTCAATCTTCAAACCGTCAAAGGGTACAAAATAAGCTACCAATGCACATTTAAGGACATAATCTCATGTTCATAGAGTACCCATCCTAAAATACAACTAAATTTGGTTTCCTAATACAATGACTAAAAATACCACTAAATTTGCCTCTTATACTTCTTAATACAGGGGCCATAAGCCCACCTTCCTCTTCTCTGTTATTTCATTGTTCAACTTCATCTCCTATAATAGTCCTATTGTGAGGTTTGTACCTATTTTGTTTTCGTCAGTTTATGTACTTTTACCACTGCCAGGTAATGTAGGAACAACACCAGAGCACCCTAACTTCCCCTTGGCTTCAGTTAACAAATTTAACACATTTAAACCAAAAAGTTGCCTAAATAATTGCCTATATATCACCATATCCTATTACACCACAACTCATAGCAAGATGAAACAAACAAGAACTAAACCGTTCCAAAAGTAATAAAAAAGGAACATAAATTCTCATGCATATTTTTTCTTAAATGTTAAGAAATAAAACTTGCATGGTTTATATTGTTTTTATTCAGAAATGAGAACATGCAAAAGCCTGAAAACCAACATAAGATGTGCTTGAAATTATAAATAATTGTACCTTAAATCTTAGCCTAAGAGCATCATTTTCCAAGCCTCCTACTTGATTGGAGCACCTACACCAATTCACCACCTACATAATATACAATCCGTTGATCCAGATATTGAGGACACTATAGTAATATTACAAGATATTTCATTAGTCGGTTTAAAATGAATTTATATCTCAAACCAAGTACAAGTTTTTATCTTTTTGTTAGTGAATAAATTACCTTAACATTTATCCATTTCAAGTGAGTTCCTCGAGACTTACCACCGTATGCCTTATAAGCTTTAAAGGCCCTGCACATATGAAGAGCCGTAAACATTGTTCACTAAAGTTTTGTTATATCCCATATGGAATACTTTTCACTGAAGTTTTACACTAATGAACAATTGGTTTATGGTTTTAAACAAAATAGTGATTGCAAGTAAATATACATGTTATTTGACTATTTACGATCCGTTTGACTATGTAAACACAAAATTATCCAATGCAGTATTGTAGCGTTTCTGACATGTGAGATTTGAAGTCCATGCGTCATTCACAAAGAACATGAAGAGGCCTTACCACTAAATATTTATTCACTATATAAAAGATGGTTCTTATACACGTATGGTTATAGGTATAAATTAGATTTTGACTATTTTGTGAGTGCTGACATCAACTCTCAGATTTTTGGTTGATATTTCGAATTTCAGCAACACAATTTGTATGAGTTGATCATAAACAAAGCTAGAGGAAAAGTGGACCGATAATAATCCTTTTCTATTTCCTACTTTTGATAAATTAATGGACAAAAATGTCAATAATTCATCAAGTTTCCCATTTATGTGAATCATATCTATTATCTGTTATCTGAGTTATGCTCAGTCTACAAACTGAGTTATGCTCAGTTTATAATTGAGCATAAGCTCCAGCATAAGCTATAAGTTATTCTCAGTTTAACCGGGTTACGCTTAGTTTAATTGAGCATGAAATTAATATCTCAGTTATGATTAGCTTATATGAACAGAGCTATGCTATGTATATATAACTCAGTTTATATAAAATGAGCTTATGCCCAGATCTCAGTTTATATAACACACTCCAATATTAGGATTGATTATTAGCAAATCATGATGTACTCTTAAATAAGAAACTACTCGCTGAAGCTGAAAATGATTCTAAAATACTTCTGAAACAACAACAAAAGTTCACGGTTCTTTTGTGTTTCTAGATTGATTCTACTGAATAGACTAGAATCCAAGTCAATTTTTCACTGAAGTTCTCTTTAAACATTGTTCCAACTTCCAACCATATGTTTATCGTTATTATAAATATAAAAGGACCCACAATCCGAATGGCATATATCCCGGTAAACAATACAAAATGCTACAATTAACTTATTTTGGAAAGAAGATAGATAATTTCGCACATATTCTTTAAACTGAGCAAAAGAAACCAATATTTTATGCTTTTAAATAAATACATAGCAATTTGAAAAAACATAAAAAATACAGTATTTTTATTTTTATTTTTATTAAAGCATGTAACAATTTATTTTCAAGTCTTGTCATTGCTAATTCTCATTCTTCTCGCAGTGTTTCCACTTCTGGATTTCTTAGATTAACATCTGAAAATGAATGGTACACATTCTAACCACATTCCAAATTACACAACTCTTCACCATGGTCACAACTCACAAGTCCCAGTTTAAGGCGTTCCGAACAATTTTAAATTACTGGATTAGAAGGTTGAAGTTGATGATGTTTTAAATAAGAATTTGTTTAGAGGTGCGATAGAAAGTAAATATTGTTGTAGATTCTCTAATAATTTCAAAATAACAATAATAATCAATTTGACTTTGGCATTAAAAACTTTACAACTCAATTCGAAAACAGCATTAAATATGAATTGAATATATACAGAAAAACTGATAAATTCAAACATAGATATAGATCAACGAATGTCCTGCTATAATAAAATTCTTTGATCTCTTACCATAATCCATGGTCTGACGTTGTTTGTACCAATTTTCTGCATAACTATGTGTTACTTCTGCATTTGCATTAATTATAATTATTTTTTCATAATCCAGATATGCACTATAATGTTTTCTTATAAAATTATAATCTACACATGTTTCAGCATTACACTGTACCTTTTTTATAAAACTATATTTCGGCATATCATTGTAAAATACATAAGTTTTTCTTTTAAATACCAAATGCTCTTTCAATAAGTATGCACAAACTAAAATGATAGTAGTTGGAAATTCATTGTATCATTTTCAAACATAACGGGGCTGTTGAAATTCTACAGGACTATGAACCGACTGACGTGGAGAAGTGAACTGACTGACGTGGAGAAGTTCCAAATTACAAGTTACTATTATGGGTTGATTCTTTTCAATCATACATTAAGAAACTAAATATCAAATTAAAATTAGCACGCCTAGCTAAAACCGTTAACATGAGATTCTTCCTATGAGGTCTAGTAGTATTTCATCTGCTTGTTTAGGGCACAGACCTATATGTGAATCTCACGAAAAGAAATACATACACATATCAAATTAAGCAGAATATACATTTATCAATACAACTATGTTAACTAGGTATTATATTCCAAGCTGATTTCACCTCCATGTTCAGCCCATACTAAAATATGAAAATAAAAGGGGATTAACATGTCCTACCTAACACTGAAAAATGTTTGAACCTTCTACCATTACATCCTTATGTAAAACAAGATTCATGTTTATGTGAAGGCTGTATGCATCAAGTAGGAGCCCTACTATTTCCACCATCTTTTAGACTACAAATTGCATAGTCTAAAAATTATCCAAAGTATATTCTTAAGTACCTCAAATCCTACTCATCAAAAAATAAAACAAAAACAAAAACAAAAACAAATAAACAAAAATGAAACGAAAAAGTCAGTGAACAATTTCAATTGAACTACATACGGTATCCAATTTGTATTGCCATTAGAATTATATATCATACCCAATTCCATTGTTGTCCAAATATTTTCTTCACTCGTCAAAATAATTTGACGGTTGAAGTTAGAACTCTATTTATTATAGTCTAAAATAAATTGTTGCTAGAACTGGATAACTTTCAATTAAAGGATAATTTTGATTATAAAACATGTTGCATATTGTAGGGGTCTTAACAGAAACGTTAAAAACTTATTACATTTATACATTCAGTGCTTAACAGGAAAGGCAATTTGCAAGATATAAAACCAAAATCATGTAAAAAGGTAAAATAAAGAGGGAACAAGTGATATTTCAGACACCCAAGACAAATTCAAATGATAGAACTAATTGACTGCTACCTGCTCTATTAAATATATGACCCACCCAAAAATCTTTAGGTCCAAAACTAAATGTATTGACTTAATGTATTGTGCGCTGTAGGATTATTTTTGAAAATTGGGGTTTAGCTGTGATTCTTTTGACTGCTGTCTTTGGTTTTTCTTCTTTTTGGAGGAATTGTAAAATTTGAGCATGTGGAAATCCCTTTTATATAACTCAGTTGTGTACATAGTTAGCAGTAAAAAGTAAATATGCAAATAAGTAATGGTTTTAAAGAGACATTAGAATATATAAATTGAATTTGTATGTCAATAATATACCAGCTTTAACAGGAATGAAATGACCATCTTTAGAAATGTCAGTCATGAGTTGATTTAATTCAATATGAAACACGTGGGCCATAGCATCTGCTCTATCTTCTGAAGGTTGCCTTAGGATGATGTTAATCATTTCTTTTATTTCAGGACATTTAGAGTTGCAACTAAATGTGATAAGTAAGTCTGGAAGTCTGCTTCAATGGCATTTTGCTAGTACATCATGTTATAAATAAGTTTGGATCATACAGCGTGGACCACCGACAAATGAAGATGGTAGAATAGTTTGTTTACCAATGGACTTGGCAACACCTGCAGGGATTGCATCTTGCATGCCATTATATAGATCAGATCAGATAGTTAATTGATTTTCATGAACCTAATGTAGTCGGTCATCGAGATCAATGGTTTTAACAGCGTCATATAGCAGACCCTTAACCTATAGATGGTTTGTTGAAATATTAAAATCCAACAGTCATTAAATTTATTCATGAACTTCACTTGAAGTGCACTTTTTTCACATATATGGACTTCATGTAGTTGCATAGTAATCCAAGAAAAAACCAATTTTTAAAAACTATTTTCAACAAGGTATTGGATTGTTTTGTGATGCGGTGAAAACCACAAATATTCCCTCTAAAGTATGGTGATACTACTTGCTAATAACATATCAAAAGTCAGTAGAAACAGAGAGCGTGCCTTTTAAATTATACAATATTTTGTTCAGACATTCTTCAAGCATCACGATTTTATCTTTATGTCTAGGTATCATATACATTATTTGCATGGGCAGATTTATAGGCTAACCAACACCGAGTTGCTGAACGATTTGGGGAATTTCATAAATCAGGTTTTGAGCTTCATTTCCAAACCAGCTAGTAAGTAGTATATATATTCTATAGATTAATCAATGCATTCACTGTTCCATATATCTCTTTATATAATCTTTTCTCTAGAAATTAAAAATACATACCTAGTCTAACTCTTAGCAGTCATTACACTGAAATTCAACAAACTTGGGTTAGGATTTATGAAATCCTAGTGGGTAGCATTTCCTATAAACTCGTGTACAAATGTGTGGTAAGTAAATTCAGTGCAACATTTTATTACTTTCAAAATAACAGAGTCACCTGAAACAAAATGTCTTTCCAAAAAACAAATTTCATCAGAGATAGAATCGCCACATATTACCTGCGAACAAAATAAAGGCATTCATCACGTACAAGTTCTCACATTTTAGAAACAATGTCTGTTCTATAAAATAATCCCATACAAAAAATCTAGCACTCGCTGCCTGCAAGTCGGCTATACAAGAAAAAACTAGCACTCGCTGCCTACAGGTAGGCAAAAAGCAGAATTTTTATACTTTGCGATCCCAAAATCTAGAACTTTACAATAATTGGAAAAAATCAACAATTTATATGTGGCACTCTACTCAACATAGGTGGTTTCATTATAACACATACCAGTATTCTTAGATCGGCGACAGCAGAAACGCGGAGACGGAGTTAGGCAGTGAGAAGTTAATACGCGATTTGAGATGTTGAAATGGAGGTAGGCAGGTGGAGACGGAGGTAGGGTTGGAAATACGGCAGTTCGATTTGAGAAGGTAATACATAATTTGAGAAGGTAGGGTTGGAGACGGAGGTAGGCAGGCGAAGATTAGTGAGCAGTAGATTTAGGTATCGTTTGTTCAAAGGGCTGGACACTGAAGGCTGGACACTGAAGCCTGATTGTTGAATACTGATTGCTGAATACATGAAATATTGTTTTTTTGCTATCTAATTAAAATTTTGTTTTAAGAACATAAATCACCATTTTGACAATATTACCCCTCAATTTTACAAGTAATTATTCTTTGGCACAGTGCCATTGAAAATGCACGCTTAATTACTTTATCTTATGTCTTATATTTTGTATAAAATAAAAAACAAATACGTAACGAAATTATTTATTTATATTTTTTTCACATCTGCACTACATATTACTTTATATATATATTTGAATGAAAAATATATCGTAAAAAAATCATATATATTTCATTTTCGTTTTTATTAATCAATTTATAAAGTACTATATTTTAATTTATACTGAAACGTTAGGTGGGCAACCATCAATTTTTTTTTGTCAATAGTTTTTAGTATATTTGTTTCCATTTATTGGAAACTACTGAATAAAACTATAATCAAAACAAAACGAATAATCAATTCAAAAGAGAAAGAGATAACTAAAAACAATATTGATATTATGTCTAAACTTTTCCAATTGTTTGATATACTATATAAGACATCTAAATGTTGTGTTACATAAGAGTATAATTGAAAATTCAGTGCAATAAGTGATCAGCACATCCAATAAGCACTAAAATTTTGCTTATTCATTTCACTTAATAAAAGAGCTTAATGAGGTCACTTGTTTGAAAACAAACAAGTTATTAAGGTCTTATCACTTGTTCAAATAAGCATTCAGCCCTTTTTATCTTGAAACAAACAGAGCCTAGATTTTTGTTAAGAGGGAAATGAAATTAGGTTACGGGCAATTTCAATTCGGGTGGGCTGCAATTTGCTTATCTATTTGCTATTATAAAACAGCGCAAATTATTTTTTAATTTTTTAGTCACATTTGCAATAGGTATTTGCTACGGTTATGAAAATAATTGTCGCAAATAACAACGTATTTGCTACGGTTATAGACAAAAACCGACGCAAATTGCTTTTATTAAATTTTCTTTTGTTTCTCATAGACCAACTGCTGCGGTTTTTAAGAAAAACCATCGCATATTATACTATTTGCAACTGCTTTTACCTAAACCGTCGCAAATAAGGCGACGCAACAGACAGATTGTGTACTAGTGCATTTTAATTTGCAAAAGACTATAAATATAAGTTGCAGATCCATTTGTTAGCTTCTAGAAAAACAAAAATTGCACAAATCCATTAAGAGAACCAAAATATACGTTCAAAATGAAGAAAGAGTTTTGGGTAATATTTTTTTCTACCAAATCAAAGAACATATTCGATTTTGCAAAAATATTTCAATAGAGAAAATATTTGGATTTGCAAAAGTCCATAGTAAAAAAGTTGTAGATCTATTTCTTTGCTTTCCAGAAAATCCAAAATTATACAAATTCGTTAAGAGAATCAAAAGGTATGTTCAAAATACAGAAAGGGTTTTGGGTTGTACTTTTATTGAATAGACCAGAAAATATATAGCTTTGCAACAAGATTTGCAAAAGTGTATAAAACAAAAGTTGTAGCTATTTGAATCACCTTTCAAATGGATTAAAAATCATCGAAGTAGATGAGTATATCAAAAGTTACGTCGAAATTACCGAAAGTTGTATAAACTTCGAATTCCATCTTAATCATTTCATTACTCATTTTATATATTATAAAATAATATGAAAATTTAAAACTTGATAATATTATTCACCCGAATGGTGTATACTCCAGATCCTTACTCAAATTCCTCATTTTCCTTTAATTTTTATTGATTTTAATTTGAGAGAATGAACTTCTAGAAATACCATTCCACCATCAAATCTCCTTACTTCATGTCAATGAACTCTCCCAACAGCACACTTCTATGAGACTCAAAAATAGACCGAACCTCGAACCTTTTTCTAAACTATGCCCAAGTAATCTCCTCCTAAGGGGTCTCGACAATTACCTTCTCCCACCAATCCATAGCATCTTCAAGAAACTGCCCTGAAGTCAATCTTCTCCTTTGCGCATCATCTAGTTTTAAATCTCCAAAGATGCGCTTACATACTTTTAACCAGTTTAACACCTCAACTTCCAACTCCTTCCCGGTTAATATCTTGCCTCCTAGGTTCCGATAGTTTTGTTTTGGCTTCGAGATGTCTTCCCTTGCCATTAGTCTTGGCTGGACAACCTCGGGCATATATTCCCCCATCCTCTGTACCATGAACTATCAAAATAAAGCATTTAAATCTATTCCCACTGTAGGTGGGGCTTCCTCATTCTCAGTTACTAAAGTCATTTCTCTTACATTCCCTTCATCCGTCTATGTACTTTCGTTCTCTCTTCTAGCATTGGCTCTACATACTATAATTCATCCACTCTTCACTTTCATACTTTCTTTTTTGTTTCAAAAAATATTCATTAGAATTGGAAGGTAATAGCAAAAAATAGTAGAATGGTGGATATATCCACCTACATCTAAATAGCAAAATACAAGTATGTCGTATGATAACGTATACCATCCCAAGGTGTTATTAGATAATCTCTACTTAAACCTTTACTTAGCTCGAATTTACTTAAGTGTCCCCTAAGCTAAGCTCTGATACCAACTGTAACATCTCTTATTCCAAAACCCAAAGATGGAACTCCAATGTGATACAGTTACCTTGGAATTATCTTTCGATGATAGAGATGAGATTAGTTATATATTAATCGATTTAAGAAAACAGAGCAGTAAATGAACATCACTAAATGAACTCAACATTACAATCCCAAATTAGTTCCCATATCTTTCCCACATAGAGGTCAAAAATATAATACAATCATAGTAGTAATGTCATGCCCAACATATGAAGATGATGACATGAACACTTAATACATGGGAACTAGAAAATCCATTTATCTTATCCAAACCTTCCGCTTCATCTTTAGAACACCGAGTTCATCTTTCAAAAGAAACATGTCTAGATCCATAAACTCGGCCTACTCGAATGAGTACTCATGAGTTTATGTTGAAAACAATGATAAAACATGTGTTAGACATACAGTATGGCATGAGCAATATATTACCCTAAACACAAATATGGTGAGATCTCGCTGCTAACGCACGGAATGTGTTTTCCCCTCACTATAACATAACATTCATTTGCAACTTGCAACATAAGCATAAATCATTATTTCATTCCTAAAAGTCTTATACATGCTATGATATTTCAATCAGGACCAATATCCATTCCATGTGATACTCCATCCAGTAATCATTCTCATTTCTTTTCAAAACCTGTAACAATCAACATTCGATTACCACCACGGCCTTATGCCTTCTTCTTCTGATAGAGAGTTAAAGATTTAGCTTACGGTTGCCATAAATGCCTTATGCATTGATTGCTTTCTTAGTTATAACTAGTTACACCATTCGATTTCATTTGCTACCCTAGGCCTTACCCTCATGATTTTGTGTTTCGGTTGCTACTCCAAACCTTACACCTACGCTTTCGGTTCTTGACTGCCACACCTGGCCTTTTGCCATCTACCAAATAGTGCTTTGGCTGCCATGTCTGGCCTTACACCAATTGCTTTTGTATTTCAGATGTCACCTTAGGCCTTACTCTAACACTTTTGGCTATGGTTGCTGTGACGCCCCACCTCTATACCCACGCTAACCAAGAACACTACGATGTAGTGCTGTCAATTAGCATGGAGAATAAGGCTGTGGAGGAGCGACCATCCATGTAACTTCTTTGTGCGAGCACCGATATGTCAGATAGAATAGAATGCATATCTTTTAAGGAGGAAATCCGACATACCGATACAAACACAAAGCTATCACATGGTGGCTATATATAATCTTCGAAAACAAACATAGAAGTAATCATAACATAAATCAGTCACAGACATCCATATCACAAAGGCGGAAGAAGATATGAATAAATATATATAACACATGAAAGTGTTCATTAGAGTAGTGGTCAGAAAGATCCACGATAATACAAAAGAATAGCAACACGTGCTATACAAAAGAATAAGTACACAACGTAGAGTCTATATCTCAAATGCGTACAATCAAAAACTACTAATCTAAGTAGTTAGCCAAAAGTCAGAATAATCCTGAAGAGAAGTCAAGCAGAAGCACTTGTAACATCTCGGTCTGACTCGAGTATTATTTATAAGAAAATAATAAACGGATCAGTCTAGCTATAAATATCAGATGATATGGTATAAAGTAATAGACATGGCATGAACATGTAATAACTATAATGGCATACTACTATAAGCATGTAAATGATAATCAACAAGAGATTAATCAATATCACAAGAATCTTCTCAAAGATAAAGTAGGGTATCATACCCTAAACTTGTATTCATAACAAGTCAATAACACATAAATTCACCAATGCACAAAAACTGGTATCATATCAATGAAAATCATGAAAATTGGTGAAGCATAAATTCCAGAAATCATCACAGGAAATCCAGAAAACACATAAAACGGGGTATAGTCTCCCTCGCAGACAAAGAGACATCGCTCAATCGCTAGTCTAAATCACAAAAATGATCGTCATGATCATCAGGAAGTGTCAATCACACCAAGCTAGTAAATATATGAGTTTAGCTTCATGTCCCATAACCACTTGCTTAACTTAAATATTTACGAACAAACTGTAGATCTTCACTAGAAAATTGTCACAAAAAGGGTTCAATCGAACAAGTCCAAGAGCTAACCGACGAAGTGAACGCAAGCGTTTCATACCACTCGTTTTACTAAGTCGTTTAAGTCGATTTCTCATTCGAGTGAAGTAAAGGCTTGTATATGCTAGTAGATTGGAAATCGGTTTGAGAAAACGAACTTTTGATATTTAAAATAGTGTTGAAATCGCTTTGATGAAAGAGTTTTGATATTTACTACTAGTATTGAAACCTTCATATATCTTTAAAGTGACAAGTCATAAAGCGATTGTTGAAACAATCTATCACAAAAATTCACATTCGAAGACGTGAACAAAATCCAAGGAAATCAGCTCAAAATGCATCAAAGTGGAAGTTATGTTGAATGCTTTTCAGATAAGATCGCCTACGCAGAGGTGTACGGGGTACGACCTAATGAAGGCAGGCTGGTCACGCGACCTAAGGAAAAGTAGGTCATACGACCTAACAAGACCAAGGGTAAGGTCGGAGACGACCTACGACTTAACAGAGTCCTGCGACCTAAGTGGGATGCGCGACCTAAGAAGGTACGCGACCTAAAGGGGTGCGCGACCTAACTGGTACGCGACCTAAGAAGGTGAGCGACCTAAGTGATCGAGCGACTTAGAGGGAATGGAGTCATGCGACCTAACTGGACGAACGACCTAAGGTACGAACGACCTAAGGAGCGAACGACCTAAGTGGGATGCGCGACCTAAGAAGGTACGCGACCTAAAGACGCGCGACCTAACGGTTTAAGGGTCTACGACCTAACGAGTTAAAAAGGTCCAACGACCTAAGAAAATTAGGGCCATACGACCTAAAGAGGTTCGCGACATAAGGTTGTTCGCGACCTAAAAGTGCACGACCTAAGGTCTTACGACCTAAGGAAAAGAAAAGTCTTACGACCTAAGGAGTTAACTCGCGAACGACCTAACTCTTTAACTCACGAACGACCTAAGCCTTTAACTCGTGAACGACCTAAGCCTTTAACTCGTGAACGACCTAAGCCTTTAACTCATGAACGACCTAAGCCTTTAACTCACGAACGACCTAAGCCTTTAACTCGTGAACGACCTAAGCATTTAACTCGTGAACGACCTAAGCCTTTAACTCGTGAACGACCTAAGCCTTTGACTCGTGAGCGACCTAAGAAGGCGGTGACTTTTCAACGCGCGTGAGCTTGCAGCCTGGACGACTTAACTTGGGCAGAACGACCTAAGGGCTGGAACTCATCAAAAATGCTAAAAATTGGGTTTTTCGCCAATCCAATCCAAATCCAATACAAACCAACATGCTAAAGTGATGAGGAATCATTCCCAACAGTCCAATGACGATTATAGGCAAGATGTGAGATCAAAAATCTCACCTTTTCACGGAATTTGATGAAGATGAAGGTTGAAAGAAAGGAGAAGCAATCCAAAGCTTGAATCCACTATCTTCTACTTGAATTTGGAGTTGAATCTCGGATTTGCAATAGAATTTGAGTTTGGAGTTTTAATTTCCACTTCCCACCATCATTTTTGATGAAGCTTGAATGTTAAAACAAATGGTGAATGAAGTGAGGAAGAGGGTTGGGCTGAACTAAGGAAGGTGCAGTCCAAACCAAAGTCACAAGCGGGAAAAGTGACGAAAATTTCACTATCTCCAAACATATCGAAGTTTACACTCAAAAAGATCGCAAACGTCATTTTGAACTCAATAGGAGTGGTCTCGAGTCCTAATTTGGCCGTATGCAAAAAGTAGATTTTTGGACTAATATCCGACTAACGATAAAATATTTAAATAAAGTATTTAAATATAAATTCGATAACTATGCGGGTTGTTACAGTTGCCAATCCAGGCCATACACCAATGCTTTTGGTTGCGATTACTACTTAAGCCTCACACCAATGCTTTTAGTTGCCTCTTAGAGCTTACACCTTCACTTTTTGTTCTTTCCTATTGTTACTCAAATTTTTTGCAAGTAAGAAGATAGACCGATCAAAGTTTCTTAACCAAGGCTTGGTCTGGTCCAAGCAGACTCGGGTCCATATTAGCCTGCATACCGACCAAGGTTAGAGAGAGGCCAGTTGGGCTTCTAAACCTGATGCCGACCTAAATCCAAACTCGTTCCCTTTCGACCCCTCTCGCCCCCTCGAATCAATTGCACATCAAGCCAGCTTCCATTCGAGGCACTCCACAGCAACTCCAACAGCTAGCTTGCCAATCAAAGTAAGTCATAAGCATAACTTAGCATGGTTTGCTTCGACCCATCTTCTAGCTGTTTATGCATCGGCTCTCTTATGCCGACCCTCTTTCTGCATGATACCAAGTCTACTTGCCAACTTAAGCGTCTCTCCCAGCTATTTGTCGACCGGCACAACTCATGGTCAACTTCATCATGGTCCATCATCAAATCCAGTTTCAGTACAGCCGCTTGTGGTTTGTAGGTTGTCCCTTCATACCTCACCCATCTCAAATAACCTTATAGGATCGAATTAACCTAAGAGGAGTGGTGAATAGGGTTTATGATAAAAATTGTAGCACATGTAATAACAGAGTAAATGAAGAAATAAAAACAACATACAAATTTATCCAGCTTTGGCAATACTTGTCTACTGCTGCCTCTAAGGTTTCTACTAAGATTAAACAATCGACCGCTTACAGACCTTGTAAACTTGCGACTATCGCTTACCTGATTGTTCAAATCCTAAGCTCAAAACCCTGCCTTTACTTTATCCCCCGGTTGAGAATTTTCCGAACTATGCCCCATAGTTTGATCCTATTTAAAACTAGAGTTTTATAATATTTAAAAATAAATTACAATAAAATAAAAAATGAAACCCTAATTTATTATAAAATGACAATTTAATAACAAAAGAAAAACACAGCCCAAATTAAAAGAAGAGAGAAGTGTGTTTTCAGCTCATTTCCTTTCTTTTGCAAACCGATGTCTCTATCTTCTCAAGCCAATCTTCTTTCTCAGTATTTCTAGGGTTTCTTCAATTTTGAAGCTGTCGATCTTCAACTAATTGATGGAATTTTGCCTGTCTATCTTGTTGATCGTTGCTTTGCTTATGAGATGTTTTATGCCTTCGGTGCTTCAAGCGTCAGGCAATTTTCGATTGCTGATTTGGTATGATTTACGCCTTTCTGATTTTTTTATATTGAGCTCAACTTAATTGAATCTTGCCGATGATGATAGGTTTGAATAGGGAATGATTTGATAAAAATCTCCCTTGATATTTCTTATATTTTTATGAATTTTGATTTTGAATATTTCAACTTGATATGCTCGGATGTTGATTTTCTGATCAATGGTATTGTAATCTCTGACTAGTTCATCTTTGATATATTTTTTATTTCGGTTGAATATTTCAACCTGTATGTAATCTCCTTGCTGTTTCTGATCATTTTGTTCGTACATTCAATCATATCTAGCTTTGTAATTATTTGGGCGTATTTTCTGATGAACACTGTTTCATCTGTATAGTTTCGATTTCCATCACATTGCATCTTCACATGTGTTTACATTT
The DNA here is from genome assembly GCA_030737815.1 of Allium fistulosum. Taxonomy (NCBI): domain Eukaryota; kingdom Viridiplantae; phylum Streptophyta; class Magnoliopsida; order Asparagales; family Amaryllidaceae; genus Allium; species Allium fistulosum. The sequence goes on from CM060902.1 coordinate 1,127,723,347, forward strand.
ACATGTGTTGTTCGACCATCTATTTACCATATATATATATATATATATGCATACACATACGTATACATATATACATACATATATATATGTGTGTGTGTGTGTGTGAGTTGATGCTCTTGAACTTGTTCTGATTTTGTGGCTTGTTTGATTTTCTGGCTATGCACCATATTGTTGAGTCTGATGCCTTTGTGTGTGTACTTGCTATTGTATACCTTGTTGTTGAGTCTAATGCATTTGTGTGTATTTTCTGTGCACTTATGCACTACTGGGTACTGCAGCATTCACTTGTTGTGTACTAACTGTTGTATAAGGCTATGTTGCACCACTATGTACTCGGCATGTTGCTGTGCATGAGCCTCTTTGTTTTGTTTCACTTGCTCTCGACTTGTGTTATGACACTCACTTGTGTGTTGCATGTGTGTTTGTCTTTGTGTTGCTTGTGCTTCCTGATCCAGACCTAATTTGTTGCTTTGTTGTGCTGTGACACTCTTTTGCTGTGCACCTTGATGTATCTTAATGTTTGTGTGTGCATGAACTTCTTGTGCGTTTGTTATGAATTGCATTGCTACTGTACTCGAATTTATGCTTGTGTGTACACTATGTAGTAGCTTATAGAGCCTGATGCTTGTTGTGCATGCCGGTGTTCCTCCTGCTTGCTATCGCACTTGTATATTTTGTTTTATGTTGTCGAAGTTTGATGTAGTGTTTGTTGCTACCCTTTTCTTGGTATTGCAGTGTACTGCTTTGCTTTGTTCCACCTTGCTGGTGCACCTTTGTGTCTGTTTTTCCGTCTTAGCTTGGTTGTTGCACCAGTTTTGTGTACTTTCTCTTGTGTGCATTTTTGAATTGATTTTGGCATTGTGAATTACTTTGCTAGTCTGGTTGCACCTTTGAGTACTTTGTACACATGTGCGTTTCTTTGCATTATTGTGCTTTGATGCTCTTGTGCACTTTCTTATGTTGTTTGACCTATTTATCTTTTGTTGTTATGTTTCACTTATACACTTGTGTTGAGCCATTGAGCTTGACCTTGCATTGCTTGTGTTGAACTATCCACTAATGCACCATGTTGAGCCTTTGGGCTTAACCTTGCTGCACTTGACCTGATTGACCTTGCTTTTGTGCCTGACATTGATTTTTTGTTTTGTGCTCGGTCTTATGGCATGTACATTGATACACTATGCATGTCGTAGGCTTCTCGTGTACATTATTAATATTTTTGGGGCCTATTTCAAAATATGAAAAGAATAAAAAAGCCAAAAGACTGAGGCAATGTTGAGTTCAAAAATATTTATAATTTTGCAGTTTCAATTTGTTTCTTTTTTCTTTTCGTTGCATTGTTATTTAACAAGCAAAGCAAATGATTGGAGAAAAACAATTGGAGTAAGAAGATAACAAATTTAATTCGAATGAGTGAGGTTAGAAGTGATTGTATTTGAAAGTGTGTTGTATATGAGAGTGAAAATGTAATGTATATGAATATTATATTTAAAATATTATGGGAGTTTTTGTTATAATCTGTGTACTATTGAAACTGTATTGAAATAGAATATTTGTTGAAATGAAATTTATTTGTTTATTGCATTTTGTGATTCTATAATAGTACTATATCAAACACACATATATGTATATAATCATCAAACAAAAATCATAAACTACTATATTCTACAATCTCCCCCTTTTGATGATAACAAACATATATTAAGATTTTATGACAAATGTGTTTGATGTGTTGTTATTAAGCTCCTCTTATTTAAATATTCCCCCTATACAGATACATGCAATTAAAAATCCTAAATACCAAAGAAAAATTGATGTCAAAATAATTGCAGGACTAAAAACAATTATTGAAAGAAAATGAAACCAACTCTTGAATATCACTAAGGGTATCCCTCTTTCACCAAAATAATGAAACCAACTCTTGTATATCAGTAAGGGTATCACTCTTCCACCAAAACCTTAACCTCTCTCCCCCTTTTGGTGTCATCAAAATAATAAAAATAATTGATATAGTGCTGAATTTTGATTGAAACTATAAACCATATAGAGATATATATAAATTGAAAATTCCAATCAATCAAACAAAAATCATAATATTTTACTGATTAGTTACAAATTCCACTTTGAAGCGATGAATGGGTTATGGTTTAGGGAAAATTTTGTATAATGACAGTAGTGTGGTATTTTTAATAAAGAAGAAATTTTGAAAATTATTCTTTTAAATATTATACAAAGAATGTCAAGCACTTTCTAACCATACATAACCGTTAGGACTTTTAAATGAGGTTAGTAGTTACTTAAAAAAATGTCAAGTATTTTCTAACCATGCATAACCATTAGGACTTTTTATTGAGGTTAGAAATTACTTGAATATTTATCCCTCTTTTGTATAAGCGTTCCATTCGTGCAAAACCGCGAGGACTTTTAAATGAGAATGGAAATACGTATATAGAGATTAAAGCTATTCACCCATGCATAACCATGAGGACTTTTAAATGAGAGTGAATACTTTGGGATAGGATTATAAATTACACTAAAAAGATAATTTTTTGTTTATCGGAATACCCATTTCTACACATTATATTAAATTTTGGTGTATGGATCGCAAGAAGGATGATAGTGATAGAAATGATCGTGGAATATGTACTAGTTTTGAAAATATTATAAAACTTGTTCAATTTTCATGATTTTTTTGCATATACTTCCTCTAGTTAAAGTATAATTTAATCACTATCCGTCACTTTCTCGATCACTATTAAAAATTTTGATAGATTTCAAAAAGGTTCAAGTAGTCAAACATCATCTTTTCCAAAGTAAATTCCTTATCGAAGTAGACAAGAGTATTTTTATTTAAGAAAATTGAAGTCAAATACGAGTTATTTGAAAAAAATTCGAAATCCAAAAGAAGTTGTGAAATTTTATTTTCAGCAAGGGGTATTGTAAAAAGATGTTTGCTAATTTTAAAATCAATCGAAATATTAGTCAAATGAAAAAATGATCTCAAATGAAGTGATATCTGATACCACTTGTACTCTAGTTGCCCAAGGTGACACATAATGATATATTATTAAGCAAGTCGACTATATATTCCACAATATCACTCGAATTGGTTCAAATAAAATTCAATATTTTTCAGCGAAGCATTTACATCGAAGGCAAAAACATTTATACTAAACAAAGGCACACATAGTTAAAAAATTCTTTAACCACCGATTTGTTAGTTGTCATGAAAGGCAATGAAAGTTAATCACCGTACATAAGTAATTGACCATTCTTTCTTTGAAAATTCAGTCCATTTGAAACCACTATTTGAATACTTTAGGTCCGTAATTTGATTTAGCATAAAACTTGTGAATTTTAGATATTCAAGATTGCTAATCACCAAAATTGGTTTCAAGTCAAAACTAATGAATCAATCAAATGTTATATTTAAAATACTACACTTGTTGGTATAAATTAGAAATGTTTTTCAAGGGATGTACTGACATGGTTGCTCTTTTGAAGATTGTACAAAATGAATCAACAAAAAATCAAAAGAGTAAAGTTGTGCTATCAGTTAGCTTTTCGAAACATCAAGAATTTCAAAATTTGTAGTAAAGATATTCAAGTTATGATCGAATTACTACAGTTGTGTTAAGAAGTTTCGAAAACTGTTTTCAAATAATATATTGAGTGTTATGTAGTTTTTCAATGGTTTGCATTCAAATTATGGAAAAACATATAAAATAAAATTTATATAATTTTCTATCTATTTTTCAGTTAATTTTGAATTTTGCAAATCAGAGTTAAGGAGCTCAAGATAGGGTAATTATACTACAACAGTATCAACAAAAAATAGAATTAACAACAAGTAAAGAAAATAAAGTTTAGAGATCATATCTTTTCTTATTTTTGATGTTGTATTCTTGTTCACCATTTCTATTGTAGATCTCCACTTCATTTTTCTAGACTAAGGAAAATTGGAATTATTGCTCTTCAAATATATATAGAACAACTCGAAGTATACCTCTACTGTAGTTGTTTCTTAGTCTGTTTCTATACCTAAATGTTAGAAGAAGCGAGTGACCTAACAAGGATGTAGGACCACTCTTATTTTCGTTTATAACCTTTGGTACCCAAATTTGTTTAGATAGCAAACTGTTAGTATTTACAATTGTACCTTTGAGAACCCAAACTTGTTTAAATTTAAGTAAATTTACATTTGTACCTTTTGGAACCCAAATTTGTTTAATGGTTTTGTGTTTGTTCCTATTCCAACATTTATATCGTTTATGGTTTAAATTTAAGTAAATTTACATTTGTACCTTTTAGAACCCAAATTTGTTTAACGGTTTTGTATTTGTTCCCATTCCAACATTTATATTATTTATGCCCAATTTTTCCACAAATTAAACACTTTGAAATTTCCTTTTGAAATTTGACATTAACATAATTCTTTCTCTTAATTTGTTCAACCCTATCATATCCCAATCTTTCTCTTAATTTCTTTTAAAGCTTGACACTTTTCACACTCTGAGTTAAATTTTCTTATATTTTGAATCATTAGCTCTAGCTCATGGTTTAACTCAAGTAGACTATTTTTTTCTAATCCTAGTTTATATATCTTTATCTAAGCCTATCAATGTTCCCATTTAGCATGTAATATACTAAAAGTAAATCATCATGGGATAAGTGTACTACCTCATTTGGTTCATCATCGCTGTCACTTGGTTCTACCTTTAGACACATATTCGCCTCTTCTTTCTCACTATCAGTGTTCTCGTTTTCTTATTCTTCTCCATTCTCATCCCAAGTGGCTACGAAACTCCTCTTCTGCTTCTTTTCTTTGTCGAGTCTATTCAGCGGACAATTTGACTTAATGTGACTTGGCTTCTTACATCTATGACATATGATTTCTTCCTCAGAATCATCCAGAACTTTGGAAATTTTGGTTTTTATTCATTGGTTTATTGTTTGATTCCATGATCTCGAGTCTACTTTTTGAATTTCTTCATCAATAGCACTAGCTCAGCTGTAGCGTCATATTCTTCCTCATTATCGGTTGAACTTTTTAAAGCAATAGATTTCTTTTTCGAATCACCACTTTCATGTTCTTCTTTGACTTTTGGTTCCATCTAATAAGCGAGGAGATTTCCTATTAGTTCCTCCAATTTAAGCTGTTTCAAGTCTTTGGATTCCTGAATTGCTGTCACTTTTGCTTCAAAACTTATCGGGAGGATTCTAAGAATTTTTCGGATCATCTCCAATTCTGTGTAAGCTTTTCCGAGCATTTTGGATTTGAATATAATAATGAAAATTGTCCATACATCTCCTTTATATTCTCATCTTTTGTCATCATGAAATTCTTGTATTCATTACTAAGCATGGCTAGATGAGATTCCTTGACTTGCGATCTACCTTAGTGAGTCACTTCAAGTGTATGCTAAATTTCCTACGTAGTCAAACAACGAGAAACAGATTGTATTCAATTTTATCTGAGGCACAGATAATATAATTCATTGCTTTAGCATTTGATCGATATATACTAATTCATTAGCATCCCATTTATCTATAGGCTTAAGGACTTTGTGACCATCTATATTTACCATAGGCAAACTATAACCAGTTTCAACTGCATCCCATGCATTTATAGTGTCTAGAAAAATTTTCATCCTAGTTTTTGAATACGAAAAATCAGCATCGTTAAAAATGAGTGGCCTAGCGATAGATTATCCTTCAGAAAAAGCATTATTAAAACTAGCCATAGTTAAAAAAGTGAATTTGACTACCTAGTTCAGATACCACTTATAGGATCGAATTAACCCTAAAAGGGAGAGGTGAATACGGTTTATGATAAATAATAAAAACTACAGCACAGATAATAACAGAGTAAATGTGGAAATAAAAACAACACACAAATTTACCCAACTTCAACAATACATGCCTACTGCTGCCCCTAATATTTCTACTAAGATTAAACAATCGACCGCTTACTGGCCCTGTAACTTACAACTATCGCTTGCCTGATTGTTCTAACCCTAAGCACGAAACCATGCCTTAAATCTATCCTCGAGTTAAGAATTTCCCAAACTACAACCCATAGTTTGATCCTAGTTAAAACTAGAGTTTTATAAAATTTAAAAATAAATTACAATAAAATAAAAAATGAAACCCTAATTTATTATAAAATGATAATTTAATAACAAAAGAATAACACAGCTCAAATTAAAATAAGAGAGAAGTGTGTTTTTAGCCCGTTCCCCTTTCTTTTGCAAACGATGTATATATCTTCTTAAGTCGATCTTCTTTCTCAACATTTTGAACGATCTTCAATCGGTTAATGGAATTTTTCCTGTCTCTCTTGCTGATCGATTGCTTTGCTCATGAGACGTTTTATGCCTTTGGTTGCTTCAAGAATCGAGCAATTTTTTATTACCGATTTTGTATGATTTATGCCTTTTTGATTTTTTTTACTGAGCTCGACTTCAATGAATCTTGCCGATGATGATTAAGGGAATGATTTAAGAAAAATCTCCCTTGATATTTCATATATTTTTGTGAACTTTGGTTTCGAATATTTTAACTTGATATGCTCAATTGTTGATTTTTTTATCGATGGTATTATGATCTTTACTAGTTCATCTCTGATTTTTTTTATTTTGGTTGAATATTTCAACCTGCGTATATTCTGCTTGCTATTTTTAACCGTTTTGTGCGTACAATCAATCATATCTGGCTTTGAAAATATCTGTTCTTATTTTTCGATGAACACTATTTCATCTGCATAGTTTCGATGTCCATCGGGTTGCATCTTCACATGTATACATATATGTATATATGTGTGAGTTGATGCTCTTGAAGCTTGTTTTCATGATTTTGTGACTTGTTTGATTTTCTGGCTGTGCACTATGTTGTTGAGTCTGATGCCTTTGTGTGTGTATTTGCTGTTGTACACCTTATTGTTGGGTCTGATGCATTTGTGTTCCAACATTCACTTGCTGTGTACTTGCTGTTGTATATGGCTATATTGCACCACTATATACTCGGCCTATTGCTGTGCATGATCCTTCTTGTTTTGTTTCACCTTCTCTCGACTTGTGTTGTGACACTCACTTGCTGTGCACCCTACATCTACTTACTGTTGTGTGCATGCATGTCTTTGTGTGTTGCATGTGTGCTTGTCTTTATGTTGCTTGTGCTTCCTAATCTAGACCTAACTTGTTGCGTTGTTGTGCTGTGGCATTGACTTGTTGTGCACATTGCTGCATCTTGCTATTATGTGTGTGCAAGAAATTCTTGTGTGTTTTTTGTGCATTGCATTGCTGTTGTACCCGAGTTTCTGCATGTGTGCGTGCGCACACCATGTTGTAGCTTATAGAGCCCGGTGCTTGCTATACATGTCTATGTTCCTTCTGCTTGTTGTTGCACTTGTATATTTTGTTTTGTGTTTTCAAAGTATGATAGGATGTTTGTTACTGGCTTTTTATTGGTATTGCAATGTACTGCTTTGCTTCGCTTGCCGGTGCACTATTGTGTGTGTTTTTCTGTCTTTGCTTGGTGTTGCACCAGTTTTTGTGTACTTTGTCTTGTGTGCATTTTTTAACTAATTTCAGCCTTGTGTATCACTTTGCTGGTCTGGTTGCTCCTTTGAGTACTTTATGCACTTGTGCATTTCTTTGCATTGTTGTGCTTTGCTGCTCCTATGCACTTTCTTGTGTTGCTTGATCTGTTTCTCTTTTGCTGTTATGTTTCACCTGTGCACCTGTGTTGAGCCATTGAGCTTGACCTTGCACTGCCTGTGTCGACCTATCCACTAATGCACTGTGTTGAGCCCTTGGGCTTGACCTTGTTGCACATGACTCGGTTGACCTTGCTTTTGTGCTTGACATTGAGTTTTTTGTTTTTTGTTTTATGCTCAGTCTTATGGCATGTACTATGATACACTGTGCATGTCGTAGGTTGCTCATGTACATTATTGATATTTTTGGTGCCTATTTCAAAATATGAAAAGAACATAAAACCCAATAGACGGAGGCAAAGTCGAGTTCAAAAATATTTATATTTTAGCAGTTTCAATTTGTTTCATTTTTCTTTTCACTGCATTGTTATTTTATAGGTAAAGCAGATGATTAGAAAACACAATTGGAGCAAGAGGACAACAAATCAAAGTCGAGTGAGTGAGGTTAGGAGTGATTGTATTTGAAAGTGCATCGTATGTGAGAGTGAAAATGTAGTGTATATGAATATTATATTTAAAATTTTGAGGAAGCTTTTGTAGTAATCGTGTGTACTATTGAAATAGTATTGAAATAAAATATTTATTGAAATGAAATTTTATTTGTTTATTTCATTATGTGATTCTACAATAGTACGATATCAAACATATTTAATTATATGTATATATACGTTTATTATCATCAAACAAAAATTGTAAACTACCATATTCTACAAACCCCAACCCTCAGCTCTCAACAATTACTTATCCTCTTCATAGTCTCGGCGGTAGAAAAGCAGCTCAGTCCGTCTTGCCACTTGGGCATAAGGGTGTAAAGCAACAGAAGTTACAACTAGGTGTATCTACACCTAACAACAAGCATGTTCCATTTCTCTTAACATACCGACACAATACAAGTGCATTACTTGTGAAGTAAGGCAGGGCATGTCTATGGTACAATTCACCAGTTGACATTCATCTCGACCACATATTCCTTCCATTTAGCCAGTTGTTTGCTATGAAGTCCATTCATCCATATCAACCACACGCTTCCTACATGTTTGCAGCACGATCTCAGCATTCCAAGAGTCAGTTTCAGTTACTATAAATATACCATGTATTGCAACATCATAAAAGGTTCCATCCCTTCGCACTTGGCTGGTGCGTTGGTGTTTAACGACGGAAATTTTATCGAATTAGAAAACCGTCGAAAAATTTATAATAAAATTTATACCGCAAGCGCACGACGTACTATCGTAGTATGTAGCGAATACGGGTCGATCCATAGGGAATTGTTAGATTTTAAATTTCTATTCAATCAAATTAAACCAAAGTCGAGAGATTGTTAACTAACTAAAAAAAGTAAAAACAAACTAAAACCAAGGAGAATAAAAATATGAGATTAAAGAGCAATTTAGAGGCAAATCCCCTCTCATGATCACATAAATCAACATAATGATATTATGATCTCTTTTTGGTCATTTGTGAGTTTAGTTGATGCATTTATCATAAGCATGGCCTAATTGTGTTATTAATTAACACACTTAAACCATCGAACTTTAATGCACCATCTAACCCACTTACTAACTTTAATGAAAATGACATGAAATTAAAAGTAGAATCTATTTTAAGCATGGCTTATTAACTATTGAATTAGAAACATAAACCATCAAATTTTGATTCTAAATCCACTTCCATTACCATGATCATATGTAGATGAAGAGGTAATTAGTGATTCCTATGACTAAGCATAGCCTATTTGTTTAGGACAACATAAGCTATCAAACTCAATATTAAACACAAAATCACACAAACATCTAACTTTCCATTAAGCACAAAAGAGACATAAATGAAAATTTATGTTGCATCTACATGATTCAAGAAAACTTCATTACCCCTAAATTGAAGGGGTTTAGCCTCTCATATTTGTTATAATATCAACAAATGTAGAAAGCAACATGAAACAAGAAGAAAAGAAAAATGCAAGCTAATGAAAGTAAATTGAGAGCTACTCTACTTGCATAAATATGAAGAGCATGAAATAAAAAGACATAAAAGAAAATTGCATAAAAGAAAAGAGGCTAAGAAGGCATTTTTATTTCTACACTAAAGATTACAACTTGCATAGAAATAAAATAAAACTAAATTAAAACCAAACTAAGAAGAAGGTGGAGGCTAAGCGGACAAGAAAGCCTAAGAGAGAAGAGAGGATTACATGAAGCATAAGGGATATTTATACATGTATGAAACCCTAATCCATTTTTTTGGGGAATGCCAAAAATACCCCCTTAGGAAGTGTGGTGGCCAAGTAATAATTAGCATCATATAATCATCCATTAAGTGTGCATGAAGATTTAATGGCCTTTTAGCATGTGCATTAACTCCTAAGTGTACATTAAGGTAGGTGGGTAAGTGGGGTCCTCCATGATCATGACTTTGAATTATTTCCATCTCCTTTCCTTTGTATCTTCTTTGTGCATGTATATATCTTCATGAAACCACTTGTATATGAAGCCAAATTCCTACAAAATAATATAAAAATTTCTAATTAAATTTTCTCAAATTAATATATGCACAAAAATGACCATTTTGCCCTTGGATGAAGATGAATATGTGACGATCTCAAATAATTTGAATTTTGGTTTAAACATGTTAAAACACCCAATATGATCATTTATTTAATTTAAATAGATTAAATATGGTGGTAAAAATATGCACATTTACGTGCACATCAAATACCCCCACACTTATCTTTTTATTCATCCTCGAATAAAGAAAAAAACTAAGATAAATTTGTTTTCGTAGGGAGCATGATTGCATGGAGCATATGCAACAAGCCGTTAAACCTCTGGGTGTCCCCAGTAGGACGAGTGTTGTCTCGTGAGGGTTTTCAGCGGATACTACCCATAAAATCCAAATGCGGAATGAAAATATTTACAAAATGCAAGATTTATTTACAAAGATGTGAATGCAAGTTTTTGAAAATATTTACAATGAAGGATTTACTTTTAAATTGACACAAATAAGTTAAATATAGGTTTTGGTCATTATCTTGAGATTTAAGTTATTTATTCGTCAAAATTTCCAATAAAAATGAAGTTATCATCACAAATGGGCTATAGTTTAACTCGTTGTTTCGGTCGATAATACAGTGTAATTATAAAATGGATGCTTAGTTGATTATCAAAAATTTTCAAAGTGGTATTTTCATTTCTTTTCAATAACAAGTCAAATCAAACAAGTTAAAATAGTGCTTGTATTTCAATTACTCACTCTCTCTAATTTTGAAAATTTTATTGATATTAACAATATTTACATATGCCTAACTCAGATAAACTGAAGCCAGATATATTACCTGTGCACTGTTTTGCGGACTTATGTGAGGGGAATACAGAGCGTGGCGAGTGAGCACACGAGTGTGAACACCTATCGACTATAGGCGTTATTAGTAAATTAATTTTTGTGTACACACACCTAACTCAGATAAAATGATCGTGCACTGTCTTTCGGGCTTACGTGAGAAGGGTACAGAGCATGGCGAGTGAACACACGAGTGTGAACACATTACACTAGGTGTTTATTAAAAAAAAATACATATATACAACAAATATTTTATTTTTTTGTGTTTATTTTGAGAGAGAGAGTTTCGCAAAATCATCTTAGCACCATTTAACTTAGAAGACAAAAAAATGTTATATCCTTTACTTTAAAGTCACCACTTTTTAAAACAAAGATTTTCAATAAGGATTTACTTCATAGTTATCACCATGAAATTTCCTATACACTAGTTAAACCATTGTTATTTATAATCAAACTTCATTTTTATTTTTGTTAAGGCAAATAAATTTTCAAAATTTTAATTTAATTACCAAAACCATATATTTATCCTATAGTGTTTCTTTAAAGATAAATCAAAATGCTTAAAAAAGTTTTTTTTATAGATTTTTTGGGTTTTGAAAAGAAAATGTAAAATAAACTATGAAAAATCAAAAAGATGATGAGACTCCCCCACACTTGATTTTGACTATGTCCCCACAGTCAACCCAAGTGGAAGGAGAAAAATAAAACAAAAATAAAGCGATATATTTACATGAAAACGAAAAGATTATTATTTACAAGAGTTCAGAAAGTATATCGTCAAAAAGTAAATGAAAGGGTCTTCCAAAGACCGATTCATTTGTCTCGTCAAGTATGCGAGACACAGCTCAAGCGCAGAAAACCAAACCGTAAAAGATTTCGAAGTTGAACGTTGATTTGGAAAAACGAATGTCGTTTTATTAAAAATCGTACGAGTTGTTTATTTTCGATGATTTTTGGGGTTGATAAAACAATTGATTGAAATTAAAGTTTATTTTCACCAAATTGAAAGTTAAGCTCATCATCAACAAATTTTTCAAAATTATTGATTTCAAAATTGAAATGGTGATTCAAATCTTCCCCTTCAGAATTTAACAACTCATTTTTGAAAAGTCCAAAGAAATCGTGTTCATTGAATTCGTCTTCCTTTATTGAATTATCAACAACTTTATTACATGTGTCAAGTTCAAAATTTTAAAATCGGGAAAAGGAAGATCGAATCTTAAATCGAGTTTCTCACCCTCAAAAGAATTGAAATCCAACTCGATTACCGTGTTTTCAACAACTTCATTAAGATCATCATTTTCAGTTTCAAAAATTATTGTTTGAAAATCGTCGATTTGGGTAAAAGATAGATTATCATTTGACTCGTCACATGTTGGGATTTGGTTTTGTTTCTCACATTGTTTCATATATGTATCAAACATCAAATCCGTCTGTTCATTGTAGATTTCGTCCATTTGTTTAGCAAAATCCAGTTTATAATTATTAACTTGAGAATTTTCGATTTGGATTTGTTGAGAACAAAAATTATCAATCGCATCATAATCGAGATTATTTCCATTGCCAAAATTATTTGAAAAGTTGTTTCCACTTTCGTTTTGGTTTTGAAATTCATTTTGAAGTTCGAAATTGACTTGGCATGAGTTATACTCGAAATCGTTTGAATTTTGAAGTGAATTCAAATTTGATTGTTTTGAAAACATTGATTTGAGTTATTGCACAGATATGAATTACACAACTCATTTATCTCTTGATTTTGTTGTGTAGAGGGTTTGATTAAAGACGAAATCATTTCAATGCTTTTTTCAAGATTTGAGGGTTGACCATCGTTTTGAAAATTTTGTTGTTCGAAATTCGAATTGTTTATACAAAAGTTGTCGTTAAAATATTATACGAATTTGGAGTGAAATCATATGGATTATATTGATTTTCACAACTATTGTAAAATTCACATAAGTTGGAAAACCCGGACATTTTCAAGAATGTTTTTTTATATATTAAGGAAAAATATTTACAGATAGAATTTATTTTTCAAAATGGAAATCGATTTTTGTTTTGTATTTTGGTTTTTCAAAAAAAAATTTGTTTAAAGGTTTTATATTTTTTTTGGATTTTTTTGCTTTTCTAAAAAAGTAAGTAAGATTTTTGTTTTTGATTAAAAAAAATTCAAAAGAAAGGATTTAAAAATAAAGTTAAGGAACATTTACAGTTTTTTTTAGTTTGGATTTTGAACTTTTTTTTTAAAATATGCATGAAACGATGCAACTAAATGAATGCAAGGGTTAATTACAAATGATTTATCCTAAGTTAACCCAAAGTTGTATAATCACACATTGTCTTAAATCAACAAGATAGTTCTCAGCTAGGTAACGGACATGATTTATCGGTGCACCACGAATCACCATAGCAATGCAGCCGAAGGTTTAAGTACCTTCAGAGAAACAATTCAGTATAATATTTACGAATCACCGTAATATTTATAACTGATTATTGCTCTGCCGTAGCCTAGACACCAAGAAATTAAATTGTTCAAAGAAGATAACTTGTTAATATACAATTAAGTGCTATTGATGTCTAACCGTTATTATTAATCAAAATCTAAGATGAAATGCAAAACTGAAATTAAACGTGTATTAACAATGCAACTACGAATGAATTTTCTACAAAACTGAAATCACAACATCATACAATCTGTCATATCACATTCTCCGCAACAGCCTCCGTGACCACCTACAAACCACATTGCACTAGTTTGAACATCACCAAGATTCTGCTGCCCCTTCACTGTGCCAGTCTCCACACCGCACAGCCCTTACATTCAAATATTGCAGTCAATACACTTGCAATCCATCAAATCCGAAACTCCAACGATAAACTCCAACAGCACTTCCCCTACTTCCGATTACCACTGCCTTAACTTCCACCAATAACTGCCTTGCTCAACTCCTCAACACACAATTGCTTTCAATCCTACCCGTAGCAAGCATCATCAAACTTCTGCCTGTCTCTACAAAAACCATCACATCCACTTCATTTCAAATCCCATATACAACTTCAAACTGCTACCCCAACCTGACTTTAATTCTTCATCCCTGCCTACATACATACTTCAACTCCTCTGCCTGTTACAAACCCCTGCCTGTCTCTTCAACTTCGACTTCTCACATACACAGCACAATCATCACCCAGTACATACAACACACATTTCTTCAACTACATATACTTTAACTACAAACTTCAATTGCAAACTTCACAGCCACTATAGCATTACCAAACAACCAATTCCCACCAAACTACCACATTTCTTAACAAAACTTCCCCTTGCATCACCTCCTCCATCTCACTATACATACTTCTTGCAACTGTGCACTTCATCTGGCCATACAGCAGAAATTCATACTCCCCCACCATATCACAGCCATAAGCCGCAAACTAATCACCCTTGCTCACTTCCCCTACACAACCGACTTCCACCCACAATCCTCTGCCGCGCAACCCAGCATACTTACATTCATCCCCGACCAACACAACTGCAATTTCCTCTCAACCATATACCTGCTACCGCGAGCACCCACTACAACCACCAAAACAACCTTCTGCAGCAGTCGATTCCCATTTAAAAGCATAAAACAAATATTTTTTTTTTGGGATCATGGGAAACCTTAAGATCATGGTATTCATTGATACTCACTTAAGTAAACCACGCCGTGTGTCTACCCCGCTTTTATTTAGTCGTCGCACACGGATGCTTAACGTTGAAACTCCCACTGATGGTTTGGCGCTGGGATTCGAACCTGCCCGGACACAGTCCTTTGGTTCCCATCTCCCAGCTCCCAAACCAACCGAGCTACGAACGGCGGGTATAAAACAAATAATTGTTGCCCATCTTCCTCAAACTCGATCAAACAACCTCCATCGCCATCGAATCAGACTTCGCCACCATCCTCAACTATCAACTCAAATCCCCAAATCGACCTCAAACCATCACCGAATCCCCAGCAACAGCGCCAAAAGCTTGTTTAATGACAGAAATTCTATCGAATTAGAAAACCATTGAAAAATTTATAATAAAATTTATACCGCAAGCGCACGGCGTACTATCGTAGTACATAGCGAATACGGGTCGATCCGTAGGGAATTGTTAGATTTTAAATATCTATTCAATCAAATTAAAACAAAGTCGAAAGATTGTTAACTAACTAAAAAAAAGTAAAAACAAACTAAAACTATGGAAAATAAAAATATGAGATTAAAGAGCAATTTAGAGGCAAATCCCCTCTCATGATCACATAAATCAACATAATGAAATTATAATCTCTTTTTGGTCATTTGTGAGTTTAGTTGATGCATTTATCATAAGCATGGCCTAATTGTGTTATTAATTAACACACTTCAACCAACGAACTTTAATGCACCCTCTAGCCCAGTTACTAACTTTAATGAAAATGACATGAAATTAAAAGTAGAATCTATTTTAAGCATGGCTTATTAACTATTGAATTAGAAACATAAACCATCAAATTTTGATTCTAAATCCACTTCCATTAGCATGATCATATGTAGATATAGAGGTAATTAGTGATTCCTATGACTAAGCATAGCCTATTTGTTTTGAACAACATAAGCTATCAAACTCAATATTAAACACAAAATCACACAAACATCTAACTTTCCATTAAGCACAAAAGAGACATAAATGAAAAATTATGTTGCATCTACATGATTCAAGAGAGCTTCATTACCCCTAAATTGAAGGGGTTTAGCCTCTCATATTTGTTATAATATCAACAAATGTAGAAAGCAACATGAAACAAGAAGAAAAGAAAAATGCAAGCTAATGAAAGTAAATTGAGAGCTACTCTACTTGCATAAATATAAAGAGCATGAAATAAAAAGACATAAAAGAAAATTCCATAAAAGAAAAGAGGCTAAGAAGGAATTTTTATTTCTACACTAAAGATTACAACTTGCATAGAAATAAAATAAAGCTAAATTAAAACTAAAATAAGAAGAAGGTGGAGGCTAAGAGGAAGAAAGCCTAAGAGAGAAGAGAGGATTACATGAAGCATAAGGGGTATTTATACATGTATGAAACCCTAATCCATTTTTTTGGGAATGCCCAAAATACCCCCTTAGGAAGTGTGGTGGCCAAGTAATCATTAGCATCATATAATCATCCATTAAGTGTGCATGAAGATTTAATGGCCTTTTAGCATGTGCATTAACTCCTAAGTGTACATTAAGGTAGGTGGGTAAGTGGGGTCCTCCATGATCATCACTTTGAATTATTTCCATCTCCATTCCTTTGTATCTTCTTTGTGCATGCATATATCTTCATGAAACCACTTGTATATGAAGCCAAATTCCTACAAAATAATATAGAAATTTCCAATTAAATTTTCTCAAATTAATATATGCACAAAAATGACCATTTTACCCTTAGATGAAGATGAATATGTGACGATTTCAAATAATTTGAATTTTGGTTTAAACATGTTAAAATACACAATATGATCATTTATTTAATTTAAATAGATTAAATATGGTGGTAAAAATATGCACATTTACGTGCACATCAGTTGGTTGGTTATCGGCTACAAGAATTTTGGGTTACCATACATAACTCGGAGCTCTAGGCACAACAAACCCTTAAGATTAGCTACTTCCTTAGTCTTAAGTGCCTCATTTTTCTTATTATTCTCTTGTAATTCCTTGTAATTGTAAAAAAGCCATGTTGTAGGAAAGCTTTATAGTGGACGTAGGCAACTTCGTCGAACCACTTTACATCCTATGTCATTTACCTTTAAATGCTCGCTTTCCCATAGTTTTCCATCCTTAAGCCTAGTGATTGGAAAGTGACATTTGCTCTTCATGACGCATTAGTCTCAATTCGAGGTCGATGAAAAGTATCATCAACATTTTGGTGCTAGAAGGAGGGCCTGAACCTCCAACCTTGTGGTTAATAACCACATACTCTAACCTACGATGGGTGTCAACATCTTGGCTTTAGAACTAGTAGCTAAGCAAGATTCCCTTGAGAAGTTGGGCCATAATCTCCTTTTGGCTTCACGTCATGTGCCGCCGAAGTGTGTGACCACTCTTTTATATTACTTCTGCTATTAACCAATTTATGAAGGTTGTAATATGTTCTGCATAAGGATCACGCTAACCATTAAAGGATGAGTTCCTCTGCCCCCCGTCTTTGATCAAGCAGCATTGGCCATACCAGTTTATAGGGCATCCCTCCTAAGGAAGGGGAAAGAGCAACGTTTCTCTCCGTCCAAGAACGACCCTTCTCATAAAAATGACCAGGCCGATCTACGCTCACGGCTAAACCTGGGGCAAGACAGTAAGCTTAGCAATCATGGCCACCATCCATGCATCCACCTTGATGGGTCCTTGAGTAGCTCAAAGCTACGATTTAAGTCAGGATCAGCCCCCTTCGGGCCATCAAGCAGCTCCCTCACCCATCTTCACCCTCAACCTTATCTAGAGTTGGCCGAGCACCTGCCCACATATCCCAAGACGTCGAACTTAATGGATAGTGTTCTTCTCAAGTACACTTACAAAATCATCCCAGCATGACAGTTAAGTTCTTACTCCTGATAATAAGTCCTACTGTTTGCTAATTTCTTGTGAACGGCGGCACTTACCATCCGTCTCACCATTTAACATTACACATACAAAGTGTCTGAGGCAGCTGTGCTTTCCAGTTCGAGCCAGGACCTACAGTCATCTTACGACTAACAACATGTCATCCAGGAGAACCTTTGAGCCATCATGCCCTTTGATTCGAGTCGGGCAAACACGTGCTCTCACTTAACACTAGTGTTGCCTTCCACTCAAGACCCGACCAACACTTAGCTTACATGAATGTTCGGTCTTGACCCATCACATAACCACATTGCTATTTAATATATCCTAAATAGATAGAAATGTTTTCTATTGATAATGCAAGGACAACATCAGCCATACCAGATATGCTACTCTACAAGTCGTAGGTAAATAAGCAAAGACAAAACAAGTTTCATAGACAAAGTTGCAAAAAAAGATCTTTCATTCAGTTCAAAGAGTGCGGGGGAACAATACTTAACCCGTTAAGCTTACAAAGACTTTTTATTGCTAATTAGTTGAAAAGAAGAAAAAGAGAAATGGAAGAAGAGGCCTATGCCTTAGGGCCCCTCATAAGATTTAGCTTCAAATGTGCAGATGAGCATCCTCAGCACCAATCGATCAATATTTTGTTGTCCAAGTTGGGGTGCGCGACCAACTTCATAGCCTTCTACATGGAATCTCACAAGAGGTTCCAAAAAGCTTCTAGAGAAGGTCAAGGAGTAGACCAAGACTTCAGCCGTGACATTGGAGCTAGAGGCAGCAGCTACTACTCTTTCTAGCAAATTAGTTAGGCTCCAAAGTCGATCTTGGTTTAGGAATGTTAAAGAAAGATGATGAGGAAGCCCACCAGCATCAGTTGGACCATCAGCTGGATCATTTGCTTGAGATCGATGAACAATCACCATTGGAAAGATGGGCAAAAAGCATGATCCCAGGCTAACAAACGAGGCAAGATACATCTCAAGAAGCAAAGTTCCAAGCATCGGTCTGAGCTGTAGTAAAAAAAACAATTTGATACCCAAGAAAAGTTCCTCCTTTCTTTAATTCCAAACAAGTTTAGCAAACCGAAGGGCGCTCAAGAGTCTTTAGGGAGTAAGAGAAAGAAAAAGTTAATTGTCTTTACTAATTGAAAACCGTGCAAGGTTCAAGTTCTTTGAAGAAATTACATGGTAAAAGCTCCATGAGTTCAAAGTGGAATACAAAGGGGGTATTTAATTACCGCTCATTTCAATTGCTGTATTTATGCTAAAAATGAAAAAAAGGATCTAAACCGTTAAAGAATAATCAAGTTTCATGTCACACTACGTGCATAGAGAAAGTGACGTATCTCTGCTACGTTTCGAGAAGCACAACCGCCGCCGCCAATTCGCAACAGCACGTGGAAAGTGCATCAAATGCATAATAGAGCAATCAATCGATGAAGCTTAGGGATTTAATAATTCTACACTAGCATATGGGCATGACTTAGGGGGAAAAATAATACTTAATTTTTTTTGTAAGTAAGAAAATAGACCGATCAAAGTTTCTTAACCAAGGCCCGGTCTAGTCCAGGCCAACTCGGGTCCATATCAGCCCATAAACTAGCCAAGGCTAGAGACAGGACAACCGGGCTTCTACACATGATGCCGACCAAAATCCAAGCACACTCCTTCTCGATCCCTCGACTCAATTTCACATCAAGCCAACTTACGACCAAGGCACCCAATGCAGCTCCAACAACCAAATTTCTAATCAAAGCGAGGCATAAGCAAAACTCAGTCCAGTCTACTTTGACCCATCTCCCAACTGTTTTCCCATCGGCACTCTCATGCCGACTCTCATTTAGCCAGGCACCAAGTCTGTCCGCCCGCTTAAGCATCTCCTCTAGCTATTTGTTGACCAGCACAGCTCAAGGTCGATTTCAATGTGGCTCATCACTAGATCTAGTTTAGTTTCAGTATAGCCACTTGCGATTTACAGGTCATCTAGTCATCCCTCACTCGGCTCGAATAACCTCGGCCCTTAGCTCTCAGCAATTCCCTATCCTCTTCTGGTCTCAGCGACCAGCAAAGCAACTCAGCTTGTCTTATCACTTGGGCATACAGGAGTAAAGAGACAAAAGGTACAACCAAACATATATACTCCTAATAAGAAGCATGTTCCATTTCCCTTAATGTATCGACACGGCACAAGTGCATCAAATGCAAAGTAAGGTAGGGCATGTGTAAAGACCCATGTTTCACTTTTGGAGAATCATAAAATATGTCTATTTTCTCCATATGTGGTTTTATGACTCTAAAATTTTAAGAAATGACTTTTAGGTATATTTGCCATATCTATGGTTTTTTCGAATTTCTATGTCACCATTTTAACCTTGAAAATCTTTTATGGACTATAACTTTCGATAGGAGTTGAGATAAAGTTTGAAACCACTTCTATTGCTTTAGGATATGGTTCCCCTTTCCGTAGAGTGGTCATAACAGTAAAACAGACTTAACGTTTGAAAGTTATGGCTGATTTAAGTTTTTTTGCTGTTGGCCTGCATTAGTGGGTAATTAACTAAGCACATACTTAGACCCATTAATGAATTTCAGGAATTGTGCTATTGGGAGGCTGTACGAACTGATCTAAGTAATTTCTATCTTCCCCAAAACAGTTCTAAACCTCTGTTAATCTCGATTTAATCAAAAAGCTCATCTTTTTTCCTACTAATCTTAACTTAAATCATCATTAGAAGGGTACTAATGAAGGGATTTGTAGATCTATCATTTGGTATTTGTAAATTTGAATTCTTGGTATCTTGGATTCAAGGATCAAAGTGGCAATTTCTAGTATTTGGTGAGTGGTTCTTGACCTCTCACTATGATATGCATGTTAATATAGTTAAACTTGATTTTCTTTAACATGATTTTAATAATAAAACATTTTCTAACTTTAATCACACCATCATACATGTTTATGGTTGAAATTAAAATGATTTAAAAATGGGTTTTAAATGGTTTTGCAACTCTTATTGATCATATTGGCATGTTAGTGTAATAATTAAACCAATAATAGAATTTGTTTGATTTTCATGTTTTGATTAATTGAATGTGTGTATAGAAGTATATGGATGATATTTTATGTTTGTATGTTGTGCTTTGGTATGGTTTTCTAGTGCTTTTAGGTACTTAGAAAAGAGGTTGTCAAATTGCGCAGATCAAAGGCAAAGATGGTTGGAATTGGATCCAACTTGGATGAGTGGCTCTGGAGCATGGAAGGAGCTCATGGTTCAAGTCACATCTAAATTGGTTTGGTGGAAAGTGGTCGTGATGAGATGAATTTTGGTCGGTGGAAGATGGATTGGGGAGTGCTTCAGGCTAGAGAAGCTGGAACTTCGGGGCAAGGAAGGACCCTAGGAGAATATTGACCAAAATTTAGCTAAGTACAGGACTCGGCACTGACCTGTTTTTTTGTGTAGTGGAAAGGCGCTCGAGGGAATGGAGCGAGAGAGTTACTTAGCCAAAAATTGGCTAAGTATAGGGCTCGATGCTGACATGAATTTTGGGGAGTAGAGTAGTTGGAACTACTAAGGAGAGGTGCAGGAGCTCTACAGGTCGTGTTGAAGGTGTTTGTTCATTCGCTGAGGTTTAATGGCGATGTAGTAGCATGATGATGGCTTTGGAATGTGGTGATGACAACTCGATGGTGAAAGGAGTTAGGTTCCGATGATGGCGACTCAATGTTGAAAAGAGTCACCAAAATGATTATCCACAAAAGGGCGGGTTCTAGCAAGGGTGATCGGTGGATGGAATGTTGAATGGTGTATCGTGAAGAATGTGGAGTAGTTCCTTGAGGATAATGGAAACTAGATGGAGCAAGAAAGGAGCTCAAATACGCGTGCTAAGGGATTATTGATACTCAGTGTGTTTTCTGATGTACTCGAAAGCATGGGTATTGCGAGGATGCTCATCGGTACTTTTTTTGGTTACCCGGATTGGTGGAATGGATTCGTATACCATAGAACTGTGGAATGGGCCTAGTATCAACTTTAGACTAAAGGCGGATAGATAGAAACCGGGATCTATCCATTAATCCCTAGCAGAGGAATGGTCATACAAGTTATCATATATCTAGAGTGTAAAGAGTAATAGTGAGGATTTTTTATGAGTGTTATGTTTGCTTTGATTGTTTTCTCCTACAGTCTATCACTCTAGGGATACCACTTTAGCTAGTTATTAGGGATAGGAATACCTGGACAGCCTTTATTATACTTAGATTGCAGTACACCATTATGATGTCTGTAGAGTAGTATATTATTTTTGATATGTTCTATGGTTGCAGGGACATGTCACGTATGGTTCTTATATCCTTATTCCTTACTATATCGACTTGTATAGTATTTTGTGATTTATCGCTCACACCATACTGTTGTTTGACTCAAGTTTTTATGCTTTGCTTCTTATTATCTTGGGTACTCTAAATTAGTAGACTAGATAGCAAGTCTAGGTAAGATGCAGTAGCTGTGCAGAGGACGAGCTGGATGGAGCTTTCTCGTATTATATATAGATATTATATTTATTCCATTATGCAACACCGTAGAGCCTAGGTAGTGTCTTATTTACTATTATGAGACTGTTTATCTGAGTTTATTTCCACTTTGTATAAATTCTATTACTATGTTGCATAACTCTATGGATTCGTGCTCTGATATTTGGTTCACTTAGTTATTATTATCTCTCATGTTTTATATCTCTGATGTATATTATATTTTATTCCATGCAATGTGAGATATATGACATGTTCTATTATGTTTTATTTCTTTTACCCCTTGACAATTGTCCTACATTGGCTGGGCATGTCAGTAGTGTACTATAGAGTTATATTGGATGTCGGTGGTATAGGATGGTCGTCACAGCATGCCTCTAGTATAGTTTTTTTATTGACATTCATCTCAGCCACACATTCCTTCCATTTAGCCAATTGTCTCCTATCAAGTCTGTTTCTGCCTGTTTTGTAGCATGATCTCAGCCATCCAACTATCAATTTTAGCTACTATAAATATGTCATGCATTGCAACATTAAAATGGTTTCGACCCCTAGCACATGGTTGGTAAGTTGGTTTGTTATCAGCTACAAGAATTCTGGATACTACACATAATTCATGGCTCCAGGCAGTGCAAATGCTTAATACTAGCTTCTTACTTGGTCGTAAGTGCCTCATTTTTCTTATTATTCTCTTATAATTCCTTATAATTATAAAAGAGTCATGTAATAAGAAATCTTCACTATTGATGTAGGCAGCTTCATCAAACCACTCTACATCATGTGTCATTGCCTTTAAATGCTCGCTTTCCCATAGTTTTTCATCCTTAAACCTAGTGATTAGCAAGTGACCTTTACTCTTTACAATGCATCAATATCATTCTGGGTTGATGAAAAACATCATCAACAAC
The DNA here is from genome assembly GCA_030737815.1 of Allium fistulosum. Lineage (NCBI taxonomy): Eukaryota > Viridiplantae > Streptophyta > Magnoliopsida > Asparagales > Amaryllidaceae > Allium > Allium fistulosum. Next base: position 1,127,746,429 of record CM060902.1, read on the forward strand.
TACCACAGCAGGCCTGACGCCATCTACCAGGCCTTATGCCATCCACCAAATATCAAATTAACTATCTAACCAGTCATACATAAGGTTTTTCCCTTAGCTATTCATTAAGCTGCTCTACGTTCGACTACCTTTGGAAAACTCTACTAATTTAACATAAGTGTTTTAAGTACTAGTTTTGACTACCTTATGCGTTATCATGGCATTCTTCCCTCAGAAGTCAAATTGGTTCTGGCTTAAACATTCTATCGAGAGCTAGTTAGCTCTTGGCAATCACTACCCTCAGTCTCGTCTAGGAGACCCTAACTTATGTTTTGGTTTCATTTCAATATCAAGTGGAATCTAAATTTTAGATTTTGGAAATCATCTCCTCTACCCATAATTCCTCCATCGCCCTCATATATTCCTTCGCCTTTGGCCCTCGGCTATTACCTTTGGTTTAATAACCTACTTAGCATTTTAGTTCATTACACTTAGGTCTTACACTTGGTGTTTTATTATTCATTTTCTTTTGCTTCGGCAACTCTTCTATCAGCACTGTCTCTTCGTACACATCAACGGCCTACCTCATGTGCATCTGATGCCACCTTTACATGTGTCAACACCTAATTCATTCTAGATTCATTCTTTAATAGTTATTATTGTACTTGTTCTAACTTGTTTCCGCAATTATTACAGATTTGGTCCCTTGACCATTATTTATATTTTACTCATAAAATTACCTCCCAACCCCCTATATTTTACCTTCGAAACCATAAAAATCCTTTCAATTGTGGGTATTTTAATTCACAAGTCACACATAGAAATTCACAAACTCTCTGTTTCTAACAATTTTATACAAAAGTGGTTCTTAGATAATTCATATTTAATCCTTTATCTATGGGTAAATTCTGCAAATCAAAACCCATCTCTAAAAAGGTATTTATAACATCATATTAAATTTTCGGATTATTCTATTCTCAAGAAGCATAAGAAATCATCCTAATTAATTACAGCTATGTCCAATTGCAAAGAAAAAAGAGGATTAAGGGATATATTACTCATCTAGATCTCTTAGTGGACAACGTTCTAGTTCCCTTAGCTTTGATCTTCTTCTTTTCCTTTATTTCCTTCTTAGGCCACCATTGCTTCAAGTTTATATTTTTATTTTAAGAAAGTAAAATGAAATGAAAAGAGGGAAAGTAGTTATCTTTAGTCCTATAAATAATTAAGCCACTGGCCCATTGTTCTTCTCTCTTATGTAGTTTATTTTAGTTAGTATCATTAAGTAACAGCATAAATAAGTAAATATACATCCAAATTCATTTTAGTTAGTCTCTCTCATTTAATTCCAAAACAGGATCATTTAAAACTTTAAGCCCCTAAATTAATCCTTTAATTAATTATTTATTAATTTACAAGGTGCTATACCAAGGCTTTTGACCCAATAGACTAGGCATTTCTATTGGACACTTTGAGAGCTATTGGAATCTCTGATAGGTGTATCCCCTAGATCAAGCTCATTCTGAAATCTGATGTATCATCCATTCTTGCAAAAGGGATAAAAGGGAACAAAACTCAATTCAAAAGGGGTCTTCGATAAGGTGGGCCCCTCTCACTTATTCCATTTAATTTACCAGTAGATGTTTTCAATAAAATCATTAAACTTTCTCTAAATGACAACAACTTACACGGAACTGGGTAAGATATTTCTTTGGATGTAATTTTTACTCTCCAATATGCCGATCACACCATTATATTTTCTTTCCTTCTACCCCATCACATTGCATCACTTAAACTAATTTTGTATAAATTTGAGTTACTTAGGTCTTTAGGATTAAATTCCATAAAATCTCAGTGTTAATAATCAGTGACACCTCTAACGACACAAGTAAGGTAGTTAATACATAAAATTGTTAAACTATGAATTCCTCAATTAATTACTTAGGCATACCTATCAGATAAAAGAAACCGAAAAGGGAAGACTGAATCATTGTCATTGATAAAGTAAGCAAAAGATTACACTTTTAGAAAGCCAACTGCCTCTCAAGAGTGGGGAAGCCGGTCCTCATTAACTCGATCGTATCGACGATACTGATTATTGATTATCCTATTATGGCTTCCCTAACTAGATGATTTGCAAACTGATAATATTGGAGGGGACTTTCTATGGAAAGGGAGTATAGAATGTTCTCATTTAAATTGACTCATTGGTTGGGATCTAATGTGCAAACCCAAAACCCAAGGTGGTTTGAGTATTAAAAATCTAAAAGTCCTCAACACTTCATTACTATGTAAATAGATTTGAAAATTCCTTGACAATGATACAACAACATGGAAGGAAATAATTGGAAACTTTTACTATTATGGATCTTCAAATTTATATAAACCCAATAAAAAAATGTTCTCTTTCTTTTGTAAAAATATCTAGTCCGCTCCATATTTTTAAACCAGACCCCAGTTTTAATACAAATTCCAAAAACAAAACTACCTTTTGAAACAACCCTTAGGTTTCCCAAATTACTCTAAAATACGAACTTCCAGAGCTTTTTTTGGCATCTAACAATAAGACCTTATTAAGGATGTTTTTAGATCACACGAAGAATATAAATGGAATATCTCATTTAACCAAAATCTAGTAGGGAACATGTTTAGTCAATTTCAAAAGCTGAATAATATTATTGGTAACATCATTATGGACGAAATGATCATCTTCTTAGGTGCTAGGATAAAAAGGAAAATTACACTTTTAAATACATGCATAGGCTTTTGATCTTCTCAAGAACTGCTCTATACTACATCAAACATGTTTGGAAAAATAACAAACCTCCTGAAGTTATAATTCATACGTGGATTTTACTACACGATAAATAAACACTAATACTAGGCGTAACTCTAAACTAATAAACTTCAAATCTAACCCATGTTATTTCTACAACATAGCTTCTGAAACCACCAAACATTTGTTCTATGAATGTCGATCTACTCAACCTATAGTCAGTAAGCTCCTTGACACATTTGAAATTGATATAACATTATTGTTCCTTCCGAATATGAATACTGAAATAGTTTTAGACTTAATTGCACTTACTCACTTAAGAAATTTTTTGATTCGATATATTCTATTACACATTGAGGTCTATGAAATGAAAGAAATCAATGACGGTTTAACAATATGTATAGAAATTTATCTTATACCCAATAGTTTATTGCACGATATATTTCTCTTTGTATAGGGTCATGTGGAAGAAACCCAAACTAGATAACTCATCTCGGTCAGATCATGAGCAACTCTACACCATATGACAAATGTCCCCTTCTTCTTTCAAAAAACTAACCAGAGGTTTGGCTAATAAGCACCCATCTTGTAACACCCCATATTATATTAAATAATTTTATAGAATTGTTTCACCTTTGGTAGCTCAGACTTAACATAAAAGAATAAATATGATAGTCACAATCTAAGATACAAATAACCAAATGATTCTCATTAGGGACGATTACATAAGAAAGGGAGAGTAAAGGGTCATGACCCAATTGTTATGGGTAATAATAAAATTAACCATCCTCTCTTATTCATTTCATTCATCCTATTTTTACAAAAAAATATGTTCTTTAGGAATTTTAATGGCAGCAGCCTAAGAGTGAAAAAGAGGAAAAGAAGGAGATTAAGGCTAAGGAAACTAAAAGGGATCTAAGATCAAGTCAACTAAGAGGTCTAGGTGTGTAATACATCCCATAGTTCCTCATTTTCTATCATAATTGGGCATAATCGTTGCGACGACTTCCCTACACCTTTAGTACCCCCATGTACTTAGAAAACACATTGTAATGGCATTCGACTGATGCATGTCAATTTTGAATAAAAGTAGAAATATCCTAAAACTGTTATATATCTCACAACGCATTGAATAAAATATAATAATTATTACATGTATAAAAAATAGATGGTATAATCAAATGAACCACATAATCAGAGGGCACATGTTCATAGTAGCTATATACAACACATGCCATAAAGTTTTATACATCAAATAATAACTCAAACGATAAACTATCTCTAGATAATTGTCAAACAATTTCTAGGCTCCATAGTGTCCAACAATGGAATAATTGCAATGATACGCCGAGTAATTGTATATGAAAGCATAGCCTCCTACTAGTCCATCTGCACAACTCATGTGTCATCCCACACCTACTATCTAGTCTACTCATTTAAGAGTACCCATGATAATATGAAGCAAAGCATAAAATCTTGAGTTAGAAAAAATTCTGGTGTGAGCGATAAACAATCTCAAAATACATGAAAATTGATATAGTATAAGACATAGGGTGTGGAGAATCATACCTAACATATCGCTGTATCCAAAGAGTTAGCACATAACATAAATATATGCTAGTCTACTATCATCATCATATGGGTGTACTACAATCTAAGTACAATGGTTGGTGTCTTGGTATCTAAGTCATAATACTTACATCATGTGATAGGTCTAGGGTGATTGAACAAACATAGAAAACATGACGTCCATCAAACAACCTTCACATCACTTGAGTGATTTTGATATAAGATAGCTCCTATGGCCCAATCAATAGCCAGAGATTTATATCAAAATATCGGTTTCTCGGTTCTCAAGTCCATGCCACTTCATAAGTCTAGGAGCTAGACCCAAAATCAAAATGCCTAAGGAAATCCACATTTACATCTGGACACAATCACTATCCAAGTGGGCACCCCCATATATCTTCTCTACACAAGCAGACTGGAAACCTCTGAGCATCAACGATCCCTTTACACCCGTTTTCATAATAGAACACAATCAACGTTCCATTCTATTCATCACCATAGTAGAACACAATCATAGTTCCTTGACAAGTCCCTATCATTGAACTCGTCATTTTGGATCATCATCTGGACTTCCATCATTGAGTTGTTATAATTAGAACATCTCTAAATACCCTTTATAAGTCATAGAGTCATCTTGTCAAAGTTTCGTTGTCACAACATCAAAGCGTTACTTCATCGCTCCATCATCAAAGTCATTCTTTATAATGCCATTACATCAAAATAAAATATTAGATGGAAGAACGAATGAGCATGCATGACTAAATCCCCAAGTTCATGACTCGAACCCCTTTGGACCTTATATGGTCACTGCCGACCTCAATCATGTCCGCACTAACATGATCATGTCAGGTCAAACATGATTCACTTAACCAAAAATGGTAAAAAAATTCTTCAACTCAAAACTCATCTTGCAAGCCTAAAGTTTCCTCTTTGCTGCCTCGAAGCTACTGCCTTCTCGCCTTAAAGTTTCAACCCAAAATTCTTAGAGCCAATTAACTCGATGCCGACATGTTTCCTTGGCCAAAATTTCTAAGTCCAAGCAAAAAATCCTCTAGTCCAATCTCCATGGCCAGAAGTTCTAATGTCTTATCCCCAAAGTAATTGCGTTTTGGCCCGAAATCATCATATCGATAGAAAAGCTTTAGTGGTAAACATTTAACCATATTTCCACTTAACTCAAAGTCTCTCGTCATGCATCCCAAACCCAGAGTTTCTTCACCCAATGTCCAAAGCGAAGCCACCATACCCTCGACTTGTTCCACACGACCACCACTAACTTTTTTTTCCCATTACCCAAAAACTCCATCAAATCTAACCAAAATCATTCACGGTCAAAATTGTAAGTTTCCTAAGCTTTCAAAAGCACTATATCTCGATCGCATAACGTTTTGAGCATTCTTGCTCACCGAATCACTCGAACGATGACCACTTTCAAAATACACAAAAAAGTGTTAAAAACACAACAAAAGACTACATACAAACACTATATAGTATCCAAACATCATACATAAACAATAAAATCATAGTTTAAACACATATATTGTCCTAGATTTAACCATACACATAATGTTGAGTTGTTTTTCAAAATGGTCAAAGACAAATCAAAATACTTTTATCTTTTTAAAACCATTTTAAAGATGTTGTTAAAGTTAGACCTAAGTTAAAAAACGCTTTAACATTTAAAACCACATTTAAAACATCATTTTTGCTACTTTAACCAAAATAGGATAGTGAGAGATGCAAAGTCACTCACTTAATTCTAAAATACACGAATCTCGAAGGTTGAACATCAGATGCGCGAATCCTAAGATGGTCCACATAGTAATCAAGCTAATCTCCTTTCTAATTACCCTTTAGTGACGTGATTTGGCTAATTAAAGTAGGAAAATGATGCTTTTAGGCTAGATGGAGATTAATGGAGGTTTTTACTATTTTGGGAAAGTGTGTAATGAGAAAGAGAATGTCCCATAAGCCCCATTTAGCACAATTCCCGAAATGGGCTTTTGGTCCTAACCTAAATATCACTAATTGCACACTTAGCTATCCAAAAACTGTCTGAACTTCAAACACCATATCTCCTTAATAGTAAATCCAGAAAGCTATTTTGTCCACTCTACAGTAAGAGAAATCATTACATCTTTCCAATAAAAGTGGTCTCGATCCCTAATTTGAGTGCTATCAAAAGTTATATGCCTTACATGTTTTTAGGGTCAAAATCATCCAATAAAATTTCTATAGGTCATAAATTTTACTGCTTAACATTTCCCTAAGTTATAACATCACACTACCCAATATGAATTTAAAAATAATATTTTACGATCCTATGGTATGTAAAATATAAGTCGTTACACTCTCCCACCTTTTGGAATTTCGCCCCTAAACTCCCCGAATCAAATAAGGTAAAGTCAACAAAAGTTACTCCACATGCCTAACATCCACAAGCAATAATCTCAACCATCAAACATGCAATCATAAGCAGTTAAATAATTCTACACGTATCATAGCATGTAGAGTACTAAACTATTCTATATAGACCATCAAAATGGTATCAAATGTGAAAATTAAATCTTACCAAGTGAGGAGCTCCGGATAAGTGGTCCTCACACTTTCCACGGTCTCCCATATGTAGTAGCCTTTACACTCGCTACATTGAACCTTCAATAGCTCTACTATCTTCCTCCTAAGCTGCTTCATATCATGTTTGATAATATGAATAGGCCTATGAGGTCTTCCAGCTTCTGGTTCAATCTCAATATCATCAAATTGATCCCATGAAATAGTCATGCCTAAATTGTGCAAAAACTTCCGCAAATAAGAAACGTGAAACATATTGTGCATGCCCGCCATCTTCTGACGTAAGTCGGCTCTATAAACAAGGTTCCCAATCCTCTCGAGTATTGGAAAAAGACCTACAAATCTCGACCATAACTTCCCCTTAGTAGCAAATTGATTTATATTCCTCAATGGAGAGATCTTAACAAACACCATACCGTCGACAATGAACTCCAAATCTTTATGTATATTATTAGCTAACTCTTCTATCTACCTTGAGCAACTTTCATTCGTTGCTAGATGATCTTGATCTTCTTCGGTGTCTCCCTAACCATATCTGGCCCTAATATTAGTTTCTTGCACGCTTCCCACCAGCCTAAAGGACATTGCACAGTTGACCATATAACACTTTAAATGGTGCCATACTGATGTTAGACCGATAACTGTTGTTATTTGCGAAATCTATTAAATGTATGTGATCACCCACGAGCCCCCAAAATAGAGTATGCAAGTTTGCAAGAGATCCTTTAAGATATTGACCTTCTCTGCCTGCCCATAGGTTTACGGGTGAGAAGCTATACTCAGATAAGGCTTTGTCCCTAGCGCATCTTGTAAGTTCTTCTAAACCCCACTAGCGAACAATGGATCTTAGTCACTCACAATTCTTTTCTAAACATCGTAGAATCTCATAATCCACCTCATATGACTAATTTGGACGCCGTTCTATTTTAACTTTATGGGTATAAATCTAGCACTCTTCATCAATCTATCGACCATGAATAAGATTTTACCATACCCTACTCTAGTTCTCGGCAATTCATCAATGAAGTCCATCGATATCTTTTCCCACTTCCATTCAGGAATCTCAAGCGATTACAAAAATTTACTAACTTTTTGTTCATGCATTTCGAGACGAATGTCCCAACATCCTTCTTCATTCCTTCCCAATAAAATGACTGCCATTTATCTTGATACATTTAATTTTCATTGGGATGTATATTCAATCTCAAATAATGGCACTCCCATAGTTACTCATCCATTAACCCATCTACATCAAGCATAAAAAATCTCTTATCATTACGAAGCCAACCATCTCAGTCAAGTCCATACTGTCTCACATCCTCAGACTCTACTCCACTCTCAATCTTAGTAATAATATCTGGTAGTCTAGCACCACATATCTCACTAGTACCATTCTACTCAATTAAAGTAGGTCTGATAGTCAAATTAGCAAACATCTTCGGCTCTAGGTCGCATCGAGGTCCGAAGTCATAACAACCGATAAACTCAAGCCGCTTTCATTCTAGGAACATTATTTCCAAGTTGGCATGTCTTCTACTCAGAGCATCAATGACTGCATTTCTCTTACTAGGCATATAGGAAATGTCAAATTCGTGGGAGGCCAGAAACACTAACCATCGCTGCTGAAAATAGTTAAGATCCTTCTTGAAGAAGAGGTACTTTAATGATTTTTGTGGTCCATAAATAACTCAAACCTCTCTCTAAGAAAGTTGTATCTCTAAATCTACAAAACAAATACCATTGCTACCAATTCCAAGTCATGAATTAGATACGTTCTATCATGCGGTTTTAACTGTCGACTAACATATGTGACAACCTTACCCATCAACATCAATACTGCACCTAGTCCAGTACCATAGTCGTTTATATGTAACGTCAACTCCGCATTCCCACTAGGAATGACTAGCACTAGTGCACTCTTCAACCTATCTTTCAGACCTATAAACGCATGCTCGCACCTTGCATCCCAAACAAAAGTCTGATTCTTCTTTGTCAAATTGATTAACGGTGTTGCTACCATCGAGAAGTCTTTAATAAAACATTTATAGTATCCTATTAATCTAGGGAAAATCCTTACATTTATAGATCTCTTAGGTCTATCCAGATCCTGGACTGCCATAACCTTCATAGGATCTACACCGATGCCCTGCTCAGAAACAATATGACCCAAAAATCTCATTTCCCTCCCTTAAAACTGAATTTTCAAAAATTTGCCTTCAATCGGTGTTCCCTTAACACCTCCATCACAATCCTTAAATGTGTCTTCTGTTCCTCTTCCATCCATGAGTAGATGAGAATATTATCAACGAACACAAGCATGAACTTATTCAAGTGATCCTTGAAAACACGGTTCATGGGATCAATAAAGTATGTCGATCATTGGTTAGTCCAAACGGCATAACCATCCACTCATAAAACCCAGATTGCATACGAAACATTATAATCGACACTCTCCCTAGCCACTCTCATTGGTGAAATCCCGTTGTTAAGTCCAACCGAGAAAACACCTTCGCACCATTAAGCCGATCAAACAAGTCATCAATACGTGAGATTAGATACTTTTTCTTCTTCGTTACTTTATTTAGCTAACGGTAATCAAATATAGCCTTGAAGAGCCATCCGCCTTAGTGACGAATACTACAGGTGTTGCCCATTCAATGTACTCCAATGAATGAACCCTCGCTTCGATAGGTCATTCACTTGCACCTCTAGTTCCCTCTACTCTTTGGATGCCATACGTCTTAAAGACATAACTATTGGTCTAGCATCCTTAACCATACCAATACGAAACTCTATCTCTCGATGTAGTGGTAATCTGGTCACCTCCTCAAGTATGTTTGGATAATCCCTAGCAATAGGCATAGATGGAAAATCATCATGTGGGATCTCAAGTGAATACAGAAAACTAACCATCACCTCATCATTAGATAGGCATCCAAACTCCATGTAACATCCCACCGTTTTTGACCATTCAAATCGACAATAAAACCACACATGTCAGACTTGAATAATTCAAAACAACAGATTGTTAATAAAATTTGGGGCAAATAAATTCAATCACAGACACATAATATCAGAATAACTCACAGCGAATTGAAATAAACATAGGAGTTCCTGAAGCTCCTAGATACATAGTCTCAAACTAATACATAATACCCAAGTCTGAAAACAAATACAACGGAAAGTTTTGATACATAAGTTCTCTACTACAAAAGCAAAAGCTGAGTGGAAATATCAGGCAGACAACTAAATCTCCAGCGGATCTCTAGCTCCAAAAAGGATGAAACCAAAGCTGTGAAACTCAGGCTAACCCGAACGTAAAGCAAAAACACAAAACACTCGAGTCAGGACATACATACTTATAAAATGTAATCAACTCAAGTGAACTGTAAAAGAAATGCATTAGTAACTTAAAGGATGCTTGGGATCGCCCATCCTTTATGGATCCGTTAAACTATCTACTATGTAGTAATATACGCTGTTATAATAATGTCTAAAGTAAAGTAAACTATTAAAATAGCGTTAAGACGTTACATTTTTCCCTTAACACATTTTTATAATGCCAATAGTCTATACAGTACAGTAACTCCCCGTAAACTGGGGCCGCCAGAGGATACCCCATAGGTACGACATAAAACAAACTCGTAGAAGGCGCGCTAGGGTAGGTGACATGGCACAACTAGGTAATGCCAGGGTAGATATACCAATTACACTTCCGGACTGTTGGTAACGCATAGCCGCAATTACCACCCAACTCGATCCACACTCCCGAATCAAAGGTGCGCACCAAATTAATCACAAAGTAATAGAATGGCTAACGATGAAGTATGTCCGATCGGAGGAGCTACCTCACTTGGCCCGTCAATTGCTTATGTTTTAGCCACCTTATGCTAACTCACAGGAGTTAGGTCCACGTATGTATACCTTAGGATCGTCGCCACCATCCTACTTCATTCTGGAATCTCCACCGCGTACACAGTTGTTAAAGTGGTTTTCGGTATCGACAGAGAATATGCCCATATCTGATCCCGGTCTCTTTAACAACCAAACGTTATTATAACCCGTGGTTATTTCAATTTCAAATGGTTTATATTTCATATCAAACAAATTCGTTTCAAAACCATATAAATTCCAAATCATTATTCTTTAAAATATTATTCATTTTTCCAAAGTCATACACTTCCAAATTCATTTAATTATAACCCCTTGAAACGTAAAAATTTAGAGATCATAGCACTTTAAAAATGTAACCTTTAGAACCATAACATTCGGAACTATAACCCTTTAGAAAGTTTTGTAGCATTCTGGAAATGTCACTTTTAAGAAAACGCAGCAGTACAGAAATGCTACAGCGGTGCAGAATTGTTACCGTAAGAATTCGCAACGGTGCAGAAATTTTACTGTAAGAATCCGCAGTAGTGCAGAATTGTTACAATAAGAAATCACGGCAGTTTTGAATTGTTATCGTAAGAAATCGCAGCAGTTTTGAATTGTTACTGTAATACTTCCTACTACAATAGTTTATATAATCAAATAGTACATATATTTACAGTTTTTATCATAGCCATTATATCATTCTTATTATATTACTCTAATTTTTTCTATTTGGCCATTAAAGAAACCACACCTTTAGTTAAATAACTTTGTTACTATAATGTCAAATTTTAAAGCTGAAATCCTTATGCTAAGTTAAAAGTACGTTATTAACTTACACTTTATTTTCTTTTCAGTAAATAACATTTATCATTTTTATTACCCAAGTTATACCATTTACATTAGTTAAAACTTACATGTCAAATGTACGTTTTAACTTACATTTTTTTCCACAAAAAAAACCATTTATCATTTTAATCACTATTACATGAATTAAAACTTACAATTTATAGGTTGGAATAAAATACCGTTATTAAGTCAAATCGAATTATTAAATTTCAATAAACCTTCATTCTGTAAATTAGATTCCAAAATTTACATTTCCAACTATTTATTTCTTATAAAAAAATTTAACTCATGTAAACAAATTCACAGAAATTATTACATTAAATTTTTGTTGAGATTCATATATAGAAATCCAAAATACTTAATAATTTTTATAAAATCATTTTAAATCAACCACGGAGTCTATATAAAATTCTCTACCTTAGGGTCAAGTAAATACTAGCATATATCATTTCAATCCGCAATTTATTAATTTTCCGGGTTTTATATCATTTCAAACCCGCAATCCCAAGTTAAATAAAATTGCTCAGGCCTATCATTTTCTGGGTTTTATATCATTGAATGCAGCTTCACACTTATCATTCCATCTAAACTTAGCATTCTTACGAGTTAGAGCGGTGAGAGATGCAGCAATCCGAGCAAAATTCTCAATGAATCTCCGATAATAACCGGCAAGGCCTAGAAAACTACGGATATCAGATGGAGTCCTAGGAGTTTCCCAATTCTAAAATAGCATAGAGAGAATAAGAACCGAGAAAGAGACAGAATAATTAATGTACAAAGGAAGAAGAGAAGATAGACTTACATTGATTGTAGCGATCTTAACTAGATCAACAGAAACTCCATCACCAGAAACAATATGTCCAAGAAATCGGACTTCATCTTTCCAGAAATGGCATTTCGAGAATTTTGCTTTCAACTGATGACTCCTAAGGGTCTTCAGAACAAAATTCAAATGGATTTCATGTTCCACCTTAGACTTAGAGAAAACAAGAATATCAGCGACGAAGACTAGAACAAACTTATTAAGAACATTACGGAAAATCCGGTTCATAAGGTCAACAAAGAAAGCTGGGGCGTTAGTCAAACCAAATGGCATAACTAACCATTCAAAGAAACCATCCTCAAAACGGAAAGCGGTTTTGGGAATACTTTCCTCAGCAATTCTGAGCTGGTGCAAACCGGTGGCAAGATCGAGCTGAGAGAATACAGTAGCTCCATAAAGCTGATCGAACATATCATTAATACGAGACATTGGATATCTGTTTTTCATAGTGAGTTTGTTCAGCTCCCTATAATCATTACACATCCTTAAAGAACCATCAGACTTAGTGACAAAAACCACCACTGCTCCCCATTCGGAATGAGTGGGTCTGATCAAACCTTTGGAGAACAAGTCTTTAATTTTCTTCCTCAACTCAACCTTCTCACGAGGTGCCATCCTTCTGGGAGGAAGAACTACAGGTCAAGCTCCAAGAATACGATCAATACGAAATTCGATTTCCCATTTAGGAGGTAAAGAAGTGACTTCACCAAATACATCGGGGTAGAGTTTGACCATAGGAGTAGAATCAAGATCACTAGGGGACGAATCAAGAGAATAGATAAAACTACCTGCATACTCCTGAGGCATATGGCATTGAATCACCAATGGATCACCCTTATCACCAACAAGAGAAACGGTTCGGGCTTTACAAGAAATAACAGCTTCATGATTCTTCAGCCATTCTCCTCCAAGCAATAGATCAAAAGCATCGAAACCAAGAACATAGAAATCGCTAGAAAAACGATAGCCAGAATGGAAGAGTTTCACATTATTACAAATCCTACTAAGGTTTGCGGGACCACCAATCGGATTAGTAACACACAAAGGTTCGGTTGCTAACTTAGGTGAAAGGATATGCTCAAACTTATCACAAAGGTCCACAGAAATGAAACTATGAGAATGGTAAACCTAATGGGTGCAACTGGTGCTGGAACTGGGGCAACACCACGACCCTGACCTCTGGCACTCCTACGATTCATCCTGGAAATTCAAGAATGAATTTTTTTTAGGACCAAGAAAGAGGAGAAAGACAAAAGACAAGATTCAACTAGAATGGAAATCCTAATCAAAGAATTCTATTAAACAAGGTGGATTCGAAAAGAAGGGAAATTCTAAGAAAAGGAATTTGATTTTGAAATAAGAAAATTTTATATCCAAAATAATCCTTGAAAAATCATTTGAAAACCATTTTATACTTGAAAATACGTTCTCTCGCAAAGAATAATTCTAAGATTGATTTTACTCATTCTAAGGTATTTCTACCCTATCTCTAATGAGTTTTTGCCCCGTAGGCTAAGGTTTACCTAAAACCTGGCTCTGATACCAACTGTAACATCCCGTCGTTTTTGACCATTCAAATCGACAATAAAACCACACATGTCAGACTTGAATAATTCAAAACAACATATTGTTAATAAAATTTTAGGCAAATAAAATCAATCACAGAATCATAGACACATAATATCAGAATAACTCGCAGTGGAATGAAATAAACATAGAAGTTCACAAAGCTCCTAGATACATAGTCTCAAACTAATACATAATACCCAAGTCTAAAAACAAATACAACGGAAAGTTTAGATACATAATGTAACAACCCGCATATTTTACGATTGAATATTTAAATATTTTATTTAAATATAGAATCGTTAATCGGATTGAGGTCCGAAAAGCTACTTTTTGCAAACAGTCGAATTGAGACTCGGGACCAATTCCACTTCCATTGAGTCCAAAATGGCGTTTGCAACTTTTTTAAGTATAAGCATCGATATATTTGGAGTAAGTTGAAATTTGCTATTTTCAATTGGGCTTTTGGGTTTGGGTTTCACCCAACTCATTCTATAACCTAACTCAGCCCTTCTCTTCATCCACTCATCCTCATTTCATTTCTTTTTCTCAAGCTAAATTGAAAATGGGGGAAGAGAAGTGGAATTAGATATTCCAAGCCCTAGATTCAATTGCAAACTCCATTTCTTGCTCCAAATTCAAAGAGAAGCTTTGGTAAGTCTCCTCTTCATCTTCTCCAACTCATTCTCTCTTCAATTTCAGAAATTTCCTAAACCTAACTTAGGGAATGTTCTTCTTTTGAGCTTAGATTCAAGCTACTTGGGTTGAAGTGAAGAGTGTTGATCTTTCCTTTGTGATTAAGCTTCTCATTCATTGTTTTTGGGTTCAAAGGTGAGATATTTATCTCACATCTTTGTCTATAACTATCTTTGATTGTTAGGTATGAATTCCTAACATCTTTACACGTTCATTTGATTTTGGTTTGGATTGATTTGGTGAACATTTCAATTTTTGGTGTTTGAAGTCTAAAACTCTAAAAATCTTAGCTTTGATGTTTGATCATGCTTTTGGTGGTGAATCGGAAAGCCTATAGGGCTGGGTTATCGATTGGCAAAAGCCCCTTAAGTCCATTGCTCGTCCGATCGCGAATTGGAAGAGTTTGCGCTTCATTTGAATAAGCTGAAAAACAGCTTCAGTGCCAGTCAGTCGACCGACTCTCTGCAGTCAGTCGACTGACTGTAGAAATCAGGCCAATTTGGGTCTGTCTGCAGAGAACAAAAGTTTTCTGTTTTCTGCAGTCGGTCGACTGACCCTCTGCAGTCAGTCGACTGACTGCAGGAAATGAAACATTTTGGTTTCTGGTTCAGTCGACCGACTCTTTGCAGTCAGTCGACTGACCTGCTTCACTTTGCCTATTTTGCCTAATTAGTTTGAGGATCCAACTTTTATCGATTCGTAACTATTCGATTTATTGTTATCCTTTGTTATTGCCTTTGATGACTTCTTTTTCAGGATTTTTGAGAATGTCCATTTTAATGGAATTGGTATCGATTTCTTTGGATTTAATTCACGTCTTCGAATGTGGATTTTTGTGATTGATTGTTTCTACAATCATTTTGTGATTTTTCACTTCTAAATACAAAGGTTTCTATACTAGTAGTAAATATTAAAACTCTTTTACAAAGATGATTTCAACTCTATTTTTAAATACAAAGCTTGTTTATAAAACCGTTTTCTAATCTATTAGTATATACAAACCTTTACCTCATTCGTATGAGAAAATCTAATTAAACGGCTTAGCAAAACAAGTGGTATGAAACGCTTGCGTTTACTTCATCGGTTAATTTATGGACTTGTTCGATTGAAACTCTCGTGACAATTTTCGAGTGGAAATCTACAATTTGTTCGTGAATATTTGAGTTAAGCAAGTGGTTATGGGACATGAAGCTAAACTCTTATATTCACTAGCTTAGTGTAATCGACACTTCTTGATGATCGATGATGATCATTTTATGGTTTAGACTAGCAATGTGCGATGTCTCTTCGTCCACGTGGGGGACTATACCCAGTTCTATTGAGCTTCGTCTTATTTCTTTTATGGGCTGGCGACCCATGTTCTTTTATTGGATTTCGGTTCATCGGGCGTAACGCTGTACTACGTAGTTGTTTCGTATTATTTGGATTTTGGTTCATTGGGCGTAACGCTGTACTACGTCGTTGTTCCGTATTATTGGATTTTGGTTCATTGGGCGTAACGCTGTACTACATCGTTGTTCCGAAATATTTGAGTTTCTGGTCCCTTGGGCGTAACGCTGTACTACGCCGTTGCACCGGCTCTATGGTTAGCAACCATGGAATAGCATTTCGTTTGTGATAGGCCTTCCCCCTTTTTGTGATTTCTGGATTTCTCGTTGTGATTTCTAGAATTTGTGTTTCACCAACTTTCGTAGATTGGCATTGATATGTTTTTGTCAATATTTGTGTTTTGGTGAATTATTTAAAGAATGTGATTCTTTTTAGTGCTTCGAGTTGATTTGAGATATTGTATGATTTTTGTTGTTATTTGATGTATACTTGACATAGTATGACATTTATGTCATCATACATTTTTGGTCATATCTCTTATCCTATATCATTTTATCTGATAATTATAGCTAAACTGATCCATTTATTATTTTCTTCTTAAATAATACTCAGGTCAGACCGAGATATTTCAGGTGCTCCTGCTTGACTTCTTATCAGGGATTATCATCTGATTCTTTTGGCTTTCTACTTTAGATTAGTAGTTTTTGTTATTATACATTTGAGATATGGACTCCTTGATGTATAATTATTCTTTTGTCTCGCTCTTGTATCTATTCATTGTGATGTAGTGGATCTTATATGACCACTATTTAGATGTACACTTTCATGTGATATATTCATATCTTATTCCGCCTTTGTGATATGAATATCTGTGTCTGATTTATGTTATGCTTATTTCTATATTTGTTTTCGAGGTCCACTTAGCCACTGTGTAGTAGCATTGAGTTTGTATCGGTATGTCGGATTTCCTCTTGAAATGAAATGCATGTTATACTATCTGACATATCGGTGCTCACATAAGGCAATTGCACAGATGGTCGCTCCTCAACAACCTTATTCTTCGCGCTAGTTGACAGCATTACCCGGTAGTGTTCTTGGCAAGCGTGAGCATAGAGGTGGGGCGTCACAGCATGGTATCAAAGCCAAACTTCGGAACAATGTAGAATAGTCTAGCAAGGATCATTGTCCTAAGTCTTTCTTAGGAATCGTGCCATAGGATTTAATTCGAGTCTTCGAACCGTTCTATCCTATTTTCTTTTGTGATGCCTTGTTTTATCAATCAAGGTTGTTTGATATTCATTTTGAGAATAACCTTTTCCTTTTCTTTCTTTCTTTCTTTCTTAGAGAGGAGAAATGGTTAGACCTGGCCGTCCCAGCGCTGGTCAATCTAGTGCTACTCCCCAGGATGGAGTATTTATGTCTGCTCAGCAACTTCTTGATCTTGTGAACAATGCCCAAGCTGTTGGACCCGTTCCAGCGCCTACTCACCCTAAATCCAGGTTTGCACGCTTGTGCAGAGATTATACCGCTTTGGGTGGGAGGCCATTCAAGGGATCTGAAAGTGTTATAGAAATTCAAGCTTGGCTTAGATCATGCGATCGCATCTTTTCCTGCATGGATCTTATTGATTCACTTCGAGTCCAAGTGGCTTCTAGTATGCTCCAAGAAAGAGCATTAGATTGGTATGAGCTTTTGATTTCTGAAATTATCGAAGCGGATCTTACTTGGGAGCAATTCCGGGAAAGATTCGAATTGAAGTTTGTGCCGGAGGCTGAAAAAGTAACTTTAGCCCGACGCTTTATTGATCTTGTTCAAGGTGAATCTTCTGTGACAGATTATGTTGCATCTTTTGAATCTCTTTCCAAATATGGGGTCGAGTATATTAATACCCCATTGAATAAAAATCAGAGGTTCGTCTATGGATTGAATAAGAACCTCAAAAAGCCTTTACTTCTGAAACTGGAAGTTTCTTTCGATCAGCTTGTTGATATCGCTCTTCGGCTTGAAGAGTCCGATAGAGAAAGTGATGTTGAAGTTGTGCGTGCCAAACAGAACTTCAACAATAACATGAAGAGGCCTATTAAGTTCAAAGGCCCCAATCCCAACAAGAAAGGGAAGCAAGAAACTTCTGTAGCAAAGACTCCTACCACTAGTCGTGGACGATGCTACAATTGTGATTCTATGGACCACTATGCAAAGGAGTGTCCGCAACCCCTCTATTGTCGCTATTGCAAAAGCTTGAGTCATCATATATCTGCGTGTCCCATACTGCAAGCAAGAAGGAGGGAAAGCTAAATGTTGTGCAAACCTTTACTAGCACTTCTTTTGGTCAAGGTATTTCTTATTCTATCCTTGACGACATTTGTTTTGTGATTATTTTATTCGAGTTCTTTTTGATTTGGGTTCATCTCATTATTTTATATCAAAAGAACTTGATGATTCTTTCTCTTTTTTACTTTTATGGGCTTGATGACTTCATTGAGAATTGCGAATTCGATTGATGGATCCGCAATACTCAATTTACTTTGTGAAAATGTCAAGATTATTTTTGTGATTTTTCTTTTCGAGCCGATTTGCATGTTATGCGTTACTTAGGCTTCGAGATTGATTTTTTTGGGAAGGGATTGGCTTAATCATTATGAAGCCCATATCCTATGCCCAATGCGGACTTTTTATCTTCGACATTCTCAATCTATTAAGCAGATTTCTATTGTTTTTAAAAGATTTTGATTTCCAAATTTGGTGGCAACATTTTATTCATTAAACCTACTTGATGAAGAAGATGTTATTTTTCTCATTCAAGTAATTTGTGAATTTTCCGGAATATATTTGAGCGTGTCTTAGGATTATCACCTAAGCAATCTATTGTGTGGTGCTAAGGTCTTTTCATCTCGACCTTGCCACCGGTTGTTATCAGCCACGAGTTGCGGAGGGTAGTATTCCACTTACCGCATTATGCACTCGTTATGGTTCTTATGAATGGTTCGTTATGTCATTTGGTTTGACGAATCTTCTACCTTATTTCATCCATTTTGTGAATCGAGTATTCTACGAATATCTCGATGAGTTTATCTTTGTATTTATTAATTATGGATGAAAATAACAAATTTAAAATTTGCAAATCTCTTAATAAGATATTTATAAGTATGATTGGATTTTGTTCTTAAAACAAGCAAAGAATGTTTGTAAATTTTAAAGAGACATGTTTATCAAATAGAAGATGATTTTGTGTTATTTTGCCCATTGAGTGCTTTAAGAATTCTGGTCGATGCGCTTGATCAACGTTATCGATAGGAATCTCCTAAACGCTATGATGAGACAGTCAGACACAATAAATTGACTTGTAAAAAGGTAAATTTTTTCTAAAAAGATGAATATACATAAAGTTAATTATAATTTTGAAAGTCTTAGCTTTTCAGGAAAGAGGATCATTTAAAAGAACTCTTTTCCGATGTTTTTATTCTTGCGATTCCCGAAGGGAATCAAGACTTTATTCTTTGTACCGATACTAGTCGTATTGGTTTTGGTGTCATTCTCTTGCAAAGGGAATGTGTTATCGCATTTGCTTCTTGACAATTAAAGCCTATCGAGACTAGATATCCCACTCATGATCTAGTGCTCGCGGCTATTGTTTTTGCTTTTAGAGTTCGGCATCCTTATTTTGGGGGAGAAATTCGTTCTCCACTCCGATCATAAATCTTTGAAATGTTTATTTTCTCATAAGGAACTTAATGTTGGCTCGAGTTCCTTGCATCCTATGATCTTGATATTCTTTGTACTCCGGAAAAGGGTAATCGTGATTGCCGATGCCCTTAGTTGTAAGCAACTAGTAGTTGTTTCTTTGATGATATCCGAATGGAATGATCTCGAGACTTTATCCACTTATGAGATTCGAGATCGTGAATCCAATTTATGTTCATCTCTTGTTTTGTGTAGCCTTGAGACTCGTCCTTCTCTTTTGGACCATACCTCTTTTGGCTAAATCTATGCCAAACTAAATTTCATAGAGTTCCTACTTCTATTGTTAGCAATCGTAATCCATTATTTTACTAGTGGATTTTGTTAAGGTCTTCAAAAGCTTTGGGGACAAAACTTAATTTTTAGCATCGCTTATCATCCTTTGTCCGACGAACAAACCGAGCGTGTGAGTCAAACTCTTGAAGATCTCTTTCGTGCATGTGTTCTTGATTTTGGTGGAAGTTGGGAAAATTATATTTCTCTTGTTGAGTTTTCTTCCTATAATAGCTTCCAATCTTGTATTGGTATGGCACCTTTCGAGGCATTCTACGGAAGGCCGTACCGATCTCCTTCTTGTTGGCTTGAGGCCGGTGAGAAGCTGGTTTTAGGTCTAGATTTTATTTGTGTTCGTGTGTGTTTCACCTACGATTGGTGTTGTGCGTTTCTGTTGATCGGGAAAGTTAGCACCTCAATATTTTGGTCCATTTCCCATCACCGAACGTAATTGTTCCGTGGCTTATCGCCTTTTTATTACCGGCTCAATCTTTTGCTATTTATGACGTTTTCCACGTCTCTTTACTGCGGAAATACCTTAGGGATTCCGTTTTTATTCTTGAGCCCAGTGTTGTTGAAGAGATTAAGGTTTCACCAAATTTGACTTATGAGCAATATTCTATTCGCATCATTACTTCGTAGGTTGAACGCCTTCGAAATAAAGATGTTCTTCTTGTGAAAGTTCAATGGTCCTTAGATCCTAAGAATTTCTCTTGGGAATCTTGGGAATTCATTGAGCAAACACATCCGGACCTTCTCCTTCGTGCTCTTTATGGTGAACTTCTTATTTCAAACTTTCTTTTGTGTTGATATGCTTTTTTGGTTGTTACTTTTGTTTTCCCCTTAATTATTGCGAGGATGCAATTTCTTTAAGGAGGGGAGTCTGTAACAACCTGCATATTTTACGATTGAATATTTAAATATTTTATTTAAATATAGAATCGTTAATCGGATTGAGGTCTGAAAAGCTACTTTTTGCAAACAGTCGAATTGGGACTCGGAACCACTTCCATTGAGTCCAAAATGGCGTTTGCAACTTTTTTAAGTATAAGCATCGATATATTTGGAGTAAGTTGAAATTTGCTATTTTCACTTGGGCTTTTGGGTTTGGGTTTCACCCAACTCATTCTATAACCTAACTCAGCCCTTCACTTCATCCACTCATCCTCTTTTCATTTCTTTTTCTCAAGCTAAACTGAAAATGGGGGAAGAGAAGTGGAATTAGATATTCCAAGCCCTAGATTCAATTGCAAACTCCATTTCTTGCTCCAAATTCAAAGAGAAGCTTTGGTAAGTCTCCTCTTCATCTTCTCCAACTCATTCTCTTTTCAATTTCAGAAATTTCCTAAACCTAACTTAGGGAATGTTCTTCTTTTGAGCTTAGATTCAAGCTACTTGGGTTGAAGTGAAGAGTGTTGATCTTTCCTTTGTGATTAAGCTTCTCATTCATTGTTTTTGGGTTCAAAGGTGAGATATTTATCTCACATCTTTGTCTATAACTATCTTTGATTGTTAGGTATGAATTCCTAACATCTTTACACGTTCATTTGATTTTGGTTTGGATTGATTTGGTGAACATTTCAATTTTCGGTGTTTGAAGTCTAAAACTCTAAAAATCTTAGCTTTGATGTTTGATCATGCTTTTGGTGGTGAATCGGAAAGCCTATAGGGCTGGGTTGTCGATTGGCAAAAGCCCCTTAAGTCCATTGCTCGTCCGATCGCGAATTGGAAGAGTTTGCGCTTCATTTGAATAAGCTGAAAAACAGCTTCAGTGCCAGTCAGTCGACCGACTCTCTGCAGTCAGTCGACCGACTCTCTGCAGTCAGTCGACCGACTCTCTGCAGTCAGTCGACTGACTATAGAAATCAGGCCAATTTGGGTCTGTCTGCAGAGAACAGAAGTTTCTGTTTTCTATAGTCGGTCGACTGACCCTCTGCAGTTGTAACGACCCATATTTTTACGGATCGAAAAGTTCGTCAAAATCTGGAATTCTTAGCGTTGTTAAGTCATTTCAGACTTTAGGCAGAATTTTTGTTCAAGTCCTAGGTTGTAAACGACCTAAGTGATAAGTCGTGACCGACTTAAGAGGTTTAGGCGACCTAAGGAAGTGTAGTTGGCGACCTAAGTATTCTGGGGTTAGGTCGTAGGGGGAGATAGGTCGTGTGATAACTTAAGTCGTGGGGTAGAGTTAGGTCGGCAACGACCTAAGAAACTAGGCGAGTTAGCAACCTAAGGTGTTATCGTAGTTAGGTCGTGAGCGACCTATCAGATGTTGTGAGCGACCTAAGGGATAGCACGACCTAAGAGATAAGAGCTAACGACTTAAGAGTTTTGGCGAGTTAAGGACCCAAGGGGTAGGTCGGTGACGACCTAAGGAGGTTAAGGCGTAGCCTGGTTAAGTCGTAACCCAGTTAGGTCGCAGGGTTATTAAGTCGTTAGGTCGGAACCATTGCTAGGTTGCGTCATAGTTATGTCGTAAGTCGTATCACCTGTTAGGTCGTGCGTAGTTAAGTCGTAGATCGTATCCCAGTTGACTCGTTAAGGCAGTATTATTGCTGAGTCGAGTGTGTGCTGAGTCGTTAGGTCATATAGGCACACAGGAGCTTAGGTCATAGGTTGCTAGGTACGTTAAGTCGTAGACGACTTAGGAGTTAGTCATAACCCGGTTAAGTCGTAACCTAGTTATCTGTTAAGTCGGAGGCCCTGCTAAGTTATAAGTCGTAGACTAGTGGGTTTTGATAAGTCATAGGTTGGCATATCAGTTAAGTCGTAGGTCGTCTGGGGTGTTAAGTCGGAGAGGAAGTTAAGTCGGAGACGACTTATAGAGGCAGACGACCTAAGATTTCAGCTATAAATACTCGTCCATTTCTCACTTTTTGGGATCCGGATTTCGAAGCGACGAAGTGCTGCCATTTTGAGAGCTCGACTTCTACACTTCTTCACTTCTTTTCTCCACTCTAATCTAGTGATTCCTTCCATCCATATTGAAGATCAAATCGAAGATCGAAGAGCTTAGATTGAAGATCTACATTCTTGGAAGAGAGATTTCATCGTTTGAAGCGGATTGGTGATAGATCGAGATTGATCCTTCGCTGTCCAGATCTGAAGCGTGTTGATTTGGGGTTGTTTAGGTGATTTGGTGAGTGGTGATTATCTCTCACATGGATCCAAAGGAGTATATCGGATTGTTGGCTCGATTTGGTGTTAAAATAGCGATTTCCATACATTTTCTTCATCCTAAGTGTAGATCCATATAGATTCATTGTTCATGATGATGTTACATCCATTTTACTACATGTTAACCTATGCAAGTTCATTCATCAAGATTATAGAGATATTGTTCATGTTTTCATGCTTATTAGACTTTCAACTCTTTAATTACGAAACTGCCATTATTGTTATAATTGTCTATTTGGATCATATTTGAATGCTTGATTGTTTGGATTAATGTTTGACTTGGTTGATTGCTATGAATTAGATGATTGATGATTTGAGTTAGACTGAAGATGATTCAAAAGCCAAGAGAAAGGCTCTTGAATTGGGAAAGCTGCTTGTGGCATATATAGCGGATGATGAAGCTCTTATGCATAGATTTGATGATGATGTTGAGATGAGACTTTGCGAGGATGTGATAAAGCGAAGCATGATATGAGATAGCCTTGGTCTAATCCAGACGGGATCATTCCAAGCAGATTGATAACTCGGTGAAATGTTCGAGTTTGAGGATAATGGATGCTCGAGAGGCGCTTGAGCTAGTATGGAAATAGTCGTCGAGGAGGATGACTAGAAGGCTGAGATCTCATCGTTGTTGAAGGTTCTAGCATGCTCAAAGCAAGAGTACGTTAGGCAGATTCGATAGTCCCTGAAGGCTACAGATTGGTAGTCAAGTACTCTGGGCAGATTCGATAGTCCTAGGCACGGGTCACGATGACGTGCGGGAGTTATGTCTAGAACCGGGGTTTCCATTAGCCCTTGAAGGACGGCTGAAAGAATGTGCCGGTCATTCAATTAACGGTGGTATCGAAGCAATGATAACAGTGATAGCCAGAGTCATGGATGTTTGGTTGTATCGTCATTCGGTCTCAAGAGCGGTATTTTCTGGGTGCTTATCTGATCTTGGTTTAGGCCTTGGGGGTTTGTGCTCGGAAAACATCGCCCTTGACTCGAGTGATAATTGCTTTACTTTAAATTGTATGCTCTGCTATGTTTGCTTCTGCTTAGTGTGTGTCTGGGGGCTATCACTGTAGAAAGAGGTTGGAGTGGGAGGGTTGTATTCCTATTCCTTTTTCCTTTATGCTCTTTTGGTATGTTGTTAGATAATTTACTGCTCACTAAGACTGTTGTCTGACTCAAGGCTTTATGTTTTAATTCTTATTGCCTTGGGCTGTTTGTCCATTTTGGGACGGGCAGGCTAGGTAGCAGGTGACAGGTGCTGTTCTTGCTTCTCACGATGCTGCTATCGAAGACGAGCTGGAGGGTTGCATATTATCTTCTTATATGTACTGGATGTTCCGCTGTTTGTATAATCTCTGAGTGTTATGTAGTGAGGCTGGATGTATTGACTATTCTGATGATTGTACTTAACTATTATGAAGTTTTATATGATGGCATTTTGTTCTGTAAAGCTTCACTATATATATATTCTATTGTATTTTTCCCATGCGCTGTGAGTAATACGATAGATTCTGTTATTTTGATCTACCTTGACAATCGTCCATGGTCGCCTGGCACACTTTACAGCGCACTATCTCTAGATTCGGTGCAGGGGTCATGGGTGGTCGTCACATTTGGTATCAGAGCATTGGTTAATCGATTTTACCCAACGCTCGCTGACGTAACTACGTATGAGAGACGTAATTGTATTTTGATGGATGATTACTATATATAATATAGTAGATTAGAAGAGTTTGAGTCCTTAAAGCAGTTGTTTCTCAAGATGTTCTGACCATTCCTTTTTATAGATATTGAGAATGAGTCGAAGAGGGAGACCAGCTGCTAGGAAAGGCCGAGCTGCTGAAGGAACTGCTGATTATGCAGCCATGTTCGAAGCTATGATGACTTCGATCATGAGAAGGATGCCAGTTCCGGGGGCAGCAGTTGATGTTGGAGTTCAAGTCCAAACTCCAAAACCAGTGGATTTTGCTAAGTTGTGCAAAGACTATACTGCTCTTAGAGGGAAGGTTTTATTGGGAACAGAATCAACTATTGAGGTCCAGAGATGGATAGATGCTTGTAGAAGGATTTTTGGAGATTTGGGAATTGAGGATGCAACTAAGAGGAAGTTAGCGTCAAGACAGCTTCAAGGGAGAGCCTCTGATTGGTGGAACTCTATTACCATCAATACTCCGGAGGAAGAGATTACTTGGGAGCAATTCCAAGTCAGATTTGAAGCTAAGTTCATTTCTACAGCTCAGAAGTCTGTTCTGTTCAAGAAGTTTGTGGAACTCAAGTAGGGTGGAAGACCAGTTCTTGAATATGTTTCTGAGTTTGAAGCTTTGTCCAAGTATGCCCGGTCGTATATCGAATCTGCATATCAGAAGAATGAGAAGTTTGTGACAGGCTTGGACAGTTATCTTGGGAGGCAGTTGGTGGATCATTTGGACGATTCTTTTGAGAAGCTTGTGGAGAAAGCTCTTAGGCATGAGAGTCTGTTTCCTAAGGAAGGATCTGTTGTTGCTGTTACTAGGGGAGAGTCTAAACCTCAGCAGGGTGGAAACAAGAAGAGGAAGCAGCAGCAGCAGAAGGGTAAGGATGGCCAGAAGAGGCCAAAGGGCGAAGTGACCTGCTACAACTGTCAGCAGAAGGGCCATTTCTCCAAGGATTGTAAGAATCCGAAAGTGCCAATGAAGTGTCACAACTGTGACAAGCCGGGGCATATCAGGAAGAATTGTCCAGAACCAAGGAGGGACAAGCAGATTGTGCAAGCTTATGCATTGGGAGCTGTTCCGTCATCTTCAAAAGCTCCTACCGCTGAAGAGAAAGGAAAGAGTGTGGTTGTTCAAGGTACTCTTTTCCTATGTGGTGTTCCAGTTAGAGTTCTGTTTAATACTGGGGCGTCGCATTCGTTTGTTTGTAGTGAACTTGTAGATCGGTTGGGTTTAGAACCAGATATCGTTGATAGGCCATTGGTTGTGACTAATCCAGTTGGGGGTTCGTCTTGTTTGTGTATGTTATGCCGTGGTCTGATTGTGTCGAGTCATGGTTGCTCTTTTGTTTGTGATTGTTTTGTTCTGAACTTTTCGGGGTTCAGAATTATTTTGGGTATGGACTGGCTTAGGAAGTATGCGACAAAGGTTGATTGCGAAAGGTTGGAAGTGACAGTCGAGAATGTGGAGGGGCGAAAGATTGTGATACGATGTAAGCATGAAGAAGGCGTCTTCATGAGCTTCATGTATTCGCTAGTTGTTCCGCGGGATGGACTGTCATCGGTGCCGATCGCTAATGGATTTGAGGATGTCTTTGATGAAGTCAAAGGGTTACCGCCGCATAGTGAGATCGAGTTTCGTATAGATCTAGTTGAAGGAGCCAGACCTGTTGTGATGCCTCTTAGGCGGATGGCGCCTAGGGAACAGCAGGAGTTGAGGGTGCAGGTTGACGATCTTTTGCAGAAAGGATTC
The DNA here is from genome assembly GCA_030737815.1 of Allium fistulosum. NCBI lineage: Eukaryota > Viridiplantae > Streptophyta > Magnoliopsida > Asparagales > Amaryllidaceae > Allium > Allium fistulosum. The sequence goes on from CM060902.1 coordinate 1,127,773,091, forward strand.
ATTCGGCGTAGTGTGTCCGAATGGGGTGCACCAGTTGTGTTTGCAACCAAGGCAGATGGATCATTGAGATTGTGTGTGGATTATCGTGAGCTGAATAAGGTGACTAAGAAGAACAAGTATCCATTGCCGAGAATAGATGACTTGTTCGATCAGCTTCACGAAGCAAAGGTGTTTTCTCAGATGGATTTGGCAACGGAATTTCACCAGTTGAGAGTGGCTAAGGATAGTGTGCCGAAGACTGCTTTTCGGACACCATCCGGTTTCTTTGAGTGGCTGGTAATGCCGTTTGGATTGACTAACGCGCCAGCATATTTTGTGGATCTGATGAATAGAGTGTTCAGAGATCAGTTGAACAAGTTCGTACTTGTGTTCATGGATGATATTCTGATTTATTCCAGAACTGAAGAAGAGCACAAGACGCACTTGCGTATTGTTTTGGAAATCTTGCGGAAACATCAGCTGAAGGCTAAGTTTTCGAAGTGTCACTTCTGGAAGAGTGAAGTAAGGTTCTTAGGCCATGTGATTTCTGGAAGTGGAATAGCGGTTGATCCCGCTAAGGTGGCAGCAATCCAGGATTGGGTTAGACCTAAGAATGCATCTGATGTGAGAAGTTTTCTTGGATTAGCAGGATATTATCGACGGTTTATCAAAGACTTCTCCAAGGTAGCTGCACCGTTAACAGGATTGACGAAGAAGAACCAAGTGTTCAGTTGGGATGCTAAGTGTGAGCAAGCTTTTGGAATCCTGAAAGAGCGATTGACGAGTGCTCCTGTTTTGACTATTCCAAGTGGGAATGATGAGATGGTGGTTTACACCGACGCATGTGGTACTGGACTTGGAGCAGTGCTGATGTAGAAGGATAAAGTTGTTGCGTATGCAAGTCGACAACTGAAGCCGCACGAAAGGAATTATCCAACTCATGATTTGGAGTTAGCGGCGATTGTTTTTGCTCTGAAGATGTGGAGACATTATCTATTGGGAGTTCGATTCGAGTTGTTTACAGATCATAAGTCGTTGAAGTATCTTTTCTCCCAAAAGGATTTGAATCTTCGGCAGCAACGATGGCTAGAGTTTTTGGCATCATATGATTTTGGTATAGCTTATACTCCGGGAAAGGGTAACGCAGTGGCAGATGCGTTAAGTCGAAGACATGCAGGATTGGGAGCCATGTTTTCAGAATGGAAGAATCTCGAGTATTTAGCTGGATTTGACTTCAGGCCCAGATGCGAATTGGAACCTGAGATGTTGGCAAACTTATCGATAAGACCCACTCTTGTGGAAAGGATTGGCGAGAGACAAAAGCGAGACGATAAGCTTGTCAAGATTATCCGTGGTTTGGAATCTGGATTGGAACCAGAAAGGGATAAAGGATTCGAGATCGATCAAGAAGGTTGGCTTCGGAAGAAAGGAAGACTAGTTGTTCCCGATATAGATGAATTGAGGAGTGAAGTTCTGAAGGAAAGTCATCACTCAAAGCTGACAATTCATCCAGGTGGAAATAAGATGTATCGGGATATGAAAAGAACCTATTACTGGGAAGGTATGAAGAAGGATGTTGGAAATTTTATTTCCAAGTGCATGAACTGCCAGTTGGTAAAAGCCGAGCAGAAGAAGCCAAGTGGATTACTTCAGCCTTTAGAGGTTCCTACATGGAAGTGGGAGCAAATATCGATGGATTTTATTGATGGACTACCTAGAACCAGAACGGGAAATGAAGGGATTTGGGTCATTGTAGATCGTCTGACTAAGAGTGCAAGATTCATTCCTGTTCGATCGACTAGGACTGCATCAAAGTTGGCTGAGTTGTATGTTAAGTGGATAGTTCGATTCCATGGTATTCCGAAGAGTATAGTGAGCGATCGAGACCCATTGTTCACTAGTGGATTTTGGAAGAGCTTCTAGGAATTTTTGGGAACCGAGTTGTGTCTGAGTACATCTTATCACCCTCAAACAGATGGTCAGACCGAGAGAGTCAACCGAGTTTTGGAAGATCTCCTCAGAGCTTGTGTTTTAGATTTCGGAGGATCATGGGAAGATCACCTTCATTTGGTGGAATTTGCATACAACAACAGTTACCAGTCAAGCATTGGTATGGCACCGTATGAGGCATTGTATGGAAGACCATGTAACTCTCCGACATGTTGGTTAAAGACAGGAGAAAAGCTGATACTTGGGCCAGAGATGATTCGACAGACTTCGGATTGCATAGAGATCATTCGGCAATGAATGAAGGCAGCCCAAGACCTTAAGAAGAGTTATGCCGATAAGTGTCGAAAGGATTTGGAATTCGACGTAGGAGATATGGTTTTTGTGAAGATTTCTCCACTGAAGAATGTTATTCGATTCGGAAAGAAAGGAAAATTGACTCCGAGATTTGTTGGACCATTCTCGATCATCGAGCGAATTGGAAAGCTCGCCTACAGATTGGAGTTACCAGAGAAGATGTCGAGCGTGCACAATGTTTTTCACGTATCATATCTACGGAAGTATGTGCACGACTCGAATATAGTGGTTTCTGCTGATAGCTATGAAGATTTCGAAGTTGATCCAGTCGATAGAAGACCTCGTAAACCGCTTCGTGTTGTGGAAACCGACACGAAACAGCTTAGGAGGAAGATAGTTAAGTTGCTCAAGATACAATGGAGTGATGATGATAACGACTGTACGTGGGAGGTGGAAGAGAGGATGAAGGCAGCTCATCATGAACTCTTCAAGGTATGGCCCTAAGGTGTCGTGTCATCTAACGAAGTTGTAACTTGTTCTAGTTTTAGAATTCTGCATGCTAAGCTAGAGTTGGATGCATGGTTTGTTGATTGCTATGGATGGTAGGCATGCAGAATAGTCTTTGATTGCTCTTGATTGTTTGGAATTCCGGGGACGAAATTCCTAAGGGGGAGAGAATGTAACGACCCGTATTTTTACGGATCGAAAAGTTCGTCAAAATCTGGAATTCTTAGCGTTGTTAAGTCATTTCAGACTTTAGGCAGAATTTTTGTTCAAGTCCTAGGTCGTAAACGACCTAAGTGATAAGTCGTGACCGACTTAAGAGGTTTAGGCGACCTAAGGAAGTGTAGTTGGCGACCTAAGTATTCTGGGGTTAGGTCGTAGGGGGAGATAGGTCGTGTAATAACTTAAGTCGTGGGGTAGAGTTAGGTCGGCAATGACCTAAGAAACTAGGCGAGTTAGCAACCTAAGGTGTTATCGTAGTTAGGTCGTGAGCGACCTATCAGATGTTGTGAGCGACCTAAGGGATAGCACGACCTAAGAGATAAGAGCTAACGACTTAAGAGTTTTGGCGAGTTAAGGACCCAAGGGGTAGGTCGGTGACGACCTAAGGAGGTTAAGGCGTAGCCTGGTTAAGTCGTAACCCAGTTAGGTCGCAGGGTTATTAAGTCGTTAGGTCGGAACCATTGCTAGGTTGCGTCTTAGTTATGTCGTAAGTCGTATCACCTGTTAGGTCGTGCGTAGTTAAGTCGTAGATCGTATCCCAGTTGACTCGTTAAGGCGGTATTATTACTGAGTCGAGTGTGTGCTGAGTCGTTAGGTCGTATAGGCACACAGGAGCTTAGGTCGTAGGTTGCTAGGTACGTTAAGTCGTAGACGACTTAGGAGTTAGTCATAACCCGGTTAAGTCGCAACCTAGTTATCTGTTAAGTCGGAGGCCCTGCTAAGTTATAAGTCGTAGAATAGTGGGTTTTGATAAGTCGTAGGTTGGCATAGCAGTTAAGTCGTAGGTCGTCTGGGGTGTTAAGTCGGAGAGGAAGTTAAGTCGGAGACGACTTATAGAGGCAGACGACCTAAGATTTCAGCTATAAATACTCGTCCATTTCTCACTTTTTGGGATCCGGATTTCGAAGCGACGAAGTGCTGCCATTTTGAGAGCTCGACTTCTACACTTCTTCACTTCTTTTCTCCACTCTAATCTAGTGATTCCTTCCATCCATATTGAAGATCAAATCGAAGATCGAAGAGCTTAGATTGAAGATCTACATTCTTGGAAGAGAGATTTCATCGTTTGAAGCGGATTGGTGATAGATCAAGATTGATCCTTCGCTGTCCAGATCTGAAGCGTGTTGATTTGGGGTTGTTTAGGTGATTTGGTGAGTGGTGATTATCTCTCACACGGATCCAAAGGAGTATATCGGATTGTTGGCTCGATTTGGTGTTAAAATAGCGATTTCCATACATTTTCTTCATCCTAAGTGTAGATCCATATAGATTCATTGTTCATGATGATGTTACATCCATTTTACTACATGTTAACCTATGCAAGTTCATTCATCAAGATTATAGAGATATTGTTCATGTTTTCATGCTTATTAGACTTTCAACTCTTTAATTACGAAACTGCCATTATTTTTATAATTGTCTACTTAGATCATATTTGAATGCTTGATTGTTTGGATTAATGTTTGACTTGGTTGATTGATATGAATGAGATGATTGATGATTTGAGTTAGACCGAAGATGATTCAAAAGCTAAGAGAAAGGCTCTTGAATTGGGAAAGCTGCTTGTGGCATATGTAGCGGATGATGAAGCTCTTATGCATAGATTTGATGATGATGTTGAGATGAGACTTTGCGAGGATGTGATGAAGCGAAGCATGATATGAGATAGCCTTGGTCTAATCCAGACGGGATCATTCCAAGCAGATTGATAACTCGGTGAAATGTTCAAGTTTGAGGATAATGGATGCTCGAGAGGCGCTTGAGCTAGTATGGAAATAGTCATCGAGGAGGATGACTAGAAGGCTGATATCTCATCGTTGTTGAAGGTTATAGCATGCTCAAAGCAAGAGTACGTTGGGCAGATTCGATAGTCCCTGAAGGCTACAGATTGGTAGTCAAGTACTCTGGGCAGATTCGATAGTCCTAGGCACAGGTCACGATGACGTGCGGGAGTTATGTCTAGAACCGGGGTTTCCATTAGCCCTTGACGGACGGCTGAAAGAATGTGCTGGTCATTCAATTAACGGTGGTATCGAAGCAATGATAACAGTGATAGCCAGAGTCATGGATGTTTGGTTGTATCGTCATTCGGTCTCAAGAGCGGTATTTTCTGGGTGCTTATCTGATCTTGGTTTAGGCCTTGGGGGTTTGTGCTTGGAAAACATCGCCCTTGACTTGAGTGATAATTGCTTTACTTTAAATTGTATGCTCTGCTATGTTTGCTTCTGCTTAGTGTGTGTCTGGGGGCTATCACTGTAGAAAGAGGTTGGAGTGGGAGGGTTGTATTCCTATTCCTTTTTCCTTTATGCTCTTTCGGTATGTTGTTAGATAATTTACTGCTCACTAAGACTGTTGTCTGACTCAAGGCTTTATGTTTTAATTCATATTGCCTTGGGCTGTTCGTCCATTTTGGGACGGGTAGGCTAGGTAGCAGGTGACAGGTGCTGTTCTTGCTTCTCACGATGCTGATATCGAAGACGAGCTGGAGGGTTGCATATTATCTTCTTATATGTACTGGATGTTCCGCTGTTTGTATAATCTCTGAGTGTTATGTAGTGAGGCTGGATGTATTGACTATTCTGATGATTGTACTCAACTATTATGAAGTTTTATATGATGGCATTTTGTTCTGTAAAGCTTCACTATATATATATTCTATTGTATTTTGCCCATGCGCTGTGAGTAATACGATAGATTTTGTTATTTTGATCTACCTTGACATATCGGTGCTCGCACAAGGCAATTGCACAGATGGTCGCTCCTCAACAGCCTTATTCTTCGCGCTAGTTGACAGCATTACCCAGTAGTGTTCTTGGCAAGCGTGAGCATAGAGGTGTGGCGTCACACATAAGTTCTCTACTACAAAAGCAAAAGATGAGTGGAAATAACTGGAATGGAAATATCAGGTAGACAGCGAAATCTACGGCGGATCTCTAGCTCCAAAAAGGATGAAACCAAAGCTGTGAAACTCTGGCTGACCCGAGCGTAAAGCAAAAACACAAAACACTTGAGTCAGGACATACATACTTATAAAATGTAAATCAACTCAAGTGAACTGTAAAAGAAATGCATCAGTAACTTAAAGGATGCTTGGGATCGCCCAACCTTTAAGGATCCGTTAAACTATCTACTATGTAGTAATATACGTAATTATAATAATGTCTAAAGTAAAGTAAACTATTAAAATAGCGTTAAGGTGTTACATTTTCCCCCTTAACACATTTTTATAATGCCAATAGTCTATACAGTATCGTAACTCCCCGTAAACTGGGGCCGCCAGAGGATACCCCATAGGTACGACATAAAACAAACTCGTAGAAGGCGCGCTAGGGTAGGTGACACAGCACAACTAGGCAATGCCAGGGTAGATATACCAACTACACTTCCGGACTGTTGGTAACACATAGCCGCAACTACCGCCGAACTCGATCCACACTCCCAAATCAAAGGTGCGCACCAAATCAATCACAAAGTAATAGAATGGCTAACGATGAAGTGTGTCCGATCGGAGGAGCTACCTCACTTGGCCCATCAATTGCTCCTGTTTTAGCCACCTTATGCTAAATCACGGGAGTTAGGTCCACGTATGTATACCTTTAGGATCGTCGCCACCATCCTACTTCATTCTGGAATCTCCACCGCATACACAGTTGTTAAAGTGGTTTTCGGTATCGATAGTGAGTATGCCTATATCCGATCCCGGAGTCTTTAACAACCAAACGTTATTATAACTCGTGGTTATTTCAATTTCAAATGGTTTATATTTCATATCAAACAAATTCATTTCAAAACCATATAAATTCCATATCATTATTCATTAAAATATTATTCATTTTTCTAAAGTCGTACACTTCCAAATTCATTTAATTATAACCCCTTGAAACGTAAAAATTTAGAGATCATAGCAATTTAAAATTGTAACCTTTAGAACCATAACATTCAGAACTATAACCCTTTAGAAAATTTTGTAGCATTCTGGAAATGTCACTTTTAAGAAAACGCAGCAGTACAGAAATGCTAGAGCGGTGCAGAATTGTTACTGTAAGAATTCGCAACGGTGCAGAATTGTTATTGTTAGAATCCGCAGCAGTGCAGAATTGTTACAGTAAGAAATCACGGCAGTTTTGAATTGTTACCGTAAGAAATCGCAGCTGTTTTGAATTGTTACTGTAATACTTCCTACTACAATAGTTTATATAATCAAATAGTACATATATTTACAGTTTTTATCATAGTCATTATATCATTCTTATTATATTACTCTAATTTTTGCTATTTGGTCATTAAAGAAACCACACCTTTAGTTAAATAACTTTGTTACTATAATGTCAAATTTTAAAGCTGAAATCCTTATGCTAAGTTAAAAGTACGTTATTAACTTACACTTTATTTTCTTTTCAGTAAATAACATTCATCATTTTTATTACCCAAGTTATACCATTTACATTAGTTAAAACTTCCATGTCAAATGTACGTTTTAACTTACATTTTTTTTCGACAAAAAAAACCATTTATCATTTTAATCACTATTACATGAATTAAAACTTACAATTTATAGGTTAGAATAAAATACCGTTATTAAGTCAAATTGGATTATTAAATTTCAATTAACCTTCACTTTGTAAATTAGATTCCAAAATTTACATTTCCAACTATGTATTTCTTATAAAAAATTTAACTCATGTAAACAAATTCGAAGAAATTATTACATTAATTTTAAGTTGAGATTCATATATAGAAATCCAAAATACTTAATAATTTTTAGAAAATCATTTTAAATCAACCACGGAGTCTGTATAAAATTCTCTACCCTATGGTCAAGTAAATACGGACATATATCATTTCAATCCGCAATTTATTAATTTTCCAGGTTTTATATCATTTCAAACCCGCAATCCCAAGTCAAATAAAATTGCTCAGGCCTATCATTTCAGCCCATAACAATTTTCCTTAATCTAAAAATCATTCGGGTATGTATCATTTCAACCCATAGTGAAGGAACTTGCAGTGTGAGAACAGAATATGAAATAAACATAACAATATTCAATATATCATGGCATATGATCATAACAGGTAAAATATGATATGAAATAACATAATATATATAAACATAGGTGAAATTCTCAACTTGCATGTACATATCCATACAATTCAATTATCGTCAATTCACCAAAATATAAGTATATTGTCAAGAGTGATTTCTCACCTTTCTATGGTTAGAGAAGTGATTCAAAACGCAACACAACGACTATGACAAGCACAACAAATTACGGACAAGCTTGAGTGAGAGGAGAATCCAAATCCGATGCTTTGAAAATAAAATAAATTCCATACGTAAACAAATAATTCACATAGAAAAATAAAAGTATAAAATTATAATTTTGTAAAATACATGAGAAGCGTTAGCCTAAAGGCTAATAGGCTTAGCCTAGAGGGGTCAAATGGTTTGGCCATGATGGTTTGGGTTCGGCCATAGGGGGTTTTGGTTCGGCCCAAACTAGATTTGGGTTAGGGTTTGGTCTATAGGCTAGGGTTTGTGGCTACAAGGTTAGAGGAAGGCAAGGTTTTGTGTTTGTCCATAGGCTATGGCAAGGCTAGGGTTAGGGTTTGGCAATTGGAGAGGAGGATGGTGGTGATGGCCGAAATAAATGAAGAAGAAAAGGGGGAAAAAGGAAGGGGTTCGGCTATAGGGTTTTTGGTTGGAGGAAGAGGAGGTGGAGGCCAAAATTGGTGAAGAGGAAATGGGAAAAGGAAGGAGAAGAGGTAGTTTTGGCTAGGGTTTCTGGTTGGAGGAAGAGGAGATGGGTGTAGAGACAAGAATGGCCGAAATTTTTGAGGGGAGGAGGAGGAAAATTTGTAGAGGAAAAGAGGAAGAAAGTCTAGGGTTTTGAGGAGGAAGATGAAGAAGGAAACTTACATTGAATTCTTTCTACGGAGGCACAAATGAAAGTGAGAGTCTAGCAAAACCCTAGGATATTATATAGGCTACTCAATCATGTGACTTCTCAGCTACTAAAGGAATTCCTAGCCCATTAGTACAAGCCCAAAGTCACAATGTAAATAAGATGAATGTTAAGGGAAAATAACTGCGCGTAATACGCCAAAAGTTGTAAGTTTTGAGAAGTAGAAATCAAAATTTTACAAAATGAAAAACAAAGAAAATGTTAGAATTAAATCCATCTTCATAAAAAAAAGTAAAAGTTCAAAATTCAAAATTCAAAATTTTCACAGAAAGTCAAACTTTGACCAAAGTTGACCAAAATTTGCATTTTAAGAAAAACCTTTATTTTATTAAATTTGGAAGAACATTTCACATCAAATTCCAAAATATTACACTAAATTTCCAAATATTACATTAAATTTCCAAATTTATCAAATTTTAAAATAATTATATTCAAAGTTTCAAATGAATTTTTATTTATAAATAATTTCAAAATTTGTGGGTTGTTACACTCCAACCTTTGCCCATCACCAGTCCCTATCATCACCAGTAGCCTCTCAAAGTCCACCGCCATTCTATACTTCTTCAGCTAGTCCATTCCTAGAATAATACTAAACCCAACGAACCTAATACAAAGTAATCACAAACAAAAGAGCATCCATGACTCCATAATACTATGTCTCGTAAAACCATGCATAAGCTGGTTAAGCCCCCATTAGGGTTCATCAAAATCAAAGGTCAATCAACTATCTTGGGTTTTAATATTAATCAATCTACCCAATCCCTAGATATGAAGGGATCTAAAGCACTAGTATCAAATAAACCATGTATGAGAACATTAAAAATGGAAAGCATGCCTTAATTAGTAATGGCCTTCTTCTTCTTTGTCGATGAAGCAATCAACGAAATTGGAATGGAATTCAATGTATATGCCTTCCTCCTTGCTTCTGCTTTAATGGTTCAGAATAGTCCTTCTGAATATGCCCGTAATTGTTGCAGTTATAGCACATCCTTCCTTCAGCTTTGTAGTCTTTGACAATATGACCTCTCTCCTAATAATTATAGCAAGTAGGGTTCTACTTGTCCTTCTTCTGGCCACCCTTTTGAAATTGCTTCTTCTTACCATTTGCACTTTCTCTTGTCTCCTTCACCAACTTGCGACTTTGGCTCAACCTTGGGAATAATAGCCAGCTTAGACTCAGGGTACAGACTGTCATATCAGAGAGCTTTCTCAACAAGCTTCTCAAAAGAATCATACATATTTCTCTCCTAAGTGATTGTCCAAGCAATATTGAATTTCTCATTCTTCTTCAATGGAGTATCAATAAAAGATAGGCCGTACTTCGACAACATGTCGAATTTGGCCACATATTCCAAGACAGTTATATCATCCTACCTCAAATCAATGATCTTATGGAATAGCACCGACTTTTGGGTAGCTAGTATATACTTCTCATAAAACCGCATCTTAAATTGCTCCCAAGTAATCTGATACTCAAGAGTTGTAATATTAATGGAATTCTACCACCCCATCACTCACCCTTGAAGCTGTCTAGGTGCCAGCTTCCTCTTTATGGCATCTTCCAATTCCAAGTCCTTAAAGATCCTTTCACATCTTGGACTTCCATAGCCGACTTCGTTCCAAGGAACGATTTTCCTCCCAAGCTAGAGTAACCTCGATTCAACTTAAGAAATTTGACCCTGGGCGCTTGCCCTTAAGCACCATTAGCATTAAGAGCAACTTGGGCATTCTAAACCACGCTTTGCACCATCTCAGTGAACATGTTCTAGAAATCAGGGTTAGTTGCCCCCGAGCCTACCCCTTCCCCAATTCTAAAGATGGAGTTCCTAGCAGCATTTCTTGTATGCCGGCTCCTTCTTAATCTTTAATCAGAATGATCAGACTTTTATAAAGAAAAGTTACATCAATTGTACTCATGTATGCAATGGAATTTATACGGTATATACAACTATATAGTTTTTGAAACCAAATACATAACAAGTACGTTCTCTCATACACGCTCGATCCATTCTTTAGTGATAACTCATACTCTATCTCAAATTGATTCTAGTACCCCTTAGGCCAACAATGCAATGCATGCTATAATACCTAATATGATGATCGCCCTACACCTTTGATACCCTATATACTTATAGTGTGGACTGTAATTGCACCTAGCTGATGCAGGATGATTGTCAAGGTGAATAAAAGTAGAAATTTCCCAAAGTAAACTAATCGTATATCTCATAGTCCATCGAATAAAAGACAAAAATCATTATAGATATAAAATATGAGAGACAGTATAACTAAATAAATGACATAATCAGAGCGCACAAGTTCATAGGAGCTATGTACAACACTGATTGTACAGTTTTATACATCAATAATAACTCAAATGATAAACTGTCTCTAGATAATGGTCGAACAATTTTTAGGTTTCACAGTGTTAAACGATGGAATAATAGCAATAATAAGCCAAGTAATAGTATATGAAAGCATAGCCTCTTGCTTGTCCATCTACACTTCCCATGTGATGTCCTACACCTACTATCTAGTCTACTCATTTAGAAGCATCCGAGAAAATAAGAAGGAAAGCATAAAACCTTAAATTAGACAACAGCTTGGTGTGAGCGATAAACAGTCTCAAAATACTATAAAGGTCAATATAGTATAAAACATATGGTATGGAGAATCATACCCGACATGCCCCTACATCCAAAGAGTTACCACATAACATCAATATATCCTAATCTACTATCATTATTATCATATGGATGTAATTCAATTTAAGTTCAACGTCGGGTGTATGTGCATCCAAATCATAATCCCTGTATCATGTGACAGCCCTAGGGTGATAGAAAAAAAAAGAAAACATGGCATCATCAAACAATTCTCACATCACTCAAGTGCATTAATATAACATAACTCGTATGGCCCAATCACTAGCCAACAACTTAATCAAAGTCTAGGTTTCTCGATGTTCAAGTCCATGCCACTTCATAAGGCTAAGAATTAGACCCACAATCATAAGACCCATAGAAATCCATGGTCATAAAATTTGGATACAATCATTATCGAATTAGGCGTCCCCATGTACCCTCTTTACACAAGCACATTAGAAACCTCCTTATATCAATGACCCTTTACATGCATCTCCATAGTAGAATACATCCAATGTTCCATTCTATTCATCTTTGTAGTAGAACACATGTGAGGACCAATTTCTTCAACTCTCAAAAATCGACACTAATACATCCTTGGTATTTACTTGCCATAAATCCAAGTGCTGGAGAAGCGGATTCTCAAGGGTAAGAAAGAAAAATAAAGATAGAACAGAATATCACATATGTTATTTCAATAAAAACTTTACAGTGGAAATCAAAATACATTTATCAGAGTTAAAAATATGGACAGTTATAAATTTCTTTCCTTACAAATGCGGAATACTATAGTACAAGAGTGTGGTGGAAATAGACAAAAATCTTCAGTAAAATCTTCTGACTCCATGCTTCGAGCTCCCTTCAGCTTTCTTCTAAACTAAACCCGACTACTTGGTTGCCCGGGAAAATTAGGGCACCCAGAGTTTAAGGAAAAGGAAAATAAGCTCCGGGTCAGTCATGGGACTGGTGTGAGAACTCAAAATACGCATTTTGAAAACAGAAAGGTATCTCATAAGACCACGACGCACATAAACACAGAACGGGTTTTTACCTTATGATAACCAAATCATTCTACGTTAAAATACTTGATATTTATTTTTAATGACATATCTTTGAAAACATTTGCAAGTAAACTTGTTAATCTTAGCCGAAATTGTTACCATTATTAAATTCCAATATACTAGGCTCTATAAACAAAATGGTAGGCACTTATAAGAGAATGGATTACATACAAATGACCAGGTGAAGGAACTACCTTCGGTAGTACATATCTAGAGGAATGTACCGAGGACCAACTGATGGTCCTCTACCAACACAATACCGACCTACCTCTTCCTAGATAGTACCGAATATGTCATCACCCCAGTCGTTACCGACCTATCCGAGGTCCTCGTAGCATACATCCACATTAATTTAAACCCGAACGTCATAGTGGGTAGAAATATATCTAGAAGGAGATGATCATACCCTAATTGTTGCGAAGCACATAGCCTTGCCGCATCTGCCCTGTTTCAGCCATTTCCGGGTGCGAGGCTTGAGGTAACAGTTACCTTTTACATAGCACATCATTTTTCCTCTTTGAATGCCACATTTCCATTCCATCGATCACTATTGACTTCCTCAAACATACAACCTCCGAGCTCATACGTCTTAGAGAAGTGTTGTAACGACCCGTAAATTTCAACCGTTTTAATAACGTAATTAGTTGAAATTTTGGGAAATTTTAAACAATAAAATTTTAAAAATAAATTTGATATTTGGAATACGTCTAGTTAAACATAGCAACTGGTAAATTTTCGTCCGAAAATATGAAAGTTTATTTCGCGCGTAAATTCACTTCAATTCAATCAGTTAAAAAGCGACGAAAATAAAATGTTTCCGAAACCTAAATATTTTTACATAGAAAAATTCTAAACCATCTTCTGAGCAAGATGTCAGTTTGTCGTTTTTCCAAATTCGGACATCTTTGGCTCCGTCGTTCTTATTTTCTTGCGTTTTTCTTTCATTTTCCGCCAGTAGAAAATTCAAATTTTTATAATTCAATCATACCACTGATATCTGTATATCGTTTTGATTGTTTCGTCATGCTGATCTCTATAGTATATTCGGTTGTCCGTTTCGAAATTTGAAACTCGACTAAATCTGTAAAACGTCGGACCGTATCGGTAACCAGCGTGTCCATTGGTTTCCTATACCCTTTATTCCTACCGTGCAAATCAATACCAGTCAGCCATTGATATTCCCAGAATTTAAATGTGACCATCACTATTCCCGGTGCCAATTTATTTTATGCCTGTTCGTTCGTTTTCTTGGTGCACTAATTTCCTCCCATATGAACCGTTAGCTCCTCATATTTTTCTTTTTCTTCACTGCCTCTCCTCTGTTCATCGTTGAAAACAAAAAAATATATTGAGTCATATAATTGGAAGATTGGATGAAGCCTCTGACCGTGTCCACGTCACTACTCGCCTCTGACCCTCCTCTCCAACCACCGCCGGCATCACTTCCAATCTCCGCCCTCCCTGGTGCATACCCGACCAACATCCAAGCTCCACCGAAGTTTGCCTCACCACTATTGACGCCCTAGCCACCCGTCCCCTTGAACGCCACCACTGTCCTTCGGCCTCCACCTCCTCCTCCGCAGCCAATATTTCTGCTCGGCCTCAACACCTGCATTCACTCAAAACCGAACACCCAGACTTCCGTCACCCAGCCCTATGACCATCCGCATCCCCCTTCCCGCCTTCCGCCTTCAAACTCCGACTACCTAAAGCCCATCAACCTCGGCGAGATCCGCCCGAGCTGCAGCTCGCTTCCAGCTCCGGCGAGTTCATCTTCTTCCTGACCACCTACATACATGCGTATCTCGTCATCAAACTTCTTGCTTGCCACTGTCTCTGCTTCTTCTTTTAGTAGGTCAGTTTTACAAATCTATGAATATTGTTCTTTTATATATTGAAGTGATGGGTTGCTTTACTCTGTGTATTTTGAATCTGGGTATGAATCTATTTATATACATAAAACTACCTATACAACCTATATTATGTTTGTGAAGTATATTTTATATTTGCGGGTCTTGTAGAAATGTTATTGGGTCCGCACAGATTTGGTTACAGTATACATGCTATTTATGTATGGTCTGCGTATATAAGTTTATATGCTCTGTTAGTTTTTTTTATAAAGTATATATACAATACTTTATAAATATTTATATAGTTTATAAAAGTTATACAAGTTCTAAAATGGGTTTGATTCACAAAAGTTTGGTACCTTGTTTATTTGTTTAGGCTGTTTGTATATTTGTTCACAACAGTATTGTATATTTTGTGACATGGTGGATAAAGTATAAAATGTTTTGCATCTATTAATGAATACAACGTTTTGTGTTACAACAGTTTTATTTTAGTGTATATATATATATTTTAATTATATAAAATTTTACAATATGATAGTTATATATATATATACATACATACATATATATATGTAACGCTTGGAAAATTTATGCACAGTTTTATATTAAGGGTTTGAATGGTTTTACTGTGAATGTTTAATATATTTACATATTAGTTTAATTCCTATTTTCGTTTATAGTACTATTAGAATAATGTTAAATTATAATCTAAGTAATATATGTATTTTATAATATAGGCTGTGAGGTGTATAGTTTATATACAGTTTGTTGTCTTTTGGATATATGCAACGGTCGGCTAGTATACAATCACATATATAAGCTCACTTATATCAGTTATCTTCATCGATCCTGTTCTGATTTGATTTTGTCAATTCCTATCTATCAGCCATGTCCGTCAAATTCGTGCCAATATAGGTTTGCTTTGGGAGTCATGTTTGCAGTTCGTAACTCAATTCCATCGTCTATTTCTCTAGCCTCGAAAGGTGAGCACTCACTCACGATTAACGTTCTTTTATTTATTAGATTTGATTTCAATTGAAACGATAATTGAAATATGCTGCTATTAGTTAATTACACTGTTATATATGCTATTAACTATATCAGTTCACCTGTGACATCTGGCACCATTATCTGTTAATTATTTATGCGATGATAATACAGTTTGGTTGATAATTTATTGATTGTGATGTTTATATTGGACGTTAAATTATTAATGATGTAAGTGAATAATTTGAAATTGAAATTGACGTAGGATAGTTAGATTTGATATATGTGTAAAATTTGATTAAATGACATTTGTATAATATGACCCATTTAACTGTCAAAATCTATTGACACGTAGGATTTGTTTAATTACATCTTGAACCACTGAATGTATGTTGTTAAATTGATGATGGATGAAATTGTAATAGATGACAAGTGAAACCGTAATGTAATAATCTTTAATCTACATGAAATGATAGTGTAGATTCTAGAAATAATTATATTAATTCGTACAAATAACAATGCGAATTAATACGGTTATTTCGGGATTATTTGAATTGATTATTGGATTGTTATTGATTGTTGTTATTGCTTTTTATTTACTTTGACACCATCCCAGTTATCACACTGCAAGTTCCCTTTGTTATGTTTTGATTTTGAATTGAATTGGAATCGGGTTGAAATGATAAATACCCAAATTGAACTTTGATCTAGGATAGAGAATTAAATAAAAACCCGATTGGTCAATAATTTGATTTGAAAATAAATTGAAGATTTTATTTGAATAAATAATATGGTTTTGAAATGAAGTTGAAATTTGAATTTTAATGAAAGGAAAATGTTGATATTTAATAATATGGAAAAAATATTAACAATGTAATTGATAAAAAAAATGTTGTTTAATTTGAGAAATGATTTAATAATTAAGTTTGAAATTATAATTAAGTTTGAAATTATTAAACTTTGAAATTATTTAATAATTAAGTTTTGAATTATTTAATGATTAAATTGAATTGAATTCTTTGTTAAGTAAAATTGAACTTTCGAATAAGTGAATTTTACTTCGTAAATAATTGAAATTGAGTTTTCTTTATTAATTAAGTTTTGGAAAATTATTTAAGAAAGTAAATAAGTGAAATTGAATTTCTTTAACAAGAAATGAAAATGTGATATTTTTTGGAATTAATATAAGACTTGTAATTGAAAGAATTGATTTGACGAATTTAATTTAATTCGACTTGGAGTTTTGATTTAATGAAGTTGAACTTAAGAAATTGATTTAATGATTTGGAAATTTAATAGAAATTGATTTGAATGATAAATTTACTTTACGAATATTAAATGAAATCAATAAATGAATTTAAATTGATTTGAATGTTAAATTAAATTGATTTAAATGATTTTCGAAATGAAACTTATATACGAACTTGAATCAATATTTGAATCGTTTTAAAGGAAATTGAAATTGAATTGTAAGATTTTGAAATGGTAAATTTGGAAGTTTTGAAACGTAAATTTTGGAAATTGGTTTAGAAAGACAAATGAAATGTTGATTTACAAATTCTAATTGAAATTGTAATTGATTTGGCTTTGAAGTTATTAAACGACCAATCGGTGTAATAATTACGAAAGTTATTAAAGAGACCAGAATCGGTTATGGATATACTCTCTATCTAAACCGGAAACCACTTTAATAACTATACGCGGAGTGATGATCCAGAATGAAGTGGTTGGAATGATGTACGTGATGACTGAAGAAAGAGAACGATAATGGATAGCCTTGACACTTGTGTCAAATTGGAAATGACTAAAACAGGAGCTGTGCCGGGCCAATGGAGGATTAGCTACCTCAAGTGGACACACTTCTTCGAACTACTTATACTTGTTGTCGATTGGTGCACCCTTGATTTTGGGAGTGTTGTTTCACGGTGTTGCGGGCGCTGCGGCGTTGCGTTCTCACCAGTCCGGATCAGGCGAACGGTAGTATCACTACCTTGGGTATTACCTCATGTGCCTTGTCATACTTGTATTCCATTTATGCACGACCACTACGATTTTGATTTGTACCTTTAGTATATGGATTACCCTCTGGTGACTTCCGGTTTTGGGGAAACTATGGTCTTGTATATGCTTTTGGGAATAAAAATGTGTTAAGGGTGGAATGGGCCATGACTTAACGCTATTTTGATATCTTATTATTACTGATAGACATTATCTACTTATCGTACACTACTACATAGTAGATAGTTTAACGGATCCTTAAAGGATGGTTATTCCGAACATCCTTTGAGTTACTTGTATTTCAATTGCTATTTCACTTGAGTTGGATTTATTAATATAAGAATGTTAATCCTGACTCGAGTGTCTTGTGTTTTTGCTTTACGCTCGGGTCAGACTGAGTGTACCAGTATTCGAGACTCACCTTTGAAGTTGGAGCTTTGCTTGAAGATCCAGCCATCTATTCTGCTTTCAGTATTCGATGATTCCAGTGATGCATTCTGATTTGTATCTGATGTATCGTGTTACTCTTCCGTTGTATCTGGTTTAACTCTGATGTATCATATTACTCTTCTGTTGTAAACTCTGATGTATCTTATATATTCATATAGTAGCTTCATGAACTACTATCTCTTTTTATTTCCGCTGCACTTATTACTCTGTGTCTGTGATCTGTGATTATCTTATTTACTGTATATGTTCAGTTTTGCTAAATTTAAATTAACAACGCGGTATTTTGAGCAATTCAACTCCGGCATGAGTGTCTACCTATACACTTATAATGGATGCGAATGGTCCAAAATTCTGGGTCGTTACAGTTGGTATCAGAGCTTTGGTAGCTCTAGGCAAAACTTAACATATAGGGTAAATGTATTTACAGAATCACTTTCATTTCGAGTTTCAATCTCTTTCGTTTTGATTCGATTCTTTGAATTTTGGAACGTTCCCCTCGGTTCTGAAATTCATTCGTGTCCCTCACTATTCGTCTTTTCTTGATCTTGGAGCACCCCATAACTCCATTTTGATTGATATCTATAATAGATCGGCGGTCTCGCCAATCTTCGAATGATTCGTGAAGGAGCAAAACTCCTTTACAGCTGGAATTGATTTACCGGAGATTTCTGTATCCTCAGTTTACGATGCTATCTATTCCATGCTATACTTGAATTCCATCTCGTGAGATCGAGTGTTGATTTACCTCGGAATTCAGCATCGATCGTATTCTTGAAGTTACGGACGACCCGATTAAGGTTGCCCGTGAATTAAATAAACTCATCCATCTCCCGATTGTGGTAATTGAATTATCTTATCTTCTGTTTCAAACTTATTTTCGAATCAAAATTCTTTTTGATTTAAGTCCATCAAATTTGAATCCCTATCCTTATTTTGAAAACTCATTCCTGGATCGTCGAGCAAAGAAATGTATTTCTAAATTTATATGAAAATGTTGTTTTCAAATTTGATAAACAAAATAGTTTTGAATGATTATATTATATATAAATATAAGTTTTCTGAAATTAAATTGTTAATAAATTTGTTGTCTGAAATAATAATATTTGATTTTCATTTATTGTTTTGTAAACCATTGACTATTGCATAATAAATAAATGAATTTATAAACTTGGTTATAAATTGATTTGGAATTTGAAATGAATTTAATTCAGAAATTTGAGAATTTATTAGTTTCCGGTGATTTCGAACTTGGGTTTTAAAATTTTACAGTATATATTATTGAAAGTATTTTCGAATAGAAATCATTTTCAAAGAATTTTTAAAATATTGAAATCAGTGCTCTTCTCTTTGTCGCTGGAAAATAATTTCGGTGATGGCGGCCGCATCATCGACGTTCATTTTCGAGTTTCGAAGTGGAGATACTATTCTGTAGCTTTGCTATGGTTTGTTTTGAAAAATATTTTGATTTGAAATTTTCAGTATATTTTGATTTACATATATATAGGTATCTTATTTTTAAATTTAATTTGATTTGATATAAATATATTATATATATCTCTAAATTGTTTAAAGTTAATCGGAAATCTAATTCTTAAATTTTGTTAAAGGATGATTTTAATTATAAATGAAACCAAAATTTTGATAAATATTAAAATTGAAATAATTGGATTTGAGAATATTATTTGTATAGTACTAAATTGCATTTCAATATAACTTACCTAAATTTTTCAGAAGTTAAAATGTAATTGGATAATATACAATATAAAATGATTTTATAAATAAAATTTGAGTGTCTATAATAAATGTTATACACTTAGATTTTTATTATAAAAAAAATGCTAATAAGTTGATAGAATAATAAGTTAATTGAATGAGATGAATATGATAAATTTTGTTCTCTAAGAATTAACAAAATTTAAATTAGATCAACTTATGGAAATACCTCAGATTTAAACCAATTATTGAATATAAATTAATTTAAATTGAAATTTATATGGTTTAAATTAATTTATATGGTTTAAATATATGTAATAAGATATATTAAGTGGAACAAATTTAATAATAATTTGGAATAAAGAAAATTAAATTTGTTGAATAAAATATGATTGTAATAAATGACTATTCAAGTTTATGATTTTAGAAATTGATAATAAGGGATAATTGGATAATAAAGCAATGAATAAATGAGATAAATAAAATAAAATTTTGTTTTGAAGAAATCTTTTGGTATCAAATATTAATAATTTGTAATTAAATCAACTTATTGAAATACCCTGAATTTTAAATCAAATATTGAGTATTAATTAAGGTAAATTGAAATTTATACGGTTTAAACCAACTGTTTTATTTTGTTTTCAAATCTGTTTTCTTTCTAGTTGTTTCTATTCTCCTACCTCGTTCCTTTTCGGGGACGAAAAGTTTTGAGTGGGGGAGAGTGTAACGACCCGTAAATTTCAACCGTTTTAATAACGTAATTAGTTGAAATTTTGGGAAATTTTAAACAATAAAATTTTAAAAATAAATTTGATATTTGAAATACGTCTAGTTAAACATAGCAACTGGTAAATTTTCGTCCGAAAATATGAAAGTTTATTTCGCGCGTAAATTCACTTCAATTCAATCAGTTAAAAAGCGACGAAAATAAAATGTTTCCGAAACCTAAATATTTTTATATAGAAAAATTCTAAACCATCTTCTGAGCAAGATGTCAGTTTGTCGTTTTTCCAAATTCGGACATCTTTGGCTCCGTCGTTCTTATTTTCTTGCGTTTTTCTTGCATTTTCCGCCAGTAGAAAATTCAAATTTTTTTAATTCAATCATACCACTGATATCTGTATATCGTTTTGATCGTTTCGTCGCGCTGATCTCTATAGTATATTCGGTTGTCCGTTTCGAAATTTGAAACTCGACTAAATCTGTAAAACGTCGGACCGTATCGGTAACCAGCGTGTCCATTGGTTTCCTATACCCTTTATTCCTACCGTGCAAATCAATACCAGTCAGCCATTGATATTCCCAGAATTTAAATGTGACCATCACTATTCCCGGTGCCAATTTATTTTATGCCTGTTCGTTCGTTTTCTTGGTGCACTAATTTCCTCCCATATGAACCGTTAGATCCTCATATTTTTCTTTTTCTTCACTGCCTCTCCTCTGTTCATCGTTGAAAACAAAAAAATATATTGAGTCATATAATTGGAAGATTGAATGAAGCCTCTGACCGTGTCCACGTCACTACTCGCCTCTGACCCTCCTCTCCAACCACCGCCGGCATCACTTCCAATCTCCGCCCTCCCTGGTGCATACCCGACCAACATCCAAGCTCCACCGAAGTTTGCCTCACCACTATTGACGCCCTAGCCACCCGTCCCCTTGAACGCCACCACTGTCCTTCGGCCTCCACCTCCTCCTCCGCAGCCAATATTTCTGCTCGGCCTCAACACCCGCATTCACTCAAAACCGAACACCCAAACTTCCGTCACCCAGCCCTATGACCATCCGCATCCCCCTTCCCGCCTTCCGCCTTCAAACTCCGACTACCTAAAGCCCATCAACCTCGGCGAGATCCGCCCGAGCTGCAGCTCGCTTCCAGCTCCGGCGAGTTCATCTTCTTCCTGACCACCTACATACATGCATATCTCGTCATCAAACTTCTTGCTTGCCACTGTCTCTGCTTCTTCTTTTAGTAGGTCAGTTTTACAAATCTATGAATATTGTTCTTTTATATATTGAAGTGATGGGTTGCTTTACTCTGTGTATTTTGAATCTGGGTATGAATCTATTTATATACATAAAACTACCTATACAACCTATATTATGTTTGTGAAGTATATTTTATACTTGCGGGTCTTGTAGAAATGTTATTGGGTCCGCACAGATTTGGTTACAGTATACATGCTATTTATGTATGGTCTGCGTATATAAGTTTATATGCTCTGTTAGTTTTTTTTTATAAAGTATATATACAATACTTTATAAATATTTATATAGTTTATAAAAGTTATACAAGTTCTAAAATGGGTTTGATTTACAAAAGTTTGGTACCTTGTTTATTTGTTTAGGCTGTTTGTATATTTGTTCACAACAGTATTGTATATTTTGTGACATGGTGGATAAAGTATAAAATGTTTTGCATCTATTAATGAATACAACGTTTTGTGTTACAACAGTTTTATTTTAGTGTATATATATATTTTAATTATATAAAATTTTACAATATGATAGTTATATATATACATACATACATACATATATATATATATATATATATATATATATATATATATATGTAACGCTTGGAAAATTTATGCACAGTTTTATATTAAGGGTTTGAATGGTTTTACTGTGAATGTTTAATATATTTACATATTAGTTTAATTCCTATTTTCGTTTATAGTACTATTAGAATAATGTTAAATTATAATCTAAGTAATATATGTATTTTATAATATAGGCTGTGAGGTGTATAGTTTATATACAGTTTGTTGTCTTTTGGATATATGCAACGGTCGGCTAGTATACAATCACATATATAAGCTCACTTATATCAGTTATCTTCATCGATCCTGTTCTGATTTGATTTTGTCAATTCCTATCTATCAGCCATGTCCGTCAAATTCGTGCCAATATAGGTTTGCTTTGGGAGTCATGTTTGGAGTTCGTAACTCAATTCCATCGTCTATTTCTCTAGCCTCGAAAGGTGAGCACTCACTCACGATTAACGTTCTTTTATTTATTAGATTTGATTTCAATTGAAACGACAATTGAAATATGCTGCTATTAGTTAATTACACTGTTATATATGTTATTAACTGTATCAGTTCACCTGTGACATCTGACACCATTATCTGTTAATTATTTATGCGATGATAATACAGTTTGGCTGATAATTTATTGATTGTGATGTTTATATTGGACGTTAAATTGTTAATGATGTAAGTGAATAATTTGAAATTGAAATTGACGTAGGATAGTTAGATTTGATATATGTGTAAAATTTGATTAAATGACATTTGTATAATATGACCCATTTAACTGTCAAAATCTATTGACACGTAGGATTTGTTTAATTACATCTTGAACCACTGAATGTATGTTGTTAAATTGATGATGGATGAAATTGTAATAGATGACAAGTGAAACCGTAATGTAATAATCTTTAATCTACATGAAATGATAGTGTAGATTCTAGAAATAATTATATTAATTCGTACAATTAACAATGCGAATTAATACGATTATTTCGGGATTATTTGAATTGATTATTGGATTGTTATTGATTGTTGTTATTGCTTGTTTATTTACTTTGACACCATCCCAGTTATCACACTGCAAGTTCCCTTTGTTATGTTTTGATTTTGAATTGAATTGGAATCGGGTTGAAATGATAAATACCCAAATTGAACTTTGATCTAGGATAGAGAATTAAATAAAAACCCGATTGGTCAATAATTTGATTTGAAAATAAATTGAAGATTTTATTTGAATAAATAATATGGTTTTGAAATGAAGTTGAAATTTGAATTTTAATGAAAGGAAAATGTTGATATTTAATAATATGGAAAAAATATTAACAATGTAATTGATAAAAAAAATGTTGTTTAATTTGAGAAATGATTTAATAATTAAGTTTGAAATTATAATTAAGTTTGAAATTATTAAACTTTGAAATTATTTAATAATTAAGTTTTGAATTATTTAATAATTAAATAAGATTGAATTATTTAATGATTAAATTGAATTGAATTCTTTGTTAAGTAAAATCGAACTTTCGAATAAGTGAATTTTACTTCGTAAATAATTGAAATTGAGTTTTCTTTATTAATTAAGTTTTGGAAAATTATTTAAGAAAGTAAATAAGTGAAATTGAATTTCTTTAACAAGAAATGAAAATGTGATATTTTTTGGAATTAATATAAGACTTGTAATTGAAAGAATTGATTTGACGAATTTAATTTAATTCGACTTGGAGTTTTGATTTAATGAAGTTGAACTTAAGAAATTGATTTAATGATTTGGAAATTTAATAGAAATTGATTTGAATGATAAATTTACTTTACGAATATTAAATGAAATCGATAAATGAATTTAAATTGATTTGAATGTTAAATTAAATTGATTTAAATGATTTTCGAAATGAAACTTATATACGAACTTGAATCAATATTTGAATCGTTTTAAAGGAAATTGAAATTGAATTGTAAGATTTTGAAATGGTAAATTTGGAAGTTTTGAAACGTAAATTTTGGAAATTGGTTTAGAAAGACAAATGAAATGTTGATTTACAAATTCTAATTGAAATTGTAATTGATTTGGCTTTGAAGTTATTAAACGACCAATCGGTGTAATAATTACGAAAGTTATTAAAGAGACCGGAATCGGTTATGGATATACTCTCTATCTAAACCGGAAACCACTTTAATAACTATACGCGGAGTGATGATCCAGAATGAAGTGGTTGGAATGATGTACGTGATGACTGAAGAAAGAGAACGATAATGGATAGCCTTGACACTTGTGTCAAATTGGAAATGACTAAAACAGGAGCTGTGCTGGGCCAATGGAGGATTAGCTACCTCAAGTGGACACACTTCTTCGAACTACTTATACTTGTTGTCGATTGGTGCACCCTTGATTTTGGGAGTGTTGTTTCACGGTGTTGCGGGCGCTGCGGCGTTGCGTTCTCACCAGTCCGGATCAGGCGAACGGTAGTATCACTACCTTGGGTATTGCCTTATGTGCCTTGTCATACTTGTATTCCATTTATGCGCGACCACTACGATTTTGATTTGTACCTTTAGTATATGGATTGCCCTCTGGTGACTTCCGGTTTTGGGGAAACTACGGTCTTGTATATGCTTTTGGGAATAAAAATGTGTTAAGGGTGGAATGGGCCATGACTTAACGCTATTTTGATATCTTATTATTACTGATAGACATTATCTACTTATCATACACTACTACATAGTAGATAGTTTAACGGATCCTTAAAGGATGGTTATTCCAAACATCCTTTGAGTTACTTGTATTTCAATTGCTATTTCACTTGAGTTGGATTTATTAATATAAGAATGTTAATCCTGACTCGAGTGTCTTGTGTTTTTGCTTTACGCTCGGGTCAGACTGAGTGTACCAGTATTCGAGACTCACCTTTGAAGTTGGAGCTTTGCTTGAAGATCCAGCCATCTATTCTGCTTTCAGTATTCGATGATTCCAGTGATGCATTCTGATTTGTATCTGATGTATCGTGTTACTCTTCCGTTGTATCTGGTTTAACTCTGATGTATCATATTACTCTTCTGTTGTAAACTCTGATGTATCTTATATATTCATATAGTAGCTTCATGAACTACTATCTCTTTTTATTTCCGCTGCACTTATTACTCTGTGTCTGTGATCTGTGATTATTTTATTTACTGTATATGTTCAGTTTTGCTAAATTTAAATTAACAACGCGGTATTTTGAGCAATTCAACTCCGGCATGAGTGTCTACCTATACACTTATAATGGATGCGAATGGTCCAAAATTCTGGGTCGTTACAAGTGTGTTAAGCTAAGAGAAGTTGCCTTCTCCGCCACCAAACAGATGTATATTTATAAAAGTCAACGATGAAATCTCAAGAATGCATTGTCAGACATCCATCTATACAAGTTCGTTCTGGGACTGAACGAAACCGAAGGCACTACCACATCCTATCGGTATTTGACCCTAGGATTAGTAGCGAAAGTCCTTGTAACCCAAAGAGTTTCAAAAATGAAAGGACCACTGCTACTTTAGTATTTGGGAGCTAACTAGAATTATCAACAAGCAGTCCTTTCACCCCGAAAATCTTCGGTCTTCATCCTTCATTCTCTCTATCAGGTATTTACTTTTCGAATGCGACATTGGTTTGAAGTGGTCTTTGGATAGGAATTACCCCAAATCTAACCACAGTTCCTTTAAACCATTCATCGATAAAATGAGGTTATGTGAACAAGGAATCATTCTTTAATTGATTATGTTCTTTTTTTTTTTCAAAATCTCTTTTGGATATATATATTTCTAAAACATTATTTTCGGTATATACGAAATCATTAAACCTCTCTTATCAAATCCTTTGATTACTTAAAACCCTTTTTAAACTTGGAATAATTTGAAATCATTTTATTTTTCACTTAGGAAAACATTTCCAATTTTTAACAAATATTTTTTAATTCAAAAATTCATAATTTTGATTGAGTTAAAACCATGTTATCTAGGATGTCAATCCAAAACCAGTAAATATTAAGTGAGTAGAATCTATATAAATCATCTAATTCTACTCAATATCAATTCCCGTATTCAACAAATACTATGGGCGAAATAACGGTGAAATCACCTTTTAAATTCCACGAATAGTACGAGTTCCCTCTTCACGCTTTAATACCGAGTATAAAAAGATTATCCCCATAAAATCCTAGTTGTTTAATTCTGGAAAATATTATCTTTTATTCTTTGAAAAATTTAAATCCGAGTAAATCAAATTTACTATCCTCTCCGTCGGGCCAGTCCGGATAGCCAGGGAGAGCAGGAAACTGGTTTTCCAAACTCAAGCCTAGACACTATCTCTCTTACACCCATAAGGCGGTCAAGTTATTTGATCGATCCTAAATCATTAAAACATTTAATCATCCATAAATCCTTCAAATTACCTTTAAAATACTTTATTAATCATTTAAAACATTTATTAAAAATGGAAATTAGCCACAAGGGTCTCTTTAGCAAGTACAATTAGTTTCTAGGACAGACAACTGAAATAATTACTTCTAAGGACAAAATGCAAAATTATTACTTTCTAAGGCCTAAAAACCTATGAAATTATGTCCTTGAAAGTAATTGTACTGCTGACTTTGTCCTTAAAAGTAATTATTCTGCCGACTTTGGCCTTGAAATTAATTTCTATGGATGTGTGTCCTACAAACTAATTGGACTGCAAAGTTTGTCCTTCTAGTGAAATGCCCCTTTATAAAAGGTTTGGAAAAGAATCATTACGTTTAAAACTATATTTTTAAAAGTTATAGAAAAGTGCCGCGGAAAGTGCTTTTTAAGCTATATTGATCAAAATGACTTTTTATTATTTGAAATTCATTTTTATTACTCAAATCACTTTTGAAACATTTTAAAATATTTATAAGATTTATTCCACATTTTTAAACAATTTTAAAATATCATTTTCAAAGAAATCCTATTTTGGATTCCGAACTACAAAACCGCGATTTTTCAAAAACTTTTTACTCATATCACGAAATCTACTTATCGGAATCTTGATTTTCTTTCTTCGTTGGAGAACTATAGATATAATAGTTCGGAAAATTCTTATCTCGAAGAATTCCGAGCTATATTACAACTTTTACTCTTGTTTGACTTTTATGGCGCGAAATCGCGAACTGCCGTTACGCGACGCGCTTATTTTTGACTAAATTTTCTATTCTCAATCAAACTTAACTGAAACACTTTTAAATGTTTATAAAAAATTTTAGACTCATTTTAAATCATTTTTAAAGAGGTTTAACATTCAATACACACAATTTCATTAATTCAAGGAAAGTGATTTCCTTTGTGTTTATCGACGTGTATTTCCGTGACTTGCACCTATTTTCAACATTCATATGAAACAATCCAAACTTGATGATCAAAGCATATTAAACATCCATTTGCAAACATCATATCTTCATTCAACATATAATATAATAGTTTAGGAGTCCTCACCTTCATTTTCCCTTCGAGCTAATATAAAATCGGCTATAGCTCCGCTACGATCGAACCAAAGCAAACGAAACGAAGCCTACGACCTAAGAGATTGCTCGGCCTAGCCTCTATGGTGATGGTGCTCATGGCCAAGGGAATTGTGGGTGGTCGCCGTGGGTTTTGGAAGTGAAGAAGAGGAGTTTAGAACTAGTTTTGAAGTGGATTGATATTATAAACTAGTGTATAAATTTTCCTCTTTTATTTGATATTTTTTTTCTAACTTTTCTAATATATATTTTTATGAATAAGAAGCCACTAAAGAGACTCTTAGAAAGCTTGAAAAGAAGAGGAAGAAGAAGTGGAATAGTGTTAGGATTTTTTGTGAGAAGAGGGGTGGTATTTATAGGAAAAGAAGAGTATAAAAGTATCCATGCATACATCATCATCTTCATCACCATTTCATGGCTTCTCCAACACACCTTCCCAATCCTTAAGCACAACAATTACCCCCCTCCATGTGCCCATCACTTCATTCACTTCATGTACGCATATGTTGACTTATGTAAACTTAAGGAGGAAGCTTGCTTAAAATATTTTATATTATGTATGTATTTTTAAGTGCATAAGTATATATGTATGTATACATATATTCATGTGCATGTTAGTGGATGAATTTGCATTTTATATATGTGTACATGACGTATAAACAACGTTGCACTGATTCCAAACAACTTTCGTTCGATAAACCGTTGCCAATAGGAGAACCGATTCCCGGTCACATTTTCACTTATACTTTAACGTACATATATTTGTAAAAAAAAAATTGAAAAACATTTTCTTATTATTTTAGGTAAATTAAAATGATCATATTTGAATTATAAAACCATGTAAATTAATATTAAAAATTATTTACAAAAATTGCTATTATACCGATAAAACGTTATCGATTTTTCCTTATATTTTCAAATCAAATATATATCTTTATAAAACTATTATAAATGATTCATTATCACTTTATAACTATTCAAAATGAATTATCATCATTTAAAATAATTATTTGGATTATTAAATAATTAAATCTCAATATTAAATTAAATAAATCAATGATTTAAATTCAATGTTATCTTATCGATATAAATTTCAAGGAAAATATTTTATTTAAATATTTATTCAAAATAAGATCGCTATTACTTATTATCACTTGAAACAATATTATTTGAATTATCATCCTTTTATTTGCATATATTTAAAAATAAATACATACCATTAAAGTGATAAGTTAGTGGGTCGTTACAACACAATCATAGTTTCACTCATGAGTCCCCATTATGAACTCATCCTTTTGGATCACCATCTTGACTCCCATCATTGAGTACTCATTATTGGAACATCTCTAAACACCCTTTATAAGTCGTAGAATCATCTCGTCAAAGTTCCAAAGTCACCACATCGAAGAGTCGTGTCATCTCTCAATCATCAAAGTCATTCTTCATTGCGTCATAACATCAAAATCGAACGTCAGATGAACGAACGAACATGCATGACATGAATCCCCAGGTTCATAACTCGAACCCCATTAGGCCCTATATGGTTACCGCTGACCTCAATCATGTCAGCACCGACATGATCATGTCGGGTCTGACATAATTCACTTAACCAAAAAAATGGTTTAGTTTTTCTTTAACTTAAAACTTATCTTCAAGCCTGAAGTTTCCACTTTGTTGCCCCGAAGCTACTACCTTCCCACCTCGAAGGTGTGACCAAAAATTTTAAGAGCCAATTAACTCGATGCCTATATGTTGCATTAGCTAAAATTTCTAAGTCCAAGCACACAGAACCTCTCGTCCAATTTCTATGACCCGAGGGTCCAATGTCTCAGCCTCGAAGTAGTTGTGTATTGGCCCAAAATCATCATGTTGTTAGGAAAGCTTTCGGTGGTAAACACTTAACCATATTTCCACTCAACTTAAAACCTCTCATCATGCATCCAGAGTTTCTTCACCCAGTTCCCAAAGTCATGCCGCCAAATTCACGAAGCCACCTTGCCCCCAACTTGTTTTGCATAACCACCACTAAATTGTTTTCCATTACCGTAAAACCCCATCAAATCTAACCAAAATCACTTACGATCAAAAGTATAGGTTGCATAGGCTTCGAAAAGCACTATATCTCGGTCGCATCACATTTATAGCATTTTTTCTCATCGAATCACTCAAACGACTACCACTTTCTAACTATATTAAAATGAGTTCAAAAATACAAGAAACAACTATATACAAACATTACATAGCATCTAAACATCATATACAAGCAATCAAATCATAATTCAAACATATATATTGTCCTGGACCTAACTATACACAAAATGATGAGTTGTTTTGCATAACTGTCAAACACGAATAAAAATTAAAGATGTTATTGAGGTTGTATCTAAGTATAAAAATGTTTTAACATTTAAAACCATCTTAAAAACATCATTTTTTCTATATTAAGTAACATATGATAGTTGGAGATGCAAAACCACTTACCTAATACCAAAATACAAGAATCTCAAGGTTGAATAATATATGCATAAATCCCAAGATGATCAAAAAAATAATCAAGTTAATCTCTTGCTAATTAACCCTTAACGAAGTGATTTGGCTAATTAAAGTAGTAAAATTGATGTTTTTTTATCTAGAAGGGAGATTAATGGAGGTTTTTATTGTTTTTGGGAAGTATGTAATGAGCAAGAGAATGTCCCATCAGCCCAACTTTGCATAATTCCTGAAATGGGCTTTTGGGACTAACCTAAATCTCACCAATTATCCACTTAATTGTCCAAAAACTGTCCAGTCTTTAACCATCCATATCTCTTAAATGGTAAATCAAAAAGATATTATGACCACTTTATGGAAAGAGAAACCATCATATCTTTCAATGTAAGTGGTCTTGACCCCTAATTAGGATCCTTTTTAAACTTATAAGCCTTACAAATTTCCAGGGCCGATCATCTAATAAAATTTCTAAAGGTTATAAATGTCACTACTCAACATTCCCCAGAGCTGTAACGTTGACCCAATATGAATTTAAAAATTATATTTTACGATTTTCCGATACGCAAAATACGGGTTGTTACAATCGTGACTAATATGATGGCTTCATATGCTTCCAACAATTAAATTGATGTAAATATTTAATATGATGTTATGAGCATATTTTTCGAATAGGTTTTATTTTCTGAATTTTCTCATGAATAAATAATTGGCTATGAATTTTTAAAGAAACCATTTACTAAAGAAGATGTCCAAAATATGGATTTGGAAATTTTATGTAAGACAAATATATGCATAAATTTTCTAAGATTTTCTAGAGTTACTGTAAGTGATCATTTGAATTAAATGCACTTGGCCAAAGGTAAATATAAGGGGCTAAAGGGTAATTTATATAAATAAAGTATTTAATAAATGGTCAAGAGACAAGAGACAAGAGACAAGACACAAGATCCACGACGGGTTCTAAAAAAGTCAAGAAAGTATTGTACTAACTAAAAAGGATGAAGCCAGAAAAATATGATGTTGACATGTGTAATAGTGGCATGACGTGCGCAAGAGGCTGGCTTTTGAAATATACCGAGAGAGGGTACATCAAGAGTAGAGCACTCGAACCGAAAGAAAAATGAACTACGGAATACTAAGTATAAGACTGAAGTAAAGCAAACTAGAAAATGCTAAGTATAAGTTTAGGTATAATAAACCAAAAGCGATAGCATAGGGCCGAAGGTGGATGGAGTATACGAGAGTGATAGAGGAATCATATGTAGAGGAGGTGATTTCCAGGACTTAACAAGGAGATCTTATATGATAACAAAATGAAGCTGTATTTGAACCAAGCTTCCTTATACTAGACCGAAATTAATGATTGCTAAGACATGTTAACTCCCGATGGAAAGTTAGCACTGAACTTTATCGACTCCGAGAGGGAATAGTTAATAATATGGCTTAAGATGGCAAAAAAAAAGTGCTTAAACCATTATAAAACATGTTGTATTGCGGAGATGGTACCAGGATTTGGATGATCAAGGATAGCTCTAAAGCATAGGATAGCTTGATGAATGGCTAAGTTAAAACCTGCTAAGTGAATAATTAGGCAGAGTATTCAGTAGCTGGTGTGGCAACCAAAACCAAAAGCTTTGTTGTAAGGCCTAGTGTAGCAATCGAAATAAAAAATCGTTGGTGTAAGGCTTGGTGTGGCAACCAAGACCTAAAGCATTGG
Source organism: Allium fistulosum (assembly GCA_030737815.1). Taxonomy (NCBI): domain Eukaryota; kingdom Viridiplantae; phylum Streptophyta; class Magnoliopsida; order Asparagales; family Amaryllidaceae; genus Allium; species Allium fistulosum. Next base: position 1,127,804,952 of record CM060902.1, read on the forward strand.
TGTAAGTGTATGGCAACCGAGATCGAAAGTGTTGGTGTAAGGCATAACATGGAAACTAAAACCAAAAGCTTTGGTGTAATGCCTAAAGTGGCAACTGAAATTGAAAGCTTTGGTTTAAGGCCTGGTATGGAAACAGAAGCTGAAAGCGTTGGTGTAAGGCCGGTGGTGGCAACCATAGTACGAAAGTGGGGCATCAAAACTTAGTGGAAATTAAAAGTATATTGAATAATATTTAAAGAAGAGAAGAAGGAATAAGGTCTTAGTGGCTGCCAAAAGAAATATGTAATACAGGTTTTGAAAAGAAAAGAGAATGAAGCCTAAGTGGCAAATTAAGTGTATAAACTATAAGACCTAATCGTGGCATAGGTGTCTGTATATGGAACACTTGAAATAATGATATGTATTTCTGATTCTTTTTAATGAATAGATGTTGTGTAATAGTGAGGGAAAAACTCATTCCGTTCTTTAGCGACGTGGTTTCACTATATGTTAATTTTATGGTAATGTATTACTCATACTAGATTTTATGACTAATCCGTGTTCTATTATTGTTTTCGCTATAAACTCACGGCTACTCATTTGAGTAAGTTATGTTTATGGCAACTAACAGGTTGCTTTAGAAGGGACAAGTAAAGTTTCATGAAGATAAAGTGGTAGGCTTAGCTAATGAAATTTAGTTTTGTATTTCGAATAAGTGTTCATGTTGGCATCATATGTTAGTCATGACACTATTATCTATGTTGTATTATATCTTTGAACCCTATGTGGGTGCGATTGGGAACTTGTAAGAATGTAAAACTGATTATATATGACATCTATTTGAACGCTCTATTTACTTAACTTTGAAAATGTATAACTGAACTCATTATATCACCGAAAGATAATTCTGAGTTGGCTGCAGCACACTGCAGTTCCATCTTTGGATTTTGGAATATGGGATGTTACAGATGGTATCAGAGCTCCTAGGTTAGGGGATACTTAAGAAGTAAAACATAACCAAGTAAAGGTCTAAGTGGATATTATATAGTAGAAAATGATTACCTTTAGGGAGGGTACACGCTATTATATGAATACTTGTGTTTTTCTATATAGATATATAGGTAGATATATCTACGTTTCTACTACTATACCACTCTCTTTCTTTCTATTTCTAATGAAGACTTTCTTAGAAGAACAACGAAATGAAAATGAAAAGCGGAAGGATTACCGTAAGGGGAGAAAATGCTAGGAGAGAAACTGAAAGTACTCAAACTGATGGGAAATGGAAGGAAAGTGCCAGTAGTAGCCGAAAGCGAAGCTATTCCACTTGCCAATGCGATAGGCTGTAAATGCTTTGTTATAGCAATTTATGGTGCAAATTATAATGGAGAACATACCCGAGGTTGTTCAGCTAAGGCCCGTAGCTAGAGAAGACTTCTCAAAGACGAATCAAGATTCCCGAAGTTTGGAAGGCAAGATGTTTACTAGGAAGGAGCCAACTGTTGAGGTGTTGAAATAATTAAGGGTTGGCGAGTGAATCTTCGAAGATCTAAGGTTTGATGATGCACAAAAGCGAATGATGGTTTCAAGGTAGTTTCATGAGGATGCTTTGGACTAATGGGAGGTGGTAACAGCCAGGACCTTGAAGTGGAGATTACCTAATCAGTTTAAGGAAAGGTTCGAGGCTTAGTTTATTTCTGATTCTCAAAGAAGTGCGTTGCTACGAGAATTCATTGATTTAAAGTAAGTAGATCATTCGGTGAAGGAGTATATTCTGAGGTTTAGTGCTTTAGTTAAGTATGGGCAAGAGATGATTAATAAGCCACTGAAAAAGATTGGGAAGATATTGGACCATAAAGTGATGGTACATTTCACATCTGCTTTTGAGTTGATTCTAGACATGGCACAAAGATATGATAGTATGTATCAAGAGAAAATGAGAGTTGAGGGAAAGCCCAAGGCAGAGCGGAGGAAAGGTTCTCCCCGTACCAAAAGGGTAAAGGGGGCAACAATGGAAATGGAAAGCTAAGGAGGGAGGAGACTATAAGGATGTTTGGAGGTCGTTTGCTATAAATATGGACAGAAAGAGCACTATGCATCCAAGTGTCCGCAACCTACTGGAGTGGTCTAGGTTAAGTGTTTTAATTGTGATGAGTTGGGCCATAAGAAAAAAAGGATAGTCCAGAGCTGAAGCAAGCAATGGATTTTCTTTAGAAAGACCAAAAAGAGGACATCTGCCGAGGAGAAAAGCAAGAGTGTTGTTTTGAAGGTATGATTTTGATTTCTAGTTTTTCAGTTAGAGTACTAAGTTACACACTCTTCCATTTTGAATGATATAGTTGATAGAATACGGTTTGGTGTTACCTGCCATATTACTCCTTTTTCCTGTAGTTAATTGAATTAGTAGGTACGTGTAACATCCCTTATCTGGAGGCCCGAAGCTAAGCGCTACAGATGCTGCAGTCATCCATAGTATTAACTTTCGGTGACAAATTACGGTAACATTAATGGTATCCATAATATCAAAAGCACATGAATATGAAACAAAATCAAAGATTTCAAAAATAGTTTTTCTCATTACATTTCACAAAACATGTTCATAACCATTCACATAATCCCATAATCGTTTCCCAAATAAAGATCAAATATAATAATTACAAAATACGCTAAAAGCAACATATGAAGATGCCCACTTGGTTGACTAGAGTACTATATAGTCATAACAGACATAATACAACATAGCAGAATAAAACAAAACAAAACAACAACTCCTAAAATAGCTATCCATCAGCCACCTGCTTGTCTCCGGAAGCTTTATTTCGCCAACCTACTAATAACCTAAAAACCTCAACCCACAGCCTACTTAAATCAATTTTGAGCCCCCGAGAGTTTGAGGGAAAAAACATAAACTTCGAGCCATACATAAAGCCTGGTGTGAATAATACTATACATCTCGGTTATTTGATATTAAGTGAGACCACGCCGCTTAACGGAATGGGTTTCCCCTTACTAATATCCTTTTAAAACATGTCTTTTGCAAATCATTTCCTGCAACCAAAACTCATTAAAACTGTAAAGCATTATCATGTAAACATACATATTAGGTAATAATTTGAACTATCTGTTCAAACACTATAGTTTTGTTTGGCTAACTACTAATCTTTGGCTGACTCGGGCCTACCAGAAAATATACCTTTCGAAACCATTGACTTCGAAAGGTAGAAAAGCGGCAGCTAGGGGTTTCGACCCCATTCAAAAGCATTTACTTAAAATAAAAGGCGCAACCCATTCGAAACCTTTCCTTTAAAACATTTGACTCGGCCGAAAGCCAACCAAGTTGAAAGCACTTCCTTCGAAAGAAAAGCAGGTGCGTTTTCGTTTAAAAGCAAGGTAATATTTTGACCCTTTAGAACTCTTAGCTTCGACCCAGGGCCTTTCGTCTTTGTCTGTTCGCTACGTACCAATTACTTGATACCAGACACATTAGTTTTGATGGCAATAAAGGCGGAAGTACTTGGTCGGAACCCCTGGTGCCGAAAGTAGTGAAACATGCCAAAAGCATGTAAACCTGATTTTTACTTTAAAAATAATTTATTTGCAACTAACCTGCCTTGTTTGTCAAAATATTATTGGCTGCTAATTTTCTTTTCTAAAAGTGCTGCCAATATTTCAGAAATAAACAAATTAATTAATTTACAAAATACCCCTTCTCCTTTTATAAATATATAAAACATTTAAGTCCCATACCTAAAATAATTTTATATATTCATCAAAACACTTAGGAAAATTCTACAAAATTCCAGAAATTTTTTTTAATATGTTTTCCAACATATATTAATTTCAGACCCAAATCATATATTATTTAACCGCAAATAATTTTAAACCAATTAATCATTTTCTTTACTAGAAAATTAATATAAAATCCATATTAATTCAGAAAATTATGAAAATTGAAACCCATCTCTAAAATATCATTTCTAATATAAACAAAAAATCGCAAGGCATTTGGATGTCATTAAATAGGGTTTTCACATTAAAACTTATCATAAATCCTATATGAATAAACATAAATCATCAACAAGCATATATAAACATTTAATCATTCAAAAACATGGCATAATCATGTAAAATACTTCGGATTCATCGTAAAATCGAAAATAATTAGAAAAAAAATGAGATATAGTCATTATTCACCTTAGCTTTGAGATTACGGAGTTTGTGATTTGAATGGATTAAGTTGATTAATCTTCTTTCCTTTGCTTTCTTTATCTTCTTCTTGCTTAATGGTGGCCGGCCTCTATACTTCAATTTTTGATTTAGTAATGAACGTCAGAATGATGGGGTTAGGGGTTTAGGGTATTAGAATGCTCCTTTCCCAACTTTGCCTTTGCCTATTACCCTTGTTTATTTATATTCATGTTAGCTCATTTTAGTTTATTCATTAACATGGCACGACTACTCCTATTAATTACAAATCTTAATCCCCTAATCATATTTCATATTTCATTTAATTTACCTAATTAAATGTTCTTAATAATGTTACTAAAAATATGTAGTGTTACAATCTCCCCTCCTTAAAGAATTTCGTCCTCGAAATTATGGTAAGGTACACAACACATCAATCAAAAAGGTAAAACATATCATCAAACAAATCATGATAAGTGTCTCTAATCCTGCTCTCAGTCTCCCAAGTACAGTCTCTCTCATCTTCGCTCCACTGGACTTTCACTAATCCGACTATCTTGTTCCTTAGCATTTTCCCATCTCTCGCGACTATACGAACTGGCTTTCTAACTATCGTCAAGTCTGGTTCTACTACCAAATCTTCTAACACGGTCGGTGCTATAGTAGTCTCTGGGTCTCTAACTCACTTCCTTATATGAGAAACATGAAAAACATCGTGGACTCCTGCCAAACTGCTCGGTAACTCTATTCTATATGCGAGTTTCCCGATCCTCTCTACAATAGGAAATGGTCCTATGAATCTCGGTGCCAACTTCCCTGATTTCCTGAATCTAATCACACCCTTCATCGGTGATACCTTAATAAAAACATGATATCCAACAGAGAACTCTAAGTCTTTCCGTCTTTTATCCACATAACTCTTCTGCCTAGACTGAGCCTCCTTCATTCTAGCTCGAATCAACTCAATCTTTTCTACAGCTTCTCCACCTAAGTCTGGACCAGGAACAAACCTATCCTCGATCTCTAACTAACAAAAGGGAGATTTGTATGGCCTCCCATACAAAGCTTCAAACGGTGTCATCCTTATACTAGTCTGATAACTGTTGTTATACGAAAACTCGACTAAGTGTAGATAGTCTTCCCATGATCCCGCAAAATCTAACATACAAGCTCTTAAAAAATATTCCAAAACTTTGTTAACTCTTTCCGTTTGCCCATCGGTCTGTGGATGGTAAGCGGTACTCATCTTGAGCTTGGTTCCTAAAATCTCCGGTAGACTCTTCCAGAACTCACTAGTAAACAAGGAATTTCTATCACTTTCTATACTACTAGGAATTCCATGAAGTCTAACTATATTCTTCATAAATAACTTAGCCAAAACAGGCGCCGTCCTAGTTGACTTAACTAGAATGAAATGGGCACTCTTGGTCAATCTATCCACTATGACCCATATACTTTCATTTCCTCTACTAGATCTTGGCAACCCATCAATAAAATCCATGGAAATAGAATCCCATTTCCATACCGGAATATCCAATGGATGTAGCAACCCACTTGGCTTCTGATGTTCGGCTTTTACCTATTGACAGTTCAAACACTGTTTCACCCATAAGCCAACATCCCTCTTCATACCTTCAGAATAAACTTCTCTTTATGTCCTGATACATCTTAGTTCCTCCTGGATGAATAATGAACTTTGAACGATGGAATTCCTCTAAAACTTCCTGCCTATTGTCTCCCACGTTCGAAACTCATAACCTACCTTTCTCAACCACCCATTTTGGCCAAGACTAAAATCCTTCAAGTCATCGCTCTCCATTCCATCTCTTAACTTCTTGATCCGTTCAACTAATATTGGATCATCCTCCTGTTTAGAAGCAATCTTTTAGATCATCACTGGTCTAACTTCTAAACAAGACAACACAACAGTTCCTTTACTAGATCCAACTTCTGATCTCCACTACACACTACATGCCGTCAATGCTTCCAAATCTTTCCACTCAGCTATCATTGCCAACACTGCATTCTGATGCTTTCTGCTAAGCGCATCTACAACCTTATTACCTTTTGTTGGTGTGTGCTCAATTCCAAAATCATAAACGGCAATAAAATCTAACCATCTCTATTGTCTCATGTTCAACTCCTTCTGAGAGAACAAATACTTCAACGACCTATGATCCGTATAAAGCTCAAACCACTCTCCAAAAAGGTAATGTCTCCACACCTTCAATGCAAAAATCACCGCAACCAATTCCAAATCATGCGTAGGATATCTAACTTCAAGCGGTCTAAGCTGTCGAGAAGCGTAGGCAATTACTTTACCGCTCTGCATCAACACAGCTCCTAATCCAGTTCCACACGCTTCTGTATAAACTACCAAATCCCGATTCCCTTTCGGAACAAATAATACAGGTGCATGAATCAATAAGTGTTTCAAGCTCTGGAATGCTGCCTCACACTTCTTGGTCCATACAAACTTCACATCCTTTCGCGTTAGCTTGGTCATCAGTGCTGCTATCCGTGAATAATCCTTTATAAATCTCCAATAATATCCAGCCAATCCAGGAAAACTCTTTATCTCAGTCACTATCTCGGGTCTCTTCCAATTATTCACCGCATCAATCTTAGTCGGGTCTACAGACAACCCTTTCTCTCAGACTACATGATGAAACTTCACTTCCTTCTTTTCCAGAAATGGCAATTCGAAAACTTCGCTTCAACTGATGCTGCCTCAGCGTCTCAAGCACAATTCTAAGATGAACTTCATGCTCCCTTTCATCTTTAGAGTATATAAAAATATCATCTATGAACACCAACACGAACCTATCCAAGTGCTCTCAGAAAACTTGGTTCATCAAATCCACAAAGAATGCCAGCGGATTAGTTAGTCTGAATGGCATAACTAACCATTCGTACGATCCATATTTAGTTCTAAATGCCGTCAAAGGAATACTATCCTCTGCTACTCTAAGCTGATGAAACCCTGTTGCTAAATCCAATTGAGAAAATACCTTGGCTCCACTCAACTGATCGAACAAATCGTCGATTCTAGGCAATGGATATCGATTCTTTACTGTCTTCTCATTCAGCTTATGATAATCGATACATAACCTCAACGATCCGTCTGGCTTCTTAGCAAACACTGTGGGTGCTCCCAAAAGGTGAACTACTAGGTCTGATAAAATTCTTGCTTTCCAAATCTACCAACTACACCTTTGGCTCTCTCATCTCTATAGGTGTCATCCTACTTGGCGGCCTACTCACCGGTTCTGCTCCAGGCACCAAATCTATCTAAAACTCAATGGCTCGTTTCGGTGGCAATCCCACTACAGGTTCAAAGATATCTACGAATTCTCTAACCATGAAAACTCGATTCAACTCGTCTTCCAACTCCACAACACCCAACAAAGCTTTCACCTCACAACTAGGGTTTTCTACGGTATAAACAATCTGATCACTACAGTCAGGGTGACCAAGTGATATTTTCCTATCATGGCAAAATATCCTAGCATCATACTTACTTAACCAATCCATACCCAAAATAATTTCAAACCCTACAAGTCAAACACATGCAAACTGCAAACAAAGGTATGACCTAACAAATCAAACTCTAGGTGGTCACACTTCATCCCAAGTGTCGCATACCCTCCTATCGGATTTGCAACTCTTAAGGAAGTAACTAAGTATGTCGGTTCTAGGTTAAGCTTATCTACCAAACAATGAGATATAAAAGAATGCGATGCACCAATATCAAACAGAACGCTAACAAACATACCATGAATCTGAAACGTACCTCCCAACACTGCCTTCCCTTTCTCCAGCACTGCTGGTCCTGATGCAGTAGGTTCCAATGCATACACCTTGCCCTTCCCATCCTTAGCAGGCTCTTTGCACTGGTTCTTATAATGACCAATCTGATCGCAGTTGAAGCATATAATATTCTTCTTCAGATCACTTCCTTCGCCTTCCCAATACGACACTCATTAGCGAAATGCCCCTTCTCCTTTCTTAACGGCTCCACCTTTCTGAGCACCCTTCTTATGAAAGAACTTTCTCTTTTGGCCCTGTCCCACTTGGACCTCCTTTACCTTATTCTTCTTCAGAGAAGCAAGTATCTCCTCTTGCCTTAAAGCCATTTCCACCACAACATCACAAGGATCTCTAATATGAGGTAATGTAGCCCTTGCCAACTCAGGCTTCAACCCCCTTATAAACTTCTCATTTCTCTTCATCACAGTATCCACAGTAGCATACCCATACCTTGCCAACTCCTTAAACCTTCTAGAATATTCCAACATGGACATCTCCCCCTGTTCCAACTCAGCAAACTTTCTGAGCAAAGCAGACTGTGCCATCACAGACATGAATCTCTCCTAGAACCTTCTCCTAAACTCAGCCCATGTCATCTCCTCTTCATTCACTCCAACCGTCACTCTATTCCACCAGAATAAAGCTACTCCCTAAAGCTATCTCGAAGCAAGCCTTCTCTTCTGCACATCAGTGAGCCCCAAGTCTACAAAGATCCTCTCACAATGCAGCAACCAGTTCTCCACCTCAATAGCATCTTCAGTTCCGATAAATGGCTTCCCTCCAAGCCTAGCATAATCTCTGCTCAAAATGGCATAATTGTTGATCACTAAAGCTTCTTGAACTCCTACTCCAGCATTTCCTCCAACCATTCCAGTAGCAACACCCGCCTGTGGGACTCCAGCACCAACATTCCCCGCTTGTGCCTGACCTTGGTTCCTTCTAGTATTCGGTCTGGCATTTCCATTTGTGGTGGTGCTTCCTCCAAGATTCACTCTACCGCTTCTAGCGTCCATATTTGTATTCAAGCCTCGTGAGATACAGAAGAATAGCTTAAGAAAGATAGGAAACTAGAGATATAGCGTATAATTATATATCGCAAATACAACTACGTTACTATAATGTTATCCCATACCCGATCTTATCTCTAATTCCTTAGGATTACGTTTTAAAAAAATCATTTTAGTTTGAAGTTTTTCATAAACCTATGCTTTGATACCAAGTTGTAACATCCCCTATCTAGAGGCCCGAAGCAAAGCACTACAGATGATGCAGTCATCCATAGTATTAACTTCCGGTGACCAAATACGGTAATGTTAATTATATCCATAATATCAAAAGCACATGAATATGAAACAAAACACAGATTTCAAAAATAGCTTTTCTCATTACATTTCACAAAACGTGTTTCATATCCATTCACATAATCCCATAATCGTTTCCCTGATAAAGATCAAATATAATTATGACAAAATACACCAAGAGCGACATATGAAGATGCCCCCTTGGTTGACCAGAGTACTATATAGTCATAACAGACATAATACAACATAGCAGGATAAAACAAAATAAAACAAATACTCCTAAAATAGCTATCCGTCAGCCACCTGCTCATCTTCGGAAGCTTTATTTCGCCAAACTACTAATAACCTGAAAACCTCAACACTCAGCCTACTCAAATCAATTTTGAGCACCAGAGAGATTGAGGGGAAAATCATAAACTTTGGGTCAGACATAAAGCCTGGTGTGAATAATACTATACATCTCGGTTATTTGATATTAAGTGAGACCACGCCGCTTAGCGAAACGGGTTTCCCCTCACTAATATCCTTTTAAAACATATCTTTTGTAAATCATTACCTTCAACCAAAACTCGTTAAAACCGTAAAGCATTATCATGTAAACATACATATCAGGTAATAAATGAACTATCTGTTTGAACACTATAGTTTTGTTTGGCTAACTACTAACCTTTGGCTGACTCGGGCCTACCAGACAATATAAATAAAATAATCTAACACCTGTTAGATACTCCTCTTCAAGACGGTCTGTTCCTAACTTATCTTCTTCCAGGGTCACCTGATCCTAATGGTTTTGCGGGCTCACCAATAACCTATCCGTATACAAATATATATTTCCTTCTGTGTGTCGTTTTAGTCTTACCTATGACAAAGCCCTACACACTGGAATTTTGGACTAAATTAGCTGAGGCTAATAGCTAATGTATATGGTGCGACCCTATACCAGTCCCATCTGGTATTCTAATATCCGAGTCATTTTACTTAGGGTAATCATCCCTTAAATTTTCCTTGAAAACCATTTCATTTCAAATTGATTTAAAACCTTTAAACCAAACTTAAACAAAGAAAGTACATATACTCCATTCTTTACTCAAAATCACCTCGCCATGTTATATATACTTTACTCAAATCTTTGTTGATGAGAACATTTAAACCTTTGAAAGTACCCCTTTCGAATCCATTGAAATTACCCCTTTCAAAACCAAGTAAACACTTCTTTATAACCTTGGCCGAAAGGCCAAAACACTCCTTTCAAAACCATTCATATAAACCTTTTGAAAGCACTTGAAAAACCTTTCTTTCGAAAGCATTAAAACCTTTGACAGCCTATCTTTAAAACCTTTAAACATTGCCTTTCGAATACATTGGAAAACCTTTCCTTTCATACCTTTCGAAACCATTGGGGAACCACCCCTTCGAAACCATTCTTTAAAACCTTTCGAAAGCAATAAAACATCAAAAGCCTTTGGGTTCAAGTAAAATATATGGAACATCCTTTCGAAACCATTGAAAACTGTTTCTTTCAAAACCTTTGGGTTTTACCTTCAATAGAGCAAAAGGGTCATAAAACATTTAAGTCGAAAGCACTCTTTCGAAAGTAGTTCCTAAGTAAAGAAGTGTTGGTGTTGAAACCAACCTTCCGAAAGCATTGGAGAAGCGGCTAAGTTTCAAAACAAAGTATACCTTCCGAAACCATTGACTTCGAAAGGTAGAAAAGCGGCAGCTAGGGGTTTTGATCCCATTCGAAAGCATTTACTTAAAAAAAAAGGCACAACCCATTCGAAACCTTTCTTTTGAAACATTTGACTCGGTCGAAAGCCAACCAAGTCGAAAGCACTTCCTTCGAAAGCAAAGCAGACGCGTTTTCATTTAAAAGCAAGGCAACGTTTTAACCCCTTCGAAACCCTTAGCTTCGACCCAGTGCCTTTCGCCTTAGTCTAATTCGCTACGTACCAATTACTTGATACTAGGCGCATTAGTTTCGATGGCAATGAAGGCAGAAATACTTGGTTGGAATCCATGGTACCGAAAGTAGTGAAACAATGCAAAGGCATGTAAAAACTAATTTTTACTTTAAAAAGAATTTCTTTTCAACTAACCTTCCAGTTTGTCAAAATATTATTGGTTGCTAATTTTCTTTTCTAAAAGTGCTGCCAATATTTTAGAAATAAACAGTTTAATTTATTTACAAAATATCCCTTCTCCTTTTATAAATATATAAAACATTTAAGTCCCATACCTTAAATAATTTTATATATTCATCAAAACACTTAGGAAAACTTTACAAAAATTCTATAAAATCATTTTTAATATGTTTTCCAACATATATTAATTTCAGATCCAAATCATATATTATTTAACCATAAATAATTTTAAACTCAATTAATCATTTTCTTTACTAGAAAATTAATATAAAATCCACATTAATTCAAAAAATTATGAAAATTGAAACCCATCTCTAAAATATCATTTTTGATCTAATATAAAATCGAAAGGCATTTGGATGTCATTAAATAGAGATTTCACATTAAAACATATCATAAATCCTATATGAATAAACATAAATCATCAGCTGGCAAATATAAATATTTAATCCTAAAAAAACATCGCATAATCATGCAAAATACTTCGGATTCATCATAAAAATCGAAAAAAATTAGAAAAAAAAGAGATATAGTCATTATTCACCTTAGCTTTGAGATTATGGAGTTTGAGATTTGAATGGATTAAGTTGATTAATCTTCTTTCCTTTGCTTTCTTTATCTCCTTCTTGCTTAATGGTGGCCGACCTCCATACTTCAATTTTTGATTTAGTACGTGGAATGATGGAGTTAGGGGTTTAGGGTTAGAATGCTCTTTTCCCAAATTTTCCCTTGTCTATTACCCTTGCCTATTTTAATTCATGTTAGCTCATTTTAGTTTATTTATTAACATGGCACGGCTACCCCTATTAATTACAAATCTCAACCCTCTAATCATATTTCATTTAATTTACCTACTTAATTGTTCCTAATAATGTTACTAAAAATATGGGGTCTTACAGTACGCCACTCTTAGGTTGAGGTGTACTAACCTAGAATTTATTCTGCATGGACATTCATTCTCCTGCGACAAATATGTGTTTGAATTGGTGGAATGCAGGATAATTTTGGGTATGTACTGGTTAGTGCAGAATGATGCTAAAATTTATTTTATTGAGAAAGTTATTGCTTCATAGAATCCCTGGGGTGGAAAAAGAATCATGGTGATATTAAAAGTGACAAGTAAAAGGTCTGGGGCTCATTGTGTGCAATGAAGGAACATGAAGATGAGATTAATATAGTTTTAGTGGTTTGGGAGTTTGCCGATGTCTTTGAGATAGTGATGCGGTTACATCCTAAAAGAGCAATTGAATTCCATATGATACCAGGGTCATAACCTTTTAGTAGACCACCTACCAGAAATCCTCTAAAGGAAATAGAGGAATTAAAGAAGCAACAGTGGAATTTGAGCATAAGAGTTTTATTAGGCAAAGCAGTTCACTGTGAGGAGCTTCCATGATGTTTGTAAAGAAGTAGGATGGATTGCTTTGAATGTGCATTGATTACAAGAAGTTGAATGAGTTGACAGTAAAGAATCATCATCCATTGTCGAGGATAGACGATTTATCTGATCAGTTGAATGGAGCTAGAGTATTTTTGTAGCTAGATTTGGCAACAAGATTCCACAAACTATAGGTTGTAGAGAAAATTATACCTTCGACTGTGTTAGAATGAGATATGGTTCATATGAGTGGTTATTCTTGCGCTTTGGACTAACCAATACTCTAGAATTATTTCTAGATCTTACAAATCAAATCTCTCATGACTAGTTTGATGGATTTGTGTTAGTCTTAATCGATAATATTTTGGTACGTTCTAAGGATGATCGAGACTATAATGTTCATCTTAGATGGTGGTTTAAAACCTTGAGACAACATAAATTAAAAGTGAAGTTTTCAAATTGCCACTTTTGGAAATGCCTGAACACCTACGCACATCTCTAAAACCCTAGATGCATCAGCATCCTCCGAAGATGGTCTGTATCCTGAGAAAGAGTTAGCATTGTAGACATGAGACATTAAGTCTTTATTCCATTCGATTTCAAAGGAAGGGTTAACCGCATATCCTTCAAAGGTTAAGGCCATGAATTATTGGAAGAGACCTTAGACTGTTATCAAGATTCGGAATTTTTTAGGATTGCCGGGTACTACTGGAGATTCAGTAAGACTTCTCTCATATAGAAACGCTACTGAAAATACTACTCGAAAGAAAGAGAGGTATGTTTGGATGAAGGATTGTGAGAAGGAATTCCGAGTTGAAGCTTCAACTAATGAATGCTTTGGTTTTTGTGATGCCTGAGGGGAATAAAAATATGACAGTTTATATGGATGCTTCTGGCACAAGGGTAGGATCGATGTTGATGCAAAGAGTCAAAGTAATATCTTATGCATCTAGACAGTTGTGACTCTGTTGCACCAAAAAAATTGGTACAACACCCTAATTCAGATAAACACGAGAACAATCGGGTAAGAACAAAATGAAAAATAGTAAAAAAAAAATGATTTTTAAAGTGCTTCGACCTCAATTCAATTTCCCATGTCCACTATCAACTTTATTTCGATTAGATCTTACATCATTAGCCAATTACACAATAATTTTGGATAAGAAATGATCGAAAACAAAAATGGTAGAGCTTGGCACCTTAAAAATTGAGATAAAGGTCCAAAAGTATATTTCTCATTGCCAAATCATGAAAGAACGGGTAAGAAGTCAGATCTGAGCTTTCAAGCATGAATAACGTGTAAAATTTAGCATCCACGATCTCCCGGTACTGACATGATTATATCGGTGTCGACATGTTTCCTTAACTTGCATCATTGACTATTCTTCATATTTGCCCAAGTCCTCAAGCTTTCGGTCTATGTTAACAAAATTGCTCCTTCAAGTCATGCCTATACTGACATGATTTTTTCATCCTGATCTTTGACTTGTTTCTCCAATGTGTCAAGGAGTATCATCAATAGCATGAGGTGAGTCCTCCATGATCAAACAACCTGGTAGCGACATGATCAAACAGGCTGGTACCGACATGTTTTGTCTTATGAAAATCTTGACCAAACTCCTTGTGCTCCATTTACTCATCTTTCTGACACCTCTTAAGTTTCTTGATACATCCCTCCATCATCTTGAAGTCCAGATTCATTGAGATGTCACTTGGTTCAAATGTTGAATAACATTTGCCCCCAAAGAATGCTTTTGTAACTACAAAGCATGCTTTAGATGGAGATAAGCCATGGGATTTCATCTGCAAAGACACTCTCACTCTTTAAACTGCTATCTTAAACGTTACTTCCATTCTGAATATATCGGCATGCCTCTCCACACCATTATCGAATCACATCTTCTTTGCACATTTAAAATAAGAAGTTTTCTATCTGAAATCTTCCATCACTTTTGGGATTTTCCTGAAAGCTGCTCTATTTTATGGTCAGGTAGATTTCTTCTTCTTCTTTTCTTGCTTTTCTTTTGTCTTTCTCTCTTTATAAGGGGATCAAAACATCTTGCTACCTATGTGATATAGTCGGTACGAATTTTTAGATACACATTAAAAGAACACTTAAAAATTTCTATGTCTTCACTTCTATTAGCTCAGACTTCTTGTTTTCGTGCCTTGCAAATTTTCAAACCCGCAATTTCCATGGTCTTCATGGCACCACACTACTACTTAATGTCGGCACCGATAGAATCATCAACCTCTTATTGTCGAATACTCAATGTCCATCACTCCTTCGATCCCAAATTTTCACCTAAGGTGGGTTTCGATTTTGTTGCCACCGTCATGTTTTAGGTGTTACCCTCGTTTACCCCATTAATGTTGTGCCACCACCACCGACCCATACCCAAATCCCAAATCACCGACTTCCCATCACCGCCATCATTTCACTTTGACTACCCGTAGCCATTTCGAATCTCAAATTCCTACACTTGGGGTTTGTCGAGGCTTTGCTCAAAGCCAACCTTATTGAAGAATGAGGTAGTGAAAGGAAAAGGAGATATTGCATTATCTAGGTTGCTATCAGACATGGATCAATTGTTTAAGTAGCAGTGTGGTGGTTTTCAAGAAATTGTCGCATTGAACGCACTCAAGTGTTCGATAGATTCCAGCACCGAGTCTTTGGTTGAACACCACAATCATGTGATTCTGCAAAGAAAAGCTTCATGTTGTTCCGGACGATGTTTCTATCATTGTGCACTCTAAGATTGTAGGTAAAATTCGACACATAGTCTTGCGGTGTGATGGAGCTCAATTGTCAACATGAATGGGTTATCTACACAAAGTGTTCTCATGCACCATGTCATGGACATAAGAAACACACATTACATAGACGAACAGATCATAATGCCGTAGTCAATGTAAACAATCTAATAGGTCAACACACATCAACATCCATGGAACTCTATACATCGGCTTCATAGGTTTTAATCAAAGTAAAAAATCGAAATAAATAATATCCGACCATATCTCCTATCAAGTTTCAATGCAAAATGGCTGACCTTAGATGATCTCCTTGATTTTATATTATTGCTGGATCTTTCATGCTTTTGGAAGTAGGTTCATCCTCTACCCGACATCTACTTCTACGCCATTAAGGGTGTGGCGTTCAATTACCCAAGAATTAACACCTTATATTTTGGAGGGTCCATAATATGAGAAATGAAATTGAATTGAAGTGATAATATCTATGCAGTTAATGCCCCGCTATTACCCCGCTATAACCCTGCTATATCTCATAGTGGATTTTTATCGCTACGATTTTTCTATATAGCCCCAAATATAGCCTTTCCGCTTTAAGCCTCGCTATTTCCTCTATATCCCGTTATTCCTGCTATATTCCGCTATTTCTGCTATATCTTATTTAAAAGAAATGAATTGAAAAATGACATTTATACATTATAAAAATTATGAAATTAATTTATTTAATTGAATTTTAATATATTTTCAGAAATGAAAATACTCTAATATTCTACTAAATTCAATTATGTTATATAACAGTTTTACGTTTATTTATAGTATATTTGCACATGTTTTTATTTAGAATTATTAGTGTATTAATTATAATTTAATTGAATGTTAATTTTTCATTTACTTAGCATTTATATAATTGTAAAAACATTTAGTATGAATTTTATATGCTATTTTAGAGTAATCCGCTATATCCTCGCTGTATTCCCGCTATAACTTTTTGCACCTTCACCGCATTGAATCTGCCGAGCACTTTAACTGCACAGGATAATATGGAGACATTATTAATTAAATTGTTAAAGTGATTTAATTGCAAGAATTTCCTAAGGAAAATTTAATTAATTAAGTGTTGGAACTTTAAAAAGTTAGTTATATAGACCTAGGGTAATTAGACTAATTTTGGTTGGCTTTGATTAATAAAAGACAATAATTTAAATTTTAATGGAAAGGATCTTGTTAAGGAGTAAGTTAGTAAGGCCCAAAACCACTAGCCAATATTCCTAAGTCAAATCCCCTCATTCCATCTTTATTTCATTCTTTCACAAAAACAACCAAAGAACAAAATGCCAAGGCCGGCCACCTCTCTTACAAGAAAGAAGAAGAAATTTTCAAGAGAAAAGGAAGAGAAAAGATCCAAGTTTTCAAATTTAAAGAGAAGATAATTAACTAAGTTTTTTTCCAAGGATTAAAGGTGAGTAAAACCTTTCTCTAAAACCCTCCCTAACATGTTTAAATTCAGGTTTTACTGTAAATGAATGCTTGAATGAAGTTTAATGTATTAGGATGTTTGAATATTATTTTAATTATGGTTTAAAATTTAATTCAGGTGAATTAGTTCATGTTTTAGGGTAAAACATGGTTAAATCACCTCTAAGTCCCATGAAATTTTAGTACGATATGCTTAATGATGAAATAAAGATGAGTTTTTTATTTCATAATTTTTGAAATTAATATGAATATTTTATGAATTTTCTAAGTTGGGAAAAACGATTAATTTCAAATTAATTAATTACTAAAAATAATAAAATTAATTATGTTAAACTAAAATTTTTATATGAGGAAGAAACGGTAAAAGTGGTTTTTGGTGAAATTTTGGAATTTTTCCTATTAATTTCTATTTTATAAAAATTACTTAGTGAAGGAAAGCATTAACTACTTAAAGGTATAGTTAATTAATTAAGTTAGTAAACAAATCTCTGAAAAGAAACCGAGATGATAAGAGAATTAGCCAATAAAAAAATGATACTAATTGAGGTTGGTAAAGAGAAGTTGCTTAAAAAGGTAATAAATCAGTTTTTTATTTAATTACAAGAGTGCTATTGAATCCTGGTTGACCAAGTAAAATATAACCATGAAAGCTTAAAATAACTCACGAAGGCTTGAAAATTATAGTACACGAAAGCATGGAAACCACACGAGGACCCCAAAATTATAACACACGAAAGCCCATAAAAATGGTAAGTGGGTCAGCTCATAAAACTTAAAACAGCTCACGAAACCCAGAATATAGAAAAGAAAAAAAAAACGTAACGCACGAAGGTACATACCTATTGGCCCTTGATCACGTGGGTAAGTGAAAGGGTGTCAATACATGAAAACCAAAGTAAAGAAAGAAGTGAATATAAAAATAAACGAAAAGTGGACAACTCATGAAACACGGCAGCGTACTTAGGCTAAATAAGCACATTATTCATGAAAGCTAAAGGAGGTGACTGCACACGAAAGCAAAATGGAAAAGTGGACAGCTCACAATACATATAAATTGGATCACTCACGAAAACAAAAGGATTTATTTCTTACACGCATGATTTCTCTTGCTTGCCTGATTTTCCCTTCTACTCATGACCCAATTCATATACAATGATGATAGGTAGGACCACTCGTTCATTGGACATATATACATGTTTTTAAGTATTGGGTATTATGTTGCATTACACTCTTTACTGAGTATTAAAATTATTATATCAATAAAAACAAGACACAAGGGCTCTTTTCTGATAGATCAGAAAAGCTACACGTTGAGATGTGTAAACCTATAAAGGCAAGGGAATAAAATGAACCAACACCCAAAACCAAAAAAAAGAAGATAAAGCAACATACGAAGGCCTTAAATTGATAACACAGGATGGCTTGGATTGCACACGAGCTCTAGTGACATATTTGTTGAATCAAACATGATGACTATGTGATAGCTAACACACGTAACAACTAGGCGTAGTTCACGACGGCTATGGGATAACCAATATACAACAATTACAAACTAATTATCATAGCTTGGGAAGCTATATTTTTCTAAGTAAAATAACAAATACTTAGGGCACTTTGCAAGAAAGTTTCTAAGTGTTATTGAAATATTTCATAGGGATGAGATAAAGGAAGAATTTAATAAGTAAAAAATGTGTTATCTTATTTTGGAAAGGAAGAATGCTAGAAATACTAACAAATGGTAGGGTACCATTTAAATAAAAGATTAAAATGTTTATCTAAAGAATATGTAGTGTACACAATTAATGAATAAAAGAAAAAGGATTGGACTATGATCGTAAACATATACTAGCTCATGGAGTTATTGGATGGCAAAGTGCCTTGATTGATAGTCTAAAGTCCAATGATATATGGTGGCGAGCCATGGTAGGGTTCATCCTAAGAACATTATAAAAATCTATAGAGAAGTTTTGGCAGAGTGTCATTGTAGAGTGCCAAAACATCGGGGTAGCGTTATGAATAAATTAGCAACGTGAGCGATAGCGGTTCTGGGACTAAGAGGAGCTATTGATGCCTAGTAGAGACGCTTACTAGAATGTATTCAAAGTGCTTACATTTAACCTCCTAGGAGAGTCTGAAGGACTCTAGTCATTGTGGCTACCATTGTGGAATGAGTCGACATTTCATTAGGTGATGTTGTTTTATCAAACAATAATATTTGTGATAGACAGGCCTAGGGAGGTAATCACTAAAATAAATTAATGACCACTTAATGATGAACATCTAAAACAAGAAATTGGGTAATGTTTGAATGGATGATGAATGTTTATATGACTTGGTTCATAATTGGATATTAAGTAGAGGATACACTTAACATAAATTGATTTATGACATGTTTGATTACTTGATGATAAGTGTAGGGTATACTTCTTGATTTATACGTGCATATGGTTGCTTTCTATATATTGTTGCTTACATATATGTTGTATGTTGATGAATGATGAAGTTAGGGAAAAACTCGTTCTGCATTAGAGGCATGCTCTCACTACTATATATGCTTAGAGTAAAAGTTTTACTCATACCAGACTTTTTGTCTAACCCGTGTTTCTATTATTTTCCATAAACTCACGGGTGCTCATTCGAATAGGCTGAGTTTATGGTTTAGACATGTATCTCTTTTAGAAGGTTGAATAAAGATTTCGAAGACAAAGCAGAAGGCTTGCTGTTTAAATAAAGATATTTTTAATTCCACTGCGTAAAACCAAAATTTATAAATAGTTAGGTGTGGTGTTGGCATCTTCATATGTTGGACACACACTACTCTGATTTTCTTATTATATATTCACCCCTACATGGGAACGATTTGGGTTAAAGCTGTTGTAATGAGGTAAGTAAACAAAATTGATGTAATGAAAAAAAAGATATTTAGCTTCTATGTTTACTTATGTTATGCAAAATAATACCAAACTCGCTTCATCGTTGAGAAATGATTCTGGTGATGACTGCAACATCATCGGTGTCTATTTTCTGATCTTGGATTGGGGGATGTTACAACTTGGTATCAGAGCTTAGGTTAGGGGAACATCCAGGTAAAACAAAGCAAAATAGAGTACAATAATAGTAGAAAATAAACACATTGGGGAAAGGTATATGCTATATATATATATAACATAATTATATTTCGATATATATATATATATATATATATTATCTATCCCACAACCATTGTTCTCGCTCTTTATTACTTCCGTTGCTTATGAACGTTGGTGGTGTAGAAAGCTAGAATGGATCTGGAAGGTGGACGTTTAACACTCAGAGGATGAGTAACGAATGCTAGTAGAGGAATCGCTCATACCTAAATTAATGGTCAAGGAGAGGAGGAAGCTCTAGAAGATCATATTGAAACTAGCATTGACATGCCTACCTCAGACGATTGGTAGGCGATGTGTGAAAGGATTAGCAAGGATCTGGAGCTGACAGAGGCTTAGAAGGTGAAGCTTATGTCCAGACCATTCAAGAGGTTGGCAAATGTCTGGGGGAACTGAGAGGGCTGAGATTCCAGAGCAAGAGATTACTTGGGATAGGTTTATGGCGATGGATTAGGAGCAAGATATACGTGGCTCGGAGTTATCGGTGATGTTTTGAAAATTAATGGAGTTGCAGCAAGGAATTATGACTATGATGGAGTATGTGCAGAATTTCAACTCATTGTCTAATTATGGAGCTGATTTGATAAATAACTCGAGGAGGAAAGTGGAGAAATTTATTCTAGAGCTGAGGCCAGGATTGAGTAACCATACAATGGCATATCTAACACTTTCATTTAATGAAGTGGTAGACATGGCAAGGAGGTATGAACTGATGTACACTGAAAGATGTGGTGCATGGTAGAAGGCCCAGGCTGATAAGAAGAAGAAGTTTAGTCCTTATCAGAAAATAAGAAGGGCCAATAGGAGAAAGGAAAGACCTAGAGAGGGAGAAATCGAAAGCCAAATGGGGCAAACATTACTAGTTTCAACTATGGGCGGAAGGGACACTACTCTATGAAGTGTGTCCAACCATAGAACAAGGATAGGATTAAGTGCTTTAATTGCAATAAGTTAGGCAATAAGAAAAAGGATTGTTCAGAATTGAGGTAGGCAACAGTGTATGATTTGGAAGGCCCGTCGATTGGACCGACGGTTGAAGAAAAAAAGAAAGAGTGTTACATTTCAAGATATGATTTTTATTTCCAGTATTTTAGTTAGGGTACTGTTAGATATTGAGATACTCACTTTTTCATATTGAAAGACTTTGTTGATGGATTAGGAATAGAAACTGCCTAATTAGTTATATCCTTACGTGTGGTTAATCCGATCGGTGGGTATGCCACTCTCGAATTAAGGCCACTGACCTTGAATTTGATTTGCATGGACACTTGTTTGTTTGTGACCCATATGTGTTAGACTTCATAGGGTACAGGGTAATTTTGAATATGGATTGGTTGGTGCGAAATGACACTAGGATCTATTATATAAATATGATTATTGCCTTATGGAATTCTAGAGGTAGAGAGAGAATTATTATAGGCTTGGATGTAATGAGGGAGAAGTTGAATTTGATGTTATTTACTATGGATGATCAAGAAGATGAGATTGGTAGAGTACGAGTAGTCTAAGAATTTGCATATGTTTTTGAACCTGCAATGGGATTACCGCTGAGTAAGACAATTGAATTTCAAATAGATGTAATGCCGGGGGTGTAAACTGTTAGTAGACCGCCTAACAGAATGCCACCCAAGAAGATGGAAGAATTGAAGAAGCAATTGGTGGAACTTGAGGAAAAAAGTTTAATTAGACCGAGTCGTTCGTTATGGGAAGTATTCGCGGTATTTGTAAAGAAATCGGACGGAACTTTATGGATGTGTATAGATTATTGGAAACTGAAGGAGTTGATGGTAAAGAATCGTTACCCTTGCGCAGGATATACAACTTATTTGATCAGCTGAGTGGAGCTCGGGTGTTCGCGCAGCTAGACTTGGCAATAGGTTTCCATCGACTAAGAGTAATGGAAGATAGTATTCCATTAACCACATTTCGAACAAGGTACGGTTCATATGAGTGGTTAGTGATGTTGTTTTAATTGAACAACGCCCCAATGTTCTTTGTAGACCTTATGAATCAAATCTTTTATGATAAGTTGGATCGAATTGTGTCGGTCTTCATTGATAATATTCTAGTGTATTCTAAGACGGAGAGAGATCATGAGGTCCATCTTAGATTGGTATTGGAGATGTTGAAACATTACTTGTTGGGAGATCGGTGCGAGTTGTATACAGACCATAAGTCCATTAAGTATTTATTCTCCCAAAAAGAGTTGAATATGAGGCGGTAGAAATGGATGAAGATATGATGTCATATGATTTCGGGATAGAATATATGCCAGGAAAATGGAACAAGGTTGCTGATGCTTTGAGTAGGAAGCATCAGAATGCAGTGTTGGCCATGATTGAAATATGGAAGAAGTTAGAGATGTTAGCTACTTGCGAAGTGCATTTTAGACAGAATATTGGATCAGATAAAGATCTGGGCATATTAAAAAGTCTAGAAGTATATCCAGCACTTGTAAAAAGACTAGCTGCAAGGCAAAGAGTAGATCCATTTATTGCCGAAAGGATTAGGCGATTGGACATGGGTGTGGACGCTGAGGACTTGAAAGGATTTGAAATAGACTCCAAGGGATGGCTTAGAAGACTTTGTGTTCCGTAGATAGGAGATCTTCGGAAGGAAGTCTTAGAAGAAAGTCATCAGTCAAAGTTTATTATTCATCCTAAAGGCATGAAGATGTATCGTGATATGATGAGAGTCTTCTTTTGGAGAAGGATAAAGAGAGATACAGGAGAATGTGTGAAGAGATGCTTCATCTTCCAGTAAGTGAAAGCTGAGCATCAGAAGCCGAGCGGTTTACTTCAACCTTTGGAAGTACCGACCTGGAAGTGGAATTCTATATCTATGGATTTTACTGACTTACTATCTTGGTCAAGGAAAAGAAATGATAGCATTTCGGAAATAGTCAATAGATTGACTAAGAGTGCCCACTTTATGGTGAGGTCAACAAGGACAGCTGCTAGTTTAGCAAAGCTATACATGAAGAATTTAATAAAACTACATGGGATACCGAGTAGTATCGATAGTGATAGAGACCCATTGTTTACCAGTTCTGGAGAAGCTTATAGAGCGCATTGGGTATAGAGTTGAACTTGAGCATTGCTTACTACCTATAAACTGATGGTCAGACCGAGAGGGTGAACCGTGTTCTTGAGGATTTCTTGAGAGCACGTGTCTTGGATTTCTGAGGATTTTGGGAAAATCACTTACATCTGGTAGAATTTGCCTATAGTTACCAAACGAGTATCGGGATGGCACCATTTGAGTTGTCGTATGGTAGACCGTGTAAGTCACCAGTGGTTAGTTGGAAACAGGAGATAGACTTGTGTTGGGGGCCCGAAGTGGTAAGGGATACTACTGAGAAGGTATTTTTAATTCATGCTAGAATGAAGGCAGGGCAATCGAGGCAGAAAGTTATGCCAATAAGCAAAGAAAAGAGATCAAGCTCGCAGTAGGTGATCATGTATTCGTGAAGGTTTCTCTGATGCGAGGAGTTATGCACTTTGGAAAAGTAGGGAAGTTGGCACCTAGATACGTAGGACCATTTCCAATGACTGAGAGGATCCGTAAACTTGTGTAGAGAGTCGTTGCCAAGCAGTTTGACGAGTGTGCATGATGTTTTCACATATCGCAACTAAGGAAATATAAGCACGACCCAAGTTCGGCAGTTGAACCGAGAGCGATTGAAGACTATCCGTAGAATCAAATTTAAAGTATATGAGACGACCTAAAGGAATAGTAGGTCATGATATGAAGGATTTGAGGAACAAAATTGTCAGACTTGGAGTGACGATAAGGATGATTGTACCTGGAAGGTGGAGGATAAGATTAGGAATATCTATCCTGAGTTGTTTTAGAAATTCATGTAGATAGCAGTGTGCTTTGTTTGTCTATTATATGGACTAGTAGGGTACCAATATTTTCTTGTATGATATGATTGTGTTAGTAGTTGCACTGATACATTTATGCTTAATGACCGATGGTTTACATTAATAGAGTACTAGTGTAATCTTTTGTACTTGTATGTACTTGTATGCTGATGACTTTACACTTTCAGGGTGCTAGTGTAAAATTTATTTTCTTTATCGAAATTTCAGGGATGAAATTTTTATAAGGAGGGGAGAATGTAACACCCCATATTTTGGAGGGTCCATAATATGGGAAACTAAATTGATTTAAATTAAATTAAATTAAATTAATAATATGAAGACATTATTAATTAAATTATTAAAGTGATTTAATTGCAAGAATTGCCTAAGAGAAATTTAATTAATTAACTTTTGAACACTTTAAAAAGTTAATTAGATGGATCGAGGGTAATTAGAGCAATTTTGGTTGGCCTTGATTAATGAAAGAAACTAACTTAAATTCTATTAGGAATGATTTAGTTGAAGGGAGTAAGTTAGTAAGGCCCAAAACCACTAGCCCATATTCCTAAGCCACATCCCCTCATTCCATCTTCATTTCATTCTTTCACATAAACAACTTAAGAGCAAAAATCCAAGGTCGGCCTTATCTCTAACAAGGAAGAAGAAGAAAATTTTCAAGAGAAAAAGAAGAGAAAAGATCCAAGTTTTCAATTTTAAAGAGAAAAGGATTAACTAACTTTTTCTCAAGGATTAAAGGTGAGTAAAATCATTCTCTAAATCCCTCCCTAACATGTTTAAATTCAAATTTTGGTGTAAATGAATGCTTGAATGAAGTTTAATGTGTTTGATGTTTGAATATTATTTTAATTATGGTTTAAATTTTAATTAAGGTGAATTAGTTTGTGATTTATTGTAAAATATGGTTAAATCATCTCCAAATGTCATGAAATTTTAGTCTGACATGCTTAATGATGAAATAGAGATGACTTTTTAATTTCATAATTTTTGTAGTTAATATGAGTATTTTATGAATTTCCCAAGTTGGAAAAAAGATTAATTTTGAATTAATTAATTATTAAAATTAATAAATTAATTATGTTGAACTAAAATTTTATATAAGAAAGAATATGATAAAAGAGATTTTTAATTAATATTTGAGATTTTTCCAATTAATTTTCTATTTTATATGAATTATTTAGTGAAGGAAAACACTAATTGATTAAATAAAAAATTAATTAATTAATTAAGTTGGTTAACAAATCTCTGAAAGGAAACTGAGATGTCAAAAAAATTAGCTAACAAGGAGATGACACCAAGTGGAGTTTGGTAAGAAGAAGTTGCTTAAGAAGGTAATAAATCAGTTTTTAATTTAATTACAAGAGTGTCATTGAATCCTTGTTGACCAAGTAAAATATAACCCACGAAAGCTTTAAATAACACACGAAGGCATAAAATTAATAGGACACAAAAGCATGGACACCACACAAGGACCCCAACATTATAACACACGAAACTTCATGCACGTGAAAACAAATGGGAAATGGGTCGGCTCAAAAAACATAAAACAACCCACGAAACCCAGAACAAAAAAAAGGAAAATTTTTTTAACTCACAAAGGCCGCACTTGTTGGTCCTGATTATGTGGGTAAGTGGAAGGGTGTCTGAAACAACCGCCCTACACCACCGATGCTCATACAACCGAATAGTGCGCTGTTGGAGCATCCGACCGATGTATGACGATTGTCAAGGGAAAGAAATAGAAATAAAGATGAGGAATGGAAAAGAAGAGAATAGAATAGAAGATAAGAGAAAGAAATAAAACATCACACAATCACATAACCAGTCGTATATCTCACAACGCATCAGACAAAATATAATAGTCATCACATGTATAAAACAGACGAGATAGTAATAACTATATAAACCACATAATTAGAGTACACAGGCTCATACAGTTATACAAAACAATAATAGAGTTTATACAACTGATAAATAAAATTAACTGATAAACTGTCTCTAATAATAGTAAGTCATCTGTCAAGGCTCCACAATGCCATAGAGCGGAACAAACAATAATAACTCAAATATAAATATAAAAAAGAATCACCATCTGCTAGCCCAACTACAAATCTCCAAGTGCTATTTACACCTACGATCTGTGAGTTAGCGGAATAGGGACCTTAAGGCTAGATTAACATTAGAGGGGGTGAATAGTGTTTAAAGAATTATACGAATATTTTACAAATTCTTTAAAGTTATACCTGGAATGATGCAATTAACAATCATAGAAACAATCATTGAATCAAAGAGAAGATAAAAGTAAATGTAGTAAAAGTAAAAGGAAAGAACACACCAGGATTTTATACTGGTTCGGAGTTACCCTACATCCAGTCCCGCACAATTCCTTGTACAAATTTCTATTCAACTAGTAAATGCAAATACAATCTCGATTTCAAGGCCACGAGACTCAGAATCCCGACCTCTGGGTAGAGTCACTTGATTTTTGAGCTACAAGCACAACCATTAGATTTATGGGCTACTAGGCACACCCAATTAATTTTATGGGCTACGATCAGACCCAGAAGTATAACAATATGATTTGATTGAGTTTTACAAACTCAAATCTTCGATCTTGATTACAATTGATCCTATAACTCTTGAATAGCACTTTGATCTTGGTTTGAGTGAGAGAGATGAGAGAAATCAAAGAGTAGATGAAGGAGAATCAAACTAATGATGTTTGATTTAGATTCTTGTTGAATTTTGGCAGGGTTTGGGTATATTTTGATTTAGAAAATGAGAGAGTGGAAGGAGGAGAGATGAATAAAAAATTATGATTAAAAATTCGTTTGGAAGTCTGGTATTTATAGAGGAACAATGGTCATATCCATTCGTAAAGAGATATGACGAAAATACACTTCTTTTAAAATTTAAATTTTGACAAAAATTGGCCACTATTTCGACATATATACATAGAGTATGTTAACATACTCTTTTTAAAAATTGAAAATACTTTAAAACATTATTTTGAAAACTCGTTGTTTTGTAAATAGTTTAATACTTCGTAAAATCATTTAAGCATAGTTTATACATATTTTAATCATAGTAAAACTTATTAAAACTTTATATAATAATTTTTAAAATTTTAATATAATGTAAATAATAGTTATATATATATATAATCAATATAATTATAACTTATTACAGCATAAACAAAAATTCAATATACATATAAGCTTAAAAAAACTAAATAATATCTTTATAAGCATAAGAGATTGACAATCATTTTGAGAAATATTTTGAAAAGGTTATTTTAAAACCAGGATATTTGAAAAACAATTTCAAACAAAATTTGAGAAGAAGAGAGAGATCAGGAAAGTACTATCAAGGTAAATAAATTCTACAATTCTATAACTTATCTGGAATATCTTGAAATCCTGAACTCTTTAATACTCATGAGTCTTCATTCTCCAACTCTTGAAACTCTATATCAACATCTTGATACTATACAATCTTCTTAATCAACACCTGTCTAATATCATGCACTGTATACTATATATAACTTGATAAAACATTAGTATCTATATTTTATATAATGTCCTATAGTTGTTATCATCAAAACCAACACCTAAGGTACCAACAATCTCTCCCTTTTGATGATGACAACTCTGTGTATAAAATAAAATATAACTCCCCCTAGGTTACAAAACTCCCTCTTAATCTATGCCTAGATTTTATATATTTCTAGCCCTTTTTCATCAATAAAAATAACCACCTAAAACTATAATTCTAACACTAACTCTTACTCTAATTCTAACTCTAACTCTTCCTAAAAAAATACTAATTTATATATATAAGAATTATATATAATGATGATGAGAATGATTGTATAAAAATAATAAGTGATATGTAAAATTAGATAATCATGGAATAATCATAGTCAATCTAAATATTCATCCCATCCAACAAATTCAATGTCACACACCATTCAAACAAATCCACACAAATCAAACCAATCAAATCCAAACCAAATCAAGTATTATTATTTATATACAATCAAACTCATTTAAACTAGACATTTTGAGGACTTTCAACCCATCCATCAGCGCCAAAGATTGGATCCGCTTTGATAGCATCCCAATCTTCATCATCTTTATTGATGGTACACTCTGGAATGGTGGTTGGTTCTTCTTTGTTCAAGATAGAAATCATTCACCGAATCACGTTGAAATGCCTTTCTTGCTCCTTGATCCTCTACATTTGACTCAATTCTAAGTGCCTCTGGTTTCTTAGGATGAAAGAAAGAATGTTCTTGATTGACTCAAGAGTTTGTTCGAGGTTTTCGGTTAGTTTTTGGATAGAAGAAGCCATTAATTTTTATTTAGAGTTTAGAAATGAAAAGGAAGAAGAAAGAGACTTGAAACAAATGATTCCCTGGTCTTAACAGGTATTTATATGAGTGAAAATTCATCGAAAATGAATAGATACTTGTTGTCTATTTAATTTTCAAAATTAAAAAATTGAAAAATTACCGTCGTATGTCGACATACATATCCAAGGTATGTTGAAATATATATTGAAATTTTCAAAGCAATTTTGTTTTGATATTCTAATGTGTTTAGGTTATACGTTTATACTTGTATGTTTTTCAGAATTGGTAAACAATATATAATAGCAAGGAAATAGATATTTCATTAATATTATATGATGATACATAGCTCATACACTAAAATAATGAAAAGATACGTAAGATCAAACCAAATTCAAACTAAAATGACCAAATACAACACATTCATAAGCAACTAGATAGATAGTAAACTAGAAAGATGTAGATGAAGAAGATATCCCAAGCTTGCGTTTCACTTTTCCAAAGAATTTGTCCATTTTGTTGGAAATAGTGGTTAATTTCTTACTAATGGAACGCTTGAGAATCTTTAGGTTTTCAACAATCATTTTTTGATTATTGAGCAGGTCTTTGTTGGTTGGTCGAAATGGAAAATCAATGCTTTCTAAGGAGGTTTCATCCTCCTCCTCCTCTTCTTCTTCAATATCCATATCTTCTCCTTTTTCCTTTTCCTCCTCTTCTCTAATTTCTTCCTCCTCTTCATAAGACAACCTTTCCTCTTTCTCCACAAGAGTTTCATATGGCTTGAAAAAGGGTGGAATTTTCATAAGAGCGATGTTGGCTTGATTAAAGACTTTATGGAAGACAAAATCCTCTCCTTTAAAGTCAACACCAAAGTAATTGAAGATTCGAGTAAGATACACACTATGAAATAGTGTGTTGTCATGATTAGAAAGATTTTTGGGATAAAATTCATCTAAAATAACTTGAGTCCTATTTATGTCATATTGACCATAAATGACGAAAAGAGCTTTGCGCACTTTTAGAGTTGGATTGTTGAAATTTCTCGATTGAGGAGTGATACTTTGTTGTAAGAGATGGTTTAAAATTCTTGCTTTTGGATGAAGGTTTCAGTTTTTGAATTCAAAATCATTATCACCTTTACAAATGCTACGAAATACTGCACGATTTTGATCATCAATTTTAAAAGATGTAAGATCCATTCCGGTAGATTTACTTCTAAGAATGGTACCCAAAAGTTCACAATTTAGAACTATTAAAGTTCCTTTTACACTGCTCCACACTTCTCCTTCATTACCCTTATGAAATTTTCCATTTAAGTTTGCATAAAACATTTTGACCAAGTGTGGATAGCAAACATAACCATTTTGAGAAGCATCAATTAAACCGAGAACTCCATTTTGTAAACAAAGAAAATCAAGTTCATAAGTAGAAAAATCATTGAAAATTGAAAATCTTACCATAGAAACCTTTCCAAAATTCATATAACTAATATAGGCTTTTATACCTCTTGATCATTAAAGAGAAAATTCTTGATATTTTTGGAAACTATCATAGATACAGGAGTGCTTGAGGAAGCTATTAATGAAGAGTTTTGAAGAGATAAGAGAGTTAATGAAATTTTGAAATTTAAACGTGAAATGAATGAATAGAGATAAAGATAATAAATAGAGAATCAAATGACATATTCTCTGATCAAGGGACACCTTTCCAGAACATAGGGGTAGGTGAAAAGGTGGAGAAAAAAATTCAAATTCTGAATTTGAAACTGAAATTCAAAACCCGCCAAAGTATGTCGACATATGCTGGCGGGGTGTATGTAACAACCCCGAATTTTAATTAAATTTAAATTGATAATTTATTGAATTTTTGAATTAAATTTGTGAAATTAATCAATAAAGTGATGCGAGTTTCCCCGAATACAGATAAATTCTGTATAAATCATTTAAATTTAAAAATATTGTAAATATTGTATATATGTGAATATATATGTATACGAGCATATATGAGTAAAAAAAATTGAATATATATGTATATATATAAATATATAAGATAAATTATATAGTTTGTAAAATAGAAAGTAAACATATTAGATAAAATTCTAACAACATATTAACAATAGAATTTCGTTTATATTCCTAAGTAATAAGGCTAAAGCAAAGCAAAATATATTCAAGTAATAAAACAAACAAAAATAATAAAAGAAAAATAAAGTAAATTAGAATAAGTTTTAACATCATGTTAACAAGTTCTTTCATTTAACAAAGTAAACCAAACAAAATATATTAACATATACACTTGCAAAACAAGAAAATGCAAACAAAATACAAGACAACAAAAGATATTCAAGTGCGAAACCAAAACAAATATCTCCATGCTTTGTACAGTTGAAATGGAGTATGGGAAGAAAGTATACATGGTACAAGTAATTAATGCAAGCATGGCCAAACTTGTAAAACAAAGCAAATATATATATATCTCAAACACTAGAAACCAGACAACAAGACAATAAGATACACATATGCAAAAGCTTGCAAAAGAAACACAAGGTACATTAGCATTGAATGTTTGCATCTCTAGGTACATACAATATCATTTCAGCCCCATTCGTTTGAAAAAATATCCCTGGCTTATGTTGTACAAAATAATATATCCCCTGTACAAAATGAAGTATCAACCAGTGAGCCTTCTTTTCTATATCCATCATCCTCACTCAGTTTCGTTCACTCCAAACTAAATTAAATCTGAAGCAAGCAAACATCTTGATCTTAAACAAAAATTCAATTAAAACAAACAAAACAAAATCAATACAAACAAGAAGATTTCAACTGGAAGTTAAAAGCTTGGATCAAAAGAAAAGAACTTCAACTTGTATTTCAAAAGCCTGTTCATCAGAAAACTCTGTTTATCTCTGGAAACAATGGTGAGCAAACTTTATTGTTTAAACCAGTTTCTTTTGAATCTTATGCATGCGATGATAATGTTAATGGATGTGAATATATCTGCTGGTATTTATATATATATATATATATGTGTGTGTGTGTGTGTAAATGGTTGAATGTATGTCTGTGTATATACAGATCTACCTCTGTTTAACAACAGGTTAGCCAAATTCCAGGGAGAAATTTTTTATCTCAAAATATGAAAGGATTTGGGTAATGATCTTTAAATAAAATTTGGTTGTATTTACCTGACTCAAATTTTAAAATCATTTGGAAGCATCAAATGCAAACAACAGTACTGGAACCAAGGAAATGAATTTGGGTTCAGGAAGATACTCATATATGTTCTCTGTTTTAACTTCTAAACACAAGATCCTTTATTTCAAAAATCTTTTCTATTTGTTCTACTTACTGATTTAACTTGAGATCAAAACAAGATTTGTATGTTATGGTATATAGTAAAGTTTAAAAATCAATTTGAGTTAAAACAACTTCATCTTGTTTCTGGAAATCAAGAAAACCTGAGCACCACTCAAATTTTGTCAAAAATTCGAACCTTTCAATTTACAAATTCAGGTATATGAATTAAAAGTTAACAATAAAACTTGATTTTTGAAACAAGAATTATTATTTTTAGTTAAGAAATGAAGTAGCAGTTTGGAGTTGAACTGAAAATGGGTTTTCGTGAGTTTCTGGTGATCGACTAACTTTCAGAGATTGAAACTTGACATGGTGGTAGTTGAAGCATCGTACAACATAGGAAAAATATAAGGTAATTTTTTAATTCATCGACGTTGGAGATTTAATTTTTTTTAGGGTTTAAGCCTGCGTTTCGTACGTGGTAGTCGCGAGTTATTTTCGTCTTCGATATGCCGATTCAGGCGATCGCAATAGGGGGAATGTGGCGAGGAGGCCGTGATGCATCTTTGGTATGGATGGCGAGTGCTACGGTGGCCTAGTTTATCGTTGGCGAAGTGATTGTGGTCGAATGTTGTTCCAGACTTTCGACCAAGTATCACTATTTCGAATTACTCTCGAACTTTGATCTCTGGGTTGTGATGTTAGCTGTCGAGGTTGAGGTCGATTTGCTGATGATCGTGGAGATGGTCGGAGGTTGGTGGTCTGACCGTGCACGTGCACGCGTGAGGTTTCGTGCATCTAGGGATGTTTGTAGATTTGGGAAAGAAGGGGGCAGGCTCGGGTTCGTCTCGAAGTAACTTGCGTGGTGGCTCAAAGAAATGGAATGGTGAATGAACTCGAGAATGTTAGCAGTTTTGCGCGTGAGTGTCGCGTGATTCTGTTTGATAGTTGCTCGGGTTTAATTTATTAACTCGAGCTTGTTTAAGTAGAGGGTTTTAAATTTTTATAAGAAAATTGTTTCCTGGTTTTCACAAGTAAATAATATAACCAAGTTTTGAAACGGGTTGAAATAAATATAACTTTTATTTTGAAAAGTTACCTTAATAAATATTATTAAAGGTTGTTAATTAATGAAAAGAATGTTTTAATGGTTAGTTAACTTTTAAGGTTTAAAGTTAAATTTATTTGTCAAAGAGAATTTATTACTTGAAGTAAATTACTTAATGAAAGTGATAAAAGTAAAATTAATTAAAAATCCAAGTTAATTAATCGAGTAATTAGTGATTGATTATTTAAAGATAATTACTTAATTAAAAGCAATTAAATAAATGATTAAATTGATTAAGTAAATTGATTAATTAAATAATTAAAGGATTAATCAATGTAATTAATCAAGGACAATTAATTAAATGGTAATTAATTAGTTAAAGGTTAATTTATAAATTGAAGATAATTAATTAAATGGTGAATTAAATAATTAAAGGTTAAGTATTTAATAATTAAAGGTTGATGAATTATAAGTAAAAGATTAACTAATAAAATTTGAAAGGAAGATTTATTTCAAATAATTTGTATTTAAAACATGATAATTAACCCGGATTAATAAGTGCAACATCTGATTTAAATTAATCAGATAATTAAATTGATCCTATCTATGGATGTTTGGATTATATTAGATGTTGAATTGTTTGATATCCCTTATATGTGATGTCTTATGATATATCCTGATTTGTGTTGTGATCTGTAATTTATTTATCTGGGATGAATGTAATTGATTATCTGCGATATATATATCTGTGATCTGTGAATAAAAGATAAGCATTATAGTTATACCGCTTATCAACTATATTCTTGTATTTTAATCTGTGATGATTGAATGATGTTGCACTATTGTGTTAAACCCCTGGACCACACTTTTACTCACACAAATATGGATTTCACGTGGAAATCGATTAAGTCACAGATGATTTAAATTTAATATTTTTAAAATTGAAATTTTAATTTCAATTGATTTTGAAATTGGATTTGGATTAAATGTTAAAGCTTTTGAAAAGGAGTTTTTAAGATGAAAGCTATTTTGAATAACTTGGTAAAGTTTCAATTTAAATAATCCAATTTGAATTTGAATTTGAATTCAAATAATTTGGAATTGAATTACATGTTTGGAAATTATGGTTAAAGATGTTATAAATGTGTTTATATAAGTTAAACCATTTTAAAAGTATATTTTTGAGAATTTGGATTTAACCCAAGGACCTTAACTCGTATAAATGAATCAGATTTTCAAATGAAAACTGTTTGTTTTAAAAGGATAAAAGCTTTTAGATAAGAAATGAAATTCCAGTTTAATTAAAGGAATTTCAAGATTGAATTGAAAAATGGTTTTCCAAGTTATGAGTGAAATTCGTTTTGGAAGCTATGAATTGAATCTGTTTATTTTTAACAAATTTAAAATGATGATTTGTTTAAACGATTTGAAATGAAATTATTTTGAAAGCTAAGAATTAAATCTTTGTTTTAAAGATTTAATGAGTTAATCCAATTGAAATGGTTATTAATTTGGAAAATCTGTGAATGAATCTTTTGCTTAAAAGATTAAAGCGTGGAAATTGTTTAAACCGTGAAGGTTGTTAAAATGAATCTTTTTGTTTAAAAGATTTGAAATGGTAATTTGTTAAACCATTTAAAAAAAGAAAGTTTAGGTTTAAGTTGTGACTTAATTGAAATCCCATTATCCATATGTTTTTAAATATTACGCTCACTATTTGGTTTAGACGGGAGAGGACCTTTGTGTCACCTAACCCGTTCCGAATAAGTGATACGTCGTATATGGATGGCATTTGAAGACCGGTGTTGAAGACCGGGTGTTTGCGAAAACGATAGGATAACCTATCGATTGTCTCTGCACTGGGTAGCTCCTGGTATAGAGATTCCTTAAGTGATGGGAAATCCGATCGGGATTGTGAATACCCGGATTTGCAAGGGCTTCTTTGGAAGTGCCTTCGGTTCTGTTCGAACCCGGAACAGACTTGTATGGTTACATGTCTGACATTACACTTTGAGATATAAAGCTGATTTCTTTCAAATACATTTCTGTTGGTGGCGGAGAATTTATTCTCTTAGCTTAACACCCTTCTCTGAGACGTACGAGCTTAGAGGTTATGTAGTTGAAATTTATCAGCGATATACTCCCAATTTGGTAATGTGGCATGCTGAGTGTTGCTGTGTAATGATCATTGTTTGATCATTTGTGATATGATCATTTGTTTGATCATTTATCTTTGCGATCATTACTTTGATCATCTGTTGACCCAAAGCATGGCTTTGTGCCAAAGCGTAGCTTTGTGGATGAGACTTCGTCAGACCTCACTCCCCGGAAATGGTCGAAACAGGAATATGCGGCAAGGTTATGAGGGTCGCGCCCTTTAGGGTATGTCATTTCCTTCTGGAAAAGGGTGGTATCAGGTATGGAGCCATGGTATTTAACCTATGTGGATACTCCGATCTCATTTATTGTGTGTTTATCGAGGCGTCTCGGATAAAGGTCCCAAAGGACCGGGGGATGGCATATGTGATATCCCGGGATTTCGAGAAGTTTAAAATGTGATAATCTCTTAATTTAAATTATTTTAAATTGATAAATTTGTTATTTTCAAATATTTTATAACCAAATAATAATAATATGATGTTTTAATTATAGTATAGATTGATTATAATAAGAATAATAATTTAAATTGTATTATTTTATAAATTTGATTTTTAAATAGATTTATCATTTCCAAAATTAATAAGTATTGTTTAAATATGTATATATATGTCTTGAGTTGTTTTTAAATGAAATATATCAATTTCAAACTTAATAAAATGTTTATTTAAAAATATAAATGTTGAGTTGATTTTTAAATTGGATTTTAAAAGTCAAATTTGAATTTGAATCTGGATTTAAATTTGAATCTTTAAAGATAAATATTTTAATATATTTGGTTATAAAATATATGAACAAGGCTTTTATTTAAAATAAGATTTGTTTTACAATATTTTCTTTAAAAGGAATTTTATTCATATAAATTTAGAAAGTGTTTATTTAATAGTAAATAAATACAAAAGATATGTTACACATAAAAATGAATTAAAAATATTGTATATAATTTTATTAGGATATAAATGAGTTTTATTGTATTTCTTTTAAAGGTTTTATTTATTTATAATATAGAAAAGCATTTATTTAAAAAGATATGTATTTATCTATTTAGGAAATACATATAAAAGCTTTTAAAATCTTTTTTAAAAATAATATGAAATTATATAATGACAAGTGTTAAATTTCTAAACATGTTAATACATGTGTTAACAAGATAAATAAGGGTAGAGACAAGTGTCATCCTTTAATTTTATTTTCTTTAAATTTTAATAAAATCTAAATTAACTATATAAACTTTCACCTCCTCTCTTCTTTTTCTTTTCTTATCTTTTTCATTTGCAAAGGCAAAAATTCTCAAACCAGAAAAGATCAAAACTGAAAAACATCTCAAACCGAAACTAAAATCAAATCTCCACAAACCAAACTGAAATCTTCTCAAACAAAAAAATATACAACCTGAAAATCATTTCCAGTTCAAAAACCCTGTAGCCTTCCTCAAAACAAACCTGCAATGTTTTTCAAGACCTGTAACAATTGTTCTTCAAGTCTGTAATCCATTCCAAGTGCATGCAAGTAAATCAAAGCAAGTTTCAAGTTTTCAAAACAAGCAGATGAAATTTCAAAAGTTTCCAGTTTTTCAAAGATCAACATTCCAGTTTTCAAGCCTGTTCAAAACTGTTTTAAATTCCTCTGCCTCTTGGAAAGGTGAGTAAACATCTTTTTCAAAGTTATATGAATTTAAATTGCTTTCGAATGATTTCTGAATGAAGTATATTTGCATGTTCAATTATATGTGTGTATACTATATGTATGTGAGGATTGAAGTATGCATGCCTAGTTTCATTGTTAATTGCTCTGTTCATCTTCTATTTGAGTAACCTCTTCTTTTATAAGATCTTGAAACTATATATCTTGATTCCAGTAGTATGATATGAGATATACTTGAATGTTTTAGTGAATTTTTGTTTGCATGTTTATAAATATGTAGATATAAAGATATGCATGTCTGAACATATATCTGTCTCTGTTTTATCTAAGGACAGGCTTCAGATTTTATTTGAAAAAATTCATATCTTTAAAATCCATTTGATTATAGTCTAGGATTTGTGAATAGAAAAGGTTTCTAACTATATACTTTAGATTTTAAAAATAGATTCAAGAATATACAATAAGTATTTAACTCAAATTTTAAGATTACAGAAGAAATCAAAGAAATGGGTAAAATTCAAATATGTTAATTTAAATCTTTGATTCTATAATCTGATTTGTGATTACAAATGATGAATTTAGAAACAGAATTCATGAATTTTAAGTTTGGGATGGCCGAGAATTTTTAAGTTGATCAGAAAAGACATTTTCGTCATTTTCAGACGATCGGTGAGGCTGGGTTCATCGGAGTTGATGTTGAGGGTCGATTGGAGGTTGTAGATGGTAGGAAAAATAATAGATGATTTTATTCTATGCTATGGTGGTTGTTCGAAGGAATTTTAGGGTTTAACGATGGGTTTGGGGTTGATTGGATCGCGATTTTTCTCGATGTCGTGGGTGAACTGGAGGCTATCGCGCATGGGGGGATGGAAGCGTGGGTTAGAGCTGGAGCTTTGGTCGAAGTCGTGGGGGTGCTGATGGTCAAGAGTGGTCGGACGAGATGGTTCTTGGACGATGTGTTGTTCCAGGAGGTTGTCGAGATAGCTTGTTTTCGATTTTCAATTTTGTTCGAGGATCGGAGATGTCGTGGTGTTAGAGGGGAAGGTTGGCGACTCGTCGATGGCCGGAGCGGTGATCGGAGATGGTTGCAGCGTGTGTGCACGTGCACGAGCAAGGATGTGTGTCAGTAAGTTTGAGTTTGGGGAAGATGAAGTTTTTGCTCGAGTTTCGTCTCGGGAAGAACTCGCGTGGATGATGAGTTGGCTCGAGTTTTTCTTGTGGGTCATACGCGAGTGTTGAGTATAACTGTTAAGTTTTTAACAGTTTCAAATTTTAATCAAAACAGTTTTTTTAAAATTAAAACTAACCTCTATTTTTTTTTAAAATGAAGAAAAGGGAAGATGTATTTGTTTGTTCAACCCAAAGATAATGTTAACCAGTTTTTAAATTAAAATAAAAGTAAGTTTTTAAATTTTAAATAATCAAGTTAAACAAATTGTCTTGAAATCCATTTATTTGAAATGAATAGTTTGAATAAATAAATTTGTATGATTTATTTAACTTAAATATATTAAGTTAAATTTCTTTAAGTTATTTTCAAACTTAATTTGAAAATAAGGTAATTAATAAAGAAATGTTTTATCTTAAAACTTAATTTAAGTTTGATAATAAATGAGATAAATAAAGAATAATTTATTAATTAAATTAGTTAATGATTAATGATTTATTAATTAACAATTAAGTTTTCAAGTGTTTTATTTACTTGTAATTAAGGATTGTTAATTTAAAATTAGAGATAAGTAATTAATGATTATTTTGTTTTAAACTTAATTAATGATTTTAATTAAGTAAATTAATTATTAAGATCAAATGTTTTTAAATGATAATGATTTATCTCAAGATTAATGAAGATTTTCAATGAGTTGAAATTAATTAATTTAATTAAGAATTTAAGTTTAATTAATTAATTTAATTAACAAGGATTAATTAAATAATTAAGAGTTAATTAAACTAGTAATTAAGAAGTACTTAATAAAGTTTTATTAAGTAATAATTAAGTTTTCTTAATTAATAATTAAGAAATTATTTATCTATAATTAAAGTTAAATAAGAATTTATTTAACTGTTATTAAGGGTTAATTAATTATCATTCTAAGATTGATTAATAGGTAATTATGGGTTAATTAAATTGATAATTAAGGTTGTTAATTTATAATTAAGTTTTATTAATTAATAACTAAGAATAATTAATTAGTTAATTAAGTTTAATTAATTAAGGATTGATTACTTTGTATTAAAAGATATTGATTAATAATTAAGGTTTATTAATTAATAATTAAAGAATAATTAATCAAGGATTAATTAATTTGTTTAAAGGGTAATTAAGGATGAGTTACTCAGTTATGATTTAAGAAATGAATGTGATTTATTTAAGTTAATTAATTTGTTAATTAATTAAGGATAGTCACTTGGTAATTGATTAAGTGTAGTTACTTAATAAGATTGGTTAAGTATAATTACTTAGTGTAAGTAATTAATAAATGAATTACTATATGTAATTGGTGAATTTAATCAAAAAGGATTTATAAAAGAAATTAAAGTAATTAAGAATAGTTAATTACTGTTAATGATTATTTAAGGTTGATTCATGGAAGTAATTAATTAATGCATGATTAATTAATGTAATTAATTAAGGATCATTAATTATTGTAGTTAATGAGAGTAATTAAAGGTTAATTACTATAAATGATTAAGGATAATTAATTTGTTAAATTAATTAAAGGATAATTACTTTATGTAATTAATGGATAATTTAATCAAGAGTGATTAATGGTTAATTAATTAAATGGTTGTAATTAATTAATGGTTGATTAAGCAAGGTTAGGAATTAATTCTTAAGTAATTAATTTAATTTAAGTTGATTAAATTAATTAAAATAGAGATTAATAAATGGTTGCTTATGAATGATGGTTGAGTAGAATGTCTGATTTGGTTGATATCTATTGGATGATATACTATGATATATCTGTGATAAATGTGTGATATTTATCTATGTTAATGCTATGTGAATTCAAGTATTAAATTGAATTGAATTGTTTAAACCTTTAAACAACTTGGCCTTAAAAGATACGTTTTGGATTTCGATGAGACCGGGATCGGGTTTGCTACATTACAGCGTGATAGGGGGTTCTCGCTTTGCGTTAGGTGGCGAACGGGAGACTCTTACCCCTACATGCCCCCGGGGGTAGTATAAGGCCTTTTGGGGTTGGTTGCGACTCGAGAGGGTGGCCGTAAAAGCAAACCCGAGGTATCACTGTGAGCCACAGCGGGGCTGGGATGGTTGAAAAGCCTACCGGTCGTGAACCGTTGCTGAAGGTTGAAAAGCCTAGGACGTCACACGTGGTATCAAAGCATTAGGTTGAGTGAATACCTAGGCTCTGAAGTGGTGTCTATCTTGAGAGCGCGTAATTGTTAGTTATATAAAAATGATTTTATATTGTGTTAATTGATCGGTTGAGTGGTATATGGATTCTGGTCAATACGAGTAGCTAACGTTATTGATAGGGATCTCTAAACACTTGAACCAGGCCAACGGACACAATATTGTTTTAAAGAGGTAAATGAAATAATTTTACCCAGAAATAATTTCTATATAAAAAGTATCATTTTAAATATATATATATTTCTACCTATTTGTTGGGTTACCTGTTCGGGTTTTCCAATATAGGATATAAAGGTAGATAGGGTAGTGGTGTGTGTAACACGACTACAAATAGTTAGAATTTGAGTGTTGAGGTTGGAAGTGTATCTGTCGAGACTGTAGACCTAATACTGTCTCGAGTAAGCTTTGCTATGGTATAAGAATTTCATTGATCTCTAAAAGAAACCTGTTAAGGTTCAGAGTTTATCATTGAAGTATAAGTTTGATCATGCTCGTGTGAGCGGATTTTTGAGGAGTTTGGATCTGTCCGAAGAGCTGAAGCAAGTGATGGTATCTTGATACCTCAGGAAATTGTAGCTGTGTGATGAGACGCAGTGACTATGAATGTTCCCAAAGAAGTTTTCTTTTGGAGCAAGTTTAAGGAAGTGTGTCTGCTTCAGTGTTGTGGCTGAGTTCAGCAGGATGTTTGTGTTTGGTCTGAGGTCCGGGTTCTCTAGAAGCTTTGGATAAGGAGTCTTTGTCATCCGTGTTAGCGGTGCAGCTCGAGTGTTCTGTGTTCCTGCTGGAAGATCTTTTGGCTTAGCAGTTCGTAAAGTGGAGTTCAGAAGCTGCGGAGTAAATTCATTTTTCAAATGGATTGGTCAAGCACTAGACTGTTCTGATGGATTAAGAAAGAACAGTAATCTTTGGATATTGGACTGGATAGGATCGCAAAAGTGACTTGCGATAGTTTGAGTGTTCTCTTGGGAAATCTTTTGCTTGAGTTTGAGGCATCTCTAGAAGATGTAGGAGTTATAGAGTTGTCAGAGATTTTCTGGAATGTGATGGTCAAGTTTGTGTTCGAGTTCATAGACGACATCTAGATCAGAGTTGAGCAGCGAAAGCTTGGTAGTAGTTGTTCTAGAGTAGAAGCAACTGGAAGTTGCAGTGTTTGGATTAAAGGGTTCCTACTGGAAGCTTTTCAAGATTTGAAGGTCAGATTGGTGAGAGAATCTGTTTTGTCTTGATAAAAGAAGTATTTGGAATTTACTGATGATTGAGGAGTAGAGTTTGAGTTCTGGATTTCCGTAGATCTTGAGAGGATCCGTGTGTTGGATTGTTTGTGGTCCGGTTTGTGTCGAGAAGCATCAGCAATGGTTGAGCTGATCAGGAAAGGTGAAGGCAGCCTAGAATCATCAGAAGAGTTCTGTGGATTAGAGATGGAGAATTTTGGAATTCGAAGTTGGAGACTTCGTTGTTATTTCTTCGGTAAAGGAAGCAATTGAGTTTGGGTAAGACTAGGAAGATAACTCCGTAGTATATTGGATCTTTTTGAGTTTTTGTGAGGATAAGTGTTTTGGCTTCAGTAATGAATTGCCAGTTTGGATTTAGTAGAGCGAGTAACCCAGTATCTATATTTGGGAAACTCGGGATAATTTTAGGTAGTTTATCCGGATCTATGTCCGGATAGCTAGAGTTGTTTATTTGTATGGATTGTTTGTTTAGATAAAATTGTTTGTTTGGATGAATGGTTGTTTGATTGATAGTATATGGCTGTTAAGTATAATTGAATTGTTTTAAAATTGGTTGAAATAAATATAAAAATCTTTGGATTATCTTTTGTTTTAAATTTCGAGGACGAAATTCTTTTAAGGGGGAAGGAATGTGATATCCCGGGATTTCGAGAAGTTTAAAATGTGATAATCTCTTAATTTAAATTATTTTAAATTGATAAATTTGTTATTTTCAAATATTTTATAACCAAATAATAATAATATGATGTTTTAATTATAGTATAGATTGATTATAATAAGAATAATAATTTAAATTGTATTATTTTATAAATTTGATTTTTAAATAGATTTATCATTTCCAAAATTAATAAGTATTGTTTAAATATGTATATATATGTCTTGAGTTGTTTTTAAATGAAATATATCAATTTCAAACTTAATAAAATGTTTATTTAAAAATATAAATGTTGAGTTGATTTTTAAATTGGATTTTAAAAGTCAAATTTGAATTTGAATCTGGATTTAAATTTGAATCTTTAAAGATAAATATTTTAATATATTTGGTTATAAAATATATGAACAAGGCTTTTATTTAAAATAAGATTTGTTTTACAATATTTTCTTTAAAAGGAATTTTATTCATATAAATTTAGAAAGTGTTTATTTAATAGTAAATAAATACAAAAGATATGTTTACACTTAAAAATGAATTAAAAATATTGTATATAATTTTATTAGGATATAAATGAGTTTTATTGTATTTCTTTTAAAGGTTTTATTTATTTATAATATAGAAAAGCATTTATTTAAAAAGATATGTATTTATCTATTTAGGAAATACATATAAAAGCTTTTAAAATCTTTTTTAAAAATAATATGAAATTATATAATGACAAGTGTTAAATTTCTAAACATGTTAATACATGTGTTAACAAGATAAATAAGGGTAGAGACAAGTGTCATCCTTTAATTTTATTTTCTTTAAATTTTAATAAAATCTAAATTAACTATATAAACTTTCACCTCCTCTCTTCTTTTTCTTTTCTTATCTTTTTCATTTGCAAAGACAAAAATTCTCAAA
This sequence comes from Allium fistulosum, assembly GCA_030737815.1. Lineage (NCBI taxonomy): Eukaryota > Viridiplantae > Streptophyta > Magnoliopsida > Asparagales > Amaryllidaceae > Allium > Allium fistulosum. Next base: position 1,127,847,680 of record CM060902.1, read on the forward strand.
CCAGAAAATGATCAAAACTGAAAAACATCTCAAACCGAAACTAAAATCAAATCTCCACAAACCAAACTGAAATCTTCTCAAACAAAAAAATATACAACCTGAAAATCATTTCCAGTTCAAAAACCCTGTAGCCTTCCTCAAAACAAACCTGCAATGTTTTTCAAGACCTGTAACAATTGTTCTTCAAGTCTGTAATCCATTCCAAGTGCATGCAAGTAAATCAAAGCAAGTTTCAAGTTTTCAAAACAAGCAGATGAAATTTCAAAAGTTTCCAGTTTTTCAAAGATCAACATTCCAGTTTTCAAGCCTGTTCAAAACTGTTTTAAATTCCTCTGCCTCTTGGAAAGGTGAGTAAACATCTTTTTCAAAGTTATATGAATTTAAATTGCTTTCGAATGATTTCTGAATGAAGTATATTTGCATGTTCAATTATATGTGTGTATACTATATGTATGTGAGGATTGAAGTATGCATGCCTAGTTTCATTGTTAATTGCTCTGTTCATCTTCTATTTGAGTAACCTCTTCTTTTATAAGATCTTGAAACTATATATCTTGATTCCAGTAGTATGATATGAGATATACTTGAATGTTTTAGTGAATTTTTGTTTGCATGTTTATAAATATGTAGATATAAAGATATGCATGTCTGAACATATATCTGTCTCTGTTTTATCTAAGGACAGGCTTCAGATTTTATTTGAAAAAATTCATATCTTTAAAATCCATTTGATTATAGTCTAGGATTTGTGAATAGAAAAGGTTTCTAACTATATACTTTAGATTTTAAAAATAGATTCAAGAATATACAATAAGTATTTAACTCAAATTTTAAGATTACAGAAGAAATCAAAGAAATGGGTAAAATTCAAATATGTTAATTTAAATCTTTGATTCTATAATCTGATTTGTGATTACAAATGATGAATTTAGAAACAGAATTCATGAATTTTAAGTTTGGGATGGCCGAGAATTTTTAAGTTGATCAGAAAAGACATTTTCGTCATTTTCAGACGATCGGTGAGGCTGGGTTCATCGGAGTTGATGTCGAGGGTCGATTGGAGGTTGTAGATGGTAGGAAAAATAATAGATGATTTTATTCTATGCTATGGTGGTTGTTCGAAGGAATTTTAGGGTTTAACGATGGGTTTGGGGTTGATTGGATCGCGATTTTTCTCGATGTCGTGGGTGAACTGGAGGCTATCGCGCATGGGGGGATGGAAGCGTGGGTTAGAGCTGGAGCTTTGGTCGAAGTCGTGGGGGTGCTGATGGTCAAGAGTGGTCGGACGAGATGGTTCTTGGACGATGTGTTGTTCCAGGAGGTTGTCGAGATAGCTTGTTTTCGATTTTCAATTTTGTTCGAGGATCGGAGATGTCGTGGTGTTAGAGGGGAAGGTTGGCGACTCGTCGATGGCCGGAGCGGTGATCGGAGATGGTTGCAGCGTGTGTGCACGTGCACGAGCAAGGATGTGTGTCAGTAAGTTTGAGTTTGGGGAAGATGAAGTTTTTGCTCGAGTTTCGTCTCGGGAAGAACTCGCGTGGATGATGAGTTGGCTCGAGTTTTTCTTGTGGGTCATACGCGAGTGTTGAGTATAACTGTTAAGTTTTTAACAGTTTCAAATTTTAATCAAAACAGTTTTTTTAAAATTAAAACTAACCTCTGTTTTTTTTAAAATGAAGAAAAGGGAAGATGTATTTGTTTGTTCAACCCAAAGATAATGTTAACCAGTTTTTAAATTAAAATAAAAGTAAGTTTTTAAATTTTAAATAATCAAGTTAAACAAATTGTCTTGAAATCCATTTATTTGAAATGAATAGTTTGAATAAATAAATTTGTATGATTTATTTAACTTAAATATATTAAGTTAAATTTCTTTAAGTTATTTTCAAACTTAATTTGAAAATAAGGTAATTAATAAAGAAATGTTTTATCTTAAAACTTAATTTAAGTTTGATAATAAATGAGATAAATAAAGAATAATTTATTAATTAAATTAGTTAATGATTAATGATTTATTAATTAACAATTAAGTTTTCAAGTGTTTTATTTACTTGTAATTAAGGATTGTTAATTTAAAATTAGAGATAAGTAATTAATGATTATTTTGTTTTAAACTTAATTAATGATTTTAATTAAGTAAATTAATTATTAAGATCAAATGTTTTTAAATGATAATGATTTATCTCAAGATTAATGAAGATTTTCAATGAGTTGAAATTAATTAATTTAATTAAGAATTTAAGTTTAATTAATTAATTTAATTAACAAGGATTAATTAAATAATTAAGAGTTAATTAAACTAGTAATTAAGAAGTACTTAATAAAGTTTTATTAAGTAATAATTAAGTTTTCTTAATTAATAATTAAGAAATTATTTATCTATAATTAAAGTTAAATAAGAATTTATTTAACTGTTATTAAGGGTTAATTAATTATCATTCTAAGATTGATTAATAGGTAATTATGGGTTAATTAAATTGATAATTAAGGTTGTTAATTTATAATTAAGTTTTATTAATTAATAACTAAGAATAATTAATTAGTTAATTAAGTTTAATTAATTAAGGATTGATTACTTTGTATTAAAAGATATTGATTAATAATTAAGGTTTATTAATTAATAATTAAAGAATAATTAATCAAGGATTAATTAATTTGTTTAAAGGGTAATTAAGGATGAGTTACTCAGTTATGATTTAAGAAATGAATGTGATTTATTTAAGTTAATTAATTTGTTAATTAATTAAGGATAGTCACTTGGTAATTGATTAAGTGTAGTTACTTAATAAGATTGGTTAAGTATAATTACTTAGTGTAAGTAATTAATAAATGAATTACTATATGTAATTGGTGAATTTAATCAAAAAGGATTTATAAAAGAAATTAAAGTAATTAAGAATAGTTAATTACTGTTAATGATTATTTAAGGTTGATTCATGGAAGTAATTAATTAATGCATGATTAATTAATGTAATTAATTAAGGATCATTAATTATTGTAGTTAATGAGAGTAATTAAAGGTTAATTACTATAAATGATTAAGGATAATTAATTTGTTAAATTAATTAAAGGATAATTACTTTATGTAATTAATGGATAATTTAATCAAGAGTGATTAATGGTTAATTAATTAAATGGTTGTAATTAATTAATGGTTGATTAAGCAAGGTTAGGAATTAATTCTTAAGTAATTAATTTAATTTAAGTTGATTAAATTAATTAAAATAGAGATTAATAAATGGTTGCTTATGAATGATGGTTGAGTAGAATGTCTGATTTGGTTGATATCTATTGGATGATATACTATGATATATCTGTGATAAATGTGTGATATTTATCTATGTTAATGCTATGTGAATTCAAGTATTAAATTGAATTGAATTGTTTAAACCTTTAAACAACTTGGCCTTAAAAGATACGTTTTGGATTTCGATGAGACCGGGATCGGGTTTCCGTATACCGGATTTCCAGGTCTGGAGACCCGAATACCACATCGATCCAAATTTACGATAGGTCGTGAATCAAGTGAAGATGAAGATTCAGAGTGCAAGGGTTATTGTCGTTAACTCTGAGGGTGATTCCAAAACGAGTGTAACGAGATAATGCCTTCGGTTTCGTTCGAACCCGGAACGAACTTGTATGGACTGAATGCTTTCAGAACATCGTCAGGTGGACGATGAGCATTCTAAGTGATGTGTTCTTTTCTAAGGTAATCGTGACCTCAAGCCTCATCAAACCGGGAATGGCTAAAACAGGGGAGGTGCAGCAAGGTTAGTGGGTAGCACCCAAGTAGGACAAGGTTACCTCTGTCTAGATGTCCCTTTCTATTTTCGACTTAGTGGTGCGGTTGCTGATCCCAACCGTGAGGTATCTTGTGCGGGAATTATCCAGTAAGGGATGTTCCGACCTTGTGTTGCAGGGGATTGGGAGTGATCCTCGGTACGGTGATCTAGGCCACGTACTGTGACGGGCGGTACCCCGGTAGCCCTGCCATTGTATGGAATCCAAAATCCAATAAGTGCCAACGGACTTGATTGTATAACCCACTTTGTGGCTAGTATGCTGGAATTTAATAATGTAACAATTTCGGCTATTTCATATTTACTTGAAAACCCTAGACCCTATTATAATACAATCGGATTTCCTATCAAATGTTTTGGTTAGCGTAAGGTAAAAACTTACCCATGTTTATTTGTGGGGAGTCTTACGTGATACCTTTGTTTTCAAAAGGTTTTGAAGTTAAGCAATTTAAACCGTTTACTCACACCAGACCCATGTCTGACCCAAGTTGTTTATTTCTGTTTTATAAACTCTTGGGTACTCAAATTTTTACGAGTAGCCAAGGGATTCAGGTTAGCCTTGACGAATTGTGGAGGAGCAATGGAGCAGGAGGCTTCGGCGTTGTAGATAGATAGTAGTTTCCGCTGTGTTGATCTTGTTTAGATCTTTGTTTTGTATTGAGATGTAATAACTAGATAGATGTTTATAACTGTCTAGTATATGATGTGTAATCTGTGTAACTCTGATAAGTGTTGTATATGATACTATGTAATATTTATGTGATATAATATATTTTGTTCGTTTCCGCTGTGAGTATTTGTGTTTGTTTCTTTTCTCTTCTTCTCTTTTCTACTTCTCACACCTTTCTTTCTTACTGTCGATGCGATTTTCCGGGAGTGGAAAGCCGGGTCGTCACAGCATAGTCGTGAGTTACCTAGTTACAGGGGTAACCCGGCCTTGTGTTGGCAGAGAGCAGTTGTCTCTCGGGACGTCCAGCCAGAGGCGATCCCATTCGGCAGTAGGAAAGGAAGTTCCTTAGCCTGACCATTTGTTGGAAATCCAATTTCCAATACGAAATTGTATGGTTTTAGTTGTAGAACCTGCCATTTACTTATGGTGGTCACCACTGTTTAGATGGTAGCTATAGTAGGCATACGATACTGATCGTATGTTGGCTAAGATTAATATTATACTTTCGAAATGTTTTCTTCACTATGCACTAGTAATAATATTCAATGATTTGTTTTGCGTAGTAAGCATCTTTGACTATCATAAGGAGAAATCTCCTCCGATTCTGCGTTTGCATTGTGTGTGTGTGCGGGAGGCCTTATGGTAGTTTCATTTTCCAAAAGTATTGCGGATATTTTCTACTTGCTTTGTTGTTGTTGTTTTAAAGATAAATAACTGTTTTTGTTGCTCACACCAGTCTCATGACTGATCCGGAGTTTATTGTTCCCTTCCTAAACTCTGGGTGCCCACTATTTTCCACACGGGCAGTCTAGAGTTGGGTTTTTCAGATAATCAGGTTCAGTTGACATTGGAGCTAGTTCAGTTTTGGAGATCACGACTGACATTGCTTACCTTGCTTTACGTGTTGGTGGTTCGAGCTGATGTTGGAGTTGTTGGAGTCATTCTCTAACTGATCATTTGAAGTTATCACTTCTGTTATTTCCGCTGCTATTTCTTATATCTCTGATATTGTTGTATCATATTGATATCATTGTTGTATATCATACTGGATATTGTATTCATTGGAATTGTATATGATATCATCTATTTTTATTCTGCTGTGTTGTTATACTTAATGGTGTTATAAGCTCCGAAGAACCAGATTCAGTGTTTGAATCTACGGCATTTTGAGTACAAGTGAAGTACGGATGCCGATTTTCGAAGGCCGAGTTTTTGGGTCTTTACAACATGGTATCAGAGCTGAGGGTTAAACTTTAGCTCAGGAGTATAACACATTAAGTAGCTCATTAGAGATAAGGTGAAGTATACCCTAGAATGAGTAATTCTCAGATATCCGTCCGTATGCCTCAGTAAATTCTCTTGCTATCCACTGATAGTGAGTATGAGTGCGAGAAGAGGATGAGATATGGGACAGGGGAATATGACTATAAATGGTCAATACTCTGTAATAACAAGAAAGCAATCTTTTCTCTATCTATCTCTTTTGTTCAATATCTTTTCTCAATTCTTCGATAGTTCCTGGTAGATCCAGGAAGAGATTCGATATATTAATAAGGGACATAAACTCCAAATAGGCCAAAATTGTTTGTTGGATGAATTATTTGCTTTAATTGTTATGGTTGATAGGTATACTTTTGTTTTAAACTAAAATTCTAAAATCGTATCCATATATCTATCTATTCTTTAGGTCCCAATATATTCTACGGATGGTTAGTTATCCTTTTGAACTAACCAATGCCACTGCATATTTCGTAGATCTGGATAACCCGAGTATTTTGTGGAGTGTTAAATAGATTCGTTCTCGTATCTTTTGTTGATATTCTGATTTGGTAAGCCAAATGCAGAATAGATTTTCAGTTGATTTGATGAAACATTCTTTATCTATCTTTGTGTCTCCTTGTCAATTTCGAGGACGAAATTCTTTTAAGGGGGGAAGTCTATAACGACCCCGAATTTTAATTAAATTTAAATTGATAATTTATTGAATTTTTGAATTAAATTTGTGAAATTAATCAATAAAGTGATGCGAGTTTCCCCGAATACAGATAAATTCTGTATAAATCGTTTAAATTTAAAAATATTGTAAATATTGTATATATGTGAATATATATGTATACGAGCATATATGAGTAAACAAATTTGAATATATATGTATATATATAAATATATAAGATAAATTATATAGTTTGTAAAATAGAAAGTAAACATATTAGATAAAATTCTAACAACATATTAACAATAGAATTTCGTTTATATTCCTAAGTAATAAGGCTAAAGCAAAGCAAAATATATTCAAGTAATAAAACAAACAAAAATAATAAAAGAAAAATAAAGTAAATTAGAATAAGTCTTAACATCATGTTAACAAGTTCTTTCATTTAACAAAGTAAACCAAACAAAATATATTAACATATACACTTGCAAAACAAGAAAATGCAAACAAAATACAAGACAACAAAAGATATTCAAGTGCGAAACCAAAACAAATATCTCCATGCTTTGTACAGCTGAAATGGAGTATGGGAAGAAAGTATACATGGTACAAGTAATTAATGCAAGCATGGCCAAACTTGTAAAACAAAGCAAATATATATATATCTCAAACACTAGAAACCAGACAACAAGACAATAAGATACACATATGCAAAAGCTTGCAAAAGAAACACAAGGTACATTAGCATTGAATGTTTGCATCTCTAAGTACATACAATATCATTTCAGCCCCATTCGTTTGAAAAAATATCCCTGGCTTATGTTGTACAAAATAATATATCCCATGTACAAAATGAAGTATCAACCAGTGAGCCTTCTTTTCTATATCCATCATCCTCACTCAGTTTCGTCCACTCCAAACTAAATTAAATCTGAAGCAAGCAAACATCTTGATCTTAAACAAAAATTCAATTAAAACAAACAAAACAAAATCAATACAAACAAGAAGATTTCAACTGGAAGTTAAAAGCTTGGATCAAAAGAAAAGAACTTCAACTTGTATTTCAAAAGCCTGTTCATCAGAAAACTCTGTTTATCTCTGGAAACAATGGTGAGCAAACTTTATTGTTTAAACCAGTTTCTTTTGAATCTTATGCATGCGATGATAATGTTAATGGATGTGAATATATCTGCTGGTATTTATATATATATATATATATGTGTGTGTGTGTGTGTGTAAATGGTTGAATGTATGTCTGTGTATATACAGATCTACCTCTGTTTAACAACAGGTTAGCCAAATTCCAGGGAGAAATTTTTTATCTCAAAATATGAAAGGATTTGGGTAATGATCTTTAAATAAAATTTGGTTGTATTTACCTGACTCAAATTTTAAAATCATTTGGAAGCATCAAATGCAAACAACAGTACTGGAACCAAGGAAATGAATTTGGGTTCAGGAAGATACTCATATATGTTCTCTGTTTTAACTTCTAAACACAAGATCCTTTATTTCAAAAATCTTTTCTATTTGTTCTACTTACTGATTTAACTTGAGATCAAAACAAGATTTGTATGTTATGGTATATAGTAAAGTTTAAAAATCAATTTGAGTTAAAAAAACTTCATCTTGTTTCTGGAAATCAAGAAAACCTGAGCACCACTCAAATTTTGTCAAAAATTCGAACCTGTGAAGACCCAAAAGTTGGCCTTCGAAAATCGGCACCCGTACTCCACTTGTACTCAAAATGCCGTAGATTCAAATGCCAAATCTGGTTCTCCGGAGCTTATAACAACATTAAGTAAATAACACAGCGGAAAAAAAAAAGAATATAGATATACAACATTTGATACAATATCCAGATACAATGATGATACAATGAATATCTATATACATCAGAGACATGATACAACAAATAGCAGCGGAAAAGAAAATAGATAACTAACATCAGCAGCGGAACAAATAACTCTAAGATAGTCTTCAAAAGAGAACTCCAGCAGTAGCTCGAACTCCCAATAACGATACACCAAGAATAAGCAAGTGCAGTCTGATCCAAAGACTGAACTAGCTCCAGAAAATCTACTAATCTGAATATCTGAAAAACCAAACTCTAGACTGCTCGTGTAGAAAAATTTTGAGCATCCAGAGTTTAGGAAAGAAACAATAAACTCCGGATCAGTCATGGGACTGGTGTGAGCAACAAAAACAGTTTATCTTTAAAACAAATAGCAGAGAATTTTAAACATTGAAATCCGCAATGCTTTTAGAAAATGAAACTACCATAAGACCTCCCACCACACACACAATGCAAACGCAGACTTGGAGAAGATTTCTTCTTATGATAGTCAAAGATGCTTACTACGCAAAATCAAATCATTTTTGATATTATTATTAGTGCATAGTGCAGAAAACATTTCGAAAGTAGAGTATAAATCTTAGCCAGCATACGTACCATTATAGTATGCCTACTATAGCTACCATATTAGATGGCAGGTTCTACAACTAAAACCGTACACAGTTCGTATTGGAGTTTGGATTTCCAACAAATGGTCAGGCAAAGGAACTTCCTATCCACGATGGGTACGTCCCTGGAATAGACGACCCGAGAACCTAACCGGATCTCTGCCAACACAAGGCCGGGTTACCTCTGCAAAAATAGGTAACTACTGACACGCGTATGCCATCCCCCGATCGTCACCGATCTTCCCGAGGATCCCCGATTCGCAACAAACCACATAGAAAAATAATGCAGTAACCACAGAGGTTAAGTATCTGGGCTCCATACCATGATACCACCTTTATCCAGAAGGAATGACATACACTAAGGGGCGCTACTCCCTAGAACCTTGCCGCATTCGTCCTGTTTCGACCATTTCCGGGGTGTGAGGCTCGACGAAGTCTCGTCCACAAAGCTACGCTTTGTTCACAAAGCCATGCTTCGGGTCAAACAAATGATTAACCTATGATCACAAAGATATAAGATCAAACAAATGATCATATCGCAAATGATCAAACACTGATCATCACACAGCAACACTCAGCATGCCACATTACCAAATTGGGATATATCGCTGATAAATTTCAACTACATAACCTCTGAGCTCGTACGTCTCAGAGAAGGGTGTTAAGCTAAGAGAATAAATTCTCCGCCACCAACAGAAATGTATTTGAAAGAAATCGGCTTTATATCTCAAAGTGTAATGTCAGACATGTATCCATACAAGTCTGTTCCGGGTTCGAACAGAACCGAAGGCACTTCTTACGAAGCCCTTGCAATTCCGGGTATTCACAATCCCGTCCGGACTTCCCATCACAAAGGGTGATAAAATCTCTATACCGGGGACCAGTCGGTGCAGAGACATTCGACGAGTTGTCCTTTCGTTTTCGTAAATATCCGGTCTTCAACACCGGTCTTCAAATGCTATCCATATACGACGTATCATTATTCGGAATGGGTTATATGACACAAATGTCTTTTCCCGGCTAACCCGAATAACGAGCGCAATATTCAAAAATCATATGGATATTGGGGTCTCAATTAAGTCACAACTTAATAATTCAACTTCTTTTTAAATGGTTTCAATCGATTACCATTTCAAATCTTTTAAACAAAAAAGATTTATTTCACAAAGTTAACCCCATTCACAAAGATACATTCATAGATTTCAAAACAACTTCTGTTTCAATTGGATTAACTCGTTAAATCTTTAAATTAAAGATTCGACTTATAGCTTTCAAAACAATTTCATTTCGAATGGTTTAAACAAATCATCATTTTAAATCTGTTAAAAATAAACAGATTCAATTCATAGTTTTCAAAAAGAATTCATTTATAACTTGGGAAACCATCTTTCAATTCATACCTGAAATTCCTTTAAATTGGAATTTCATTTCTTATATATATACGAAAGCTTTTATCATTTGAAAACAAACAGTTTTCATTTAAGAAAATCCAATTTTATTTGCACGGGTTAAAGTCCTTGAATTATATTCATATTTCAAAATCAATACTTTTTAAAATGGTTTAACCTTTATATTCCTAGTTTCAAATCTTAAAATTCAATTTCAAACTTGAATTCAAATCCAATTATTTAAATTTTCAAAACTCGATTAAGTTATTCAAAATAACTTTTATCTTTGAAATTCCATTTCAAAAGCTTTTCACTTTAAACCCAAATTCCAATTTCAAAATCAATTGAAATTAAAATTTCAATTTCAAAAAAACATCAAGTTTAAATCATCTGTGACTTAACCGATTTCCTCGTGAAATCCATATTTGTGTGTGTATAAGTGTGGTCCAGGGGTTTAACACACAATAGTGCAACATCAATCATCACAGATTAAAACACAACAATATAGTTGATAAGCGATATGAACTATAACGCTTATCGTTCGTCCACAGATCACAGATGTATAAAGGTCACAGATAATAAATTACAGATCACAACACAAATCAGGATATATCACAAAGCATCACAGATCAGGGATATCAAACAATTCAACATTCAATAGAATCTAAACATTCATAAGTAAAGTCAAGTATTCAATAGTTATTTATAAACAGAATCAATTAATCGTTTAATCCTGATAAATTCAATTTATTTCCAAGTAAATTAATTACTTATGAATTAATTATCAAATCTTGGTTTATCAATTTATTAATCCAGGTTAATTATTGTAATTTAATTACAAATTATTTGAAAATCTTTCTTTCAAATTTATTGGTTAACTCTTAATTATTAACTAAGCATTCTTAAATCAATGAATCAATTAATCTTTAATTATTAAATTAATCTTAATTAATTGCCATTATTAATTAATCCTTTGATTTATTAACAACTAATTAATTCACATTTTAAGTTATCATTAAATTAATTACATTCAGTAATTATTTATTCATTACTTCTCTAAGTAATTTTACGTCCAAATCAACAAGTGATTAATCCAAATTAATTAAACTAAATTAATTAACTTAAATTAAATTAATTTGCTCCATTTATTTAATAAGTAATTTAACATTAAATCATTACTAAATCTTGATTCATTCTTAATTAATTACTTAACCAATAATTAATTCTATGATAAATAAATCCTTAATTCCTTTAATTAATCAATTACTAAATGATTAATTTACTTCAACCAATTATATTAATCAATATCTAATTATAACATTGGGTGATTGTTCATTTAATTACTTCCCCTAGTTATTATCAATAAGTTATTACTTCATTAATTTTATTCAATTATAAATCATTAATTACTTATTAAGTAATTACACTTAATTAACCCATAATTAAGTAATATTTATATTAAATAAATAATTAACTAATTATTTAAAATTTATTTTAAACAATTAATTAATTAACTTCAAACAAAATATCCTATTTGGTTTTCAGAATCACAATAATAAATTATTTAGAATTCAATTTCAAATTCAAGTTCTGATTTTAATTTTTGAAGTTAACTTTGTTTAAACTTTCTCTTAACAATTTAGATTTCATTTTTGAATTCAACTCCTTTTTGTATATACTTAACTATTAACACTTTTAAGTATTTAAAATAATTTAATTTATAAAACTTTATTATATTTTTTTTCCAGTTTCAAACAACTTGAAATCTCACATTTAAACCTTTATTTATAGACTCGGTTCGCTTGGTTTTAAATTTAAAACTAAAATTTAAAAAAAAAACTGTACAAACTGTTACCAGTTAACTCAGACCAAACTTCAACCCGAGCCTTCCCCGTTCTACTCCGAGTAACCCCCGAGAAAATCACGAAGCTGCTTCGAGTCATCCAACCCCAACTCAAACTAATAAAACAAAAATCAATTCCACCAGAATAAATCACCGTGCACGTGCACAGTAGACCTGACCACCTCCGGTCGCCACCAGAACTTCGAGCAAGTCGCATGCCATCCCAGCTCCGCTTCCAGCCACCCAACTCCGGCCATTTCGCCATCGATTCGAATTCGAGAATGACAAGCCTGGAAACACTCGACACCTTTAACTCTCCGACCTGTCAACGCCAAACTCTCACGTCCCCGGCCACCGTTGCCACTCAAACTTCGGCGAAGGCTTCGACAACCCATCGACCTCCTTTCCCTAAAACCCCGAGCAGCTCGAACAAACATCGACAAAGAACGAATCGAAAACATCTGCACTTCTCAAATTAGGTCACCAGGCTTCCATCGCCTTCTGCCGCCACCATGATCAACGTTCAACCACCACTATATTTTTCCTGTGACCATCCTAGGCCCCTCCATTCCCACGAGGCATCTCGACCTCCCTAGATCATCACATCGCCGGAAATCAGTCGAGATTCCCAAACCAGATGAACACAAACTGCTCTCAATCCCTCTCACTAAAAATCATGATACCACCTTTAAAAATCATATTATCGTATGGGGATTTAGTTTAGATATCTGAATTCGAAAATTAAGACATTCGAAAATGGACAATTTTGAGTGGATTCAGATAATTTTGGGTTTCCAGTGACAAGCTTAAGTTGTTTTAACCTTAAATAAATTTTAAAACCTAGTTTATGATGATACAAACATCCTTTGTTTGAATTTGAAGTTCAATCATCAATCAGAAAAGGAGTTAATGATTTTTGAATCAACAGTTTGAGTTTTAAGCTGGAAACAGGTTTGATCTCTGTAAGTATGGAACAGAACTAAGGTTTTATAACCTCCAGACATGTACATATACAAATATTCACTTATACCAGCATTCTTCACATACATCAAGCATAAAAACAGATTCAGATATACTTATAGTTTAAAAAAAAAAGAAAGTTACTCACTTATTTTCCAGAGGAAGACAGAGCTGATGATGAAACAGGTTGTTTGAAAGTTGCAAAACTGAAGTCTTCAATTTGATCTTTGCTAAGTTGTTGTTTGATTGAATTTTCTCTTTTCTTCTTCTTTTAGTTTTGAGCTGAAGCTTTGTTTTAAGTATAAAATGGTTTTACCTCATTCATTTTTCTTTTCCTTTCAGTTTTTTTTTTTTTTTTTTTAAATGGACGAATGGGGTGAATATGGATGTATATATGAAAGAAAAGAAGTGTACAGGCATTAAAATTTGTACAGGGTTATAATATTTGTTTGTACAAATTTGTGGCAGTGATATTTTCCTTTGTGGAGGCTGCATTTATGAAGTTGTCCCTTATGTCTTCGGCTGAGATGATATGTTCTTGTGTACCAAGATATTGGTATTTATTACTTGTACAAATTTGCATATCTATATACTTATGCTTTATCTTCCTTTCAGCTATTCACATATTTGAGATGGTGGTAGCTTATATTTTATTTGTACAAAGATATTTACTTTGTTTGTGTCTTTGTTTATTGCAGCTACTTGCTTGTCTTCTTTTGTTTTGCAACTTATTTTGTTATTTATAAACTCCAATTCAATTTTTTAATTCGAATACATTATTTCCAATAATTCACACTTAATCCATAACTTAACTAAATCAATATCAATTACTAATTAATTAAACAATTTAGTCAGATATACTTGGATATCGGGGAAACTCGCATCATTTTATCGATTTATTTTACTATTTTTATCCAAAAATTCAATAAATTATCGATTTAAATAAATTTAAATCTGGGGTCGTTACAAACTTCCCCCCTTAAAAGAATTTCGTCCTCGAAATTCGCAGGCACGAAAACAAAAGAGATAGACAGATTGGATCTCCTATAATCCCTCAAACTTAAGATATGAATTCCAAACTCAATTCGGAATATCCCAAAATACATACCAATTTGTCCCTCTTCGGACTTCGGTATTCAAAAGAAAATACAATAGAATTTCAAATTCGGATTTTAAACGAAATCGTTTTATTTGATTTAATTCAATTTTATCCTTCATATTCTATTAATCAATTTAATTCAATTTAAAAATTTCCAATTTCAAATTCATTAAGGTTTAAATCAAAAGGCTGATAAAGATACGAAGTAAAAATTTCCTACAACGGTTCGTAGAACTACCATCACACCGAAACTTCTTCTTGTAGCTTGATACGAAGGAATCAAAAGAATTTGGAAACGAATCAAAGAAAATTGATAGAGAAAGATTGTTTCCACTGTTGCAGGGTATTGACCATTTATAGTCGTATTCCCTTGTCCCCTATCTCGTCTTCTTCTTGCACTCATATCTACTATCGGTGGATAGTAAGAGAATTTACTGAGACGTTCAGACGGATGTCTGAGAATTACTCATTCTAGAGTTTACTTCACTCTATCTCTAATGAGCTACTTAACGTGTTACACTCCTGAGCTAAAGTTCAACCTTAGCTCTGATACCAAATGTGAAGACCCAAAAGTTGGCCTTCGAAAATCGGCACCCGTACTCCACTTGTACTCAAAATGCCGTAGATTCAAATGCCAAATCTGGTTCTCCGGAGCTTATAACAACATTAAGTAAATAACACAGCGGAAAAAATGAATAATACATTGATATACAATGAATATCTATATACATCAGAGACATGATACAACAAATAGCAGCGGAAAAGAAAATAGATAACTAACATCAGCAGCGGAACAAATAACTCTAAGATAGTCTTCAAAAGAGAACTCCAGCAGTAGCTCGAACTCCCAATAACGATACACCAAGAATAAGCAAGTGCAGTCTGATCCAAAGACTGAACTAGCTCCAGAAAATCTACTAATCTGAATATCTGAAAAACCAAACTCTAGACTGCTCGTGTAGAAAAATTTTGAGCATCCAGAGTTTAGGAAAGAAACAATAAACTCCGGATCAGTCATGGGACTGGTGTGAGCAACAAAAACAGTTTATCTTTAAAACAAATAGCAGAGAATTTTAAACATTGAAATCCGCAATGCTTTTAGAAAATGAAACTACCATAAGACCTCCCACCACACACACAATGCAAACGCAGACTTGGAGAAGATTTCTTCTTATGATAGTCAAAGATGCTTACTACGCAAAATCAAATCATTTTTGATATTATTATTAGTGCATAGTGCAGAAAACATTTCGAAAGTAGAGTATAAATCTTAGCCAGCATACGTACCATTATAGTATGCCTACTATAGCTACCATATTAGATGGCAGGTTCTACAACTAAAACCGTACACAGTTCGTATTGGAGTTTGGATTTCCAACAAATGGTCAGGCAAAGGAACTTCCTATCCACGATGGGTACGTCCCTGGAATAGACGACCCGAGAACCTAACCGGATCTCTGCCAACACAAGGCCGGGTTACCTCTGCAAAAATAGGTAACTACTGACACGCGTATGCCATCCCCCGATCGTCACCGATCTTCCCGAGGATCCCCGATTCGCAACAAACCACATAGAAAAATAATGCAGTAACCACAGAGGTTAAGTATCTGGGCTCCATACCATGATACCACCTTTATCCAGAAGGAATGACATACACTAAGGGGCGCTACTCCCTAGAACCTTGCCGCATTCGTCCTGTTTCGACCATTTCCGGGGTGTGAGGCTCGACGAAGTCTCGTCCACAAAGCTACGCTTTGTTCACAAAGCCATGCTTCGGGTCAAACAAATGATTAACCTATGATCACAAAGATATAAGATCAAACAAATGATCATATCGCAAATGATCAAACACTGATCATCACACAGCAACACTCAGCATGCCACATTACCAAATTGGGATATATCGCTGATAAATTTCAACTACATAACCTCTGAGCTCGTACGTCTCAGAGAAGGGTGTTAAGCTAAGAGAATAAATTCTCCGCCACCAACAGAAATGTATTTGAAAGAAATCGGCTTTATATCTCAAAGTGTAATGTCAGACATGTATCCATACAAGTCTGTTCCGGGTTCGAACAGAACCGAAGGCACTTCTTACGAAGCCCTTGCAATTCCGGGTATTCACAATCCCGTCCGGACTTCCCATCACAAAGGGTGATAAAATCTCTATACCGGGGACCAGTCGGTGCAGAGACATTCGACGAGTTGTCCTTTCGTTTTCGTAAATATCCGGTCTTCAACACCGGTCTTCAAATGCTATCCATATACGACGTATCATTATTCGGAATGGGTTATATGACACAAATGTCTTTTCCCGGCTAACCCGAATAACGAGCGCAATATTCAAAAATCATATGGATATTGGGGTCTCAATTAAGTCACAACTTAATAATTCAACTTCTTTTTAAATGGTTTCAATCGATTACCATTTCAAATCTTTTAAACAAAAAAGATTTATTTCACAAAGTTAACCCCATTCACAAAGATACATTCATAGATTTCAAAACAACTTCTGTTTCAATTGGATTAACTCGTTAAATCTTTAAATTAAAGATTCGACTTATAGCTTTCAAAACAATTTCATTTCGAATGGTTTAAACAAATCATCATTTTAAATCTGTTAAAAATAAACAGATTCAATTCATAGTTTTCAAAAAGAATTCATTTATAACTTGGGAAACCATCTTTCAATTCATACCTGAAATTCCTTTAAATTGGAATTTCATTTCTTATATATATACGAAAGCTTTTATCATTTGAAAACAAACAGTTTTCATTTAAGAAAATCCAATTTTATTTGCACGGGTTAAAGTCCTTGAATTATATTCATATTTCAAAATCAATACTTTTTAAAATGGTTTAACCTTTATATTCCTAGTTTCAAATCTTAAAATTCAATTTCAAACTTGAATTCAAATCCAATTATTTAAATTTTCAAAACTCGATTAAGTTATTCAAAATAACTTTTATCTTTGAAATTCCATTTCAAAAGCTTTTCACTTTAAACCCAAATTCCAATTTCAAAATCAATTGAAATTAAAATTTCAATTTCAAAAAAACATCAAGTTTAAATCATCTGTGACTTAACCGATTTCCTCGTGAAATCCATATTTGTGTGTGTATAAGTGTGGTCCAGGGGTTTAACACACAATAGTGCAACATCAATCATCACAGATTAAAACACAACAATATAGTTGATAAGCGATATGAACTATAACGCTTATCGTTCGTCCACAGATCACAGATGTATAAAGGTCACAGATAATAAATTACAGATCACAACACAAATCAGGATATATCACAAAGCATCACAGATCAGGGATATCAAACAATTCAACATTCAATAGAATCTAAACATTCATAAGTAAAGTCAAGTATTCAATAGTTATTTATAAACAGAATCAATTAATCGTTTAATCCTGATAAATTCAATTTATTTCCAAGTAAATTAATTACTTATGAATTAATTATCAAATCTTGGTTTATCAATTTATTAATCCAGGTTAATTATTGTAATTTAATTACAAATTATTTGAAAATCTTTCTTTCAAATTTATTGGTTAACTCTTAATTATTAACTAAGCATTCTTAAATCAATGAATCAATTAATCTTTAATTATTAAATTAATCTTAATTAATTGCCATTATTAATTAATCCTTTGATTTATTAACAACTAATTAATTCACATTTTAAGTTATCATTAAATTAATTACATTCAGTAATTATTTATTCATTACTTCTCTAAGTAATTTTACGTCCAAATCAACAAGTGATTAATCCAAATTAATTAAACTAAATTAATTAACTTAAATTAAATTAATTTGCTCCATTTATTTAATAAGTAATTTAACATTAAATCATTACTAAATCTTGATTCATTCTTAATTAATTACTTAACCAATAATTAATTCTATGATAAATAAATCCTTAATTCCTTTAATTAATCAATTACTAAATGATTAATTTACTTCAACCAATTATATTAATCAATATCTAATTATAACATTGGGTGATTGTTCATTTAATTACTTCCCCTAGTTATTATCAATAAGTTATTACTTCATTAATTTTATTCAATTATAAATCATTAATTACTTATTAAGTAATTACACTTAATTAACCCATAATTAAGTAATATTTATATTAAATAAATAATTAACTAATTATTTAAAATTTATTTTAAACAATTAATTAATTAACTTCAAACAAAATATCCTATTTGGTTTTCAGAATCACAATAATAAATTATTTAGAATTCAATTTCAAATTCAAGTTCTGATTTTAATTTTTGAAGTTAACTTTGTTTAAACTTTCTCTTAACAATTTAGATTTCATTTTTGAATTCAACTCCTTTTTGTATATACTTAACTATTAACACTTTTAAGTATTTAAAATAATTTAATTTATAAAACTTTATTATATTTTTTTTCCAGTTTCAAACAACTTGAAATCTCACATTTAAACCTTTATTTATAGACTCGGTTCGCTTGGTTTTAAATTTAAAACTAAAATTTTTAAAAAAAACTGTACAAACTGTTACCAGTTAACTCAGACCAAACTTCAACCCGAGCCTTCCCCGTTCTACTCCGAGTAACCCCCGAGAAAATCACGAAGCTGCTTCGAGTCATCCAACCCCAACTCAAACTAATAAAACAAAAATCAATTCCACCAGAATAAATCACCGTGCACGTGCACAGTAGACCTGACCACCTCCGGTCGCCACCAGAACTTCGAGCAAGTCGCATGCCATCCCAGCTCCGCTTCCAGCCACCCAACTCCGGCCATTTCGCCATCGATTCGAATTCGAGAATGACAAGCCTGGAAACACTCGACACCTTTAACTCTCCGACCTGTCAACGCCAAACTCTCACGTCCCCGGCCACCGTTGCCACTCAAACTTCGGCGAAGGCTTCGACAACCCATCGACCTCCTTTCCCTAAAACCCCGAGCAGCTCGAACAAACATCGACAAAGAACGAATCGAAAACATCTGCACTTCTCAAATTAGGTCACCAGGCTTCCATCGCCTTCTGCCGCCACCATGATCAACGTTCAACCACCACTATATTTTTCCTGTGACCATCCTAGGCCCCTCCATTCCCACGAGGCATCTCGACCTCCCTAGATCATCACATCGCCGGAAATCAGTCGAGATTCCCAAACCAGATGAACACAAACTGCTCTCAATCCCTCTCACTAAAAATCATGATACCACCTTTAAAAATCATATTATCGTATGGGGATTTAGTTTAGATATCTGAATTCGAAAATTAAGACATTCGAAAATGGACAATTTTGAGTGGATTCAGATAATTTTGGGTTTCCAGTGACAAGCTTAAGTTGTTTTAACCTTAAATAAATTTTAAAACCTAGTTTATGATGATACAAACATCCTTTGTTTGAATTTGAAGTTCAATCATCAATCAGAAAAGGAGTTAATGATTTTTGAATCAACAGTTTGAGTTTTAAGCTGGAAACAGGTTTGATCTCTGTAAGTATGGAACAGAACTAAGGTTTTATAACCTCCAGACATGTACATATACAAATATGCACTTATACCAGCATTCTTCACATACATCAAGCATAAAAACAGATTCAGATATACTTATAGTTTAAAAAAAAAAAGAAAGTTACTCACTTATTTTCCAGAGGAAGACAGAGCTGATGATGAAACAGGTTGTTTGAAAGTTGCAAAACTGAAGTCTTCAATTTGATCTTTGCTAAGTTGTTGTTTGATTGAATTTTCTCTTTTCTTCTTCTTTTAGTTTTGAGCTGAAGCTTTGTTTTAAGTATAAAATGGTTTTACCTCATTCATTTTTCTTTTCCTTTCAGTTTTTTTTTTTTTTTTAAATGGACGAATGGGGTGAATATGGATGTATATATGAAAGAAAAGAAGTGTACAGGCATTAAAATTTGTACAGGGTTATAATATTTGTTTGTACAAATTTGTGGCAGTGATATTTTCCTTTGTGGAGGCTGCATTTATGAAGTTGTCCCTTATGTCTTCGGCTGAGATGATATGTTCTTGTGTACCAAGATATTGGTATTTATTACTTGTACAAATTTGCATATCTATATACTTATGCTTTATCTTCCTTTCAGCTATTCACATATTTGAGATGGTGGTAGCTTATATTTTATTTGTACAAAGATATTTACTTTGTTTGTGTCTTTGTTTATTGCAGCTACTTGCTTGTCTTCTTTTGTTTTGCAACTTATTTTGTTATTTATAAACTCCAATTCAATTTTTTAATTCGAATACATTATTTCCAATAATTCACACTTAATCCATAACTTAACTAAATCAATATCAATTACTAATTAATTAAACAATTTAGTCAGATATACTTGGATATCGGGGAAACTCGCATCATTTTATCGATTTATTTTACTATTTTTATCCAAAAATTCAATAAATTATCGATTTAAATAAATTTAAATCTGGGGTCGTTACAGAACCTGTCAATTTACAAATTCAGGTATATGAATTAAAAGTTAACAATAAAACTTGATTTTTGAAACAAGAATTATTATTTTTAGTTAAGAAATGAAGTAGCAGTTTGGAGTTGAACTGAAAATGGGTTTTCGCGAGTTTCTGGTGATCGACTAACTTTCAGAGATTGAAACTTGACATGGTGGTAGTTGAAGCATCGTACAACATAGGAAAAATATAAGGTAATTTTTTAATTCATCGACGTTGGAGATTTAATTTTTTTTAGGGTTTAAGCCTGCGTTTCGTACGTGGTAGTCGCGAGTTATTTTCGTCTTCGATATGCCGATTCAGGCGATCGCAATAGGGGGAATGTGGCGAGGAGGCCGTGATGCATCTTTGGTATGGATGGCGAGTGCTCCGTTGGCCTAGTTTATCGTTGGCGAAGTGATTGTTGTGAATGTTGTTCCAGACTTTCGACCAAGTATCACTATTTCGAATTACTCTCGAACTTTGATCTCTGGGTTGTGATGTTAGCTGTCGAGGTTGAGGTCGATTTGCTGATGATCGTGGAGATGGTCGGAGGTTGGTGGTCTGACCATGCACGTGCACGCGTGAGGTTTCGTGCATCTAGGGATGTTTGTAGATTTGGGGAAGAAGGGGGCAGGCTCGGGTTCGTCTCGAAGTAACTTGCGTGGTGGCTCAAAGAAATGGAATGGTGAATGAACTCGAGAATGTTAGCAGTTTTGCGCGTGAGTGTCGCATGATTCTGTTTGATAGTTGCTCGGGTTTAATTTATTAACTCGAGTTTGTTTAAGTAGAGGGTTTTAAATTTTTATAAGAAAATTGTTTCCTGGTTTTCAAAAGTAAATAATATAACCAAGTTTTGAAACGGGTTGAAATAAATATAACTTTTATTTTGAAACGTTACCTTAATAAATATTATTAAAGGTTGTTAATTAATGAAAAGAATGTTTTAATGGTTAGTTAACTTTTAAGGTTTAAAGTTAAATTTACTTGTCAAAGAGAATTTATTACTTGAAGTAAATTACTTAATGAAAGTGATAAAAGTAAAATTAATTAAAAATCCAAGTTAATTAATCGAGTAATTAGTGATTGATTATTTAAAGATAATTACTTAATTAAAAGCAATTAAATAAATGATTAAATTGATTAAGTAAATTGATTAATTAAATAATTAAAGGATTAATCAATGTAATTAATCAAGGACAATTAATTAAATGGTAATTAATTAGTTAAAGGTTAATTTATAAATTGAAGATAATTAATTAAATGGTGAATTAAATAATTAAAAGTTAAGTATTTAATAATTAAAGGTTGATGAATTATAAGTAAAAGATTAACTAATAAAATTTGAAAGGAAGATTTATTTCAAATAATTTGTAATTAAAACATGATAATTAACCCGGATTAATAAGTGCAACATCTGATTTAAATTAATCAGATAATTAAATTGATCCTATCTATGGATGTTTGGATTATATTAGATGTTGAATTGTTTGATATCCCTGATATGTGATGCCTTATGATATATCCTGATTTGTGTTGTGATCTGTAATTTATTTATCTGGGATGAATGTAATTGATTATCTGCGATATATATATCTGTGATCTGTGAATAAAAGATAAGCATTATAGTTATACCGCTTATCAACTATATTCTTGTATTTTAATCTGTGATGATTGAATGATGTTGCACTATTGTGTTAAACCCCTAGACCACACTTTTACTCACACAAATATGGATTTCACGTGGAAATCGATTAAGTCACAGATGATTTAAATTTAATATTTTTAAAATTGAAATTTTAATTTCAATTGATTTTGAAATTGGATTTGGATTAAATGTTAAAGCTTTTGAAAAGGAGTTTTTAAGATGAAAGCTATTTTGAATAACTTGGTAAAGTTTCAATTTAAATAATCCAATTTGAATTTGAATTTGAATTCAAATAATTTGGAATTGAATTACATGTTTGGAAATTATGGTTAAAGATGTTATAAACGTGTTTATATAAGTTAAACCATTTTAAAAGTATATTTTTGAGAATTTAGATTTAACCCAAGGCCCTTAACTCGTATAAATGAATCAGATTTTCAAATGAAAACTGTTTGTTTTAAAAGGATAAAAGCTTTCAGATAAGAAATGAAATTCCAGTTTAATTAAAGGAATTTCAAGATTGAATTGAAAAATGGTTTTCCAAGTTATGAGTGAAATTCGTTTTGGAAGCTATGAATTGAATCTGTTTATTTTTAACAAATTTAAAATGATGATTTGTTTAAACGATTTGAAATGAAATTATTTTGAAAGCTAAGAATTAAATCTTTGTTTTAAAGATTTAATGAGTTAATCTAATTGAAATGGGAATTAATTTGGAAAATCTGTGAATGAATCTTTTGCTTAAAAGATTAAAGTGTGGAAATTGTTTAAACCGTGAAGGTTGTTAAAATGAATCTTTTTGTTTAAAAGATTTGAAATGGTAATTTGTTAAACCATTTAAAAAAAGAAAGTTTAGGTTTAAGTTGTGACTTAATTGAAATCCCATTATCCATATGTTTTTAAATATTACGCTCACTATTTGGTTTAGCCGGGAGAGAACCTTTGTGTCACCTAACCCGTTCCGAATAAGTGATACGTCGTATATGGATGTCATTTGAAGACCGGTGTTGAAGACCGGGTGTTTGCGAAAACGATAGGATAACCTATCGATTGTCTCTGCACTAGGTAGCTCTTGGTATAGAGATTCCTTAAGTGATGGGAAATCCGATCGACATTGTGAATACCCGGATTTGCAAGGGCTTCTTTGGAAGTGCCTTCGGTTCTGTTCGAACCCGGAACAGACTTGTATGGTTACATGTCTGACATTACACTTTGAGATATAAAGATGATTTCTTTCAAATACATTTCTGTTGGTGGCGGAGAATTTATTCTCTTAGCTTAACACCCTTCTCTGAGACGTACGAGCTCAAAGGTTATGTAGTTGAAATTTATCAACGATATACTCCCAATTTGGTAATGTGGCATGCTTAGTGTTGCTGTGTGATGATCATTGTTTGATCATTTGTGATATGATCATTTGTTTGATCATTTATCTTTGTGACCATTACTTTGATCATCTGTTGACCCAAAGCATGGCTTTGTGCCAAAGCGTAGCTTTGTGGATGAGACTTCGTCAGACCTCACTCCCCGGAAATGGTCGAAACAGGAATATGCGGCAAGGTTATGAGGGTCGCGCCCTTTTGGGTATGTCATTTCCTTCTGGAAAAGGGTGGTATCAGGTATGGAGCCATGGTATTTAACCTATGTGGATACTCCGATCTCATTTATTGTGTGTTTATTGAGGCGCCTCGGATAAAGGTCCCAAAGGACCGGGGGATGGCATAGTCGTGAGTTACCTAGTTACAGGGGTAACCCGGCCTTGTGTTGGCAGAGAGCAGTTGTCTCTCGGGACGTCCAGCCAGAGGCGATCCCATTCGGCAGTAGGAAAGGAAGTTCCTTAGCCTGACCATTTGTTGGAAATCCAATTCCCAATACGAAATTGTATGGTTTTAGTTGTAGAACCTGCCAT
Organism: Allium fistulosum; assembly: GCA_030737815.1. Classification (NCBI taxonomy): domain Eukaryota; kingdom Viridiplantae; phylum Streptophyta; class Magnoliopsida; order Asparagales; family Amaryllidaceae; genus Allium; species Allium fistulosum. The sequence continues at coordinate 1,127,871,853 of CM060902.1, forward strand.
TTACTTATGGTGGTCACCACTGTTTAGATGGTAGCTATAGTAGGCATACGATACTGGTCGTATGTTGGCTAAGATTAATATTATACTTTCGAAATGTTTTCTTCACTATGCACTAGTAATAATATTCAATGATTTGTTTTGCGTAGTAAGCATCTTTGACTATCATAAGGAGAAATCTCCTCCGATTCTGCGTTTGCATTGTGTGTGTGTGTGCGGGAGGCCTTATGGTAGTTTCATTTTCCAAAAGCATTGCGGATATTTTCTACTTGCTTTGTTGTTGTTTTAAAGATAAATAACTGTTTTTGTTGCTCACACCAGTCCCATGACTGATCCGGAGTTTATTGTTCCCTTCCTAAACTCTGGGTGCCCACTATTTTCCACACGGGCAGTCTAGAGTTGGGTTTTTCAGATAATCAGGTTCAGTTGACATTGGAGCTAGTTCAGTTTTGGAGATCACGACTGACATTGCTTACCTTGCTTTACGTGTTGGTGGTTCGAGCTGATGTTGGAGTTGTTGGAGTCATTCTCTAACTGATCATTTGAAGTTATCACTTCTGTTATTTCCGCTGCTATTTCTTGTATCTCTGATATTGTTGTATATCATACTGGATATTGTATCATTGGAATTGTATATGATATCATCTATTTTTATTCTGCTGTGTTATTATACTTAATGGTGTTATAAGCTCCGGAGAACCAGATTCGACGTTTGAATCTACGACATTTTGAGTACAAGTGAAGTACGGATGCCGATTTTCGAAGGCCGAGTTTTTGGGTCTTTACAGTGTATGTCGACATACATGTCGAATATTTCAAAAATGATTTTTGTTTAACTATATCTTATTTTATTATATATATCTATTTATAGTTATTCTATTTACAGAAAAATAATTTTAAATATATTATATAGTATTATTATATTATTAAAACATATAAAATATTTAAATTTAAAATATAATCACACAATATTCAACCTATATTATTATTAATCTATAAAATAATCCTAACAACCAATAAAGCTACCAAAAAAATCATTCAAGAAATTAAAACTTTTGATATATTAAAACGTACCTTTTTCTCATTCATTTCACCAATTTGTCCTGAATTATGTATTGCTGCGAAGCACTTGTTAGCAATTTCTTTGTCTGATTCATTATCACTTAAGGATGTGTTTGAATCATCTAATGTTGTAGTATAGTCTCTTCTTCGTTTTCTAGATGAATCAGTGTTTGGTGTAGTTTTCAATTTATCGAGATGCGGACTGTCTCGTTTTAAATGGCCAGGTTCATTGCAGTTATAACATCTAATGTCATTTCCACTTCCACTTCCTAGATTTTTGTTGTCATTTCTTTTGAATTTTTTTATCTTCCTATACTTTAGAAATTTTCTGAAATTCCTTTATAAAAGCAATTTGTTCATCGTCATCGCTGTCTGAATCCAAATTATACGCCATTGCATTAAAAGCTATAGATTTCTTCCCTATTGTTTTGCTTTCTCTCCTGCCTTGCATTTGTGCTTCAAAAGACATTATATTTCCAATTAACTCTTTAATTTTTGGAGTGTTAATGTCATTATCCTCTTCGATTGCAAGTATCTTTTGATCCCACTCAAGAGTAAGTGAATTGAGGATTTTTCTAACTTGATCATCCTCAAATAAACTTTTACCCAGTGCAATAAGTGAGTGTAATATATCTTGGAATCTACTGTACTATCAGATATGGACTCATTTTGAATAATTGAAACTAGTTTGTTAACATAGAAATTTTAGTCTGTTTAACCTTACTTATGCCTTCATGTGTAACTTGCAAAGTTCTCCAAATTTCAAATGCAGACTTACATATAGATACTCTATTAAATTCATTTTTATCTAGTGAACAAAATAATATATTCATAGCCTTAGAGTTACTTTGTGCAACTGCTTTTTGGTCAATAGTCCACCGTGCAAAATTAGTCTTAGGTTCAGTGTACTTAGTTTGTGTGATATTTCAAGTTTCTAAACCAATTGACTGTAAATAAATTTTCATTCTACATGACCAATATGTGTAATTACTGTCATTAAAAAGTGGAGGTCTAGCAGTAGATTGTCCTTCGAAAAATGAGTTACTATCAATTGTACTAGCAGTGTTACTAACAGTACTATTACCAGTGTTAGTAGCCATTTAAAACTTTTCAAAAATCACATGATGAATACTTTGAAAACCAATGCTCTGATATAAATGTGAGTTAGCAAAATAATGATCTTAAGGCTAGATTAACACTAGAGGGGGTGAATAGTGTTTAAAGGATTATATGAATATTTTGCAAATTATTTAAGGTTATACTTAGAATGGTGGAATTAATAATCATAGAATCAAAGAGCAGATAAAAGTAAATGCAGTAAAATTAAAAAGGAAAGAATACACAAAGATATTATACTAGTTCCGAGTTACCCTACATTCAGTCCCGCACAATTCCTTGTACAGATTTCTTTTCAACTAGAAAATGCAAATATAATCCCGATTTCAAGGCTATGAGACACACCCTCCAGAATCCCGTCCTCTGGGTATAGTCACTTGATTTCTGGGCTACAAGCACATCCACTAGATTTACGGGCTACTAAGGACATCCAATTGATTTTATGGGCTACAATCACACCCGCAAGTATAGCAGTATGATTCGATAGAGTTTTACAGACTCTGATCTTCAATCTTGATTACCATTGATCCTATAAATCTTGAATAGCACTTTGATCTTGGTTCGAGTGAGAGTGATGAGAGAAATCAGAGAGTAAATGAAGGACAATCAAAATAGTGATGTTTGAATTTGATTCTGGTTAAATTTCGGTAGAGTTTTGGTATATTTTCATTTAGAAAATGAGAGAGTGGAAGGAGGAGAGATTAATAAAAATGATGATTAAAAATTCATTTGTAAGTCTGGTATTTATAGAGGAACAACGGTCATATCCATTCATGAAGAGATACGATGAAAAGACACTTCTTTTGAAATTTAAATTTTGAAAAACTTGGCTACTATGTCGACATACATATATAGAGTATGTCGAGATACTCTTTTTAAAAATTGAAAATACTTTAAAAAATTATTTTGAAAACTCGTTGTTTTGCAAAATAGTTTAATACTTCGTAAAATCATTTAAGCATAGTTTATACATATTTTAATCATAATAAAATTTATATAATAATTTTGAAAACTTTAATATAATGTAAATAATATATATATATATATATATAATCAATACAATTATAACTTATTAAAGTATAAATAAAAATTCAATATATATATAAACTTATAAACACTAAAATAATATCTTTATAAGTATAAGAGATTGAAAATCATTTTGATAAATATTTTGAAAAGATTATTTTAAAACTAGTATATTTAAAAAATAATTCAAAACAAAATTAGAGAAGAAGAGAGAGATCAGAAAAGTGCTATCAAGGTATTAATATAAATTCTACGACTCTATAACTTATCTGGAATATCTTGAAATCTTGAACTCTTTAATACTCATGAGTCTTTATTCTCCAACTCTTGAAACTCTATATCAGTATCTTGAATCTACTCTTGATATTGTACAATCTTCTTAATCAACACCTATCTAATATCCTGCACTATATAGTATATATAAGTTAATAAAACATTAGTATCTATATTTATATAATGTCATATAGTTGTTATCATCAAAACTAATACCTAAGGTACTAACACTATCTAGTCTACTTATTTAAGAGCACCCGAGATAATAAGAAGCAAAACATAAAACCTCGAATCAGAAATTAGTCTGGTGTGTGCGATAAATAATCTCAAAACACTATAAGTTAGTATAGTATCTGGAACGGAGGTTTGGAGAATCATACCTGACATGTTCCTGCATCCATAGAGTTAGTACATAACATCGAATATATGCTACTCTATGATAGTCATCATGGGTGTACTGTACATCAAAATACTAGGGGTGTCATGATATCGACATCGGTAATATCTACATCATGTGACATCTCTAAAGTGATAGAAATAGTCAAACAAATATGGTATCCATCCTCACATTCACTCACTCAGTACGTTCGATATACGATACTCGTATGACCTCAATGCCCAGCCAAGGACTGCTCAACATCCCTGTCTCGGTACTCGAATCCATGCCACTCAATAGGCCAGAAACTATCCTACCATCGCCATAGTCCAGGGTATAATAGATCTAAACATTGTGCAATCCGAGGGTTATCGCCACCCCAAGCGAGTGTCCTCACATACCCCTGATTTATGAGCACATCGAAACCTACGAATACCAACGATCCCTTTGCACGCGTTCTCCATAGCAGAGCTCATCCCTAAACTGTCCTTACAACACCCGTCTAAAATCATCGAGGTTGGGAACTACTCCAGACAACCATCATAAGTCATAGAGTGCCATCATGCGTCCCGTAACTTTCCTTCGATAGTTCCATATATCTAACTCATCGTCGCCTACTCTGCATTCCGAAGTACCGCCATCAATCATTGAAGCCGTTACATCCCATCATGGAATCATCATCGTCAAATCATGAAGTCATCGCGTCGAAGCGTCACATTTTCGCTTCAATTCCAAACCACTCGTCGAAGAGCCATATCATCAAAATCAAACTTCGAACGAACGAATGAACCATCACATCGTGCTCCTCGAAGCCTCTCCATCATCCATGTCAAAATTGGCCAAATCTACCATCATCAGTAGTGGTAGATATCGACCACTTCATAGTAATTGATAACGACCACTTTGGTCGTGTACTTAACCAAAAAGTAGTTGAATACAAACCAAATGAAAATGTTTGGCATCTTCCCTGAAGTCCGAAGCAAATATCCAAGTCTGTCGTCCTTCATCTTCAGATAAGTCAGCATGCACCAATACTCCTCCACATATTTATCCCATCCATTTGATTTTATCATCTTTCGTGCACTCAATCGATATGCATGAAATTTTATCACATCATTTGAGTCCCCATCATGTGTGCATTCGATCGATATACACTAAACTCTATCTAATGAGATTTCATATATCGCCTTCGAACGGAGTTTTCAACCAACTAACAAACAAGCAAACATGCAACCGACAAGCATAGAAATGTTTATAATGGCTTACATATACCTATAATAATGTAATACAACCCATCCAAAACAACCAATGTGGGGTAAATATCAGTGAAAGCCTAAATCTATATTATCGGCAAAATAGTGCATCAATGGGAAAAATGCGCTATTTAATTTAAAAGCATTTTAAAACACTTTTAATTCTTTTTATAAAATAAGATATTAATTTAACTAATTTAGAAATCACGTTTTAAAGTTAGAAAACAGTTTAAAACGTCGTTTTAATACTATATTAACAATCATATTATGGTAAGGGACAATACCACTCACCTCAACCAAATTTATCCAAACCAATGCCAAGTCCTAGAGCTCTCCACCACGAGCGCAACGCAAGAAACATCATCCAAAATGGATCTCGTATGCAAAAGATATGCAATATATAAGCTTTGAAATTAAGTGAGATGTTAAATTAACTTAAATAATTAATCAACCTAATCGTTAACTAACTAATATTAATAAACTTCATACTTACCTTACCCCTACTATTCACGTTATTCATGCAAGCCAATTTCTTGCCACATCATTGCCTCATTCCATTTCTACTCTCTCTTGTACACTTAGTTTTCTGTAGCATGCATACGTACTCATGCAAATTTCCTTCCAACTCCAGCACGCAAGCTCCAACCTCCCTCATGCATGCACTCCACTTCACCACCTTGCCTCATCTACTGCCGTCGCCTTGCACAACCCCCTTCCCCGACCACCAGTCCTGCCACTAACTTCCAACGTGACTGCTGCGTCATCGTCATTTTTTTCTTTTTTTTAACTTACTGACTTTTGGACACATACTGCCAACGCCACCGGACCACCACCCGATGACTGCATTGCACTACCGTTGCCACTACGGCCTTCCCCGACGACTTTGGTGGTCAGCCTCATCCAAAAACTTGAAACACCCATTTAATCTCCAAACTTTTCATGCTTCCACCGACCACCATAGTCATCAACGTCTCAGGTGATCTATATTTCCGCATTCTCCTCATCGAGACGAACAAACCCATATTATCAAAACCTATTTTAATTCTCCTTCAAAAAAATCACCGTTTTGTTGGATTTACTGTTTCCGGCCACCACGGTCAGAACTAGGTTGATCCGATGTCATGACTGCATAGCTCTCGAAAAAATAAAAGGATCTGGATTTTATTTCGTCTAAAATGGTGTTTTTTATTGAGAAAGAAGAGGAGAAAGATAGGTAGGAGTTGTTGCCATGAAAAAGAAAGAGATTCTCGAGGAAGGAGATGCATATATGCGGGGTAGAGTATTTAAAGTAGATGGTAAGGGTTTGTTATGCACCCCTTTTTCTTTGATTTTCAAAATTCCAACATATGTTTTTTTGCTCGTGCGACTTCTAGAAATATCCGATTGCAACGATTTTTCGACCACGTGAATCGTTACATTTTCCCGTTCCAACGGCACAAGTTTTATTGAAATCCAAGACTGTGTCCCGAGATGCTAATTTTGGATGTCTTTATGTTGTACGGGCTGTCAGAACGTCCGATCTTGAAAATTTTAACTATGCAGCTCATAAATGTACTCTTTGACTCCAAGACATTTTTCATCCATCCAAATTCTCCAGTACATTGGTGCGCATATATCGGCATAATACGTGTAACTACCGAAAATGCTAGAAAATAGATCAGGGTCAAAATCGTCCGATAAAATTGTTATGGATCAAAAATGTCAATACTCGACAATGTCTAAAATTATAGAGTCATACGAGCTAATATGAATTTACAAATAATATTTTACGATCCTCCGATATGTAAAATATGTCGTTACACTCTCCCCCACTTTAGAAATTTCGCCCCCGAAATCCCCAAATCAAGCAAGTCAAAATCGACTATTACTATACCTCATGCCTAACAACCATATAAGCATAAGCTATCATATCAAATGCCAACATATATAAGATCAAACATCAAAAAGTAACATTCATGCCTATGCTAGCATACATGATACTAAACTATCTAGTATAAGACATTAAATATGATATCCAACATGAAAGCTGACGAAAAATGAAATCTCACTAAGTGAAGAGCTCCGAATAAGCGGTCCTTATGCTCTTCTTGGTCTCCCAAATGCTATCACCTTCACTTTCATTCTGCTGAACCTTCCCTCTAGAAATGTACAGTCGGAAGTTAGTCCTTTACCTTGTCATTGTATGGAATCCATTCTCCAATACGAGCCTTTATGGTTTTAGTTGTAAACCTATTATGCTAGAATTTAATAAATGTAACAATTTCTGATAAGGTTACATACATTTATTCGAAAAGTGTTTTCAAACCAATGTCATTAGAAATAATATCAAATGATTTGATAAAAAAATTTAGTTAACATAAGGTAAAAATCCGTCCTTGTTTATGTGCGATGCGGTCTTATGAGATACTCTTCTTTTCAATGGTTTAGTTTGGCATCAAAGTCGATTTATGACACTATCACATATATTTCTGATTTGCGTTTCTCATGTTGGTTTGCCAGAATGATCCTGGTAATTTTAATACTCAGGTCAGATTCGAGTAGTTTCAGGATTAGCGAAGACTCTTGGAGTTTCTAGAGAAGAGCTAGAGATCTTCATCAACGTATGGACGTATTTTACTTTTCCATTATGTTTGTTATTTTTCAGCATTTATAAGAACAAACATTTATAACTGTCCAGGCTGAGCTTAGGACATACTCTGATGTATGTATTTAAAATTTCCGCTGTAAAGATTATATAACTAATATATGTTATTCCATTCGTGTAAGATTGTGTTCTTTCTTTATTTTTCTTTTTACCCTTAATAGTCAGTCATTTCGTTCAATTTGAGTTGGATATGTGTGGTTTATTGTTAACTTAAAATTTATGAAAAGACGGGTTGTTACAATTAGTATCAGAGCTTAGTTTGAGAGAACACCTGAGCCTGGTAGGGTTAAAATCTCATCAGAGATATGGTTAGTAATACCCTAGGATGAGTAACTCAAAAGAGATAGGGTAAGCGACACCCTAGAATGAGGTTAGTATTATATATGAGTGTGTATTTATTAATGCTATATAAAAATGATTTTTTTTGGAAAATTGGTAAATGAAATAATTTTACCTAGGATTATAATTTGAATATCTTTCAAAAGATATAGTTATTTATGTAGTGTTTGGTTGTTAAGGGAATGATAATATTCTGTTATTATCATTAGTTGATTGGTTGTTTGATTTAAAAGTTTAAATAAGAACACCTTGTGAATTTAGTTTCACGGTTTGACTATGTGGTGTTCGATAAATAATAATGTTGGTTTAAGATTATAGGAATTTATTTAAAATAAATAAATTTTATCACTGTGTTTAATAAGTGATTTTATAAAATGTGTTTTACAAAGAGATTTTTGAGAATTCAATTCCTGATATTTTGGAAAATCTTAGAAAAATTTAAAATGATCTAGTAGAAGTTTCAATTTTAGGAGCAGAGTTAATAAAATGGAAAGTTGATATTTGTAAAAGATTTTTTATAAAGTTAAACTATCTTTTAAGAGAAATGATTTGAAAGTGATATTTTGAAATAATAAAAGTGGTATTTGAATTCTTAGGAAAGTTGATTCAGAATAAAATTTATTTTGAAAATGGAGTGTTTTAACAAATAAGTCCATCTTTTAATACAAAGGAAATACAGTTTTAAAGAAGATACAGATAGTTTGAAACATATATTTCTAAAATGGTTTGTATAAAAGATTTATAAAAGTAATATTTTATAAATAAAGTAATAGATTTATAAACCGTGTTTTATAAATTTAAAAAATGGATTTGTAATTGATATTTTGTAAATCGATTTATGAATTGAATTTTATAAATAAAGGTGATTTAGAAAGGAATAGATTTATAAATGAAAAATTATAAATAAAGAGATTTTATTAAAAGAAGTTTTATAAAAAGGAAGGAGATTACAAAACATTGTTTTATAAATATAAAAGGGTTTATCTTAAGTAGCGGATGGTTTTTACAAATGGAGATACATTTCGTTTTAAAAGTAAAATAATCTCTTAAAGGAATGTTTTGAAAGTGATATTTGCAAATGGAGTCCAATGGTTTTCAAAGTGATTTAAAATATGTTAAATAACAGGAAGACATAGATTCCAACGCTATTGTTGTAATAAATGTTTTCGAGAAAACAAGGAAGACATAGACTATAACTGTTGTTATAGCAAGTGATTTTCGAAAGAAGATGTTGTTTTTTCATATCCTATGTTTGATGTTAATATTTGAGGTAGGTAACTTATATCTATTTTAAGTTAAATGTCATTCATTTAAGGTCTGATAGGTAACGGTACCCTAACTTGATCGGCTTTATTGTTAACTAATAAATAGTTTAAGTTCAACATCGAAAATTAATATTAATTGACCAGATCCATATACTAGTATTTTTTGGGTTGTCGTAATGATGTTTTATGCAACATTCGTTTCGACCCAATAAAATATGTCTTGGAAAATATGAAGATTTCCTTAAAGATTTATACGGATTTAAGTATATAAAGGTATTTTCTAAGTGTTGAAATAGTTTCTTTGGAAAGAAGCTAGAAATTTTTGGTAAATAATTCTTTTTAAAGTAATTATATATAAAGAAGCATCTTTATAAAAATGTTCGAATAAAAGTTTTATTAAATATTTTCATAAAATTTTTGGGAAGGTTAATAAGTACGTATGAGGTACATAGATCATTTCGTTGCACGATTTTGATCTAAGATTCGAGTACGGAACTTTGAGGTGTTTACACTAGTCCGAAAAAGGATTTATCACTTGATTCTTTATGATGAACATTGATGAGGATTTGTGGTTGGGTACTTCCTTTTGTTGGAACTGGACCAGCCCGCAGCGGAAGTTATGGGTGAATTTCAAAAATTTTTACCCTATTATATCTTTATTGGGCCTATGAAGTCTAATTGAATTAGAACATTTCTAAATTTAATTTAAATAAAATCATTTATTTTATTTAAATTCAAATATATTAAAATATAAAATTAATTTAATTTGATTTAGTTTATACATAAATGTACCATATACATATATGTGTGAGTGCATGTATAACATAATAATCCGTGAAAGGTATAATATGCTCATATGTAGAAGTTAGGATTTATATCGCAATAGACATATTAGCTCATTTTGTATGTCATGTATGTTGTCCAAATATGTGCATGTATGTGTGTTACAAACACACACACATATAAGTATAAATATATTATATATAATATAAGAACATAAAACATTTATATATAGATAAATATATACATATATATATAGAAAGAGAGAGAGAGAAATTATTTATAATTCAAAATTAACTTAGTTTTGCAAACATAATAATTTTAGTATTTTAATTTGTATATATTATGAATAAAATAATGTTTTCATCCATAAATAATTAACATAAAAATCTATTGATGAAAATTCAAATTTTACAATTTTCGAAAATCTAGGATAATAAAATAAAGCTTAGAAAAAATTTGGAGATTTTTCAAAGTTGAAATATTATTTAAAAAAAAAACAAATACATTGATTTTGGAAATAATTATTTAATATAAAATAATGTATTATTAAAAATTCAAAATTTAAAATTTCAAAAATTCTAGGATCATGAATGAAAGGATACGAAAATTTTTAAAGAATTTTTCAATTAAATTATTATTTTTAATAAATCATAAACAGTTTTTTCGAAATAATATTAATCACTAAAAATAATTAACTTTATTAAAAAAAATCTTAAAATTATATTTCTAAAATGATATAATATTTTTAAAAAATATAAAATTGAATTTTTAATGTAATAATTATTTTATATATAATAAACAATTAAAAAATTCAATAAATGTTAATCTAAAAATATGAATATATGTATGATAATTAATTTCGAATTTGTAAATTCATATTATATATAAATAAGTGTACTAAATTTTTTAAATCATATATGTCTTATATATGCTATTACGAGAGAGAAATATACACTAAAATATATATATATATATATATGAATTTATTAATAAATATATATAAAACAATTATTAATGACAAAAAGTGATTTTGTATAGTAAAAAACATTTGTCTATACATAAATCAAATAGTATAATAAACAAATTATGCACATAACCAAACTAATTTATGACAACTACATCTACATACAAAATCTCGCCTAACTAAACTTATAGTAGCAATATATTTAAACAGATATGAAATTGCTCATTATAGGATCATATAATATAATTTAATTACTGTAATATGAATTAAAATTACCAATTTAATAATTCCTTTGAATCCACGTTGAAGCAATGACTTCCCTTCCTTTTACTTTTCTTGATTCGTCAGATTGCAAGTCCGGAATCATCGACCTCTAACTATCGAATAGTATTATTTTAATTTGAAATATATTTGAGAATTTTGGAGTGGATTGAGAGCTATGTTTTAAACTGCAATGTAGAAGGTAATGGCGGCCAAAAGGTTAGTCCTTATTTTATAAATATATACATACATACATACATACATACATACATATAGGGTTGTATTAGAAAGAAACGAGGAAAATCTTTTCACCCATTCTCACTTGATCTCAACCCATTATCTCAAGCCAATTCCTTATGTTTTAGCCACCCCTAGACCTTCCCAAAACTGAAATTTTGCAGCCCTAATGATGGGCCTTAAACCCATCTAAGCCCGAGCCAAACTACTATGCAATTAAATCTAATTTAATCGCTCGTTGATTTTGTATATCGATCGATATATTTATAACTGTTATAAATATATACAACATTATTTATTTTTCAAATCGTATTCAAATTTTATAATTAATATTTCATAAATATTAATTAATTTATAACAATTATAAACTAATTAAATCGTTCGGTCTTTAGGGAATTCATCATTTCGGCTGTGTAACTCTTGGGTGTAAATTTGGTCAGCGATTAACATCGAACTATTTTAATTTTTACGTTCACACGTCACTTAGCAGGTGGTGTGACATTATGGCCAAATTTATCGCTTACTTGTTTTCGGTAAAATCCAATTTTAGTTTAATAAGCGTTACCCGGTTGTGACATTTGTTTACACCAATTCTCTTCGTCAAAACTATATCGCTTTGGACTTATGGAATTTGGTAATGGTCAAAATTCCAACCTCATCCACATTCAACTTTATAGTCCAAATACAAATTCCTTGGTTCAATAATAACAATTATTATTAACCGAAATGCTCTGGCCAGAGACTTTGACTTTGAGTTAACTGTGATACTAACCGCGGATAACTAAGGAGACGAATCCTCTCTTGAATAGTGCTTCACTTCCAGTACTTCCACTCGACCCAACTATAGTCACTCGATGGACGTCATGCCATGATTTGGCTATAATCAAAGTGGAGCTTTCATATTGAAGATCCACAGTATTCTCAAGTCGATAGAACTGTGTAAATTAGTCACATTGACATTTTTTGTTTGACCTTAGTTATATTAATCAACAGAAAACTATCGAGTGAGTCGTTCCATATTTATCCAATAACTATTAGTACGTAACCCCTAGGTGCCCCAACAGTCATGAGTAATACACTGCCCAACATTTTGAGAGCGTTACGTACTCCAGTCTCGATGGATACATCGATATCCAGTCTCGATGCACCTTGACTAGGAACATTTAAAATGGTATATTTGTTTCGTTGTGATAAATTAATCACGGTTACAACACTTTGTAACTACCATCACAAAATATACCATTTATGGATTTTTCTATTAAATATACATTTAATTAAGTTAATTGATTAATATAATCACATTATATCAAGTATATAATAGGAAGAAAATACCTATTATTTCGAACATGATTAGTCAACGAGTTAGATATATGTAACAAATTACATAATTGCCCCTAGGGCATACCCCTAACTCTATCAATCTCCCACTTGCACTTGAGGTCAATTATGGAATCTAATTCCAACTTCTCTAATTAGATTTCTCAAAACCAATTAGGTTGGTCTCTTAGTGAATTGGTATGCTATTATGTTTTAATTATCAACTTTGTCGATTAACTCTCTCTGACACTGATAAACTGCCTTCATCATGTGGAATGAATCGAAGTATGTCTTTCAACTTCTAGTGAGCTTTAAGTTCTATCATGACCAATTTCATGACATTGTTATCTTATAACAATATTATGGGATTTCTCAACATTTGGAATCACCTTTGGCTCAATTATAAATTTGTGCATTTATATCTATATACATTGGTTTATTGTAGCGCTATTCAAGTTAATGTTCTCAACATTTCGTTGAATCGACCACAATCACTTTTATTTTGAAACATTTTCAAATTAAATGTTTTAACTTAAATTTTATCATTGACACGTTATACTCAATATCACTTATAAAAGTTTGTGTCCAAACGTTTCATCATAACGAGTTCGTTGTTTCTATAAATAATTCTCTATTATTTCATAAATACGTGAGAACACCTCAAACAACCATTTAGTGATATTAATTTAGATTTTATATTTGCTCCTTGTATCAAATACATAAACAAAACACAATATCATATACAACATAACCTGTATGATAATTCCTGTTGCTAATGAATCCAACTTACATGTTCTCTTTTTAATTGGGTGCTCTTGTATATCGTTTCGGGACAATCCCTATATCTTTTATACTCACCATAAAAGACATCATTTACAATCCAAAATTGAGTATTAAACAACTAAAGTTGATTTTAATACAAGCATATTGTTAAAATCAACAACTTGTTGTTTACTTATAGTTTAGAAATATCAATGTACCTTTTAACGTTCTTTCTTATGAACACACGCTTCCGCTGCACTTTGATTGAAAATCAAACTATTTTATATTTATATCAAAATACTTATTCAATCTTGATGCTTATTGTAACAACCCGTATATTTGGACCATTTAAATTGACAATAATCCACACATGTCAACTTAAATAATACAAAACACGAATCATTATGGGATTATAAATACATAAATGTAAATGAGAATCAATACAACATCACAGAACAGTCACAGAATAATGCAGCGGAAAATACATCGTCATAATATCAGTTCATGAAGCCACTATATAATATACAACAATGTCTCAACATCAAGTGACTAGTACCAAAAATGTCCAACAGACTAGGACATCAATACAGGAATATAAATAGACTGATAAAGATAAATGCTAAGCCTTCAGCATCTTCAACCAACCTTGATCAGCAACCGGATAGCTTCAGACTGACCCGAGCATATGCAAAAGAAACACTCGAGTCAGGACTCAAAATCTTATACAATTAAATCAAGTGCAAGGTAATAGCTCATAACTTAAAGATGGGTGAAATAACATCTCTAAGGATCCGATAAACTATCTATATATACAATAGAATACGATAGGTAGATAATGTCTAATCAGTAAAGTACGATATTCAAATAGTGTTAAGTCATGACCCATACCACCCTTAACACATTTTATTCCCAAGAGCATATACAAGACCATAGTTTCCCCAAAACCGGAAGTCACCAGATGGCAATCCATATACTAAAGGTACAAACAAAACGTAGTGGTCGTGAATAGGATAATCAGTATGACAAGGTACATGAGGCGATACCAACTAGGATACTAGTAGTTGCGTGATTCGGACTGATGTTGAGCATAGCAGCTACTACCTCAACACCGCGAAACAACACTCCCAAATCAAGGGGTGCACCCAAATCGAATCACAAAAGTAATAGATATGGTATCGAAGAAGTGCGTCCGCTAGAGGTAGCGAACCTCAATGGCCCGGCGCGGCTCCTATTTTAGTCATGTTAGGGGTCGTCCAATATCGTTCTCTTTCTTCAGTCAACGCGTTCACCAAACCATCCACTTCATTCTGGATCAACACTTCGCGTGTAATAGTTATTAAAGTGGTTTTCGGTATCGACAGAGAGTATGTCCATATCTGTAACAACCCGAGATTTCGCAATCATCTGATCATCGTCAAATGACGATTAAAATCGTTGGTTAATTGCTACTGCGGTTTAAATCGATTTGAAATTCCTTTTATAAATTTTGTAAGGATTGTAGTGGGCTTGAAAGAAAAAGAATATTGTGGCCCATACTTGTTTCTGCCGTGATATCTAACTAAAGAAAACCGTCCCTTTGATCCCTCCTTCATTTTCGTATACCCAACCCTTTTTCTTTTTTCGTTCATTCGAGAAAACCCTAGGTCTAAGAAACGAAATAATGGCGGTCTCGTCCTGGCGATTTAGGGCTTCGAGACTTTCGAATTGACGTCGCTTGAAGGGGTTTGCCATGCTCGTCTTCTCTTCGACAGAGGTGAGTGAAAGCTCACATCTAATTTCCCGACCCTGTTGGTTTTCGTTCGTTTCTGGTTAACTTTGATCTATGGGTTTTATTGTGAAAAATTTGGTTTTGTCGACTTCGTTCGATTTTATCTGATAATTAGTGGTTTCGACGTTGACCATTTTAAATCGAATTGCCGAAGTATCGAGTTGTTTTGTTGTTCCTTCGGCTTTAATTGATTTCATGGTAGCCAGGGTTTATAAATTTCCATGATATTGATTTTTGTCTATGTGATTTCGGCATTTCTTTGATTTTGGGACAACTCCAGTTTTGAAATCTGACTTAGTGGATTCCTTGTTCATCACGGTTTCGACTTGAATTAATTTCTTTGAATTGTTGGCATTGATTTCGAAACAAATTCACTGCTCGTCCCACTTTGAATTGGAACTGCAGTCTATCATTTCTGTAGTATACTCGGTTCGTCTGATTGCTGCTTGCTGTTTGATTTTTGTAAAAGTGTCGGGCTTGCACTGTCACCTGTTCTGCATATGTGTGCATATACACAAATATGTTTGTGTGTATGCATATATGAGTGGATTGACTTGATAAATATAGTTCATGTAATTACAGTGCCTAATAGCTACTGTCTTGAATTAATTATGTTGGTTTTTGCAATTGCTTTCGATATTAATTTCGAAGTTGTTTTGAACTTGCGGCACCTTGTTGCCACTGCATATACTTTGTAGCTCTGTTTCCTTGTAGTCTTCATGTTTATGACTTGTTGGTTCATTGCTGTATTGTTATATTAATGGTGCACTTGTCTGCTTCATCTTTTGATCATCATATTTCCTGACTTGTACTGTTGTTCATGTATGCACTATGCACTCATTCCAGCAGTTGTCTTTGCATTCTGTAGTCATGTGTACATCACTAACACTCGAGTCTGGTTCATTGATTAGTGAGTTGTATTTATGAACCTTGTCGAGTCTGATTTTTCTGGAATGCCACTGTTTCAAGTATTGTGGTCTTCATGGATGTTGTGTCTGCATTCACTACCTCATTTTGTATTTGCTTTGAACCATGCTCATTTGAGGCTTACATTGTCTGATGACTGCACTATTCACTATACTTATAGGTTGCTGCATCATGTTGTTTACCTGTAGTTGTATTCACTTAATGTTGCATTATTTTGGGTCCGGCCCTGTTGCTTGAGATGTTGGTTCGATCTTGTGTCTGTAGTTAAAGTCATGTACACTCTGTCGAGTTACTGTTGCATTTAAGTTGCTTAATTCCTTTCCACAACTTGACTGTGTGGTCTGGATCATTCATGTTGCCACTGGTAGCCATGGTTTCTAGTACGTGTTCATTTCCACTTGATTCTGATCAGTGTCATTGCACTTTGCTTAATTCGTTTGCAGTTGTACTTGGTTGCTCCAGTGTACATCCCTTGTTGATTCTTTTGAACCTGTCTTTGAACTGCACTATTATAAACAGGTTGTCTCGAGCATATGTTGAAGTTGAGAATAAGGTGTGCATTTGATCTATTCCTTGGAGTTAGTGGTATTGCTGTGAACATGTCTGTTGTGTTACTGAACCTTTCTTAGTTGAGTTTTGATTTGTACATCATGTTGCCAGTCTGGATTCGAGTGTCCCTGTGTATTGTACTCGAGCTCACTGTATTGCGTGATGTGTATTACTTGTGGTTGCCTCTGTCCACCCACTTGAATTCTGGTTTTGATTTCTTCAGTATTGAAGTGTTTTGTCCATGATTATGTTGGCAAGGGGTTACTTACTTGTTGCCTCTGATTTGGTCATTTCTATTTGGGTTGATGTCATTTGCAGTTACACTTGAGCAGCTGGACTTGAGTCTTTGTTGAGTTTCTTGGAGTCTCCATTGTTAGTGAACTTGTATTTTATAGTTTACTAGCCCTGGCCTTAGTTCTCAAGTATCACTGCATACCATGTCGCCACTCCGGCAGTTGCAGTTCACTAACATATGCAGGACCATTCCAATTGAGGGGTTGTAGCTGCTATCCATATGAGTTTTTGCAGTGTTATCATATTCTCATAGTGGCAATTAGTTTGCAATTGTATTCATGTTGCCTTCCTTGATTTGCTCCGCACTTGTATTCTTTCACTGGGTCACCTGGTTGAGGCTGCCATCGACTCGTACATGGCCTCATCTCTGTTTTGATACTGAAGCTTGGTCTTGTGATCTTCTCCTTACAATGGTGCGAGATAGCTTGTATATAAATTAGCGGTCTCGACCATTTGAGATATTTGGATTTGTTTTCGAACTTCCTTGAGTTGAACCCGATTTCGGGGTTTGACCTTGTGATCAGTTGTGACTTTCACTAAACTTTTGTGTATCCCCTGCGATAGTGGCGAGGCAGTACACGCGTGCGTGTACTGCAGCCCTATCAGAATTGACAGTTTTAAATTGATTTAGTCGATTTGATAAATTGTTTATTTGTCTCTGTTGATGATTTAAATCTGCTGATTTTTGGTTAAACACTGTTAAGTGTTATATTGACCGTTATCCGGTTTCTTTGTTTAAAGAATCGGATAGACGGGAATTATTGTGACGGTCGTCTATTTAAATTATTGCTACCTATATGCACTAATAAACTGGTTTGAATTAGACTGACCTGGGTATTATTTTCTTTTGAATGTAATACTCGGGTCAGACCCGAGTTATTTCAGGTTGTAGATTTTCTTCTTTGAGTTGCTGTTCAGGATTTGAAGACTTTTCACATCTTCTGAAGTTGTCCGTGTCATTTTGTAGTAGTCGTGTCATTATATAGAACGATATGTATTCATGTATATTAGTTGATAATGTACTTGTATATATAACTTCTAGAGTCGACAGTTGTAGTTGTATCATATGTATTGTGTCAATTATGTATCAACTGACATCAGTTATATATATATGAGACTTTTGTTTTTATCTGTGTTCCGCATTTATATTATCTGTGTTATTATTATATCTAATGTCCTAAACTATTATGAACTATCGTAGTTTGTTTTATACTGATAATTGGGTGTGTCGATGGGAGTAAATAAATGATAGATGAAAAATAAAAAGTATATACCACTCCTATCGAGATAACCAATATTAGTGTAAGGCAAATTACGGATGGTCGCTCCTATCCAGCCTTATTCTTCGTAATAATAGACAGTATTTCTTTTAATACTCTTTGTTATTATGAGCATAGAGGTGGGGCGTTACAGTTGGTATCAAAGCTTGGGGTTTATGGACATAATATAAAACTTAACTCGGAAGGAACATATGTTACAACTATTGGTCGGTGTTTTATTTGTACTTTGAGTCAAAACTAAAGTTTTGAAATTTGGATGAAATTTTTAAATAACTTTATTTAAAAATAAAAGTGAAACTGTGTTTTGTTGATTTGATTAAATTGTGTTCTGTTTATCAGAGTGCGCAGCGGAAACTGTCTTCGCTGAGTACAACTGATAATCTTTTTGATTTAAGAATCAAAATACGAAATTGATATGAATTTCATTTGTTGTTCACATACCTGTAATTATTTTGTTTCTTTGAGAATTTCGAATCCGAATTGAGGATTCGAAGAAATTGCAGATATGTGATTTTGTTGAAATTTCCGCTGGCTTTCTTTTGTACTAATCATCTAGTGATTAGATTTTTGCTGTTTTGAAATATCTTCATTGAAGATACATTTGAATGATTCTTTGTCCATTTTGTAGTACGTGCAAAAATTTAAATTGCACGTTATTGCATTAAATTTACGTTGAACCGATGCTTGGTTATGAAACGTATTATGTTGCCGTTATTTTTACAACGGAATTTTACACCAATGCTATATTTTGAAGTACGGTGTTTTGTGGCATTTTGATGAATGAAAATTCTCTGATATTACATTTATATGTAAATTGTTTTGATGTGATTTTGACGTTTTAAAATTACTGTCGCTTTGGCTTCAGTAACCGTCAAATTTTAAAAAGTGGATTTTCAAGCGGTTATACCGCAATGCTGAGTTGTAACCGTTGTTACGGTATTTTGAGAAGTACAATTTCCTTATCGAAATTGTTACTAATATTGCTGCTTTAATCACGTGATTGGAAAAATCGTTTTAAAATGAAAATTGTTTTATAAATTTTTAATAGTTTGCGTTTTCAAAAGAATGAGAAAGCGACTTAAACGATTCAGCAAAATCGAGGATTATGACCCCTTTCTTTTACTGTTTCGCTTAACTCCGGACTTGTCCAGTTGAGAATGCGAATTGTTATTTTTGCAAAATAAATAAAATTGTTCAAAAATTTTACAGTTTGCGATTTCAAAAGAATGAGGAAGCGATTTAAACGTTTCAGCAAAATCGAGGATTATGACCCCTTTCTTTTACTGTTTCGCTTAACTCCGGACTTGTCCAGTTGAGAATGCGAATTGTTATTTTTGCAAAATAAATAAAATTGTTTTCAAAAATTTTACAGTTTGCGATTTCAAAAGAATGAGGAAGCGATTTAAACGTTTCAGCAAAATCGAGGACTATGACCCCTTTCTTTTACTGATTCGCTTAATTCCGGACTTGTCCGTTTGAGAATGTAAAGTGTATTTTTACGAAATACACAATTTTGCACTTTCAAGGAAACGAAGAAGAGATTTAAACGATTTAGCAAAAGTGCGGAGTATGGAACCACACTTTTACTTTTTCGGTTAATTCCGGACTCGTTAATTGAAATATTTGATGCTTTCGTGTGCTTTCGAGCCACTATGATGGACCTTCGGGTCATATGATGGACCTTCGGGTCATATGATGGACCTTCGGGTCAAATACCAGTACTAGACCTTCGGGTCAATCTGATGGGCGCCAAAATTATGTTGAGTACTTGGTAGGCTTCGGCCATTTGTTGATGCACGTGCGGCGAATTAAAAACTCGCCATCTGATGGGATCGATCCAAGCTTTTATGTTGATTTTCTAGTCTTCTTAATTGATTTCTAGATATTTGTTGTTTCCAATTATCTGCAGGTAATTGGATATTTGTTGATATGAGTTCTGGTTATCGTTTTTGATAATCAGATATTTGTTGTTTCTAATTATCGCTTGTGATAATTAGATATTTGTTGATATGAGTTCTGGTTATCGTTTTTGATAATCAGATATTTGTTGTTTCTAATTATCGCTTGTGATAATTAGATATTTGTTGATATGAGTTCTGGTTATCGTTTTTGATAATCAGATATTTGTTGTTTCTAATTATCGCTTGTGATAATTAGATATTTGTTGATATGAGTTCTGGTTATCGTTTTTGATAATCAGATATTTGTTGTTTCTAATTATCGCTTGTGATAATTAGATATTTGTTGATATGAGTTCTGGTTATCGTTTTTGATAATCAGATATTTGTTGTTTCTAATTATCGCTTGTGATAATTAGATATTTGTTGATATGAGTTCTGGTTATCGTTTTAGATAATCAGATATTTGTTGTTGTGATAATTAGATATTTGTTGATATGAGTTCTGGTTATCGTTTTTGATAATCAGATATTTGTTGTTTCTAATTATCGCTTGTGATAATTAGATATTTGTTGATATGAGTTCTGATTATCGTTTTTGATAATCAGATATTTGTTGCTTTTAATTATCGCTTTAGATAATTAAATATTTGTTGCTTTGAAATTTAATTATCGCTTTTGATAATTAAATATTTGCTGCTTTGAGATTTAATTATCGTTTTAGATAATTAAATATTTGCTGATTTGAGATTTAATTATCGCTTTAGATAATTAAATATTTGTTGCTTTGAGATTTAATTATCGCTTTAGATAATTAAATATTTGCTGATTTGAGATTTAATTATCGCTTTAGATAATTAAATATTTGTTGCTTTGAGATTTAATTATCGCTTTAGATAATTAAATATTTGCTGCTTTGAGATTTAATTATCGCTTTAGATAATTAAATATTTGCTGATTTGAGATTTAATTATCGCTTTTGATAATTAAATATTTGCTGATTTGAGATTTAATTATCGCTTTTGATAATTAAATATTTGCTTATTTGAGATTTAATTATCGCTTTTGATAATTAAATATTTGTTGAATTTGAAATTTGATTATCGTTGCGATAATCGAATATTTGTTGATTTGAGAAATTTAATTATCGTTTTGATGATTGAATATTTGCGACTTTTGAGATTTGAGCTTCGTCTTTTTCTCTGGCGATTCAGGTGAGTAATTTGATTTACTCACATTAAATTCGTGCTCTGTATGGGATTTCTGCTCTGTTTTTCCTTCTCTTTTAGTTGCTGGAACTCGATTGATTCTTGCTTCAGACAGTCGTCTGATTTTGATTCCTTAATCCCCACGATGTTGGTTCTTTTGATTTGAATCAGTCGAACCTTTTGATTTCATTTCTAATACTTCCCCTGCTGACACTTGCTTTGCTTATACATCCGACATTGCCATGCTCGTTTGGTTGTTACCTTTTATCCATTTATTCCCTAGGATTGCGTGGACGCAATTTCTTTAAGGAGGGGAGTCTGTAACAACCCGAGATTTCGCAATCATCTGATCATCGTCAAATGACGATTAAAATCGTTGGTTAATTGCTACTGCGGTTTAAATCGATTTGAAATTCCTTTTATAAATTTTGTAAGGATTGTAGTGGGCTTGAAAGAAAAAGAATATTGTGGCCCATACTTGTTTCTGCCGTGATATCTAACTAAAGAAAACCGTCCCTTTGATCCCTCCTTCATTTTCGTATACCCAACCCTTTTTCTTTTTTCGTTCATTCGAGAAAACCCTAGGTCTAAGAAACGAAATAATGGCGGTCTCGTCCTGGCGATTTAGGGCTTCGAGACTTTCGAATTGACGTCGCTTGAAGGGGTTTGCCATGCTCGTCTTCTCTTCGACAGAGGTGAGTGAAAGCTCACATCTAATTTCCCGACCCTGTTGGTTTTCGTTCGTTTCTGGTTAACTTTGATCTATGGGTTTTATTGTGAAAAATTTGGTTTTGTCGACTTCGACTTCGTTCGATTTTATCTGATAATTAGTGGTTTCGACGTTGACCATTTTAAATCGAATTGCCGAAGTATCGAGTTGTTTTGTTGTTCCTTCGGCTTTAATTGATTTCATGGTAGCCAGGGTTTATAAATTTCCATGATATTGATTTTTGTCTATGTGATTTCGGCATTTCTTTGATTTTGGGACAACTCCAGTTTTGAAATCTGACTTAGTGGATTCCTTGTTCATCACGGTTTCGACTTGAATTAATTTCTTTGAATTGTTGGCATTGATTTCGAAACAAATTCACTGCTCGTCCCACTTTGAATTGGAACTGCAGTCTATCATTTCTGTAGTATACTCGGTTCGTCTGATTGCTGCTTGCTGTTTGATTTTTGTAAAAGTGTCGGGCTTGCACTGTCACCTGTTCTGCATATGTGTGCATATACACAAATATGTTTGTGTGTATGCATATATGAGTGGATTGACTTGATAAATATAGTTCATGTAATTACAGTGCCTAATAGCTACTGTCTTGAATTAATTATGTTGGTTTTTGCAATTGCTTTCGATATTAATTTCGAAGTTGTTTTGAACTTGCGGCACCTTGTTGCCACTGCATATACTTTGTAGCTCTGTTTCCTTGTAGTCTTCATGTTTATGACTTGTTGGTTCATTGCTGTATTGTTATATTAATGGTGCACTTGTCTGCTTCATCTTTTGATCATCATATTTCCTGACTTGTACTGTTGTTCATGTATGCACTATGCACTCATTCCAGCAGTTGTCTTTGCATTCTGTAGTCATGTGTACATCACTAACACTCGAGTCTGGTTCATTGATTAGTGAGTTGTATTTATGAACCTTGTCGAGTCTGATTTTTCTGGAATGCCACTGTTTCAAGTATTGTGGTCTTCATGGATGTTGTGTCTGCATTCACTACCTCATTTTGTATTTGCTTTGAACCATGCTCATTTGAGGCTTACATTGTCTGATGACTGCACTATTCACTATACTTATAGGTTGCTGCATCATGTTGTTTACCTGTAGTTGTATTCACTTAATGTTGCATTATTTTGGGTCCGGCCCTGTTGCTTGAGATGTTGGTTCGATCTTGTGTCTGTAGTTAAAGTCATGTACACTCTGTCGAGTTACTGTTGCATTTAAGTTGCTTAATTCCTTTCCACAACTTGACTGTGTGGTCTGGATCATTCATGTTGCCACTGGTAGCCATGGTTTCTAGTACGTGTTCATTTCCACTTGATTCTGATCAGTGTCATTGCACTTTGCTTAAGTCGTTTGCAGTTGTACTTGGTTGCTCCAGTGTACATCCCTTGTTGATTCTTTTGAACCTGTCTTTGAACTGCACTATTATAAACAGGTTGTCTCGAGCATATGTTGAAGTTGAGAATAAGGTGTGCATTTGATCTATTCCTTGGAGTTAGTGGTATTGCTGTGAACATGTCTGTTGTGTTACTGAACCTTTCTTAGTTGAGTTTTGATTTGTACATCATGTTGCCAGTCTGGATTCGAGTGTCCCTGTGTATTGTACTCGAGCTCACTGTATTGCGTGATGTGTATTACTTGTGGTTGCCTCTGTCCACCCACTTGAATTCTGGTTTTGATTTCTTCAGTATTGAAGTGTTTTGTCCATGATTATGTTGGCAAGGGGTTACTTACTTGTTGCCTCTGATTTGGTCATTTCTATTTGGGTTGATGTCATTTGCAGTTACACTTGAGCAGCTGGACTTGAGTCTTTGTTGAGTTTCTTGGAGTCTCCATTGTTAGTGAACTTGTATTTTATAGTTTACTAGCCCTGGCCTTAGTTCTCAAGTATCACTGCATACCATGTCGCCACTCCGGCAGTTGCAGTTCACTAACATATGCAGGACCATTCCAATTGAGGGGTTGTAGCTGCTATCCATATGAGTTTTTGCAGTGTTATCATATTCTCATAGTGGCAATTAGTTTGCAATTGTATTCATGTTGCCTTCCTTGATTTGCTCCGCACTTGTATTCATTCACTGGGTCACCTGGTTGAGGCTGCCATCGACTCGTACATGGCCTCATCTCTGTTTTGATACTGAAGCTTGGTCTTGTGATCTTCTCCTTACAATGGTGCGAGATAGCTTGTATATAAATTAGCGGTCTCGACCATTTGAGATATTTGGATTTGTTTTCGAACTTCCTTGAGTTGAACCCGATTTCGGGGTTTGACCTTGTGATCAGTTGTGACTTTCACTAAACTTTTGTGTATCCCCTGCGATAGTGGCGAGGCAGTACACGCGTGCGTGTACTGCAGCCCTATCAGAATTGACAGTTTTAAATTGATTTAGTCGATTTGATAAATTGTTTATTTGTCTCTGTTGATGATTTAAATCTGCTGATTTTTGGTTAAACACTGTTAAGTGTTATATTGACCGTTATCCGGTTTCTTTGTTTAAAGAATCGGATAGACGGGAATTATTGTGACGGTCGTCTATTTAAATTATTGCTACCTATATGCACTAATAAACTGGTTTGAATTAGACTGACCTGGGTATTATTTTCTTTTGAATGTAATACTCGGGTCAGACCCGAGTTATTTCAGGTTGTAGATTTTCTTCTTTGAGTTGCTGTTCAGGATTTGAAGACTTTTCACATCTTCTGAAGTTGTCCGTGTCATTTTGTAGTAGTCGTGTCATTATATAGAACGATATGTATTCATGTATATTAGTTGATAATGTACTTGTATATATAACTTCTAAAGTCGACAGTTGTAGTTGTATCATATGTATTGTGTCAATTATGTATCAACTGACATCAGTTATATATATATGAGACTTTTGTTTTTATCTGTGTTCCGCATTTATATTATCTGTGTTATTATTATATCTAATGTCCTAAACTATTATGAACTATCGTAGTTTGTTTTATACTGATAATTGGGTGTGTCGATGGGAGTAAATAAATGATAGATGAAAAATAAAAAGTATATACCACTCCTATCGAGATAACCAATATTAGTGTAAGGCAAATTACGGATGGTCGCTCCTATCCAGCCTTATTCTTCGTAATAATAGACAGTATTTCTTTTAATACTCTTTGTTATTATGAGCATAGAGGTGGGGCGTTACAGTATCCGATCCCGGTCTCTTTAATAACTACGTATTTATTACCCAATGGTCGGTTAACTTAACGTTTAAAACAAATCAAAGTCCAAAAGTCAAGGTGCAAATTTAACTTCCAAATTTTGACATTTCACGATTCAATTTATTTCGGATATTTAAAATCATATTTCCAAATGAAATCTGTAGTCCAAACATTTGAATTAACAATATAATTAAGTATTCAAGTTTAATTTAATAACTCACTTATTAAATTTAGTTCAAAATCAATTAATTCAAATTTACCGGTTAACTAGTTCGAATCGTTAAATCAAATTCTATTTATCTCAATTCATATTTACATTCATCGTTACATTAAATATAATCATGAATTTGATTATATCAATTTCATTAGATTTAAAATCATTTACCTTTAAATTGTCGCTAAATTTAATCCATAAAACTTTAGTTAGGTTCGTATTCCATTTAAGTCAAAATTTCTTAAATCTAAATTATTATTTATAACAAGTTCAAATCTATTTAATTTAAACTTAGTTTAAATCTGCATCTACCAATCTAATAAATTAAAGTATTAAATTCTAAAACTCACTTGTTTTAAGTTTTATTTCAATCAAATTTGCCAATTCATTTTTCTTCAATTAAATAGATTTATTAATCCGTTTCAATTTAATCCATTAATTTATTCCAATTAATCCATTAATTTATTCCAATTAAATCCATTAATTTATTTCAAATAAATCCATTAATTTATTTCAATTAAATCCATTTATTTATTTCAATTAAATCCATTAATTTATTTCAATTAAATCCATTAAGTCGTTACTTGATTTCCAAACAAATTATTAAGTTCATTTCTTAATTTCAAATAGATTTCAATTTCAAAATAATTTTTGTTGACCAATCGGGTTTCTTATTTTTAATTGTCTATCCTAGGCCAAGTTATTTAAGTGGGTATTTATCATTTCAACCCGATATCATTTAATATAAAACAAGGCATAGCAAAGGGAACTTGCAGTGTGATAACTGGGATGGTGTCAAAGTAAATAAACAAGCAATAGCAACCATACATAACAAATTAACAATTTATTCAAATAATCCCGAAATAACCATATTAACTTACATTTGTTATTATGCAAATTAATACAATTATTCCTAGAATCCAACGGATTAAAGATAATTACATTTAGATTTTTACTTGGTGTCCGTTATCAAATTTCTACATCAATCGTACTTATCAATTTTAATGTCACTATTATTTACTCTAATTAACATCGTATTACAGTTCAACATGTTAAATAATACATGGCGTCAAATTTTTAGAACTTAACAGTTTATTTCAACCAAATTTTAACAACCAACAATTTAATATCCAATTTAATATTAACGACAATTATCACTTGATTTTCATAGCATAATAGATTTTGAGTCGTGAATGAAATATTCACCTTGCGTGGTTGGAGAAGATGGCGCAGCACGAAGAAAAATAGACAAAATAGACCCTAATAGGCACGACGCTAAATGAACACAACTGCAATCAAACAAATAATTAATCAATAATTCGTTTATTGCAATATATCGGTCGAAAATATATATATATATATATATATATATATATATATATATATATATATACCATACCGAATCACAGAAACTTAGATAGATCTGATAAACTGAGCGGAAGCCTACGTCTCCGGAGCAATAGCTGATACAAACACAGTAAGCACTGTACGTAAGCAACTAGATTTTCAAAAGTTATATACTGAAACTATAAACTAAACTTAGCAACTAACTAATATCACTGCTTTTCATATTTTCAACTGTACATAATTTAAGAGCAAGGTGGTCGGGTTTGAACTGAGTGGGGCGGAGGGGAGTGGGACGGCAGGCGGCTGGGTAGGGTATGGGCCGGGTTGGGTTGGCGGAGGCGGAGCTGGGCGAAGTCAGAGGACGCGGGGAGGCGAGCTGTGGGTTCGGGTGGCGTTGGTGTGGGTGGTGCGTGCTGGGCGTGACGCGGGTGGTGGGTGCAGGCGGAGGCAGGGGCTGGGTGGGTGGTCTGGGCGCTGGGGTACGGCAGTGGGGCGGAGGGCTGGCTGGGCTGTTGGGTGACAGGCGGTGGGGAAGGCTGGTGTGGGGTGGGCTGGTGCGGAGGGAGGCTCGAGGCGCGGGCTGAGGCGAGTGGGTTGGTGGCGGGGCTGGACGCGGGCAGAGGCGAGCTGGAGGTGGACAGTGGGGAGGTGCTGGGCGGAGGGCTGGCTGGGGCAGGGCGGAGCGGTGGCTGGGGAAGGTAGTAGGCGTGCTGGCGGACGGCGAAGGGGAGGCTGGGCTGGCGGCGTGCGAAGGGAAGGCTGGGCTGGCGGCGTGCGAAGGGAAGGCTAGCGGAGGGCTGGCGGAGCTGGGCTGGTGGCGTACTGTTCATGGCGGAGGCGAGTGGGTGGGGCAGGCGTGTTGGTGGTGGGGCGGAGGGAGCTGGAGGGGACAGCGGAGGTGCCGTGGATGGCCGGTAGGGGCGGAGGGGGAGGAGGGGGAGGAGAGGCTGGGGCGGAGGGAGACTGGAGGGCGGAGGGCAGTGGGTGGAGCGACTGGGGAGGTTGGGTGGTGCGCTGGGGCGGAGGGAGGCTAGAGGGCGGAGGGGCTGTGGGTGGAGCGGAGCTGGAGGGTGGAGGGGCTGGCGGGTGCTTTGTTTTTAAAAAAAATATAAAGGAAATGATAGCAGGCAAAAGAAAGTTGTAACCTTTTCTTTGCAAAAGAAAATGAAGAAGAAGGAGTGGCTGGAGATACATATACATAGAAAAAGAAGATTGTGAGGGAGAAAGGAATAGAGTTATGTACTGGGGAAACAATCCATCACGAAGGACAAGTGTGCAGAGCAATAATGATGCAGAATGAAGGCAGAGGTTCAGTGCACAGTGCACAGTTAATGCAATGATGTTTTTCAAAAAGGTGGCTATTTGGGTTCCCAAGGTCAGCTGAAAGGCTCTCTCAATTTTAAATATTGAAATGTTGGGTACCGGTTTGCGTTGCGTAACGGACCGGTGTGTGCTCCGTCAACAATTATAATTTGCAACGCCAAACTCCGATTGACACAAACAAATATACCGTTTTGATTAGCGCGACGAGGCGGACACAACGGTATGAAGATATTGATGGTTTGACATTGTTTGCGGAGTGGTAAATCTTATTGAACCATTTGCGCGAGTGAACATTTTAACTAGCAATTAAAAGCGAAATTGACGAAACGAAATGCGCCGTCATGATCAGAATATTTTTCTTAGGCAACATTGTGAAAAATATTTGAGTTCGGACGATAGAAAATTTACACCTAAAATTTAAACTAATATGTAAATTTGACGTGCGAAATTTACTACAATATTTTTCGACGAAATTTGGCGTACGCCTATGTCTATCTAGGCGCATTCCAAATGTGAAGTTTGAACGGTAACGGAAATCGTTTGTGAATATTTGAAATTCCTATTACGGAGAATGCAGCAAAACACCGAAGAATAAGATCGACGGAGCTAAAGATGTCCGAACTTTGAAAAACAAAAAATGATTCCTTTGTCAGAAAATGATTTAGAATTTTTCTATGTAAAAATATTTAGGTTCGGAAGATAAAAAAATTTCACGTTTTAAAAATGAACTGATGTGCAGTAAAACGCGCACGAAGTTTACTGCGGTATTTTCCGACGAAACTTTACCCATATCTACAATCATCTAGGCGCAATTTAGAAACAAAGTTTGGACGTTGATTGAAATCGTATGTAAGTTTCACATTTTTAATTAAAATAACGGTTCTAAATTTTTTAAATTGGGTCGGAATTTCAGGGTCGTTACATTCTCCCCTACTCAAGACTTTTCGTCCTCGAAAAGGAACAAAGTAAAGAGTGGAAGAACAGATAACAAAGATACAATGGATTTAGAATAGATCATTGAATATAGTAAAGAGTATAGAATGGAATTTACCTTCAACAAACAATTCTGGATTAGAATCCCGGATACTCTCCTCGGTTTCCCAAGTGCAATCACGATCATCGGGACTCCATTGGACTTTGACTAGGCTAACCGACTTCCTTCTAAGTTGCTTTGTATCCCTATCAACAATACGAAGTGGTCTCCTCTCTATAGTCAAATCCGGCTCAATATCAACTTCATCTAACTGAGCAATAGGAATGGTCAAGGATGGATCGTGTACCACTTTCCGAAGATGTGAAACATGGAAGACGTTGTGCACGCCCTTAAATTTCTCCGGTAGTGCAACTCTGTAGGCTAGTGTACCAATTCTCTCAGTGATAGTGAATGGTCCAACAAATCTAGGAGCCAGCTTCCCTCTACGACCAAATCGAATAACATTCTTTAAGGGTGATACCTTAAGGAATACCTTATCCCCAATCAGGAATTCTAAATCTCTTCTACGCCTATCAGCATAGCTTTTCTATCTATCCTGTGCGGTCTTCATCTTTCTTCTGATTTCATTAACCTTCTCGGATGCTTCTATAATCATATCTGGGCCAAGAATCAATCGATCACCGGGCTCAATCCAACAAGCTGGCGATTTGCATGGCCGTCCATATAAAGCTTCGAACGGTGCCATATCGATACTTGCCTGAATATAAAGGTGGTTAAATTTCAATTCAAATTTACTTATTCAATTTGAAATTTTTATTTACCTGATAACTGTTATTATAAGTGAATTCAACCAAATGGAGATGGTCTTCCCAAGATCCACCGAAATCAATAATGCAGGCACGGAGCAGATCCTCTAAAATCTGATTCACCCTTTCAGTCTGGCCATCTGTTTGAGGATGATAAGCTGTGCTCAGATTCAGTTTAGTGCCCAAGACGTCCTGAAATGCCTTCCAGAATTTACTAGTGAATAAAGGATCTCTATCGCACACAATACTAGATGGAACTCCATGGAGTCTAACAATCTCTCTCATATATGTCTCGGCCAAACTCAAAGCAGTCCGAGTGGTCTTAACAGGAATAAAGTGAGCAGATTTTGTCAACATATCAACAATCACCCATATACTCTCGTTACCTTTTCTGGTCCTCGGTAATCCATCAATGAAGTCCATAGAAATCTGATCCCATTTCCAACACGGAATCTCTAGGGGTTGAAGTAATCCTGCAGTCTTCTGGTGATCGGCCTTAACTTGTTGGCAAGTGGTGCATCTACTGACATATATAGAAATATCCCTCTTCATCCCACTCCACCAATATAAACGCTTCATATTTCGGTACATCTTAGTGACGCCCGGATGAAATGAAAGTGATGAATGATGGTTTTCTCTAAGCAATTCTTGTCTCAATCCATCGACATTGGGAACGCAAATACGGTTGTCAATCCTCAGAACTCCATTACTATCTATCTGTGCTCCCACTTTACTGTCGGTATTTCCAACTCTACCAAGAACTAACTCCTTCATGCGATAGAGCAAGGTGTCCTCATATTGTTTGTCCTTGATGCGATCCACAAGAGATGGGGAGATAACAAGCTGAAATAGCATGCCTTCTACAAGATTACAGCATGACAATGCTTTGCTACGGCTCAAAGCATCAACTACAACATTTTCTTTCCCAGGAGTATAATTGATATCGAGATCATATGCAGCTAAGAATTGAAGCCACCGAACTTGTCTCTGGTTCAAATCCTTCTGAGAAAAGATATATCTCAAGGACTTATGATCGGTGAATAATTCAAATTTAATTCCCAAAAGATGATGCCTCCACAGTTTCAAAGCAAATACAACTGCAAGAAGCTCTAGATCATGGGTTGCATAGTTTACTTCATGGATCTTCAACTGGCGGCCAGCATAAGCAATAACCTTTCCGCTTTGCATAAGAACAGCGCCTAAACCTTCTCGGCAAGCATCTGTATAGACAGTTAATTCTTCACTTCCATCGATCACCGCAAGAACTGGAGCTGAAGTTAACTTACACTTCAACTTATTAAAAGCCCACTCGCACTTCTCACTCCAAATAAACTTGACATCCTTTCGGGTTAAGGCAGTGAGTGGGGCAGAAATCCGGGCAAAGTGCTCAATAAATCTACGATAATAACCGGCCAAGCCCAAGAAGCTACGGATATCAGTAGGAGTTTTGGGAGTCTCCCAATCCTATAGATAAATTTCAAATTAGAAAGGGATAAGAGGAATTGAATAGAAATAACGAATAGGATAGAACTTACATTGATTACGGCGATCTTAGCTGGATCGACCGAAATCCCATTTTCAGAAACTATGTGGCCCAGGAATCTCACTTCGTCTCGCCAGAAGTGGCATTTAGAGAATTTGGCCTTAAGTTGATGATTTCGGAGAGTTTCCAGAACATAAGCAAGGTGTGTCTCGTGCTCCTTCTCGTCTTTGGAGAAAACGAGAATATCATCAATGAAAACAAGAACAAACTTGTTAAGCACATCATGGAAGACTCGATTCATCAAGTCGACGAAATAAGCAGGTGCGTTGGTCAAACCGAATGGCATAACCAACCATTCATAGAATCCGTTCTCGGTACGAAAAGCTGTCTTATGAATACTATCTTCTGCTACTCTGAGTTGGTGGAACCCAGTGGCAAGATCCAGTTGGGAGAAAACTTTAGCTCCATGGAGCTGATCGAATAAATCATTGATGCGAGGCATCGGATAGCGGTTCTTGAGAGTGCGTTTGTTCAGCTCCCTGTAATCAACACACATGCGAAGAGATCCATCCGATTTGGTGACAAATACAACTACGGTGCCCCATTCAGAACAACTTCTCCTAATCAAACCTTTAGCAAATAGATCATCAATTTGAGTTTTAAGTTCAGATTTTTCTTTAGGCGCCATCCTTCTGTGAGGGAGAACTACGGGAGTAGCTCCAGGAATAAGGTCAATGCGGAAATCGATTTCCCGTTTAGGCGGTAGGGAGTTGACCTCTCCAAATAAATCTGGAAATTTCCGAACAATAGGAGTAGTACTAAGATCATCCGGGTGAGCATCAAGAGAGAATATGAAGCTTCCGGCATATTTCTGTGGTGATTTGCATTCGATGACAAGCGGTAGGCCCTTGTCATTGACTAGAGAAACAGAACGAGCCTTGCAAGAAATAACAGCATCGAATTTCCTTAACCAATCAGCACCTAACAAGATGTCAAATGCTGCGAAGCCAAGTACATAAAAATCCCAAGTGAATCGATATCTTCCATACAAGAGCACAACCTCTTTACAAATTCTACTGAGGTTGGCAAGTCCTCCAATAGGGTTGGAGATGCATAAGGAAGTAATAGCAAGAGTAGGTTCTAAGTTGAGCTTATTGCAAAGATCAATAGATATGAAGCTATGGGAAGCACCAGTATCGAATAATACCCTAATAGGTAAATCATGTAATGAAAAAGTACTTCGTAAGGTACCTTGGTCATCCTGAGCAGGCGGTGTAGGAGTGGTGATAGCAAATACTCCAGATGGTGTTCCCCGCTTATGCAATGGGCAGTCTTTCTTGAAATGACCCGGCTGGAGGCAGACATAGCATAAGTCTTTCCTAGTCGCAGAAGGCGGTGCAACAGCAGCTCCTGAAGATGGACAACTATTAGCATAATGGCCCTTCTTATCGCATTTGAAGCAAGTGATATTAGCAAGGTCGATTGGGCTTTTCTGAGCATATCCCAATCCTGTAGTCTTCTGCCAAGCTTTCTTTTGTTGATCAAAGTTCATCTTCCTCTTCCCGAGCTGACTAGTTGAGGGCTGAGTAGGAGCAGCCTTGGCAGTATGTCCCCTAGGCTTTGCCTCATATCTAAGAGCATAGTCAACAAGCTCTGTGAAGGTGCAGTGAGTGTGGCTAGTAAGCAAGTCATAATACTCTGGTCTAGCTCCCAAAATGAACTTCTCATTCTTTAGCAGCGGCGTATCAATCAATCCCGGGCCGAACTTGGAGAGTTCGTTGAATTTCCTCTCGTACTCAGAAAAAGTCATACTGCCTTGCTTAAGATCCATAAAAGCTCTATAAAGTTGGGTTTTCCCAGCAGCGGGCATCCATTGTGCCGAGAAAGTATCCCTAATCAAAAGATAGACTATATGATTAACATTCCAAAGATTAAAAGAAGAATTTAGGCTACGAAATCCAAATAATTTTATACCTAAACTGGGCCCAAGTGATGGTGTTCTCCTCGATACGAGAAGTAACTGATTCCCACCAATCTTGCGCGGCATCCTGAAGTTTCCAGGCAGCAAGCTGACGCTTCTGAGCATCAGTGATCTAGACCAGAAAATATCTTCTCTAAGCCTTTAAGCCATTGCTGAGCCTCAATAATGTTCTCGGATCCAGAAAACTTAATACCTCCCAGCTGTGTATACTCCTTACTAAGAATGGTGAATTTGACTGGAGCTGGAGCGACAGGTGCAGCCTGAGCAGGACCATGGCCCCTTCCCCCCCTATGGTTTCCTCTGGTACCCATCCTGAAATACCAAAGAGATTGTTAAAGCCAAAGGATAGAAAATCATAGAATTTTAAGGAAAGTCTAATTAATGAATCAAAGAAATTTGAAATGAAAGGATTTGGATATTGAACTGATTCTCCTCATTCTAGGGTATTGCTACCCTATCTCTAATGAGTTTATATATAATCCCAAACTAAGGTTTTTAGGGAAACCGAAGCTCTGATACCAACTGTAACAACCCGTATATTTGGACCATTTAAATTGACAATAATCCACACATGTCAACTTAAATAATACAAAACACGAATCATTATGGGATTATCAATACATAAATGTAAATGAGAATCAATACAACATCACAGAACAGTCACAGAATAATGCAGCGGAAAATACATCGTCATAATAGCAGTTCATGAAGCCACTATATAATATACAACAATGTCTCAACATCAAGTGACTAGTACCAAAAATGTCCAACAGACTAGGACATCAATACAGGAATATAAATAGACTGATAAAGATAAATGCTAAGCCTTCAGCATCTTCAACCAACCTTGATCAGCAACCGGATAGCTTCAGACTGACCCGAGCATATGCAAAAGAAACACTCGAGTCAGGACTCAAAATCTTATACAATTAAATCAAGTGCAAGGTAATAGTTCATAACTTAAAGATGGGTGAAATAACATCTCTAAGGATCCGATAAACTATCTATATATACAATAGAATACGATAGGTAGATAATGTCTAATCAGTAAAGTACGATATTAAAATAGTGTTAAGTCATGGCCCATACCACCCTTAACACATTTTATTCCCAAGAGCATATACAAGACCGTAGTTTCCCCCAAACCGGAAGTCACCAGAGGGCAATCCATATACTAAAGGTACAAACAAAACGTAGTGGTCGCGAATAGGATAATCAGTATGACAAGGTACATGAGGCGATACCAACTAGGATACTAGTAGTTGCGTGATCCGGACTGATGTTGAGCATAGCAGCTACTACCTCAACACCGCGAAACAACACTCCCAAATCAAGGGGTGCACCCAAATCGAATCACAAAAGTAATAGATATGGTATCGAAGAAGTGCGTCCGCTAGAGGTAGCGAACCTCAATGGCCCGACGCGGCTCCTGTTTTAGTTATGTCAGGGGTCGTCCAATATCGTTCTCTTTCTTCAGTCAACACGTTCACCAAACCATCCACTTCATTCTGGATCAACACTTCGCGTGTAATAGTTATTAAAGTGGCTTTCGGTATCGACAGAGAGTATGTCCATATCCGATCCCGGTCTCTTTAATAACTACATATTTATTACCCAATGGTCGGTTAACTTAACGTTTAAAACAAATCAAAGTCCAAAAGTCAAGGTGCAAATTTAACTTCCAAATTTTGACATTTCACGATTCAATTTATTTCGGATATTTAAAATCATATTTCCAAATGAAATCTGTAGTCCAAACATTTGAATTAACAATATAATTAAGTATTCAAGTTTAATTTAATAACTAACTTATTAAATTTAGTTCAAAATCAATTAATTCAAATTTACCGGTTAACTAGTTCGAATCGTTAAATCAAATTCTATTTATCTCAATTCATATTTACATTCATCGTTACATTAAATATAATCATGAATTTGATTATATCAATTTCATTAGATTTAAAATCATTTACCTTTAAATTGTCGCTAAATTTAATCCATAAAACTTTAGTTAGGTTCGTATTCCATTTAAGTCAAAATTTCCTAAATCTAAATTATTATTTATAACAAGTTCAAATCTATTTAATTTAAACTTAGTTTAAATCTGCATCTACCAATCTAATAAATTAAAGTATTAAATTCTAAAACTCACTTGTTTTAAATCTTATTTCAATCAAATTTGCCAATTCATTTTTCTTCAATTAAATAGATTTATTAATCCGTTTCAATTTAATCCATTAATTTATTCCAATTAATCCATTAATTTATTCCAATCAAATCCATTAATTTATTTCAAATAAATCCATTAATTTATTTCAATTAAATCCATTTATTTATTTCAATTAAATCCATTAATTTATTTCAATTAAATCCATTAAGTCGTTACTTGATTTCCAAACAAATTATTAAGTTCATTTCTTAATTTCAAATAGATTTCAATTTCAAAATAATTTTTGTTGACCAATCGGGTTTCTTATTTTTAATTGTCTATCCTAGGCCAAGTTATTTAAGTGGGTATTTATCATTTCAACCCGATATCATTCAATATAAAACAAGGCATAGCAAAGGGAACTTGCAGTGTGATAACTGGGATGGTGTCAAAGTAAATAAACAAGCAATAGCAACCATACATAACAAATTAACAATTTATTCAAATAATCCCGAAATAACCATATTAACTTACATTTGTTATTATGCAAATTAATACAATTATTCCTAGAATCCAACGAATTAAAGATTATTACATTTAGATTTTTACTTGGTGTCCGTTATCAAATTTCTACATCAATCGTACTTATCAATTTTAATGTCACTATTATTTACTCTAATTAACATCGTATTACAGTTCAACATGTTAAACAATACATGGCGTCAAATTTTTAGAACTTAACAGTTTATTTCAACCAAATTTTAACAACCAACAATTTAATATCCAATTTAATATTAACGATAATTATCACTTGATTTTCATAGCATAATAGATTTTGAGTCGTGAATGAAATATTCACCTTGCGTGGTTGGAGAAGATGGCGCGGCACGAAGAAAAATAGACAAAATAGACCCTAATAGGCACGACGCTAAATGAACACAACTGCAATCAAACAAATAATTAATCAATAATTCGTTTATTGCAATATATCGGTCGAAAATATATATATATACCATACCGAATCACAGAAACTTAGATAGATCTGATAAACTGAGCGGAAGCCTACGTCTCCGGAGCAATAGCTGATACAAACACAGTAAGCACTGTACGTAAGCAACTAGATTTTCAAAAGTTATATACTGAAACTATAAACTAAACTTAGCAACTAACTAATATCACTGCTTTTCATATTTTCAACTGTACATAATTTAAGAGCAAGGTGGTCGGGTTTGAACTGAGTGGGGCGGAGGGGAGTGGGACGGCAGGCGGCTGGGTGGGGTATGGGCCGGGTTGGGTTGGCGGAGGCGGAGCTGGGCGAAGTCAGGGGACGCGGGGAGGCGGGCTGTGGGTTCGGGTGGCGTTGGTGTGGGTGGTGCGTGCTGGGCGTGACGCGGGTGGTGGGTGCAGGCGGAGGCAGGGGCTGGGTGGGTGGTCTGGGCGCTGGGGTACGGCAGTGGGGCGGAGGGCTGGCTGGGCTGTTGGGTGACAGGCGGTGGGGAAGGCTGGTGTGGGGTGGGCTGGTGCGGAGGGAGGCTCGAGGCGCGGGATGAGGCGAGTGGGTTGGTGGCGGGGCTGGACGCGGGCAGAGGCGAGCTGGAGGTGGACAGTGGGGAGGTGCTGGGCGGAGGGCTGGTTGGGGCAGGGCGGAGTGGTGGCTGGGGACGGCAGTAGGCGTGCTGGCGGACGGAAAAGGGGAGGCTGGGCTGGCGACGTGCGAAGGGAAGGCTGGGCTGGCGGCGTGCGAAGGGAAGGCTGGGCTGGCGGCGTGCGAAGGGAAGGCTAGCGGAGGGCTGGCGGAGCTGGGCTGGTGGCGTACTGGTCGTGGCGGAGGCGAGTGGGTGGGGCAGGCGTGTTGGTGGTGGGGCGGAGGGAGCTGGAGGGGACAACGGAGGTGCCGTGGATGGCCGGTAGGGGCGGAGGGGGAGGAGAGGCTGGGGCGGAGGGAGACTGGAGGGCGGAGGGCAGTGGGTGGAGCGACTGGGGAGGTTGGGTGGTGCGCTGGGGCGGAGGGAGGCTGGAGGGCGGAGGGGCTGTGGGTGGAGCGGAGCTGGAGGGTGGAGGGGCTGGCGGGTGCTTTGTTTTTAAAAAAATATATAAAGGAAATGATAGCAGGCAAAAGAAAGTTGTAACCTTTTCTTTGCAAAAGAAAATGAAGAAGAAGGAGTGGCTGGAGATACATATACATAGAAAAAGAAGATTGTGAGGGAGAAAGGAATAGAGTTACGTACTGGGGAAACAATCCATCACGAAGGACAAGTGTGCAGAGCAATAATGATGCAGAATGAAGGCAGAGGTTCAGTGCACAGTTAATGCAATGATGTTTTTCAAAAAGGTGGCTATTTGGGTTCCCAAGGTCAGCTGAAAGGCTCTCTCAATTTTAAATATTGAAATGTTGGGTACCGGTTTGCGCTGCGTAACGGACCGGTGTGTGCTCCGTCAACAATTATAAGTTGCAACGCCAAACTCCGATTGACACAAACAAATATACCGTTTTGATTAGCGCGACGAGGCGGACACAACGGTATGAAGATATTGATGGTTTGACATTGTTTGCGGAGTGGTAAATCTTATTGAACCATTTGCGCGAGTGAACATTTTAACTTGCAATTAAAAGCGAAATTTGACGAAACGAAATGCGCCGTCATGATCAGAATATTTTTCTTAGGCAACATTGTGAAAAATATTTTGAGTTCGGACGATAGAAAATTTACACCTAAAATTTAAACTAATATGTAAATTTGACGTGCGAAATTTACTACAATATTTTTCGACGAAATTTGGCGTACGCCTATGTCTATCTAGGCGCATTCCAAATGTGAAGTTTGAACGGTAACGAAAATCGTTTGTGAATATTTGAAATTCCTATTACGGAGAATGCAGCAAAACACCGAAGAATAAGATCGACGGAGCTAAAGATGTCCGAACTTTGAAAAACGAAAAATGATTCCTTTGTCAGAAAATGATTTAGAATTTTTCTATGTAAAAATATTTAGGTTCGGAAGATAAAAATTTTTCACGTTTTAAAAATGAACTGATGTGCAGTAAAACGCGCACGAAGTTTACTGCGGTATTTTCCGACGAAACTTTACCCATATCTACAATCATCTAGGCGCAATTTAGAAACAAAGTTTGGACGTTGATTGAAATCGTATGTAAGTTTCACATTTTTAATTAAAATAACGGTTCTAAAATTTTTAAATTGGGTCGGAATTTCAGGGTCGTTACATTCTCCCCTACTCAAGACTTTTCGTCCTCGAAAAGGAACAAAGTAAAGAGTGGAAGAACAGATAACAAAGATACAATGGATTCAGAATAGATCATTGAATATAGTAAAGAGTATAGAATGGAATTTACCTTCAACAAACAATTTTGGATTAGAATCCCGGATACTCTCCTCGGTTTCCCAAGTGCAATCACGATCATCGGGACTCCATTGGACTTTGACTAGGCTAACCGACTTCCTTCTAAGTTGCTTTGTATCCCTATCAACAATACGAAGTGGTCTCCTCTCTATAGTCAAATCCGGCTCAATATCAACTTCATCTAACTGAGCAATAGGAATGGTCAAGGATGGATCGTGTACCACTTTCCGAAGATGTGAAACATGGAAGACGTTGTGCACGCCCTCAAATTTCTCCGGTAGTGCAACTCTGTAGGCTAGTGTACCAATTCTCTCAGTGATAGTGAATGGTCCAACAAATCTAGGAGCCAGCTTCCCTCTACGACCAAATCGAATAACATTCTTTAAGGGTGATACCTTAAGGAATACCTTATCCCCAATCAGGAATTCTAAATCTCTTCTACGCCTATCAGCATAGCTTTTCTGTCTATCCTGTGCGGTCTTCATCTTTCTTCTGATTTCATTAACCTTCTCGGATGCTTCTATAATCATATCTGGGCCAAGAATCAATCAATCACCGGGCTCAATCCAACAAGCTGGCGATTTGCATGGCCGTCCATATAAAGCTTCGAACGATGCCATATCGATACTTGCCTGAATATAAAGGTGGTTAAATTTCAATTCAAATTTACTTATTCAATTTGAAATTTTTATTTACCTGATAACTGTTATTATAAGTGAATTCAACCAAATGGAGATGGTCTTCCCAAGATCCACCGAAATCAATAATGCAGGCACGGAGCAGATCCTCTAAAATCTGATTCACCCTTTCAGTCTGGCCATCTGTTTGAGGATGATAAGCTGTGCTCAGATTCAGTTTAGTGCCCAAGACGTCCTGAAATGCCTTCCAGAATTTACTAGTGAATAAAGGATCTCTATCGCACACAATACTAGATGGAACTCCATGGAGTCTAACAATCTCTCTCATATATGTCTCGGCCAAACTCAAAGCAGTCCGAGTGGTCTTAACAGGAATAAAGTGAGCAGATTTTGTCAACATATCAACAATCACCCATATACTCTCGTTACCTTTTCTGGTCCTCGGTAATCCATCAATGAAGTCCATAGAAATCTGATCCCATTTCCAACACGGAATCTCTAGGGGTTGAAGTAATCCTGCAGTCTTCTGGTGATCGGCCTTAACTTGTTGGCAAGTGGTGCATCTACTGACATATATAGAAATATCCCTCTTCATCCCACTCCACCAATATAAACGCTTCATATTTCGGTACATCTTAGTGACGCCCGGATGAAATGAAAGTGATGAATGATGGTTTTCTCTAAGCACTTCTTGTCTCAATCCATCGACATTGGGAACGCAAATACGGTTGTCAATCCTCAGAACTCCATTACTATCTATCTGTGCTCCCACTTTACTGTCGGTATTTCCAACTCAACCAAGAACTAACTCCTTCATGCGATAGAGCAAGGTGTCCTCATATTGTTTGTCCTTGATGCGATCCACAAGAGATGGGGAGATAACAAGCTGAAATAGCATGCCTTCTACAAGATTACAGCATGACAATGCTTTGCTACGGCTCAAAGCATCAACTACAACATTTGCTTTCCCAGGAGTATAATTGATATCGAGATCATATGCAGCTAAGAATTCAAGCCATCGAACTTGTCTCTGGTTCAAATCCTTCTGAGAAACGATATATCTCAAGGACTTATGATCGGTGAATAATTCAAATTTAATTCCCAAAAGATGATGCCTCCACAGTTTCAAAGCAAATACAACTGCAAGAAGCTCTAGATCATGGGTTGCATAGTTTACTTCATGGATCTTCAACTGGCGGCCAGCATAAGCAATAACCTTTTCGCTTTGCATAAGAACAGCGCCTAAACCTTCTCGGCAAGCATCTGTATAGATAGTTAATTCTTCACTTCCATCGATCACCGCAAGAACTGGAGCTGAAGTTAACTTACACTTCAACTTATTAAAAGCTGACTCGCACTTCTTACTCCAAATAAACTTGACATCCTTTCGGGTTAAGGCAGTGAGTGGGGCAGAAATCAGGGCAAAGTGCTCAATAAATCTACGATAATAATCGGCCAAGCCCAAGAAGCTACGGATATCAGTAGGAGTTTTGGGAGTCTCCCAATCCTGTAGATAAATTTCAAATTAGAAAGGGATAAGAGTAATTGAATAGAAATAACGAATACGATAGAACTTACATTGATTACGGCGATCTTAGCTGGATCGACCGAAATCCCATTTTCAGAAACTATGTGGCCCAGGAATCTCACTTCGTCTCGCCAGAAGTGGCATTTAGAGAATTTGGCCTTAATTTGATGATTTCGGAGAGTTTCCAGAACATAAGCAAGGTGTGTCTCATGCTCCTTCTCGTCTTTGGAGAAAACGAGAATATCATCAATGGAAACAAGAACAAACTTGTTAAGCACATCACGGAAGACTCGATTCATCAAGTCGACGAAATAAGCAGGTGCGTTGGTCAAACCGAATGGCATAACCAACCATTCATAGAATCCGTTCTCGGTACGAAAAGCTGTCTTATGAATACTATCTTCTGCTACTCTGAGTTGGTGGAACCCAGTGGCAAGATCCAGTTGGGAGAAAACTTTAGCTCCATGGAGCTGATCGATTAAATCATTGATGCAAGGCATCGGATAGCGGTTCTTGAGAGTGAGTTTGTTCAGCTCCCTGTAATCAACACACATGCGAAGAGATCCATCCGATTTGGTGACAAATACAACTACGGCGCCCCATTCAGAACAACTTCTCCTAATCAAACCTTTAGCAAATAGATCATCAATTTGAGTTTTAAGTTCAGCTTTTTCTTTAGGCGCCATCCTTCTGTGAGGGAGAACTACGGGAGTAGCTCTAGGAATAAGGTCAATGCGGAAATCGATTTCCCGTTTAGGCGGTAGGGAGTTGACCTCTCCAAATACATCGGGAAATTTCCAAACAATAGGAGTAGTACTAAGATCATCCGGGTGAGCATCAAGAGAGAATATGAAGCTTCCGGCATATTTCTGTGGTGATTTGCATTCGATGACAAGCGGTAGGCCCTTGTCATTGACTAGAGAAACAGAACGAGCCTTGCAAGAAATAACAGCATCGAATTTCCTTAACCAATCAGCACCTAACAAGATGTCAAATGCTGCGAAGCCAAGTACATAAAAATCCCAAGTGAATCGATATCTTCCATACAAGAGCACAACCTCTTTACAAATTCTACTGAGGTTGGCAAGTCCTCCAATAGGGTTGGAGACGCATAAGGAAGTAATAGCAAGAGTAGGTTCTAAGTTGAGCTTATTGCAAAGATCAATAGATATGAAGCGATGGGAAGCACCAGTATCGAATAATACCCTAATAGGTAAATCATGTAATGAAAAAGTACTTCGTAAGGTACCTTGGTCATCCTGAGCAGGCGGTGTAGGAGTGGTGATAGCAAATACTCCAGATGGTGTGCCCCGCTTATGCAATGGGCAATCTTTCTTGAAATGACCCGGGTGGAGGCAGACATAGCATAAGTCTTTCCTAGTCGCAGAAGGCGGTGCAACAGCAGCTCCTGAAGATGGACAACTATTAGCATAATGGCCCTTCTTATCGCATTTGAAGCAAGTGATATTAGCAAGGTCGATTGGGCTTTTCTGAGCATATCCCAATCCTGTAGTCTTCTGCCAAGCTTTCTTTTGTGGATCAAAGTTCATCTTCCTCTTCCCGAGCTGACTAAAGGAGGGCTGAGTAGGAGCAGCCTTGGCAGTAGGTCCCCTAGGCTTTGCCTCTTATCTAAGAGCATAGTCAACAAGCTCTGTGAAGGTGCAGTGAGTGTGGCCAGTAAGCAAGTCATAATACTCTGGTCTAGCTCCCAAAATGAACTTCTCATTCTTTAGCAGCGGCGTATCAATCAATCCCGGGCCGAACTTGGAGAGTTCGTTGAATTTCCTCTCGTACTCAGAAAAAGTCATACTGCCCTGCTTAAGATCCATAAAAGCTCTATAAAGTTGGGTTTTCCCAGCAGCGGGCATCCATTGTGCCGAGAAAGTATCCCTAATCAAAAGATAGACTATATGATTAACATTCCAAAGATTAAAAGAAGAATTTAGGCTACGAAATCCAAATAATTTTATACCTAAACTGGGCCCAAGTGATGGTGTTCTCCTCGATACGAGAAGTAACTGATTCCCACCAATCTTGCGTGGCATCCTGAAGTTGCCAGGCAACAAGCTGACGCTTCTGAGCATCAGTGATCTCTAGACCAGAAAATATCTTCTCTAAGCCTTTAAGCCATTGCTGAGCCTCAATAATGTTCTCGGATCCAGAAAACTTAATACCTCCCAGCTGTGTATACTCCTTACTAAGAATGGTGAATTTGACAGGAGCTGGAGCGATAGGTGCAGCCTGAGCAGGACCATGGCCCCTTCCCCCCCTATGGTTTCCTCTGGTACCCATCCTGAACACAACTGCAATCAAACAAATAATTAATCAATAATTCGTTTATTGCAATATATCGGTCGAAAATATATATATATATACCATACCGAATCACAGAAACTTAGATAGATCTGATAAACTGAGCGGAAGCCTACGTCTCCGGAGCAATAGCTAATACAAACACAGTAAGCACTGTACGTAAGCAACTAGATTTTCAAAAGTTATATACTGAAACTATAAACTAAACTTAGCAACTAACTAATATCACTGCTTTTCATATTTTCAACTGTACATAATTTAAGAGCAAGGTGGTCGGGTTTGAACTGAGTGGGGCGGAGGGGAGTGGGACGGCAGGCGGCTGGGTGGGGTATGGGCCGGGCTGGGTTGGCGGAGGCGGAGCTGGGCGAAGTCAGGGGACGCGGGGAGGCGGGCTGTGGGTTCGGGTGGCGTTGGTGTGGGTGGTGCGTGCTGGGCGTGACGCGGGTGGTGGGTGCAGGCGGAGGCAGGGGCTGGGTGGGTGGTCTGGGCGCTGGGGTACGGCAGTGGGGCGGAGGGCTGGCTGGGCTGTTGGGTGACAGGCGGTGGGGAAGGCTGGTGTGGGGTGGGCTGGTGCGGAGGGAGGCTCGAGGCGCGGGCAGAGGCGAGTGGGTTGGTGGCGGGGCTGGACGCGGGCAGAGGCGAGCTGGAGGTGGAGAGTGGGGAGGTGCTGGGCGGAGGGCTGGCTGGGGCAGGACGGAGCTTTGGCTGGGGATGGCAGTAGGCGTGCTGGCGGACGGCGAAGGGGAGGCTGGGCTGGCGGCGTGCGAAGGGAAGGCTGGGCTGGCGGCGTGCGAAGGGAAGGCTGGGCTGGCGGCGTGCGAAGGGAAGGCTAGCGGAGGGCTGGCGGAGCTGGGCTGGTGGCGTACTGGTCGTGGCGGAGGCGAGTGGGTGGGGCAGGCGTGTTGGTGGTGGGGCGGAGGGAGCTGGAGGGGACAGCGGAGGTGCCGTGGATGGCCGGTAGGGGCGGAGGGGGAGGAGAGGCTGGGGCGGAGGGAGACTGGAGGGCGGAGAGCAGTGGGTGGAGCGACTGGGGAGGTTGGGTGGTGCGCTGGGGCGGAGGGAGGCTGGAGGGCGAAGGGGCTGTGGGTGGAGCGGAGCTGGAGGGTGGAGGGGCTGGCGGGTGCTTTGTTTTTAAAAAAATATATAAAGGAAATGATAGCAGGCAAAAGAAAGTTGTAACCTTTTCCTTGCGAAAGAAAATGAAGAAGAAGGAGTGGCTGGAGATACATATACATAGAAAAAGAAGATTGTGAGGGAGAAAAGAATAGAGTTACGTACTGGGGAAACAATCCATCACGAAGGACAAGTGTGCAGAGCAATAATGATGCAGAATGAAGGCA
This sequence comes from Allium fistulosum, assembly GCA_030737815.1. NCBI lineage: Eukaryota > Viridiplantae > Streptophyta > Magnoliopsida > Asparagales > Amaryllidaceae > Allium > Allium fistulosum. Next base: position 1,127,916,782 of record CM060902.1, read on the forward strand.
GAGGTTCAGTGCACAGTGCACAGTGCACAGTTAATGCAATGATGTTTTTCAAAAAGGTGGCTATTTGGGTTCCCAAGGTCAGCTGAAAGGCTCTCTCAATTTTAAATATTGAAATGTTGGGTACCGGTTTGCGCTGCGTAACGGACCGGTGTGTGCTCCGTCAACAATTATAATTTGCAACGCCAAACTCCGATTGACACAAACAAATATACCGTTTTGGTCAGCGCGACGAGGCGGACACAACGGTATGAAGATATTGATGGTTTGACATTGTTTGCGGAGTGGTAAATCTTATTGAACCATTTGCGCGAGTGAACATTTTAACTAGCAATTAAAAGCGAAATTTGACGAAACGAAATGCGCCGTCATGATCAGAATATTTTTCTTAGGCAACATTGTGAAAAATATTTGAGTTCGGACGATAGAAAATTTACACCTAAAATTTAAACTAATATGTAAATTTGACGAGCGAAATTTACTACAATATTTTTCGACGAAATTTGGCGTACGCCTATGTCTATCTAGGCGCATTCCAAATGTGAAGTTTGAACGGTAACGGAAATCGTTTGTGAATATTTGAAATTCCTATTACGGAGAATGCAGCAAAACACCGAAGAATAAGATCGACGGAGCTAAAGATGTCCGAACTTTGAAAAACGAAAAATGATGCCTTTGTCAGAAAATGATTTAGAATTTTTCTATGTAAAAATATTTAGGTTCGGAAGATAAAATTTTTTCACGTTTTAAAAATGAACTGATGTGCAGTAAAACGCGCACGAAGTTTACTGCGGTATTTTCCGACGAAACTTTACCCATATCTACAATCATCTAGGCGCAATTTAGAAACAAAGTTTGGACGTTGATTGAAATCGTATGTAAGTTTCACATTTTTAATTAAAATAACGGTTCTAAAATTTTTAAATTGGGTCGGAATTTCAGGGTCGTTACACTTATAACATGATACATTCGTATCATTTCTTGGATCATATCCAAAGAATCACAAACCCAACATCGCTCCCACTGACTTCGAGGCATTTTTGGTTAATATGTGTAAACGGCTTACTCTAAATCATAATATAGAATTTTCTGTTTCAATACATAAGTACCAAACACTATGTCTTGTCGAGCGATAATTTTGTGAGTAAATCTTTATTAACTTGAACATGTTGAATACTAAATCTGTTATGCTAATTTCAACAACTGAAATTTGTGGTATTATTCTTATCAACATTGCTTATTTAATTCCAACCACATTAGTCTTTTCCAATAAAGACACAATCTCGGCCGATGGATCACATCTCTTTGGTTACGATCACCAATATCATATTTTGATAGCGTACTTGAAATTCTTTCAGATCTGCGCATCATGCCATATAGAGTCAACAATCTTAATGGTTTAACTGAACAACCGAGGGTAATGTATATTTTCAACATTAATAAGAAACTCATAGTTTCTCTTCGATGTACGAGAATACTTATTAGACTTTCTAATACTATGTGTTCATTTAGGTTAGTTAATTTCACTTCATCTCATATAATCAGTTCTATCTATGGACCGGTCCAATTCCATTTAACTACCAAAAATTTCTCAAAGAAATTCCTTCACAATAAAGTTGGTATATCTTGAAACAACAATTATTTCTTAGTGCAAATAGAATAGGGATTCATAAATGCTTTATGAACCTTTTTATTGATAAAAATGATTTTAGTTTACAAAAATTATGTTCAAAACATAAATATGTCATTTGATGACAGACCCTTTTAAAAAACTTTTTGGAGATTCATAAAAGATCCCTCATGAACAATTATTACGTGCAATCTTTCGACTCACACAACCTGCCAACTCCATGGCCTAGGATATGTTGGGATTTCTTACAAACCCTCATCTTGTATGATTTTGTAAACTATTGTTTAGATGAAATAATATTAACCTTGTGTACTAATCTTAAGTACATGACCTTATGGAAAGAAACTAACTCAACTTTACTCAAAATTAATCGTAAATTGTCCAACAATGTCTGATTACTCCTTATCGATGCATCATTATGTATCACATGGAGGAGTGACTTTTGAGATTGAATCTATATTCATTTTTAGGTACATTTGGAACTCTTTCCAATATACTCACTTATTCGACCAAATCAAATCATTTTATTCTATTACATGTTATTTTATTTACTTTCCTTTTATATTCTATGATTTTATCATAAACTTACTACATGTATATCTAATACACATTTATATGTTGGTAATAAATCATCGATGAATATAACAAAGTATGTGGAACCCTTTTGGTATTAATAGACTTGTATTGCATACATCAATATGTATTAATTCAAAGAGTTCATCAACTCTTATGATGCTCCCACTGAATTGGTGCATAACCATTAATTGTTTGAGATATAATTAACCTGTATCATATGATTCATAATCATATAGTAAAATTATTTCTCAAAACTACGGCTTAGTCTATAATTCCAAAACAACTGTAAATAATATTAGACACATATGTATTTTTTTGCATCACTTTTACTATGAAAACAAATTCCATAATATATTTCTATTTCATAATGAATATTCATAATACTCATATTGAAATATAGTTATGTCTATTTTTCACTCAATACCAAAAATAAACATTATTTCACAAATAATGTTCAGTAAATTTTACGAAAATAATATTCGTAATTTGATGCAATCATTAGGTGCTATATGACATGCTCCCACTATTTTCTCCATTACTATAATAGCGTACTAAATTTAGAGGTCCACCATTCACTTAATATTGTTAATATTGTTTACTTATATCATATGCTGCAACTAGTTTACGGTGGAGAGTTCTTTGATCAAATATCTTGAACTCAAAGAAATAAATGTTATAGAAAACAATTTTCTATATGAAAATACATTTCGAAATAAAAATCATATTTTATATTCCAATATTAAGTATCAATTAGTATTACAATTCTTGTTTCCAATGTTTCTCTATGAAGCAGAAGTGACTATTCATTCTCTTTATTCCAACTTTACCTTAAATTACAACTATTCTTATACATTCATTTTTCTTTCAAATGGTCAAACTATTCAAAAGAAAACCTTACTATAATATCATAACAAACTTTTTACAAAAGCGCATTCGATTATTCTTAACATTTAAGACATCAAATATGTTGCACTTTATGTAAACCGATCAAGATGACATTTCAACGATCGAGTTCTTAGATGTATCTCGTAATTTATGGTCTTGTGTTACATTAACACAATATGATCCTTTTGAAATCTTTCAAGTTGAATACATGATCTTAAAATACTGTTTATTGGCTTACTTCGAGTGAACTAACTACATCGAAATATTATACCCCACAAACTATGACTGTTCACCATATAACATTTATATGCGAAAGTGCATGGATCAAATATCCATAGTCTTGAATTGCATTTAGAGTTCAAAAACTCATAAAATGAAATACATGGTCTAAACCAAATAAAAATATAAGTGACCAACTTACGAATGAATTAAGTAGTTGAAATTAGGCATTTGCATGGGTATAGAAACATTATATAACATGCAATTAGAAGTTTATAGATTCTTGGCCACAACTTATCGACCATGGATTTCAATTTACTTTAAAGTGTATGTTGCTCAAAGGAATTCTACTTGACAATCTATGGCAACAGAGAATTGAAGGGATTCAACTCTTAGAAGAATTGTTTACTCATTTCGACGTGATAAATTCTCCGAATATTGGCAAGGGTTACAGAGATATATTTGGAGACCCAGAAGATTATTTTGGAAAATCTGATGTCTTGATTAACAAGTCAGATGATAGTGTTGAGAAAGCTGATGCTATGCTGGATTATAAAGGAAACCTGAACTGTGTCTTATCGGAAAATACAAAAAAGAATGTGTGTTTTGACTTTGATCAAATGCTAATGGATTGTTCAGTTATACAATATTCTAAGGATCTCAGTGTTTCTGACGTAAATAAAAAGATGAGCTCTTCGGGCATTACTTTGGATTCTCTGGTTAAGAGTAATGATAATGATATAATCAGTGGCTTCACTCGAGTTAAAGGCAAAGATCAAAATCCCAGGAAATTATCAATTTCGAGATAAAGACTAGTAATAGATTCAATTGCTTGGCAGATGATGACAAAGAAGACTTTGAATTTGGATTGGATCATTTCGATGTTACAATGGGCAGTAGGTTTTCATATTGTAGAAGTGCATCAGATACACAAATTGATGGTTCTAAGAGCTCTGAAAGGATTAATCTGATAGAGGAGGCTATAGATGATGGTTTAGCTAATAGCATTGTTAAGAAATCGAAATTTTATGATGATGAAATACAGTATAACTCAGATTCTTCTGAAAATTTTAGTGCGTTGGGTGATTCTGTTGGGTTATACTTGAAAGATGGAATTTCTGAAAATATAGAAGAAGTAGCAAAGTTTCATCTGGGAGAGGTTCTTGATGGATTATTGTCATCGACATCAGCAGTTAAACTGGACGAGATTAGGGAGATTGATATAAGTATGAACTTGGAATGTTATTTTGAGCCTGATTCTCTTGATGTACACTATGACACCAGTGTACATGGCAAGTTATATATACAAAACTTAGTTCACATTGGTGATTTCTCAACTGTGTTTGATGATGTCAGAAATGAATGTAGCACTGTTTGTCCAGATAATGGTGTTGATATCGAGATTTTTTCTATGATGGGGATGGGCAGATTGGAAGAGGAAGATTTTATAAATAGGGAGATGGTTGATTATATTGATATAAACAAATTTACATTCCAAAACTTAGAGGAAGGGATGGATAATTCTATTGCTCCAGAAGCTGATATGGGGAAATTGTGTATAAAGGTTTGTAAGAATTTGAGTGATATTTTAGAGGAAGCAGAACTAAATAAAGAAACTCCTTTGAATCTAGCAGCAGAAAACGATTTTATGACTTCGGGTAGTTCTTCAGATAGATTGGTAGATGGTGCTTCAGGTCTTGTACTAGGAGACAGTGGCGATATTTTGAGTATTGGTGCGGTGATAGTGACTAAAGTAGTAAATGTTTTGGAGTCAAAAAGGATGGAGAGTGGAAACAGTTCTTTTCCTAAGTCAAAGAAAGGAAGGTGCAAGAATCAGTAGTTTCTAGTGGATCTGTTCGTCGAAGTGCTAGGATTCACAGCTGTCAGTCACAGTCTATGGGTGAGTTACCTGGTTCGAGTGCCACGAGTGGCACTACGGATTCAGGCTCAAGTATGGGTTCTATTTTGGGTAGTACGTATTCTACTTATGCATTAGGCAGTCTTTCATCTGTTGAGTTTAGTCAGTTAGCCTATGATACATCTTTTATTTTTTTGAAGTTGAGATTGATCGAGAGTATATTAGATGTAAGGAATTAGAAAGGGCTAGTTTAGTTGGTTTATGAGGATCATTAGCTGGAACATTAGAGGTTTGAATGATTTGAATAAGTGTGATAAGGTTAGAGCGTTCTTTAAAGATTATTCTTTTGACATTGCTTTACTTCAGGAAACTAAAATTAACTGTCCTGACATTCGTTTCTTTAGAAGATTAGGCGGGTATCATTTTAGAAAATGGGTTTTTCTACCTTCTATGGGTACTTCAGGGGGATTAATGATAGGGTGACATGATAATTATTTTAAGTTGCTTCAATTTATTACTAAGCAGCATTCTCTTCATATTATTCTTATTAATCTTTTTGATAATTCTTTTTTAAATATTTCTAATATCTATGGGCCTAATTCAAAAATCAATCGAAGACTTTTATGGAAAGAATGCCTAGAATTTAGATCCTTAGCTCCGGGTTCTTGGATAATCGGGAGTGATTTTAATGTTACGCGCTTCACAGGAGAGCGTTCTCCTAGGTTAGAGGATTACTCTGCTATGGAGGAATTCGATCAATTTATTATTAATTCTAATTTGATTGAGATCCCCCGTTCAAATAGAGAATTTACATGGAGTAATGCAAGCGAGTCTCCATCTATGGCTCTTCTTGATAGATTTTTCGTTAGTGATGAGATTGAAGATAAATTTCCAATCTGTAGAGTCTCTGGTTTACCTTACACGTACTCTGATCATTGTCCTATTATCCTCATCTATGAGCATCATAGAGTTATTTTTAATAATTTTAAATTTGAAAAGATGTGGCTTTTGGAATCTAACTTCGTGAACTTAATTAATGGTAAATGGATTTCTTTGAGTTACCATAATATTAGAAATAAGGAAAATTCTGCAAAATCTTTTGTTTCAAAACTTCGGGATCTTAGGATTTGTCTTAAAAATTGGAACAAAAATGTTTTTGGCAATATAAAAATCAAAAAAGATAATATTCTTAATGAGATGCTTAAAATTAATAAGATAGAAGAATCTAGACAACTAAATTTAGGTGAACGTAATGTTCTCGCCAATTTAAAAGATTAACTAAATTCTATTTTAGAAAAGGAGGAGGTTATGTGGAAGCAGAGATCCAGAATCCAATGGATCAATGAAGGAGATAATAATACTAAATTTTTTCATAATATAGCTAATGGTAGAAAATGTAGTAATACAATTAACTCTATTATTGTTAATAATGAAGAGCTAGTTGATCAAAGAGATCTTAACAAGGCTTTTACAGACTATTATACGGATATTTTTGGCACTAGAATCAAACATAGAATCAATGTTAGATGGAAAGACCTATATCCCTCCGATTCTATTGTTGATTTATCTGAGCTAGATAATCCTTTTACTGTGGAGGAAATTAGAAAAGCTATCAATGACTTGCCATGTGATAAATCCCCGGGCCCTGATGGGTTTCCAATTTTATTTTATAAAACTTTTTGGGACGTCTTAAAACTTGATTTAGTTAATATGTTTAATGATTTTTATAATTGTAATTTGCAATTAGGGAGACTTAATTATGCAAATATTATTTTGTTACACAAAAAAGTAGGAGCTAAAAACTTAAAAGATTTTAGACCTATATCTTTGATTAACTGCTCAGTTAAAATCATTTCTAAAGTTCTAGCTAATAGACTTAGTACAAGAATGAATAATAATTTAATTGATTGTTCACAATCAGCTTTTATTAAAAGGAGAAATATCACCGATGGAGTGGCAATTGTTCAAGAATATATTAATCACTATTGTAAGAATAACATAACATGTGCGATTTTAAAACTGGATTTTGCAAAAGCTTTTGATTCGGTAGATTGGGATTTTCTTGTAGATATCTTTCATGCTAGAGGTTTTGGTTATAGATGGATCAGTTGGACTATGAATTTGCTTAGAACTGGTAACTCTAGTATTATGGTTAACGGTGTATTAGGTAATAAAATTCAATCTAAGAGAGGTTTAAGGCAAGGGGATCCTTTATCGCCTTTATTATTTAACTTAGCTGCTGATGTTTGTGCTAAGATTATTAAAAGAGCAGTGGATAATGGTCTCTAGGATATGTAGGCAATGACATTTCGCGTAATGGTATATCGGTTCTCCAATTTGCCGATGATACCTTGCTTTTTTCTTCCCATTTACCTAGACACATTATCACCCTTAAGTTTATCTTATACAGTTTTGAACTTCTATCAGGTTTAAAAATAAATTTTGACAAAAGTTCTGTTTTAGTTTTAAATGATTTTGAAAAAGTTGAAAACTTAGTTGTTAATACTCTAAATTGCAAAACTATGAACTTTCCTTTTGACTATCTAGGTTTTGTGATTAGACCTACCAAACTCAAACATGATGATTGGCTTATAATCATTGATAAAATCAAAAATAAGATCTCTAACTGGAATGGGAGATTTTTATCTAAAGCAGGTAGATTAGTCTTAATAAATTCGGTTTTATCAGCCCTTCCGATTTATTGGATGTCCATGCATCTATTTCTAGATTGGGTTATTGATAAAATTGATAAAATTAGAAGAGATTTCTTATGGAGTGGGGAAAATCCTAATAATAGTATAAAATGTTTAGTAAATTGGGAAACAGTTTGTAAAGCTAAAAAGGAAGGTGGCTTAGGAGTTATTAATTTGCGTAATATGAATTTGTCCTTACTAGGTAAATGGTTATGGAAATTTAAGGATATAAATGATAACGCTATTTGGAAAGAGATCATTTCTAAATATTACTATAATGGCAATAGCAATTTATATCAAATTGCTTCTCCAGTCACTCAAAATCTATCTAATTTTTGGAAAAACATTTTAAAATGTCATGAGATTTTTAACTTAGGTATTAATACGATAGTTCATTCTGGTAATTATACTTCTTTCTGGCACGACCGTTGGATTTCGGTCTTACCTCTTAAGTTGGAATTTAAAGAGCTTTATGAAATCTGTAATTTTAAGTTTGCTTCAATTAATGAAGTTTATTCTCCTGAAAACGATCCTCCTTGGAATTTTAGTTTTAACAGAATTTTAGTAGGTTCAACCCTTAGGCAAATTTCTTTGCTTTATGCTAGATTAAATCTTTATAATATTGATAATGATAATGATATTATTAGTTGGGAATGAGATAAGAGTAAGAAATATACTTCTAATTCTTTTTATAGATTTATTAATTTTTCGGGTACAATAAACAACTCTTTTAAATTTATTTGGAAATCTAATGCTCCTCCTAAATCTAAAATTCACATGTGGTTAATACTGCATGCAAAACTTAATACAATAGAATTTTTAAAGAGGAAAAACATTCAAAATGTTAATAAATGTTATTTTTGTAATCTGCATCTTGAAGATATTAAACATATATACTATGATTGCATGGATTCTTATTACATTCTAAATAATACACTTAAAATTTTTAACTTTAATATAATAACTAAAATTTTGGATTGCGACCTCTACTGGAATAATTTTAGATTTAGGTTCAATAAGAATATTAGATTCTTACTTGACACTTTATTCATTATTATTTGTTGGTATATTTGGTTTGAAAGAAATCAAAGAATTTTTAATAATAATAATAGTCATTTTAACAAATTGATTTTTACAATTTCTTCATTTTGTTTTAATTGGATTTCTAATCCCAAATATAAATTAACTAAAAATAACCTATTTAAAGGGTATCTTAATAAGGTTAGTTATAATATTAACATATTTAAAAACAACAATAATATATTTAACATTCACATTAGTAGTATTAATATTTTTTCAATTTTATATGATGATTTCACTGTTAATCATAACTTACTTATGATCAAAGGTTCATAAGAATTTTTTAAGATTTGTTTCAATTATTGTACTAGTCATTGTTGGTATTAGTTTATAAGTAATTTAATTCTTTAGTATTTGTCCAGTTAGTCTTATTTAGGTTTTTATTTCCTACCTCTTTAATACATATATATGTATGTATATAAATTATATAAATATACATAAATATGTATCATTCTAACTTTTTTCTTAGTTATCCTTCGGACACAGGTATGGGTGATAGGGTGTCAGGTTCACTTTGCAGGTACTCATGTCTTCAGATTGCAAGATTTTGGATTGTAGAGAGGTCATCAGAGCAGAGTTTTCCTCTCAGGATCACTAGCAGTTCCACCACAGATACTAGACACTTTCATCTCCATTGTGGCGTACTGTTTTCAGGAGGATCTACTCTTCTGCTTGGCACTTCTTCCTTTTGTACAGAGTCTTCAGAGCGGATTTTCCATTCAGCATCATATTCAGTTCCACTTCAGAGTAGTTTCTTTTCCACTCCTTTCGAACCAGATGCATGGAGCTTCCTTCTTAGTTTGTGACGACATCCAGTATTTTTGGCTTTTCTTTAGTTTTTTAGGTACTTCTAACACCTTTATATCAGGTGGTGACCATGCCGGAGCTCGATATCGGGGTGTGATGGGTGGTGGCTTTGCCGGAACTCATCTTAGGGGTATCTGAGTTTTTTTGATACTTGTATCTAGTTTTGTTACCTGCCAGGCATGTTGGCAATGCCTTATTTGTGTGATATATATAGTTGCATGTGTGCTCTCCTCTATTTATAGAGGATCACATATTTTTCTCAAAAAATATATATTATATTTCTATTTGTCAACTTTCAATTCAGTTTGTTTATATATGTTAATTGACAAACGTTTTATCAATCATATTAAATGCACAAATTTATCTGTGACGACCGCCCATGACCCCTGCACCGAATCTAGAGATAGTGCGCTGTAAAGTGTACCAGGCGACCATGGACGATTGTCAGGGTAGATTAAAACAACAGAATCTATCGTATTACTCACAGCGCATGGACAAAATACAATAGAACATATGTATAGTGAAGCTTTACAGAACAAAATGACATCATATAAAAACTCCATAATAGTTGAATACAAGCATTCAAATAGCCAATACATCAAGCCTCACTACATAACACTCAGAGAATACAAAACAGCGGAACATCCAGTACATATAATAAGAAGATAATATGCAACCCTCCAGCTCGTCTTCGATATCAGCATCGTGAGAAGAGAACAGCACCTGTCACCTGCTACCTAGTCTGCCCGTCCCAAAAATGGACGAACAGCCCAAGGCAATAAGAATTAAAACATAAAGCCTTGAGTCAGACAACAGTCTTAGTGAGCAGTGAATTAACTAACAACATACCAAAAGAGCATAAAGGAAAAGGAATAGGAATACAACCCTCCCACTCCACCTCTTTCTACAGTGATAGCCCCCAGACACACACTAAGCAGAAGCAACACAGTAGAGCATACAATTTAAAATAAAGTAATAATCATTCGAGTCAAGGGCGATGTTTTCCAAGTACCAAGGCCTAAATCAGATAAGCACCCAGAAAATACCGCTCTTGAGTCCGAATGACGATACAACCAAACATCCATAACCCTGGCTATCACTGTTATCATTGCTTCGATATCACCGTTAATTGAATGACCGGCACATTCTTTCAGCCGTCCGTCAAGGGCTAATGGAAACCCCGGTTCTAGACATAACTCCCGCACGTCGTCGCAGCCCGTGCCTAGGACTATCGAATCTGCCCAGAGTACTCGACCATCAACAGTTAGTCGTTGGGACTATCGAATCTGCCCAAACGTACTCTTGCTTAGAGCATGCTAGAACCTTCAACAACGATGCTATCCAAGCCTCCTAGTCATCCTCCTCGACGACTATTCTCATATCCATTCATTATCCTCAACTCGAATCATATCACCGAGTTATCAACATGCTTGGAATGATCCCGTCTGGATTAGACCAAGTCTTCATCACATGATGCCTCGCTTCATTACATCCTCGCAAAGCCTCATCTCAACATCACATCATCAGATCTATGCATAAGAGCTTCATCATCCCGCTACATATGCCACGAGCAGCTTTCCCAATTCAAGAGCCTTTCCCTTAGCTTTTGAATCATCTTCGACCACCTTGTCTAAAACCAATCAACAATCATCTAATTCACAGCAATCAATCATGTCAAACATCAATCCAAGTAACTAAGCATTCAAATATAAGCAAAATGGACAATTATAACAATAATGGCAATTTCGTAATTAAGGAGTTGAAAGTCTAACAAGCATGAAAACATGAACAATATCTCTACAAACTTGATGAATGAACTTGCATAGGTTAACATATGATAAAATGGATGTAACATCATCATGAACAATGGATCTATATGGATCTACACTTAGGATGAAGAAAATGCATGGAAATCACTATTTTAACACCAAAACGAGCCAACAATCCGATATACTCCTTTGGATCCGTGTGAGAGATAATCACCACTCACCAAATCACCTAAACAACCCCAAATCAACACGCTTCAGATCTGGACAGCGAAGGATCAAGCTTGATCTATCACAAATCCGCTTCAAACGAAGAAATCTCACTTCAACGGATGAAGATCTTCAACTTTAGCTCTTGGATCTTCAATCTTGATCTTCGATTTGGATGGATGGAAGTACTAGATTAGAGTGGAGAAAAGAAGTGAAGAAGTGTAGAAGTCGAGCTCTCAAAATGGCAGCACTTCGTCGCGTCAAAATCCGGATCCCAAAAATGAAGAGAAACTCTCCTATTTATAGCAGAAATCCTTAAGTCGTCTGCCTTCATAAGTCGTTCACGACTTACGACTTAGAACCCTACGACTTAACAACTTCTGGCCTCTACGACCTAACCAGGCTACCCCTTCGCGACCTAACACACATCTGCCTATGACTCACGGCAAAACAGCTATCTCCTAAGTCGGTTACGACTTATAGCATGCGCCTACGACTTAACCAAGCTACGACTTAACAAAGCCTTCAACCTAACAGACTACGACTCATCCACTTGCGCGACCTAGCGACTTAACCCTTAAGCCCTTATGCGACCTACTACAGAGACAACCTTACGACTTAAGTGCCTATGCGACTTAACAACTTACGACTTAATCCCTTAACTCGTCCACGACTTAACTGTAACAACTTAAGCCTTATCTCGCCCAGTCCTTAAGTCGCTAACCCCTATAAGTCGCCTACTAACTTAAGTCGTTTACTCCTAACTCGCTAACTTCTTAGGTCGCAGACTTTCCTTAAGTCTCTCACGACTTACCACTTAACTCGGTCACTCGTCCTAAGCCACCTTATGACTTAACTTCCTTAACTCGGTTAAAACCTTAAGTCGTCTACTGTATCTTTAAGTCGGTCACTACGACCTAACTCTATCCTTAAGTCGTTCCAACCTGTCAACCGACTCAACCCACTCCCCCATCTTCCTTATGTCGTCGCCGACTTACCCCTTAAGTCCTTAACTCGCCCAAACTCATCACTAACTCGTCCAGAACTCATAAGTCGGCTACGACTTAGGACTTAACCAAAATTCTGCCAAAAATCTGAAACTTAATAGAAATGCAACCAAAGGTCAACTCTTTTACGATGTTTCGATCCGTGAAAATACGGGTCGTTACATTATCATTATAGATAATTATAACATTATATAGCATATGTTCTTACAATATTAGAAAGGTTAAATGTTACCATTTCATTTTTCTAATAAGGCTCCCGCTAGTCTTTTATGTTTCTCCAAACCCTAAGATGAAACATAGAAGTATTACAACTTCATTAGTGGGTGTTAGGACTCGTTTGTTTTGGTATTCTGACCTTGAGTTTACTCAACAAATCATAACCCCACAAACGATGGATAACTCCTTATTGGTTGTATCACATACAACTCCTAACCCATTTTCCTTGTTCTAATCTCATTTTGACCTTGAGTTTGCTCAACAAATCGAAAGAGATTATTCACTCATTCCTACCATATCGTGGTAGCCTAAGTATAGTATATGTACCTTGAGTTTGCTCAACAAATACATATAGTTATCTTACCTCATCTGTTCAATATATTAATAATACTACGCATAACGTCCCTAGCTTGAGTTTGCTCAACAACTAAGGAGTATGTAAGTAATTTATTAATATATATATGGTAGAGGACAACATTATATTGATGATTCCTAACCTTCAATATATATTGAGTGATATCGACTTATAGAATAATATATTTCTTATGAAATACCGCAGCGATTCAAGTTTCAGACACATCAGAAATCACGGTATATGTACATGTACATATGTATTTATTTCTCAAGTCTATTTGGGTTTCTTTAATGTTCCACATTTAGTTTATACACATATCATATAAGTTTTATATTTCATATTTCTTATATGATAGTCTTACGTATAATATATCATTAATTAAATCTTATCTAATTAATTTTAATAAATTAATTATTTAATTAATTTTAAATTAGTTTTCCAATATAACTTTTATATTGGACATATCTACTATAACATTTATAGTGTATACTATAACCTTTATAGTGTAACACACATATTATATATATATGTATTTTATTTAATTAATTAACCTTTAATTAATTTAATCTATTAAACAATTTTTATTAAAATTTATTAATTTCAAAATTTATCTTGTATACATACATGTATACTTATGTTATCTTAAACATTTTAGAATAACATAACATATATCAACATATGTAATACATGCATATATGCATTAACTAAGTAACATATTTAATTAGTTTATTTTATTAATCTTATTAATAAATTTAAAATTTGAAATTATTATATAAATATTTTCAAACATTTTGAAAATATAATTATCCTTTTAAACATTTTGAAAACTTATGTAGTATTATAACTTTTATAATAAACATGTTTTATTTTAAATTTAACTACTAAATTTAAAATCTTTAACATTAATTTTCAAAACAATTTTGAAAATTAGCCCAAGGCCCAAATTAAGTTGGGCCTTTTCTATTAGGGGCAACCTTTGGGCTCACTTCACCTTTCAGGCCAAGCCGGTAACCAGGTAGGACAGGGTACTTGATTATCCAATTCCAATCCTAGACATTACCTTTCTAGACACCGTACTAACTAGGCAAGCTTAATTAGTTAGCCCTAATATGACTAATTTAGACCGCATAGGCTATTAGGCTCTAATACCATTGTTGGAACTGGACCAGCCCAACGGAAGTTATGGGTGAATTTCAAAATTTTTACCCTATTGGATCTTTATTGGGCCTATGATGTAACGACCCCAGATTTTTATTTAATTTTAATTAATAATTTATTGAATTTTTGAATAAAAATTTGTAAAATTAATTTTAAATGGATTAATTGATTGCGAGTTTCCCCGAACTCAAATAAATGTTGTATAAATCATTTAAATTTAAAAATATTGTAATTATTATATATATGTGAATATATATGTGTTTGAGCATATATGAGTGAATTTGAAATGATATATATGTATATACTATTTGATTTGAATTTAAATTGAAAATAAATGGTTTAATAATAATAATGTGAGTTTATAAAATATATTTATAGAATTCAAATAAGTGTTGATGTTAAACAAATATTTCCAATAAATTTATAGTTATATAAGAATGTGAAATGAACATATTAAATAATTCTAGAATTATATAAACTATAAAAATGAATATCATAATTAAGTAAACCAAAATTAAAATAGAAATTTATTTTACATTGCAAAGCACTTAGATATACTTGTTGTAGATGCAGGCCTGTAAGTAGATATGCAGGCAAGAACAAGTAAAAAGAAAATAAGATAAGAATGAAACAAACAAAAGTATGAGTCCAGACAACACAAAGAAAGATTTTTGATGATAAGTTAGCTTGCATAGGAAGCCACAATAATCTCAACACAAACATGTACAGCCGAACCAAGGGAAAATATATGAATATATAAAAAAAATATTGTACAAAGTAATAAATGCAGCCTCCCATTTGTATACAATATCTCTGGTTTTGTTTTGTACAACACTATCTATCAGCCTCCTTAGTACACTAAAAAAAATTATATAAGCCACAAGCAAGAAAATATCACTGCTATAGATTTGTACAAACAAGTAAATTATCACTTGTACAAATTTTTCCCCTGTAAACTCTCCTACATATCAATTCTTCTCATATCAGTTCGTTCATTTTTTTTAACTGTGAAAAGAAAAAAAAACTAAAGTATATCATCTCCTCTAAAATAAACAAAATCAACATCGTAAACAATACAACCCAGATCAACCAGAGATTAAAGAATAGGAGATTTCAACTTGCCAGTTTACAACTATTTCAACAAGAAAGAAGCTCTGTTCTTTCTTCTAAAACAAGGTGAGCAAATCTTCTTTTGAAATCTGACTTCTTTGTTTCTTTTTACCAAGGTGAGCAAACCCTATGTTTTAAACCATATCTTCTTGATTTTATTCATGTGGTGATGATGATTTGGGAATATATTTGTGTAGATGAAAATGCATTGTATGCGTGTATATGCATAAAATAGATATACATGCCTGTTTAAGTGTTGACAGGTTTCTGTTTAGTAACAGGATAGCTAGACTTAAGAAATTTGTATCTTAGATTTTAATTTGATTTAGGTGATGATTTCTAAATGAAAGTTGATCATAGTGGTATAATACCAATTTTAAAAATAGTTGCAGATATATTTATGGAATAAATATTTTAAAATCTGAGTTTTATAGTGATAAACATCTTCATATCAGGAATTCAAATATCGAGATTTCAAGTTTCAGTTGTATGGCATGATTCGTGTTGGAAACTTATGAATTTTGATAACAAAATTAAGATTTTTAAGTTCATGGCTTTTGTGAAATTTCGAGTTGAACTGAAAAGTGCTTTTGATCGTTTTCTGGTGATGGGTAGACTCAGGTAGGTCGGAATTACGGCTGGAGGAAGTAGATGAGTCGGCGAACCTAGGAAAAATACTAGGTGATTTTTTAAAGCACTGTGGTGGCCGATCATCGATAAAGTAGGGTTTCATGACCACTTCTGGACGTGGAAGTTTGAGTGTCGATTTCAACGCCGACGAGATTTTTGGGGTGATCGGTATGGGGGGAAAAGCTTCGTGGGTCCACGGTGAAGCTTGATTCAAGATCACGTAGTCGCCGGTGATCTGTAACATCGGAGCGAGGCGATTTTGTTAGTGGTTCTGGATTCTAGAATTCGAACGAATGGGTTGTTTTTTGATTTCGTCGTCGATTAGGATGCCTGGGTGATCGTTCGTGACAAGATGGTAGTCGTCGACGTATGGGTGAACTTGGCGATGGTCGGAGGGCGTTGGATCAATCGTGCACGTGCACGGTGCCATGAATCATTCCTGGTGAAAGTCTGGGTTTGTACAAGGGGTATTGGGTGATCAGGGAAGAAGCGATGTCTCGGATTGACTCGAGAATGTCGCGTGTTTTACTCGAAGTGATCTCGAGAAAAATTGGATTCGTACGCGAATAGTTTTGAGTTATAGGTTTTGATAAAACCTGTCCCTGTTTTGTTTTCTTTTTGATGAATTTGAATTTTTAACAAAATTAAATGAATTTAAAGATGGTGATAATAGATCTAAAACAAGTTTAAACCCAGTTCTAAGTTTAGTTTCAATAAACTTTGAATTTAAAAGTAAATTTGTTTTTAAACAAATAATTAAACTTGATTTTTGATAAGTTCTTTTATAAAAGGATTTTAAATGTAAGTTAAAGGATTAGATAACTTGAATTTGCAAGTTGAATAGCGATGTAGTTTAAAGGCTAAATTTTTAAATAAAATTTAGTAAACTTGTTAAAGGCTTTCCTTATATAAGTTTCCTATGTAAATATATAATCATTTTGGAACCTTAAATTCAAAAGGAAATGTGGATCTAAATTTAGAGGTGTAAGGTTTAAATACACTTGAATACTAACGAAGTTATTAATAAAGAAATGGATTACCTTAAAAATGATTGAGATATTAAAAGATTCAATTAATAAGATAATTAAGGTTTGATATATTTATAAATGAATTAATTAAAGGAAATTTACTTAAAGGATAATCGAATAATTTAAAGGTTAATTGATTTAATAAATAAATGATTAAAGGATAATCAATCAAATGATTTGAAATTGATTTATGTTAATTAACCACGATTGATGACTTATCTGATTTAAATTAATCAGATAATTAATTGAGCTTACTTATGGATGTTTAAATTCTATTGATAGTCGAATTGTTTGATATTTCTGATACATGATACCTTGTGACATATCCTGATTTTATGTTGTGATCTGTAGTATAATTGATTATCTGTGCTGTAATTTATTATCTGTGATATATATATATATATATATATATATATATATCTGTGATCTGTATATGAAAGATAAGCGATATAGTTTATACCGCTTATCAACTATATTTCTGTATTTGAATCTGTGATGATTGAATGATGTTGCACTATTGTGTGTTAAACCCCTGGACCACACTTTTACACACACAAATATGGATTTCACGTGGAAATCGGTTAAGTCACAGATATTTTAAAATTAATATTTTAAAATTGAAATTTTAATTTCAATTGATTTTGGAAATGAATTTGGGTTAAATGTTAAAGCTTTTGAAAAGGAGTTTGTAAGATAAAAGTTATTTTAAATAACTTAATAAAGCTTCCAATTTAAATAATTCAATTTGAATTTGAATTCAATATTTGGAATTGAATTCAACGATTGGAATTTTGATTAAAGATATTAGAAATGTGTTTTATATGAATTTGAACCACTTTTAAAATATTGGTTTGAGAATTTGATTTTAACCCAAGAAGAACCTTAACTCGTATAAATGAATCAGATTTTCCGAAATGAAAACTGTTTGTTTTCAAATGATAAAAGCTTTCATATATATAAGAAATGAAATTCTAATTTAAGGAATTTCAAGTTTGAATTGAAAAATGGTTTTTCAAGTTATGAATGAATCTTTTTGAAAGCTATGAATTGAATCTGTTTATTTTTAACAGATTTAAAATGGTGATTTGTTTAAACCATTCGAAATGAAATTGTTTTGAAAGCTATAAGTTGAATCTTTGATTTAAAGATTTAACGAGTTAATTCAATTGAAATGGAAATCGATTTGGAAATCTATGAATAGATCTTTGGGAATGGGGTGAACTTTGTGAATTGAATCTTTTTGTTTAAAAGATTAAAAGTGTGGAAATTGTTTAAACCATTGAAGGTTTTTGAAATGAATCTTTTTGTTTAAAAGATTGGAAATGGTAAATTATTCTACCATTCGAATGATAAGTTTTGGGCTTTAAGCTGTGATTTAACTGAGACCCCAGTATCCATATGATTTTTAAATTGCGCTCGTTATTCGGTTTAGCCGGGAGAGGACCTTTGTGTCATACAACCCATTCCGAATAGTGATACGACGTATATGGATAGCATTTGAAGACCGGTGGTGAAGACCGGATATTTTCGAAAATGAAAGGACAACTCGTCGAATGTCTCTACACCGACTGGTCCCCGGTATAGAGATTTTATCACCCTTTGTGATGGGAAGTCCGGACGTGATTAGAAATTATCCAGATTTGCAAGGGTTTCTTTGGAAGTGCCTTCGGTTCCGTTCGATCCCGGAATGGACTTGTATGGATGTGTGTCTGACGTTACACTTTGAGATGTAAAGCTGGTTTCTATCAAATACATTTCTGTTGGTGGCGGAGAATTTATTCTCTTAGCTTAACACCCTTCTCTGAGACGTACGAGCTCAGAGGTTATGTAGTTGATGGTTACTAGTGATACATTCCCAATTTGGTAATGTGGAATACGAAGTGCTGATGATCATTTGTTGGTCAAAGCGGGCTTTGTGAAAAAGCGTGGCTTTGTGAAAAAGCGTGGCTTTGTGAAAAAGCGTGGCTTTGTGAAAAAGCGTGGCTTTGTGAAAAAGCGTGGCTTTGTGAAAAAGCATAGCTTTGTGGATGAGACTTCGTCGAGCCTCACAACCCGGTAATGGTCGAAATAGGAATGTTGCGGCAAAGGTTTGTAGGGGTAGCGCCCCTAGGGTATGTCATTTCCTTCTGGATAAAAGGTGATATCATGGTATGGAGCCCAGATATTTTACCTATGTGGATGCTGCACAGTTATTATACTTTGTGGTTGTTGCTTTATGATCGAGGGCTCTCGGATAAAGGTCGGTAACGACCGGGGGATGACATGACTCATGTGTTAGTTACCTAGTTACAGCTTGGTTAAAGCATGAGGTAGCATCGGCCTTGTGTTTGCAGAGATCCGGTTAGGTTCTCGGGGCGTCTTTCCAGAGGCATTTCCATTTCGGTAAGGAAGTTCCTTTGCCTGACCATTTGTTGGAAATCCAAAGAAACAATACGAAACCTATACGGTTTTAGTTGTATTACCTGCTATGGAATGTGGCGGTAACCTACTATTGAACGTAGTAGCTATAGTAGGCATACAATAATGTTGTATGCTGGCTAAGATTAATATTATATTTTCGAAATGTTTTCGACACTATGCACTAATGATAATAATATCGAATAATTTTGCGTAGTAAGCATTTTTGACTATCATAAGTAGAAATCAGCTATAGTAGGCATACAATAATGTTGTATGCTGGCTAAGATTAATATTATATTTTCGAAATGTTTCCAACACTATGCACTAATAATGATAATAATATCGAATGATTTTGCGTAGTAAGCATTTTTGACTATCATAAGTAGAAATCTCCTCCAATTCTGCTATTGCATTGTGTGTGTGGTGGGAGGTCTTATGGTAGTTTCATTTTCCAAAAGCATTGCGGGTTTCAATGTTTAAAAGCCTTTTGTGTTTGTGTAAAGATAAACTGTTTTTGTTTGCTCACACCAGTCCCATGACTGATCCGGAGTTTATTGTTCCCTTCCTAAACTCTGGGTGCCCACCATTTTTCCACACGGGCAGTCTAGAGTTGGGTTTTTCAGATATTCAGGTTTAGTAGATTATCTGGAGTTAGTTCAGTTCTTGGAGTTCATGGACTGGCGTTGCTTATCTTGGAGCATTCTATTGGAGACATTCTATCCGCTGCTGGTGTTATCTTTTTTCTTTCCACTGCTATTTCTTGTATCATATCTCTGATATTGTTGTATCATATTGATATCATTGTTGTATATCATTCTGGATATTGTATTCATTGGAGTTGTATATGATATCATTGTATTCTTTTTCTTCCGCTGTGTTGTTATACTTACTGTGTTATAAGCTCCGGAGAACCAGATTCGGTGTTTGAATCTACGGCATTTTGAGTACAAGCGAAGTATGGATGCCGATTTTCGAAGGTAGACTTTTGGGTCTTTACATTTGGTATCAGAGCTAAGGTTGTACTTTAGCTCAGGAGTATAACACGTTAAGTAACTCATTAGAGATAGGGTGAAGTATCCCTAGAATGAGTGTATCCCTAAGATATCCGTCTGAATGTCTCAGTAAATTCTCTTACTATCCACTAATAGTGAGTATGAGTGCAAGAAGAGGACGAGATAGGAGACGGGGGAATACCACTATAAATGGTCAATACCCTGCAACAGTGGAAACAACTTTCTTATCAATTTCCTTTGATTCGTATCCAAATTCTTTTGATTTCTTCGTATCAGCTACAAGAAGAAGTTTCGGTGTGATGATGGTTCTATGAATTGTTGTAGAAAACCTTACTTCGTATCTTCATCGGTTTCTTATCAGCTTTTTGATTTAAACCTTAATGAATATGAATTGGAAATTTGAAATTGGAAATTTTAATTTGAGTTAAATTGATTAAAAGAATATGAAGCTAAATTTAATTGAATCAATAAAACGATATCGTTTGAAACCAAATTTAGAAATTCTATTGTAATTTCTTTTGAATACCAAAGTCCGAAGAGGGACAAATTGGTATGTGTTCTGAGATATTCCGACTTGAGTTTGGAATTCATATCGTAAGTTGAGGAATTATAGGAGATCGAATCTGTCTATCTCTGTCTTTGTTTTCGTTCCTGCGAATTTCGAGGACGAAATTCTTTTAAGGGGGGAAGTTTGTAACGACCCCAGATTTTTATTTAATTTTAATTAATAATTTATTGAATTTTTGAATAAAAATTTGTAAAATTAATTTTAAATGGATTAATTGATTGCGAATTTCCCCGAACTCAAATAAATGTTGTATAAATCATTTAAATTTAAAAATATTGTAATTATTATATATATGTGTTTGAGCATATATGAGTGAATTTGAAATGATATATATGTATATACTATTTGATTTGAATTTAAATTGAAAATAAATGGTTTAATAATAATAATGTGAGTTTATAAAATATATTTATAGAATTCAAATAAGTGTTGATGTTAAACAAATATTTCTAATAAATTTATAGTTATATAAGAATGTGAAATGAACATATTAAATAATTCTAGAATTATATAAACTATAAAAATGAATATCATAATTAAGTAAACCAAAATTAAAATAGAAATTTATTTTACATTGCAAAGCACTTAGATATACTTGTTGTAGATGCAGGCCTGTAAGTAGATATGCAGGCAAGAACAAGTAAAAAGAAAATAAGATAAGAATGAAACAAACCAAAGTATGAGTCCAGACAACACAAAGAAAGATTTTTGATGATAAGTTAGCTTGCATAGGAAGCCACAATAATCTCAACACAAACATGTACAGCCGAACCAAGGGAAAATATATGAATAAAAAAAATATTGTACAAAGTAATAAATGCAGCCTCCCATTTGTATACAATATCTCTGGTTTTGTTTTGTACAACACTATCTATCAGCCTCCTTAGTACACTAAAAAAAAAATTTATATCAGCCACAAGCAAGAAAATATCACTGCTATAGATTTGTACAAACAAGTAAATTATCACTTGTACAAATTTTTCCCCTGTAAACTCTCCTACATATCAATTCTTCTCATATCAGTTCGTTCATTTTTTTTTAACTGTGAAAAGAAAAAAAAACTAAAGTATATCATCTCCTCTAAAACAAACAAAATCAACATCGTAAACAATACAACCCAGATCAACCAGAGATTAAAGACTAGGAGATTTCAACTTGCCAGTTTACAACTATTTCAACAAGAAAGAAGCTCTGTTCTTTCTTCTAAAACAAGGTGAGCAAATCTTCTTTTGAAATCTGACTTCTTTGTTTCTTTTTACCAAGGTGAGCAAACCCTATGTTTTAAACCATATCTTCTTGATTTTATTCATGTGGTGATGATGATTTGGGAATATGTTTGTGTAGATGAAAATGCATTGTATGCGTGTATATGAATAAAATAGATATACATGCCTGTTTAAGTGTTGACAGGTTTCTGTTTAGTAACAGGATAGCTAGACTTAAGAAATTTGTATCTTAGATTTTAATTAGATTTAGGTGATGATTTCTAAATGAAAGTTGATCATAGTGGTATAATACCAATTTTAAAAATAGTTGCAGATATATTTATGGAATAAATATTTTAAAATCTGAGTTTTATAGTGATAAACATCTTCATATCAGGAATTCAAATATCAAGATTTCAAGTTTTAGTTGTATGGCATGATTCGTGTTGGAAACTTATGAATTTTGATAACAAAATTAAGATTTTTAAGTTCATGGCTTTTGTGAAATTTCGAGTTGAACTGAAAAGTGCTTTTGATCATTTTCTGGTGATGGGTAGACTCAGGTAGGTCGGAATTACGGCTGGAGGAAGTAATGAGTCGGCAAACCTAGGAAAAATACTAGGTGATTTTTTAAAGCACTGTGGTGGCCGATCATCGATAAAGTAGGGTTTCATGACCACTTCTGGACGTGGAAGTTTGAGTGTCGATTTCAACGCCGACGAGATTTTTGGGGTGATCGGTATGGGGGGAAAAGCTTCGTGGGTCCACGGTGAAGCTTGATTCAAGATCACGTAGTCGTCGGTGATCTGTAACATCGGAGCGAGGCGATTTTGTTAGTGGTTCTGGATTCTAGAATTCGAACGAATGGGTTGTTTTTCGTTTTCCTCGTCGATTAGGGTGCCTGGGTGATCGTTCGTGATGAGATGGTAGTCGTCGACGTATGGGTGAACTTGGCGATGGCCGGAGGGCGTTGGATCAGTCGTGCACGTGCATGGTGCCATGAATCGTTCCTGGTGAAAGTCTGGGTTTGTACAGGGGGTATTGGGTGATCAGGGAAGAAGCGATGTCTCGGATTGACTCGAGAATGTCGCGTGTTTTACTCGAAGTGATCTCGAGAAAAATTGGATTCGTACGCGAATAGTTTTGAGTTACAGGTTTTGATAAAACCTGTCCCTGTTTTGTTTTCTTTTTGATGAATTTGAATTTTTAACAAAATTAAATGAATTTAAAGATGGTGATAATAGATCTAAAACAAGTTTAAACCCAGTTCTAAGTTTAGTTTCAATAAACTTTGAATTTAAAAGTAAATTTGTTTTTAAACAAATAATTAAACTTGATTTTTGATAAGTTCTTTTATAAAAGGATTTTAAATGTAAGTTAAAGGATTAGATAACTTGAATTTGCAAGTTGAATAACGATGTAGTTTAAAGGCTAAATTTTTAAATAAAATTTAGTAAACTTGTTAAAGGCTTTCCTTATATAAGTTTCCTATGTAAATATATAATCATTTTGGAACCTTAAATTCAAAAGGAAATGTGGATCTAAATTTAGAAGTGTAAGGTTTAAATACACTTGAATACTAATGAAGTTATTAATAAAGAAATGGATTACCTTAAAAATGATTGAGATATTAAAAGATTCAATTAATAAGATAATTAAGGTTTGATTTATTTATAAATGAATTAATTAAAGGAAATTTACTTAAAGGATAATCGAATAATTTAAAGGTTAATTGATTTAATAAATAAATGATTAAAGGATAATCAATCAAATGATTTGAAATTGATTT
Source organism: Allium fistulosum (assembly GCA_030737815.1). Lineage (NCBI taxonomy): Eukaryota > Viridiplantae > Streptophyta > Magnoliopsida > Asparagales > Amaryllidaceae > Allium > Allium fistulosum. The sequence continues at coordinate 1,127,940,982 of CM060902.1, forward strand.
ATGTTAATTAACCACGATTGATGACTTATCTGATTTAAATTAATCAGATAATTAATTGAGCTTACTTATGGATGTTTAAATTCTATTGATAGTCGAATTGTTTGATATTTCTGATACATGATACCTTGTGACATATCCTGATTTTATGTTGTGATCTGTAGTATAATTGATTATCTGTACTGTAATTTATTATCTATGATATATATATATATATATATCTGTGATCTGTATATGAAAGATAAGCGATATAGTTTATACCGCTTATCAACTATATTTCTGTATTTGAATCTGTGATGATTGAATGATGTTGCACTATTGTGTGTTAAACCCCTGGACCACACTTTTACACACACAAATATGGATTTCACGTGGAAATCGGTTAAGTCACAGATATTTTAAAATTAATATTTTAAAATTGAAATTTTAATTTCAATTGATTTTGGAAATGAATTTGGGTTAAATGTTAAAGCTTTTGAAAAGGAGTTTGTAAGATAAAAGTTATTTTAAATAACTTAATAAAGCTTCCAATTTAAATAATTCAATTTGAATTTGAATTCAATATTTGGAATTGAATTCAACGATTGGAATTTTGATTAAAGATATTATAAATGTGTTTTATATGAATTTAAACCACTTTTAAAATATTGGTTTGAGAATTTGATTTTAACCCAAGAAGAACCTTAACTCGTATAAATGAATCAGATTTTCCGAAATGAAAACTGTTTGTTTTCAAATGATAAAAGCTTTCATATATATAAGAAATGAAATTCCAATTTAAGGAATTTCAAGTTTGAATTGAAAAATGGTTTTTCAAGTTATGAATGAATCTTTTTGAAAGCTATGAATTGAATCTGTTTATTTTTAACAGATTTAAAATGGTGATTTGTTTAAACCATTCGAAATGAAATTGTTTTGAAAGCTATAAGTTGAATCTTTGATTTAAAGATTTAACGAGTTAATTCAATTGAAATGGAAATCGATTTGGAAATCTATGAATAGATCTTTGGGAATGGGGGTGAACTTTGTGAATTGAATCTTTTTGTTTAAAAGATTAAAAGTGTGGAAATTGTTTAAACCATCGAAGGTTTTTGAAATGAATCTTTTTGTTTAAAAGATTGGAAATGGTAAATTATTCTACCATTCGAATGAAAAGTTTTGGGCTTTAAGCGGTGATTTAACTGAGACCCCAGTATCCATATGATTTTTAAATTGCGCTCGTTATTCGGTTTAGCCGGGAGAGGACCTTTGTGTCATATAACCCGTTCCGAATAGTGATACGACGTATATGGATAGCATTTGAAGACCGGTGGTGAAGACCGGATATTTTCGAAAATGAAAGGACAACTCGTCGAATGTCTCTGCACCGACTGGTCCCCGGTATAGAGATTTTATCACCCTTTGTGATGGGAAGTCCGGACATGATTAGAATTATCCGGATTTGCAAGGGTTTCTTTGGAAGTGCCTTCGGTTCCGTTCGATCCCGGAACGGACTTGTATGGATGTGTGTCTGACGTTACACTTTGAGATGTAAAGCTGGTTTCTATCAAATACATTTCTGTTGGTGGCGGAGAATTTATTCTCTTAGCTTAACACCCTTCTCTGAGACGTACGAGCTCAGAGGTTATGTAGTTGATGGTTACTAGTGATACATTCCCAATTTGGTAATGTGGCATACGAAGTGCTGATGATCATTTGTTGGTCAAAGCGGGCTTTGTGAAAAAGCGTGGCTTTGTGAAAAAGCGTGGCTTTGTGAAAAAGCGTGGCTTTGTGAAAAAGCGTGGCTTTGTGAAAAAGCGTGGCTTTGTGAAAAAGCGTGGCTTTGTGAAAAAGCGTAGCTTTTTGGACGAGACTTCGTCGAGCCTCACAACCTGGTAATGGTCGAAACAGGAATGTTGCGGCAAAGGTTTGTAGGGGTAGCGCCCCTAGGGTATGTCATTTCCTTCTGGATAAAAGGTGATATCATGGTATGGAGCCCAGATATTTTACCTATGTGGATGCTGCACAGTTATTATACTTTGTGGTTGTTGCTTTATGATCGTGGGCTCTCGGATAAAGGTCGGTAACGACTGGGGGATGACATGACTCGTGTGTTAGTTACCTAGTTACAGCTTGGTTAAAGCGTGAGGTTGCGTCGGCCTTGTGTTTGCAGAGATCCGGTTAGGTTCTCGGGGCGTCTTTCCAGAGGCGTTTCCATTTCGGTAAGGAAGTTCCTTTGCCTGACCATTTGTTGGAAATCCAAAGAAACAATACGAACCCTGTACGGTTTTAGTTGTATTACCTGCTATGGAATGTGGCGGTAACCTGCTATTGAACGTAGTAGCTATAGTAGGCATACAATAATGTTGTATGCTGGCTAAGATTAATATTATATTTTCGAAATGTTTTCGACACTATGCACTAATGATAATAATATCGAATGATTTTGCATAGTAAGCATTTTTGACTATCATAAGTAGAAATCTCCTCCAATTCTGCGATTGCATTGTGTGTGTGGTGGGAGGTCTTATGGTAGTTTCATTTTCCAAAAGCATTGCGGGTTTCAATGTTTAAAAGCCTTTTGTGTTTGTGTAAAGATAAACTGTTTTTGTTTGCTCACACTAGTCCCATGACTGATCCGGAGTTTATTGTTCCCTTCCTAAACTCTGGGTGCCCACCATTTTTTCACACGGGCAGTCTAGAGTTGGGTTTTTCAGATATTCAGGTTTAGTAGATTATCTGGAGTTAGTTCAGTTCTTGGAGTTCATGGACTGACGTTGCTTATCTTGGAGCATTCTATTGGAGACATTCTATCCGCTGCTGGTGTTATCTTTTTTCTTTCCGCTGCTATTTCTTGTATCATATCTCTGATATTGTTGTATCATATTGATATCATTGTTGTATATCATTCTGGATATTGTATTCATTGGAGTTGTATATGATATCATTGTATTCTTTTTCTTCCGCTGTGTTGTTATACTTACTGTGTTATAAGCTCCGGAGAACCAGATTCGGCATTTGAATCTACGGCATTTTGAGTACAAGCGAAGTACGGATGCCGATTTTCGAAGGTCGACTTTTGGGTCTTTACATATGAAGTCTAACTGAATTAGAACATTTCTAAATTTCATTTAAATAAAATCATTTATTTTATTTAAATTCAAATATATTAAAATATGAAATTAATTTTATTTGATTTAGTTTATACATAAATGTATCATATACATATATGTGTGAGTGCATGTGTAACATAATAATCCGTCAAAGGTATAATATGCCCATATATAGATGTTGGGATTTATATCACAATGAACATATTAGCTCATTTTGTATGTTATGTATGTTGTTCAAATATGTCCATGTATATGTGTTACAAATACACACACATACACACACGTAAGTATAAATATATTATATATAATATAAACATAAAACATTTATATATAGATAAATATATATATATATATATAGAAAGAGAGAGAGAAATTATTTATATTTCAAAATTAACTTAGTTTTGTAAACATAATAATTTTAGTATTTTAATTTGTGTATATTATGAATAAAATAATGTTTTCATCCATAAATAATTAACATAAAATAATCTATTGATGAAAATTCAAATTTTACAATTTTCGAAAATCTAGGATCATAAATAGAGCTTAGAAAAAATCTGGATATTTTTCAAAGTTGAAATATTATTTAAAAAAACAAATACATTGATTTCGGCAATAATTATATAATATAAAATAATATATTATTAAAAATTCAAAATTCAAATTTTAAAAATTCTAGGATCATGAATGAAAGGTTACAAAACTTTTTAAAGAATTTTTCAATTTAATTATTATTTTTAATAAATCATAAACAGTTTTTCCGAAATAATATTAATCATTTAAAATAAAAAACTTTATTGAAAAAATCCTAAATTTTTTCTATATGTTTCTAAAATGATATAATATTTTTTTAAATATAAAATTGAATTTTTATGTAATAATTATTTTATATATAATAAACAATTAAAAAATTCAATAAATGTTAATTTAAAAATATGAATATATGTACGATAATTAATTTTTGAATTTTTAAATTTTTAAATTCATATTATATATAAATAAGTATACTAAAATTTTTAAATCATATATATATCTTATTTATGCATATATGCTATTATGAGAGAGAAATATACACTAAAATATATATATATGAATTTATTAATAAATATATATAAAACAATTATTAATGACAAAAATTGATTTTGTATGGTAAACAACATTTGTCTATACATAAATCAAATAGTATAACAAACAAATTATGCACACAACCAAACTGATTTGTGACAACTACATCTACTTACAAAATCTCACCTAACTAAACATACAGTAGCAATATACTTAAACAGATATGAAATTGCTCATTATAGGATCATAGAATATAATTTAATTACTGTAATATTAATTAAAATTACTAATTTAATGATGCCTTTGAATCCACGTTGAAGCAATGACTTCCCTTCCTTTTACTGTTTTTTGATTCGTCAGATTGCAAGTCCGGAATCACCTACCTCTAACTATCGAATATTATTATTTTAATTTAAAATATATTTGAGAATTTTGTAGTGGTTTGAGAGCTATGTTTTAACTAGCAATGTAGAAGGTAATGGCGGCCAAACGGTTAGTCCTTATTTTAAAGACACACACACACACACACACACACACACACACATAGGGTTATATTAGAGAGAAACGAGGAAAGCCTTTTTACCCATTCTCACGTATCTCAACCCATTTTCTCAAGCCAATTCCTTATGTTTTAGCCACCCCTAGACCTTCCCAAAACTGAAATTTTGCAGCCCTAATGATGGGCCTTAAACCCATCTAAGCCCAAGCCAAACTACTATGCAATTAAATCTAATTTAATCGCTCGTCGATTTTGTATATCGATCGATTTATTTATAACTGTTATAAACTTATACAACATTATTTATTTCTCAAATCATATTCAAATTTTATAATTAATATTTCATAAATATTAATTAATTTATAACAATTACAAACTAATTAAATTGTTCCGTCTTTAGGGAATTCATCATTTCGGCTGTGTAACTCTTGGGTGTAAATTTGGTCAGCGATTAACATCGAACTATTTTAATGTTAATGTTCACACATCACTTAGCTGGTGGTGTGACATTATGGACAAATTTATCGCTTACTCGTTTTCGGTAAAATCCAATTTTAGTTTAATAAGCGTTACCCGGTTGTGACATTTGTTTACACCAATTCTCTTCGTCAAAACTATATCGCTTTGGACTTATGGAATTTGGTAATGGTCAAAATTCCAACCTCATCCACATTCAACTTTATAGTCCAAATACAAAGTCCTTGGTTCAATAATAACAATTATTATCAACCGAAATGCTCTAGCCAGAGACTTTGAGTTGACTGTGATACTAACCGCATATAACTGTGGAGACGAACCCTCTATTGAATAATGCTTCACTTCCAATACTTGCACTCGACCCAACTATAGTCACTCGATGGACGCCATGCCATGATTTGGCTATAATCAAAGCGGAGCTTTCATATTGAAGATCCATAGTATTCTCAAGTCGAGATAACTGTGTAAATCAGTCACATCGATATTTTCTGTTTGACCTTAGTTATATTAACCAACAGAAAACTATCGAATGAGTCGTTCCATAGTTATCCAATAACTATTAGTACGTAACCCCTAGGTGCCCCCAGCAGTCATGAGTAATACACTGCCCAACATTTGGAGAGCGTTACGTACTCCAGTCTTAACGGATATATCGATATCCAGTCTCGATGCATTTTGACTAGGAACATTTAAAATGGTATATTTGTTTCGTTGTGATAAATTACTCACGGTTACAACACTTTGTAACTACTATCACAAAATAAACAATTTATGGATTTTTCTATTAAATATACCTTTAATCAAGTTAATTAATTAATATAATCACATTATATCAAGTATATAATAGGAAGAAAATACCTTTTATTTTAAACAAGATTAGTCAACGAGTTAGATATATGTAACAAATTACATAATTGCCCCTAGGGCATACCCCTAACTATATCAGCTTTTTCTATCAAAGTTGAGAGATATGTAAAAGGTTTCTGGTCAGGAAACCTGATCGGAGTCTGCATCAGAGGATCAAGGAATTAATACTAGTTCGGAAATAAAGTAATGTATTTGAGTAGAAGGTCAAATTCGATATTGCATACGGATGATCTGGGCATACTTGAATTTAAGATCGATTCAAATAGTACATACAAATAATCCGAGAGTATAACATGGGTTTGTATTTGAAATTAAAATAATTTTTTACCGGGTTTTTGGTTAGGAGTAATTTCGGGGACGAAATTCTTTTTTAAGAAGGGAAGTCTGTAACGACCCGCAAATTTATCACTATGATAAATTATATTTATATTAAAAATATTCAAATACAAGATTTTATAATACAAATTATAATGTTTTGAACCATAAATAATGATGATAAATTTGTTTTAAAAGTATATTAACAAATATGGATATTTGTGGGTTTTCATTAAAAAAATGATGAAAATCAGTTTTCGGGAAAAATGAGATTTTCTAAATATTAAAGTAAACATAATTGGATACATACATTTATTTATCCATTTAAGCAAGAATATGAAATAGAAATTATTTATTTTATTTTTCAAAATAAAATATATTTATGACATCATCAGAGATATCATCGCTTTTGTATATTTTCTAGAATTTTAAATTAAGTTTAAATAATCAAATAGGTGTTTTAAAATGTTAATAATTCATTTTAATAAGTTATATAGTGATGACAAATTACTTACAATAGTTTTATAAAGATGTATACTTGTTTTAAAATTATAAGAAAATTCATAACGTTTTGTCGATACGATAGCACTTTTTGTAAACACTTGTTTAATATTGATTTATATGGTTTTATAATTTAGATGAGCACGTTTTAATTATTCTAAAATGATAAGAAATATATTTTCAATATTTGTTTACAAATATATTTAGTATAGCAGAGAAGTAAAAATATGACTGGAAATCGAATCCCGGATCCGCAATGGTTTGACGAACGGAAGTTGTAACCGAACATTGGACCATGTGTTGTCACATATGACATATATATGCGTACATACATGTCATAACACACATATACACATAGATATACATATAAGAAGTTACCATGTGCATTAGTTATTTACACAAGGTAAAATTTATAAAAATCACGATATTTACTTAACCAAATCAAAACAAAACCCACCATCACTTACAAGCACATGGAATGGCACATGGGAGGGGGAAGTCATGGCTAAGGGATGATGGGAGGGGTGGGTGATGATGTTGGGAGATATTTTCACTTTTACTTAAGTGACAGGCCTCCAAAATGCTATAAATAGTACCCTACCTCTCACTTATTCTCACACCATTTCTCTTCTTCTTCCTTCTTCTTAAGCTCTAATAGCTCTTCTTTAATGGCTTTCAAGCCTTGGAATAAAAGCAAAGTTATGACAAAGTAATGTCAAAAATATATACATATAAGCTATGCTGCTACCACCTCAAAATCAAGTGCCAAAACCATTTCCAACTCTTTAAAACCCACGGCCACCCTCTACCACCATGCTTGGCCGAGCATGCAAGAAGAAAGGAGTAAGATCCGAGAAGCTCCGGAGTGAAGATATGGGGAAAAGTGCTGCCGGAGTGCCGTCAGAATCAAATGGAGAAGCTTCAGAAAAGTTTGAGATGGAGAAGGAAGTGATGGTGTGAAGTGTGGTGATATATGCTTGAATGTTGGTTGGAAGAGGATAGAGTTTGGTTTGGTAAAAGTGATTTAATCTCACTTTGAATCACTTGATAATCACTTATTAATATTTCTTATTAATCACTTAAATATTGCTTGCTATTGGTGATAATAATATACATTAACTACTTAAAGTTATACCCTTGACAATATGCTAAAATGATTGCTTATATGGCTGTTTAATATGTTTGGATGATGACTGGTTGATTATAGGCTTGCTTGATGTGGAAATAATTCATGTCAAATATACGTCGAATTTACACAAAGGAAATCACTTTCCTATATGAATTATAAAAGTGTTATGGTATGGTTAAACCTCTTTAAACATGAATAAAATGGTTTATAAATGTTTTATAAACATTAAAACTCAATTCGGAAAAGTTTTGACAAGATACGAAATTGAAGTCAAAATAGGTGCGTCGTGTAACGGCAGTTTGCAATTCACGCCATAAAATTCAAAACAATGTGTAAAGTGGAATATAGCTCGGTATAATTCGAAATAAGAATTTTATGAACTCTTATAACTATGGTTTTCAAATAAAGAAGAAAAATCAAGATTTCATTTTATAAATTTTGAGATATGTCCAAATCAGGTTTCCAAAAACATCGCGTTTTGGCAGTTCACAATATATGGATTTCAACTCTTTAAAATTTATGTTTCTAAATATTTAAAAATATTAAATAAATTTCATAAATATCTTAAAATGTTTTAAAAAGGATTTGAGTTATTAAAATGGACATAGATGAAAAGAAAATAGTGTTTTGAGCAAGAAGCTTTAAAAACACAATTCGCAGCAGTCTTTGTAGCGGTTTCGATAACTTTTGCAAATTATGGTTTTAACTTAATTATTCTTTCCCAATATTATTAGTAATCCTTTCAAATGAATAATTAAGTATTTTGAAGATGATTTGGAAGTTTTAGAATTATTTCAAAGGAGTTTTAAATAAATGGTTAAAGGAAAATTGTTTAAACAATATTTGGAATTGTGTTAAGTAAATGAAAATCATCTCTAAAAGATCATATAAAAGAGTTTAGAGTTGATCAAATAACTTGACCGCCTTATGAGTGACAGAAAGTTAGTTTCTTGGCCAGAGCTTGGATAACCAGTGTCTGGGTTCCGCTCTAGCTATCCGAACAGGCCCAACGGAGGGGATAGCTAATTTGATTTACTCGGATCATATTTTCTTAAGATAAAAGAAAAGTGATTTGCAGATTTTCCAAAAGATAAACAATATTAAAAATAGGATTTTGGTTGTTAAAGAAAACATTCTAGTTAAACTACGTATTAAATTCCGAGGAGGGAACTCTTACTATCTATATGAATTTAAAAGGTGATTTCACCTTTATTCGACGAATAGTACATGTTGAATACAGAAATAGTATTGGATATAATCAGTTTAAAATTTATGGATCCCTTTTATTCAATACTAACTGGTTTGGGTTTACAGTAGACGATGTCTTAAATAACATTGTTTTTTACCCATTAAAGATATGTTTTGGAAATGTGAAATCTTCATGAAGATTTGAATTATACTTTTCCTAGGTAATTAAAGATGAAATGTTTTGGTATTTCCAAAGTTGAAATGGGGTTTTAATTAACCAAAGGATTTGATAAAAGAGGTTTAATTATCTCGTATATACTGAAACAAAATATGATTTAAAGATGTATATCTCTAAAGAGATATTTTACTTCGATAAAAGATATTGATTAATTGAATAATAATCACCTATATACTTGACACCTTTTATCGATAATTGGTTCGGAGAAACCGGAGTTGGATTTGGGTGATTCCTATCTGAAAAGCACTTCGGACATGTTGAAGACAATGATTGTGAACGGAGATCTTCATAATGTAGGGCTGCTTGCCACTAACCTCTGGAGAAATTTCCATATCATATATATGGTGGCAGTGGTTCCTTCAATTTGAAATCTTCGATGCAAGGACTGCTCACTACTAATTCTAAGGATGATTCCCAAACAGGATGTAGTAGGAGAAGTGCCTTCAGTTTTTCCTCTGCCTGGACAACTTGTATGGATGACTTTCTAATATTGCATTTCTAAAAACATGTACATCGATTTTTACAAACGTTCATCTGTTTGGTGGTGTGGGAGGTAACCCCTCTTATACTTAACACCCTTCTCTGAGATGTACGAGTTTAGAGGTTGTACTTTTGTGGAAATCAATGTTGTGTTGTTGGAAATGGCAATGTGGCATTTGAAGTAGGATTTGTTATGTGAAAGGTAAAACATTATCTTAAGCCTCGCACATCGGAAATGACAAAAACTGGGTAGAAGCAGCAGTGCTAAGTGGGTCGCACCCATTATGATATGGTCATCACCTTTTTAGATTACCCTCTATATATTGGGATTATTGTGTATGCTATGAGATGTCTCGAATAGGTCGGGAACGACCAAGGTGATGTAATATTCGGTACTATCTATGGTAGAGGTAGGCTAGTTCTGTGTTGGTAGAGGTTAGAGCCTCAGGTGATGTACTGTCGAAAGGTTGTCCCTTACCTTGTCACTGTATGGAATCCATTCTCCAATACGATCCTTTACGGTTTAGTTGTGAACCTATTATGCTGGAATTTAATAAATATAACAATTTCGGCTAAGATTATGTACATTTATTTGAAAATTGTTTTCAAACCAATGTCATTAGAAATAATATCAAATAATTTGATAAAAATGTTTTTGTTGTCATAATGTAAAAACCCATCCGTGTTTACGTGCGGCGTGGTCTTATGAGATACTCTTTATTTCAAAAGTTTTGTTTGGCATCAAAGTTAATCTATGACACTGTCATATATATTTATGATTTGTGTTTCTTACGCTGGTTTACCAGACTGATCCGGGTATTTTTAGTACTCGGGTCAGATTAAAGTAGTTTTAGGATTAATTGAAGACTCTTGGAGTTTCTAGAGGAGAGTAGGAGATCTTCATCAATGTATGAACGTAGTTTACTTTTCCGCTGTGTTTGTCATTTTTCAGCATTTGTAAGGATGGGTATTTATCACTGTCTAGGCTGAGCTTAGGAAGACTCTGATGTATGTATTTAAAATTTCCGCTATAAAGATAATATATTGAAATAATATATGTTATTCCATTCATGTAAGAATATGTTCTTTCTTTATTTTTCTTTTTACCCTTAATGGTCCGTCTTTTCGTTCAATTTGAGTTGGAACATGTGTGGTTTATTGTCAACTTAAAACTTACGAAAAGGAAGGTTGTCACATTATGCCATGATTTGACTATAATCAAACAAAAGCCTTCGTTATTGAAGACCGACAGCATTCTCAAGTCGAGAGAACTGTGTAAATCAGTCACATCGATATTTTCTATTTGACCTTAGTTATATTAACCAACAGAAAACTATCGAGTGGGTCATTCCATAGTTCTCCAATAACTATTAGCACGTAACCACTTAGTGCCCCCAGTAGCCATGAGTAATACACTTTCCAACATTTTACAAAGCATTATGTACTCTAGTCTCAATGGATACATCGATATGCAGTCTCAATGCATCTTGGCTAGGAACATTTAAAATGGTATATTTGTTTTTTACTGTGATACATACTTATGGTTATAGCACTTTGTAACTACTATCACAAAACATATCATTTATGGATTTTCTATTATATAGACTTTAAATTAAATTAATTAATTAATATAACACATTATATCAAGTATATAATAGAATGAAAACATCTTTTATTTCGAACAAGATTGGTTATCGAGTTAGATATATTTAAAAAATTATAGAATTGCCCATAGGAATACCCCTAACTCTATTAATCTACCACTTGCACTTGGGGTCAATTATGGAATCTTATTCCAACTTCTTCAATTGGATTCCTCAAAACCAATCGGGTCAGTCCCTCAGTGAATGGGTATGCAATTATGCTTCAATTATCCATTCTGTCAATCAACTCTCTCCGATGCTGATAAACTTTTTTTCATATGGAACAATTTGGAGTATGTCTCTCGACATCTAGTGAGCTCTAAATTCTGTTACGAACTATATCGCGACATTGTTATTCTATAATAATTTTATGGGATTCTCAACATCTGGAATCACCCCCATCTTAGTTATAAATTTATACATTTATATTAATATACATTGCTTTTATTCGATCGCTATTCATGGCGATGTACTTAGTCTTTTCATTGAATTAGCCATAGTCTTTCATTTGGAACATTTCCAACTTAAAAATTCTTACTTGAATTTATTATTGACATATTATACACAATATCACTTATAAAGTTTGAGTCTAAACACTCCTTCATAAGGAGTTCATTTTTTCAGTAGACATTTCTCTAGCATTTAATAAATACATGAGAACACCACAAACAACCATTTAGTGATATCTATTTGGATTTGATATTTGTTTCATGTATCAAATACATAAACAAATCACGATATTATAGACAACATAACATGTGTGATAATTCTTATTGCCAACGCATAAGGAACCCATCTTACATGTCCTGTGTTAAGCATTTTAATAAGGTGTCCTTGCATATCGTTTGGGACATTCCTATTTATACTTACTATAAAAGACATCATTTACAAATCCAACGTCGAGTATTAAAATAACTAAAGCTAATTTTGACATAAGTACATCATTAACAATCAGCAGTGTGTTGTTTACTTATGGTTTAGAAATATCTATGCACCTTTTAACGTTCTTTCTTATGAATACACGCTTCCTCTATGATTTGAGTGATAAGCAAACAATTTGATATCTCTATCAAAAATTTATTTAATTCCGATACGTATACAATGATACTTTCTATCATTTCATGGATCATATCCAAAAACCCACAAACTCAATATTATTTCCATTGACTTCGAGATACTTTGGTTTTTATGTGCAAATAATCAAGTCTAAATCTATATTTAGAACTTTCTGTTTCAACACTTATATACATAAACATAAACTCATGCTAGATGATAATTTTGTGAGTAAAATCTGAAACAACTTAAGCATATCAAATGAAGAATCTGATATGTTAATTTCAACAACTGAAATTCACGGTATTATTCTTATCTATATGGCTTGCTATATTCCAACTACATTTGTCCTTCTCTAGAAGACACATTTGTGACTAATGGATCATATCCCTTCGGGTATAACAATCAAAATTATATTTTGATAATGTACTTGGAATCTATTTCGGATATGTGCATTGTTCCATATTATAGAGCCGATGCTCTTAATGGTTTAATTAAATAAACAAGGATTATTTATTCTTGACATTGACAAGAAACTCATAGTTTCTCCTTAATGTACAAGAATACTCATTAGACGTGTTTGTGTTCATTTAGGTTTGATCGGTTTCATTTCATCTCTTGTAATTATTTTTATCATTGATCGTATCCAAATTCAGTTTGTACCAGTAATTTCTTAAAGAAATTCATTTGCTACGGAGTTGGTATTTCTTGAAACAATAGTTGTTTCTCGATGCAACAAAACGGGCATTCATAAACATTCCATGAATTGCTATATAAAAAACTGATTTTGCATTAGCTTGCAATATAATTATGTTCACAACATAAATTAGTCATCTAATGATTATCGTTTCAAAATTCTCTGAGGATAATTCATACAAGATCCCTTACGTACGTACAATTATCATGTGCAGTCTTTCAACTCACACAACCCACCAACTCTTGGCCTAGGACATGATGGGGTTTCTTATAAACCCATATCTTGTATTATTTTGCAAACTGTTCTTTGGATGATATCAAACTTAACCTTGTGTAATACTCTTAAGTAGACGCCTTATAGAAAGAGTTTTACTTAATTTCACTCATCATTAATCATGCTTTGCTCAACAAAATTTGATTACTACTTATCAATACATCATTATGTATTATAAGGAGGAGTGACCTTCAAGACTGAATCTTTATTCACATTAGGGACATACGGAACTCTTTCCAATATACTCACTCATTCAATCAAATCAAATCATTTCTATCACATGTTATATTATTTACTTCCATTTTATATTCTATGAGCTTATCTTAGACTCATACATGCGTATCAAATACATATGTCCATGTCAATGATAACTCATCGGTGAATATAACGAAGTATGTGGATCCGTTTTGGTATTAATAAAATTACGATTACAAACATTTATATGTATCAATTTGAAGGGTTCATCAACTCTAATAACGCTTCCACTAAATAGGTGCATAGCCCTTAATTGTTTGAGATATAATTAACCAGCAACATATGATTCATAATCATATGATAAAAATATTTCTCCAAACTACGGCTTAGTATATAATTCCAAAGTATTTGTAAATAATTTTAGATACTTCAGTATTTTTCAATGCATCACTTTTGTTGTGAAAACAAGTACCACATTATTGTTTTATTAAATAACAAATATTCATAATATTCACATTTAAATATAATTACATCTATTTTTCGGTCGATACCGAAAAATATTCATTATTTCATAAATAATGTTCAGTAAGTTTTACGAAAACAATTTTCGTAATTTAATGTAATCAGTAAGTGCTATATGACATACACTCACTATTTCAGCCATTACTAAGTAGCGTATTAAATTTGGAGGTCCATTGTTCACTTAATATAGATTATTTTTCTCATATACTATAACTAGTTCACAACAGAGAGTTATTTGATCAAATATCTTGAACTCAAAGAAATAAATCTCATAGAAAACAATTTTTCTACACGTAAATACATATCGGAATAGAAATTGTATTTCTTATTCCAATGTTGAGTGTCAACCATTATTATTACAATTCTTGTTTCCGATGTTTCTTTATGAAGCAAAAGTGACTATTCACTCTCTTCATCCCAACTGTACCTTAAATCACATCTACTCTTGTACATTCATTTTTTCTTTATAAATGGTCGAACCATTCAAAAGAATACCCTTACTACAACATCATAACTAGCTCTTTACAAAAGTGCACTCGATCATCCTTAACATTTAAATATATCGAATATGTTGCACTTTGCATAAGTTGATCAAACTGACATTCTAGCGATCGAGTTCTTAGATCTATCTTGTAGTTTTGGTCTAGTGTTAAATTTGACACAATACGGTCTTTATTCTGATCAATAAAATGGAATACTCAAACTCATGACACGGTTTATTTATTTTCTTTAAATAACTAATTTCATCGAAATCGTACATTACGAACTATAACTGTACACCATATAACATTGATATGCGATTTTATATGGATCAAATATCCATAATCTTGCATTTCTTTTGAGTTTGGAACTTATATAATGCAACACATAGTCTCGACCAAATAAAAATGTAAGTAACCAAATTAAGAACGTTTCTAGCTGTGCAGTTAATGCCTCGCTATTACCCCGCTATAACCCCGCTATATCTCATAGCGGATTTCTACCTCTACGATTTTTCCATATAGCCCCAAAATATAGCCTTTCCGATTTAAGCCCTGCTATTTCCGCTATATCCCGTTATTCCCGCTATATTCCGCTATTTTCGCTATATCTTCTTTAATAAAATGAATAGAAAAATAGCATTTATACATTATAAAAATTATGAAACTAGTTTATTTGATTTAATTTTTAATATATGTTTAGAAATGAAAATACTCTAATATTCTACTAAATTCAATTATGTTATATAACAGTTTTATGTTCATTTAAAGTATATTCGCACATGTTTTTATTTAAAATTATTTATGTATTAATTATAATTCAATTGAATGATATTTTTTCATTTAATTACCATTTATATATTTGAAAAAACATTAAGTACGAGTTTTATATGCTATTTTAGAGCTATCCGCTATATCCCGCTATATCCTCGCTGTATCCCCGCTATGACTTTTTGCACCTCCACCGCTTTGAATCCGCCGAGCGCTTTAACTGCACAGGTTTCTAGTAGTTGTAAAATCAGGTGTTTGCATGGGTGTTGAAATGTTAACATGCAATAGACATTTATTAGTAAGTATATATTATATTTCTATTTGTCATCCTTCAATTCAATTCATTTGTATATCTTAATCGATAAACGTTTTATCAATCATTTTAAATGCATAAATTTATCAAATAGATAATTATAACATTATAAAGCATATGTTTTTACAATATTAGAAAGGTTAAATGTCGCCATTTCATTTTTTTAATAAGGCTCCCACTAATCTTTTATGTTTCTCCAAACCTTAACTCGAAATATAGAAGTCTTTCGACTTCACTAGTGGTTGTTAGGACTCATCCGTCTTGGAATTCTAGCCTTGAGTGTAACGACCGACCTTTTCGACCCTCAGAAGTCGACACTAATACATCCACAGTATTCACATTCCGAACATCCAAGTGCCAAAAAGATAGATTGTTGGGGTGAAAGAAAAGATAAGACAGACAGAATCTCATATCGTGACGAGTAATATATAACAATCCATATGATTTGAGTTTCTTATTCTAGTTTATCAGACTGATCCGGGTGTTATTTTCTTATAATACTTAGGTCAAACTTGAGTATATTTATAGATTTAGTTTTGGATGCTTTGGAGCTTTAGGAAACGAGTTGTATGCCTCCAAGAACTATTCATATATTATATTTTCTATTATATTTCTTGTTTTGTATTTATCGACATTTGTAAGGGTAGCCTATTATAACTATCCACACTGATGATAGGTTAGTTACTTTGGTTGTTGTATGTATATTAAAGTTTCTTTTTGTAAAGATCATCTAAATATTATATATTACTCATCATGATGTGAAATTATATTTTGTCTTTTTTTCTTTTACCTCAACAATCTGTTTTTTCGACACTTGGATGTTCGGCACTTGAATACCGTGGATGTATTAATGTCGACTTTTGAGGGTCGAAAAGGCCGGTCATTGCATTGAGTTTGCTCAACAGTCATAGCTCCATGAACGATGGTAACTCCTTATCAGTTGTACCATATACAACTTCAAACCCTTGGTACCTTGTCCTAGTTTCACTTCGACCTTGAGTTCGCTTAACAAATCGAAACGAAATTATTCACTCGTATCGACCATATCACAACGGCCTAAGTATAGTATATGTACCTTGAGTCTGTTCAATAAATACATATAGTTATCTTACCTCATTTATTCACTATATTAATAATACTACACATAACATCCCTAGCTTGAGTTTGCTCAACAACTAAGGAGTATGTAAGTAATTTATTAATATATATGGTAGTGGACAACGTTATATATAAAATTCATAATCACCAATATATTATATTAAGAAATATCAACTTATGGAATAATGTATTTCTCTTTAAATACCCTTGTGATTCAAATGTCATACATATCAGAAATCATGGTATACGTATATTTACATATTACAATAATTTTATGTATAATATTATATTAATTAAATGTTATTTACTTAATTAACACTTTTAATTAATTAGTATATTATTCAATTGTAACGTATTATATTGAATATATTTATATACACTATAACCATTATAGTAATACACGTATATCATATATATACATGTATTTTAATTTATTAATTAAATTTTAATTAATTTATTTAATTATAAAGTTTTAATTAAATATTGATTAATTTCGAAAACTCCTTTATACACATATGTATGCTCATATTGTCTTAAACAATTCAAGACAACATAACATATATCATTATATATTATACATGCATATATAGTTAATTAATTCTTTTGTTTTATTAATATTATTAATAAATAATATTTTCGAAGTTAATTTTATAACCATTAAACCAAAAATTGGCCCAACACCAGAGATGTTTGCACAAGATAATATAATTCAGAACGATCCTATAATTCCCATGGACTTTTAGTGTGGTCGTGAAGTTATTTAAAAAATCGAGTCTTGTGTCCAAGGATAAAATAGCAAGTTGCATAAATGTGAAATAGTCTATTAATTGTTTGTTAATGGACAAGATAGGCGATTCACAGTAGCTACAGTCCTTTGTTCATATGTTAATAGGCATGATAGTCATTATGCGAAGTGAACTTTAATTTAGGCAAAGGTTTAAGTGGCCATGTTCAAATTGTTAATATGCGAGTCCAAATTTAAGTCCAACTCTAAAGATAAGCTATGCATGTCCATTCTCTCAATAATAGTCAAAGATACATATATTAGAGGCATTATGCTATGCAACGTTTACTGTCCAAGTACTTATATGGAAAAAGTTACAACCGCAACAAAAAAATCCTCAAATCAATTTAGGGCTTACAACTTGTAATTTGAGAAATAGAGAAAAGAATTAATCGCTCCCATTTAAATGGCCGAGGAGGTCTATTTATAGTGGTAACGATAGGCGAAATGACTGCAGTGTGTCCTTCCAGCTTATATATTCATTATCCTCTTTGTACTGTCAATATTCGACACCTTCTTTGTACTGTTAATATTCGACACCTTCTTTGTGTTGTTAATACTCGACACCTTCTTGTACTTAGATATTCGGCACCATCTTATTCTTGCTGTTGAGATTTGGTATCAATTGCTATAGTAAAGGCTTGTATAAGCTCGCCATCTCTGATCATCACTATTTGATAGTCTTTCATACTCGTAGCAGCTCGATATTACCTTATAAGCACAATAACTTCATGTTAGAAGCTCGGCATCTTTAGGTGGTATGACAGCCTTTCTTTGTTTCATGCTCTATAACATTGTGTTGCACATTCTTGACATCATTTAGGCCGTAGAGACTCGATATACCCTCTTTGTAACTAGGTTTTCAATACCCCTTAATAGTGCAGCATCCTTAGAGACTCTACATCTCTTGGTAATTAGATGTTCGATACCCCTCTTTGAATACAAGCTCAATATCTTCATGCTTGGCACACTTCGTATTTACATGCTTAACATGCTTGCCCATTTATAAGTTCGACATCTCCTAGAAACTCGATATCTTTCTTTAATGTTAGATGTTCGGCATCCCCTTTCTTTGTTACATATTTGGCGACGTTCTTCATTGTAGTAACTCGACATTCCTTCTGCTATTGTAGATCTCACTATCTACACTTCTTATAAGCTTGAACTGTCTTGTATTTACAAGTTCGATAACTTTATCATTTTATAGACTTGATATCACCTCCTCGAAACTATTTCTATTCATTGGATCGATACCATTTCATTAGGCTATAAAGTCTTAACATCTTTCTTGCCTTTAGATTTGATAAGTCTTATGGCTTAATATCTTTAAGTAAGAGCTTGACATCTACCTTTATGTTAGATGCATGCATATTTGTAGTAGCACTATCTTTCATTGATCCTATATCATCTCGTTGACTTAAGTACTCTTTTTCCACTTGATAATTCTTCTAACATAGTAGTCAGAAAATATATGGATAACATTTGCCCCCTTTCTTGTATAAAAAGAAGCTTTTTACACATTAGTGTTAAACCATGTACCTTCTCACCTTTCCAGCTTCCTATGAGATTTTCTCTTCAATTTTGTTTTTCCTAAAAAAACATAAAGTAAATGGTGACGACTTCCATTATTTTCAAGAAATTATTTCATTCCAAATTAATTAATTTACTTCGTAAATTTGTGAAAAAGTTTCTCTGTTGATCTTCACAACCTTGAAAACTTGGTTTTAAAACCCATTTTCATGGAATAATTATCGAATTAGCAGAATTGTAGACAAATCCTTTCAGATTTGATAAAGACATGGATCGATTTTCCTTTTTCCATGTATAAAAGCAGTTTTTTTTACACTTTAGCATATAGCCAAGTTTAATTAAGAAGACCAGAAAACCAAAAATCCATCTGATGGAAAGATCATAAATTCAATAGATCAAAAGACCGAAAATCCTTTTGGTAAGAAGATCATGAATTCATTTGATAAGAAAACCAAAAATCCATTTTAAATTCAATTGGTAAGAAGACTAGAAAACTATCCGGTTAGAAGTCCAGAAATCTATAAGTTCTTTTAACAAGAAGGCCAGAAATCCATCAGGCAAAAAGATCATGAATTCGTTAGTTTAGAAGACTAGAAACCCATTTGGTATATATACCATAATTTCATTTGAATAGAAGACCAAAAATCCAGCTGGTAATAATGTCATAATTTCATTTGATAAGTAAATCAAAAATCCATCTGGTAATAATATCATAATTTCATTTGATAAGTAATAATACCATAATTTAATAGAAGCCCAGAAATCCATCTGGAAATAAACCATAATTTAATTTGAATAGAAGACTAAAAATCCATTTGGCCTCAACTAATAGGAGACAGGAAACTTGAGTAATAATGGAGATTCCCATTATTTACTAGAATATTTCTGACCGAGAGATTCTCAACTTCTTATATTTCCATAGTTAATGCTGAGATCCACAGTCTAAGTAATAAACAGTTCTTGTCCCTTCCTTTGAAGGTTGCTTATTCTTAGTTTAGATTGGCGTGCATAATTACACTTTCTTTTAGGAGATTGCTTTGATCCATTCTTAGGGCAAAGTCACACTTGTTTGATTGATTTCATTTACCATTTATTTCCTTTTATGTAATAATTTAGGCCATGATTGGTCTCGTTTGTCCCCTTATCACCTTATAGGTGATGATTTAGGCTTTAACTGATCTCTTTCACCCCTTATCACCATATAGGTGATGCTTTAGGCTTTGATTGTGCCCCATATTACCTTATAGGTAATGATTTAGGTTGGTCGGTGCATTTGGTTAGCCATCTTAGGCAGAACCAAAGTCTTACCTGTCCTCCCTCTAGGAGACTCTCTGGTCAGACCTTATAGGCAGAATCAAAGGCAGTCAATGCTTTGGCCAAGCCATCTTAGGCGGGACCAAAGGCTTACTCCGTCCTTCGGCTAGGCTACGTAGGAGAGACCGAAGGCTTGCAGTACTTTGGCCAGGCTATCTTAGGCGAGACCGAAGGCTTATTCTGACCTTCCTCTAGAAGGTGCTTTCACCAGGCTCGTGTAGTGGGATCAAAGGTTTTTTATTCACCCCTTATTACCTTATAGGTAATGATTTAGGCTTTGATTTCCTTATAGTTCCTTTCTTTTATTTGATTATTGATTTCATAGATCAAGTTGTCTCGATTTCTCTATTCATCTATTCTAGGAAAATACGGTCTCAAATGCTCGGCATTCCAAGTTCTTGCTATTACGTTGCCATCAGGTCAGCATAGCCGGTAAGTCCCTGGTGGGATTACTTTGTAGATAACAAGGGGTTCTTCCCAATTTGGTCCGAGCGGTCTATCTATCGGATTTTTAGTATTGTCCATGACCTTTTCGGAGTACCAAGTCTCCTTTTTGAAATGATCTTTCCTTAAGTTTGGAGTTATAGTATTTTTTTATCCTTCGTTAATATTCAGTCACCTGTATAGCCACTTCATCCCTTAACTCATCGATCAATCTAAGGATTCTTTTTTCAACTCTTAATTGGGATTGAAAACATATGCAATCCTCCGATGGGGTGGTATTTCAACTTCAATTGGTAGCATTGCTTTGCATCCATAAGTCAAAGAAAATGGAGTATGTCATGTTGTAGTCTTAGTAGAAGTTCGATACGCCCAAAGCATGAGTGGTAATTCTTCTATCCAATTTCCTTTTGTTTTGTCCAATCATTTCTTAAGGATAGTCTTAATGGTTTTGCTAGCATCTTCAATGGCTCCATTAGCCTTGGGATGAACTACAGATGAAACACTTATGATTATTCCATTCTTGTTGCAAAATCTGGTGAATTCCTCACTTTTAAATTGAGTTCCAATACTGGATATTATTTTTTATGGTATTCCAAACCGGGTGATTATATTCTTAATCACAAACTTTGGTACTCTCCCAGATGTTATATTTGGTAATGGTTCTGCTTCTACCTATTTGGTAAAGTAGTTGATAGCTACGACTACAAACTTTGCTCTGCTCTTAGATATAGGCAATGATACAATTAAGTCGATTCTGCACACATCAAAGTGCCATGGACTTGAGATTGGAGCTAAATCACTAGGCGCATATGTGGAATTGTTGAAAATCTCTTATATTTCTCACATCTCTTTACATAATTCACTGCATCATTATTCATATGGTACAATAAAAACCTTACCTCATGACCTTTTTGGCCAATTTTATGCCATTAGAATAACCTCCACATAACCCTTCATGGGCTTCTCTCAGTAATTTTGTGCCACTTTCCAGACTAACACATCTTAAGTAAGGGAGTAAATATCCCTTTTATAAAGTGATTCATAAATTATAATAAAAGTTGGACCTTGGTGCCATATCTTTCTAGCTTCCTTTTTTATCTTCTGGTTGTTTCCCTTCCACCAAGTATTTAACAATGGGCGTCATCCAATTGTTTTCATATTGATTATCTATTTTTGTATGAATGGTCCCTTTTAGGTTTTCACCATTATCACTTCTTGGTTCATTTTCCTTCTTTTTGGTAAAGACTAGGTATATATATGATTCTTCGATAAGTTCATGATATCAGGGATAATTCTTCCCTCAATTCTCTTTTCCAACATTGTGGATAATTTGTTCGAATACATTTCATGACTTTGTCGATAATCTGTGTTGATGTTATGTTAAGATCGGTCTATAATAATCAATATCTTGGAATATACTTACCGTTTATGTTAATCATTGCCAAAATCCAATAGTTATCTAGGACATTCCATATTGGTTCTACTGCTTTTTTACTATTTGAGATTTCGGAGATAGGACTTTGGCTGTTTCATTTTCGGATGATCTTTCTGAGTTCAGACTGACTTCCATAGCCAATAATTTTTTATTAAGTCAATGTAGTGTTTGAAGATTACCGTGTTGGATGACGATTTAACTTCCAATTGGTTGGACGAATAATTAGTTGTTACTTAAATTTTTCTTCCTTTTGAGTCAAATAGTGGTTTTCTATTCCATCAAAGGTTTCGGGTTTGAGCTGGAGCGATGTTAGATTACATAGAACTTATTTCATCTTAAAGTATTAACTATTTTGTCTTGACTTGCTCTATGACTTAATGATTTCTTGTTTTGTTTCTTTCTTTACCTTACTCCTTATGGTTGAAATGATCCATATAAAAATTCTTTTTGAATTTCCTCTCACAACTCCACTGGTTTCTCTTGAGCTGCTTATTATAATTGCAAGATTATTCTTGGTCATGGTATGGCAATATATATCTAACATTCCAATTTTTTTGATGTTCCTTGATCATAGATTGGCGCTCATTCACTCAGTCACCATTAACGCTTTATCTCCTATATGTTGATGATGTGGTTACTTACTCCTTCTTGAATCTTTCCTTATTTAAAGTAGAAGTAACGTCTTTAAGCATTAATATGCTGAAACTAAGAGGTGATTTATTAACGGCATTGGATTTTTCTTTCTCTACGTATAAGAATTTGTTATCGATACTCAAGATTTAAAGATTAAAATCCTACATTCATATCAGTTTATCCTTTCAACTATTCAAAACCATGGTTTTCAATGAGGACTCCTTCGCCTTTCAACTTCTCAAAATCTATTTGAATAATTAAAGAAATATGATCCTCAAGTAAGGGATTCTATATCTATTGTCTGAAATCCGAATTCTGGTCTTTAAATCCTATAAGCTATTTTTGCAATTAGCCACTCTCATTTGGTCAATATTGGTAATATGCAATTTGTTTTTAGAAAATTTTAAAGATGACCTCATCAAAACATCCTTTGGGTTAAAATTGTGGCCATCGTGATAAAAACTATATATTATTTTGCAAATTTCTTTTGAAATAGTAATGTGTAAATTTTCTTAAATTAGTGGAATATTTAATAGTAATTAACCTCCAAAAATTCTTTCTTTTGGACAAATAGGGTTTAAAATGAAAATAATTTATCAAAATAAAGGGTGGTTTGTATTATCCAACCTTATTTGGTTGGGAAATTGATTTGAGAAAATCATGGAAATTTGAAGAGTAAGTTTTCAAAAGGCCAAAGTGCTACAAAAATAACCCTTCTAGAAATTGATCCAATAAGAGGTTCTAGGGATATCTTTGACTTAAGAAGTCATACAATTACCATATTGGGAATGGTTAGCTTGGACTGTAGGAGTCAATCTGCTTAATATTGTCATCCTTCCATTTAGTCCCATCATAATCTTTACTAGTTTTTGGCTCTACCTTACCCTTAATCATCTTGATTTAGTCAGGATTGGCCTCAAATCTTTGAGCATTGATGATATATCCTTTGATATAAATAACCCCTGCAATCTTCAGCTTAAAGGGCATGATTTTATAGTAGTAAGTTCCCTGATCTATTATAAAAACTGTGTTTTCTTCATCTGATTTGAACATAGGGATTTGATTATATTTTAAGTATGCATGCATAAAAGATTACAACTTATGTCCACTTGTGGCATTAACCAATGAATCTACTCTAGGTAAAGATAGTAATATTTGAAGCATGCCTTATTTACATCAGTGTAATCGACGTACGCTCTCCCTTTTCCTTTGGACTCTTTAACTGGTATAGGATTAGCCAACCATTTGGGGTAAAAGACTTTTCTAATGAATCCATTCTCAAGTGACCTTCAACTTATTCCTTCTTAGCCTAAATTTTATCCAACTACCTTTTCTTTTGTCGAACATGGACAATATTTGGGTCTATATTAAGAGCATGACTCACAATTGTTGGACCTATCCTGACCATGTCTAAGTGAGTTCTGGCGAACAATCTTTGATAGATTAGAGGAGTCGGGTAAGCTCTCTTCTCAAACCGTCGCCCAGTTCTTTTTCGATTTTTACTGGTTTGGTTGAGTCTACCAAATCTAAATTTACCCTTTCTAGACTTGTAGAAGAATTCATTCTTTCTTGCTCACTTTTGCAATCAAATCCGTTTACCCAAAAAATCTCACAATATAGAATTCCACACAAATCACATACTTTGATTATTTATTGATTTTTAAAGGTTTTACAACAAAATCTCCATTTTCAAAACTTTTAACTTAATTTTGAAAAGGAAGATATTTATTTCCAAAGAGTTTTAAATAATAAAATTTTATTCCCTTCTAAAACTTTATTTATAAACCACTTATATAATTCCAAGAAAACCTATATTTTAAGCATTTATTCAATTTCAAATTCCTTAAATTCCTTTCAAAAATAATTCATTAACTTCGAAACTCTTCTTAATAATTTCATAATGATAACACCAAAGAAGTTTTTATAATTCATAACTTCCATTAAACAACAAATCTAAATAATCGCACTTTTCCCATAAGGATCTTCAATTCCAAAATTATTCCCAAAGCCACGACTTGAAATTCAAAAATCAATATTTAAAAACTCTTATTCACTTTCGATTTTTCCTTTTAAAATATTACTACCAAGAAATGATTAAAAGATCAATTTGTTGAATTCATTTATATAACAAAATACCAAAATTTCCCTTTCTATAATAATTTAATTCAAACACTTCTAAATATATATATCCAAACAACTTGAAAAAAAAAATTCTTTTTTGCATTTAAAACTAATCAATTACTGAATGTATATTACTTCCAAATCATTTTGACTAAATACACTTTGTAAATTTTTTTAATAATAGTTTCCAGATAATAATCAAACCACATTTATCTTATCATTCCGAATTTTTTTTTACCGAAGTTCCCAATAAACTATCTGTTTTACATATAACTTTTAGATACCTTCTTATAGAAATCCTTCAAATATTTTATAACCATGTATATATGGGTATATGTATAATTTCAAAAGTATATTAGTTTAAACATATCCCAGAAATCATCACCTTCTAAATAATCTCTATTGGCATACTT
The DNA here is from genome assembly GCA_030737815.1 of Allium fistulosum. NCBI lineage: Eukaryota > Viridiplantae > Streptophyta > Magnoliopsida > Asparagales > Amaryllidaceae > Allium > Allium fistulosum. Next base: position 1,127,966,548 of record CM060902.1, read on the forward strand.
CTTAAAAATAATTTTAATTTTATATATACATCATTCGAAAGTTCACTATTTATTCCTAAAATAATTTATTTCTTTCAAATCTTCACTTTTTTATTCTTTTACCTCTTTTCATCAATTTCAAGTGTTGAGCTTCGACTAACCACAATCTTTGTATGTTCCAAATTGAAGTTCTGAGTGACATTGGCCTTCAGACCTTTTTATTATACAACTTCTTATTCAAAATATTGAATTTTTTAGTCTTCACTATTTCCCTAAAACAAAATATCACTTTGTTAGCTTTAAAAGTAAAGAAATTTTGACACGGAGGTTCAGGCACTCCTTCTAGTGCCAAAATGTTAAACCAAAAATTGGCTCAACATTATAGACGTTTGCATAAGATAATATTATTCAGAATGGCCCTTTAATGCCCATAGACTTTTATATGGTCATGAAGTTGTTTAAAAATACGAGTCATATGTCCAAGGGTAAAATAGGAAAGTCACATAAATGTGTAAATGGTCCATTAAATGTTTGTTAATGGGTAAAATAGGCGATTCACATAAGTCACAGTCCTTTGTTCATATGCCAATAGAGCATGATAGTCATTATACAAAGTGAACTTTAATTTAGGCAAATGCTTAAGTGGCCTTGTTCAAATTATCAACAAATTTAAGTTCAAATCCAAAGGTAAGCTATACATCCCTTCTCTCGATAATAGTCAAAGATACATATATCAAAAGCATTATGCTATGCAAAGTTTATTGTCCACGTCCTTGTATACAAAAAGTTACGATTGCATCAAGAAATCCACAAATCAATTTAGGTTGACAACTTGTAATTTGAGAAGTAGAGAAAAGAATTAATCGCCCCCATTTGAATGGCCGAGGGGTCTATTTGTAGTGGTAGCGGTAGATGGATGACTGCCATGTGTCCTCCCAACTTATATATTCACTATCCTCTTTGTATTGGCAATACTTGACATCTTCTTTGTATTGTTAATACTCGAACATTCTTTATTTTATTAATACTCGACACCTACTTTATACTTAGATATTCAGCACCATCTTATTCTTGTTGTTGAGATTTGATATCAATTGCTATAGTAAAGTCTTGTATAAGCTCGTCATCTCTGATCATCATCATTTGATTGTCTTTCTTACTCATAGAAGCTCAATATTACCATTATAAGCATAATAACTTCATGTTAGAAGCTCGACATCTTCAAGTGGTACGGCACCCTACTTTTCATGCTCTACAACATTATATTGCACAGGCTCGACATCATTTGGGCAATAGAGACTTGATATACGCTCTTTGTAACTAGGTGTTTAATACCCATTAACAATGCAGTATCCTTCAGAGATTCGACTTCTCTTGGTAATTAGATGTTCAATACCCCTTTTTGGATACAGGCTCAAATCTTTATGCTTGGCACACTTCTTATTTACATGCTCGACATGCTTGCCCATTTATAAGTTTGACATCTCGTGAAAACTCAGTATCTTTCTTTAGTGTTAGATGTTCGACATCACCTTTCTTTGTCACATATTTGGTGAAGTTCTTTGTTGTAGTAGCTCGATATTCCTTCTACTGTTTAGAAGCTCACCATCTCCACTTCTTTATAAGCTTGAAATCTCTTTTACTAGTTCAACAACTTTATCATTTTATAGACTCGATACCACCTCCTTGACACTATTTCTATGTTCATAGGCTCGATACCATTTCTTTAGGCTATAAAGTCTTGACATATTTCTTGCCTTTAGGTTCGATGTTAACACAAAAAATGGATTAACACCTTGGATTGAGTTTGAAAGCATCAGCCTTGTTTATCAAGGCAAATAAAATAGAAAAAGCAGTAGTGAATCGTAGAGAAAGTAAATGTACAAGAGGATTTTATAGTGGTTCGGCTATTAACGAAGCCTACGTCCACTTTATAACTTTTATTATTGACTGACTGCAATTACAAGTTGAATCTAATTACAATGTGATTAAATTTTTTAAGTTAGATCAAGTCACTAGTGTTAGAGTTCAATGGAGAGTCACAGTGAACCCAGTAGATGACTGTTGTGTGGAGGAGAAGAGTGAAGAGTAGTTTCTACAGAGTTTCGGCAACTAGTCCAGAAGATCCTGTTTATGTTGCAGGTAGGATTGCATTTATAGGTGTTGAAAAACAATTGGGCTAGCGGCTTTTGCCAGAAGCCTCCACATGATGCCACAAAGAAGTTCAGAGAGTTTCATGACGACCTGAGCTAACTTGATAGACCGCTAGCGATCCATAGTTGATGGATCGCTAGCAATCCATAGGTTCTGGATTGCTTACGATCCAATTACTTGGGATACTTCTCCTTCGTCCTTTCCAAAAATTTCATAGCAATCTAACATGATCCTATGGATCGCCAGCGATCCATAGGGCATGAATCGTTGGCGATCCATGTACTTAGGGGGTTTTGGATTTCTTCTTTTGGGTTGCACTCCTTGCCTTATGTAGGCGCTCTCCATGTAATTTCTTAGCTAGTCGCCTTGTTTCGATGATGGTTCATACACTAGTTGCATTGAACTGCTGATTAAATCAAACGAATGCTCACTTCTCGATCTAATTGGTTTGGAATTCTATCAAACTTAGCAATCATTCCTAGAATACCTATCGGATCATAGTGCAAGAGGATTGGAGGATCTATGAGCGATCCTTATGGATTGCTAGCGACCCATAGGAGATGGATCACTGGCGATCCATCACCTTAGCATATTTTTGCCCTCTTTTTCTCTAACATTTCTTGGTTAATTCTTCTAGTCCTTTTGGTTGGCTTTTGAGTTGCTCTAACTCAATTTAGATGTTCTAACTTCCTTTGAGTTCTATTGGATCGAAAACTCGGATAACATTTGCTCCCCAGAGTATGCCTTTGTTGGAAACAAGGCATGATCTGGAAGTTACTGCTTTTGAATTCCCGCTTGGTGAGGTTCAAGTGATCGCATTGAGGCCATTATGCGTATTCAGTTCTGGTCATTCAGCCGTCTGTTGAATTCTGACGGTAATCGTCATTTCTTATAACAACGAATCAATTTTAATTCGATAACTTTCTAGTGGCTTGCAAAAGACACTTAGACCGTGCTTGGTGAATTGAGAAAAATTTGGTCGCAATTGCATGGATCACTAGCGATCCATGGACTTAGCGAATTTTTCTCTCTACAATGTCTTACTTAATCTATTCGAGCCGACCTTATCTCATTCAAGCTTTCATTCGTGATTTGACTCTTTTTCCCTGTGACCCGATCCAGAAGTTGCAAAACCTAACTCCTCCTTTGCCATAACCGCCGCAATTCTTCGCCATCGGGGCTCCTTGCCTTCGACCATCCTTGACTTTACCGCCGCCTTTACCTAGACACGCATCCTTGTTGCTCTGCCTTTCTGAATCACAACCGACCTTTCCCCTTGGGTGGCCACCGACCCTTTTGACCATAGGCCGCCAACACTCCAAGTTCATTCACATCCTATTTTTTATTCTTGATTATAGGTAGGTAATGTTGATTTTGGCATTCGTTTAGCAATTTGACGACGGGGTTGTATTGGTGATGATCATTACGGAGAATTCGAGTTGATTGCGATTTTGTGGAAGATGATAGTAAATCGAGTCTTGAGTTCTTCACGGAACGATACTCGAGCTTTAACCTGGTGCTGGACATGTTTTGCTATCTTCGTCTACAGAATCAAAATTGACTTGCACTAAGTTACATTGTTGATACAACACGACATCTCGCGAATTAGTTTTAGTCCTTCCAGAGGGGAATAACAGCTTAGGAGAGCGTCTCGCATGCAGCTTATATTGTTATGGCCTTCCGAAGAGTTTGAATTTGTCCCGTTATTGCATACTCGGTGTACCTGAAATGGGAAGAGCTTTCCGCATTACTTCAGACAACAGATCCATTATCGATCGTTGATCGATAACAGGGAAGTTTAGGAGAAATAACTTCAATAAATGATAAGAGAAGCCCTTTTCATTCTTCATTGCGAGCGAACTATCTACACGGGATAGGGCATTTATAGTGTTCAGGACATCGAGCTCACCCCGCATAGATAACACACTACACTAGCCCCAGTCTTTACTTGAAATCCAATGTGTCGGTGTAAACCGACATTCCTTTGGAATTCAAGTGTCGTGGGGGGGGGGGTTTTAGTTAAAGATAGAATTACCTGACCACGTTAGATGCAAGTTCTGTTGTATAGAATGAAGCATTCGTTCTCTCGTCGTAAGTCTAATGGAGGAAGTCCAACACTTTCAAAAGCTGAATCATCATCTGTTGCGCCTTCCTCTTCAGTTTCGCGGGCCGAATACAGTCAACCAGTTCCGGTTGGCCTGGTTTTAGATCGGACTCCTCCAAATTTTAGAGCTCTACTTAATCCTCCAGAGAGAGCTTCTTCCGTAATCTCCGCTAAGGTTTTACATAACATTCGCATACAATATGGCATTCTGGAGGACAATGTGCATCTTCCGAAGAAGAATGAGTTTTCCCATATGCCACCTTCGGGATACAACGCTTGCTACCAGTATATGTGCTTAAATGGAGCAGTGCCCCCCTTCAATAACTTCTTGAAAGAAACTCTTCTGAACTTGAAAATTGCCCCATTCCAAATTCATCCTAATGGATATGCAATATTGAATTGCCTTCATGTCCTGTTTATGTGGAGATTTAACCGTGCCTCGAGTTTTAATGAGTTAAGATATTTTCTCTCATTTAAGACGAGAGACGAGTGCTCATCCCTTGTCATCATCGAGGCCAAAAGGAACCTTTAGATTGTGCTGCAGTTTCAAAGCAATCTGTCTCAATTCAAGACTCGGTACTTCTTTGTCAGGTGTCTCGAAGGATTTAATCCCCTTTGGACGACGGGGGGTAAGTTTTCTCTTTTACATATTGAGTTTCGATACATCACTATGGGATTTCTGATAGATCAAATAATTCTTGTAGTTATTCCAAGGCCGAATAAAGACCCATCACTCGATCAGATTTTCCATACTCTGAAGGCCGTAGATGCCACAGAGAGATCGGTTAAATTTTTGCTAACGGACGAGAATTTGCTCTGGTATGGGTTGTTGCATCCTATGAGATCCACGGTGGTCGTTGAAGTCTCGTTTCCTTCCCATTCTAGAATACGAACACGCTCCACTTCTTCATCACATGGCTCTAAAGAAGGTGGTTTCCTAGAAAAATAAGGCCCATTTGGCGAGTCAACCGAAGAAACTCATGAAGGAAAGGGTTTCACGACTGAAGCCAGTTGTTCGGCCAGAATGCCCTCAATTCCGGAGGAAGGGGAAGAAGAATTCAAGCAGCGTGAAGGCAAGGCTGCAGTGGCAATAGAAAAGGAGGAGGGTGAGTTGAGGGCAGCAGTAGTTATGATTCCTCCTCTAGTGATGATGATTTCGATGTAGGCTCCGGCGACGGAGACTCCGAATCGTGTAATGAGACTCCAGGAATGAGTCATATTCTCCCGGATCTGCCTCCTCAAGAGATTTGCAATAAAGATGCTCCCATAGCAGCAGAAAAACCTCAGGTTTCCCCGATTAAAGATACCGACGTGGACTTCGGGGATTTGAGCAACGTTTACATGGATATCGATTAACTTATGGGGGGAGATTTCAAATTCGAGGGAACATCTCCTCGCCTTGGTCATATTGTGTCTAGAGTTAGCCCGATTTCTACCATGGTGGCTTCCTAATTCGGTTTGTGACATCCTTTTAGGCCCCCTAAGACACATTACATATTTCACTAGGGTCACATTCACTTACACATGCATTATTTAGGCCTATTCTCATTGCTAATGCTCTTTATTTACTTTTCATGTCAGGTACAATGTGAGGCGATGGACTTTACGACGATCTTGAACAATTCATTGATTCGCAACGTTGGTCAAGACGATCTTCAAGCCGCCACCAGCCCCGTGAAACCAAGGAAGAGTGGAGAAGGCGAAAAGACTCGGAAGCCGAAGCTCGTAACCGGGATGATAGAGAATGTGATCGGGCGTATAAGAGTGGTTACGAGAAGAGAAAAACGCCTGACGACCGAGGAACCCTCCAAGAAGTCGAAGGTGATCGCGGTTCTCCTCCCTCTTAGCATCAGGCTTTTGCCCCCAGCCCTAATTTATGTCGGTCTTGAAGTTCTGGTTTCTTTTGTTTAGGCTCCGTTTCATCTCAAGCCCCATCGACTCACGTGGTGCCCGCTTCTGGTTCCTCATGCCCTTACAGGAGGTCGGCTTACATTCTTCCATCCGGTCCCCCTAGACTTGAAGCTGCGCTCCTCTGGTGGTTTCTAAAGGGAGTTAAGTTTGACCGCGACCGCGACCTTCGTCCAGTCTGCAAAGATTCCTATATGCCCCACCTTCAAGCGTTCAAAGTGATTTAGATCAAGCTGAGGGATGGGAAAATTTATGCAAGCAGCTGGCCGACACGAACCGCAATAATTATCAAGAGATCCTCTCCTTTGAATCATAGAAAGACGATTTCGAGAGGGCGTTAGCGGAACATGATGCCAGAATTGAGCGACTAATACAAGAGAGGGACGCTGCACTTTGGGAGAGTAAGAACAACGCTAGCTTGCTGAAGGAGCTGAAAGAGGTCCATGCAAAAATAGAGATCGTGTTTCGAGACGAAGTCAAAAAGGCCTAAGCGGACGAAGTTAAGCTGAAAGAGGAGCTCAAAGCCCGTGACATGATTAATGAAGCCCAAAAGAAGACTATTGCTGATCATGATAAAGTTGTTGAAGGACATAACAAGACAAATGTTGAATACGCGAGAATTGTGGAATCTAGTGACAAAACTGTTTCCAATCAAGCCCAAACAATTGCTTCGCTCCAAGAAAGAGTTGCGCAGCTTAGCGTTGAGAAGACTCGAGTTGATGTTGAGAAGGCCACCATAACAGCGGATTACTTGGAGTTGCAGGACACTTTCGAAAAAAGATGGAGAAGATGGATGATACCATCTTAAATTTCTATTTTAATTCCTTGCTACATCAGAGGAGCCTCAGTTATTTGGGCCCCAAATTTTCGCGTACTCTTGCCATGGTTTGGGAAGAAATCCTAACCCGTTTCTGAGAAAACAGGGATATATATACCGAGCAAGATTTGGAGGATGCCTACCTCAATGAGGAATCGAAGAAAGCACTGATAGAGGGTTGAGAGGTCCTTCGAATTGAGAAGGACCAGGGGGCTACCGATGCTTCTACGACTGCAACTACCAAAATGTTGCCGGAGCTGTTCATTTCTGCGCCTGGCGGATCATCAAGACAGTCTCACGATTAGTTGGCAAGTTCTGCCGATGCTGCTTTGTCGTCTATTCCTCCGACAGCTGTCCTTGAAACTTCAAGTGGCCCCGGAACTTCTCTGAAGATCGTGCAGCCATCAAAATAAGAAGAAGGCGGGGAATACGAGATAGACATTCTCGGTCATTCCTCTTATGCAGGTAACCTTCTTATTTCCCCCGAGTTTGAGAATTTTCTGCTCACTCCACAAGAACAAGACAAACTTAATGCTTTCATTTTTGATCTTATAGGTCCGTCTTCTTTACCTACCGACCTGCTGGTTTCCTCGATCCCTGGGCTTGCCGTTATTTCAACCGCCTTGACGCTTATCTCCGTAACCGCTCCGATTGCTGCACCCGCATCTGGCTCACAGCCAGGGCCAGAATCTGAGAAGATTGCTGTAATTGCATGGTCTAGATGACCTTTCTATATATTTGAAAAGCGACTTCACGGCCGCTGAAGCTCAAGAGCAAAGGACCAGACTAGCCAGCTACATAAATCTGAACAGGAAATAGTTGCCGTTAAGAAGGAAAAGGTTGAAGAGATAAAATCTTCGAGAAGCTCTCGCAGATCCCAGAAGCGCAAGGCCAAGGGGGAGTCTTCCGAGAAAGTCATAGCGTAAGGAGGAGATGCCAGTGCCGAGGAGATAATAGATGTTTCGGGCAGTGACACTACTCCTGGAGAGGATTCCGAGAAGATAAAGAAACTCTCGACTAAAGGTAGGAAGGGGAGCAGTGGAAAGAGGCATTGATAGGCTCGAGCAACGGTGGAGCCAGTTTTTGGGACATTTTGTTTTGTTTGGTACGTGTTTCGTTCAAGTGCAGAGTCTGCACTTACTGCTTTGATTGTTGTAGCATATGTATTTTACTTCTTGTTGGCCGATATTGTATGGGTACGGCCCACACATTTTTGATCTTGTATAGAAAATGCCATAAGTAATACAATGCTGACATTTTGATTGTAACTTTATCTGTCTACTTATCCGCGTTTCATGCACTTATGCCAATTTTATTTGCTGCTATTTTTATTTTAATCAGTCCTGTAATTACCGCCAAATTTATTTGTTTGGAGTAACAGAACTATGAAGTAATTGGTTTTTGATTTTGAGTATTTTTTTTAGTATCGGTATGTGTGCCCCCCAGTTCACGAGGCTACTTGCTTCAAACACTTGACGAATGACCGGTTGATCCGAGTGACTCTTTGGATGTCTACAATCGGACCTGTTTTGTAGTTCCTATCTTCAAGAGCTTATGATTTGAACGACTTAATTTCAGAGATATTGTTGGTCAACAATCGGAATTCTCTGTTGATTCATAGCCGTTTGACATTGCCAGGTTCATACCCATCACTCCTGATAGTGGGAGTGGATTGATTTTTGTTAGCCCTACAATAGACGAGATTCTTGGCATTATCGGGACAATACCGGTACTTAAGAATGTGCGTGGCTAATGAAGTGCATGGATTTTAGGTGTGTGCGCGGCTTATGGGATGCGCGGCTTTTGGGATTGATATGACCCGTCGATCCGGAACGGTTTGGAACTCCTTGACGTTACCAATCTTCAAGCAGCATGAGGAGTTCATGCTTCGAGAGCGTGATTCCACGGCTCAAAAAGTAATGCGCGGCTTATGAGAGTGCGTGAGTTTTAAGGTTGTGCTTGCCTGGATGTGATTCCACAATCCAAGACGTGATGCGCGGATTAGATTTGGGCATTCCCAGCATTTCCAGAGCAACACTGGTTCTTAGAAGGCGGGGATCGGGTTCCGCCGATCCAACGGTTTGAGTTAATTTGCTACCGTCGACCCAACTGGTAAGTAGGGCGCACTTGACCGTAATTCCACTATCTCAAGCAATGTTTGGACAGTTTTGATCCGATTTAACCCCAGTAAATCATCATGTTACCTTTATGAACATGGTTTTATTGGTTCAGAAAGCAAAGCAATTTTATTAAGAAAAATGGGGCAAGTCCTGCCTATTTGCAATGCCCTTGGTACTCCGGGATGACTTATTTGCTGAAAATAAGAAGTACATAAGATAATTTCAGATAAAGTAACGACGCACGGGGAATTTGGATTCCGTCAATGGTTTTCTGTTTGAATGTTCCATCCCCTAGCTTTTGACTGATCACATACGACCCTTCCCAGTTTGGTCCAAAGGTTCCCGGTACGGGATAGACTCATTCGAGGACAAGGTCTTCCGGTTTGAAGGTTCCATTGTGAACTTTGGAGTTGAAGTACCGTGCGACCTTTTTTGGTGAGAAACGGTCCTTAACTCGGCTTCTTCCCTCTTCTTGTCGATCATATCAAGTGACTCGAGTAGGAGCTGCTCGTTTTGCCTCCGATTGAAATTCTGCCTTCGATGAGAGGGGACTTTTAGTTCGACGGGGATCATTGCTTCCAAACTATATGCCAATGCCATCCGGTTGCTGCATTGTGTGTTGTTCTATAAGCCCATGGTGCGAGTGGAAGTTCATCAACCCAATTCCCTTTAGCTTTAGTTAGCCACTTTTTGATGGTGGACTTGATGATCTTGTTTATTGCTTCCACTTGCCTGTTTGCTTGTGGATGAGCGTCCGTGGAAAAGCTCTTCTCGATTCGGAAGCGTTTGCAAAGTCTTTGAACTCGGCGCTTTTGAGTTGGATCCCAATATCAGTGATGATTTTCTATGGCACACCAAATCTGCAAATAATGTTTTTAGTAACAAAGTTAATGACTTTCTTGTGGTAATGGTGGCTAGTGGTTCCGCTTCGGCCCATTTGGTAAATAGTCAACGACAACTGTAGCATATTTAGCCCCTCCTTTAGCTATTGGCAATATTCCAATCAGATCAATTACCCATATTGTAAATGGCCATGGGCTGATCATCTACGTTAGCTCTATTGAGGGAGTTCTTTTGATCTTGCTGAATCTTTGGCATCGGTCGCACTGTCTGGCATAATCTGCTGCATTGCGGTTTACTGTTGGCCAAAAATACCTGTATCGAAGGATTTTCTTTGCAAGGGTTTGCCCCCGGTATGGTCTCTGCAGTCTCCTTCGTGAACTTCTCTCGGGATCCTTCGAGCTTCGTCGTTGGTCATACATCTAAGCAAGGGGGTAGAGAATCCCCTTCGATAGAGTATCCCATCCTGCATTATGAATCGTGGTGCCTTTTGAAGAAGCTTCTTTCGCTGATTCCTATCTGCGGGGAGAGCACCTGTAAGCAAGTAGTCGTTAATGGGCGTCATCCATGTTTCTGGTTCTTCAGCTGCTTCAAAATCCAATCTACTTCCATCTCACTTATGCTTGGAGTAGTCAGAGTTTCAACTGGGACTAGCCCTAATGACTGAGCTTTCGCAGTACTGGCGAGTTTGGCTAGATAATATGCCTTCATGTTCTATTCTCAGGATGTGAGTTATGGTGTAATGTTCGATGTCTTTTAGCAACTCTTGCACTTTAGATAGATATAGGGCAAGGTTCTCCCCTCGAGCCTGGTATTCGCCTTTCACCTGACATATGACTAACTGAAAGTCACTATAGATGTGTATGGATTTTATCTCCAGCTCTTTCACAATTTTTAGCCCGGCTATCAATGCCTCGTATTTTGCTTTGTTATTTGTTGTTGGGAATTCTAATTGCAAGGCATAACAGACGGCTCATCCTTTGGGAGTCTCGAGCTCTACCCCTACCCCCAAGTAGAAGTTATTAGATGCACCATTGACGAAGAGCTTCCATTTTGTTTCCACTTCTGGAGTAATTTCTTCTTCATCATCTCGTATAGTAAATTCGGTAATGAAATCTACCAACGCTTGTCCGTTGATTTCCCTTCTAGGATGGCAAGTGATTTCATATTGACTCAATTCGATATTCCATTTGATGAGCCGCCTGAAAGTCTCGAGGTGATACAATACTTGCTTTAAGGGTTAGTCCGTCCATACTTTGATCGGGTGTGCCTGGAAATATGGTCGTAACTTCTTGGATGCGATCAAGAGACAATATGCTAGCTTTTCAAATTTCGGATAATTTTTCTCGGCTCCAATGAACCATTTACTAATGTAGTATACGGGTCGTTGGATCCTAGCTTCTTCACGTACAAGAGCAGCACTTACTAGGTGAGGTGAGACTGCCAAGTAGATGAACAAGTCCTCTTCGTCTACTGGCTTTGATAGGAGTGGCGGGGTTTCCATATGTCGCGGTAACTCTTCAAACGCAGTTTGACAAGCCTCATTCCATTTGAAGTTCTTCTTTCCTTTCTTTACTACATCAAAGAACGGTATATATTTCTTGGTGGCTTTTAAGATGAACCGGCTTAGCGCTGCGACTTTCCCGTTCAGGCTTTGTAACTCCTTCTTGTTCTTTGGGGCTTTGACTTCTCGTAGGACAGTAATTTGCTTTAGATTTGCTTTGATGCCTCTGGCGCTCACTATGAATCCCAAGAACTTTCCGGAGGTTACCCTAAAGTGACAATTGAGTGGATTGAGCTTCGTCCCATATTTTCGGAGTATTTCAGACATTTTGGCGAGATTATCCAAGTAATTGGCAGCTATTTGCGACATATCATCCACATAGACTTCCATGGTTTTTCCGATCTGACGCTTCAACATGGAATTTACTAATATTTGGTAGGTTGCCCCAGCATTCTTTAAACCGAATGGTATTACCTTGTATCGGTATAATTCTAGGTCGGTGATGAAGTCGGTGTTTTCCTGATCAGGTTCGTGCATCAGGATCTGGTTGTATCCCGAGTATGTGTCCATAAATGACAGCAATTCATGTCCAGCCGTCCCATCCACAAGCTGGTCAATTCTGTGCAGAGGAAAGCTATCTTTCAGGCAGGCTTTGTTTAAGTCCGAATAGTCGATACAAGTTTGCCATTTTCCATTGGACTTCTTGATCAAAACCAGGTTAGATACCCATTTGAGGTAAGTCGCATCATGGATAAAACCATTGGTCATCAGCTTGTCTACTTCTTCTCTCAATGCCTTAGACCGTTCGGGATCTAGGCTGCGCCTCTTTTATTTTACCGATGTATACTTGGGATCAATGTTGAGTGAATGGCATGCAATTTCCGGTGATACCCTGTACATATCGGAATGTGTCCAAGCAAACACATCCAAGTTGGTGCGAAGAAATTTAGTGAGTTCCAATCGCACCTTGTTTCCAAGGTGCAATCCAATTTTCAAGACCTCATTGGGTCATCCATGTCGACTGGGATAGACACCGTCAATCCTGCCGGTGCTGCTCGATCCTCCCCTGAACTCTTCCTTCTAGGGTCCAAAGCCTTGTCGAATCCACTATGGTCCTCAAGCCAGGGGCGGCTCTGTAGTTGCTATTCGGCAGGTTCGTGAATATGGAGAGTTCTCCCCACATTCTTCCCCTTTTCCTTTCTTGTAGATTCGCGCAGTTCTGCGATATAACATTCTCTGGCGGCACTTTGATTTCCTTTGATCACCCCAACTCCGTTCTCCATTGGGAATTTCATGGTAGGGCTCCACTGGGCTAAAGCAATTCTGAAATCCACCAGTATGGGCCGTCCCAAGAAGGCATTGTATGCGGAAGTTTCGTCTACGATCACGAAGGTTTGGATAAGGGTGACTCTTCGGTCGCCTTCCCAAGTTCTACAGGCAACTCAATCATTCCGACGGGTTGTTTGGGTTCTCCGTTGAATCCTTGAGTTTTGGTTTGGCAAGCGATACGTCTTTCATGCTGATCTTCATCTAAACAAAGGTGCGGTTGAAAAGGATATTCAAAGAACTGCGACAGTCTACCAATACTCATCGGACCATGGCAGATCCAATTCCTGCTGTCACGACCATGGGATCGAGAGTTGGAGCTTCTACTCCCTCAGTGTCTCGATTTCTGAATACTATGTCGTCATTTAGAGTTCTCTGCTACTTAGTGGGGGTTCCGTCTTCGATTGCAAGGCATGCATCTTTTGGAGCATGCCTTAATAAGCTCGCATAGCGCTCCATTTCTCCCTAACTCTTCCACATAGGATAGGGTACTTCGGATATTGTTCCAATGATGAGTCTCTGGTTAGTTCGTCTAGATCCCTCTTTGCTGGTTCTAGCTTGGTTTCCTCAATCTCTAGGAGCTTGGGGAGCCACGAGTTGGTCACGATTTTGTGATTTTCTCACGTATTGCTGAAACTTGTTTTCCCAGATCAGCTCCTCAATCAAGTTTTTAGGCAATGACACTTATTCATGTTGTGGCCATGCGTTTCATGGAAGTAAAATCACTTTACGGAATGCTTATGTTGTTCAGTTGTTTCCCTTTTAGGAGGTTTCTTCTACTCCTCTGTCCTCTGTGTTGCGAGATAGATGTTTTCCGGAGTATCATTAAGCAGGGCGTAATCTTCAGGCCTGAAGGCTTTAAGCCTCTTATTACTTCCGTTTCGCTTATTGGAAGTTTGATTTTTCCTTTTCTGAATTCCATCTTTTCCCACGTTTCCTTCAGTGGTCCAGGAGGTGTTTATATCTTGGTTCGCCGCTACACCACTCTGTCCAACGTTGGCCGGTAGTTAGTTAGTAGATTTCCTTTCTAGTTCTTGTGCCTCTTCCAGTCTCAAGTACTGGCTCGCCTATTGGTTAAAATCCTTCCTAGTAGTGGGTTGTTTCATTTTGATCCACTTTCCAAATTCAATGTCGAGATGGATGGCGCGGACCAAAGCCATAAAAACCATATCTTCATTTGGATTTCTTACTTCAGTTACTACAGTGTTGAATCGGTTCATGAAGGATTTCGAGAATTCATTCTACCCCTGGAATAGGCTAAATAAGGACATCACGTCTTTTGACTGTACCGTGTGAAGTCTGAATTGATCGAGGAATCTTGTTGCTAGTTGATCGAACATGGAGATGGATCTCGGCGAAAGCATATTGAACCATATGGAAGCAATTCCCTCAAGAAAAATCAGGAAACATCTACATCGAACGACATCCGAAGCATTCGCTCCATCCATGTACCAACTATACTTATATATGTGGGGTTTCGGGTCTCTCATTCCGTCATAAGACGAAATAGTACAATGAACTTTTCGGATACCGCTCATTCAAAATCTCATCAGTGAAAGGAGTCTGACTTGGAGTGGATCCCCATTCATCAACCCTTATATTCTCACTCTCATCCATCAATCGCTTGATCATGTCCGCGATATATGCCTCAAATGTCCGGTAATCCGAGGGTCGGCTGTCAGTAACTACACCGAATGTTTGGCCTTGCAAACGATCTCGGTGAGTAGGCTGAAACCTAGGCTCTCCTGTCTTTAGGAGAGCCACTCCCTCGGGATTCCATTGGCTTGCGGTTGGTTTGATTAGGGCAATTTGGATCCCCTTGGCATGATCAAATGCATTGATATTTCCTTCCAACTTGTCGTCGTCAAGTTGCTCACCATCTTCTGAATCGGAGAGGTCCATGACTATATCCTCCTGTGGGTTTGCCCCTAGATTTAAGTTTGTAGCTGGTTGCCTCGCGGTTGGTAGAGTGCTTGTATTTCCTTTTATATTGATTCCCATGGTTCCACCTATTATCCTTTTTGTGGCTGCTTCCTATACCTTCTATTTAGGCCAAAAATGGAAGAATTTTCTTGTTTCACGGCAGCTGCAGGCTCTGTCATAGTTCTTGGAGCAGCATGAGTATGTAAAGTCAATAGGGCATTTAGTTTGTCCATTAAAGCCCTTTGGTTGTTTTCCATTTTCTCGTTGATTTCGTCAACCATCTTATTCAATTTGTCTTTAGTGACAACTACACGCTGAAAGGAGGATCTTGGAATCTGACCACTGGAGTTAGCTCCTAACTGTGGATTGTTGGGATTGTTGACTTCAATTTGATGAGGGTTTGTTTCTTCTCCAGCCATGGTAGCTCCTATGGATCTTCCGAAAGTCGTTTTCTTTCTTCCTGGAGCCATTGATTCTTAGCAGCCGAGATCTTTCGAACATAGATTATGGATCTAACTTCAGAACCTATCTGATCCAAAGTAGATAGCTAGATCTTTGTCTAAGTTGGACTCTCAATGAAAGCACCAAAATGTTAACCAAAAAATGGATCAACACCCTGGATTAAGTATGAAAGCACCAGCCTTGTTTATCAAGGCAAATAAAATAGAAAAAGCAATAGTAAATCGCAGAGAAAGTAAATGAACAAGAGATTTTATAGTGGTTCGGCTGTTAACGAAGCCTACATCCACTTTATAACTTTTATTATTGATTGACTACAACTACAAGTTGAATCTGATTATAATGCGATTGAATCATGTAAGTTAGATCAAGTCACTAGTATTAGAGTTCACTTGAGAGTCACAGTGAACCTTGTAGATGACTGTTATGTGGGAGGAGAAGAGTAGTTTCTGCAGAGTTTCAGCAACCAGTCTAGAAGATCCTATTTATATTGCAGGTAGGATTGTATTTATAGGGGTTAAGAACTATTGGGCTAGGCCACTTTTCCCAGAAGCCTCCACATGATGCCATGAAGAAATTCAAAGAGTTTCATGACGATCCGAGCTAACCTGATGGATCGGTAGCGATCCATAGTTGATGGATCGGTAGCGATCCATAGTTGATGGATCAGTAGCGATCCATAGGTTCTGGATTGCTTACGATCCAATTACTTGGGATACTTCTCCTTCGTCCTTTTGGAAAATTTCATAGCAATCTAACATGATCCTATGGATCGCTAGCGATCCATAGGGCATGGATCACTGGCGATCCATGTACTTAGGGGGTTTTTGGATTCTTCTTTTGGGTTGCACTCCTTGCCTTATGTAGGTGCTCTCCATGTAATTTCGTAGCTAGTCGCCTTGTTTCGATGATGGTTCATACACTTGTTGCATTGAACTACCGATTGAATCAGACGAATGCTCACTTCTCGATCTAACTAGCTTGGAGTCACATCAAACTTAGCAATCATTCCTAGAATCCCTATTGGATCATGGTGCAAGAAGATTGGAGGATCTACGAGCGATCCTTATGGATCGCTAGTGACCCATAGGAGATGGATTGCCGGTAATCCATCACCTTAGCATATTTTTTCCTTCTTTTTCTCTAACCTTTCTTGGTTCATTCTTCTAGTCCTTTTGGTTGGCTCTTGAGTTGCTCTGACTCGACGTAGATGTTCTGACTTCCTTTGATCTATGTTGGGTCGAAAACACATATAACATTGATAACTCTTATGGCTTAATATCTTTGAGTAAGAGCTCGACATCTACCTTTATGTTAGATGCTTGCATATTTGTAGTAGCAATATCTTTCATTGCTCCTATATCATCTCACTGACATAATTATACTTTTTTCACTTGATTATTCTTCTAACATAGTAATCACAAAGTATGTGGACAACAATAACATTTTCAGATATTTCGAAAATCTATATTATTACCTTTATAGTATGTATTTTACTTTAAATTTAACTTTTAAATTTAAAACTTTTATTTTAATTTTCAAAATAATTTGAAAATCTTATTATAACATTTATAATGTTTTTTCTAATTTTAAATTTAACTTTTAAATTTAAAACGTTTATTTTTAATTTTGAAACAATTTTGAAATTATCCCAAGGCCTGATTCAAATTGCATCTTTTCCATTAAGGATAACCCTTTGGGCATTCCTTATCATTTTGGACTAGGCTAGTAGCCAAGTAAGGCAGAGTACTTAATTACCCGAACCTAACTATAGACGCTACTTTTCTAGACACCCTACTATATGGGCAGGTTTAATAATTAACCCTACATGACTAATTTAGACCGCATAGGCTATTGGGCTCTGATACCATTATTGGAACTGGGCCAATCCGCTGTGGAAGTTATATATGAATTTCAAAAAAAAAATCCCTTATTAGATCTTTATTAGGCCCATGTAGTCTAATTTATTTAGAGCATTTCTAAATTTTATTTAAATAAATCTTTTATTTTATTTAAATTTATAAAATGATATGTATTATTTAATTTTACGTCACAATATACGCATATATATACGTGTATCATATACACATATATATGTGTGGATGTGGAACATAACAATCCGTGCAATGTATAACATGTCTGTATATAGATGTTGGGATTTACATCGCAACAGGCACGTTAGCTTATCCAATATGTAAATGTATTCTCCAAATGTATGTGTGTATACATACCTTTGTTTTTATAATAAAATATTTCAATATATATATATATATATATTAAAATTTTATTATATATAATTTTGTATAAACATATAAACATTTATATATGAATATATATATATATATATATGTATGTATGTAATATTAACAAAATGAATATATATTAATGACTATATAAATATGTTTATATCATTTAAAATATAATAAATATATATATTTTTTACTGTAATGTCGAAAATGGTATTTATACAATTTCTTTATATTTATATATATAAATGAATATGTTTTTTTAAAGTGGGTTAAGAATATAAACGAATATGTTAAATACTTATATATATGTATGTATGTATTATAATATGTGTGTGTATTAATATAAATAAAATTATATTTATTTTAACTTTTAGATTTTGAATATCTATGTGCGTGTGTGTGTATATGTACTAATAAAACCAAAAATAATTATTTAAAAGTTAGGAAAAATATATTATTTGAATCTATATTTAAATTTTTAAACTTACAAATGATTTTGGATGAAATTTTAAAATTTTAACATACAATTTTATAATTTAAAACAATTAAAATTCCAATTTTTTAAATTTCCAATTTTATTTTAAATATTTAAAAATAATAAAAATAGTTTTTTAATTTCTTCCTTGAGTTCAATATGTATTAGTATTATTTTATAAAATGTAAAATATATTTTATAATATATGTATGAATTTATATAATTATTTATATGATAAATTCATTTAAATATTATTTTAAAAAAATATATAAAAACAAAAAAAAATATTCTGCCAAAAATAATATACTTATTAAACATCATATATAAAATTTTATTTTCATATTTATAATACAGTATTTAAATTATAAACCATATAGATATATGTGTATATTATATACTAAATCATTTAAATAATCAGAAATTGTTTTTTTAATTTTGAACCGTACTATATAAGGATGAATTATCATTAAAAAAATATTATTCTATAAACATATATACATATAACCAATCTATATTGTGACAATAAATCTACATATTGGAATCGTCACCTAACTAACAATAACACACACACACACACACACATAATAAGCGTTACAAATATAAATTCATGTTTGTAGTTGATTAGAAACATACCTTACATCCAAAACCCTTAAGCACGACTTGAAAAGATGATGTAAGCTCCTAGAAACGATTTCCGATCCAACGGAGTGCTAGTCCTTGAACCTTCAACCATCGGCTGTCAAATAGCAATCAAATTGACTCGATTTAGGCTTGATAAAATGAAGAGACCATAGGGAATTTTTGAGTAGCAATGACTAGAAGTAGAGGCTCAAAAAGTTCTAAGTCAAATGAAGAAAGAGATGCTTAAACAGAGGATGGAAATTAGAGAATTTAGGATCTCGTCATTTACACTGTCTTCTTTAATCTTGGCCATCCATTTTCAAGCCCTCTAATCCATATCCTAGCTGCCTCAAGCACTTTGTTTCAGCTAATCCTATCAGCCTCATGATGGGCCTTAAACCCATTTGGGCCTAAATGAATATTTTACATTATAAATCTAATTTAAAACGCTTATCGATATCGTATATCGATTAATGTGTTTATAACTTCTATAAATACAACTAATATTCATTTATCAAACCAAAATCAAATTTATAAATAACTATTATAAACTAATTAAACCATTTGATCAAAGGAGAATTCATCATTTTTGGTTGTGTGACTCGTCAGGCGTAAATACGGTCAGCGATTAATATCGAACTATTCGAATATTAATGTTCACACATCACTTAATAGGTAATGTGACATTTTGGCCAAATTTATCGCTTACTTAGTCTCGATAAAATCCAATTTTACTTTGTTAAGCGTTACCGATTGTGACTTATTTACACCAATTCTTTTTATCAAAACTATATCACTTTGGACTTATGGAATTTGATAATGGTCAAAATTCAAATATCGTCCACTTTCAACTATATAGTCTAAACATGAAGTCCTTGGTTCAATAATAACAATTATTATTAGCTAAAATGCTCTGGCCAGATACTTTGACTTTGAGTTGACTTCAGTTGACCATGGTACTAACCTCGTATAATTAAGGAGATGGATACTCTCTTGAATAGTGCTTCACTTCCAATACTTCCACTCGATCCAACTATAGTCACTCGATGAAAGTTGTGCCATGATTTGACTATAATCAAAATGGGGCTTTCATATTAAAGATCGACGGTATTCTCAAGTCGAGAGAACTGTGTAAATCAATCGCATCGATATTTTATGTTTGACCTTAGTTATATTAACCAACTGAAAACTATCGAGTGTGTCACTCCATAGTTATCTAATAACTATTAGTACGTAACCCTTGGTGCCTCCAGCAGCCATGATTAATACACTTTCCAACATTTGGAGAGCGTTATGTACTCTAGTCTCAATGGATACACTGATATCCTATCTCGATGCATCTTGACCAGGACATTTAAAGTGGTATATTTATTTTTTATTGTGATAAATAACTCACGGTTACAACGCTTTGTAACTACTATCACAAAACATACAATTTATGGATTTTCTATTAAATATACTTTAAATTAAATTAATTAATTAATATAAAACATTATAACAAGTATATGATAGAAAGAAAATACTTTTTATTTTGAACAAGATTGGTTATCGAGTTAGATGTATGTAATAAATTACATAATTGCCCCAAGGCCATGTCCTTAACTCTATCAGATACTACCATGTCAATTTTTAAAGAAAGAGCGTTATTCACATCAATAAGATTTCTCAAGCCCAGACCACCCTTTATTTTTGTTTACAAACTGTTTCCCAAATTATTTGACGTTATTTTTCATTCCATAAAAAGCTTGAACATAAACTTTGAATTTGATTTAACACATTTTTTGGCAGTTGCTGGACTTGCATCAAAAAGTTAATAGTGGAGTATATGATTATTTTGATGAGTTTCAGTCGACCACTGAGGGTTCGAAGCCTACAAATTCACCCAACAAGCTTGTTTTTTATTTTATTGATTAGTTTGCAGAAATTTTCTCTTTTCAATTTAATGCTTCTAACTAGAATAACTGAATAAATGAGTGGAAGGGTGTCAATAAATACTCCCATGATATTTGAAATTATTTGCTTTTTGATTGTGCCTTTGCAGAAGTAAAGCTTTGATTTCTTTTCGTTTATAGCAATTCTAGTGTATTTTTTCAACTTTTCCATAATTTTCCCTATTGAGTGTGCACTTTTTTCTTTCATACTAGCAAAAACCAAGAGATCATCTACATATAAAAGGCGATTAATGACTGGTTGGTATTTATAAATTGATATTCAATTTCCACTTTCACGTTCTATTCAATCCTAATTGAAAGGAAATCCATGACAAATAGTGAAATGGTAGGGAGAGGGGGTCTCCCTGCCTTAGACCCTTATTGTTGCTGATGAAACCATTTAGATAACCTTCCATCAAAATGGAAAATGTAGGAGAGGTGATGCATTTGTAAATCAATGAGCTTAGCATTGACAATACATTGGGCAATCAACAATAATAGAGATAATGAAATAAAATTTTCCAATGCATTAAGCAATCAGCAATAAATGTAGATGATGAAATAATTAATGTCTATAATTAGTGTATATTAATTTAAACAACAAATAATCCTTGCCGTTATTTAAAATTAATTTGCACATTTTGTTTACATCAATTTGATTAGATATTCCTTCTTGTATTCCAACAATTTAGTCTTTTCAAATTAAAATCTTCACTATAAATATGGGAATAAAGAATTAGTTTTGTGTGCCTCAAATATATTTCTATTTCTTTATTTCTTTTCTATTTCTTCATGGTATCAGAGCTTCCTTCTTAACTGGTAATTTTCTCTTTTTTTCTTCATTATCCACATCCATGGGTAAATAGATTACTAATTCTTCTAACACTCTATGCACCTAAAATTTATCAAGTAATAATGTTATATCAATCAACACTACTTCTCAAATACTTCATAAGCTTACTTCCTCTAATTTTCTTTCATGGAGAGCTTAACTAAATTCTCTTCTCATTGGTTATGATATGATGGCTATATTAATGGCACCATAAAACCACCATTACAAACTAATCAATCATACAGTCGTTGGTATCGCTAAGATCAACTAATTTTGCATGTCGTTATTTCTTCAACCTCTAAAACTATCATACAATTAGTTACTTCTACAAAAAAATTCAAGGAAGCTTGGGATAAAATTTGTCAATTGTATGCAAATAAAACCTAACCTTGATTCATGAGTCTAAAGAGCATCTTAGTCTTACCAAATGAGATACACGCTCAATTGAAGAATATCTCACTACAAGAAAATCCATATTTGATAGCACGGTAGCACAACGTTTCAACTGGAAGTCTTATTACAAAATATTTTACTATGAAAAGACCATTAAAAAACGCTATTTGAACTGGACCTAAATGATAGCCGCTATGTGTCTGTAACCTAGAGGTAAAATTTCATGTTCCCTCTAAACAAAAATCCCTAAAATTTTCTTTCCCGGCATCTAAAAATTTCCATCGCAATAAAAATTGTTCAATAATTTTCTTCCCACAAAAACCTAATTATAAAATTTTCATTTCCTATAACTCCGTCGTCATCGTTTCTTCATCCCTGCTTGAACTAGTTAGCCTGTCACTAGAAAGATTGTTGAGTTGACTTGAATCATGTCACTTGAAGCAAACCACCGATTGTAAGTTGTGTTTTTATCTCAGTTTTAAATTAATTTTTGATTCATTGTCTTTTTTGATTCATGTCCATTTTACTTGCCGATTCATGTTTACCTATTGATTCATGTTACTGTTGATTCGATAAAATCATTTGGTTATTATCTCTACTGTACTAAGTTTTAGATGATTAGGTGTTGATCCATAATCAGTTTAATTTAGCCGCTTTTGCTAACAGTCCATCGGTAGATTTGTATGTATTGATTTTAGAGTTCAATTGTTTGTTCAAAATTATTGTTCTTTTAACATTTCTTAGGTATTGTTTTTTTCCTTTTGGCAGAATGTATATATTTATACATACCTTGATTTTGTTTCTAGTAAAATTAATCAATTATATTTTCTTCACTCTATTTATATTCATATTGAGGACAGTATAACATTTATTCTTATTACTCTAAACTTTGTATTTGATTAAGATACCACTCAAGTATAACTTCATTAACGAGTTACTTTATTTTGAGGTATGCTACACATCTGGGATTTGGAAAATATTGATTTTTTTAATGATTTCTCAAATTATTTTTCTAATCACTTTGGTGTTTTGTGGGATTTATTTGATGGTCTTTACATTTAGTCTGATGTTAAATATGTTGGTTACTTTACCAAGTTTGGATTCTGAAATCAATTTCAGTATGATTTATATGTATAACACCTAATTATTTTTTGTAAAGCCAATTCAGTTTGGTTTATTCGTAATCCACATAAACATAAGCTTTAGATTATTTCATTATGCAACTTTATAGGGAAAACTATCAAACTAACTATATAATGTCCTTATATGCAGCAGGATTATTTGGGAGGATGGATAGGTTAGATATGAGCTTGAGGGATTTGGGGGCATCAGTAGCCAGTGCAGGTCAATGTGTTGGAGTTTTATATTGATTCGGATGATGTGAGATGAAGGTGAGGATTGTTGTGAGAGGAATAAGTGTACTTTGGAGAAGCTATTTTTGCTTAGTAAGGTAATCTTTTATGAATCTAGGGTAAGTGTTCTTGGTTTGGGCATTTATTGTTTTGTATTCACCTTAACTATGACAAGTATGATTAAATAAATGGCTGTCATAAAACCACGTTCCCTTATCATTCCATACTAAACATACATCAAAGATTTGCACACTATTTTATACATCGAAATAGGAGTTAGTTTGACAGTGCTTCATAAATGGAAACCACCTGCACTTCTGTTTTCAACTCAACATTCATGTTTTAGTTCCTGTTCAAGTCTAGCAATCTTCTGTGCACCGGCATTCATCTCTACAAGGTTGGTTCATGCTCTCTACTCAAGCACGTACACTGTCCCAAAGTACACAATGAAGTTTAACTACTTCTGTCAGATCTTGCCCACCAATATTAGCTCAGTACTCGTATTTGCAGCCTCCACTCATATGCCAGTACTTGTCTTCCAATGCACACACAGCCTCACTCAAAAATCGGATGGTTCGTATGCTCTTCATTTCTCGAAGCACTAAGCTCAATCAATCTGAACTAGTATGTAGCTTGCCAGTGTACAGTTTCAGCCAATCTACAACCTCTTCGTACTATTTTTTCCCTCATAGCATCTACACCTTACCCTTTGGCCAAGCAGCATCTTAACAGCATTAATGTTTTATTAGCAGTTAGAGCATTTACTGCTAAAGTGATGCTTTGCTTCAAAATATTAAGTCTAGAAACTATCCAGTATATGCACATCAACCTCTCAATTTAGCATGATCTTTGTTTTAGAACAGCGCTTCAGCAGTTTCAATGTGATGACAACCATTGATAAGGAAATCTTGGGTAAGTGTTCTTGGTTTGGGCATTTATTTGTTTTGTATTTAGCACCCTGAAGGCACTTTCTTTTAGCTCGAGAATTCATATTGAAATTTTGTTTCATATGAATTCATCTTATAGGTTGAAGTAAATATTGACATATTGATAAAACAGTTATGATAAATCCAAGTTCAGTGAAGTTCAAGAATTAAATTACTTGCGTTCAAAAAATAAATTTACTGTTGTAGCAATGAACATAAGTAATGTATTTGAATTAGAATGGAACCATATAACATAAAAGTGAACAATGAAATAAATAGAGTATATCTAATTTCTCAAGATAAACATGTTAAAGCAACACGAGATACTTAACAAACCTGCATGTTAGTTGTACTAAAATTTAGGACGTTACAATTCGCAGGCCATTAATTATCAGGGAAAGAATTGAAATAGAATGTTGTCAAGGTATTTGTCAACAGAGTGTAGTTTGCTAAAATTTGTGATACATATACACAAAGTGCGTCACGGTACAAGATTACCGAGTGGATGTACTGATTCAAGAATGATGCGTTGATCCTAATATTTATCACACCATTAGGATTATGCGAGTTGTTTTTGTTAGTTTAAACTTATCTTAACGGTTTCTTTGAGGAAAAACGCATAACAAAAAAATCCAGCCACTATTAAAATCCTCAGATTAACGTGTATATGATTTCTAGTAAAT
This sequence comes from Allium fistulosum, assembly GCA_030737815.1. Lineage (NCBI taxonomy): Eukaryota > Viridiplantae > Streptophyta > Magnoliopsida > Asparagales > Amaryllidaceae > Allium > Allium fistulosum. The sequence continues at coordinate 1,127,991,144 of CM060902.1, forward strand.
TCATCAAAAAAGTGACTAGTGAATTTTCAAAAGTGATAAGCCATATGAGGTGGCCATCTAGTTGGTTTGTTCGGTTCGCCAGTCAAACCAAACAAGAACTTACATGATTGAAAACCGACTTGAACATATCGAACTAAGTTTGCATGGTTGGTTTGATTGTCCTTTCGATTTAACTTAACAAAGAAATATTTCATATATTATTGTGTTTAGAATGTTCAAAGTGCTTAAAAATAAAACATAAAGTTATGATTAACGTGTTTCATTTTGTGCTTTTTATGACTAATACAAACTTATTTATGATAAAACAATTTTGATTGCTAAACAAATTTAACAAATTAATAAAACATTTCTAATATTGATAATAAGATGAAAGTTTGGTTGATTCAGTTCAACCAATCAATCAAAATTATCTTACAAGTTGATTATGAACCAATTTAACCTTACAACCGAGCTGATTCGAACTGAAAAAAAGAATCAGTTTCACTAGTTGATCTGATCTCAATCAAATATCATTCATCCCTATCCCTAACATACATTATCATTTAGTTTATTGCTATATAGTGAATTAGTCGATTTGGTTGTCTATGCTACGGATTATTGAACTCTGGTTGTTTTATCATGTTTGCGATGGTTGTTTGGTTGGTTTCTTAAGATGGTTTCAAGTTAGTAATCTAAAAATTTTATTCACGCTAATAATGAAAAACAGATTACCAAAAAAATTCACTCCCTTTCCTACTTTCACTCCATCGTTTTTAAAAAATCATAACACCGCATTATTTGCCATTTAGCACTCCTTTTTCCTTGAAATGCTCTTTGTTCTTTTTTTCCCAAGTATGTGATACTACGCCCCAAAGAAGCATGGAAACAAAACGAACAAGAATGGATCAAAATGCCATCTTCCAAACGGAAGTAAATGTCAAGGTCACCCACTGTTTAATTTTCCAATTGAAAGCCAAATAAATGTCTCTGTTTACCTTTTTTATAGCAATAATAGCATAACTTGAAGAAACTAATTTCTATTAGAAATGCATAAAATAAAATGTTTTAAGTCGGTATAGACTCTCTTATCTTTAATGGTTCGTGTTTCGATATAGCCGACTAATAAATGCTTATAATTTACTGGAAAGAAGTCTACTTCATATAAATGCCTGAACTTTTCTATAGAAAATACTACAAGCTTTTATTCACCGAGTACAATGAGGGATCAAAGATTGTAACTATCTAGAGTATTTATATGGTGGTATATGGTTATCTGCGTTTGTATATCGTTCCAAACTACAGTCCAGGGTAAATTTGCCAAAGGACTTGGAGAAACAAACCTATTGCAATAATGTACGTGTTTCAAACGTATTACAAATATATGTTAGATTATTGATTATTTGCGCATACCGTGGATAAGAGAAAATTTTGACAACAAAATAAAATCTACAATGAATAATCTTTTTAATTTTCTTTTTTTCCCTTTCTTTCCCAGAATAAATTAAGGTATATTAGATTTTTAATATACTGGTTCATCAACTGAAATGATTTTGTTACGATAGCACGTATCTCCTGCCATTTGTTGTAAGGACTAAACCAGGGCTCGTAGATGAACGTGCTAAACGTTTTAAAATATTTTTTGTTACGTACCATTGATATTCATTGTGTTCCTATCGTTCTCGGTATCAGCTCCATCAGGTAACCTTTTTACAACAGCATGAAAATTATGCAGCTTATGCTTTAACTCTTTCATTTTGTCCATGTCATTTTTCCCCTGATCATCTATATTTTTTGAAAGCTCATCTGTATATTCCTCTTTCCTTCCCCAAGTCTAGTGCATTTTTCTCCAGCACAGTCGTACACAACAGTTTTCTTATTACATGCCACACTTACCTTAGTAGGTAGCATAATTTCTAATTCATTAATATTCTTACTACCTGTTACAATAACATTATTATTTAATTCGTTTTCTACAGGTTTAGCCTTACCTATGTCATCCACTTTTTCAACTATGCTCCTGACATTTGCCAATTCCATTATGCATGCACTGTCAGCGGGTACATTTTCCTTATTTGTAGTTACTTTGACATGAAAATTGCATGACGTTTTATTCAAGATATTTATGGCTTTATCAATTTCTACAGGGTTTGGCTCACTGTCCTTCTTTGTGTCAAATATGAAAATTTGGAGCTCATGTTCTCTTTCCTCAAATTCATTCATTGTCCCATGTATGGAGGTGAATCTCTGTTTTCATTTTATATCATCATAACTAAAACTTAAGAATCTTATATTCAATGAAATTAAACTGGGCACACGGGAACATGGGGTTGGGACATGAGACCTAAAGCGAAAATTTGGTCATGATTGAAACTAATTCTCCATTACATACTGTTCACATATTTCATGTCAATATTGTAGTGGTCATTTAATGGAATTTTGCTCAAAATATGATACATAGATTCCAAATATGAGAGATAGATTCTAGGTTAATATTGTTATGTACGCAGACAATCTAATGGAAGGTAGGAAGTAATGGTATGCATTAAAAGAATAAAAAAACATATTTTTTACATTTATTTGCTCTGATTCTTAATAGTAGTAATGGTATGTAGATAGATATCACTACAAGATATTGTTAAAAGATATACTTGGTTAAAAGATATACTTGGTGCGCTCTGTTTCTTTTGTGAACTTGTGGCTGGACCTTGTGGTGAACTAAGAATATAAAAAAAAACGAGTTACCGAGTCTTCTAAATTTGTTTATTTTTCATTGTATGGTCCTCATGTGGTTGGAACTTGTGGTGCACTATGCAGGTATTGTGGAAGGTGATGGGCTAATTGGATTATGCAGATATTCTAGCTTCTTTCCACTATCTACTTTCACATTTCCCATAATTTTTATGTCATTGTTATTATTTAAAAAATTATTTGCATATTGACACAAAGTTTACAAAATATCAGACGATCTCAACTATAACTTCATGAGAGTGTCTAGTGGCCGCCCCGCTAACTACTTTTTATCCACTCCACGCATGAGAGTGCCCCTTTTTCCTTTATCCTTCGCTTTACAATGACCCATCGATATATACAGTACATATAAACATTGATTCCAGACAAATCTCATTGAGTAAAGCGTTAATCTTTTCTTTTCTTCTTCGAGAAATTATTTCAAGGGAATATTCAAAACGTACAAACTTAACACTCACTGGTATATTTGTTTCTATTTTCAAATATGACAAAACAAAATACATTGTATGCGCACGGTGATGGGAATTAGAACCAAAAATTCTCTGATGTTTCTAATACAGTGTTAGTAATTTGAGTTAATAATCACATGAGGTTAACATATTAACAAAAATATATTAACTAATTTGAAACTTATAGATAAAACTCCATTCCCTAAAATGAACAAGATACAAATTATACTATCACATTAAAAAAAAGATTATAGCTGAAGTATACGCCAAAAACTAATTATACTTAGAAAATCGACCATCGTAGGAGAAATTGAAATGTCGGGCTCCTCCTTTGCTGAGACTAACACCTTTTAATAACAAAATTGAAAAGCTTAATTAAAATAATTCACACCACAATACAATCTAGTAATCAATATTAATAGCTAATAAAAATTATTCGCATTGAATATTTATACAACTAAAATGTGTACAATTCCTTGTAAAAATTTGCCATAGATCAGACAAATATCCATTAAATTGGTTGTTATATGCATTGTAAACATATATAAACAACCAAAGAATATGCAGTTAGATGCATGGTGCTTTGCAAGAATTGAAATATATGTGTGTCGTGGGCCAATATCAGAGTTTAAGAATTTAATGGCAAGGTTTTTATTTTACAAGTTTTCACACCTACAACAAAGCAATCCACATGTTCTCTCAATAACACATGACACATTAACATTACTGCATACCCAATCCAACATGAAAATAAAACGAGTGAAATTTATCATCATCCTGCATATAAGCACATCTCTAACGCACATTGATAGCCCACATCCATATAAGCAAAATGTACACATCTCAAGCCCTCTGTCCATTAGTATAATGCTCATTTTAGATAAGAACTGCATATAACTTACACTTTAAGGTATGCAAGGTAAAGCATAGAGCAAGAAAAGAAAGGTACAATCCTTTTTAAAGTTTTACATTCCAAATTAGTACAAGCAAAATCAATAGTTTGTAAAATAGATATGTTTCTCTCAGAATACTTAATTTGCAAAATAGAAACTAATAGTGCTCAACCTCAAAATGAAGTCTTAAATGTTGACTGCCGCTCAAGCACATTATAATGAAGACTCAAAATCTATCATGTTTTCTAATGGATTTAGATTTAGTTCATTACTATTTTCCTGTTATTTAGATTAGTTTAAACCACATTAAAGCCAAATCAGTAACTTACTATCATAAATATTAACTGAAATATGTAACAAATCACCGAATATTGAAATCTTATGAAAATTGTTTAACACGAAGACTAAATGCAAGTAACTTAATACCTGATAGTCTGAATGTATGAATCATCAAATTTAGTATCTGAATAGCTAAGGAAAACACACATATACAAGGCAATACAATGATGAATGGAAAAATAAAATGAGTTAATCACTGAAGCATGTAAATGCTAATGAAGTTATATTTAATTTGAATTCAACTTAAAATCTAAATGCAAAAAAAATGCAATCTGAGATATGATGCACAAGTACCTGAATTAACACTAGCTAGAAGGTAGTGTTAAAATTATTTAGTATTTGGTTAGAAAAAGTATGAACTCGTTTATAATTTACTTTGGACGAAAAGTAATGAAAAATTTGATGAATTAACACTAGCTAGAAGGTTACTTTGACTGATAGCCCAAACTAAAATAACTATCATAGTAGTGTAAATCAATAAATAACGACTGTATGAGTAAATACAATCTGAAGTTAAATGAATTAACACTAAATCAAAATTATGTCCAATTCCAAATAGAGTGAGCAGTCTGCTTGCAAAGTGTCATTGAAATGAAGTACATAATGACTGAAATGCAAAATGATTGAGTAATATATGTTGACTGAGATTTAATACAATCCGTGGTGACCATGGAGTTGCTGCAATGTACTACATTTATACTAAGTGCATGCTGCCTAACTGCGATGTAATACAATCTGAAGTGCAATAGGATACCTGAGTTGAAGTACATGTTGGCCAAGATGAAACAGGGTAGATACATGTGATGTAAACCGAAGTTGATAAAAATGCAACATAGTTGGTTGACCGAGATCTAATATCAAAGTGCATATAACTAGGAAAAAGGATCTAACTGAAATGTAAGGCTGAATTGCATGCCGAGTTGATTTACTTGTTGAAAAGTGTATACTAAAGATAAAGTGCAGAGCATCTCCATGCCTCTTATCCATATGCAACTGCTGAGTGAACTTCACTTACTCTTTATAAACCAGACTCCATAACTCCAGCTAGATTACATGTTGTTTGGTTATAACAATACCCACTGCATTGGCTTTTTGCATCATATTTTAAGTCCTAGCTACATATTTTTTTCTTCCTTTGGGACCTTTTACTTTGTGAATATTTGACATAGCAATTACTAATACATTGACCGTTTATTTGACATCAACAGGAGCAAAGCAAGATTAAATCAACTGTTTGACTAGTTTATAAGTAACCTGTTGATGCAAATATGTATGACATATTATGTACGGACATGAAAAAGTTGATAAAACGATATGTATGAAGTAGTATGTTTGGATATGTGAAAAGTTGTTGAATGATATGTATGAAATATTATGATGTAATTTACATATTTATTGTCTGTGAAAATGTGTTATATTTATATGTAGATAAGAAATGGATAAATGAATATTATATATATGAAAAAGCTGAAACCATGATAAATAAAATATGTAAATTAATATTATTTAATAGCGTTTCATAAACGCTATTGTTTAAAAAACGCTATAGAAATTGACCATGGATATGTAGAAATATGCATATAAAAGGCTATAATATAACTAAATAAACGCTATGGTAATATGTTTAAAACGCTACACAAGTATGCACAAAAACGCTATAATAGAACTAAATAAACGCTATAGAAATATGTAAAAAACGCTATAGAAATATGCAGAACAAACGCTATAGAAAGTAACCATGGATAATATTTCCTACAGCATTTTTGTTTAATAGCACTGGGAAACCGCTATAGAAAATTTATTTTTCATGGCGTTTTTGTTTCTACTATTTAACGCTGAAGGTCTATCATAGCATGTCGTTCCACAATGTTCTTTGAGACGCTATGGTAGGATATAATAGCGTTTTCTAAACGGTATGAAAGCCCCATTTTGTTGTAGTGTCTTCAATTGATGAAAATTATTTCTAATGAACTTGCATTATTAGTTCCCCTATTGACGACGACGACTTGGTGCTATATATTTGAATTGTCTAGGGCCTAAGTTCAAAGAAATTTCTACAACAATTAAAACTCGTGAATCTCCTATAACATTTAAAGAGTTTCATGCCAAACTTGTGGAGTTTGTGCATTCTCTCAACATGAGATAAGTTAAACACACTTGAAACAATACCAACTGCTTAATATATGAGAAATTTCTTTGACTATATTACACAATCAAAGAAATATAATAATCATCAATTAAATACCTCTCGATACCATCCTAACAAAGATGAGAATACGTGAAGGACACGTCATCTTAGAAGTGCAATCAAGCAAAGAATTTTTTGACTATACACCAACTGCTAATTACACATCAACTTTTATTTCCAATCAAGGTTAGCTAATGGACTCTATAGCTTCTTACCATGTCACCTCTAATATTAAAAATATTTCTCTTTGTTCTGGTTTCAACGGATCTGGTGAGATGGTTATTGGTGATGGACAAGTTTTGAAAATTACTCATGGTTGTTCAAAAACACTTTTTTGACCATAAATCATCATTCTATTTATCAGACACTCTATGCGTTCCTTCTATTCATAAAATTTTAGTTTTACTTTCCAATTTTTGCAAAAATAATAATGATTCTGTTGAAATTTTTGATGATTATTTTTTGGTAAAGGATCTACACATGGGGGCAGTTCTCATGAAAGGACTAAACAAATATGATGTCGATAAAATGGCATACACTACAAATTAAGCTTGCACTTAACCTCAAGCTCATGCAACTACTCATAAATCTTATTCGGACTGGCACTAACACCTTGGTCATCGTTCTTCTCATATTTTGAAAATTATTCTTTGATCGTTATCTTTGTAATTTAAAAATTCACTTAATGTTCTTTGCAATTCTTTACAATGTAATAAAAACCATTTACTTCCTTTTGGTTCATCAAGTTTGTCTCCACTCGTCCACATGAACTCATTTATACTGATGTATAAGGTCCAACTCCTGTACAATTCATATATGGTTATGTATATTATGTTATTTTTATTGATCATTATACAAATACATTTGATTTTATCCTTTGAAATATAAATCTGATGTATCAGCCATATTTCCGCAATTTCGAACATTAGTTGAAAACTATTTTAAGGCAAAAATAACATTTATTTATGCGGATGGGGAGTACACAAAATTAAAAAATTATTTTTCATCTATGGATATCACACATTTGCAAACTCCACCGAATACACCACAACATAAATGGTGTTTCTAAAAGGTGCCACCGACATATAGTGGAAACTGGTTTGACCATGTTTCATGATGCCTTTCTTCCTAACTTATTTTGGTCTTTTGCAATTCAGACTGTTGTATACTTAATCAATCATTTACCCAATGAATGTTTTCACCCGATCAGCTTATAAAGCTCTTCCCAAAATAAAAACCAAACTATGATAAATTTCGAGTATTTGGATGTTTGTGTTATCCTTGGCTATTATCGCCAACACAAGTTAGATGTGAAGTCTAAACTATGCATCTTTCTTGATTACTCAAAAATCAAAGTGCTTACTTATGTTATGAGCCAATAGCAATTAAAATGTATTCCACCAGTCATGCCTATTCAATAAAGAAAAGTTTCCTTCTCGTTCCTTATCTTTATCTCAACTGCAAGGTCGCACTTCTAGATCCACTTGGTTACATTATTCTCCATCTATTCTTGGTCCACCTCATTTTAGTATAGATACTTCTTCAATTAAAGAGGTTGAAACAAGCTCACACATATAATCTATGGTTGAAACTATTAGTCCTTAAAGAATTCAACCACCCGACATGGATTCATCGCTTGATCAATCACAAGAAATGTCAATCTCTCCTCAAATTGAACTATCAAACCCAGATACAACCCAAACATTAAAAAATGATCTGTTACGCAAATATTCCATGACCAGTAGATTTTAAATAATATATTTAAACCCAAAAAGGCATATGCTACAACCAAGCATCCAATATCTTCCACTTTATAACAACATGTGTATCTCAAGCTATGTGAGATCCTAAGTGGCTTGAAGCTATGTCTAATGAATTTAATGCTCTATTAAAAAATGGAACTTGGGAACTTGTTCCTCCTACATCAATTCAAAATATAGTTAGGTGTAGATAGGTATTTCAAATATAAAAAATTCATGTCGGTGGCAAAATATTTTCACCAAAGGTATGATATTACTCATCATGAGACATTCAGTCCTATTATTAAGCAAACAACTTAAGTTAATAACAATTCGAGTTGTTCTTTGCATCGAATTACATACGAGATGTTAGTAATGCATTTCTACATTGTACAATATCAGAAGAAGTGTATATGCAACAACTTACAGGTTTTATCAATATATCATTTCCTTTCTATGTTTATCGTTTGAAGAAAGTGATTATGGTATGAAACAAGCTCCAAGAGCTTGGTATTAGCCCCTTAGTAAATTTGTGATAAAATTCAGGTTCAACAATCCAAGTTAGATTCTTTAATTTTCATTTATTCTTAAAACGAAATCATTGCATATTTTCTTATTTATGTTGATAATTTGTTGCTTACTGAAAATGATAAATCTTTTTTCCAGAACTTTGTTAAAGAACTTTCAAATCATTTCCCTCTAAAAGATATCGTAGATTTACACTATTTTTTAGGTGTTGAAGTTCTACCAACTTCTCATGGACTTCTTTATATCATCATAACTATATTCAAGGTCTATTAGCTTAAATAAATATGTTGGGGGCCAATGAAGTCAGCAAGCCATTTTCAACCACTGAAAAACTTTTTCTTGTTGATGGATCCTAACAAACCGATATCACTAACGATAGAAAAATGATTTGGGCTCTCCAATAACTTTCCATCACAAAACCTGATATTACATTTTTCATAAATAAATTGTAACAATTTATGCACAACCTATTTGAACTACATTAGCGAGCGACAAAATGACTTCTTCACTACCTTAAACATATATTGTATTTTGGATTGCATCTAAAATGTTCTGATGATCGAAATTTGTATGCCTAAAGTGATGTAGATTTGGCTGGTGATTATGATGGTCGATGATCAACTTCAGCATATATTATGTACCTTAGAGGCAATTAAATCTCATGATTCTCCAAAAAGCAAAAAACAATGGAAAGATCTTCAATAGAAGCTGAATCTTGAGTTGAAGCATCGGTTGCATGTGAAATTACATGGGTTCAAAATTTATTATATGAACTTGGAGTCAAGATACCTTCTACACCATTTATTTTTTAAGACAACATAAGTACGACTTATATATATGCAAACCTAGTTTTTCATACCAAGCTGAAACACGTTTCAATGGACTGTCATTTTATGCGAGAGAAGGTAACTTCTACGCATCTGAAGGTTCTTCATGTTTCAATTCATAAGCAGCTAGCTGATTCTCTTACTAAGCCTCTTTCAAAAACAGCATTTTCTCTCTCTTCGATCCAAGATAAGTGTCTTCGATAGATCCCTTATCTTATAGGGGTGTATTAATAATACATTGGGTAATCAAAAATAAATACAAATAATGGAATAATACTTTCCGACACATTAGGCAATCGCCAATAAATACAAATAATGGAATAATTAATATCCATAATCATCATCGATTGATTTAAGCAACAAATAATGCTTGTCATTATTAAAATTAATTTTCACATTTAGTGTCCATTAATTTGATTGGATATTCCTTCTTTTTTTCCAATAATTTAGTCCTTTCAAATTATAATTATCACCATAAATATGTTAATGAAGAATTAGTTTTATGTGCCTTAAATATATTTTTATTTCTTTGTTTCTTTCCTATTTCTTCACTTAAATTATGTGGAAACCCGATGAGTAAAAGCATTTGATAAATAAACTCTCTATTTATTTTTTTGACAATAAGAGTGGTACTTAATTTTACGTAAAACACTCATTTTGATGTCTCGAGGGATCAAACACAAAATCTCTAGAACCACAATATAGAGATCTTACCACTTAAACTAGTGGTCCTTGATAACTCCTTGTTTATTTTATAAAAATGCTTTTTGTAAGTCTACATTTAAGCACATGTTGTTTGATCCTTTCCTATTAAAAGTTCTCACCAACTCATGAGTTACGAAGGAATTTTCACTCGTTATTCTACCAGGGATATAGGCATGTTGGTTAAAGGAAACGAGGTCATTGAAATAATTCTAGAATCTGTTGCAAATTACATTTGGGAGAATTACGTAGATAACATTGCAACATGAAATTGGAAGATGGTACCTTGAAAATTGCAAGAAGCATTATCGAATCTAAAGGAATATTTTGGGCCGAGAATCATTTTTAATGAGTTGGATTAAAGTTGAGCCATGATCACTTGATGAATGATTGAGAATTTCTACATATGAATCGTAGAGCTTTGAAATAAACTCATAATTTATAAAGAATATATCATTTTTTTATGACATGCATAGTTTCCCCTCTCCAAGTAAATTTACTAACAAAGTTGTAATCCAGAAAATTGAGTGGTGTCGAGAAAATAAGCGGTGCTACGAAAATCTTTGTCTGCGTTTTTTGAGTCATTTTAGAGCCCAATTATATCTGTGCCATATAAAACGCAGTTAAAAACCCCAATAACTAACCGCATATTAAATATAATGTTTACAATTTCTTTGATTTGTTCCCAAAACATGCCTCTTTTTGTACCCATACACAACTATTAGAACTAAATTTAAACCCCCGTTATTCCAAAATTAACATGTTATTGCTTGACTATCAATATTGAGACTATAATTTAATTCATACACTTGTTAGCAATTTGGTCATCAGAAGTTCGAGTCATGTTTGCTAATAATAGTGAGATGGTCTAAAAGGAGAATACGAAGAAGTGTGAGGGGACTATTGGGATAAGAATAAGTACAAAGAGGGTTTTAGGAAGTGAAGAATTAGAGAAAGACAGGGCCATTGATCAGAGGTGAGGAAGAATGGTCAGTAAGATGATCGGAGAGGGAGAGTTGTAGGCAAGAAGTAAGCAAGAACCGGTTAAGAGAGAGAATTCACAATAAGAAGAAAATGAAAAACTGATATTTGTTATTCACAAATTCTATGCATGATATATATAGGCATACTCATGCATCAAATTTAAACCATAATATAACCCTAGGCTGGCTAGTAGGCTAACCCATTTACATTGTACACACTAGCCCAACACAACCCAAACTTAATACAAAGCCAGGCAAAATAAGCAACAGTTTTTCATAAGAATGCCATGCACGTGCATAAATGCACACACATGCACACAGTGATACATTTCCTTATATCCTTCCTCTGGCCCCATCTACCCCAAGTTCTTAACTTGCTCCACCTTTGACACCTTCCGGAAGTCTCCTCCGATGACCTGATGATCGGATACTACGAACTTAGTCAAAAATAAGATTTTCTAGAAATATGTTGTTGGTGACCAATGCCATTAAAGAGGAGTTGTTACACCCTTTTCTTATTCTTCAAGAATAGACCTTGTCCCAACGTCTAGAGTAGGAAATCTTTGAATCATAGGCCAGTAATCTTTCCATATTGCTTCTCCTTTAGGCTTTTCTTTCCACTTCACCAAAATGTGTACAACAACATCACTATTTCTAGGCATAATTCTTCTATCCAATATCCTATCTTTTTGTGCTACCACCTCTTCTTCATAATGGGGACATCCTCTTGAACAATCACTCAATCCCCTATCCAATTCTTAAGTTGAGACACATGGAATAATAGGTGAATCTTAACATTGTTGGGCAACTGCAATTTATAAGCCACTATGCCAATTATTTCTTCTATTTGATAGGGACAAAAAAACTTAGGAGATAATTTATGGGTCCTTTGATTTTTATCTACGACTCGCCTATAGGGCTGAAGCTTTAAGGCCACCTAATGTAACATCCCTAATTTTTGATAACATTATTCAGGAGATTTAATTAGATAAATTAAATAGAATAATGATGATAAGGGGATTGAGATTTGAATAAATTATGTAAAAGGGTCGTGCTTAATAATTAAATAAATGGGCTTTAATTGGTTTAAAGGATAATTAGTTCACACATGGGCATATTAGTAAATAGCCATTTTATTTTACATGGCTACACACTTCTCATTTTTGTCCATTCATGTTTCATTTCTCACCATCACAAACGCAAATCAAAAAATAAAAATATAGCCGGCCATTAACATATAGGGAAAGAGGAAAATTCAATCAAAATCTAAGGATCAAAGCCAGGAAGGATTAATCAACAACAAATCTCAAATTCCTTATCAAATCTAAGGTGAATAATAATTATATGCCTATTTTGTTTTATGATTATGTTTTTTCGGATTTATGTCTAAATTTGTTTTATAATGATATGTATGATGATATGCTTGAATCATGTTATGCTCGAATTATTTTAATTCATACACATATGATTTTGCTCGGTTTTAAGGGAAAACCAAGGGTTTATGATTTTCGATTGTCATGGAAAATATTTATGTTGAATAATACATGATTTTGGAGATGGGTTTGAATTTCAGAATTTTCTAAGCTATAGAAAATTTGTTATGAATTTCTAAAGGAAAATATGATATAATTGGGTTTAAAATTTATTTCGAGTATTTCAGGAAGAAATTGGTCTGAAATTTTAATATGTTTGATTACATGATAAAATTGATTTTTTGTGATTTTTGGGGATTTTTTCCAGTTGATTTATTTGGAAAAATAAATTATTGTTAAAGAGAGACTTTTCTACAAATGTTTGATGTGCACGTAAATGTGCATATATTTACATCCGTATTTTATCTATTTTTATTTAAATAAATATCATATTTGGGTATTTTAACATGTTTAAACCATAGTTCAATTATTTTCAAATCATCATATAATCATCTTCATACTGGGGCAAAATGGTAATTTTTGTGCATGTGTCAATTTGAGAATTTTTACTTGGACATTTTTTATGATTTTTATAGAAATTTGGATGCATATGGAAGAGGGTTTCATGAAGATATATGCATGCACAAGAGGATACAAAGGAAGGAAGATGGAAATAATTCAAACTCATGATCATGGAGACCCCACCTACCCACTTACCTAAATCTACAATTAGAAGCTAATGGACAACTAAGTGGAGGTTAAAGCTTCATGCATATTTGATGATGGATTAATTAGAGGCTAATCGTTACTTGGTGGCCACACTTACTAAAGGGCATTTTGGGAAGCACCCTAAAAATTGAATTAGGGTTTTATGCATGTATAAATAGCCCACTTATGTACATGTAGATATCTTCTTACTCTTGGAAAATACTGAGGAAATTAGATACAAGTTGTAAGCCCAAAGTTTCATGAAATAAAAATGGGTTCCTAGCCTCTTTCTCTTTTCTTTTCTACATGCTTTTATTTACTTTTATGTTCATGTTTATTTCTATGCTCTCTTTCATTTCATGTTCATAGCTTAGACTTACATTTATGCAATTAGTTTAATTTTATTTCATGCAAGTAGTTAATCTCCTTTCCTTTAATTAGTCTCTATTTCCTTTTGCTTTATAATGTTGAAATTTAAATGTGTTGATATGCTAACACAAATGAGTAGCCGAACCCTTTCAATTTAAGGGTAATGAAGCTCTTTAACTTTATGTAAATTCAACATTACTATGGTTTATGGTCTCTTTTATTTGTGCTTCATGAAAGTAGATGTTGATGTAAGTTTATACAAGTGGGTTTGATAGTCTATGTTGCATTTACAAATGGGCTATTCTTATTCAACATAAACACAAATTACATCATCATTTGCTAATTGATTTTTGATTTTGAAATGAAAGTAAAAACAAAATTTGATGATCTATATTACTAATTACAATAGTAAATAGATTATACTTAAAATAGCTTTTGCTTTGACTTCATTTTCATGAGAATTGATAAGTGGCGTATTTATTGTATTATAGTTTGATGGTTTAAATTATGTTAATTAATAACATAAATAAACCATACTTATGATAAATGCAACAATTATTTCACTTAATATCAAAAGAGATCAAAGATTATTTGTTTGTTGATTTACAAAAATATGAGAGTGCATTTGCCTCTAAATTGTTTTCTAATCTCATTTTCATTCTAGTTTTAGCTTCATTTTGTTTACAATTTGTTGTTAACAATCTTCTCTCCACTTTGGTCTAATTTGATTAAATAGAAAATTCTAAAATCTAAAAAATTTCATGTGGATCGACCCGCACTCGCCACATACTAAAATTGTACGCCATGCGCTTGCGATTGTTTTATTATAAATTTTTCGGTGATTTTCTAAACCGATAGAAAATCCGTCGTTAAACAAGTTTTTGGCGCCGTTGCTAAGGAATTTGTCTTGATTTTAATTTTCTATTCTTCGAATTATTGTTGTTTGATTTTAGTGTGTGTGTGTATTTTTTTGTGTGTTACTTGCATTAAAAAATAATTGTGTTTGTGTGTGATTTTTGATTGCATTTGGATTATGTGTTTCTTGTTTTCTAGTTGCATTTGCATATACATTTCTACTTAAAAAAACATTTACAATTTCAAAAACAAAAACATTTTATTTCATTTTCGATTTGCATACTTTTTTTTACAAGTTTTTGATACATTGCTGTCATTCTCATTCTCTATTTTCACTGTTTTCATTCATTTCTCTGTGTATCACTCTGCACAGCCCACTCTCTTTCTCTATTACCATTCCCTGTGACACTGCTTCTCACATTAGACCAACTTCCTTTCTTGCTCATTCAAACCACTGTTACATCACTCTACATCTCCACCTCCTCACTGTCGCTGTCTTTCTTCACCTTGCCGCCTACCAACCTCTCCATCACAGTTCACTTACTTCTGCCATCACTTCCTTACAAACTGCTCATCCCCATCAGTAACCACTCTCTATTCCATCACCAAAAATAGCTGATCTGTTGCCATATACTAATCACTTCTACTACATAAACCATCAATAGTATAACATAGAGCTACATTCACCCACCTGACATCACACTTCATTACATTTCCCCATCCTCTAAAACTCACTACATCAACACAGTGCAACAGACCATACATACATCCCAAACCCAAACTGTCAACAAATCAACAGGTGCCACCATCCACATTACCTATTATTTTCCCATACTGTCACATGCTCCATACAGTTAAACAACTTCCCTCTGCCTACATACATACATATCACCAGTTCACCCTTCATCTAGAAGCAACCCCACATCCATAGCAGCCTCCATTACAACTCTTTACATACAACCACTTCTTTACATACAAACTCTTCCACTTCTGACAGTCTGCAGCACCACCACCATCAAGCTTTTTTGACATTACATCTCCATAACATCTCAGACCACATGCAACCTCTTCCCACAAAGCACTGCAAATACCCCATCAACACCATCACAAAACACTACAGAGCATACTCACAAACTCCAACTCACATTACTGACCACCTACATAACAAACCACTTCTCCCATCTTCCATATTTTCAGGTTCCACCAGACAACCCAGGTAGCCTCATTTCTGCTTAGACAATAACTTTTCAACTTCTCATTTCAAAAAGAAAATCAACCACAAACTACCATCAGCTCATCTGTGCCCAAAACTCCTCCTTAAACTACCATCGAACTACCTTCTGCCAGACTGCACGTTCACCTAAAACATACACCACAAACACTGCCCCTTCATCACCTTACCTCAACTACCACAACACCAGAAACCACTATGTCACCACCACTATAACAATACTGCAGCTCTATAACTTCACTCTACAGACAATCATTGTCCAGTGTTTCAACTCCACCAAGGACAACTCAACCACCACCTCCTCTTCCACTATCATACTACTCATCATACAAGTCCACCCCTTTCCGCCTTTCAATCACACTGCCAAAACCACCAAAACTCACGAACAGTCTCCAGCAGCCCAATCGCCCTCCTCTGTCCACGAAAATTCTCCAGAAGTAATCATCAATCCCCTCAAATTCAAACATAGAACACCCCTTACCCAATTCGCAAGCAATCGACACGAATCAATCCCAATCACCTCCAATTCGCGATTTCCAAATTGTAATTTTTGTTGTCTAAGAAAAGAAAGAACAAAAAATCGTTTTTTCTCTTTTGGCTGTGGGTCGTGTAGTTTAGATGATTGTTTGTTTTAATAAGTTGTGTCTTGGACCGTTATTGGGCTGGGTTTGTTGAGTAATTTTTTTATTTTTTTTGTTTGGTTTTAAATTGCCTTGTTTATTTTTCTTTTAGCTCACTTCTTTAAAAAAATTGCTTAATTTGTTTTGTTTAAACAGTTTTTAGTCCAATCCAAAAAAAAGTTTGCTTTCTTTGAGTTTAGTTTTATTTTATCCCTTTAAATTATTATTTTTTATTTGATTTGTTTTATTAGTTTTAGTTCCATCCTAATTAAAAAAACAACAACAAATTCAAATTTGTTTTTTTCACTTGTTTTGTTTAGTTTTCCTTTAAAAACAAGCTGTATATATATCTTTGTTTTATTGGTTGTCAAAGCATAAAATCGCAAAAAGAGAAGGCCCGCTTGCTAAAATAATCGCCTTGCTAAAAAAATTTGCTAATAATTCTGCACGCTCTAGTATCGTGCTCTCATCTCTAGTTTTATTTCTATTGCATTGTTGGTTGCTTGCATTCTCATTTATATAAAAAGATTCAAAAATCCAAAAACAAAAATAAACTTCATTTTAGTTGCATTGTAAGTTCACGTTTAATTTTTGCTTTGCATTCATCTCATCTTATTTTTTTTCTAAGGGCAATACCCCAATTCACCTAAGGTGGGGGATTTCATCACCCTTTCCTTAGCCCACAAATCGCATCTTACCGTAGAATTTGACTAATAATAACAGTTAGACATTCGACTTAAGGGTATCGCGAGCTATCCTAGGGCTTAATTGTATCTTGACAATTGTCTTGTTTAAACAAGTTAATTTCTTGGTGTCTAGGCTACGGTAGAATAATATCCGTTTATAAATATTATGGTGATTCGTAAATATTATAGTGGTTGTTCCTCTGAAGGTACATAAACGTTCGGTTGCATTACTACGGTGATTCGTGGTGCTCCGATAACCCCTGCCCATTACTTGGCTAAGAAATATTTTTGTTAATTTAAGACAAAGTGTGATTATACAATTTTAGGTTAGGAGCTACTAAGGATAGAAAATTGTAATTAAGTCCTTTGCATTCATTTAGTTGCATTAGTTCATGCATGTTTAAAGAAAAAAGAAAAAAATCCAAAATCCAAAATCCAAAAAAATTGTAAATTTTACTTAACTTAGTTTTTAATCCAAAAAAAATCCTTTTTCCTTTCCTTTGAAAATTTTCAATCAAAAACAAAAAAATTCCAAAACAAAAAAGAAAATCTTTTGAAAAAAATATGAAAATCCAAAAACAAAAATCAAATTCCTATTTTCTAAAAAAAAATTCTTTTAGTGAATATTTGAAAATTCAAAAATATATATACACACAAAAACATTAAAAAATTGAAAAGCCAAAAAATAAAAATCAAACTTCTCTTTTGAAAAATAAATTTCACTTGGTAAATATGTTTTCTTCCTTTTTCACTTCCAAATCTTGTTTCATTCTCTAAATTCGATTCTAACTTCTTTTTCTTCTCAACTTTCACTAATGCATGAGTACTTGGACTCATGATACTTCTACGAATACTTGGGTTCGTGACCCTTTTACAAATCGTTTAACCCGAACAAACGATCCTTCTAAAATGGCGAACGAGAACGCCCCTCGAACTCTTATGGATAGAATCTTCCCCAATCGAGTTTCTATCCTTTCTTGCATCACCTTGCCCGCCCGGATGGGCAATCACTTTGAGATTCATTCAAATCATATTAACACGCTTTCGAAATTCGGCAATCTTGAACAAGATGATCCTTATATCATTTTAACCAAATTTGAAAAAGTTTGTGCAACCATTAAACTCCAACAACTATGTGACGATGGAATCTAACTTAGGTTAATTCCATTCGCACTTACCGATTACGTTGAAAAATGGTTGTATAGTTTGCCTTCGAATTCGATCAAAACTTGGGAAGAATTTACTAGTACCTTCTTAAAGAAGTTTTACCCCTTGGAAAAAACATCTAAAGTTCGAAATGAAATTGTAAATTTTCATCAATTCGAGGGTGAATCATTTGCAAAATACTTTGAAAGATTTAAGGAACTTTTAATCAAATGTCCACACCATAACTTTGAAAAATGGAATCTTTGTCAAATTCTATATGATGGACTTGATAACAATTCTCGAAAAATGCTCGAATCAATATGCCAAGGTAACTTTCTCACCCAACATCACGATGATGCTTGGCAATTTATTGAAAACCTAGCTGAAAATTCATCCCAATGGGAACGTTCGAACGAAAAATCAATTTACTCATGATCGATCGCTCATTTGGTAGGATCATCTTTGGCCTTAGAAGCGAAAATCGATGCAATGTTAACCAAATTCGATAAGGTCCTTTCCTCAAATCAAATGAACCAAGCTTCTCAAGTCTTGTGTTATAAATGCAACGATCCAAATCACATCGCCGATCAGTGTCCATATTCGTTAGAACAAATCAATGCTTTTAATAAAGTTAGGAATGATCCGTTTTCCCCAATGTACAATTCTGGTTGGAGAAATCATCCTAACTTCGCTTAGAATCAAAACAATTTGAACACGAGTTCGATTTGACCATCTTTTCAATCATTTCCGAATAGCACTTCAAATCCTAATCCTCCTTTCCAACCGAAGTAATTTCAACAAAAAATTTTGCCTCCTTCTCAAAACCAAGCACAACAATCTTTCGTTCCTCAAGATGACAAACGAATGACCTCCCTTGAAAAGAGTATTGAAGCCTTGACTAACGCGACGACGCAATCGCAGAATGTGTTAAATTCGTACATGCAAAATACGCGCCAATCGATCTCTAAACTTGAAATGCAAATGAGTCAATTAGCCAACCTCATGAGTGAACGAGAAAGAGGTACATTCCCAAGCCAACCAATTACAAACCCTAGGAATCAAAATGCGAACTCGAGCCAGGCTCATGTCGTTCAAGATAGCAATTTGAATCAAATGAATGCTATCACCACTTTGCGATCCGGTAAGATAATCAATAATCAATAACCCATTCCCAAATTGACTTCAACCTAAGAAACATTCTGAACAAATGGAAAAGATGTTAGAAATCTTTAAACAAGTCAAAGTGAACATTCATCTCTTAGATATCATCCAACAAGTTCCGACCTATGCTAAATTTTTAAAGGACTTATGTACTCAAAAACGACACACTCAAGTGCCAAAGAAAGTCTTCTTAGTCGCTGGTCTAAGCGGAGTCTTGTCTCAATCCATTCCCGTTAAATACAAAGATCTTGGTTGCCCCACGATCTCATGTACAATAAGAGATAAGAGAATCAACGAATGTTTGTTAGACCTAGGTGCTAGCGTAAACTTGCTCCCATATTCAGTTTACCAGCAACTAGGTCTTGGTGAGCTTAAACCGACTAAAGTCGCCCTTCAATTGGCCGATCGTTCTGTAAAGAAACCGATAGGAGAAATCGAAGACGTACTCATTAGAGTGGGGGAATTCATATTCCCCGTCGATTTCAGTGTTCTTGAAACTCATCCTGTAAACAATCCGACGAGCCAAATTCATTTGATTCTAGGACGACCTTTCTTAGCCACTTCAAATGCTTTAATTAATTATCAGAACGGTTCAATGAAGATTTCTTTTGGTAACATGACCGTCGATCTTAACATCTTTAATTTTTAAAATTAATTGAATGAACCATTCAAAGGCACGTTGGAAGTTAGTACCATTCAAGAAAATTTTGAAAATGAATCAATGAATCTTAATGATGAACGCAAGGCCGAGTACGAGATATTGTTTCAAGATGTTCGTCATGAGATTGAAAACATGCTTCCTTTCGAGCCTCTCACGGTTGAGTCCGAATCTCAACCGATTTCTTTGATTGAGCCACCTCCTAGGCTAGAGCTCAAACCTCTTCCTTCTCACCTTAAGTACGCGCACTTAAGCGAAAACGAAACTTGTCCTGTCATAATTTTTAACGATCTTTCTCTTGACCAAGAAGCTTCTTTTCTTTCTATTCTTTCGAAAAACAGAGAAGCAATTGGGCGGTCCTTTACCGATATTAAGGGAATTAGCCCTCCTATTGTTCAACATCACATTCACTTAATTGACGAAGCCAAACTTACTCGTGATGCGCAACAGAGGCTTAACCCAAAAATGAAAGATGCGGTTCATGAAGAAATTCTTAAGCTCCTCGATAACGGTATCATATATCCCATCTCCGATAGCCCATGGGTTAGCCCAATTCATGTCGTGCCTAAAAAGTCCGGACTTACCGTTATAACAAACGATGCTAACGAACTCATTCCAACTCGGACTCAAACTGGTTGGCGTGTTTGCATTGACTATTGAAAACCAAATGCCGCAACATGTAAGGATCACTTCCCTCTTCCTTTCATTGACTAAATGCTCGAACGTTTAGCCAGCCACGAATGCTACTGCTTCCTTCATGGTTATTCCGGCTATAACCAAATTCCAATTGCTCCTAAAGATCAAGAGAAAATGACTCTCACATGTCCATTTCGTACAATTGCTTATCGACGTATGCCATTCGGACTTTGTAACGCTCCTGCTACTTTCCAACGATGCATGATTGGTATCTTTTCTGACATGATTGAATGCTTTCTAGAAGTTTTTATGGACAATTTCTCTATCTTTGGTGATTTTTTTTCCGAATGTTTACATCATCTCAAGTTGGTTCTAAATCGATGTAAAGAAAAACATTTGCATTTGAATTGTGAAAAATGCCACTTTATGGTCAGACAAGGCATAGTCCTTGGACATATCATCTCAAATAAAGGCATTAAGGTAAATAAAGTGAAAGTTAACGTAATTGCAAACCTACCCATTCCCAAATCTATTAAGGACATTCGATCATTTCTAGGACATGCTGGCTTTTACCGACGCTTTGTGAAAGACTTTAGCAAAATCGCTCGTCCTTTGACTACTCTTTTAGGAAAAGATGTTCCTTTCAGCTTCAATTCTAATTGTGTCTCATCTTTTGAACGTCTTAAAAACAAACTCATTTCAGCTCCAATCATTTGCGCACCCAATTGGGATCTCCCATTTGAAATAATGTGTGACGCTTCAAACTTTGCACCATTGTGCTGTCTTAGAACATGGCATCAAAAAGATCCTTCACATTATCTACTATGCTTGCATGACTCTGAACGACGCTCAACTTAACTACACAACCATTGAAAAAGAGCTTCTAGCGGTAGTTTTTGCTCTCGATAAATTCCGACAATATTTGATCGGGTCACACATTACTGCGTACACGAACCATTCTGCGCTTTGATTCTCTTCGCTAAAAAGGACACTAAATCTTGCTTAATTCGTTGGATCCTTTTATTACAAGAGTTTGATCTAACAATCAAGGACAAAAAAGGATCCGACAATGTCATAGCCGATCACTTGTCTCGTTTGCCTAACGCACCATCGCCTTTACCAATCAATGAAAACTTTCCCGATGAACAAATTCTTTTTGTATCTATCGATCCGTAGTGTGCCGACATAGCGAACTACTTAGTCGCTAAAGAAACTCCCTCATCTTCGTCCAAACAGGACAAATGCATATTCATGTCCCAAGTGAAATATTTCTATTGGGACGATCCATACTTTTTCAAGTATTGTCCCGACCAAATCATTCGACGTTGCACCCCGGATTATGAAATAAGGAGTGTTCTCTCGTTTTGCGATGATCAAGCGTGTGGTGGACATTTCGGTCCTTAAAAAACTGTGGAAAATGTACTTTAGTGTGGTTTCTATTGGCCTTTTCTTTTCAAAGACTCATTCGAATTTTGTAAAACTTACGATCGATGTCAAATGCTTGGACGAATTTTTCGACGAAATATGATGCCCCTAAACCCCATTCTTACTATCGAAATCTTTGATGTTTGGGGTATCGACTTTATGGGACCTTTTCCCAATTCCTTTGGAAATTTGTATATACTTCTCACTGTCGATTATGTCTCAAAATGGGTCGAAGCTGTTCCGTGCAAAACCAACGACCATAGAATTGTTGTGAAATTTCTCAAAGAAAACATCTTTTCGAGGTTCGGCAGACCTCGCATAATAATCAGTGATAACGAAACCCGTTTTTGCAATCGTTATTTTGAAACTTTAACGAAGAAATACTCGATAACCCACAATTTATCCACTCTGTATCATCCTCAGACTTGTGGCCAAGTTGAAGTTTCAAATCGTCAAATAAAACAAATCTTGGAGAAAACTGTTAACAAAAATCGAAAAGATTGGTCTCAGAAATTGACCGATGCGCTTTGGGCTTACCATACCGCTTTTAAAACTAACATTGGGATGTCCCCATTTCGTTTAGTTTATGGGGAAGCTTGCCATTTACCGGTTGAAATCGAACACAAAGCATTGTGGGCAATAAAGAACTTAAACTTTGATCTCGAGAAAGTTGGCAAAAACCGAAAACTACAACTCAACGAACTAGAAGAACTTAGGAACGACGCGTATGAAAACGAGAAAATTTACAAAGAAAAAAAAATTTCATGACAAGTCAATCCTAAGAAAAATATTTTCACCAAACCAGAAAGTTCTTTTATATGACTCTAGACTTCATTTATTCCCGGGGAAACTTAAATCGAGATGGACCGGACCGTTTGTGGTACAAACTGTTTTTCCACATGGTGCCATAGAAATACAAAAACCCAAGGATGGATCGATTTTCAAATTCAACGGTCATCGTTTGAAACCTTTCTTAAAATTGCCAAGTAAACAAGAGGAGGAGTTCATGATTCTTCATGAGCCAAGCTACGTCTAGTAAGAATGTTAACCCTCTTTTGTATATATGTACATATTTTTCCCCGTTACACTCATTATATCATGCATTGACCATGGGGACACAGTCAAAATTAAGTGTAGGGTGGGGGAGTCTCATTTTCATTTTTTTTAAAGTTTCATGGCATTTTTGAATTTTCATTTTCTTTTAACTCAAAATTTCAAAAAAAAATACAAAACAAAAAAAACAAACAAAAAATCTCAAAATTTCTAAATCTCAAAAACATTTTCTTTTTAACATTTTGATTTCTTTTTGAAGAAACACTATAGGATGAGTATAAGTTTTGGTTATTAAATTGAAATTTTTGAAAATTTATTTGTCTTAAAAAAAATAAAAATGAAGTTTGATTACAAATAACAATGGTTTAACCAGTATATAGGAAGGTTCATACGTGTTAATTATGAAGTATATCCTAATTGAAAATCTTTGTTTAAAAGAGTGGTTGATTTAAAGTAAAGGCGATAATATTGTAAATCTTTTAAGTTAAGTGGTACTAAGATGATATTGCAAAACTCTCTCTTCTAAAAAAACAAACTAAAAAAAACATAAAAAAAACATTTGTATATAAGTATATATTTTCTATTAGCACCTAGAGTCGTGTGTTCACACTTGTGTGTTCACTCGCCATGCTCTGTACCCTTCTCATGTAAGCCCGAAAGGCAGTGCACGATCAGTATATCTGGCCTCAGTTTATCTGAGTTAGGTGTATGTATATAAAAATTCTTTTTATAATAACGCCTACAGTCGATAAGTGTTCACACTTGTGTGTTCACTCGCCACGTTTTGTATTCCCCTCACATAATTCCATAAGGAAGTGTATGGGTAATATATCTGGCCTCAGTTTTCTGAGTTAGGCATATGTAAATATTTTTAATATCAATAAAATTTTCAAATAAATAGAGAGTAAGCAATTGAAATCCAAGCACTATTTTTACTTATTCAATTTGACTTATTATTCAAAAAGAAATGAAAATACCACTTTGATAAACTTTGGAAAATCAACTAAGGATCCATTTCATAGTTGCATTGTGATATCAACCGAAACAACTAGCCAAACTATAGTCTATCTGTTAGAACAACTTGATTTTTGTTGGAAATTTTGACAAGTAAAAGGACTTAAATTTCTTGATAATGACTAGAACTTATATTTAACTGATTCGTGTCGATTTGAAAGTAAATCCTTCATTTGTAAATATTTTTCAAAAACTTATATTCATACCATTATAAATAAATCTTGCATTTTGTAAAAAAATTCAGTTTGCATTTGGATTTTGTGGGTAGTATCCGCTGAAAACCCTCACGAGACAACACTCATCCTACTAGGGATACCCAAAGGTTTAACGGCTTGTAGCACACGCTCAATGCAATCGTGCTTCCTACAAAAATGGATTTATCTTAGTTTTTCTTTATTCGAGGACGAATAAAAAGGTAAGTGTGGGGGTATTTGATGTGCACGTAAATGTGCATATATTTACATCCATATTTTATCTATTTTTATGTAAATTAATGTCATATTTGGGTATTTTAACATGTTTAAACCATAATTCAATTATTTTCAAATCATCATATATTCATCTTCATACAGGGGGAAAATGGTCATTTTTGTGCATGTGTCAATTTGAGAATTTTTACTTGGACATTTTTTATGATTTTTACAGGAATTTGGATGCATATGGAAGAGGGTTTCATGAAGATATATGCATGCACAAGAGGATACAAAGGAAGGAAGATGGAAATAATTCAAACTCATGATCATGGAGGACCCCACCTACCTACTTACCTAAATCTACAATTAAAAGCTAATGGACAACTAAGTGGAGGTTAAAACTTCATGCATATTTGATGATGGATTAATTAGAGGCTAATGGTTACTTGGTGGCCACAATTCCTAAAGGGCATTTTGGGAAGCACCCTAAAAATTGAATTAGGGTTTTATGCATGTATAAATAGTCCACTTATGTACATGTAGATATCTTCTTACTTTTGAAAAATACTTAGGAAATTAGATACAAGTTGTAAGCTTAAAGTTTCATGAAATAAAAATGGGTTCCTAGCCTCTTTCTCTTTTCTTTTCTACATGCTTTTATTTACTTTTATGTTCATGTTTATTTCTATGCTCTCTTTCAACATGTTCATATCTTAGACTTACATTTATGCAATTAGTTTAATTTTATTTCATGCAAGTAGTTAATCTCCTTTCCGTTAATTAGTCTCTACTTCTTTTTGCTTTTTAATGTTGAAATTTACATGTGTTGATATGATAACACAAATGAGTAGCTAAACCCCTTCAATTTAGGGTAATGAAGCTCTCTAACGTTATGTAAATTCAACATTTCTATGATTTATGGTCTCTTTTATTTTGTGCTTCATGAAAGTAGATGTTGATGTAAGTTTATACAAGTGGGTTTGATAGTCTATGTTTCATTTGCAAATGGGCTATTCTTATTCAACATAAACACAAATTACATCATCATTTGCTAATTGACTTTTGATTTTGAAATGAAAGTAAAAACAAAATTTGATGATCTATATTACTAATTACAATAGTAAATAGTTTATACTTAAAATAGCTTTTACTTTGACTTCATTTTCATGAGAATTGATAAGTGGCTTATTTGTTGTATTAGATGGTTTAAGTTGTGTTAATTAATAACATAAATAAACCATACTTATGTAAATGCAACAATTATTTCACTTAATATCAAAAGAGATAATAGATTATTTATTTGTTGATTTACAAAAATATGAGAGTGCATTTGCATCTAAATTGTTTTCTAATCTAATAGTTTTTAATCTCATTTTCATTCTAGTTTTAGCTTCATTTTGTTTACAATTTGTAGTTAACAATCTTCTCTCCACTTTGGTCTAATTTGATTGAATAGAAAATTCTAAAATCTAAAAAATTCCCTGCGGATCGACCCGCACTCGCTACATACTAAAATTGTACGTCGTGCGCTTGTAGATATTTCATTATAAATTTTTCGGCGATTTTCTAAAATTATAGAAAATCCGTCACTAACAATGTTGGTTTTATTATGTGGAAGGGCTTAAAATGTTGTGTTTCTTTGATTTGGATCTAAATTAATGCGGCATTTACTATTAAAGTATTTGAAAAGTTTTAAAGTAACCAATCAAGGGATTACAATTGGCAGGTTAGTTATAAAGCAATTTCCATGTTTAGCTATAAATCAGCATTTTAGGAAAAAGGTGGTTTCGCCTATTTCGGCACCTTTCGAATCCTTTACCCCTGCACCATCTCAGTCAAAACCATCTCAGTCCAAACCCACACAGTCGGAACCAAGGTGCATGGTATCAATAGAATTGGTACGAAGTGAATTAGTAAGTAGCGGAAGGTAGGGTGTCAAAAGCTATGCTTTCATCGGAGTAGAAACCAAGGTTGTGTTTTAAAAAGATAAACGCCTGCCTAGTTTTTGAAGGGCTTTCGACTGAGTCGATACCCTATAAAGTCGAAACCTTAGTTTGTTTTCTAAAGTTAAATTCTGCCTTGTTTTACTTTAAAGATTTCAACATAGTCGAAAGCCATGCTTTCGAAAGGGACTTTATAAATAGCTTTCGAAGGGAAACTTTTTCTTTAAATAAGAAGTTTTCGAAAGGGTAGATTCCGACCTAGTTGAAACCTAGCCGCTATTTTCCTTCCGAAGTATTAAAGTCATCAATACCTTCAAAAGGTTGCTTTTGTTTTTACCTAGGTTAAGCCGCTTCCTAATTGTTTTCGAAAGGGGTTGAGGGTTTCAAAGGTGATGAAGTCGAAAGGGGGTTTCGACTCTGACCTTTGAAGTCTTAATTTTTAAAGGTCTTTGCTTTCGACTAAGATGGTTCCAACACCATCAACTTTTCCCCAAATTAATTTTTGTTGGTTTCAAAAGAGATACTTTCGTATGTAACCATTTTGACCTAAATGATTTTTTTTAAAGAGTAAACCCAATGCTTTTGAAAGGGTAATTTATTTGTTTCAAAGTAATGTTTTAAAGAATGTTCTCTTGATACCATCGAAAGGTATCATTAGTTTCGAAAGATATAAATTCAGAGTTTTGAAAAGAGGTATTTATGATTTCGAGAGGTCATCCAATGGTTTCGAAAGTGATGTTTTAAAGTTTTAAAACAAATAACCCATTCTCATTTTTAAAGGAAAAACCATGGCATAAATAAAGATTTTGGAAATATTATTCACATTGTTATTAACCCATAACTGTATTTTGGGGTAAGGGCAGAATAACCAGTTGGGTTGACCTTGTAGTGAATATAACTTAACAGATGTTAAAATCTTAATTAAGATATTGGTAGGGGCCAAGAGGTTTACAGTAAGCCCATGAAAACTGTATAATATTGGCAGGGGCCAATAGGTTCATGGTCAGCCCATGAAAACTATGATTTGATACTGGTAGGGGCCAGTAGGTTTGTAGTTAGCCCATGAAAACTATATCCGAATTAAAATATTGACCGTCAGTTAATAGGTTCCTAGTTAGCCCATAAAAACTAGGATAAGAGATAAGATATTGGAGTTACCAATAGGTTCTGAGTGATCCCATGAAAACTATGATATTGGACAGATAGTCCATAAACATTTAACAGATTAATAGTAATCCTAGAAACTATAATTGAGACAGATAGTCAGAATGAATTGGGATGGGTAATCTAGATTTGATTTATTAGTTTTGCATATCATTATAAAGTTATTGAAATACTATGTTTTAACCATTGTGGATGTAGGAGAACGGTATATGGTTTTATAAATGTTTTAGTATATTAGTGAGGGGAAAACCCAATTCGCTAAGCGATGTGGTCTCACTAGATATCTAAATGGTTTGAGATGGTAAATTATTATTCAAACCAGGCTTTATGTCTGACTCGAAGTTTTTGTTTTCCCCTTAAACTCTCGGGTACTCAATTTATTTTGAGTAGGTTGAGAGCTAAGGTTTCCAGGTATTCTTTTAGACGAATAAAGCTTCCGAGGACGTGCAGGAGGCAAGCTTGTTATTATAGTTCTTTTAATTCCGCTGTGTGTTTTGTCTGTAAAGGCAAAAAAATTTTTGCCTATCTATATACTCTGACCTACCAAGGGGGCATCTTCATATGTCGCTCTTGGCATATTTGGTAATAATTATATGTTATCTGAACGTGGTCTACGAACTAGGATTATGTAATCAATTTGGAATACTTTGAAATGGAATGTGGAATTTGTTTGTTGTTTAATTTTTTTCCATATTTTTGTGTTTCTGTGTATCAATGTATCCAATGTCGCTGTATTTGGTCACCGAGGATTAATAACTATGGATGACTACAGCATTCGTAGCCGTTAGTTTTGGGCCTCCAAGTAAGGGGATGTTACAAGTTGGTATCAGAGCATAGGTTTATGAAACTTTAAAAGAAACTTAAACCTAAAAGATTTTCCAATCATAATCCAATGAATCAGATAATAAGAATGGGGTTTGGGTTAACGCTATAGTAACATACTTGTATTTTCTATATATATATATATATATATGTATGTATGTATGTATGTATCCCTCACTCTCTTAGACCATTCTTCTGTATCTTACTAAGGCTTGTATGCAGATTTACGAGAAATGAGATATGGAAGCAGGAAACGGAAGAAGAAATCTCGATGAAGGAAGAACCACAACTAATGGAAATGCTCGACCTACTACTAGGGGGATCCGGGTCGATAGGCTAATGCTAGTAACCAAATGTTGATGCCAACGTGAGTGCTGGAAATCCACCAGTAGATATAGGGGGGATGTATCAGTTCTTTGCTGGTTTGATGGAAGCAGGAGCGGCTGTTGGAGTTGCTGGAAATGTAGGAGGAGCTAATCACGTGGCTCCAGTTAGGAATATTGCTTTGCTGAGTAGAGATTACACCAGTTTGGGTGGAAAGCCATTCTTGGGAACTGAAAGTGCTGTAGAAGTTCAGAATTGGCTGTTGCATTATGAGCATATATTTACTGACTTAGGTCTGAATGATGAGCAAAAGAGGAGGTTGGCCTCTAGAAAATTGCAGTGGTCAGCACTACATTGGTGGAATAGTGTCACTGCCGAAGTTCTGGAAGAGCAGTTAACTTGGGCTGATTTTAAAATGAGATTTGAGCAGAAGTTTGTATTTGAGTTTTCCAAGTCTGAGCTGATGAGGAAGTTTATGGATTTAGTGGAAGGAGAGATGTCAGTAGTCGAGTATGCTACTAAGTTTGAAGAGTTGTCTCGATATGGATATGCTATTATAGATATCGACATCAAAAGAAATGAGAAGTTCATTCGGGGATTGAGGCCCAAGCTTGCTAGAATGACCATGACACATGTCTGTGATCCTTGTAATATAGTGGTAGAGATGGCCATTCGCCATGAGGAGTTGCTTGCTGATCTAGCTAAAGAGAAGTCAGTGGAAACTCAGGGTTCTCAGGGGAAGAAGAGGAAGTTCTTTAAGAAGAAGGGAACCCAGAAGGGAGATACTGCCAAGAAGTCAAAGGCCGAGGTAGTTTGCTATAAGTGTGACAATAAGGGTCACTTTGCTAATGAATGCCGGTCAGGAAATGGGAAGAAAGCTATAAATAAGAAGAATGTGAAGTACTAAAACTGTGATCAAGTTGGGCATTACAAGAATCAGTGTCCCGAGCCAATTAAGGAGGACAAATGAAAGGTTTTTTCTATAGGGCCAGCTAGGCATACCGCCACTGATAAAGGAAAGACTGTAATGGAAGGTATGCTTTTGATTCATAGTATTCCAGTTAGAGTACTTTTCGATACCGATGCATCACATTCATTTATATCTCAATGTTTAGTTGATAGATTATGTTTAGAACCCACCTACCTTGTTACTTCCTTAAGGGTTGCGAATCCAATAGGAGGGTATGCAACTCTAGGGTTAAGATGTGACTAGTTAAAACTTGATTTGTTAGGTCATAAATTTGCATGCAGTTTGTATGTTATTGATTTCGTAGAGTTCGGAATCATTTTGGGAATGGATTGGTTGGGTAGGTATGAGGCTAGAATATTTTGCCAGGATAGAGAGATATCACTGAGACGCCCAAATAGTCATATCTGAGCGATATTCTCAGTAGAGAATGTTGACTGAAGTGATAGTGATTTACTTAATGCTATGGAGATAGGAGATGAGTTAAGTCAGGTTCAGGTAGCAAGAGAGTTTGCTGATGTCTTTGAACCAGTTACTAGACTACCCCCGAAAAGAGTTGTTGAGTCTAGAATAGATCTTGTGCCAGGAGTTGAACCTGTGAGTAGACCACCTAGTAGGATGACACCATCTGAGATGATGGAATTGAAGGTGTAACTAATGGATCTAGAAGGAAGGAATTTTATTAGACCAAGCAGTTCGCCTTGGGGAGAGGCCGCGGTGTTCATAAAGAAACCGGATGGGTCGTTAAGGATGTGCATTGACTATCGCAAGTTAAACGAGAGGACAATTAAGAATAAGTATCCTTTGCCAAGAATAGATGATCTTTTTGATCAGTTGAGTGGAGCCAGAGTGTTTTCTCAATTGTACTTGGCGACAGGTTTCCATCAGTTAAGAGTGGCGGAGGACAATATTCCTTTAACAGCATTTCAAACTAGGTATGGTTCATATGAGTGGTTGGTGATGCTATTTGGATTAACAAATGCACCTGTTTTCTTTGTGGATTTGATGAACCGAGTTTTCTGGGAGTACTTGGATAGATTTGTACTAGTGCTTATAGATGACATTCTAGTATACTCTAGGGATGAGAGAGAGCATGAAGTTCATCTTAGAGTGGTACTTGAGACACTGAGGCAGAATCAGATAAAGGCGAAGTTTACCAAGTGCCATTTTTAGAAGAAAGATGTAAAATTTCTTGGTCATATGGTTTCAGAGAAAGGATTGTCATTCGATCTAGATAAGATCGAAGCCGTGAATAATTGGAAGAGACCAGAGACGGTGACTGAGATCAGGAGTTTTCTTGGACTTGCTGGCTACTACCGGAGATTCATTAAGGATTTCTCACGGATAACAGCACCCTTAACTATGCTAACCAGGAAGGAAGTGAAGTTTGTTTGGTCTGACAAATGTGAGGAAGCATTCCTTAAGTTAAAGCATTTGTTGACCAATGCACCCGTATTAGTAGTTCCAGACGGAAACCAAGGGTTGGTGGTATATACTGATGCTTGTGGAACTGGATTAGGAGCGGTGTTGATGCAGAATGGTAAAGTCATTGCCTACGCATCTAGTCAGCTTAGACCACATGAAGTTAGATATCCTACTCATGATTTGGAGCTAGTAGCTGTGATCTTCGCATTGAAGATTTGGAGACATTGTCTCTTAGAGGAGAGATTTGAGTTGTATACCAATCATAAGTCTTTACGGTATTTATTCTCTCAGAAGGAGTTGAATATGAGGCAGGAGAGGTAGCTGGAGTTTTTTGGCCACTTATGATTTTGGTATAGAGTACACACCAGGAAAAGGTAATAAAGTGGTAGATGCTTTTAGCAGAAAATATCAGAATGTGGTGTTAGCTATGTTGGCAGAGTGGAAGGATTTCGAAGCTTTAGTCAGTTGCGATGTGCAGTTAAGATCGACTGCTGGTTCTAGTCAGAATTCCTCCAGATTATCTTGTTTAGAAGTCTGGCCGGTATTGATTGAGAAAAATACTTCTAAGCAGAAGGAGGATCCAGTATTAGCTGAAAGGATCATAAGACTGGAGGTTGGAACAGAGATCGATGATTTAAATGATTTTATCCTTGACCAGAAAGGATGGCCAAGAAAGAAGGGACGGTTGTGTGTTCCGAATGTGGAGGACTTGAGGAAGGAAGTTCTTGGAGAATTTCATTGATCCAAGTTTACGATTCATCCTGGAGGAACCAAGATGTATCAGAATATGAAGAGGAGCTTCTATTAGGAAGGCATGAAGAGGGATGTTGGCTTGTGGGTTAGGCAGTGTGAAAACTATCAACAAGTGAAAGTTGAACATCAGAAGCCTAGCGGGTTGCTTCAGCCTTTAGGTATTCCAGTTTGGAAATGGGATTCGATATCTATGGATTTTATAGATGGGTTGTCAAGGTCAAATAGAGGTAATGAAAGTATATGGGTTATAGTGGATAGATTGACCAAGAGTGTTCATTTCATTCCGGTTAAGTCAATTAGAATGGCACCTACTTTAGCTAAGTTGTTCCTGAAGAACATAGTTAAAATGCATGGAGTTTGTAGTAGTATAGTAAGTGACAGAGATGCTTTGTTCATTAGTAAAATTTGGAAGAGTCTACAGGAAGTGATGGGTACCAAGCTTAATATGAGTACTACGTATCACCCTCCGATAGATGGGCAGACGGAGAGAGTCAATAAAGTACTCGAGGATCTACTGAGAGCTTGTGTATTAGACTTTGGTGGATCTTGGGAGGATCACCTACATTTGGTTGAGTTTTCCTATAATAATAGTTACCAGACTAGTATAGGAATGGCGCCGTTTGAAGCTTTGTATAGAAGACCATGCAAATCGCCAGCATGTTGGTTGGAGACTGGAGACAGACTAGTCTTAGGTACGGATTTGGTCAGGGAGGCGTCAGAGAAGATTGAGTTAATCTGAGGAAGGATGAAGGAAGCTCGGTCCAGACAGAAGAGTTACGTAGATAAGAGGCGTAAGGTCCAAGAATTCTCAGTTGGAGATAAGGTTTTCATTAAGGTATCACCTACGAAGAGTGTCATACGATTTGAAAAGTGAGGGAAATTAGCCTCAAGGTATGTAGGTCCATTCCATATTAAAGAGGGGATTGGAAAGCTCGCATACAGAATAGAGTTGCCGAGCAGTTTGGCAGGTGTCCATAATGTATTTCATGTGTCTCATCTTCACGAGTATGTGCATGATCCAGAGACTACTATTCCTCGGACAGGGTTGGAAGACTTAGTCGCAGAACCTAATTTGACTTTTGTAAGACAACCAGTTTGGGTTGTAGCTAGAGATGAGAAAAGATTAAGGAATAAGACAGTCAGATTGGTGAAAGTTCAGTGGAGGGACAACGAGAAGGACTGTACTTGGGAGATAGAGGACATGATTAGAGATACTTATCTTGATCTGCTTTGAGGTTATGTATATATTAGATTTATATAGATAGTTGCTAATCAGTTAGACTAGTATGGTTGTTAGGAGTTGTTACAGATGATTTCTATGTTTAGTATTTAGTCCTTACTGAATTTCAAGGACGAAATTCTTTAAAGGGGGAGCCTGTAACATCCCTAATTTTTTATAACATTATTCAGGAGATTTAATTAGACAAATTAAATAGAATAATGATGATAAGGGGAATGAGATTTGAATAAATTATGTAAAAGGGCCGTGCTTAGTAATTAAATAAATGGGCTTTAATTGGTTTAAAGGATAATTAGTTCACACATGGACATATTAGTAAATAGCCATTTTATTTTAAATGGCTATACACTTCTCATTTTTGTCCATTCACGTTTCATTTCTCACCTCACAAACGCAAATCAGAAAATAAAAATATAGCCGATCATTAACAAAGAGGAAAAGAGGAAAATTCAATCAAAAGCTAAGGATCAAAGCTAGGAAGGATTAATCAACAATAAAACTCAAATTCCTTATCAAATCTAAGGTGAATAATAATTATATTCCATCTCTATTTTGTTTTATGATTATGTGTTTTCAGATTTATGCTTAAATTCATTTTATAATGATATGGATGATGATATGCTTGAATCATGTTATGATCGAATTATTTTAATTCATACACATATGATTTTGCTCGTTTTTAAGGGAAAACTAAGGGTTTATGATTTTCGATTGCCATGGAAAAATTTTATGTTGAATAATACATGATTTTGGAGATGGTTTTGATTTTCAGAATTTTCTAAGCTATAGAAAATTTGTTATGAATTTCTAAAGGAAAATATGATATAATTGGGTTTAAATTTTATTTCGAGTATTTGAGGAAGAAATTGGGTCTAAAATTTTAATATGTTTGATTACATGATAAAATTGATTTTCTGTGATTTTTGGGGATTTTTCCCAGTTGATTTATTTGGCAAAAATAAATTATTGTTAAAGAGGGACTTTTATGAAAATGTTGGTTTTTTTATATGGAAGGGCTTAAAACGTTATGTTTCTTTGATTTGGATCTAAATTAATGTGGCAGTTACTAATTGTAAAGTATTTGAAAAGTTTTAAAGTAACCAATCAAGGGATTACAACTGGCAGGTTAGTTATAAAGTAATTGTCATGTTTAGCTATAAATTAGCATGTCAGGAAAAAGGTGGTTCCGCCTATTTCGGAGGCACCTTTCGACTCCTTTACCTCCGCACCATCTCAGTCGAAACCATCTCAGTCCAAACCCACAAAGTCGGAACCAAGGCGCATGGTATCAATAGAATTAGTACGAAGTGAATTGGTAAGTAGCGAAAGGTAGGGTGTCGAGAGCTATGATTTCGTCAGAGTCGAAACCAAGGTTCTGTTTTAAAAAGTTAAACGCCTGCCTAGTTTTTGAAGGGCTTTCGACTGAGTCGATACCCTATAAAGTCGAAACCTTAGTTTGTTTTCTAAAGTTAAATTCCTACCTTATTTTACTTAAAGTTTTCAACATAGTCGAAAGTCATGCTTTCAAAAGGGACTTTATAAATAGCTTTCGAAGGGGAACTTTTTCTTTAAATAAGAAGCTTTCAAAAGGGTTGGTTCCGACCTAGTCGAAACCTAGCCTCTATTTTCCTTCAGAAGTATTGAATTCATCAATACCTTTGAAAGGTTGTTTTTGTTTTTACCTAGGTTAAGCCGCTTCCTAATTGCTTTCGAAAGGGGTTGAGGGTTTCGAAGGTGATGAAGTCGAAAGGGGGTTTCAACTCCGACCTTTGAAATCTTAATTTTTAAAGGTCTTTGCTTTCGACTAAGATGGTTCCGACACCATCAACTTTTCACCAAATTAATTTTTGTTGGTTTCAAAAGAGATACTTTCATATGTAACCATTTTGACCTAAATGATTTTTTTAAAGAGTAAACCCAATGCTTTCGAAAGGGTAATTTATTTGTTTCAAAGCTATGTTTTAAAGAATGTTCTCTTGATACCATCGAAAGGTATCATTAGCTTCGAAAGGTATAAATTTAGAGTTTTGAAAAGAGGTATTTATGCTTTCGAGAGGTCATCCAATGGTTTCGAAAGTGACGTTTTAAAGTTTTAAAACAAATAACCCATTCTCATTTTTAAAGGAAAAAACCAAGGCATAATAAAGATTTTGGAAATATTATTCACATTGTTATTATCCCATAACTGTATTTTGGGGTAAGGGCAGAATAACCAGTTGGGTTGACTCAGTAGTGAATATAACTTAACAGATGTTAAAATCTTAATTAAAGATATTAGCAGGGGCCAATAGGTTAACAGTAAGCCATGAAAACTGTATGATATTGACAGGGGCCAATAGGTTCATAGTCAGTCCATGAAAACTATGATTTGATACTGGCAGGGGCCAGTAGGTTTGTAGTTAGCCCATGAAAACAATATCCAGATTAAGATATTGACCGTAAGTCAATAGGTTCCTAGTTAGCCCATGAAAACTAGGATAAGAGATAAGATATTGGAGTTACCAATAGGTTTCGAATGATCCCATGAAAACTATGATATTGGACAGATAGTCCATAAACATTTAACAGATTAATAGTAATCCTAGAAACTATAATTGAGACAGATAGTCAGAATGAATTAGGATGGGTATTCCAGATTTGATTTACTGGTTTTGCATATCATCATAAAGTTTTTGAAATATTATGCTTTAACCATTGTGGATGTAGGAGCACGGTATATGGTTTTATAAATGTTTTAGTATATTAGTGAGGGGAAAACCCATTTCGCTAAGCGACGTGGTCTCACTAGATATCTAAATGGTTTGAGATGGTAAATTATTATTCAAACCAGGCTTTATGTCTGACTCGAAGTTTTTTTCCCTTAAACTCTCGGGTACTCAATTTTTTTAGAGTAGGTTGAGAGTTAAGGTTTCCAGGTATTCTTTTAGACGAATAAAGCTTCCGAGGACGTGCAGGAGGCAAGCTTGTTATTATAGTTCTTTTATTTCCACTGCGTGTTTTGTCTGTAAAGGCAAAAGAACTTTTTTCCTATCTATATACTCTGACCTACCAAGGGGGCATCTTCATATGTCGCTCTTGGCATATTTGGTAATAATTATATGTTATCTGAACGTGGTCTACGAACTGGGATTATGTAATCAATTTGGAATATTTTGAAATGGAATGTGGAATTTGTTTGTTGTTTAATTTTTTTTCCATATTCTTGTGTTACTGTGTATCAATGTATCTAATGTGATATCTCCACTGAACAAAACTTCCTCTACATGTTCCACTTTAGTCATGTTTGGTACATATGAGAGTAAGTTAAGAGGATATGTACCATACACTGCCTTATAAGATGTAGTGTTTGTAGTGGTCTTCCATGTAGTATTGTACTAATATTCAGCTAGAGATAATGACTTAAACCATTCTTGAGGCTTCTGACATACAAAGCATCTTAAGTAGCCTTCAATAATCTTGTTAATTACTTTAGTTTGCCCATCACTCCAAGGGTGATATACTGAGCTCATTTTCAGGCTGCATTCTTGCAATTTAAATAGTCCTTGCCAAAGATTTCTAGTAAAAATAGCATCCCTATCACTCATAATTGACCTAGGCAAGCCATGTAGGTTAAAGATCCCATTAAAAAAATACATTTATAACATCTTTGGCTGTATAAGGATGGATGAGAGGAAAGAACTGTGCATATTTACTTAATATATCAACCACTACATATATCAATGTATATTAATCCCTTTATTCCTCTGATAAGTATTATATGATTCGATAAAGTATTCAACATTTCTTTTCGTATGTTTCTAATAGAAGACATGTTTTAATTTTTTAGTTGTACTTTTAATCCCAGAGTGGTCCTCCAAGGGAGTTGAATGATGCTCTCCAATTATTGTTTGCAGCAAGGCACCCATGTGATGATCAATCAGAATTTCACTTTTATAAAATATTAAATTATCTACTAGCTTATATTTGTTCTCGCCAATTCCTTGCTCTGAATTTTTGAAATCTGTTGTTGATACCAAGTTGAGGCTAATAGCATATTCTTCAACTCTTATAACCATTGTGTCTGCCCTATTGAGATTGCTTGTACCCGAGGCTCTTCTACGAAGTCTCCTTCCTTCCTTGATAATGAATCTACCACAACGATATCCTTTCCACTTTTATATTCCACTCTACGGTCAAACCCATATAATTTAGCCAACCATTTATTTTGTATTCCAGTGCGTAGCTTTTGAGAAAGTAGGTACTTTAGACTTTAATGGTCAGCTTTGATAATGAATTGTTGAATCATGAGTTTTGATTCATGACAAAAAGCTTAAATAATCAAGTGATGAGACTATACGATCAAGCGACAAAAAGAGAATGAGATATGCTATTAAACTACAAAGGAGACAAGACTTCAAATCCGTGTACAATATGGTTATTTATTGAAGTTTTAGTCATTAGATAAAGTTTTTAATTGGTAAAATCTATCCTCAAGTAGCTTACACAAGATCAAAGTTGTTTTAAATTCAAATTCTTTAAAAAAGATTTAACTGTGCACTGACAACTAGGTCAGTCGACTGACCGGGAATGAGCAGACGACTGAACCTGTTTCAGTTGCACAGATACGCTCCATTTTTACTACCTTTGAATATTTAGTAGATTGATTGTTTTTGCTCAGTCGACTGACCGACTCTAACAGTCATTTTTTCTAAAGAGACACTTCTTTCTACGAAGAGTTACGATTCAAATTGAAGAGAAATAGCTGCATCTTTTGATCAAAACTCTTCGTGAATAGTTGTAGCTGTTTGTCTACTATATAAACACATGAGATTCACATCTCAAATCACCGAATTTCTTTTTGCTTTCTGATCATACTCTCTACTTTCTATCCCTTCATTCTAAAAGCAATCATAATCTTTATATTGCTTGAATCTCTGAACTAATCAATATATTCTTTGATTCTAAGCAATATCTTCCTTTCATAT
This sequence comes from Allium fistulosum, assembly GCA_030737815.1. Lineage (NCBI taxonomy): Eukaryota > Viridiplantae > Streptophyta > Magnoliopsida > Asparagales > Amaryllidaceae > Allium > Allium fistulosum. The sequence continues at coordinate 1,128,029,508 of CM060902.1, forward strand.
CTTCACACACACAATATATACTTGAGGATTTGATTATAGGAAGGGTGTATACTTAAAGACATATTAGTGTTATTCAGAACACAATTATCAACTATTTTCTTATACCAGTAAAAGTCCTGTTCAGTTGTTCAGGTGGTAAAAGTCCTCTTTCGGCTGTTAGAGGCGGAAAAATCCTGTTCGGCTGCTCAGGTGTTGTATACCTATTCCTCCGGGTTAAGTGAGGGGTTATAGAGTTGAAATTCCAGAAGAAAGTCTGGGACTGGACGTAGAACGGGAAGTTCGAACCAGTATAAAAACTCCTAGTGTGCTTATTCTTATTTGCTTTATTATTTTTATCTGTTTCCACATTTAGATTATAATATATTCCATATTACACGATCCTAAGTGATAACTAGCCACACAGTAGTCACTTTCATTTGGTATCAGAGCTTTGGTCTTCCTATAACCGTAACACAGTTATTTGATATTTTTTTAATATGGATAGTAACACCAATTCTAGCATCAACATTAACTCTAGTTTTACTGAAGGTCAGTCAACTGCTTGACCTCCACTATTTAATGGTCTTAACTACAATTACTGGTCAACTAGAATGAAAATATATATGCAAGTTAATGGTTTTGAAACCTGGAATATTACCCAAACGGAGTATACCATGCCAACAGAAGATTTTTCAACTTGGACTACTACACAAAAAAACTAATGCTACTTCAAATGCTAAAGCTATAAACATGTTATTCTGTGCATTAGATAAAAATGAGTTTAATAGGGTCAGTATGTGTACAACTGCTTATGAGATATGGAGAACTCTAAAAATAACTCATGAAGGAACAAACAAAGTCAAACAAAGCAAAATCTCTATGTTGAAAAATCAATTCCAAAATTTTAAAATGAAACCAAACGAAACTATAAATGACATGTACTCTAGATTTCAATATATATATCACTCTCTATTGGCTCTAGGAGAAAAATTTACTAACTTTGATATAGTATCAAAAATCCTAAACTCTTTAATGGATGAATGAGAAAGAAAAGTCTTAGCTATTGAAGAAGCAAACGATCTTTCCACTATGAAACCAGAAGAGTTAATAGGATATCTAATGTCATATGAAGTGAATTTGCAGGCAAAGAAAGTTCAAGCACAGGATAAGAAGAATCTAACATTTCAAGTAGAAAACGATTATTCTGATTCAGACGAAGAGGATATGGCACTTATTGCTAAAAATTTCAATTTTTTTTTGAAATTCAAAAAGAATAACAAGTTCAGGAGTTACAAAAATAACTCTAATAACAACAATAATAGCAATAAACCATCATCCTCTATCCTAGAATGTTATGAATGTCATAAAAAGGGTCATATGAAGAAAGATTGTCCAGAGAAAAAGAAAAATAAATTCAATAAGGACAAATTCAAGAAGAAAGCATTTTCAGTAACATGGGATGATTCAGATTCTTCTTCATCATCAGAGAGTGACAGTGACACAGAGCAAGCAAATGTATGCTTCATGGCTACAAGTAATGATGTAAGTCAACTAAGTTTTGAATATTTGGTTGAAATTAATTCAGAACTAGTGGACTTTGTAAAACAAACTAAAAGGAAAAATAAAGAGTTACAAGGAAAATTAAATAGATCTGAATTAGAAATTAGTATGCTAAGAGATGAAAAGAAAATTCTAGAAGAAGAACTTGAAAAATCTCAAGAATCTAATTCTAATTTAACATCTTAACTTTCTATGATAACTCAGGAATTAGAACTTCATAAAAATAAAAATGATGATTTATCAACAGAAATTAATAATTTAAAATCTAACACTAAAGTATTAGAGTTAGAAAAATCTAGTCTCAAAACTAAGCTAGAATATATTAATAAAAATATTTCTAACTTCAATAGAGGACGAGAAAATCTTTCTACAATAATAGAAAATTCTCAGTCTACTTCAAATAAAATGGGGCTAGGATATAAGAAAATTGAAAACACAAAGAAATCTGGAAAGTTTAAAAACAAATTTAAAAACAAAATTAAGAAAGATATTAAGAAAACAGTTTCTAATAATCTTAAAACTATTAAGATATGGATTCCTAAAACAAATAATAATTTAATTAGGAATAGACATATCAAAATATTTATGGAAACTGTTCATAAAAATAAGAATTATATTTATAAAGGGAATTCTGAACCCGCTTGGGTTTGGTTTCCTATGACCTAACTCTTTGGACCCTGAAAAGAAAAGTGGGTACCAATTTAATCTTATTTTTTGCAGGTACCACTTAAAAAGAGAGGAAAATGGATTTTAGATAGCGATTTCTCGAAACACATGATTGGTAATAAGGACATGTTAACTAACATTGTCTACTCAAATGGAGGATCGGTCACTTTTGGAGACAATTCAAAAGGATATATCATCGGCAAAGGTGATGTGAGCAACAACGGTATCTCTAACTTACCTCTCATTTCTTATGTTTTATTAGTTAAAAATTTAAAACATAATTTATTGAGCATAAGTCAAATATGTGATAAAGGTTTTAATATATCTTTTTTAGAAAATAAATGTAATATTTCTGATAAAAGCCAAAATTTAATTTTTGAAGGTATAAGAGATAGAAATATTTATATTTTAAATATGAATGTAAATCATAACACAAGCATGTGTTTAGTAGCTACAGAAAATGATTCTTGGCTATGGCATAAAAGATTTTGTCATATAAATATTAATACTATTAATAAAATAGCTAAAAATAAACTTGTTAAAGGACTACCTGATATGAAATTCAAAGTTGATAACATTTGTGATGCATGTCAGTTAGGAAAATTAACAAAATCTTCTTTTAAATATAAGAAAATCATATCTACAACACAACCACTTGAACTACTACGTATGGACCTTTTTGGACCTACTCAAGTTCAATATATTAATCATAATAGATATGTGTTTGTTATTGTAGACGATTTTTCAAGATATACATGGACTATTTTCATGAAACATAAAAGTGATACTTTTGAGAATTTTAAAATTTTTGTAAAAAGAATTCAAAATATAAAGAATTCAAAAGTTAAAAATATTAGAAGTGACCATGGAGGTGAATTTGAAAATGAAGCTTTTGAACATTTTTGTAACAAGAAAGGAATTAATCATAACTTTTCTTTTCCTAGAACACCACAACAAAACAGAGTTGTAGAAAGGAAAAACAGAACATTATAAGAATATGCAAGAACTTTATTAAATGGAAGCACTCTACCTAAGCATTTCTAGGCAGAAGCTGTTGCAACTGCTTGTTATGTTTTGAATCGTGTTTCTATTCGATCGTTAACAAAACACACCCTATATGAACTTCTAAATGGTAGAAAACCTAATATATCTTATTTCAAAGTATTTGGTTCAAAATGCTTTATACTTAACACTAAAGATCAGCTTGGGAAATTCGATCCAAAATCCGATAAAGGAATATTCATAGGATATTCGGAAAGAAGCAAAGCTTATCGAGTTTTTAATATAAGAACTAAAATAATCGAAGAAACTCTTCATGTTTCATTCGATGAAAATGTCAAAATTTCTTCCAATATTGCAAACTTGGAAAATAATTCTAATAAAATCATAACAAAAAATTCAGAAGATGATGATATTATTTTTCAAAATAATAACATTAATAATATTAGAGAAGATGAAAACATTGTTCATAATGAAAATCCTGTAAGATCTCCTCCAAGAATTCTTAAAGATCACCTTGTTCAAAATATAATTGGAGAAGTAAATTCAAATGTAAGAACAGGACATCAATTAAATCAAATGGGCCATATAGCTTTTCTCTCTAATATAGAACCTAAAAATATTAAGGAAACCTCCACTGATGACTATTGGGTTATAGCTATGCAAGAAGAGTTAATCCAAATTGAAAGAAACAAAGTTTGGGAATCAGTTCCTAGACCAAGTGATCAATCCGTCATTGGTACAAAATGGGTTTTCAAAAACAAAGCTGATGAACTAGGTAATATAACTAGAAATAAAGCTAGATTAGTAGCACAAGGATATAATCAAGAAGAGGGAATAGACTATGAAGAAACGTTTGCTCCTGTCGCGAGATTAGAAGCTATACGTATTCTATTGGCCTTTTCATGTTTTCATAACTTTAAATTAGATCAAATGGATATATAAAAGAAAATGTCTATGTTGAACAACCTCCTCTTTTTACTCATGAAAAATTTCCAGATTATGTTTATAAGCTTAAGAAAGCATTATACGGTTTAAAACAAGCACCTCGTGCTTGGTACGACCGACTTAAAAGCTATCTAATAGACTCTGGTTTTGAAATTGGAAAAGTTGATCAAACTTTATTTATAAAGAAATCTAAACAAGATATTTTAATTATACAAATATATGTTAATGATATTATATTTGGTTCAACTAATGAAAAATTATGTCAGGAATTTTCGACTATCATGAAAAATGAATTTGAAATTATGGGAGAACTATCATATTTTCTTGGTCTTCAAATCAAGCAATTTCAAAATGGTATTTTTATTAATCAAGAAAAGTATTGTAATAATCTAATTAAACGTTTTAGTATGGAACACACTTCTGCCAAGCCAACTCCTATGAGTACAACTATACATCTCGACAGAGATGAAAATGGTAAGAGTGTCGACCAGAAACTATATCGTAGCATGATTGGATCATTACTTTACTTAACTGCAAGTCGACCTGATATTATGATGAGTGTTTGTTTATGTGCTCGATTTCAAGCAAATCCTAAAGAATCACATATGCGAGCAGTAAAACGTATAATTCGTTATCTTACCAAGACCAATGATTTAGGACTATTTTATCCAAAAGAATGTCCATTTGAATTAGTATCCTATAATGATGCTGATTTTGGAGGAAGTCGAACAGATAGAAAAAGTACAAGTGGAACTTCTCATTTCATTGGACACTCCTTAATATCTTGGTTTAGCAAGAAACAAAATTGCGTTTCACTATCGACATGTAAAGCAGAATATATATCTACAGCTTTAGCATGTGCTCAAGTAATCTACATGCAACAAACACTGCAAGATTTTGATATAAAATTAAATAAATCTATAATATATTGTGATAACACCAGTGCAATAAATTTATCTAAAAATCCTGTCAATCACTCACGAACTAAACATATTGACATTCATCATCATTTTCTTCATGATAATATTGAGAAGGATATAGTAAATTTAGAATTTGTAAATTCTGAAAATCAGTTAACTGATATTTTCACTAAACCGCTCAATGAAAATTGTTTTATAAAGCTAAGAAGAGAGCTAGGTATAATTTCTTTAAAAGAATTATAAAATGTTAATCAAAAAAATTTCCTGGTCCTTGAACCCAGCACCTCTAACTTAGAAATTCTATGTCTTTACCATTTCACTACTTGTTGTTTCACAACTGATTTTATAATATTTTTTATTTATTTACTTATTTTACTCTTCTCATGGATAATTCTCCACCATGAAAATTATAATTAGTTTTCCTCCTCTAATTCCTTTTCTGGTTCTCCTTTATTTTACATATCTTTTACTATTTTTTCAATTATATATGCCTCAAGAGTTTCTGTTTATCTTTCTATCTCATTTGCTTTAAGCATATATTATTTTCTTCCTTGCAAATATGTCCTCTTCAGACAACTCACCCCATGGCTCTGCATGTTCCTCTGTTGATTTCTCCATACCTTCCTCTGGATCTACAAATTTACCTACACCCACTCCATATCAAGAACCGGCCAGAGCATCAAACTATCATACTGGCCATACTCTAGAAAAAAAGAAGGCACGTCGTTCTTTGTTCTTTGGTTCTCCATAAACAAAACAAAAAATTGATGATTTACATCATTATCAAAGGGAATCAATAGCAATTCAACGTGAAATGTACTATGAACAGAAGCTAAATTCAAAACGACTTAGTTTTCTAGAAAATCTTGGATGGAAATTTTGCGGCTTGTCTTCATCAGATGTTCATCAACCCACAATGTCTCATCAATCACCACAACCTCCACCGGTGTCTCCAAATTCTTGGGAGTGTGGAAATAACTAGTCTCCATTGAGACCATACAAAGAAGAGACAAAGGTTGAACCAAAAGACTGCAAAACTCCGCATTCATCATATTCTTCGTCAAAATAATTTTTTAATGTATATGTATTTTTTTAACATTTCTTTCTTATTTGTATACATCATTTTCTTAAAATATTATATTCTATTTATGTCAAATTCTATTAAAATACAGCAAATGAGAGTTCAGTCGACTGAACATATTTGGTCAGTCGATTGAATCTGGAAACAGAGAGTTCCATTATATAGATCAGTCGACTGACCATATACGACCAGTCGACTGAAACAAAAGATTTGTCTCGGGATACCTTCAGTCGACTGACCTAATTCGACCAATCGACTGAATAGGCTGCCAGGGTACATTTATCACTATTCACCTACCTTTTTACCTCTTTTAACCTACCTTCTTCTTTTTATCCTTTCACTGTAACTCTCCCTCTTTAGCATTTCAAAACCCCAGCTTTCAAAATACTCAAATTCCTTTTCTCAATTACAATTTCAAATGGCTCCACGACAACCTAAACGATCTAGACAAGCCTCATCTTCCTCTGAGCCAATTGACACCCAAATAGCTCAATGGCTCTATGATGCTACACCTGTTCAAAGATGGAACAAAATGAGGGAAGCACGTTTTTCGAAGGATCATTTGTTGTGTTTCCCGACTTCTCTGCATATAGAATTCAAGAGCTTGCAAGGAGAAGTCGTCTAGAATCTCTTCTTGACCACAATCAGAACAATATCAAAATCAATCATACAATGGTAAAACTCTTTTACGCCAACTTAAATTTGGGACATCAAAATCCACGAAATTGTGACAATTGCATATGGAGTTTAGTTTGTGGTCAACAAATTTTCTTGTCTTTAGATAGAATTGGTCACATTCTTCACACACCAACCAATGGTATTCCATTGGAAGATTTAAATGTTCCTATAGGTGAACGTGATGAAATAAGTCATAGATTTTTGGAAGATGACATGACTGATTTAAAATCTATCGCCTTACGCCCTACAGCTTGAATTATGCATCGAGCCTTAATGCATACTATACTTCCTCGTACTGGTTCTTATGAACTTGTATATCCGGAAAATTATAGGGCTTTATATGTGATTTGGGGAGATGTTCAAATCATTTGGCCTAAGCTGATTCTTGATGAATTCTTGTCTTTCAACCAAGGTCAAATGAACATCATCTATTACGGAGAGTATATTATGCGGCTACTTACGAACCTATAGGTTCCTATTTCGGAATCCGATACCTCTACTACTAAAACCCTAAATAGCCGCACAATTAGTCTGATGAAATTGCCTTCTAGACCTCTCACTATCATGTCTTTTCAAGGTTGGCAATCAAGACCTCGTCAGCAAGGTTCTACTCCACAACAACAAAGAGATAACATTCGAACCCCAACCCCATCCCAAAGTACCCGAGAGTCCATTGATTTACTTGCACGTAATCAAGTCATTTTGGATTCTCGCATCAAAAATCTAGACAAGAAGATCGACAAAAAGTTTGACAAAATCTAAAGCTTTTTCAGGATTTTATGGGATGTGAATTCTTGTTCTTCCTCCACAACTGTGGACATTTCAAATCGGGATCCGGGCAAACGTCCAGCACCTCGTTTTACTTGGTCTACATCCGAAGAACATACAAGTTCTGACACCAGTGGAAATGGGGGTGGCAGACAATTTGTGGAAAGTTCTTCAAGAGGCAAAGGACCAATGCAAGTGGAAGAAGTAACATATTCGAACTCTGATGAATGATGTTGTTATTTCCTGATTGGTGGTAGTAAGTTATTTTTAATTTCACAAACAATCTACTACTGTTTATTTTCTATGAGCTTGTATAAATAGCTCGGTAAAATTTGAAACAATTTTTTTATGGTTATCATTTTGTTAGTTCGCAATGATATAATTATTGGTTATTTCCTTTTTGTCGATGACAAAGGGGGAGAAATTTGTATAACTAACAAATTCTTTGCAGGGTTAGATATGTCGCCAAATATTCAAGGGGAGATATATATAACTTCCGTTATATAATTCTTGAATATAGTATCATCCAAAAACAGGTTGTCATCAATCAAAAAGGGGGAGAATGTTGAATCATGAGTTTTGATTCATGACAAAAAGCTTAAACAATCAAGTGATGAGACTATACGATCAAGCGACAAAAAGAGAATGAAATATGCTATTAAACTACAAAGGAGACAAGACTTCAAATCTATGTATAGTATGGTTATTTATTGAAGTTTTAGTCATTAGATAAATTTTTAATTGTTAAAATCTATCCTCAAGTAGCATACACAAAATCAAAGTTGTTTTAAATTCAAATTCTTTAAAAAAGACTTAACTGCACTGACAACTAGGTCAGTCAACTGACCGGGAATGACCAGTCGACTGAACCTGTTTCAGTTGCACATATACGCTCTGTTTTTACTACCTTTGAATATTCAGTAGACTGATCGTTTTTGCTCAGTCGACTGATCGACTTTAGCAGTCATTTTTTCTGAAGAGACGCTTCTTTCTATGAAGAGTTACGATTCAAATTGAAGAGAAATGGCTGCATGATCAAAACTCTTCGTGAATAGTTGTAGCTGTTTATCTACTATATAAACACATGAGATTCACTTCTCAAATCACCGAATTTCATTTTGCTTTCTGATCATACTCTCTACTTTTTATCCCTGCATTCAAAAAGCAATCACAATCTTTATATTGCTTGAATCTCTGAACTAATCAATATATGTAGGATCGATTTCACCCTAGAGGGGGTGAATAGGGTGATACTATCAATTATAAAAATTATTGCGGAAGTTTATATAAAATAATTTCAACACAGATCATAGAATAATAGCAGCACAGATAAAAGTAAAATAATAAATGCAGAAATAGAACAACGCAGAATTTACCCAGCTTCGGCAAAACCCTGCCTACGTGATGCCCCCAAGGTTTCTACTAGAAATTACGTAGTCAGACGCTTACACATGTAAACTCGCGACACCCGCTATCGACTAACCTTAACTCTACGCTCAAAACTTTGCCACAACTCAGCCACCGAGTTGCGAATTCTCAAACTACGCCACGTAGTTTGTCCCCTAGTCACACGCCTAGAATTTACAACTGTTTAAAAAGAAACTAAAAACAAATTAAAATCAAAACCCTAATTTTAAAAATAAAATCCCAAAAATAATAAAAGGAACGGCCCAAAATAAATTAAAGTGTAGCCTCTTTCTTTCATTTGTATTGTAGGCCGGTTCCTTTTCTCATATGTGATAATGGCTCTCATCTTCGTTCCACTTTTCCTTTGCTCGAAAATTAGGGCTTTGTCGAAGAAGTCGCCGCTTGAATTGATAGTAGATGGTTTGAATGCTTTCTTCTATTGATTAATCAGTTCACAGCTTCTTCAATTAGGTCAAGTTTGAATGATGCTTGAATTGGTACGTGTGTCCCTTTTTCGATCTACATTATACTCGACTTTGATTCGAGTTCCTAATTGATTTTATACTCTGTGATATTGCTTGAACTCGAATGAGTATTGGCCGATGATGTTTTAGGCTTTATATAGGGTTTGTTTCCTTAAATTTCCGTTCGTATTTTTCATACGAATTCGTCTACTGATTTTTCGCTTGGCCGTATGATGTTGCTTGGATGTTTATGATGATTTTTGACTTTGTCAATTTTGTATATTTGTTACTTGATTCCCACGGTGTTGATTTCTGACTTGGTTTGATTTCTTGTTGCCTTGGTCATCACGGTTTCGAATTCAAACTGTTCGATTCCATTCTTGTTGACTTCGACTTGTGATAATGTTTGACTGGATGATTCCTCTGCAAAAATATTTCCTTTTTGACTTGAATTGCAAACTTGATTTTGTGTTGGCAATCGACTGTTTCTTTACTTGTAACGTTTTCAACCTGATGCTTGATATTGACCATTGTCTTTGTAGCTTCGGCATTGTCACTACACTTTTGCATTCATGTGATCATCTGGTTTTTAGACTCGACTTGATATTTTCTAGAGCATTGATTACTTTGAAACTGCTACCTCTGTCTTTTTTCAATTTTAGCCTTGACATATGGAACTTGTTTGTATCTTCGGTAGCTCTCCCTTTGGCTTGACTTGATACTTGTAGTTGTCTTCACTACTCATGTATATGCTGCACCACTGTTGAACTTGTCTGAGCTTTGAACTGATTTATTGTGTGTTGTTGTATTTGGACTTGTACTCTTGTGTTTCACTTGCACTTGATCACTGTCACTAGTTGACATTATGTACATGTTGTCATTCATTCACTTTTGTTCGAACTGTACACTGGTTTTGTACTGGTGCATTTTGTTGTTCAGTCTGGACATGTGTTTCTGGTTTTCTCTGCATTGTGTTGAGTTGCTTTTTGTAGTGTGGTTTTGATACATGCCCTTTTACATATGTATATTGCACCACTGTTGTCACACTGGTAGTTTGAAACTGTTACATGTAGTGTGCACTGCTTCCATGTTGTCTTGAGTACATGTACAGCTCTGTATATTGTATGCTTTGTACTTGTAGTCTTCACTGCAACCATATTGAACTAAACCCTGTTGTCTGATATTGGTCTTCATGTTGCATTTGTATTTAAGAGTACGTGCTCTGGTCTATGCATTCAGTGCATGTAGTCCTTTATGTTTGATTTACATGTTGTTTTAAGTTTGGAGCTTGTGGGTTGCATCTTCATGTAGCTTGTCTGGATGCCTTGTTGACTTCAAGTGTATAGCACTGAACTTTTTGGTCGAGCCTTGTTTTAGTCGTCTTGACCATTTTCTTGAACTTGTACATTTTTAATTTGACCTGTGTTGAATCCAGCTCGCAGCTCGGGTTTGACCTTGTGCTCGTGTCGTGACTTTATTTGTATTGCACTTGAGTTGAACCCGGCTTTTAATTTGGGTTTGACCTTGTGCTCACCTGTCCCTATAATTTTATCAAGTGTACATTGGTGTGCACGGCCTTGTGGCCTGTACAGTGATACACTGTGCATATCACAAGCTGTTCGTATATGATGAATTCAAAATTAAATGATGACGAACAACCCAAATAACTAAGGCAAATAATATTTTCAAAATCACATTTTATTTTACACTGCAAAAATATTTTATTTCCAATTTTACTGCATCAGTGTGTATTTTTGCAGATTGCTCAGATGCTGGATTCAATCTGGATTGAAGCTGAAGATAAATACGAGTGATTGAGCGATATTGTAACGATCCCGAATTTTAGATTATTTTAAATTAATAATTGAATTAAATTTTGATTTAAAATTGTGAATTTGTTTGAATTTTTCAAGTTTAATATGAGGAATATATTTGAATTTAAAATTTGAGCTAGGAGTTTGAAATTGAATATTAAATTTGTATTTAAAAATTCAAACTAATGACTTAAAAAAATAGTTTGGATATAAGAATTATTACTTATGTAAATTTATGTTTGATGGTTGATCTTCAAAACAAATGTAATTTATGAAGCTTACTAAAGAAGATATCTACAAAACAAATTGAAAGAAAAAAAAATAAATAAATACTAACATACCTCTAGTACACTAGTAAAATCATATCAGCCCACGATGCAAGCACCTTAACCCATGCCTAAAATCACGATGTTTTCTCTGCAAAACCACGACCTCACCCCTCTTTCTTTTTCATTCATTCGAGTAACCCTAAACCTAAAAGCATACGAATAAAAATGGCGGCCTTAAAGAAAAGAAAAAAAAAATCGTTCGTTCCTCATCTCGATAGCTAGGGCTGGATAAATCGAAGGCTCCGATTTCAGTAGCTCTGCCGATCGACGTTCACCTTCCCTTGCTTGCAAATTAGGGCTCCTTCTAGTTGCGTTCGTTTGCAAAGGTGAGTAATTCTTATTTACTCACATCTAATTCAAATCGTTGAGGATTTCATGACTTGTTCGAATTCGTGACTTTTGTCGTTGGGTTATTTGAAGTTGTTAAATTTTTATCTCGGTCATTTGATTTTATTCGATGATTGATGATTTTTCTGGCTTTGACTTGAATTGCTTGGTTTACTAGACTGTGATAGTGATTTTGCCCTGGATTGAATTGTTCGACTTTGTTTTTTTTCTGGTACTTTACCTCGGCTATACTGGTTTCATATAATATCATGTCATTTAGTTTTGTATTCAATTGATTTCAGTTCAGTGCATATTGATGTAATTTGCCTTTTGTAGTTGTTCATGTGCTTCTATACAATGCTTTTGATTTTGTTTCTCGGCCATGTGTTCATCTGAGTCTGCATATCATAGTTTTGAATCTGGTGCAGTGCTGTTTGATTTCAGGGTCACATATATATCTCTCAGATTTTTAGTTCTTTAGTTGTCTGGACCGTTTAAGTTAAATTAGGGATCTGTATCTCAAAGTGGCCACTTCTCTGGTCCCCACTTGCATACTGATTGTTGCTGGTTCAGTTTGAAAATGGTTGTAGTTTGGTAAGTTCTGGACTTTGTCAAGTGCATACATGTTCATTTGCATTTGCATTCACTCTGTTATGTTTGAGTTTCTCTGAACTTTGAAGGTCTTGAAGCATGGGCATTCATGTGTACATGATATTTTGTGTAGTCTTTTTGTTCACTGGTCGAGTTCTTTACTTGATGTGCATGAGTCTGCATCTCTGATCATGTCACTATTTTCGGGTCTCTACCTTCATACTTTCACTCTGACCTGACCTTTACTTGAGTTATGTTGATGGTCATGTGCACTATGTTGATGATCTAAGTCTGGATAGATGCTGATCTGGGTTTTGTCTATGGTTTTGTGCAGTTTTGAGTTGCTTATATGATTTAAACTGATTCTGTTTTTAGATTTTTCAATTTAATTTCAAATTATGAACAAAATTTAAATTAAGTTTTAAATCGAAGTTTTAAATAATAAATTCAAGTTGTCTGAAACCTAGTTTGTAAATAAATCAAGTTTTAAAATTTTAAAAATTTGTTTTATTTATTAGAAGTGTTAAATAATTGAAAAGATGTTGAATTTAAAATGGAACTTGAAACTGTAAAGGGAATATCTAACCAAAGTTTAAATCAACATTTTTTTTCTTTCCTGGACTTTCATACGTGCATTCATTATTACTTGCTGTGGGGGTTTTGTTGCTTCACCAAACTTCAGTATTTTCATTTAGTTGTTTCTTGCATTGCCCAGTTTCGCATTTGCATCCCATATATGTATTTTTTGTACATTTGTTATGGTGTTTTGTTGGTCAGTAACTCCCTATTTCCACCTTTGTTTCATTCTGTAACTCCATGCTGCCACATCTGTTTCATGTGATGTTCATTCTAGTAGCAGTTACAACTTGATGCATGTATCACTATGCTTCAGGTTGGTTTGGTTTAGAAATATTCAAGTTGGAATTGGCCATTGGTTTCATTTACTTGCATTGTTTTTGGCTTCAAGTATAGATGCCTGGTTTTTATATGTGTTCACTGTTTTATATTGCTAATAGCATGTATATGTATACATGTGGTTGCCAGTTGCCTCTGTTGGGTACTGGTTCTCTGTGTCTTTTAATGTTGTGTGTCGTGGTGCCATATTTTGGTGCTCCCACCTTCATTCTGTTGTCTTCATGTATGTTGTCATTGCCTTTGTGCACTTGGTCAATCGAGTTGAGTTGCTTTGAAGTTGTATTGAGGCAGTTTTCATATGAATAAGCTGTCTTGACCACTGGGTTACATTTGGATTTGTCTTTCGAATTCACTTGAGTTGAATCCGGTACTTTGGGATTTGACCTTGTGCTGATTTCTATTTCATCACTGTTGTGGCGAGGCAGTGCACGCGTGCGTGTACTGCAGCCAATCAAAAATTGATGTTTTAAAGTGATATTTCAATTGTTTGAATTGATTTTGTTTGATTTGATGATTTTGTTGTTTTCTAAATTATCATCATTGATAATCTGTTTATTTATTTCAGTTGATGATTTGAATCTACTGATTTGTTGTTTAACACTGTTAAGTGTTATAATTAACGTCATCCGATTCTTTGTTAAAAGGGTCGGATAGACGAGAATTATTGTGATTGTCGTCTATTTGATTATTACTGCCTCTATGCACTAATAACTGAGTTTGAATTCGACTGACCTGTGTATTATTTTCTTTTGAATGTAATACTCGGGTCAGACCGAGTATTTTACAGCTTGAAGATTTTCGAGCAGCGAAGTTAGAGAGGGGGTAAAACAATCACTTTAGTTCAGGAATTTTGTATTTAAAGAAATAATCCGTTGTAAAAATGTAATACATTGTATAAACTCTGATATTGTAAAAGAAGAAATAGAATTCATTTGTTTTTGAAATATTATTTTTATTCTGTGTTTCTGTGGCTGATTCTGTTTAAATTACATAAACTAAACAACAATCCGTCATTTTGAACGTTTCAAGTTGGTTTAATTACCGACTAGGGGCAGTCAGAAGGGCGGGTCGTTACAAAGTGGTATCAGAGCTTTGGTTTATACAAAGCTTAGTTTATGGCGTTTAATATGAATAGTTACTAGAGTCACTTTAAAGAAAGTGTTTTTCAAATCTAAAGAAGTATAAATGGATTTCATAAGTGAATGAAAAATTACAAAATAAAAAATGTGAAGTTATAAAATGAATCGATGTTGTAAAATAAAAGAATTATAGGTAATTTACTTATAAATTAAATTTTTGATATAAAACTGAGTTATAAAAGGAATGGGTTAATAAAGTGATTTTTATAAATTGAAGTCTTTATAAATAGGAATAGAATTTATAAACGTTGTTTTATAAATCCGAAACTGACTTATTTTGATAAGTAAATTCTTATAGCTTGTTAAAGGAAGTATATCCACAATTTTGGACAGTGGATAATCTTTTAAAAATGTATAGAAATGTTGTGAATATATTATTGAATAAAATGGACATGTTTTGGGAAAGTGATATTTTAAAACAAAGTTAATTGTTTTAAAGATGTTTTAAAAGGCATTAAATATCAAAACCATAGATTTCAACATTCATTGTTGAAATAGACGTTTTCGAATAAAAGGAAATAGTGGACTATAACATTATTGTTATAGTAAATAATTTCCGAAAGGAAATGTTTTGTATAGTATTGGGATTTATACATCTATCTAAATTTCGAATCCCTATACTAGAAATTTTGAGTTGTCGTAACGATGTTTTATGTAACATTCGTTTTAACTCAAATAAATGTGTGAAAGAGAATGATTTCCTTAAAAGATGAAATATATACTTAATTATGATTTAAGTATATTGAATATTTTCAAATGTTGAAAATAAATAAGATTTGTGAATTGCTTATTTTTAAATAAGTATGGAAATGTTTTTCCAAATATGAAATGAAATGTTGTGAATATATTCCGTAAGTGATAAATGATTTGAAATTCATTTACAAAGTCGAAGTTGAAATGTTAAATGAGAAATTTGAACAATTAGTTCAATTTGAAATTTTTCAAAAAGATTGAATCGTTGAGTTAAATTGAGTTTAACTTCGACACCAAAAACAATATAAGTTGAGTTTTGAATTTCGGATGATCGGTTTGGATTGTATGTCTAACATTGTGAATTGATGACATAGCAATTGATCTCTATTAAATATATATCTGTTGGTGGCGGAGAATTTATTCTCTTAGCTTAACACCCTTCTCTGAGACGTACGAGCTCAGAGGTTATATATCGGTAGACATCAATTCTGTGTTGAGAATTGACAAAGTAACGTGTGATCCAAATCGAATGTGAAGTCGATAATAAATAGAATTATAAATATGAATTGGGTTTGAGATCACCTTAAATTTCCAAATCGACTTAGAGGAAAATTTTGAAATCCTCTATTTTGTTATGGATATGGGATATGTAGGTTTTCGGAACTTATATATATATGAATGCGGTAAATTTGAAACCCGTCAGTTTGGAAAGTAATTGTTATGGAAATCTTATGTAAGTTTACATAGATATGATATGTACGAAATGTGAAATGAAGTACTATATATATGACATTATGTTTTCTAAACTGAGGATATGGAAAAGTACCTTCCATTTAAAATTTGTGAAGGTGTTGGAACTCATTATGAGTGTCCATTTGAAATTTGTAGCTACGTAGAATTTCCATTAGTCGGAGTGACTATTTGAATTGGAATCCTTCAGGATGGATCATGTCGATGGGATCATGTTGATTATGATGTATACTAGCGTAATTTGAGGGGCGTGATGCCTACAGTTACAAGCGATTCCACTGGGATAGTGGCGCAACCGCCGGGTAAACTGCAATCTAGATGCCAAGCGAAATTTGAGGGGCGTGATGCCTACGGTTACAAGCGATTCTACTGGGATAGTAGCGTAACCGCCGTGTGAACTGCGATCTATGGCAACAACCATGGCGAAATTTAAGAGATGAGAAATCTACAGATTACAAGCGATTCTACTGGGATAGTAGCGTAACCGCCAGGTAACTGTGATCCATGGGGGAACGTGCTTTCCATATCCATTTTTAAAAGAATTTTTAAGTATTTTCACTGGGAGTTGAAGCAAGTATATTTAGTACTTGGAGATTTTTAGTCCTGCGCCTGGCCAGCGTATGCCTAATGTCTGTAAGAACGACGATAGACTTATTAAACTTCGAGTTAGTAAGTATTTTCAAACTTTAAATAGCAAATCAATAGTCTGAAATTAAAATTACATAAATTCCTACCTAATAAACTAAGAAAGAAGATCTTTGAAATGTCTTGAAAGTCCACAGCTTTGGAAGAGATATATTATGCAAATCTCTAACATGAAGAATTTCAAGTTTAAATCTGAGTTTTGTAAGTCAAAAATTTTGGTAAAAGACTTTTGCGTTTTGATTATAGAAATCAATGTACAAAACTAGTGAGATAAAACAAAAGGAATGAATCCTATATTTATTTATTTTTAACAAGTTTCGAGCTTGGTAAAACTTTGTAGGGTATAAATATTGGTGAAATTTTAACAACCTTTCCTTTTCGGGGACGAAAAGTTTTAAGGAGGGAAGATTGTAATGATCCCGAATTTTAGATTATTTTAAATTAATAATTGAATTGAATTTTGATTTAAAATTGTGAATTTGTTTGAATTTTTCAAGTTTAATATGAGAATATATTTGAATTTAAAATTTGAGCTAGGAGTTTGAAATTGAATATTAAATTTGTATTTAAAAATTCAAACTAATGACTTAAAAAAATAGTTTGGATATAAGAATTATTACTTATGTAAATTTATGTTTGATGGTTGATCTTCAAAACAAATGTAATTTATAAAGCTTACTAAAGAAGATATCTACAAAACAAATTGAAAGAAAAAAAATAAATAAATAAATACTAACATACCTCTAGTACACTAGTAAAATCATATCAGCCCACGATGCAAGCACCTTAACCCATGCCTAAAATCACGATGTTTTCTCTGCAAAACCACGACCTCACCCCTCTTTCTTTTTCATTCGTTCGAGTAACCCTAAACCTAAAAGCATACGAATAAAAATGGCGGCCTTAAAGAAAAGAAAAAAAAATCGTTCGTTCCTCATCTCGATAGCTAGGGCTGGATAAATCGAAGGCTCCGATTTCAGTAGCTGTGCCGATCGACGTTCACCTTCCCTTGCTTGCAAATTAGGGCTCCTTCTATTTGCGTTCGTTTGCAAAGGTGAGTAATTCTTATTTACTCACATCTAATTCAAATCGTTGAGGATTTCATGACTTGTTCGAATTCGTGACTTTTGTCGTTGGGTTATTTGAAGTTGTTAAATTTTTATCTCGGCCATTTGATTTTATTCGATGATTGATGATTTTTCTGGCTTTGACTTGAATTGCTTGGTTTACTAGACTGTGATAGTGATTTTGCCCTGGATTGAATTGTTCGACTTTGTTTTTGTTTCTGGTACTTTACCTCGACTATACTGGTTTCATATAATATCATGTCATTTAGTTTTGTATTCAATTGATTTCAGTTCAGTGCATATTGATGTAATTTGCCTTTTGTAGTTGTTCATGTGCTTCTATACAATGCTTTTGATTTTGTTTCTCGGCCATGTGTTCATCTGAGTCTGCATATCATAGTTTTGAATCTGGTGCAGTGCTGTTTGATTTCAGGGTCACATATATATCTCTCAGATTTTTAGTTCTTTAGTTGTCTGGACCGTTTAAGTTAAATTAGGGATCTGTATCTCAAAGTGGCCACTTCTCTGGTCCCCACTTGCATACTGATTGTTGCTGGTTCAGTTTGAAAATGGTTGTAGTTTGGTAAGTTCTGGACTTTGTCAAGTGCATACATGTTCATTTGCATTTGCATTCACTCTGTTATGTTTGAGTTTCTCTGAACTTTGAAGGTCTTGAAGCATGGGAATTCATGTGTACATGATATTTTGTGTAGTCTTTTTGTTCACTGGTCGAGTTCTTTACTTGATGTGCATGAGTCTGCATCTCTGATCATGTCACTATTTTCGAGTCTCTACCTTCATACTTTCACTCTGACCTGACCTTTACTTGAGTTATGTTGATGGTCATGTGCCTATGTTGATGATCTAAGTCTGGATAGATGCTGATCTGGGTTTTATCTATGGTTTGGTGCAGTTTTGAGTTGCTTATATGATTTAAACTGATTCTGTTTTTAGATTTTTCAATTTAATTTCAAATTATGAACAAAATTTAAATTAAGTTTTAAATCGAAGTTTTAAATAATAAATTCAAGTTGTCTGAAACCTAGTTTGTAAATAAATCAAGTTTTAAAATTTTAAAATTTTGTTTTATTTATTAGAAGTGTTAAATAATTGAAAAGATGTTGAATTTAAAATGGAACTTGAAACTGTAAAGGGAATATCTAACCAAAGTTTAAATCAACATTTTTTTTCTTTCCTGGACTTTCATACGTGCATTCATTATTACTTGCTGTGGGGGTTTTGTTGCTTCACCAAACTTCAGTATTTTCATTTAGTTGTTTCTTGCATTGCCCAGTTTCGCATTTGCATCCCATATATGTATTTTTTGTACATTTGTTATGGTGTTTTGTTGGTCAGTAACTCCCTATTGCCACCTTTGTTTCATTCCGTAACTCCATGCTGCCACATCTGTTTCATGTGATGTTCATTCTAGTAGCAGTTACAACTTGATGCATGTATCACTATGCTTCAGGTTGGTTTGGTTTAGAAATATTCAAGTTGGCATTGGCCATTGGTTTCATTTACTTGCATTGTTTTTGGCTTCAAGTATAGATGCCTGGTTTTTATATGTGTTCACTGTTTTATATTGCTAATAGCATGTATATGTATACATGTGGTTGCCAGTTGCCTCTGTTGGGTACTGGTTCTCTGTGTCTTTTAATGTTGTGTGTCGTGGTGCCATATTTTGGTGCTCCCACCTTCATTCTGTTGTCTTCATGTATGTTGTCATTGCCTTTGTGCACTTGGTCAATCGAGTTGAGTTGCTTTGCAGTTGTATTGAGGCAGTTTTCATATGAATAAGCTGTCTTGACCACTGGGTTACATTTGGATTTGTCTTTCGAATTCACTTGAGTTGAATCCGGTACTTTGGGATTTGACCTTGTGCTGATTTCTATTTCATCACTGTTGTGGCGAGGCAGTGCACGCGTGCGTGTACTGCAGCCAATCAAAAATTGATGTTTTAAAGTGATATTTCAATTGTTTGAATTGATTTTGTTTGATTTGATGATTTTGTTGTTTTCTAAATTATCATCATTGATAATCTGTTTATTTATTTCAGTTGATGATTTGAATCTACTGATTTGTTGTTTAACACTGTTAAGTGTTATAATTAACGTCATCCGATTTCTTTGTTAAAAGGGTCGGATAGACGAGAATTATTGTGACTGTCGTCTATTTGATTATTATTGCCTCTATGCACTAATAACTGAGTTTGAATTAGACTGACCTGTGTATTATTTTCTTTTGAATGTAATACTCGGGTCAGACCGAGTATTTTACAGCTTGAAGATTTTCGAGCAGCGAAGTTAGAGAGAGGGGGTAAAACAATCACTTTAGTTCAGGAATTTTGTATTTAAAGAAATATTCCGTTGTAAAAATGTAATACATTGTATAAACTCTGATATTGTAAAAGAAGAAATAGAATTCATTTGTTTTTGAAATATTATTTTTATTATGTGTTTCTGTGGCTGATTCTGTTTAAATTACATAATCTAAACAACAATCCGTCATTTTGAACGTTTCAAGTTGGTTTAATTACTGACTAGGGGCGGTCAGAAGGGTGGGTCGTTACAGATATGTAGTGAGAACAGTTATGTAAATTGAATTGTATTATATTGCAAATTGTATATATATAGTGAGAGCTCAAATTTGTACTATTCAAAATTTTAATAAATATTTGTTTGAATAAAATATTAGTTTGAATTTAAATTTTGTGTTATTTATTTTATTCAGCAAATATTTATTTAATTACGTGAAAAATAAAATAGTACATTAACAAATACATTTAAATGAATATATATATATGTTTATTATCATCAAACAAAAATCATATACTCGCATATTCAACAATATATTCTTTGATTCTAAGCAATATCTTCCTTTCATATCTTCACACACACAATATATACTTGAGGATTTGATTATAGGAAGGGTGTATACTTAAAGACATATCAGTGTTATTCAGAACACAATTGTCAACTATTTTCTTATACCAGTAAAAGTCATGTTCGGTTGTTCAGGCGGTAAAAGTCCTCTTTCGGCTGTTAGAGGCGGAAAAATACTGTTCGGCTGCTCAGGTGTTGTATACCTATTCCTCCAGGTTAAGTGAGGGTTTATAGAGTTGAAATTCCAGAAGGAAATCTGGAACTGGACGTAGAACGGGAAGTTCGAACCATTATAAAAACTCTTGGTGTGCTATTCTTATTTGCTTTATTATTTTTATCTATTTTCGCATTTAGATTATAATATATTCCATATTACACGATCCTAAGTGATAACTAGCCACACAGTAGTCATTTTCATGAATTGCCTACCAATTAAATATTGAGACCATTTTATAGTAGCTATAATGATGGCCATTAATTCATTTTTGTAAGTAGAGAGAATAAAATTTCTTTCCATACAATGCTTGTTGAGATAAGTTAGAGGTTTCCCATTTTGTACTAACACTGCTCTAATGCCTTAACTACTTGCATTACATTCTAGAATAAAGGGCTGAGAAAAATTTGGCATTGCTTACACAGGTAGAGGAATTAAACATTTTTAAGCTGTTCAAATGCTTGTCTTACTTCTTTAGTTCGTGCAAAAGCATTTTTTTTAACATTTATGTCGGTGGTTTAGCAATAAGTCCATAACTCCTTATAAACTTTCTTTAATAACCAGTTAACCCCAAGAATCCTCTTAGTGCCTTTAAATTTTTCAGCAATGGCCATTCCATCACTACCTACACGTCACTGGTATCCACTGATATTCCTTGAATAGAGATGACATGGCCTAGATATTCAAAAGTATTTTTTTTGCAAAGCTACATTTAGAAAGCTAGATTACTAACTAGTTTCGTTTCAACACCTGAAAACTTAATATGAGGTTATCTATATGCTTATGCTAAGCCTGACTATATACTAGTATATCATCAGCAAATACTAGTATAAATTTTCTCAAATGTGGCCTAAATCGTAACAACTTGCCCTGAAATAGGCCTAAATTGCGACCCAGAAAAAGGCCCATCGAAATTTAGACCCATTTTAAAGCTGGCTCTTAGTTGGTAAAAGTAATAATAACATAGAGCTGTAACTATTCTTTCAAAACTCACTGCAGAAGGAACAAAGTATAATAGGAAATCATACCCGTTTATTTCAAAATAAATTCAAATGTCATAATACAGAATAAAACATAAGCTCCACAATAACCGTCACATCATTTGTTCAAAAGTATTCTTTCATGGGTAAAATAAAAAATATCATAAATAAATAACAATAACTGCCACGAGCTTTTCTCAAACCATCTTTAAGCATCATCATCGTCATTACTCCTTCCTTTACTTGTGTTGTAAAGATGAGGGAGTTGGAACAATAAGTGTTTGGTGAACAAAAACCTTGAGCCTTATTATTTTAGTACTTAGGCAGTATATGTCAAAATAGGAATATGTCTTACATGCTTTAAACCATTTAATACTTCGTATAAAAAAAGGAGGTAGCCCCTCAAACAACCACCTAATACCTTCCATTCCCGAAGTAGATTTTCAAATCCCATAACCTATAACCAACGTCATAAATATCTAGCAATGTGAGAGATAAAACCCAAGCCACTTATTACCTTTTAATTCATTTGATTTATTTACCTATGGTTGATTTTAAGGGGTGTTACATACTCCTTCCTTAAAAGGATTTCATCCTGAAATCTTTTCAAGGGGAGAACAGCATAACATGCAAGAACATCCATGTTATACAACCAAGTTATCTACTAATCCATCTACTCAAGCAAAGTGTAATGTGATTATGTAATCGTGTTATGCAAGTATGTATGCAAATACCCTAAACATGCATAAAAATTTCTACATGAGTGTAAAGCGATAGTGAAAAAGTATAGCAATCATCTCATACTATCCACTCTAGCAACCAGGATGCAACAAAATTCCTAATTTTGGAGAGAAAATTTACCAGTGAAAAGCTCTGGATGAGAGATCTTCACCTTCTCTTTAGTTTTCCATGTGATTTCCGCTGGGTTATCTCCCCATTTCACTCGAACCAATCTAATTTCTTTATTGTGGAGCCTCCTAGTTCTGTGCTCCCAACATGTGCGGTGGTATGAGATGTTATTGGCTCCGTCTCTATATCACCCAACTGATCAGGCTCTACTACAATGTCGGTGTCATGAAGGCATTTCCTAAGGTGAGAAACATGAACAACATCGTGGATTCCTGTCAATCGGTCCGAAAGCTCCATGCGGTAAGCAAGTCTTCCTATCCTTTTCAAAACTTGAAATAACCCACAAATCTAAGCACTAATTTTCCTGACTTGCCAAATCTAACAACCTTTCTAAGTGGGGAGACCTTGACAAATACCATATCTCCTACCTCATGTTCTAGGTCTTTCTTTCTCTTATCTGCATAAAAAAATTTAGCAATCGTGTGCTGCCTTCATTCATTGCCTGATCAGCTCTACGTTTTCCATGGTATCACGGATCAAATCGGATCTAAGAAACACATTGTCGATGGTTTTCCACCAATAACTTGGCGATTTGCATGGCCTTCCATAAAGTGCTTCAAAAAAGGCCATACCAATCGTCGCTTGCTAGCTATTGTTATATGCAAATTCAACCAGTGGTAGGTGCTGCTCCAAATGCCCTCTAAAGTCCAAGATGCAAGCTCTCAACAAGTCCTACAAAATCCTATTTACCCTTCTCGTCTGACCATTTATTTGTGGGTCGTAAGCCGTGCTGAGATTCAACGAAGTTCCTAAAGCTGCTTGCAAACTTCTTCAAAACTCGGTAGTGGATATGGGGTCCCTATCACTAACAATGCTCGTTGGAAAATACCATGTAATCGAACTACCTCCTTAATGTAAATGTGTGCAAGAGACGCTGCAGTCCTATTGTTCCTAACAGGAATAAAATAGGCGCTCTTAGTTAGTCTATCTATAACAACCCAAATGGCTTCGTTACCCCTCTGACTCCTAGTCAATCATTGCACGAAGTTCATCGAAATGTGTTTCCATTTCAAAGTTGGAATCTCCAAAGGTAATAGTAACCCTCCGGGATTTCCTTGATCATCCTTTATCTTATGACATATCAAGCACTTAGAAACAAACTTGGTTACTCTTCTCTTCATTCCAGGTCAAAAGAAGATCCTCTTCATATTCTTATACATTGTATCTCCTCCAAGTGAATAGTCATCTTAGAGTGGTGACGTTCCATAAGAACTTCTTTTAATATGCCATCAATTATTGGAACACAAAGGCATCCATCCCTTCTCAACCATCCCTTCTCATCAACTAAATACCTACTAGCATGTGGAAAATACTCTCCTTTCCTCAACTTCTCCAAAATCTCTAGTAACATCTCATCCTTCCTCTACTCAAGTCCGATACGATCCATTAAAGCTGGTCTAACATCCATTACGGCTAAAAAGTCTTGGATGGGTTCTGTTAGCGGTTGGAAGTTAAAATTTGAAAGATACTCCAACTACATCCATTCATATATAATGCTTAGGGGAGCATGCCTCTGGTTAAGGGCATCGACGATTACGTTCCCTTTTTCAGAGGTATATTGTATACAAAAATCAAATGACGATATATATTCCATCCATCTCTACTGCCTAAGATTTAAATCTTTTTAGGAAAATAAGCATTTGAGTGATTTATGGTCAATGAATAGTTCAAACCTTTCTTCCAAAACATAATGCCTCCACATCTTTGAAGCAAAGACAATAGTTGCCAACTCCAGGTCTTGAACTGGATATCTTTTCACATGATCCTTCAGTTGCCTACTGGCATAAGCAACTAGCTTCCCTTATTACATTAGAACTACTCATAATCCTGTGCCACAAGCATCTATGAAAACCATGAATGGTTTGATCCCGTCGGGAATGGCGAGCACAAGTGCACTTGTCAATAACCCCTTAATCCTACCGAATTCCTTGGTGCATTTATCATCCGAAGAAAAGACTAGGTTCTTCTTAGTCAAGTGGGTTAAGGGGGCTGTTCTTGCAAAGTTCTTTATGAACTTCCTATAGTAGCCGGCCAACCCTAGAAAACTGCTAACTTCTGATGCATTACTAAGAATTCTCCATCCTTGAACAACCTTCACTTTGGCGGGGTCCACCGCCAGTCCTTGTTCAAAAACAATATGCCCAAGAAATCTCACTTCCTTCTTTCAAAAGTGGCACTTAGCAAATTTGGCCTTAAGCCGGTGCCTTATTAAAGTTCCTAGTACCTCTCTTAAGTGGTCCTTATGTTTCTCTTCACTTTTGGAGAATACCAAGTTATCATCCATGCATACGACGATGAATTTATTGAGTTGCCCCCTAAATACTATACTCATCAAATCTACAAAGTATGCAAGGGCATTGATCAACCCAAAAAGCATTACTTCCTACTCATAGTGTCCATCTGGTGTGCGAAGGCAAAGTCCTTACATATCTTAGGGAAGTCAATAGGATGGGGTGCTGCATTAGCAAGCGGGGCAGCCGGTGCCACCGGTGTAGCTAGAGAAAGAGGAATTTGCTCAACTTGCCCGAGGTACTGTTTAAACCATTCAGGCATCCCACAAATGGAAGGTCTTCCTTGTGTAGGGATCCCATTTCTGGAAGAAGGTTGATTATAACCCGTATCAACTATCTGTATGTTGAATCTTTAGTGACAATTTTCCAAGATAGTATTATATGCTGAAAGAAAAGGGTTGCCTAGCGTGTGCACGTATGCTTAAAGAAATATGGGTATAAATAAATATATATATATATATAATTTTTGAATAACCTTTTAAAAAATAACAAGTACATCACGTATAGGTATAATTTCCTCGTTGATCGGGTAAACTAAGCTCTGGTACCAAATGTAACAACCCACCCCAAAATAGGCCTAAATTCCAACCTAGAAAAAGGCCCATCAAAACTTAGACCCATTTTAAAGCTAGCTCTTAGTTGGTAAAAGTAATATCAACACAAAGCTAAAACGATTCTTTCAGAACTCACAGTAGAAGGAAAGAAGTATAATAGTAAAACATACCCATTTATTTCAAAATAAATTCAAATGTCATAATATAGAATAAAACATAGTCTCCACAATAACCTTACATCATTTGTTCAAAAGTATTCTTTCATCGGTACAATAAAAAGTATCATAAATAAATAACAATAATGCCACAAGCTTTGCTCACGCCATCTTCAAGCATCATCATCGTTATCACTCCTTTCATAACCTGTGTTGTAAAGAGGAGGGAGTCAGAATAACAAGTGTCTGGTAAATAAAACCTCGAGCCTTATTATTTTAGTACTTGGGCAGTATATGTCAAAATAAGAATATGTCTTACGTGCTTTAAAACCATTTAATACTTTGTATAAGGAAAGGAGGCAGGCCCTCAAACAACCACTTAATACCTTCCATTCCCGAAGTAGGTTTCCAAATCCCATAACTCATAACCAACGTCATAAATATCTAATAATGTGAGAGATAGAATCCAAGTCACTTAATACCTTTTAATGGAAAATAGGCAGACTCTGGCCATTTACGATCTCAATTAAGGTAGGCTCTCATCATTTAATACATATCCCAAGGCGGACTCCTCATAGGTACCTATCTAACTGACATTGCATGGAAATCTCTCCGGGCACTTGATACTTCTTATTAAAGCGGATCTTTCCGAGATATCTTTGACCATGCCTAAACCTAATCTCGACCATTTAGAACTTCATTTAGGGGAAAGATACGGGTCCTCAGACAACCACTTTACTTTTGAAACCTCGAAGCAAGTCCTTCGTCGTATGACCTATACCCACGATGACATCTCACATTAGCCTGACTACTCCTAGGTACTGGTAGATAGATTAGCTAGGCAGATTTACTCTACAGAATTTGGAACAAACCTCATGCCATCGTAGTTACATATCATAGGTGATGTCTCACATAAGCTCCAAAGTCACACTGTTGGTAGCCAGAATAGCCAGACAGACTTACATATGTCGTTTGACTGACCTCGCATCACTATGACTTAGTCATATTTATAACACTCCTAATATATTATCACACACCTCACAGTGTCCATTAATTAGGCTGTATAAGAATTCCTTTTTATTTTTCCTTAACAAATTAATTACCTTCCTATGGGGGATTTAATTACAATTATTATCTAATTAAATACACAATTATACATTATAATTGTATGCTATTTATGGTAATTAATATATAAATAAATATGCACTTATTATTTTCTATCCATGTGGAGAATAGCCCTAACTAACAATAAATGTCAATTTCTTTTTAACAACAATAATACAAATCCTTTTTCCACATTATCAATGGTGTCATATTTCCAATATACATAACAAGGGATTTCAATATCCTTAACAAAGGAGTTAATATTTATATCCAAAAATTGCAATAAATAGACTTGTACATAATAAAAATTTCAACTCAATCTATCGATCAAATCAACGGAATAATCTCAAAAATAGATATTGTGATTCTAATTTCAACTTCTATTCAACCTCTCTTTTACATTGAATTAAACAATAGAATCTATCTTTAATTTTCATATGGAATAAATGGTGTAAGATATAAATAAATTCATACTTTACACCCTAGTCCTTAATTGAAACTTCATACCAAATTGGAATTAAATGGGAGTGGAATAGAAATTGAAATCGCCAAAAACTGAAAAAATTACATATTCCAACAACTTAATGTAATAATTGAGAATTCCAACAAGAATTGACATTTCAAATTATATGAGTTTGGGGGGGGGGGGTTTATTATGTTTTATTTTCATAAACCCAAAACCCCTAAGGCATATTCAAATCCATAATATACTAAACAATTACTGAAATAAAAATACTAAAGTTTCCACTTACACCTTTCTTGTATGGATTTGCAATGCCAAAGCACTCTTTCCAGATCTTTTTTTTATGTATATACACAACAAGGGATTGGTATATATAATTTTGTTAGATTCAGTGAGGTTGGAAGAGAAAAGAATATATTAAAAGATTATTTAGAAACGAAGTAGAATCCTTACCTGAATTCCTAAATGAATTTCAGAATCTAACTGAAGAGAGAAAATGGTAGAGGTTCGCTGAATTTTCAAATATTTTTTGTGAAAAAAAGTGTAGAGGGTAGGGTTCTATTCATAGGGATTGAAATGCACCAGAACCGTAGGATGAAGTTAGGTGAAAAATGGATTAATCCAGAGTGTTTATATTAATAAAACCCTAGTTGTCGTAGTTAACGACCGGTCGAACGTTAACGGTCAACCGGTCACGATGAAGGGGTCGACCGGTACGTGTATATTTAAGAAGAATTTTTACCGTTGATTTCTTATTTATTATATTCCTTAATTTTAATGCTGATTATTTGCGTTAACGGTTTCTTAACCCCCAAGTATAATCTCACTCAATTTTCAAATTTCAAATTTTTAATTTGATTATTTATTTGATTTTGAATCCAATTTAAATTATGTAAATCCAAATACTTCAAATGCTTATAACCTTTTCATTTGAGCTCCGTTTTCAGCATATTATATATAGAAACAAATCAAAATTTCAACATGAACACAACAGTAAAACTTTCATGGCCAAATTCCAACTTTTACAAATTTCTATTTTTACTCCTACTTAATTCAATTTAGTTTACTTATTTAATTTTAATTTACTCGATTTATTTACCTATGGTTGATTTTATGGGGTGTTACATAAATAAATCATTCATGAGGAATTGAAAAGTAGCTAGGGAATTTAGTAACCCAATAGGCATCACTGTAAACTCATAATGTCCATCATGTGTCTTAAAGGCTGTTTTATGTATATCTTATTCATGCATTCTAATTTGATGATAACCCGATTTACGATCCAACTTAGGAAAATATCGAGATCCATATAATTTATAAAATAGATTATTAATTAAGGGAATGGGAAATTTATCTTTCACTGTTAGCTTCTGTAATCTATGCATAACCTTCATATTCCATCTTTCTTTCTCACCATCACAACTGGAGATGAATATGAGCTATTGTTGTGTCTAATAATTCCAGATTCAAGTAGCTCCTTTATTATCTGGCAACCTTCTAATGGAAATAACGACAAGACCACTAGCATCTTGCAACCTTGACATTTGAGAATTACAATATAACAGACACCCGAACCTTTTGACTTTTCTCCATTGGTGTAACTCCGCACCCCGAGACCCACCTTAGTAAAGAGAATTAACGAGTAATTCCGTCTACTAAAGCGAAGAATAGGGCTAGTTAAGGGCGACCATCTATAATTTTGTCTTAAACATCTACTGAATACGTCGATAAATGCAATATGATTTTTTTCTTTTCTATCTCAAGTGGATCGACATACCTAGTAAATGCTTAATCCAAAACTATAGGTGGCTAACGAATCTATCAAAACAAAATACAATAACTAAATGTAAAGCACATCCCAGAACAGTAATCAACATCATATATATACATATACACTGATACATGTTTAGTACAATACAATATGAATACAATAAAGATGGTACTCGACCACACCATATACATCGAATCAAATATAAATACATCAGAGTATGCAGAAGAACAGAAATTAATCAAGAGAAAGAAGAGCAGATATCCAACATCAACTTCAAGCTAAGTCCAATAGATGATACCTGAAACAACTCGGTCTGACCCGAGTATAAATACACGGGTCAGTCTAGCTACACAAATCAGTCAATATCGATAATATGAAGTAGAATAGTCATGAAGATACTTCTTCTCGAAAGAGAAGAATGAATCGATAAACTCATAAGCTCAACACTTAAGTAACAAACGCTACTTAAGTGACCAAATACCTCGAAAGAGGTAACTCAAACTCAATACTCAAATCAAACACAAGTGCCTCATATCATCGGCATTCATAAAACATCAAATATGGTTTAGGGAAAAACCGAAACTCGCCATCTTAGCAAACCCAACACATGCATAAAAAGATCTCATCTCGAACATGCCATAAGGCAAATATATCACCAAAGAGGAGAATAAAATCTCAAGTAAACGCCAAAAGGCAAATCTCATAACACCAGTGTAGGCAATTCAAATCTCAAAAATAGAACTTCCAAGAGTTCAAATTCCCGAAAGGTAATCGCCACAAATATATATCGAATGGTTCAAAGGACCAATTCCGAAAAGGGCGATACACTAGGGAAAATAGTCAAAGAAACCATCTCAAAAGTATTTGCACGTGCATGTGGCCGAAACCTTGCCAAGTACTGTTATCTCAAATAGGCACCTCGCCCGAAGGCAAAATGTCACAATGACAAGCGTCGCAATAGCAAATGCGCCGCAATGGAAAATACGCCGCAATGGGAAACGTCTCGAAGACAAATACGCCGCAATGGCAAACACCGCAATGGCAATGACCCGAAGGTCCAGTACTGGCATGCCGCAATGGCAAATGTGTCACAAACTTTCGAATAGGAACCCGAACAGTGTTAACATGCGTCCCATACCACACGTTCGCACTAAACGGTTTACTAATCGCCAGAAAATTTCATACTCAAAGCAGTAAAAAGTTTACCTCATCTCATCGGTAAACTCGACCCGAAGGTCAAAACGATCAAACGGACTTTTTATTTTATATTTCTTTTGGAACTACACACACACACAGATATATATATATATATATATATAAAATAATCTATATTAATAAAAATCTAATCTATATAAAGTTGGTATCAGAGTTTTAAGCAATTTCTCAACACTTCAAAATCACCTTTGAAATCAATTATATCCAAAATCCTTTGGTATAACCAACTATTTCTTTGAATTTCAAAACCAAAACCCAGTTTTGCAAACAAACACCAATCCAAAACATCCAGGTAGCAATTCCTCCCTTGGAAACTCGAAAATGAACACTGATGATGTCGCGATCATCATCGGAATTATTTTCCAGCGACCGAAAAGAGTTTAGTGCTTTTATCCCTTCGAAAACATTTTCCAAATATTTTAAATTCCAAATCTTCCTAGATTTCATATTTTACCCAACTTCAAATCATTTAATTTAATGATAACTTACCCAATAAATAGTGATATTTGAAATTCAAGTCAAAAATTAACTTTTAAATATTTAAAATCAATTAAATATTCCAATTCCAAATACTCAAAAATTCCGAGTCGTCACATTCCTCCCCCCTTAAAAGAATTTCGTCCCCGAAATTACTAGTCAAGAAGAATAGTCCTATACTCGTTAATTACATCCCAAAACCAAACAGTTTTAACAACTTTTCAAAGCAATCTTTTATTAAGACACACTAACCCTCTTTCTAACTTTCCAACTTATCCATTTAAATTTTAATTCACATTCTCAATTTATTTCTAAACTTATTTCATTAATAGAAAGACCAATTAAATTTTTATTTAAGTAACCATTTTACTCAATTTACTAACAATTTTCAGATTCACTAGTATTTTACTTATTTAAAATAGCTAAAACATGCATTTGATAAACAATGCATACTAAACAGTCCTTCAGATTAAGTAAATTTGAATTAAGTGTTTAAAATTGGAATTTTATTTTTTAGGATTTTTGATATTTGAAATTTGAATATTTAATTGATTTTAAATATTCAGGTGTTAATTTTTAACTTGAATTTCAAATATTACTATTTATTTGGTGATTTAATTATTGAATTAAATAAATTGAAATTGAGTAAATTAGTTTTAAAAATAAATAGTGATTTATTTTTAAAGATGCGAGAGAGAAGTGTATTTCCCTGAATAGCCAAGAACGTTTTCAAAGCAAATTTTTAAGTATAAGCTAAAAGTTTAAAAGTTGTTTTAAAATATGTTTTAGAAAATTTATTATTCCTAAATGTTTAAATTTTAAAGCAAGTATTTTTCAAATTTATTTAGTAGTAAATATTTAAAGATGACTTGGTATCAAAGCTCTAGGTTGAGTGAATACCTAGGCTTTGGAGTGAATTCTTTCTTGAGAGAGCGTACTCGTAATTTTGATATATATATATATATATATATATATATTTATTTCTACCTATTTGTTGGGTTACCTGTTCGGGTTTTCCAATATAAGTTCTAAAGGTAGAAAGGGTAGTGGTGTGTGTAGCACCCAATGGTAGAAGTCCGAGTGTTGAGGTTGGAAGTGTATGTGACGAGACTGTAGACCTAATACCGTCTCGAGTGAGCTTTGCGACATTGTGTCAGGATAGTTAGTTAAATTGTTTGTTTGAATGAATTGGTTGCTATGGTTTAGTATAGGGTTGATATGTATGCTTTGTTGTTTGGAAATAAAAACCTTTGTTGGATAATTAAATTATCTTTGCTTTTAAATTTCGGGGACGAAATTCTTTAAAGGGGGGAGGAATGTGATGACCTGGGATTTTGGGCAATAATAATTTGATAATCTTTATTAATAAGTATTTAAATTGATTTAACAATCTTCTTTTATAAATATTCAATTGGTAAATTTTACCTTTTAAAGCTAATAAAATGTTTTCTATTTATAATGTATATATTTGTATATATTTGCGGGCCTTTACAGTAATTTCTTAAGAGTTAATCACCTAATCCTGCTTAATCAATCATTAATTAATTACAAACCATTTAATTAATTAATCACTCCTTAATCACCTTATAAACCAATTAATTAATCTTTAATAACAGATTAATTATTCTTTAACAATTAATTAATAGACCTTAATTATTAATTAATATCCCTTAATAACAAATTAATCAATCCTTAATTACCAGTTGATTAATCCATAATTACCATTTGATTAATCCTTAATTACCATCTGATTAATCCTTAATTACCATCTAATTAATCCTTAATTACCATTTAATTAACCTCTAATTACCATTTAATTAACCTCTAATTACTAATTAATTAATCTTTAATTACTAAATTAATTAATCTCTAATCATTAATTAATCAATCTTAATTACTTAATTAATAATCCTTAATTACAATTAATTAACCTTTAATTAATTAATTATAACCCTCAATTATAAATTAATTAATTAAAGGTTAATTAATTGTAATTAAGGATTATTAATTAAGTAATTAAGATTGATTAATTAATGATTAGAGATTAATTAATTTAGTAATTAAAGATTAATTAATTAGTAAATAGAGGTTAATTAAATGGTAATTAAGGATTTATCAGATGGTAATTAAGGATTAATCAGATGGTAATTAAGGATTAATCAGATGGTAATTAAGGATTAATCAAATGGTAATTAAGGATTAATCAACTGGTAATTAAGGATTGATTAATTTGTTATTAAGGGATATTAATTAATAATTAAGGTCTATTAATTAATTGTTAAAGAATAATTAATCTGTGATTAAAGATTAATTAATTGGTTTATAAGGTGATTAAGGAGTGATTAATTAATTAAATGGTTTGTAATTAATTAATGATTGATTAAGCAGGATTAGGTGATCAACTATTAAGAAATTAATTTAATTTAAAAGATAAACGTACGTGTCCCATACCACGTGTTTTACCACACCGTTTAATTCTCCTTCTCATTCGCTCGAATAGTGCAAAAATGTGTATTTTATATATAAAATAATTTATTTGAGAAAACAAGCTTTTAAACCATTTTCCGAAATCAATTTTGAAGACGATATTTGAAAATTCCCTTATTATAGAGAATAAATAGATTTTGTAGCTTAAAATAATTTAAAAATATTACATAATAATTATTTTAAATGCCAATTTGTTTTAAATATTATTTCGAAATTGTTTGGAAAAATCTGTGCTCGAAATCAAAGAAATCACTCAAAACTGTCATTCAAATTCAATTCAAATTTGAATTTCAAATTCATCAAATTTTGGCTAGCCTATTGATAGGCATCATTGCTCTCAAAATATCATCAAAACCGAAAGATAATAAGAGTAAAAATGAGCAAATACAATTCTAAGTTCAATGATTGTTTGTTGCTGTCATCTTGCTCTCAGGACAGCAACATACAACCATAATTTCAACCAAACAAACTTTAAAATTTTAGAAAACACAAAGAATGAAACTTGTAGCATATGACCAAAGCTTTCCGGAACATCCAAAATTATCAAATTCGGTTAAGAAACAAAGAAGTTATGCCCAATTTTGTTTCAGTTTCAAACACAGAGCAAATATTGGTTTTGTTCTCGGGATAGCAGTAAAAAAATTCTATTTTGACATAGCTAACCTCAAAATTGCAGAAAACTCAATACATAAAAGTTGTATAACATGATTTGCGCTTTCCGGAACATTAAATATTAATAAATTCGGTAAAGAAACGAAGAAGTTATGGCCAATTTCGTTTCAGTTTCAAACACAAAGCAAATATTGGTTTTGCTCTCGGGATAGCAGTAAAATTTTTGATTTTGACATAGCTAACCTCAAAATTACAGAAAAATCAATACATGAAAGTTGTAGTACATGATTTGTGCTTTCCGGAACATTAAAAATTAACAAATTTGGTTAAGAAACGAAGAAGTTATGGCCAATTTCGTTCAGTTTCAAACACAGAGAAAATATTGGTTTTGCTCTCAGGATAGCAGTAAGAAATTCGATTTTGACATAACTAACCTCAAAACTACACAAAACTCAATACATGAAAGTTGTAGTACATGATTTGTGCTTTCCGAAACATTAAAAATTAACAAATTTGGTTAAGAAACGAAGAAGTTATGGCCAATTTCGTTTCAGTTTCAAACACAGAGCAAATATTGGTTTTCAAATCTGTTTCAGGTCAATCAAATGGTAAAATATCGAAATGTAACCTGTAGAGAAATTATTCCTTATTGAATCTAGTTTCCAGCAAAAAAATTTGACCTGAATCGGATAAGAAACGAGTAACTTATGGCTAAAAAACTTCTCAGTAGCTAGATTTTGTGAGTTTATATACTCACCTTGTTGCCATAGATGATTACACAACGATTTGAAGCCAAAGATTGCAACTTTCTCTCAAGAACAGACCAAAGAAACCTGTAGAAACTAGTAACAGATACATGCAAACAAAGAGAGAAGCAAATCAACAAATTTTCACTGTAAAACAGATTTTGATGAGGAGAATGGTTTTACAAATCGATTACTTGAAGTTAGCTCTTGAATTTCTATTTTAAAAGTAGAAATTTTCATTTCATTTTGATAAATTCTTGCTTAGATTTAAAGGAGGAAAGGTTCATCCATTGCTTTCATTTTCTGGAAACTTTGAGAAGAAGGAGAATGGAGTACGTACAGGTTAATTCTTTCTCATTTCTTAGTTACATGCTAGTTCTCTACGGGTGGGGCGCAGCGGAAAGGAGGCTTGGGTTCTGGTAAAAAGACCCAGGTTCGATTCCTACCATACGCTTCCCTATCCTATATAAATTTACCTGGGGGTATGAGGGCTTGGATCAGCGGACGGCTTTACTATACCCTCCTCAGGATTTTATCGGTCCGTCGGGTTCTCCTGGATTTTCAAAAAAAAAGTTACAGGCTAGTTAGAGCTAGTTAATGGGTCAAGATCCAATAATGAAAAGAGATTAGCTTAATGTTAATTACTTAAACTCTTTTTATATGTTAACAATGAATGTTAACAAATGTAATCTACCATATTTCAAATTTCTCTTTTCTAAAAATTGTGAAAATATAATCTCATGATAATAAAATGTTTTTACACACAAACAAAATATTATTTATATTTTTAAAGCATTTTATTAACATATTTCTCTGTATTTAAAATAAATAACAATTTTACATTTTTAATTACATATCTCATTGTAATTAACATTATAAATTACACAAAAATCTCATTTTTGTGTAATAAAATTTTATAACCCATTTCAAATATAATTAAACACTAAAATTATATTTTTAAATCAATTCCATCATTATTTTAAATATATCTCATCTTAAAATTATTATTTCTTTTAAAAATCATTAAAAGAAGTAAATAGCAATAATTTACAAAATCATTGCATTAACTCTAAATAAAACACATTTCACCCATTTTATTACTCAAACATCTTAATAAAGTTTCCAAACTTTATTTTCTTATTTTATTCTCAATTATATTGTTCATTCCCAATAAACAATAAAAATCCTCTATTTATTATTAATTAACACTATTAAATTATAACCTCCCGTATAATTTAATATTCTTAAGTAATTGCTAAAACCAGGGTTGTTACAGACTCACCCCTTACAAAAATTGCATCCCCGCAATTTTCTAGAAAAAGAGCTGTAAACAACACAAAAATTCAATCTACAAAGGATAAAAGACAAGCTCGAAACCCAAACCATTCATACTCTCAACATAGAATGGTAGATAGAAATAAGGAAAAACTCACTTGGTTAATCCAATGGTCCATCAAATGCTAATATAGTGATTAGCAAACCATCGAATTTTCCAAGTAACTTGAAAGAATTTCGAAGATATCCCGTCTTCGAATCAAAACTCAATAAGATGCTCAACAATTAATCAATCGAAAATGATTTATTTCACAAAACTCTATGAATAGAGTCGGGATCAAACTCACTCAAACCTGAACTCTAAGCAATAAAGAAGATCATCAATAAGATTTTCCGCATAAATATACGGAAAGAACATCCTCACAACAAGGTAGACACAATAGAAAAGATAGATAAATCACAAGATGGCTTCTCACAAGGCCACCAAACTCGAACGACCGTGAAAAATGCACGTCGTTGATAATAGCTCAAAGATAAAATATACTCAAGAACAAGGATATAAGCTCGAATTATCTTTTAATCCAAGATATTTAGAATTTTAAATCTCAAGATCTTATAAATTTTTAAATCTCAATTTTCAACATTTGAAAATTTCTCAAACTCTTTACTATATTACTTAGTAAGTAATTTAAAACTCAAAGTTAAAATTCAAATTTCTTCTCTTACTTCAAAATTAATTTCCAAAGAATTTTGTAAATCCATAATAATATTCCTCAAAATAAATTAAGGGTTTAAATTCTCTTTGCTCTTCTATTAAACCACTTAAATAGTTTTTAAAACAATCTTCAAATTCTCTTATTATACTCTTCCCTTAAAACATCCAATGTACATAATATAGATTCTAAAATCTCAAAATTTACTTTCAATAAAGCACAGCTCAAAAATAATCTCATTTATATTTTCATCTTTATAATTTAATAATAAATAAATGGCATTGCCTCGCCATTGAGTCTCTAATAAATAAATATATCTGTTGGTTGCAGAGTCGACCGAATGATCAAAACTGCCTCGCCACTCTATTACTCGTCTCTAAAATCAATGGTTGCAATTATCATTCAAAAATAAATCTAATATTTAATCTCAAAATATTATTTTCAAAATCTCAATATTTAAAACACAAATCATCGTGTCTGATTGCCTCATCATAGCATTTAGGAGATTCCTATCGATAACGTTGATCAGGCGTATCGACCAGAACTCTTAACTACTCGATGGATAACCCAACACTCTCAAATTATTTCTATAAAAGAATACTACTCATATAAATATATTCTCAAAACATTCTTTGATTTTTAAAATATCTCAAAACTCCAATTTCTCTTTTTAAAACTCATATATATATAGCTTCAAAAACTCAAACCAAAGAACATTAAGAGAATGCATCGAGATATTCCTAGAATACTCGATTCACAAAATCAACAGAAGGAGATGGAGTGTTCGTCAACTCCTACAAGATGACGAGCCACTCTCGGAAACCATCAAGACACAAGATAAGCAAGATATTATTCTTGAAGGAGAAGAAGCACACAAACAACAAATCATTACTTCAAACAGAGTAATGCTACAAAGGATAACACCGATTGAGTATCCGAAAAGGATAACTCAAGGAAACTGAATGATAAACTCAATCAAACTCGAACAATCTAGAAACTCACCTCATTCCTTAGTGGATGTCCTCGTGGAAGGATAGTTGAAGGCTAAAAGCCAAGAATAAAGTTAATTCAACACTCGATTGCCCGATTAGATATCAAACCCAAACGGACTCATCAAAACTCAACAAAGTCACCTTGACTGGAATTCGAGATATATCATCAACATCTCGATACTCAAGAGTGAATTCAGAAACTTCGGAATCATCATTAACATTCCAAAGTGATAGAAATAATAAACCAATCAAAATAGGAAACCTAAATATACAATAGGATCCTATAAAACAAAGGATTGGACTTAATATCAAATAAGTCAGTCCATCTCAAATCAAATGCATCTCAAGATTGTGAGTAATAAACAAATACTCACAAAAGCAACATCGAATAGAAATCTCAGAATGCTCACAACGAGCCAATCATTGTGGATCTCCTCAATACGATTCACAACTCTCAAAGGAACACAACAAGAATACTCAAAGGAATCAATAAGCTTCATCGATATGAACTCACTCGCATCGATAAAAATAAGAATAGAATAATCCCAAATAAGATTATTCATAAGATAAGATAACATCAAACTCAATTATGGAATACTACAGAATACAATATATATTCCTAGACATATTCCATCTCAACATATCCCAAAACTCGAAAAGAATCAAAGCACGATTCGAAAACAAGCTCAAATAAAGGACAATGATTCACTCGTATTGTACTTCGACATATCGTGATATACGTACTGTTCTGTGTTTATTCTACTTTGTTCTGACCACAGCTCTAATACGATGCTGTAACGCCCCACCCTGAGATCCACCTTAGTAAAGAGAATTAACGAGAAATTCCGTCTACTAAAGCGGAGAATACGGCTGGTTAAGGGCGACCATCTATAATTTTGTCTTAAACATCTACTGAATACGTCGATAAATGCAATATGATTTTTTTCTTTTCTATCTCAAGTGGATCGACATACCTAGTAAATGGTTAATCCAAAACCATAGGTGGCTAACAGATCTATCAGAACAAAATACAATAACTAAATGTAAAGCACAACACAGAACAGTATTCAACAACATATATATATACATATACACTGATACATGTTTAGTACAATACAATATGAATACAATAAAGGTGGTACTCCACCACACCATATACATCGAATCAAATATAAATACATCAGAGTATGCGGAAGAACAAAAATTAATCAAGAGAAAGAAGAGCTAATATCCAACATCAACTTCAAGCTAAGTCCAATAGATGATACCTGAAACAACTCAGTCTAACCCGAGTATAAATACACGGGTTAGTCTAGCTACACAAATCAGTCAATATCGATAATATGAAGTAGAATAGTCATGAAGATACTTCTTCTCGAAAGAGAAGAATGAATCGATAAACTCATAAGCTCAACACTTAAGTAACAAATGCTACTTAAGTGACCAAATACATCGAAAGAGGTAACTCAAACTCAATACTCAAATCAAACACAAGTGCCTCATATCATCGACATTCATAAAACATCCAATATGGTTTAGGAAAAACCTAAACCCGCCATCTTGGAAAACCCAAAACATGCATAAAAAGATCTCATCTCAAACATGCCATAAGGCAAGTATATCTCCAAAGAGGAGAATAAAATCTCAAGTAAACGCCAAAAGGCAAATCTCATAACACCAGTGTAGGCAATTCAAATCTCAAAAATAGAACTTCCAAGAGTTCAAATTCCCGAAAGGTAATCGCCACAAATATATATCGAATGGTTCAAAGGACCAATTCTGAAAAGGGCGATACACTAGGGAAAATAGTCAAAGAAACCATCTCAAAAGTATTTGCACGTGCATGTAGTCGAAACCTTGCCAAGTACTGTTATCTCAAATAGGTACCTCACCCGAAGGCAAAACGTCACAATGGCAAATGCGCCGCAATGGGAAACGTCTCGAAGACAAATACGCCGCAATGGCAAACGCCACAATGGCAATGACCCGAAGGTCCAATACTAGCACGCCGTAATGGCAAATGTGTCACAAACTTTCGAATAGAAACCCGAACAGTGTTAACGTGCGTCCCATACCACACGTTCACACTAAACGGTTTACTAATCGCCAGAAAATTTCATACTCAAAGCAGTAAAAAGTTTACCTCATCTCATCGGTAAACTCGACCCGAAGGTCAAAACGATCAAACAGATAAGTCAGAAATTAACCGATAAGATAAACGAACGTGTCCCATACCACATGTTTTACCAAACCATTTAATTCTCCTTCTCATTCGCTCGAATAGTGCGAAAATGTGTATTTTATATATAAAATAATTTATTTGAGAAAACAAGCTTTTAAAACCATTTTCCGAAATCAATTTTGAAGACGATATTTGAAAATTCCCTTATTATAGAAAATAAATAGATTTTGTAGCTTAAAATAGTTTAAAAATATTACATAATAATTATTTTAAATGCCAATTTATTTTAAATATTATTTCGAAATTGTTTGGAAAAATCTGTGCTCGAAATCAAAGAAATCACTCAAAACTGTCATTCAAATTCTATTCAAATTTGAATTTTAAATTCATCAAAACTTGGCTAGCATATTGATAGGCATTATTGCTCTCAAAATATCTCAAAACATCATCAAAACCGAAAGAGAATAAGAGTAAAAACGAGCTAATACAATTCTAAGTTCAATGATTGTTTGTTGCTGTCAACTTGCTCTCAGGACAGCAACATACAACCCTAATTTCAACCAAGCAAACTTTAAAATTTTAGAAAACACAAAGCATGAAACTTGTATCACATGATCTATGCTTTTCGGAACATCCAAAATTATCAAATTCGGTTAAGAAACGAAGAAGTTATGGCCAATTTCGTTTCAGTTTCAAACACAGAGCAAATATTGGTTTTGTTCTCGGGATAGCAGTAAAAAATTCGATTTTGGCATAGCTAACCTCAAAACTACAGAAAACTCAATCCATGAAAGTTGTAGTACATGATTTGGGCTTTCCGAAACATTAAATATTAACAAACTCGCTTAAGAAACGAAGAAGTTATGGCCAATTTCGTTTTAGATTCAAATACAGAGCAAATATTGGTTTTGCTCTCGAGATAGCAGTAAAAAATTCGATTTTGACATAGCTAACCTCAAAATTACAGAAAACTCAATACATGAAACTTGTAGTACATGATTTGAGCTTTACGGAACATTAAAAATTAACAAATTCGGTTAAGAAACGAAGAAGTTATGGCCAATTTCGTTTCAGTTTCAAACATAGAGCAAATATTGGTTTTGCTCTCGGGATAGCAGTAAAAAATTCGATTTTGACATAGCTAACCTCAAAATTACAGAAAACTCAATACATGAAAGTTTTAGTACATGATTTGGGCTTTGCGGAACAATAAAAATTAACAAATTCGGTTAAGAAACGAAGAAGTTATGGCCAATTTCGTTTCAGTTTCAAACATAGAGCAAATATTGGTTTTCGAATCTGTTTTAGGTCAATCAAATGGTAAAATATCGAAATGTAACCTGAAGAGAAATTATTCCTTATTGAATCTAGTTTCCAGCAAAAGAAATTTGACCTGAATCGGATAAGAAACGAGTAACTTATGGCTAAAACACTTCTCAGTAGCTAGATTTTGTGAGTTTATATACCCACCTTGGTGCCATAGATGATTACACAACGATTTGGAGCAAAAGATTGCAACTTTCTCTCAAGAATAGACCAAAGAAACCTGTAGAAACTAGTAACAGATGCATGTGAACAAAGTGAGAAGCAAATCAACAAATTTTCACTGTAAAACAGATTTTGATGAGGAGAATGGTTTTAGAAATCGATTACCTAAAGTTTGCTCTTGAATTTCCATTTTAAAAGTACAAATTTTCATTTCATTTTGATAAATTCTTGCTTAGATTTGAAGGAGGAAAGGTTCATCCATTGCTTTCATTTTTTGGAAACTTTGAGAAGAAGGAGAATGGAGTACGTACAGGTTAATTCTTTCTCATATCTCATTTCTTAGTTACAGGCTAGTTAGAGCTAATTAATGGGCCAAGATCCAATAATGAAAAGAGATTAGCTTAATGTTAATTACTTAAACTCTTTTTATATGTTAACAATGAATGTTAACAATTGTAATTTACCATATTTCAAATTTCTCTTTTCTAAAAATTGTGAAACTATAATCTCATGATAATAAAATGTTTTTACACACAAACAAAATATTATTTGTATTTTTAAAGCATTTTATTAACATATTTCTCTATATTTAAAATAAATAACAATTTTACATTTTTAATTACAAATCTCATTGTAATTAACATTATAAATTACACAAAAATCACATTTTTGTGTAATAAAATTTTATAACTCATTTCAAATATAATTAAACACTAAAATTATATTTTTAAAATCAATTCCATCATTATTTTAAATATATCTCATCTTAAAATTAATTATTTCTTTTAAAAATCATTAAAAGAAATAAATTGCAATAATTTACAAAATTATTGCATTAACTCTAAATAAAACACATTTCACTCATTTTATTATCTCAAACCATCTTAATAAAGTTTCCACACTTTATTTTTCTTATTTTATTCTC
This sequence comes from Allium fistulosum, assembly GCA_030737815.1. NCBI lineage: Eukaryota > Viridiplantae > Streptophyta > Magnoliopsida > Asparagales > Amaryllidaceae > Allium > Allium fistulosum. Next base: position 1,128,071,686 of record CM060902.1, read on the forward strand.
AATTATATTTTTTATTCCTAATAAACTATAAAAATCCTCTATTTATTATTAATTAACACTATTAAATTATAACCACCGGTATAATTTAATATTCTTAGGTAATCGCTAAAACCAGGGTTGTTACAATTGGCCACTACAACTACATAGATTTTGGATTCGTCTACTTCGAGTTTCAGCTTATGGGCTAGTTAATCATTGATGAAATTATGAGCGGACCCTGAGTTAATAAGAATTTGCACTGGCTTTCCACGTATAGCTTGCAGGGTTATAAAGAGAGTCTTTTCCTTGGGTTCCTTACTGCTTGCCTTATTTTATTCATCCATAGCAAGTTCTTCAAAACCTTCAAGGTCATCAAGTGTCATAATTCCTTTCAAAACATAGACTTGTGGTTTTTTTACACTTGTGATCCCTATGCCATTTTTCCTTGCAACCATTAAATTTGTCTTCTCATCTCGATCAATTAAGTAGGAGCTAAGCCACTGCTTTTTGCAAAATTCTCTAAGGTAGTACCACCCTATTTCTTACGTTTTGAATTTGTAGTGGTATTGATAAAGTTCTTAGAATATGGGACAATTTGGGTATTGTTGTTTCTTGAAGAGGGTAAAGAGGCATAAGAATTTTTTTGGCTTTTCTTGGTATGATTCCACTTGCTTTCAGATTATTAGAAATTATGATAGAGTTTTATCTTTTGATATAGAATATTTGTTTGAGAGAAACATAATAGAATTGTACAGGTTTTGATAACAGAATTGTATATTATTTCATTGTATTCGAATACAGAGAGTAATACAGTATTTATACATATTTGGGCTAGACCCAGTAGCCAATCATAACAGTTGACATGGATTGCAGAGTTGAACCGTTGGATGGTTACTAATCTGATGGTTCATTTGTGTGCATTTGAGTTGCCAGGGATCCTTGAGAAAACAAGTATGCGGTCCATCTTATTTTCTTTGAACGGTTCATTTTATTTCCTTTGATACTCCCCCGCAAACCCTAGTTCCTCTAGGGTTTGAGAAACAATGGCGGCTCATGAGATTTTGTTGATCAGTTACCTTCAAAGGTTGGAGAGTGGCAAGCGAAGTTTGATGCTCTTCTTGCTCTTCCTCCTTTGTGAGATGTTGAGTAGGATCTTCAGAGCTTTTGTAATATTCGTCAGATCTGATTTCGCAGCTACTTACTCCAAGCTTTTCGTCAGATCTGATTTCGCAGCTACTTACTCCAAGCTTTTCTCTGAGTCTGATGAAGTTGAGTTTGGACAGAGGTTTGGTTAGTGTATCTGCTATCTGGTAAGTAGAAGGTAAGTGTTGAATACTGAGATTTCCTCTGTTGACTTGTTCTCGTACAAAGTACATGTCTAGTTCCATGTGCTTTGTGCGAGAATGGAGTATTGGATTAGCTGTGAGATGGACTGTACTGAGGTTATCACACCATATAATAGGTTTTCTGTTAAGCTTTACTTGTAATTCCTTGAGTAGGGATTCAATCCACATAACTTCGGCTGTAGCATTAGCTACGCTTCTATACTCAGCTTCACTGCTGGATCTTGCTACTGTAGTTTGTTTTTTTGAACTCCATGATACAGGATTATCACCAATGAATATACAGTAGCCACTTGTTGATTTTCTATCATCAGGGTCGTTTGCCCAGTCTGAGTCTGCATACCCTGTTATTTGTAGATTTTTACTTGCTTTCATGATTAATCCCATATTTAAAGTACCTTTTAGATATCTTAGTATTCTTTTGACCAACTTCCAATGTTCATCAGTAGGTTGTTGCATGAATTGGCTGGCTTTGTTGACACTAAAAGTGATTTCTGGTCTAGTAATTGTCACATATTGTAGTGCACCAACTATGCTCCTATATTGAGTGTCATTTGATATGGCTTCACCCTTATATTTTGATAACTGGCTGTTTGTGATCATAGGTGTGGAAATAGGGTTAGCTTTGTCCATCTTTGCTTTCAGTAGAATTTCTTTAATGTATTTCTTCTGGTTTAATTGCATGGTATTGTCAGATGTCCTTTTTGCTTCAATACCCAGGAAGTAGTTGAGTGTGCCTAAGTCTTTTACAGAGAATTCATTATCTAGATGCTTGATTAACTTGTTGATCTCTTCATTACTGCTTCCTGTAATAATAAAATCATCCACATATATAAGAGCATATGTTATAGAATCATTATGAAATTTTGTAAACAAAGAGGTGTCAGATTTTGTTGAGCTGTAGTTGAGACTCATGAGTGTGGTTTTTAATTTTTCGAACCACACTCTTGGAGCTTGCTTTAGACCATAGATAGCCTTGTTTAACTTGCAGACAAGTTCTCCTTGTTTTTGAAAGCCATGAGGTTGTTCCATGTAGACTTCCTCCTGTAAAACACCATTTAAGAAGGCATTATTGATGTCAATTTGTCTGATGGTCCAGTTTTTGTGTAAGGCAATAGTTATGACTGTTCTTATGGTTGTGGGCTTCACAACTGGTGAGAAGGTTTCATTGAAATCAAACCCACTCTGTTGTGAGTAACCCTTTGCAACCAATCTTGCCTTATACCTTGAAACTGTACCATCAGCATTTTTTTTGAGTTTAAAGGTCCATTTGCATCCCACTATATTTTTATCTCTTGGTGCTTTGACAAGAGATCAAGTCTTATTTTTTATCAAGGCATTGTATTCTTCTATCATAGCATTTTTCCAGTTGTTGCTTTCTAATGCTTGATAAAAATTACTTGGTTCTTCATGATCTAGAGTGGTATTGTAAATCATTGGTTTAAATATACCACTCTTGGATCTGGTTATCATGGGATGCCTAGGTCTTTCAGAGGTTTCATACATGGTTTCAGTTGTACCTTGATTAGCATTTTGCTCATGAGAAGAATGAATTGAGTTTTCACTTACCTCTGGTTGAGATAGTTGATCAGGTGTAGAGAACTCACTAATGTGTTCCTGATCTGGTCCAGTTTTGGATAACAAGTGTTGTGAGCCTGAGCCACTTTCCAAGCTTTTGCTGCTGTTCTGATCTTTCATTAGAGCAGTGATGATCGGTTCTGATATGATTGGGATGGCAGGTATGGATTCTTTTGAATTATATACCTTATTTGTAGTTTTTATGGTTTTTTCTTTAAAAGGAAAAACTTTTTCATTGAACACTACATGTCTAGATATAATGACTTTTCCATGCTCATTTAGACACTTGTAACCCTTTTGATTTGGTGCATATCCGATAAATGTACAAGGGGTGGATCTAAAATTGAGTTTGTGTGTGTTGTATGGCCTAAGACATGGGAAACATAAACACCCAAAAGTTTTTAAGAATTTATAATCTGGTTTTATATCAAACAGTACCTCCAAAGGGCATCTTAATTTAAGTAATTTGGTGGGTAGTCTGTTTATCAAATATACTGAAGTAGCAAAAGCTTCAGACCAGAATTTTTGAGACATATGTGCCTGAGCTAACATAGTTAGACCATTTTCAACTATTTGCCTATGTCTTCTTTCTATTATACCATTCTGTTCAGATGTATGGGGACAAGTAATTCTATGTAAAACCCCTTTTTCCTTAAAGAAATCCTTTAAAGGCATAAACTCAGTGCCACCATCAGTTTGGAAAATTTTAAGTTGGTTGCCAGTTTGTTTTTCAGCTAGAGTGATAAATTGTTTTACAATACTAGCAGTTTCAGCCTTAGATCTTAAAAAATATATCCATACATGCTTGGAGTAAGCATCAATGAATGATATGTAATACTTGTATCCATAGTCAGCTGTTATGGGTGCAGGACCCCACAGATCAGCTGCCACTAAGTCAAGTGGTTTGTGATACATAGTTTCAGAGTTGGGAAAGGGTTGTTTATGACTCTTTCCCATCTGACAGTGTGTGCAAACATATGGTAGAGTGTTATTGGTAAAAAGAACATTGTTATTTTTCAACACATGCTTGACTATATTAATATTTGGATGACCAAGTTTACTGTGCCACAAATCTAGTACATCAGTGTTTTTACATTCAGAAATATTACACCATGTTTCACTATCAGAGTTTCTTGATTTGTCCAAACAGAATTTGTATAGCCCTTTATGTAATCTACCCTGCAAAAGCATTTGTTTGGTGTTAATGTCTCTAACAGTGCAGTGATCAGGGTAAAATTCAAAGAATACTTTATTGTCTTTAGCAAATGTTGACACACTTAGTAAATTCTTTTTTATTTGTGGAGCTCTTAGCAAGTTGTTTAGATACAGTTTTCTTTTTCCCATAATATATGATTTACCAGTGTGTGTTATTGCTATAGACTTACCATTTCCCATATGTATAGAATTCATACCTTTGTATTCTTTGTTCCCAAGGTTTAAGTTGCTTAGATTGTTGGTGATGTGATTGGTAGCTCCAGAGTCAGGATACCAGTCCTCACCATTCATGCCTTCTGATTTTTCAAAATCTCCTTTTTCTGTATTTTGTCCATCTGTGTCATTTTGACTTTGTGCTATGTTGGCATTTGGGTTTCTTTGACTGTTGTTGTTCTGACCTGGAACATAGTTTAGATTCAGTCTGAAATAGCACTTGGCTGCAGTGTGCCCAGTTCTTTCACATATTTGGCATTTTGGTTTAAAGTTGTTGTTCCATCTGCCCCTTCCTCTGCTACGACCAAATCTGCCACCACCTCTCTGATTCTGCTGCTCATTTCTGTTGTAACTGTTTGTTCCTTTTCCTTTTGATACAAAGTTAGCATTCAGTTCTGTTTCTTGAGGCTTATTGATTCCCAGTCTGGCTTCATGTGCCAGTAGAATTGAGTGTACTTCATCAATGGGTGGCTGATTCCTTTTTGAAGTGAGTACTGCCACAACAGACTCATATTCTGTTGGTAGGCCACTTAGTATTATCATGAGGTGATCTGATGATGGTATTCTGTTATTTGTTGAAGCCAGTAAATCACATATATTTTTGATTTTTGATAAGTAGTCCCTCATGCTAAGATCATCCTTCTTGATGTTGTGTAGTTGCTTCTTGTAGAACAGAACCTTTGCTGAAGATTGTGTATTGAATACTCTTTCAATAGTTGTCCATATTTCATGGGCATTTTGACAGTCGATGACATCTGACAATAGTTTTGTATCAATAGATGATAGTAACCATGAGCAGATTAGCCTATCTTGTCTGAAATATTTTGCATGTTCATCATTGCTCACTGTTTTGTCTTCTTTAGTAATGAAAGCAGGTGGTGCTTGAATGGTGCCAAGAATGTATTCTTCAAGGCCATACCCTTGCAGTGCTGTTCTGACTTGTAATTTCCAAAGTAGATAGTTGTCAGTATTGAGACGAGCTGTGACTAATTGGCTATGTGGGCTAATCACAGTTTTGATGAGGCTTTCGGCAGTGGTCTGAGTTTCTTGTGATCCATTGCCAATATTTGAGGTTGCTGAGTTTAGATCTTGAGCCATGATGCTGATGATGATAAAGACAGTGATTCTTGAACAAGAAGACTTTCAAGAACAGAAGATACCACACTTCTTGCAGCCAATTCAACTGATGGCGAGGCAAGAATTAAAGAAGTTTGATAAACAGCAACTTACTGATTTTCTTTTTTAGAGAGGAGAGGTATGGGCCGTCACCAGAGTTCAAATTTCTTTGAATGAAATTTGAATTTTCTTGGATAGCGGTGATAGCTTTCTTCCTTTTTCTTTGTTTGGGTAAGTTGCTGAATACCCAAATGATGAGATCTTTCTGATGGGTGAGATGAGTAAAAGAAAAACAGAAAATGGGGTAAGTGATGGCCGATGATGCTTTAAAGCTATGGCTCTGATACCATATTAGAAATTATGATAGAGTTTTATCTTTTGATATAGAATATTTGTTTGAGAGAAACAGAATAGAATTGTACAGGTTTTGATAACAGAATTGTATATTATTTCATTCTATTCGAATACAGAGAGTAATATAGTATTTATACATATTTGGGCTAGACCCAGTAGCCAATCATAACAGTTGACATGGATTGCAGAGTTGAACCGTTGGATGGTTACTAATCTGATGGTTCATTTGTGTGCATTTGAGTTGCTAGGGATCCTTGAGAAAACAAGTATGCGGTCCATCTTATTTTCTTTGAACGGTTCATTTTATTTCCTTTGATACAGATATTTCAGCCAGAGACACTGCCTTTCTAAAATCAATAGGCCTAGATGTTAATACATCATATTTAATTTCTTCCTTGAATCCACCAATAAATCTATCAAGAAGGAATTTAAGTGGTACGGTTTCTATGGTTGCCTGTAGTTGTTTAAACTTGCTAAGATAGGATAACACTACTGTTTGTTGTTAGAGTTTTGCAAGGGTTTCATATGGTCTCTCCATATCCTTGAGGTTAAATTTGACCAATATCTCTTCCTTAAATACTTGCCATGACACATAATTTGGTATGTTACAAGTACACCAATGATACTGGTGTAGAGCTTCTTTCTTGAGGTAGAAAGAACACACTTCTACCTAATACTGCTCCTAAGTTTGGTGAAACTTAAAGAATTGCTCCACTTGTCTAACCCAATCAGATACTATATCCTCCCCTGTAAATATTGGAAAGTCGATTTTTAGGGAAGGCAAGGGTGAATGTCTATTTAGTTAGGAATGTTCTTAGGCTCAAGGGGGGTTAAATGCATTGTTGACAGTAGTTCTTGGGACTGGTGAAGTATTTCTTGAATTATTGGGGAGTATTGGTGGAAGGTTAGTTATAGAAGCAGCAGTATAGGGATTGAGAAGGAGGGATTCCTAACGATTTAGAGGCAGATTTGAAAGAACCGGGGTAGTTTGGATCTTGATTTGCTGCATATCACGAGCAAGTGTAGTCAAGATGTTGTGCATGCCCTCAAATTTGATGCTTAAACCCTGAGTGACATGTTCAAGATTCCTCATGGAGTATTAAGTTCGATTGTTAATCTCATCTTTACTTTTCCAAGCCTCTTCTTGATTCTAATTAGGGTGTACTAGAATTGGGTTGCTGGAGGAGGTATATTAGGGGTCTAATGCATGCCCGGAGGAGTGCTCTGGTACCATTTTGTTAGCAATATAGTCATCAAAAGTTTGAGTTATGTTTGCTAATGATAGTGGGGTTGGTTTAAAAGGAAAATATAAAGAAGTGTATGGGAATTATTGGGATAAGAATAGGTACGTAGAGGGGCTTAGGAAGTGAACAAATAGAAGAGGATGGGGTAGTTGATCAGTGGTGAGGAAGAACGATTAGAAAGATGTTCAGAGAGGGAGAGTGATAGGCAAGAAGTAAGCAAGAACTAGTAAAGAGAGAGAATGCACAACAAGAAGAAAATGAAAAATCGATCTTTGTTATTCACCGTCTTTACCAATTCTATACATGATATATATAGCACACACATGCTCATGCATCACCCTAGCTTGGCTAGTAGGCTAACTCATTTACACTGTACACACTAGCCTAACACAACCCAAACTTAATACAAAGCCTGGCAAATAAGCAGCAGTTTTGCACAAGAATGCCATGCATATGCACAAATGCACACACACATGCATATAGTGACACATTTCCTTGTCTCCTTTATATGGCCCTATCTGTCCTAACTTCTGGACTCACTCCACCTTTGACACTTTCAGCAATCTCCTCCGATGACTCGATGATCAGATTCTAACGAACTTGGTCGAAAATAGAATTTTTTGGAATCTGTGGTTGGTGACAATGCCATTAAAGAGGAGTTGTTACAACATTAGGATCCCAATAGATTAAAATTCAACTTTTACCTTCCTTAATTTCATCAAAAATGTATCCCCGGTCGGGTCTAAAGCTTTTGATTAAAAACATTATATTATTTTTATGAAGCTTATGCTTTAAAAGTGCTATTATTGTAGGGAGACCAATTCCTCCGCCCCCAAAACCTATGTGCCTCATGTCCCCTATGAAATCCAACCATTTATTTTGAGTATGGATCTCACTTTTTTTATACAAATAATGAATGGCTATGATATAATAGGCACATTGGGACACATGGCTTAGAAATAAAGGAACTTAATCAATTATAGGATTAAGTTTGTTGACGTGCTTGACTACGTCATATTTTCTTGTAGGGGAATTAAGACCCATAAGTTATTAATTTTCAATTAAGTTAAAAAGTGACTTTTAAAAGTTGTTTAATTTTTATCAATCGTACGGACCTTTTGACTTTTGCTTTTAAAAAACAAAAAAGCAACTTACTTTAGGCTATCCAAAGATCCTAATTTATACGGTTTTGGACAACATTAAAAACAGGAAAAAATTACCTCAAACTTTAAATATGTATGTTTAAGCAAAGTTGGCTTACCAATAAGCAGAGTATCAAAGCTTCGGTGATCTCTTTGTAACAATGAAAACAAGCTTTGTAAATGAAAGAAAACAGCAAGCAAGCTAAAAAACTAAAAAACATAAAAACATTTAATAAATGAAAAATTAACTAAATAAGTCGTACATAAAGCAATGGAGGTGGCACCGACATAGCCACTCAAATCGGCAACTTCACCTAGGGGTGAACGTTTGGTTGGTTTGGTTTATCCGATGATGAAAGTTGCTAAACCAAAGTAAAACCAATAAAAATGAAAACCAACCAAACCGACCAAATTAATTTTGATTGATTAGGTTGGTTATTTGATTTAACCGAACTAAAAACGATTCACATTTTATGTTTAAAGTATTTATTCTAATTTGAAATAAAACCTAAATATATGATTAAATTATTCTTATTTAGAATTCTTATGCTTTCTAATATTAATTTTGACACATATATTTAATAAATAAAATATATTTAGATCACTAAATTAAAAAAAAATATTATAAAATTGGTAATTTTAAAAATATAATAAAAGGTTGGTTAGTTTGGTTAAACCAATAACCAAACTAAAAGTTTTTGTGGACCGACTATAAATCAATCCAATTTCAAAATCAAACCAACTGAAATAAATTGGTTTGGTTGATTTATTTGGTTTAACCAAAGATTGCTCACCTCTAATTTCACCTGCCCCTATCCAAACTAGCCAAAAATACATTAATTAGAAGTTTTTCCATTCAAAGATAGGACTTGACCTAGTTGACCTCCCATAAATTTACAGGTGTTTGCCAAAGAAGGCAAAATGGTGGTTACTAACCATAAAAAGTCATATTGCCTAAAGTAATAGAAGTTAGAGCACCATCATTAAACTATAAAGTTCAAGGTAGGATAAATATTTTTTTGGAGTTCTTCCATTATGGATTTTTGTTCACTTCCTCACAATCATTTCTAGCACACCACCTGATGGTCTTTGAAGAAGTTGAGTATCAGTTTCGATCATGTTACCGACATCAACAATAGAATTAGGACCCAGTGTTTCAACTTTATTTGATATTACAAGAAAGAATTTTCTTCATCAATATCCTAGAGCCCACTAAAACCATCAACATTGGAAGGGCTAGCACCACATCCTTCCTCGCCCTCCACCTTTCCAAGTATGTGTCCTTAGGGTCTTTCAAAAAGTCAAGATTGCTACCTTCGAGGTTAGGATTACATTCGAGCATATTAGAAACTAAGTTCAAGGTCGCTTCGACATAAATGAGCATGATGGTTTCTTTTATGAATTTCCTTCACTAATCAGTGCAGTTATGCACTTCTTTTGAGAAGTGTTTATTGGCAAGTTGAATTGCTTGAGAGATCCATCAGTCCATATCCTACAAGGCAAAATTAAATTAATAGTTGGAGGTCACAAGTAAGTGCTAAATATAATTGTAAAACAACAATACAAAAAACAAATGGAAAAGAAATGGTTGGTATTTACAAATGCAACATTATGTCTTATCATATGTATGTGTATGTAATATGTGTGCGTGTGTTATACACACAAACACACACCCCTATTAGCGAGGAATGGGATACCTAACACTTGGACCGAATGATGTGTCAATAATCAAAGAACTTCGTATATGGCTATGAAGCGTCGAAGTATTGTGTAGCCCCTAAATTGTAATCAGTCATCATAATCAAATAGTGAAAACAATCCAAAAGCGACAAAGAAGCTGAAAAATAACAGGAAAATCAAATAATTCAACAAATCATGGGATTAAATGTCATTATAAAAAACAGAATGTACTTAATTACAACGAATTGAAGTGGATGTTGAAAGATGAAGGGGAAAACAAAAAATAGTGGAACATCGTAAAAATTGCTAAGGAGATTGGAAAGGAAAAAATCAAAAAGAAAATTTGAAATATGTTTAGTGCATTCCCTAGCAATTTTTAACCAGTTCATGTTTGCATACAGTTGGCCGCGTCTAACGTATGACCTACCAACTACATCGTTTGAACCAACCACTACACCATAAACGATAATTAGAAACGGCTAAAAGCCGTATCTAATTAACTTAGACACGGCTATAAGCCAAATCAAAATATTACGTCGTTAATTGTTAGATACGGCCTTAAGCCGTATCTAATAGGTAAATTAGATACGGCTCATAGCCGTATCTAAGTGGTCAATAAGATACGGCTTAAAGCCGTAGCTAATTGACATCATAGATACGGCTTAAAGCCATATCTAATTGACCCATTAGATACGGCTTAAAGCCGTATCTAACTGACACCATAGATATGGCTTAAAGGCGTATCTTATTGAGCCATTGCCTTGTTCATTAGATACGGCTTTTAGCCGTGCCTAAGTTGACAATTAATCTGCACCCATTTTTCAACTAGATACTGCACATATACAATCAATTTATATATACAGTAATAGTTCATATCTAATACTCAATGCAATGATGCATATTATACAATACATTACATAAATACATTCAATTACAATGCAATGATGCATATTATACAATTAATTACTGAAATACATTCAGTTACATTCTAAAATAGAAATACATTCAGTTACAATACATATTATCACTACCAATCCACCCTTACATATTTGGTTACTTAGGTTCCCACACAGTCACTCATTTCATAGTTACTTCATTTATAAATAGTTCATAGTTATTACATTACATTACATTAATACAACATGTCAAGTGTCAACAACTACACAGTCAGCTTCATTCCTTCAATCTTCAGTCTCCACTTTCTATTCTCCAAGTCTATCCATACAAAAATAATTGTTTGTATTAGCAAGCATGTACTACAACTGAATATGAATACAACATATTAATGAACATGAATGATGATATAAAGTTGAAACCGAGTCTCGATGACGCTTTTAACCGAGTCTTAGAGTCAGTAAACTGAGTCTTAGACTCAGTTATAACTGAGTCATGGCGACTCAGTTTTAACTGAGTCTAGGCTCAGTTATAGACTGAGTCTTAGACTCAGTAAACTGAGTCTTAGACTCAGTTATAACTAAGTCATGGCGGCTCAGTTATAGACTGAGTCTAGACTCAGTTATAGGCATGTGTATTGAGATGAAAAATGAAATTATATATGTGTGTATGCCAAGACACAACAATCATACTTTGCACTTGCTGGGATGCTGCATAGATAAAACCTGAAACGTAAATGGACATAATAAAATATCAGCACAATCTATTTTACAGGACCAAATACAAGGAATAATAATAATATTAAGATTACAATGTGTTAAAATGAAAATTAAAATACATAAAGCAATTTATATTGAAATAAAAGAGCATACATTTCTTAAGAGCATTTTTAAACATAGTTTGAATTCTGGTTAACCACTGTTTACTTTCAGATTAGAAATGCAAATGGAAAACACATCATCGCAATTGTCTGAACATTAGTATACATCATAGCATAAATTAAAAATCAACTCTTGAAACCCTTAAACACAACTTAATTACAACATATAATTTCAGGGACAGGTGAGGGAGCAGGATTATGTCCACAAATGGAAACAAAGGCAGTTAAACCTTGTACCTTTTCATTTTATATTCTATATTATGTTCATATTACATATCCTTATCTATATGGCTATCTGCTGCTGAGCTTTGCAGATTGTATGAGCTGTTTATGCTATATATTCCTAGACTTGGATGGCAGTCCAAGTATTTCATACTTCAAAGCAGTTTAACTACTTACTCAACATCCAAAGATAGTTAAATCATTACATATAGAACAATCATCAATCTCCAAACAGTGACTCAAAGCTTCAAAATGACTCACAAGAACAATCATCAATCTCCAAACAGTGTTCATATCAAGACCATATAGAAGGAGTTTACAGGCAAGTGAAAACCAGTGCAAGTTGCAAGAATGAAATCTCACATCCACACATATATGCATATATATATATATATGCATGTATATATATATATATATGATAATGTAGACTTAACAGAGCATGTGCAACTCAAGTTAGTTAAACTAGATTATCAAATCTGGTGTCTAGTTTCAAAGTGATCAACATAAAAGGAAAATGGCCAAACTTTCAAAACTTTCCAGTACAATATGCAATCATTGATGCATGCATCATAAGTTTTGTAATTCATCCCAACTTGCTTAATGATCTTCTTCACGTCGTAGTACGTTGTCGGCAGCGTGTTACCTTCGGGGAGTAACTCCTTTATTAGTTCGAGGAGTGCAGTCACACCATTATCTGAAAAGCCGTAAGCCGTATTGGGTCTTCAAGCTATTCAGTTTCACAATGGCATACAGCTTCGTAATCCCTTTTGAACATGAAGGATACAGTGGCTCTTTTATGCTACCAAAAAGTGATTTATACTTCTTACTTTCATTGGCCTGCCAATCTGGATAATCAGTAGACTGCTCTCCAACATTAGCATGATCAGGCAACAGATTATTAGGTTGAAAATGATGAAATCTATCTGCATCATTGACCAGATCTTCCATCCTAATATGTTCAGACTCATCAGTAGTTGTGGCATGACTAACTGGTTGTTGTTTTTCCATCTCCGCCCTTTTTCCCCATGAAAATACCACACTGTATATGATTGGATAATACCCCATCTAAGCAAATGAAAATGAATGTCATCTAATTTGATCGCCTTCATATTTTTGCACCGGGTGCAAGGGCATAAATACACTTCTTTCTTACCACTGTTTTCTTCAACAAAACTAATGAACTTCTGCACCCCGTCTATATAGTATGTAGATCTTAGATCTGATTCATTTATCCATTGTTTGTCTATGCTGAAAGACATACTGCCCTCATATATCATATATAAACATGAGACTTGCCCTTTAATGGGTCCTCGTTCCAATTGCTCGAAAAGAATATTTTTAAAAAATTCAAGTGGGAAATTATTGGAATTTTTTTGAATTGAAATAAATTATTAAAAATACGAGAAGAGCATATAAGCTCTTATTTGAGAATAGTCCCACATTGTAAGGTAAGGGTCATGTTTTCAGATGTGTGAAGTATATTGATATAGACTATTTTCTATGATAATCTTAATTATAAAAATAGCATTTCTATAAAAGTTAACATTAGCACCAAACTGTTTCCAAAAAATTTGCCATTACAACGACGCTATTTTGTAGCACCGGAGTAACGTCTATGCATTACCCCTCTCCTGACTTGGCTTGCACCATTAACAACAACTTTATCCACTTATACAACAATGTCAGAACCATATACAACAACGCCTTTTGAATATACAACAATGTCAGAACCATATACAACAACGCCTTTTAAATAGTTTTATCCCAACTATTTAATATTCTCAGCACCACTAATCCCAAAAGCAAATGAATCATTACTCATTACAAAGCATCATTACAGTAACAATCAAAGTCAACTACCAATCGAATAATATCACTAGTTGATATTATCCTACAACAATCAACTCAATCAACTACCAATAATTTATTAAACAGATCAAAATCACCACTACTTTAGTTATTATGGACTATAACAACTGCTAAATTTTATCAATCACATTTTGACTAATTGACTACTTTAGTTATTTTTTAAATTCATGTTCGTAGAGGAACCGCTGTTTGTTGTGTAATTGAAAATTTTACAACCTTTTTCTTAACAGCTGTTTGTCGTGGAACAAAAATGAATTTTTTTACAAAATTCTTTCATTTACTAATTTACATATTAAGTTTTGGTAAGGATTTTTCAACGCTGCGTAATCTTTTTGTTATTAACTCTAACTTAAACATCATTAAAAACAATATGAAAAACTAGAGCAAGAACCTTGCAACTGTTGCTCTATGTTTAACCCCCAGTTCACTGTTTGTATTATGATAGTTGGAGGAGAAAGTCTGTACATTTGCAACAAAGTTTACCGTTTAAGACATAATCAGTGGAATGATATACTGCTCTTAAATATAGCATTCTTTTTATATCATTTATCAATCTGTTGAGAGTTGACATTGTTAAATGTGTGAAAAGAATTTTCATCTGCAAATATTGATTACTTAAAAATCCATTAATACATACTTAGGTGACATTACATCGAAATGTTGAACTGCATGTCATTTATTCCCAAATCAGTGACCCACATGCATGGTAGTCAAAATTTATATATTTTCAAACCAGATGAAGTTTTAAATATATACATTGATGTTGGTGTGACTATGCTTATGTTTGAGTATAGCATTATTTTTCGAATATGTATGAGTAATTAATTTTCAAACCATATGAAGATTTTATGCTTATTAGAGAAGTAGAGATAATTTATGAGTAATTAATTGGATTTAACTCCATTTAACGAGTGTTATTCATTTAACAATGGGGTATATGTAAACGTTTGTAAGGTGAGCTAGAAAGATGGTGCTTTGATACAACTGAAGAGGTTAAAACATTAAACTAAATCGATTTATTTGGTCTCATGAATGTCAGCCTATCTAATATAATCATAATTTTGCAGTATGCAGGTTCATGGTATGATGAATTGAAACATATCAGACAAGCAGTTTGGGTTATTGGTATGCCTACTGTATCACACTAACCAACTCAAATAAATTTTTCCCGTATACAAAATTTGTAACCAACTTCAATTTAACAATGTAAGCAAACTTACATAAGGTAGCAAATTCCTCAAGCAAGAAAGTAGGCGGAGAAGAGATATACGCCAAAGTGGTTGAGGTGGAAGGTTGCTCGACTTCACATCTGGGGAGGAAAGGTGGAGGTGGTGCGTTCGGCCGAGCGATGGAGGAGCAGAGGACACGCGACTGGCTTGATGGGGTGGGGCGTTGTCGCATGGAAGCGGAGGCAAAACCCTATACGGCTAATTTGGGGGAAACGAACGAAACGAACGAAAGAAGGCGTGTACCTGGTTTAATTGTAAAAAGTAGCACACAAAATAGATACGGCTAAAACACGTATCATATTAGATACGGCTAAAAACCGTATCTAAATAAGTAGGAAAGCCAATTTTCTGGAGGGAAGCAGTGCGTATTGGGGGTGGAAAATTTGCGCCAAAAATAGGCACGAAATAAGATATGGCTATTACCCGTATCAAATTGATACGGCTATTAACCGTATCTAAATAAGTGGGAAAGCCAATTTTCTGGAGGGAAGCAGTGCGTATTGGGGTGGAAATTTTGCGCCAAAAATAGGCACGAAATAAGATACGGCTATTAGCCGTATCAAATTTGATACAGCTATTAACCGTGTCTAAATTTATAGATACGGCTAATAGCCGTATCAAATTTGATACGGCTAATAGCCGTATCTAATGAGGCGGTAGGAGGGGTGGCTAAATCAGCTTTTTGGTGTAGTGAACCATTGAAAAATCAGTGGTTGGCTTCAAACGTGTCTGACGCCACCGCCTTTTCCACCTATTTCATACTTTTTTCCAATGTTCCTTTCGTCTTACATACACAAGAAATTTCCCTTTCACGAATTGTTACCCATTCGTGCCACTTTCTTGTGCCCCTTTCATGTCATAGAAGAAAACACTCTAAATTTCTTAGCTACAGGGGAAAAGGGAAAGAAAGTCGTTAACGATGATCCGGTTGTAGGAATAAAAAGGGACTATGCAAAAGGATGCTCGGGAAATGCACATCTACTACATAGTAGAATTGCACCACGTGGTACCAATGGAGTGAAACCGATGTATCTCTTTTTTCCACAATTTACCTCGTACTTATAGAGGATAAACTTAAGTAAGTATTGTTACACCACTAGATTATGTAAGCAACGTTTGAAAGACACGCGAAAGAAGAATATGTTCTTATGTTGCAGAAGATGTTTTTTAATTGTGTTGTTATGAATATGTATTTTTATTATTATTTTATTTTGTTTTAATTATTTATAAATAATATAGTTAAATGAATTATGAAATGTTAGAAAAATTGCAATAAAAAAGATATTTTTCACTAAACACTAGAAATTGAAATAAAATTATGAATACAATGTAATACATTGAAATATATGGGTAGGGTGGTGGGTAGACAGGTGGGTAAGGTAGTGGATGGGCCATCATAAACTATTGGTATTTATTGTGTGTTGCGAACGTTCTATCTACAACTGTAACCAATTGCAGGTGTCGTCATCGTCCAAAGAAGTGAATATTTTTCTATTCTCGTTTATTCTAAGTAGTAAAATTGCTTTAGAAAGTTGAATTTTTTCAAACTTTTTCACACAAGCAGTTACATCGTTGAAGTTCATATACATGGAAGCAGATTCTATACTGGTTTCCACTGGATTTGGACTTGGGATATAGAGGCTGTCTGTTTTAAAACGAGATTTCTTCAAGTTCATTTGATATATCATATCTACAATCTCTTTTATCTTCTCATCAATCTCTTTCGATATCTTCTATTATGACTTTGGAAGAACCTCCATCACACTCTGTCCACATTGTTGAAGTGAAAGTACACTGAAACTATGTTGATGGAGCATGTTGTGATGTTGCGTGTTGATGTCTTTAAAATCCATCATACCCTATGTTTAGTCGAAAGACGTATTAGTGGTTTGTTCTAGAGGAGGAGAACGTTGAGTCTAGATTTGTTCCTATCTATTACCCAGCGTGAAAGCACCCGCTCTAGTTGCAATACTACCTAAGAATATCTGTTGTAATGACTCCATTTGGATTATTGGTTATTTTATATTCTTTGAAATTGTAGTGTCGTACTTTGTAAAAACAAAAGGAAAAAAGAAAAAAAATTACTACTAAAACTCTAAATAAAAAACAAAAATATGATACATAAATTACCTCATACGATCGGCCCGTCATTGCTCGTTTTCGCTAATCGTTCCCTTCATTGGATATCCTCCAGGACCCATTTTATTGCACAAATTTTGTTATACCGACTACTGTTTCTTGAGTCCTTCGTATTTGTTGCAAATTTGATTATCAATCACCGCTAGTTCATCTAGACTAGTCATCAAAACGTCATTCAGCGTTGTTGTAATTCTTTTATGAGCATTTTTTTTGTTGTTTCCCATGTTTAGTAAGCATCAACGATACAATGTAAAATTCAATCGAATAGGACTCATTTAGAGTTGTTTCAATAATTTTCTAGCCAAAAAACTTGAAGAAAAAAAGATGGAAATAAGATAGAGAAGAATGTAACAAAAATTACATCAAAACTTTATTTTTTTGTGGATTTGGTTGAATTTTCATATTTTTTGGTTTGTTGACGGTGAGGAAGAAAAGATGAGACGGTTGGTTATATATGAGTGTTTTTTAAACGTTGGAAATTTGGCACAAATCTAATGGTTTGCTCTAACAAACCAAATGTGTGGTCCCTACATCAACATGAGGAATTAATAGATCACATGCTAAGATCGATACAGTATTGAAGTATCAAATTGTTTCAAAGTCACTTGCAGCTCGCGTGATTAACCCAATTAACCCATCATTGACACGTTTGCTTATAAAAGCATGCCCACTCGACCAATAAAGGATGCCATGAGATCAGGGACACCTTATCAAAATAACAATCGAAAAACAAGGCGCAAGACGACGTTAATATCTCTGTAAATATCAATAATTGTAAATACCAATATAGGTAAAGAGTTGAATTTGCAGATTCTGGAGGCCTGTATCAATAATTGTGATCATCCAACAATTATAAAAATTAGTGAATGCAGATTACAATCTACCCACTTTAGCACATGTGGATTTACCCGTGTAAAAGTAGTTGTACTTTTGGATCGAATGAAATCATATATTATTAAGGATTTTTTTTTATTTGGCCTCCTTTTTAAACTTATTATCGCAAATAGTCTCGTTTCAAAACTAGTATCACTTATAGTCCTGTTTTGGCCAGCTCAGTGTTGACTTGGCCAAAACATACTGGTGACTTTTCAACAGTCGCCAGTAATATATTTTTTCTGAAAAACAAACATGCGACTTTTGAGAAGTCGCCAACAGGCGACTTTTCAAAAGTCGCCTATTTGTACGTAGTTTAAAAAAAAAAACTACGGCCCACTTTTGAAAAGTCGCCAATTGGGACACCAAGATGATGAATACGACACGATGATGAAAATGTATGACGAATTTTAACAACAATGAGGCTTTACACCGGTTAATGAAGAAACTATTGAGGTTGATTTCGTCCCTGAGACGCAGGCTGAAAATTTGCCTCCCTCCAGGAGTGGCGGTACATCAACAATGGTCGTGACTAGCGGTGAACCAATAAAACAATCACTTTATGGAAAATTAATGGATGTGCTAGCTCATCGTAAGCCTAGTAGTGCTAGTTCCAGCCGGACACCACCTCGGGTACTTTGTTATTGCGGAGATGAATGTGAAGTAGTTGTCTATATGAATAAACGGAATGTGGGCTGTCGCTTTTACCGTTGTGAATCGTACAACGATAATAAGTTACGGCCTAATAATGTTGAATGCTGTAACTTTTTTAAATGGAAAGATCCTAAAATGTGTTAGAGGGGAATTGAATATGCCCTTGAGATGCAAGCAGAAAATGCTCGTTTCGAGAAGTTGAACCTACAGTATCGCAACGTGCTGTTGAATAAGGGCGTAGCGTTCGATAAGTTGAGTCTTCATAGATTGTGGGAGGAGAAGTAAATACGAATTTGGATGTTCATGTATAATGTCATCGATTTATGTATCGTTGACCATGTATTATGTAATCGGTTTATGTATCATTAGTGTGTATCATTGCATCTATATGTATCACTTATCATTTATCATTTCTCAACTTACTTTCAGTGGAGTAATCCAATACCAACACATAACATTCATCTTCTCAAACAAATACAACACATGGAATAAAAACACAAACTGTTCTTACATAAAGAACATATGGTTACAAACATCATACCAACAATAACATACGTACGAAAACTAAGTAACTGAATTACAACGACTCCTTTTCTGACCGTGCAAACCATATTTACTGCATCTATTCAGCCTTGGGAGCTGCATCTCATTCATAGTGCCTTTAAATCTAGTAGACTTAGGCCTTCCCGGAGCTCGCCGAGCTAGGGGTGGAAGAACCATTTGTCCATCGTGTGGAGCCCAATACGTTTTATCGCGTACGGGATGAAATTCTGCTGAGTAAGCCACTAGGTAGTTCTGTACGGAGTACCAATGTGATGCAAAATCATGATGAGCTCTGTTTGCACCATTGGCCACTGACGAACAAGCAGCCATCACATGGGTGCAGGGGAGATGCTGTAGTAATGGAATGTTGCATGTACATGAACATGTATTACCATCGATTATAACTTTGAATTCATCTCCAAAGTAATGAATTACTTGCCATTCAATTTGACTAAAACAGACAATCCGACAACGTCTTACTTCGCTTGCTCTCTCCGCTATTTTTGCTTCCCATTTTGGAGTAACATGAAGTGTGGAATTCTTAGCTAACTCTCTTCTTTGGAAAAAGTAATCAACGGATCGATAGAAGGTACATGCAACAAGTGCTCTAATAGGCAAAGATCTTGCACCTCTAAGTGCACCATTAAAACTTTCTAACGCATTAGTCGTCATAACATGAAAACGACCACCATCATCTTTACATAATGCTCAATTTTTCTCCTTTCCAGCCAAACTTCTCTCTATCCAGTTGTGTGCTCTAATACTAGTGGTTTTAATTTCTTCACGAATCTTTAAATACTCAATCTCCTTAGAGGCACAGGTAGCAGTGTAGAATAAACCGGTCAATCGTTTGTTTTTGAAACCTGCTCCTTGAAAATTAGCTTCCAAATGTCTATCACAATGTCTATGCTTATGTGGGGCTCGCCATTTGCTCTCCAAAGCTGTAGGTATTCCTTTCATTCTATCATAAATGAAAGTAATACGGCGATTGTTCACGCTGTGAATGAACCTTTGCATGCACGCAAAAAACCAACCCCAACTATCAGTTGATTCGGACTCAACAATGGCAAATGCCAAAGGATATAGCTGATCATTTACATCAATTGCGGTTGCAACAAGTAAGGTACCTTTGTATTTACCATACAGATGTGTACTGTCTATACAAAGCAAATGTCGACAGTGGACAAATCCTTCGATACATGGCCCAAATGACCAAAATGCACGATCAAACACTCCGTACTCATTAGTAGTTACATGTCCTACGCTACCTGGATTTGTTTTGCATATTTCACCGAAGTATTGTCGTAAGTTGGAATATGACTCTGCCCAATCACCGTATATGCGTTCAATTGCCTTGTTCAATGCTCTCCATTCTTTCAAATAACGAATTTTGATAAACAATTGTTCCTCCATTAAAACCTGCACCATTCCAGCCGTAATGTTCAAATCGAATTTCACGAAAGGCATGATCTTCGATACCATAAAATAAGATGTTGCTTGCCTATGATTTGAGTTCACTGTTGGATATTTTTTAATAACCCACCATCCAACCTGTGTCTTTTTTAAATCAATAGCATGTATTCTCCATGGACAACTAGCATCGACGTTGCAAATGGCGGTGTATTTTGATTTGTTCGACTTGATTGGCTTAAAGAACACCACATGTAAGATTGACCATTCAGATAGTTGTTGCAAAAATTTAGCTTTGCTCTCAAAAACCATTTCAACTTTGAAACCGGTTTGTACGCTAGAAGATGAAAATAATTCGTTGTTGAAGTTTACATTTGCTACTATCGATCTAGCCATAATTTGTGCATTGCACAAATCATCGTCCATCGGTATCTCCATTTCTGGTTCATCGTTGTCCACACAATCTGGTTCTGCACCTCCAAAATCATAGTTCAGTGGATCATTGTTTACTTGCATATTTTCCACCCAAGTTGTATCAACCTCTAGTATTGACACAACAGTCATACTATCAAGTGCATGAACATCTTCGGTTTGTACATCTTCTTCATCATCTACATTCATATCATCGTTACAGATACTTTGACCTGCTGGTTCATTCGCTGGTTGGACGTATGACTGTGTAGCAATATTGTTTGCTGCGAAGCTGCAGTAAAAAAATAGATCAACTGTGTAGCGGTATTGTTTGTTGCGAAGCTGCAGTAAAAAAATAGATCTATTTTAGTTTATTTCTACATAACAACGATTTTGAATCATATTGCAATATTTAACTTACTTCTGCCTTAATTGGTAAAGTTCAAACGGAGTTGGCTGCATTCGTTCGGATGTACGGCTACTCGATGGTATAGCACTTCTTTGAGTGGAATTCTGAAGTGGGATAAAACTGCACAGGAATACAATTTTTGTAAATCGACTGCATTTGTTGCTTTATAAACCGACACTTTCAACGGTTCAAAAGTAAAACCTCTTCGAACTTTAGCCGGTTTGTAAGATTCACCAAGATATTTCCCACACATTAAATCATCGATAACCAATGCACCATCATAATAGCATATTATTGGAATATAACTAGGAGCCATTCTACATCAACCATGCAAAAACCACATAATCAAATTAATTTACAAACTAATCTGAAAACTTAGGGTTTATACTACATACATTGATTGGATTCAAGCTAATGACGGTTTGCTATGTTTGAGGTAGACCTTCGAAATCCGATGCTTTTATTGAGATTAAATGGAATTTAAGGTGGTTTAAAAAAACTGAAGGTAGAGGGTTTTGGGGTTTTTTGAGAAGAAGAGTGAAAAAGGAAAGTGAAGAAGGAAGGGAGGGAGGTTCTGTTTTATTGCAGAACCCCGTATGGGTGACTTTTGAGAAGTCGCCCGTAGTTTATTTTTTTAACTACGAACAAACATGCGACTTTTGAAAAGTCACCAGTTAACGACTTCTCAAAAATTCAAAAATCGCCTGTTTGTTTTTCAGAAAAAAATATTATTACTGGCAATTTTTGAAAAGTGTTTTGACCAGCTCAACACTGGGCTCGCCAAAACAGAGCTATAATCGATATTAGTTTTGAAACGAGGCTATCTGCGATAATAAGTTTAAAAACGAGACCAAAACGAAAAAAAAATCCTATAACTAACCTAATTGTTACACTCTTGACTAATCGATCCACTCATGGTTATTGGACAGTTTGTAAATGAATTTTCACGTCAACGATATCAATGCCTCTCCTCCTCTAGTATGTTATATTTTGCCTTGTCACAGATTTTCTTTCTACCGCTGCCACTTCTTTTACACCCCTTCATGCTTCCCTTGTTTTGCATCGTGCACAGTGACCGACTTCTAAAATACATACTGTACCTGTATTTCTTTTGAATGTCAAAGTAAAATGGATTCAGTACGCTGAGCATTATTAGCGATATGTATGTCTGGGATCTACATGCTTTCAATTACCTTTACACGCTCATCTAAATAATCGTCGAATATTTCGGATTTATGACTTATACTTGGGATTATTTATGATTATGGAGAGTTTTTGATTATTTCATGGATTATGTTTGAATATTTTCCCTTTTTACATTACATTCGTGAAACCCCTTGTGTTAATCCAGGCATATGTGAACCCCTTAGTGACATGGTAGAAATGCATGATATAAAAACTTATATGCTTATTTGCTTATGATCCTCGATACAAAGCTTAATCTTTCTACAGCTTATCATCCTCAGTCTGATGGACAGACTGAGAGGGTGAATCGCATTCTTGAAGATCTTCTCCGTGCATGTATTCTTGATTTTAGTGGTTCATAGGAAGATCATCTTCCATTAGTAGAGTTCTCCTATAATAATAGCTTCCAATCCAGTATCGGTATGGCTCCATTCGAGGCACTATACGGAAGACCATACCGTTCTCCTTCTTGTTGGTTAGAATCTGGTGAGAAGCTTATACTCGGTCCAGATTCGATTCGTGATTCTTTGGAGAAGATATCTATTATTAGACAGAGAATGAAAGAGGCACAAAGTCGCCAGAAATCCTACGCGGACAACCGTAGGAAGCCTCTTGAGTTCTCCGTGGGTGATCTTGTTTATATCCGTGTATCTCCAATGAAGGGAGTAATGCGCTTTAGCTCCATTAGGAAATTGGCTCCTCGCTTTATAGGGCCATTTCCGATTATCGAGCGCATTGGTCCGGTTGCTTATAGATTGTCACTTCCATCTCATCTATCTGGTATTCATGACGTCCTCCACGTCTCTCAGCTTCAGAAATGCATTCGAGATCCAGATTCTGTTATTGATCCATCCGAGCAACTTGAGCTTGAGATCTCACCGAGCCTATCCACTGTTCAGTAACATATTCGTGTACTTGATTCGAAGAAAAGGCGCCTTCGAAGCAAAAACGTTCCTCTTGTAAAGATTCAATGGTCGGAGAATCCCAATGATTGCACTTGGGAAACCAGAGAATTTATTGAGCGTTCATTTCCGTGTTTTCTATCTTCATTCGAGAATGGTCAGAAATTTTTTTTTTTAGCATCTCAAGCAATTTCCTTCTCCTTCATGACTGAATTGTTGTGGTATTACGGATTTCCTTAAGAAATTGCGTGGACGCAATTTATTTAAGGGGGGAGTCTGTAACAACCCTAGGTTGGAGATTTATCTTAAAAAATTAAGTTATAATGAGAATTATAATTTAATAATGGAGAAAAAATAATTTAACAAGAAGAAAATGATTTTTTAATTCTTGTTAAATTATTTTTTCTCCATTATTAAATTATAATTCTCATTATAACTTAATTTTTTAAGATAAATCTCCAACCCAGGGTTGTTACAGACTCCCCCCCTTAAATAAATTGCGTCCACGCAATTTCTTAAGGAAATTCGTAATACCACAACAATTCAGCGTAAATTTATTAACGCCGTGAAAAGAATCGACCGTGACAGACTAGCCATCACGATTATTTATAGACAACCATGACCACACAATGTTTCATTCATAGCGTCAACAATTGCTGTAGGTTTTCATACCAGTATAATATTCCAATAACAGAAACTGAAGGCTTATAACGTCAGACATCACTTTTATTGACAAATTTGTTCTGATACAACTAAGAAATAAAACAACAGCAATGAAATGCAACGTAAACTATCATCTACAGTTAAATTTGCGGATCCAATCTTTTGTGGCTCCTGTCTCAAATTCCTGAAACATATGACACAAAAGAAATAATTAGTCACCCAGCAAAATAACAGAAAACCATTGAAAAGTAGAAGAAAAACATACTGTTCCAATTACAAGAAAATGTTAGCATTATTCAACTCTCAATTCACATTCACACTAATGAAAGCCACCACAACAGTTAACATTAGTACCAAAAATGTGCTTTTGGCATCACACAAGGAACATATCATAAGTGTTTGATTTCAACTGCTTGCAGAGGGTCATTCTATATATATATATTCAAACATGAAAACCTAAAATAAAATAACAGGTTATGCTCATACCAACCTGGAAGGTGACAATTTGATAATTGAAGCCGCTTAATACTCATTTGTGCAGGACACTCTTTTTCGGCAATTTTGGTTTTTTCTGGGGCTGACTCTGATCAAATTATCGTAAATATATTTCAGAACAGGCTTTATTGTGAAATCCACAGTGGTTGCAAGAGCTTAAGATACTTTACCTTCTCCTTTTCTAAAGCTTCAAAATCTACTCTGTTCTTCCAATTGCTTTTCCTTAATTTTATGGGACGGTTACCAACGTATTTACCTGGCAAATTTGGGTATATATGTGAGCTTATTTTTCCAAACTTTTCTTCAGACACCTCTCATATAATTTACAAATTAATTACCTACCATTCATTTCCTTCAGTGCTAAAGCAAGATCTGCTGCATTTGCAAAACTGACAAAACCATAGCCCTTCGTTTTTCCTGTGTGCTTATCTCTTACCACCTGAACAAAGTAAAACAATTAACAACACACACTTCTTGCACGTTTACATACGAATTAAACAGCACAACAGAACTGTCATAGTAACAAATGGCAAGCTCTGAAAAGCATAAACTGAATGTAGAGAGTCAACTAATTTTATAAACTAATTTCGTGGCTGAAAAGAGGAAGAAAAGAGGAATGCCGGTTATTTCAGCCGCAAAATTGTATTTGTGTATTCCATAAATGCGCAAATACAAAATATTAGTTTGCACACTTCTGGAATGCTCAAGCTTAATTTTTTTTTCCTTTTTTAAATATAGTTTGCGCATTCCATAAATGCTGCGCAAGTTATATAAAAATAGGCTTATTTATGCAATTAGTTTTTACCCAAGCCTATTCTTACAATTGGTTATTTAGCAAGTCTATATTAGAAATTTATCCTATCTAGAATGCATGGGAACATCACATTATAATTGTAACATACTTTGGGGGCCCCAATATTAGTTGTTCACAAATTGCTTTCTGGAGGACTGTCATATTATAGGTTCAAAAACCCAAGATGCTGTATATATAAAAAAAATTAAAAAATTAAAAAAAAGGGAAAAAAAGAAGACAGAGAACCGATTAAATATTCGTGAAAAACATTACAGATATTTCTCAAGCATTTCAATCACGATATTATATTAGATGCTTAGGTGAAATACACGAAGGAACTTCAAAAGTGCTCACCCTGGCCTTGTTGAAATATGGAAACCTGGAGAAAGCTTTGGTAAGAACATCATCACTAACTTCATTGCCAAGATCTCCACAAAACAATCTATAATCATCTGCAGAAAGGAAAAACTTTAATACAAACATGATGAGGATAGAAAATTATTTCATAAATAGTACACAAAACAATAACAGAATAAAGAATTAAAGGATATACAAATGTTCAAAGGTGTAAACTAGCATTTGGCACATCCTAATTCAAGTCCCAAAAACACAATAGCATCAAACACATTTAGTTAGTGAAGCCCAAAGAGTATTTAGCATGCAGTACAATGGTAATCTAAGTAATATCAAGTCATACATATGACCAGTTGCGATAACATTGAGGATTTTCAACTGTATTCTGCCACGAACAAAGGGGGGAAAAACCATACCATCATGGCATCTAAAATGATTCCAATATTGAACCTTGGACATAATTCCATTAAGCCACGGGTTTTATCCTTCCTAGTATTTCTAAAATGGAATTAATTTATAGTTCTAGAAATCGTCACCACAGCTATTTACAGTAACCAAATACACCTGCATGTCCACAGTACACTCACAAACCACCCACTGATTTCATATGTTTAACATTATAAATTAAATAAATAAACTACAAGGGTAGTCTATATACTGGAGAAACTCATACCATTTGAAACTATTTTCTTTATATAATAGACAGTTGGATATATTTTTTAAGAAAAAGAAAAGAAAGAGAAACTACACGGATAGCTTAAATATTGCAAAAATGATTCATCATTGGAAACTATTTTCTTTATAAAATAGATAGATAGATCAAAGAGTTATAATATCGAAAGGTATAATTACTTTTTATAAGGTAGTAAGCTCAGAATCTTAAAGCTCTCAACATTTAATTCTTTGACATTCGCATAAAGATGATAAATGAACATATTGTTTTGGCAATTCAACCTTTTTATAATACATGAAAGATGAATTGTTATTCAAATTCTAACCGGGCTATCAATGACTATCCGAAAAATCCGAAATCCCGTCCGTATCCAAAATATAAAAAATTATCCGATATCCGAAAAATGGATACAGATGCGGATATGGCAACATCCGCATCCGGCAATTATCCGTTCGTTTTTTTTATCAAAATTATAGTTTTTTTTGTATTTTAGTACATGAAATGATTGTCACTTACTATTTTATCTAGGTAAAAAATATTTAATATGTGTATTAACATCAATATTTACTGCTTAAAATTATTTCTCTTAGCATATTTATTATTTTTTATATCTTTAGTACTGAAATGAATTTATAGTGTCCAAATTTTCTACTTCTTTGTTTAGATCTATTAGTGGCAAACCGGTCAAAGAATATCCAATAAATATCTGATATCCGTCCGTATCCAAAATGATTTCGAATACGGATACGTCATTATCCGAATCTGTATCCGACCGTTTGCAGGCCATATAGACTAACAAAGTAATAACACATGGCTTCCTGAAGACTCTCTTTAGTCTTTCCATTCAATCATCCCTTCCATTTCATTCTCTCACTCAAAACATGTGTTAAGACCACATACATTCCTTCAAATGAAACAGTATTTTCAATAACTAATGAAAACATGGTCAGACCACACAAGTACCATTTATCAATAGTATAAACAAGCATAGATGAATATGTGCTACAATACCATTATATATGAACCTCGTAGTGAGGCATTATTTATAATTGTGGATGAGCATTCAATTAATTCAGTTGTATATCAGATATAAAGATATATCAAACCAGATTGAAACCGAAAATAAAATAAAGTAAATAAAAACTGAAGGGCAAAAAACTAAAAGGTATGGACGGATTGCTTCAGGAGTTTTTTTTTTAAATCGCACAACATTAGGCCCCGTTTGGTTTCATTTTGAGTTTTGTGTTTTCAACATACACTACAAAATACAAGAAAATGTGGGAAATTATTTATGGACGAGAAACGGAGGATTTTCCATCCTTTTGTTATGTCTGAAAACACGAAAAATCAAATAAACTTGTTTTCTATTTTCTATGTTAGTTTCATTTTTTAAAATTGTTTTTCAACAATACATAATAAATGCGAATTTTTGTATAGACGAAAACACAAAACTAAAAATAGCAAACCAAACGGGGCCTTAGTTTCCACAACAAAATGTCTATCACATATACTATGATTACAACGTTCAATGCACTTCGCTTCTGTTAAAATTGTAGCGATTTTAATGAATGTTAATTTATTCAAGAGATGCGAACATTATTTGACTTCGAAAGTAATATAGATGGTCATTTCAACATTAATAATTTTAAACGACAATCATATCTTGAATAGTTCAATTAAACCAGTAACCCATATAAAATTATTTTACAAAATGTTCATAAATCGTTATAACCAAATATATTGACTGAATAGGTTTGGCAGATTTATTCAGTTCAAACTCACCCTTAGATTTATCCAGCTCAAACCAATTGCTCACCCTTAGATTTATTCAGTTCAAACCAATTATGGCTCACCCTTAGTTTGTAATACTTTCACAATAACAGTTTATACCTTCATATTAACCATCTCAGAAATTATCTAGCACCCATAAACAAAAGTGATAGATAAAAAGCATTTCCTATGTTAAATACTCTAGGATATTGTACTGTATAACGACTTAAGCAAATTATGCAGACCGATAAGAATATTTTAAACTATATAGTTATGTGAAGTATGTGATAAATTAAACATCAATCAACCAAAAAGCTCAATTAGTGTACATACAAGACAATATAAACAAAAACAGTAGAACACAAGCTACTGCCGCATTCAATCACCAAGTGAATTCATCTAATAAGAAGAACTTAATAAAAACTTACAATATGCATGTTGAGATCACTTAGACCCTTCCACCATCTTCCAACATACAAATAAAAAGAAATAATCACTTTAGCACTTGCCAATCATTATTCAATAAAGATAAAGATGGATTCAACAAAGATGGTACCCTTATACGACTGTTCTCCTGAATATGTGATGTATTTTTTTCAATTAAATAAAGTTGTCTGTCATATAGCCATATAAACTACTTGCTGTAATAATATAAACATGAATCTTACATAAAAAATTAATTTTATGTGAATAGAATAGAATGATGATTATTTCTTTTATGGCTTATGAACTTCATTACGAAAACCACTAAACTAGCATTACTAAATGAGTCTACGTCCATGGTCTTCATTCATTTTCTGAGCAGTTGAGAATAGTCCCAACACGAGGGGAAAATCATATTAGATCTATGTCAATAAAGTTACATTTCATATCAACTTGCGATAACAAATAATCTTGTATTATATGGTATTAACACAAAATCAATGCATGTGTAAAGCTCGACAATTACATATACTACATGGCATTTGATATTAGATGCCAACACATTCGACTCATGATAGGCCACACATTAGAAAAAATAGCACCATGCATATAAGACCCTGCATAATTACAAAACATCTGCAATTTACCAATTTACATTATTAGTTGGTCTCTAATATGAGTTCATGGTTTCTCCTTGCCAGAGACCCATGTGGGGACTGGTGAGGTTTTCAAGGAGGCATGCACCTTTTTGAAAAAGAAGCAGAAAAAAAAGAGAGTTCATAGTTACTTCATTGTCATATGTTAATATACATATCTATACAAAGTTTATAAATTTTCAAGTATATTAGTTAAGTATGTTCACCGTGTATAGTTCAGACATTAGAAAGAAAGCTTACAACTTAGTTTTGGCAAGAAAAACAAGAGTGGTTAAACATCATCATAGCCAACTGACAATAAAATGGAGCATAGAATGTTAATACAGCGTATTAGTAATGAATCAATTTAGAAATGCTGATATCATGCACTAAACTGCGGGCAAGAAAGTGGTGCACAACATGTTCCTGCAGCCTTCTAGTAATGACTCGATTATGAGCTTTTGATGTCACACTTAATATATTTAAGTTACTAAACAAGGACTACCAGTATGTCAAGAGAAAATTTTCTGGGTAACAGGGTAAGTAGAGAGGATATTGCATATGTAAAGGTACTAAACTAAGACTGCACGGATAAACATCTGATTAGGGTAGCATGAAAATGTACGGATGATTGATTTAAATAACTTACTCTCAGGCCAATCAGCAAGCATGGGATCCTCCCATGTTTGTCCAGCTGCTTTACATGGTATGGCTCTTTTCTTCATCTGTGCATTTTGCTGAACTTCATTGCTTGCAATTGCAGCTTTTACGTTCTCTATAGCCACAGGATTAACAACTTGAGCATCTTTCTGGAACAATTGTTGCGCTGCTTGTGCCTAATTTGGAGAAATAGAGTTACAGTTACTCACTATTTTGTATAAGCAACAGAAGCATTGTTGGATGAAATTAAATATAAATATAAGATACATATTACAGCTGGCGGAGGATGTTAATGCCATATATATTTCTTTTTGTTTAATTGGTCTCGCTCAGTTAATTATAGGTTCCTTCAATTAATTATCTGTTCCTACCAAAGACGTGACAGAGAGGGGTGAGCAATATTTGGTTTGTAAAATAACCGTCCAAACCGGTTCATTTCGGTCAGCTTGATTCGATTATGAAATTGTATCGGTTTGAATTCGGTTTGTAAAATAATTTTATTTTTGTTATCGATTTAACCGAATTAACCAAACTTTTATTATATTACCATAATTCATGACATTGTAATGCTCTTAATTATTTGTTTACTAATAAAAACCAAACATTATCTATTGAAAATATGTTAATTTTTCTTATAAACTTAAAGAAGTATTCGAAATAGTTTCTTTAAACATAAATTTATGTTTTCCTTTAAGTAAATCGATCATTTGAATAATAACTTATGGTAATTTATTTTATTTACCTTTTTAGTTCGGGTAAATTGGTTACCGACCGCATTAACCGAATTAATTTGGTTCGATTCGGTTTTGATTTTTTTTAGTTTCGGTTCGGTTTGACATTTTTTACCTTAAAAACCAACCAAATCGGCAAACAATATATCATTTTTTAAAGTAATTAGCAAACAATCCATTAATAAGGAAAAACCCTTGGAAATTTTCGCAAGAATACATGGTAAATGCAATGAAAATATAATGTAACAGCACAAGTAAAAATAGGACATTCCATTGAACTGAAACCCCACATATTGTGTTCCCCTTCTTCCTTAAAATCCAAGTTCATGGTATAAAATTGCCCTCTTCCTAATATACACTCATATATTATAAACTCAAAAAAAAAAACTATTTTATGCAGGTCTCTTTATATGTATTGAGGTGCAGAACAATTATGCAGAATATTTAATAAATACAACATTTCCACGGAAAAATACTAAATATATTTTCACCTTCGGCAGTAACCACTATGGTATTGAGGATGGTCTTTTGCAGGTATAAGATATTACGAATACTGTATAACTATGGCATCCAAGCTTGGCATAAGGGAGAAGCTAAAATTGGCACATGGAAAATAAAATTTGTGGCCTCAACAGAATTTGCCTGACGATAATTGAAAGTCGCACATAATACATCAATGAAATTCTAAGTGGGTTCAATACATGTTTGCAAACTAATCCGGTGTCTCAAATTCATCAATACAGCATATAACTACAACAACAGCTACGGCAACAAGGTTTTGATGAAGATTTTGAATCTTATCAGGAGTAGGGCTGTCAATGGATACCCGAAAAATCCGAAATTCGTCCGCATCCGTATCCGAAAAGCGGATAATATCCGATATCCGAAAAAACGGATGCGGATACGGATACGAAGACATCCACATCCGAAAATTATCCATCCGGTCTTTATCAATATTATAGTACAAATTGTGTGTATTTTAGTATAATGAAAGATATTTATTTGTTGTTTTATCAAGTTAATAGTTTATATTATATACGTTTAATGCTTATCAATCGCTCAAAACTATTTATTATTGCCATATTTGTTTATATTTAACACTTTTATGATCAATTGGATTGAAAAAAATGTATGTTAAACTTAAAATTTATATTTATATTTCTTGATTTATCGCTCGTTAGCGGATAGGATAATTATCCGATATCTGTCCGTATCCGCGGATGCGGATATCCGATATCCGAAAATCATTTCGGATGCGGATGCGGATATAACACTATCCGCATCCGAAAGTATCCGTTGACAGGCCTAATCAGGAGTTGTGATATTGACTTCAGAAATAAATCAATAAATCATGTTCGTCGGATAAGAAACGTTCGTCTATGCATTCAAACCAGAAATATCTTAAAAGTAAATTAGAACTGCTACACAATTAACTTATAACCAATATGGACAATAAAGAATTGGAGGGTATTGACCTGCTGATATTGAGGCATCGTATAGGCGCTCGTATAAGCCATATTGTACGATGGCGCCATCACCGGTGCGTTCACTGCTGGTATGGTCACAGCCGGCACATTCAGTGCTGGTAAACTGACAGTTGGCACGGTCGCGGCAGTTTGTAGATGGAAAGGGACAGGAAAATATGTGGTACTTGTCGTCGACATCTTATATAATTTTGAATCGATGGAATATAAACTAAATTCGATAGAAAATATGAATTTGGGAATTGAATTTGATCGATCGATCAAATGGTCGGATGATAAACTCGAAATTGGATTCTGAAAAAGACTCTGTTTAAAAGGTGAAACCCAAAAGAAAGGATTTCGAATCAGTATAAAAGAAGGTTCTGGTTTGAGAAGTTTCTGGAACAATGTGGTGTAAGTACAAAATCGTTTCCCAACTGCTCGTGGCACAAAAGTTAGCAAACAGTATAAATATACTTTTATTGTCCAATGGGCTTAAATTGTTTAGGCAAACCAAATTGTTTGAAAATAATAAAATAAAGAACATGTCCTATTCAATCTCTCCAACATATTTATTTTTATCTTAAGTGTTTAACTTGTGGAGAATAGCAATGTAAAGATAAAATGATAAAGTAGATAACATTAGGGATTTTTATACCGGTTCAAACTTTTCGTTTTACGTCCATTCTTAGACTCCTTTAAATTTAAACTAATGCACTCACTTAACCTTGAGGAATAGGTGGTACAAACGCTTGAACTACCGAACAGAACTTCGAGCCTGAAGGTCTCTAGCAGGGCTTCGTTTACAAATAAGTAGAGTTGTTTGTGACTGCATATGCTCTTGTATAGCACAAATTAGCCAATAAGTACAATCTTCCTATAATCTTCTTCTGAGTGATATATTGAGTGCTCGTGAAGAAATATAAAAGTTTTGATCACAAGAGTTGTGTTCTTGAATGAGCGTGTAATCAAAAAATAATATAAACTCCTATGAATTGCTTATGAATTCAAATCAAGGTAGTGATAGAAAGAATTGATTCTTTGAATTTGAAAATCGATCGCTTTAAATAGATAACCGAAGAATGTAACTGTTAATGAAGAGAAACGATCAAGGGAAAGAGTTGCATCCTTTGTTGAGGAGAAGTGTCTCTTCACGGAGAAGAGAATCTATTCAGAATTTTGAATTTAAAAATAGCTGTTACGACGTTCAATTGATTGAATGAAATCAACCACCCGACTGGATTTGATCAAAAACTATCGTTTCAAAACAGAGAAGAAATAGTGTAAAAAGCAGGCAGTTTTAGTCGACTGAAATTCTCAATTCAGTCGACTGAATTGGAATTTTAGTCGATTTATCACTGTTAGGGTATAAAAAGTGTATATGTGCACGGATTTAGTCGACTGGGAGAGTTTATTCCGTCAACTACGTGATGTGAATTTTTGTTTTTAAACTTTGAAACTTTGAAATCGATTTTGTGATCAAATACGTGTGTATGTATACCACTTAGAAGAGATTTTAATAATTTTTATAACTCTAGACTAAGACATTGTAACAACCCTGTTGTTAATACCTAATTAATTACGGTTAATTATGGTTAATTAATATTTATTGGGATTTTGTAATATAAATTGTGAAATTAAAATTAGTTTTGTATAATTGATTTGATTATCGATTCTTAGCATTTGATAATTGAAATAAATTATTAGTAAGAAAATAAATTTTAATTTTTCAAATTGGATTATTTTGATTATCAAATATAATGGGATAATATTTACTTTAAATAAAGATTTTGATTAAAAAGGACAATAACAATAACTTGTGAATTTGTAAAATAGAGTTTCAACCTTTGGATTTTTGTTTCATATTCTTAAGCATTAATAAAAGGTTTAAAGCCTAAATAGATAGCTTAGTTTTTTGGTTAGTTAAATTCAATTTAGTTAGTGTAGAAATAAAATAAAAAAACTAAGTGTGTGAATTAATTTATTTTGTTGGACTTTTAGTAATAACAAGCCCATTAGTATACCACCACTTCTAAATTTAACCTTAGCCTATCTACCCAAAAACTTCCTGCGAACAAAATGATTCACGTTTCTTCTTTTGCAAAATTCTATTTGAAATTAGAGAAAGAGGAAACACTAAAGAAAATAAAATTTCAGCCAATCACGGTAATGGTATCTCGTTGAAAGCAAGGAGGCGTAAGGCCTAGGTCTAAGGGGAGGTCGAGGCGCTGGTTCGAGCAAGGCAGAGGCTGGCGAAGACCTAGGGCATTGTGGCAATCGTTATTTCGTTAGCAATGGTTTTGGTGAGAAACCCTCACACTATCTATCTCTATAAATCCAAGAGTTGATTTATGCTAAATTCAATTTGATTGCATTAACTGGAATTATTGTTTGTCGATAATCTTAGTTATTGTAGAATAAAACCCTTTGTCAAGTTAAGTATAAACCAAAATTGTTTATAGTGTAAAGTAAAAACGCTAGAACTAGTAGATGCTTATTTAATTATGAATGTATGCATGCTTGTTGTATTGCCTAGCAGCTGATCAATATGAAGTATCACTCGCCGGAACTCAAACCCCCATCGACCAGAGCCAACCTGGAGCCTCATCGGCTCCAGGAATGTTGGTGACCGGTGGTTCACTACCAGTGGACGAAACTGCAATCGATTTGGTTGCAGAATTTTGTTTTACTTAGTTCTGCCATATTCCCGTATGTTTGTTCGTCTTGTTCTTGCTGAAATGTCTGTTAGTTGATCTTCTGTTCTGGGTAACTTGTGATGTCTTTGTGAGCTTGAATGCATTAAAAGTCTTGTTGAAAATTTGGTTATATAAGTGTTAAACATGATATATGAATGAATGGGTAGCAAATTGTTTTACAAACTCAGGATTAAAACCTATTTAAGAGCAGCAATACATATAAATTGCAGTTTGTTTTGAGACTTGGAATTCAACCTATTTTAGTAAGCGTACTTTCATTTTTATAGTCTTAGAGTTAATATTATAAAACTAGTATGTAGCCCGTGCCGATGGCACGGGTTTAGGTTTTGCTTGACATAACCTACCTAGGTTATTTGTTGAGTATGTGTAATTTGATTGGTGGTAAAGTTGTTAACAACATGATTAGTAAGAATTTTTTTTTGTAATCTTAAAACGCATACAACATGCACATATTTTTTTTCCATTTCGTACAATATGAAAACCAATAGAGTGTAGCAGTAGAATGAATTCATTTGTTTTAGAATCCGTATAATAATAGTGTAGGGACAATAAAAATTTAACACCAGAAAACTGCCTTTTCTTCTACAACGAAAGATTTAACAAAAAATTAAGAAAAAGCACAGAGATTTCATGCTATCTCAATTGTGTGATGACAATAATGAAAATGTAGACTTGCAGTTCATTAGAGTGAAAAAAAGAACGATGTTGATGAGTTTGTCCACGGCAATAGCATTTTTTTTGTTCCTGATCTTCTGTAGTGGAAATAAAAACCTGAAAAAATAAATGTTTGTATTATTTTGTAGAAAAATACATGATGGTTTATTAAAAGTGAACTTTTGAGTAAACAACAATGTACGTTTTTAGTCTGACCTTTCATGGAGAATCACAATAAAACCTCTGGGTAAACGATATTTGCAGTGGTTGTTGCTTCAGGTGACGGTAGTAAGATTGAAATTCTACTAAACGTAGTACATCTAGATAATGCAACGTACAATTGTCCATGACTAAACACTTCGGTGCGTAAATCAATACCGACGTACTTCATGAATTGACCCTGTGCTTTATTGATAGTCAGTGCATAAGCAAGCTTAATAGGAAACTGACGCCTTGACATGTTTATAGTTAATTCAGAAGATGATGGTTGAATAGATATTCTGGGTATGAAAACAAAATGACCAGCTTTATCCCCAATAAGTATTTGAGCTTCAATAATCCGTGTTGCACATCGGATTACTATTAGTCGTGTTCCATTGCAGAGTCCTTCTTTTGGAGCTAGGTTTCTAAGTAGCATAATTGGGCATCCAACTTTAAGTTCAAGTTTGAATGGTGGTAATCCAGTGCATTCTAATGAATTTAGGAACTCGCTTGGATAACGATCATTTTCCTCATTTTCCGCTAACTTATCGGCAGCAAGGAAAACGTAAACATCACCCTGGCATTTTTGTAGACATGCATAATTTATTGCGCTCACATCTTCATTACGTGCTGAGAGAATAGTTCTCTCCTTTAAAAAAGTTGGATATCCTTGTTCGACAGTAAGTTGTGGATAAATAGTGTCAATTAATTTAGCAAGGGTATTGCATTTGTGTATCATTGATAGATCAATGATTTGTTCAGGCGTTGATCCAATCTATATAAGAATAAAATTGTAAAAAATAGATTATATTAAACATTAAAACATTGACATATTTAGGTTAATATGAGGGTAATAGTAGGTCATGATAAAAGTTGTACCTTGTTTAAATATTCAGCAAAAGCACGACTCTCAACCTCTTCCAAGTTTAGCCGCATGTTTTTGTTTAGTGATAATACATGAATAAGAGGCCACAATGTCGATCGTCGCAGGGTTGATGCAACGATATCTTCACGCGTTCCCTTTGGGATAACTGGTAAAATTCGACGAAAATCTCCTCCCAAAACAACCGTAACTCCACCAAATGGCTTCGTGCTATCTCGAATATCTTTCAACGATCGGATCAACTATTTCAACACAAAATCGATGTTGCATCGGCACTTCATCCCATATAATGAGGCGTGTTTGTCTTATGAGCTCGGCTGTGATAGATTGTTTTGTAAATCCGCACACTGAATCTTCTAATGGAACCAGGAACGAAATCGAGCACTTTGAATGGAACCAGAAACCAAGTCGATCACCAAAAATTGCCTCGCGTCGCCTCCACCGATCACAAATAATTACATAAATTAAAACACAAATATTTAATTGTTTTGTGGATCAGTGGGTAGAACAAATTCATATTACATGGTAAATCTAATGATGTCAATTGTTATGTCAATGCTAATGTTAAATAACATTCAATATGAACATTTCAATTAGCATTTCTTAACTAAACTTTTTTAAGCTTTCAAATTTTATAATCATTTGTAAAATTATTTTGATGATGCAAATTAATTTGTAAATAGATGCGAAGGACTCCGAATTAGGTTTAGAGATATAAACATGTTTAACATTTAAGTTACATACAATAACTAACTTGCAACACTCAATCTAAACAGTTGATGTTATTCATAACTCAATTAACCAACATGTCATATATCAATCCAAACCGATTGTAATCTTCATAATCAGCTACCAAGTTTAGGAATAAGCAAATAAAAAATTAATGAAATTGAAAAAAAAAAGCATAGCAGAACAATAATGAAATTAGAACTAAACATCAAAACCCAATCACCCAAGCTTTATGGGTTTGGAACCCAAACTATCAATCATCCAAGCAAAATGGACTTTGTAGTCCGCACATTCACTCCCGACTTGAGCGCTCCCGTTAATATCAAATTCTATAAATAATCAACAACAAAATAGAAACAAACCAAAAAAGGAAATTAGTTCAAATACTCAAAATAAAAAGTCACGTAAAATAAAAATTGAGTAATAAAATGTTTTATTTTTTTTCAAATAATATAATTCATATTACATAATTCACACATCAAATGTTGAAAGAATTTCCTTTATTTAATTACATAAGTCATATTGGTTTTCTTAAGAATGTGCTATAATTATCTGCAAAAAGGAATAATGTAGTTGGAGAATCAAATTCAAAAATACAAAATATAATATTAGTTATATATATACGTCAATTACTAATGGTATTGAAAATCTTTCACAATGAGTAAATGCTAAATTAATAATACTTGTGACTTTTTGAAAGAAAACAATCCGTCGTTATGCTTAATTTTCATATCAATTTCTTAAATGTGAAGCCAATATATAATCTTGAATAATTTCAATTACTTTAAATATTGATCATCTAAAACGGTAAAAAATAATAGGTCATGCATATCTTAAGGAAATCTAATGAACTTAAGGAGATTTAATGTTAAGAAATGATGCACTTAAGGACATACTTAAGGACATGTAATATAAAATAATCCGTTGTTATGCTTAATTTTCACATCAATTTCTTA
The DNA here is from genome assembly GCA_030737815.1 of Allium fistulosum. Lineage (NCBI taxonomy): Eukaryota > Viridiplantae > Streptophyta > Magnoliopsida > Asparagales > Amaryllidaceae > Allium > Allium fistulosum. The sequence continues at coordinate 1,128,109,970 of CM060902.1, forward strand.
AATGTGAAGCCAATATATAACCTTGAATAATTTCAATTACTTTAAATATTGATCATCTAAAACGGCAAGAAATAATAGGTTATGCATATCTTAAGAAAATCTAATGAACTTAAGAAGATTTAATGTTAAGGAATGATGCACTTAAGGACATGTAATATAATATTAGCAATATATAATTCAGTTACACTCGACTATACCAAAAGGCAGAAATTTTTTATATGAAAAATTGCAAAATTAGCAAAACTTACCTCCAATGGCATTGGCACCATTTTTCAATACTATATTTATGTACGACCTAATTTCATAATCATTTCCACAGTGTTATCTAATATACACTTTTGTAAATAGGAATTCTAAAAATATATTGAGCATTGCAAGGATAGAAGGCAATGGTATGTAATCATATAACAATGATATCGAAACCTAGTGTAATTAAGGGAAGCCAATCATAAGGAATAATTTATTCAAGGAAATCTAAAGCAAGGATATATAAAGATAGTATTCAAGATATACTAAACTATAATTTATGCCTATAACGGTAGTAAGATGTAAGATTTTGACCACGTGGAAGAATAACAGATTATTAAAGCTATAAACCTTTTGTGTAGAACATAAATATATTTACGCATTACCAAATTTGATCATCGTTTTAATAAATGCCAAATTAAACATTGAACATTGCAAGGAATGATATGATACCTGATGGATATCGACATTCATGTGTCAATAATTACTGATAAATATCTACTCTTCAGAGTTAAACCATTAATTTGTTTTTTTAATCAGAAAAATACATGAAATAGACAACATCAGGGATAATGGATGTATTGTCCAAAGAATGAGTCAATAGCCATTGAATCATAGATTTAAGAACTTACACCTGCTATAAGTGCAACTGCGTTAAAAATATCATTATACCATCCTATGGATATTAACTAAATAAATACTACAAATTAGATCGATTTGCAAATCAAACACGATAATTCTAAAAACATATGAAAAAATAACCACCGAAGCTTGAGTTAGAATAGATAAATTCTTACAGTTAGAATAGGTAAACAAACAATGTTATATAGATAAATACTTAAAGTGGCATGAACAATAATTTCCATATACTTGAGATCAAATTGTTGTTATAAAAATTCAGTCAATAAGTTGAGAACCTAATTTTTAAATTGGATATTCTCTAACTCTGGAATTGATGAGTCTTATAGTCAGCTGGCCAGAGGAGTTAAAAAACTATACGGTCACCATTATGAAATTTTGAGACAAATTGGTAATGGCGTTATCTTCCATTTCCTCATGTTACCGCAATATGACATAAATTTTTTGAAAAGTTTGTCCAACAATATTTCACCATGAATGGAAGGAAAAGGAAAAAAAGATTCGTTGTGCACATTGGTTTTGACTTTTTAACGGATTAATTTATTCCTAATTAAGTTGCTTACTTTATAGGTTACTCCCTTAAAAAAATGCTTGTCTTAAATATGATGCATTTGGAAGTTATAACGCTAGAAATTGAATTACAACGATGGGGACCTGTTTTTATAATTTATATATTTAAATCCACTGCCCGAAGAAGCCACCTTTTAGATTCCCTTCATTGAAGCTCCTCTTACCATAAAAGATATTATGTAATAGGCAGGTAACATAATTGTGTAACACCGGTTTGTAAATAAATGGCAACACCAAATTATGAATTAAATCTATAAATATCACAAAACCAAATTAGTTGTTTCCTAATAAAAATACCATTCCCTAAGAACTAAACAATGAGCACATGGATACATGAATCGTATGCACTCTATTTTCAATACACTCACAAGAATACCCACTGTCGTTATTGCCCTTGTTGAAAAGTCTAACAATGTTCCCTGCATTTTTATTAGAAAAATAAAGTAGAAAATAAATATCCTGTTAACATAGAAAATAAGTTCTTTATTCAAAGGATGGGCAAAATTCCTATTAAGAGAAGTTTTTGTAATTTTACTTTAAAAAGTCTTTAAACTTTACACTCTCATAATAAGTATGCATAATTAAGAAGGGAGGACTTGGTGGAGTTGACATCATCACAAACATTGTCTGCGGATAAACATTGGCAGAAAAGTGATATTTTTTTGATGAAACCAACAAACACAATGGAATAATGAACAGTGGTTAACATACTAAGAATCAACGCAAATCAACATCAATGCAAGCAATACATGTTGCATACAGAGAAAATATTAACCATGAATCGAAATATAATCAACTGAAACAACCATTATTAATGAAAATAAAAACTATGGAGAAGAGAAGAAGAGAGGAATACCTCAATTTTGAGCAGTTGCTGCTTACGAAATTCTGACTCACCTCTTCATCGGATTGTGATAGATAGAGGAACGTACGTGGAATTGAAACTACCATTACGTGGATGTAAGAGCAAGGTTTCATGAAGTTGATGGGAGGACGTGGGAGAGGAAGTTTGATGAATATACATGTAGTACAGGTGGAGGTATAAAATGGAGACGAAAAGGATTAAAGAAGTTAGAAAAGTTGAAAAGCAGGGTGGATCGTGGAATACTGGAATGTATTACGTGTAGTGGATGGGATGGAGAAACAGAAGCCGCATGATATAAATTGTGATGATAAATCTTGGCCACTCTTTGTCTATTGTTTATATACCCAGGGATTTTATTATATAGATGAATGGACTTTAAAAAGAAGAGTTTGTATATAAGTATGCTGGTTTCGAAATTTAACATGCTTATATTAAAGGACCTGACACATTTTGCCTGGGTGTACATCTTTTCTTTATTGTTTTGAACTCAAAAAGTGTGTTTTGCTTTAAACTAGTTCAACAATATGCCCAGGTATTAAATGCTTTGGTCCCTGTTGTTTTAGTAACTATGAAAGTAGAATACATATATGTATATCTTGTATTTGCTAGAGTTGTTATCGGTTTAGTACAATATTCAACAAGTTTATAATCCTACAACCTTATGTTCACTAAATAAATGCATTCTAAGAGGTTAAAAAAAAGTGTCAGGTAGGGAGGCTGCATATGTACTATGCTAGACCATGTAATAAAAAGTTAGTGATAGGCTTATATGTAAATTGTAATATCCTGACATGCTTTTGAATATAATGGTCATGCACTCTGTTATGTTTGCTGTCTAGTTTGTAGCAAAGTTTATGCACAATTTGGAAATTATTTTATTTATTTCACAACTCCTTGCCATGAAGTTGCATGCATTGTTGGTCACCTGATGCCTTATTGTTTTGGAAAGAGTAGCCTATGTAATAAATGTAAGTGACAGGCTATGTATTATAAGCATGAACAGCCACTAAATTTTAACTAGTTATTCATATACCTCTGCCTATCTTGCTGTTCTTGGTTTTCCAACTAAATTATTACTAGCTAAGATGCAATATATTAGAAGCTTGGACAGGAAGAATTTTTAGTTGTTCTTGATGAGTTAGTATCATGCTTTTCTACTCTTTTTCATGCGCTTACTATATAATGTGTTGGCATTGTTTAATATTTAGCTTGATAATATAAACATTTATATAAACACTAAACTTCCAAGGTGGTTGTAAAAAGATCTTATAAGAGAAGTTTTATTATAAAACATAGATTTCTAACTTAATGTTTATAATAGAAAACTTAGTTTATTTCATAATAAAATGGTTATAATTAAATATGGATTTAAAAGAGTAATTAAAATAGTTTAAAAAATATAGTTTTGTGAATGATAAAACTGTATGGAAATTTGAGACAACCTTGTGTATATAAGTGAAACCTTGGAAAAATTCGGGTTTATGGAATATTTTTTGTTAATAAGTGAACATTTATTTTAATTTAAATAATAAATGGACTTATGGAAATCTATAACAAGTATTTTAAACAATAAACTCAAAAGAGAAAAATATTTTGAGAACCTTAATTCTATAATTTGAGGAGTACTAATAATTGACTTAGTGTTATCGATTGGTTTAAATGCTTTCGAATAACGCTTCATCAAATATGGTATAACTCGTTGAATAGAATGTTTGAGTGGAACTTACTAGCCCATTAGAAAATACTCGAATTTCATCGGGTAGTATGTGATGTCTTGGTTAAATTTGTGTGATTGCTATTAGGAAGTATTTTACACTTTAAAGTTGTAGTCTCTTCTGGTGTGCGATAAGTGGTTGCTAGATCCGTAAGAGAATGTAGTTCAGGTTTTTCAGTGGTATCCATAATAAGTGATATTTACTAGCTTTTAGTAAATACTTGGATTTCACCATACGGTATGGGACGTACTGGTTAAATCGTAGTAGTTACTGTAGGCGATTGTATTTGGCACTCTAGAGTTTACTCTCTTTTGGTGTGCGGCAAGTGGCTGCTAGATCCTTAAGAAGTTACTCTTGGATTTTTTTTCAAGTGTAATAATCTAAAATAAATCTAAAAGATTCGGTCATGACTGCAATCCTTGAGATCGTCTTGTGATTCCCGTCCTATGTACGATCCCCAGTATCGGATCGGTTCATGTGATACCAAATTGTTTGTTTGTTTGCTATGGTTCTGCGTACGATCATTATGATCGTTTTGAGTAAGATCTCTTGGATTTTGGATATTTGGATCCTGGATATTTGGATTCTATGACTATTCTGTGTTCGTGAAATAAATATATATCCTTGGGTTTTGTGTTCGTGAAATAAATAAATATTCTTGTGTCTTGTGTTCGTGGAATAAATGTGTATTCTTGTGTCTTGTGATGGATGCTAAGTAAGTTAATTCATTTATTCTATGTTTAGTGACTAGTTCGTGTTTGTGACTTAAATTTATAACCCTATTCTGAGTTAAATTAATTACTTGACTCGTTATATTCTGGACATCTGTATTTACTTATACGTTGTTTATTCTTTCGTTATATTCTGTTCTCACTCTATTAGATATTTAGAGATAGTCTAACCCGGATGTTATTTTGCTCGGGTCATGCCGAGACTTTTCAGGTTACATGACAAGTTGACCTTTGGATGTTTGGGCTAGTAAGGAGATAAACACCTTTGACTTTTTAGTTTATCTCATTTAGAAAATTTGTGAATATGTTTATAAGATGTACAATTGAGATTAAAGAATTGTAAAACTGTATAACAATCGAGTTTAGTGTTTCACTTTGTAAACTCAAAATTTATATATGTATAAGTTGAGATTTATTCCACTGTGATCTGCGACTGTTATTTATATGATATATTATTCTGATTCTGAGAAATCGGTGTGTCTATTACTTTGTATAACACGGTACACGTCAAACTCAGTTCAGATATTAAGTAAAAAGGTATAAATGACGTGTCTGTATTAGTATAAAGATATATTCACATTCGATTGCCCTTAACAAGCCGTATTCTTCAGATTAGCAGACGACATTACTTGTAATGTTTTTTGCTAATCTGGTTATTACGGTGGGGTCGTTACAGACATTATGACTGATATTACATTATTCCGTCATCATGGTCTTCTTTTTGTCAAGTACGTCTCTTCGTTGATAGATATCTTTTTCTGCGCAAGTGGTTAGTATACATGATATACTCTTGTTTAGTTATCACCATCAAAACATCAAAGTATGAGGTTCTAACATTCTCTCGATTTGGTTTAGTAAAAAACAAAATTGTGATACACTCTCGACGTGTGAAGCAGATTATATCTTTGTTGCTTTGGCATGTGCACAAGTTATCTACATGCAACATACTCTTAGATATTACAGAATTCTTCTTCAAAATTTTTCGATTTATTGTGATAATACAAGTGCAATAAACTTGTCAAAGAATCCAATAAAACAATTTTGTACCAAACATATTGATATTCGTCATCATTTTCTACGTGACAACATAGAAAAAGATGTGATATCTCTCAATTTTGTATCCTCTAAAAATCAAATAGCAGACATATTTACTAAACCTCTTAATGAAAACAGTTTCACCAAGTTACGTCGCGAATTTGGTATTGTATCTCTACAAGATTTAAGTTAATAAAATAATGTACATGTTTGCTATTAAATTTTTTTAAACTTCTTCTCAGAATAATAGATAAGCTATTCTTAGAAAATTATTTGTTAAAATAAAATAATATAACTATTCACTACCACAAATAAATAGTTAAAATTTATACGGTTAAACTAATATACGCCCTAAGATTAATTTACTAAAAATAATATTCTAGTTTATATATAAACCAAGCTTTCATCAATAAAATGCACAAAAGAATATTTAAAAAAAACTCTTCTTAAAAGCTCTCAAAATGTCTTCTAACAACGATTCAATTTATTCTTCAATCGATTATAGTTCACTTTCTTCTAAAAGCTTATATTCATCTCCATCAAAAACAACTCCTTCTTCAAATAAATCATCTTCTCTAAAGATCATTCCATCACCTATATACCACACCGGTTACTCTCTACAAGGAAAGAAAATCAAACAGTCAATTAACTTTGCATCATCATCCACCGATAACCAAATTGATAAAATTCATCGCTATCAACAAGAAATGATGGAAGTTCAAAAAGAAATGTACTACAGATAGCACGGACAAGGAGCACATCTTAATTTTCTTGAAAGATGTATTCTAGCAATTGTGGACATTCACCAACCAAGAATAGCATACGTAAAAACTATCCTCGTCTAACAGAAGCTCTAGTCAATAATTACGACTTAACTCCAAGAAACTCTTGAGAACCAGGGCCATCGAATGAATATTAGAATCACATTTCCGTTCGTACAAATAGGTTGTCTCCACTTATTCCTTCAAATGAGCAAACTAAAATTGAACCAAACTCATGGAAATAGGTACCTACAGAAGAGTCTGATCCCAATGAAGAAAAATAAATAAATACGATTACTGTTTTCATATTTAATTCATATATAGATAAAATTTGTATTTGTTTACATTTTTATTGAAAATAAATAAATTATATCATAAAAAAACATGAAATAATCAAACGTAATAGAAGGTCTAACTCAAAATTTTGAAAAACTTACACTTTTAAAAGAAACAACAGGTTCAGTCGATTGGACGAGAGTTAGAAATTACATCAACACAAACTCAATCACTAAAACAAGAATCTAGTTGACTGACCGTAAGTACTTCCAAAATTTTCCAAACCAGTACAAAATTCAGTCAACAAGTCGCAAGCGCTTAAAATTATATTACACAGGTTCAGTCGACTGAACCGAAAAATCCAATCAACCGAATCAACCCATTTTTTTCCTAATTCCTTTTGACCTTCAATTATGTCAAATTCAGTCGACTGCATCCCTCTTTCAGTCGACTACCTCCATCTTTTTAAGTTTGTTAAGGGTAAGAATGGTCAAACAGGTACATCTTTTCATGAACCTACCTATTCAATCCCTACCCACCTATTCAATGCTTTATATTTCTAAATACCAAACTCTCAATCACTGCATCATCTTCTAGAAACCTAAATCTCAAAAACTACAATCTCTCAAAATTCAATTCTTCAATGGTACCAAAGAGACGAGAGCATCTGCCTCATCAACCGGTCCTTCCGCAACTCAAATCAAAGACTGACTCTACAATGATGCTGTCACACAACGTTTTGATAACATGAAGAGCGCTAGAATCTTCGAAGGATCCCACATCAAATTCAATGATTTTGGAAGTTATGCAATCCGGGAACTTGCCGAGGCTAATCATATCGATTCTGTACTAAACTTTGATGCCAATAATGTCAAAATCTATCCTTGGTAAAACTCTTTTATGCCAATCTTAATTTAGATCATATAAATCCGCACAACAAAGAAGATTGCATTTGGACTATTGTTTGCGGAATAAAATTTAACTTCCATTACAACAGATATGTCATATTTTGAAATGTTCTTCGGAAGGTGAAGATTTAGATGACATCGTAGTTAACATGCATGTCCATGATGAAGTAAGTAATCGTTTTCTTGCCGACATTTAGTTGAACTAAAAGCAAAATCCCTTCGTCCTAAGAAAAGAATAATGCATAGGACTCTGACTCACTCCATTCAACTTAGAATTGGGAGCTATGAGAAAATTTACAAACATGACTTTTAAGCCCTTTACGTCTTATGGAACCAACAATATGAAAATTGGACAAAAGTTATTTTGGAGGAATTTCTAACTTTCAACCAAAGTAGGATGAAAACAATTCATTATGGGGCTTATATAATGCGTATCTTGTTGAACTTTGGAGTGCCTCTTCCAATCTCCGAGTTCACCACCATTGGCTCTCTCAATTCTAAAACTCTTAGTCTCATGGGTCTTCCTCATAGAGTGATGCATCGTAATATTATATTTTTGAACAATGGAAAGCAAATAGAGATGCCCGTCAACCCTAACCTACCAATCCTATGCAGCCTCCTTTTCTCAAGCAGATCAAGCCCAACATGATGAAAATGACATAGAGGAAATAACCATGGAAACCCAAACTAGATAATCCTATGCCACTCTATCTTGAAACCAAAGCTAGCTTGATCGTCGTCTTTCATGAGTTGAGCATACCATCACCAAGTGGATAACAAGCTCGATAAAATCAAAGGCTTCTTGAACAAGATTTAGGATAAATTATCATGTGCTTCATCCACTTCAGCTCATATACCTTCAAAAGAAGATCTTCCTAATCTTGAACATCTAACATGAACATCATCAAAGGAGGAAGAGGGAGAACATTCAGTTGAGCATGGCAAGACAAGTGGAAGTCATGACTATTAAAGTTTGGTAAGATGGCTCTTGTTTCATCTATCTTAACTTATGCATTTTCAGTTTTACTTGAGTGTTATGTTGTGAGATAATTTCTGTTTCTTTCAAAACTTATGTTGTGTTTGGTAGTTGTTTGTGTTTATGTTGTTTCTGTTCATGATAAATATTGTTTATTTTGTGACAATATGATTCATCATGTTATGGTAAGTAATGTTCTTGTGCTATCATCTGTGTGACTTTTAAAAAAACGTGATTATATTATAAATTCTCTTAACATATATACTTTGTTGTTTTGGAAAAGCATTGAAATAAGAGGGTTCCTCCCCTATAAATATTTATATTACTCCTACTGATATATATTTCCTTTATGTCGATGACAAAAGAGGAGAATAACTACAGCCATATGGACAGGGGGAGTAGACTTAGGGGAGAACTATCTATATATCGATTAATTTTAAAAATTAACTTGTATAGTTGTCATCATCAAAACATCAAAGTATGAGGTTCTAACGTCTTTCATTTTAAATTTTTTAAGAATATTATCATTTGATGTTTAACAATATTAATGAAAAAGCACACTAATTTTTTTTAAAACTAGTTGTTGAATGCAGTTTTCTACTGTTATACGGTTGTACTAATAAAATCAATGTATAACCGACGCAATACACTGAAAAAAATTGATATTATATATCCATATTCTATATATTTATATAATAGTATATATAACACTTTTAAAATTACAAAAATGCCTTGCATCTTTAACCCTTAATAATTGAATAAATCATGATACTTTTGTAATTTGCGCGATCCCACTATATCATTTTCTACCGTATAACACATCTTATTCTCTTTTCAAATTCTATGCATTTCTCGGTAATTTATTAAAGAATAAATCAATAATTATTGAAGAAAGGTTTCAATAATTAATCAATGGACAAATATTAAATCCATTGAAATTCTTACTTTTGATTCTCTCTTCGTGGTTTCGTTTTTAACCATAATAAAATTAAATTTCCTCATCAAGGAAATAGATAATGATCTAAGCTATCGAAGTACGACAACATATATATGTAAGCAAGGAGACTTTTATGTAACAACCCGGAATTTTGAGAGGCTATAAATTTTAAATTTGAATGTGTAATCAATTGATAGTTGAACTTGATTAATAAAAATATGATGAACTAACTCCTAAAAATATGTTTTATGGTTTTAGTAAGAAGCAATAGAGTGGTGACATAAATGGGTGAAGTATAGTAATTTTTGAATGTGGTTTAAATAAAGAATACATGATTAGTAAAGTGATTAAGAAGTAAACAAGAAATAAATCGAAATGAAATGGGTAATACAAACCCTAGGCCCAAGCCCATTTATGTCTATTCTTTCATTAAGAAAAGTATTCTAGTAATTTACTTCATCCCATATCATCCACATATCATCTTCACTCTCTATTTTTGTTTACAGCTTTAAACCCCATAATGCTCTATTTTCGTTTTCAGCTTTAAACCCAATAATGGCCTCTCTTCTCAAATACTTGAAAAACCAAATAAATATCCAAAAATCATGAAAATTTAAATGGAGCTTCTTAACATCTATATACACGACTAGAAGTTGTTAGTACCTTAGGTTTTGGTTTTAATGATAACAACTATATGACATTATATAAAATATAGATACTAATGTTTTATCAAGATATATATAGTATATAGTGTAGGATATTAGGCAGGTGTTGATTAAGAAGACTGTACGGTATCAAGAGTAGATTCAAGATGCTGATATCAAGAGTAGATTCAAGATGATGATAATTGAAGACTCATGAGTATTGAAGAGTTGCAGATTTCAAGATATTCCAGATAAGTTATAAAGTCGTAGAATTTATGTTAAAACCTTGATAGCACTTTCCCGATCTCTCTCCTTCTCTAATTCTGTTTTAAATTTTCTTTTCAAATATCCTGGTTTTAAAATAATCTTTTCAAAATATTCCTCAAAATGATTTTCAATCTCTTAAACTAATAAAGATATTATTTTAGTGTTTTTAAGTTTATATATGTATTGAATTTTTGCTTATGCTTTAATAATTTATAACTATTTTGATTATATATATATTATTTACATTATATTGAATACTTTTATTAAATCTTGCAAAATTATACTATAAAGTTTTATTATGTTATATTTTGATTAGAATGTGTATAAACTATATTTAAATGATTCTACAAAGTATCAAATTATTTTACAAAGAAATGGATTTTCAAAATAATATTTTTAAAGTATTTTTCAATTTTATGAGAGTATGTCGACATACTCTATCTATGTATGTCAACATAGTGGTCGTAATTTTCAAAATTCAAATTTGAATGAAAGTGTCATTTCGTCATATCTCTTCGCGAATGGATATGACCGTTGTTTTCCTACATATACCAGACTTCCAAACAAAATTTTAACATCTACTTTCTTATTCTTCTCTCCTCTTTTCACTCTCTTAATTCTAAATCAATTTCTATCCAAACTCTGCCGAAATTCAATCACAATCGAATTCAATCATCACTAGTTTGATTCTCCTTTATTTACTCTCTAATCTCTCTCATCTCTCTCACTCAAACTAAGATCAAAGTGCTATTCAAGAGTTATAGGATCAATTGTAATCAAGATCGAAGATCCGAGTCTGTGAAACTCTATCAAATCATACTACAATACTTGTGCGTGTGATTGTGACCCGTAAAATCAATTGGGTGTGCTTGGTAGCCCATAAATCTAGTGGGTGTGCTTGTAGCCCAAAAATCAAGTGACTCTACCCAAAGGTTGGGATTCTGGAGGATGTGTCTCGTAGCCTTGAAATTGAAATTGTATTTGCATTTACTAGTTGAAAAGAAATCCATACAAGGAATTGCGCGGGACTGTTTGTAGGGTCACTCCGAACTAGTATAAAATCCTGGTGTGTTCGTTCCTTTTTACTTTTACTACATTTACTTACATCTGCACTTTGATTCTGTGATTGTAAATTACATCATTCCAAGTAGAATCTTAAAGAATTTAAAAAATATTCATATAATCCATTAAACACTATTCATCCCCCTCTAGTGTTAATTTAGCCTTAAGGTCCCTACTCCGCTGGCTCACATTTGGTATGAGAGCATTGGTTTTCAAAGTATTCATCATTTGATTTTTGTAAAGTTTAAATGGCTACCAACACTGGTAATGGTACTATTAGTAGCACTGTTAATACACTTGTTAGTAACTCATTTTTCAAAGGATAATCTACTGCTAGACCTCCACTTTTTAATGGTAGTAATTACACATATTGGTCATGTAGAATGAAAATTTATTTATAGTCAATTGGTCTAGACACTTGGAATATCACACAAACTGAGTACACTGAATCCGAGACTAATTTTGCACAGTGGACTGTTGACCAAAAAGTTGTTGCACAAAGTAACTCTAAGGCTATGGATATGTCATTTTGTTCACTAGATAGAAATGAATTTAATAGAGTGTCTATATGTAAGTCTGCATTTGAAATTTGGAGAACTTTGAAAGCCACGCACACAATAAGGTTAAACAGACCAAAATTTCCATGTTGACAAACCAGTCTCAATTATTCAAAATAAGTCCACATCTGATATGTATAGTCGATTCCAAGATACAGTACACCCACTTATTGCACTAGGTAAAAGTTTTTCTAAGGATGATCAAGCTAGAAAAATCCTAAATTCACTTACTCCTGAATGAGATCAAAAGACTCTTGCAATCGAAGAGACTAATGACATTAGCACTCTAAAAATTGAAGAGTTAATTGGCAATTTAATGTCTTTTAAAGCACAAATGCAGGGTAGGAAAGAAAGCAAAGTAATAGAGAAGAAATCTATAACTTTTAACACAATGATAGATAATCTGCATTCAAATAGCGATAACGATGAAGAAAATGCATTCATGAAGGAATTTCAAAAAAGTTCTAAAATATAGGAAGATGAACAATTTCAAAAGAAATGACAACAAAAATACAGGAAGCGGAAGCAGAAGCAGAAATGGCATTAGATGTTATAACGACGATGAACCTGGTTATTCAAACGACATTGTCCACATCCCGATAAACGGAAAACTACACCAAACACCGATTCATCCAGAAAACGAAGAAGAGCCTATACTACAACATTAGACAATTTAGATACATCCTCAAGTTATAATGAATCAGATACAGAAATTGCTAACATGTGCTTTACAGCAATACATAGTTCAAAACAAAATGGTAAAATAGATCATAAAAGGGTACGCTTTTAATATATCAAAGTTTTAATTTCTTGAATGAATTTTTTTTGGTTCCTCTATTAGTTGTTAGGAATATCCTATAGATTAATAATAATATTGGTTGAATATTGTGTGATTATATTTTAAATTTAAATAATTTATGTATTTTAATAATATAATAATAATATATATTTAAAATTATTTTTTTGAAAATAAAATAACTATAAATAGATATATATAATAAAATAGGATATAGTTAAACAAAAATCATTTCTGAAAATTTCGACCTATATGTCGACATACCCCACATGCATATATCGACTATGTAGGCAGATTTTGAATTTCAATTTCAAATTCAAAATTTGAATTTCCCTCCACCTTTTCACCAACTCCTATGTTTTGAAAAGATGTCTCTTGAGCAGAGAACATGTCCTTTGATTCTCTATTTATTTACTCTATCTCCATCCATTCATTTTTCACTTTCATTTTCAAAATCAAAAATCATAAACTCTCTTATCTCTTCAAACTACTCTTCAATGGCATCCTCAAGCAATACTAAGGCAACCATGAGGCTTTCTAAGAAAATAAAAGAATATATTTTTAATGATCAAGAAGCCCTGCAAACCTATATTGAGTATATATCTTTCGGAAAAGTCTTTCCCAAAAGATTTGCTATTTTTGAAGATTTTCCTACTTATGATCATTTTAATTTTTGTTTGCAAAATGAAATTCTCGGTTTAATCGATGCTTCTTAAAATAATACCGTTTTTTATCCAAAATTGGTGAAGATGTTTTATGCAAATTTAAAAGGAAGTTTTATGATGAAAGAGAAGGAGAAGTTTGGAGTGGTGTCAAGGGGACACAAATTGTTTTAAATTGTGAACTTTTTGGTCACATTCTTGGATGTAAATCTAGTGGAATGGACCTTTCAACTTTTCAAATTGATTTTCAAAATCATGAAGTAATTCATAACATATTCGAAAGTGATGATGATTTTGAATTTAAAAGCAAAAACTTGCATCCAAAAATAAGAATTTTAAGCCTTCTTTTGCAACAAAGTATCACTCCTAGAATGGGTAATTATAATAACCCGATACAAAAAGGTTTCAAAGCTCTTTTTGCCATTTATGGTCAATACGATATAAATGGTCTCAAGTCATTTTGTATAAACTTTTTCCTAAAAATCTTTCTAAACATGGAAACACACTATTTATGGTGTGTATCTTACTCATGTTTCAACTATTTTAGTGTTGACCTTAACGGAGAAGAAACAATTGCTCGAAAAATATTTGACAAGACCATCATTTAACTTATGCATATTTCATCCTTTTTCGAGCCTTATGAAACACTTGCGGAAAAGGAACAAAGGTTGGATTGGGAAGAGGAGCAAGAAATAAAAGAAGAGGAGGAAGAGGAAGGAGAGGAAATGGAAGTGGAGGAGGATACTTCCTTGGAAAGTATCAATATGCCACTTAATCCTTTCAACAAATATCTTCTCAAAAATCAAGAGAACATCATTCACAACCAAAAAAAGCTTAAGAAATCTTTCTTAAAGAGATTTACCTCAATTTCCAACAAAATGGATAAATTCTTTGGGAAGATCATCAGCAAGGTTGGCGGTTCTTTTTCATCTTCATCCACATCTTTCTAGTTGTTTGTTTAAGCTATCTTTGTATTTGAATTTTCTAGTTTAATAGAATCTCATGTATCTTTCTTTTATTCCTTGTACTCATCCTTATTATCAATGAACATTCTACTTCTTGCTGTTATACATAGTCAATTAACTTTGGAATGTCATACAAATATAATAGTATAGGCCAAAACAATAGAATTGTAAAATAAAGTAGTTTTGAAAAATATGGTGCACATATCGACATATGCAAATCATGTATGTCGACATATAAAGGCCATTTTTTAAAATTTTTTAAAATTAAAAAAAAACTACCAAATACCAATTCATTTGAAACGACTTCTTACCCCTGTATATACCTATTCACTTTAGAAAATCATTATTTTCACTCTCTATCTTCACTCTTTTTCATATATAAACTTATCTCTCCAATAATAGCTTCCCTACATCAAAAACATTACGAAAACCTCGAACAAACTCTTGAATCATTCAAGAACATTCTTTCTTTCATCCGAAGAAACGAAAAGCACTTAGAATTGAGTCAATTATAGATGATCAAGGAGCAAAAAAGGCATTTTGATGCGATTTGGTGGATGATTTCTGCCTTGAACAAAGAAGAACCAACCATTAATCCAGAGTATATCATCAACAAAGATGATAAAGATTAGGATGCTATCAACGCGGATCCAATATTTGGCACTGCTGAATGGGTTAAAGTTCCTCGCAATGTCTGGTTTAAATAAGTTTGATTGTATATAAATAATAATTCTTGACTTGGTTTGGATTTGATTGGTTTGATTTGTATGGATTTGCTTGAATGGTGTGTGACATTAACTTTGTTGGATTGGATGAATATTTAGATTGATTATGATTATTTCAGGATTATCTAATTTTACATATCATTTAGTGTTTTTGTAAAATCGTTCTCATCATCAACATATATAATTCTTATATATATCAATAAGTATTTTATTTAGGGGGAGTTAGAGTTAGAGTTAGAGTAAGAGTTAGTGTTGGAGTTATAGTTTTAAATGCTTATTTTTGTTGATGACAAAGGGGGAGAAATATATATAAAATCTAGGCATAGATTAAGGGGGAGTTTTGTAACCTAGGGGGAGTTATATTATATTTTATATACCGAGTTGTCATCATAAAAAAAGGGGAGATTGTTAGTACCTTATGTTTTGGTTTTGATGATAACAACTATAGGACATTATATAAAATATATATACTAATGTTTTATCAAGGTATATATGGTATATAGTGCAGGATATTAGACAAGTGTTGATTAAGAAGACTGTATAGAATCAAGAGTAGATTCAAGATGTTGATTTCAAAAGTACATTCAAGATGATGATAATTGAAGACTCATGAGTATTAAAGAGTTTCGGATTTCAAGATAAGTTATAAAGTCGTAGAATTTATGTTAAATCCTTGATAGTACTTTCCCGATCTCTCTCTCCTTCTCTAATTTTGTTTTAAATTGTTTTTTAAATATCCTAGTTGTAAAATAATATTTTCAAAATATTTCTCAAAATGATTTTCAATCTCTTATATACTTATAAAGTTTTTTTTAGTGTTTTAAAGTTTATATATATATACATTGAATTTTTGTTTATACTTTAATAATTTATAACTATATTGATTTTATATATATTATTTACATTATATTCAATACTCTTATTAAATCTTTCAAAATTATTTTATAAAGTTTTATTAAATTATATTTTGATTAAGATGTGTATAAACTATATTTAAATGATTCTACAAAGTATCAAATTATTTTAAAAAGCAACGGATTTTCAAAATAATATTTTTAAAGTATTTTTTAATTTTTTGAAGAGTATGTCGACGTACTCTATCTATGTATGTCAACATAGTGGCCGTAATTTTCAAAATTCAAATTTGAATGGAAGTGTCTTTTCATCGTATCTCTTCAGGGATGGACATGACCGTTGTTTCCCTATATATACCAGACTTCCAAATGAATTTTTAACATCTACTTTCTTATTCTTCTCTCCTCTTTTCACTCTCTTGATTTCTAAGTCAATTTCTACCCAAACTCTGCCCAAATTCAACCAGAATCAAATTCAATCATCACTAGTTTGGTTCTCTATTACTTACTCTATGATCTCTCACATCTCTCCCACTCAAACTAAGGTCAAAGTGCAATTAAAAAGTTATAGGATCAATTGTAATCAAGATCGAAGATCTGAGTCTGTAAAATTCTATCAAATCATACTGCTATACTTGTGGGTGTGATTGTGGCCCGTAAAATCAATTGGGTGGCTCAGTAGCCAGTAAATCTAGTGGGTGTGCTTGTAGCCCGGAAATCAAGTGACTCTACCTAGAGGTTGGGACTCTAGAGGGTGTGTTTCGTAGCCTTGAAATCGAGATTGTATTTGCATTTACTAGTTGAAAAGAAATCCATACAAGGAATTGTGCGGGGCTGGATGTAGGGTAACTCCGAACCAGTATAAAATTCTGATGTGTTCTTTCCTTTTTACTTTTACTGGATTTACTTATATTTGCATTTTGATTCTTTGATTGTTTCTGTGATTGTTAAGTACATCATTCCAAGTAAAATCTTAAAGAATTTGAAAATATTCATATAATACATTAAACACTATTCGCCCCGCCTCTAGTGTTAATTTAACCTTATGATCCTTATTCCACTGACTCACATTTGGTATTAGAGCATTGGTTTTCAAAGTATTCACCATCCGATTTTTGAAAAAGTTTATATGGCTACCAACATTGGTAATAGTACTGTTAGTAAATCTGTTAACACACTTGTTAGTAACTCATTTGTCGAAGGACAATCTACTGTTGGGCCTCCACTTTTTAATGGCAATAATCACACATATTGGTCATATAAAATGAAAATTTATTTACTGTCGATTGATTTAAACACTTGGAATATCATATAAACCGAGTACAGTGACCCCGAGACTAATTTTGCACAGTGGACTGCTAACCAAAAAGCAGTTGCATAAAGTAACTCTAAGGATATGAATATATTATTTTTGTCCATTAGATAGAAATGAATTTAATAGAGTACCTATATGTAAGTCTGCATTTGAAATTTGAAGAACTTTGAAAGTTACACACGAAGGCACAAGCACGGTTAAACAGACCAAAATTTCCATGTTAAAAAACCATTTTCAATTATTCAAAATGAGTCCATATCTGATATGTATAGTAGATTCCAAGGTATAATACACTCGCTTATTGCATTAGGAATTATTTTTATAATGAGGATCAAGTTAGAAACATCCTCAATTCACTTACTCCTAAATGGGATCAAAAGACTCTTGCAATCGAAGAGGCTAATGACATTAGCACTCTAAAAATTGAAGAGTTAATTGGCAATTTAATGTCTTTTGAAGCACAAATGCAGGGTAGGAAAGAAAGCAAAGCAATAGAGAAGAAATCTATAGCTTTTAATGCAATGATGGATAATCTGGATTCATTCAGCGATGATGATGAAAAATTGCTTTCATGACAAGGAATTTCAGTAAATTTCTAAAATATAAGTAGATGAACAATTTCAAAAGAAATGAAAACAAAAATCCAAGAAGCGGAAGTGAAAGTAGAAATGGTATTAAATGTTATAACTGCGATGAACCTAGCTATTTAAAGTGAGACTGTCCACATCCCGATAAACTGAAAATTACACCAAACACCGATTCATCCAGAAAATGGAGAAGAGCCTATACTACAACATTTGACAATTCAAGCACATCCTCAAGTTATAATGAATCAGATACAGAAATTGCTAACTTGTGCTTCACAGCAATACATAATTCAGAACAAAATGGTACAATGGATCATAAAAGGTTACGCTTTTAATATATCAAAAGTTTTAATTTCTTGAATGAATTTTTTTGGTTGCTTTATTAGTTGTTAGGAATATCATATCTCTACTATTAATAAAGAGAATTAAATGAATAGATTTCCACGGTGTCTTTTTGAAATTCCGAAAATACCCTACATCCATCAACATAATCTCACCATTGTATGCAACCTCCACCACCACCCACTTTTCAACCACCCATAAATGGAATTCGCTATGACTTTGCTTGAACTAAAAATGAGGTGACCACCCAAGTTTTTGCACTTATAGCACACATCCATACATAAATTTTTTATCAAATAATAAGTAAATATTTCTAGCTATTAGATGCACATATGTGCGATTTACACTAGTAGATTAATAATAATATTGGTTGAATATTGTGGGAATATATTTTAAATTTAAATAATTTATATATTTTTATAATATAATAATAATGTATATTTAAAATTATTTTTAAAATAGTTTTTTGAAAATAAAATAACTATAAATAGATATATATATATATATATAATAATAAAATAGGATATAGTTAAACAAAAATCATTTCTGAAAATTTCGACCTATATGTCGACATACCCCATATGCATATGTCGACATATGTAGGAAGATTTTGAATTTCAATTTCAAATTCAAAATTTAAATTTCCCTCCACCTTTTCACCAACTCCCATGTCCTGAAAAGATGTCTCTTGACCAGAGAACATGTCCTTTGATTCTCTATTCATTTACTCTATCTCCATCCATTCATTTTTCATTTTCATTTTCAAATTCAAAAGTCATAAACTCTCTTATCTCTTCAAACTACTCTTCAATGACATCCTCAAGCAATACTAAGGCAACCATGTGGCTTTCTTAAAAGAATATCTTTTAATGATCAAGAAGCCATGCAAGCATATATTGAGTATATATCTTTCGGAAAAGTCTTTCCCAAAAGATTGGCTATTTCTAAAGATTTTCCTACTTATGATCTTTTTAATCTTTGTTTGCAAAATGAAATTCTTGGTTTAATCGATGCTTAATGATTCTGTTTGTTATCCAAAATTGGTGAAGATGTTTTATACAAATTTAAAAGGAAAGTTTTATGATGGAAGAGAAAGAGAAGTTTGGAGTAGTGTCAAAGGGACACAAATTGTTTTAAATTGTGAACTTTTGGGTCACATTCTTGGATGCAAATCTAGTGGAATGGACCTTTCAACTTTTCAAATTGATTTTCAAAATCATGAAGTGATTCATGACATTTTTCGAAAGTGATGATGATTTTGAATTTAAAAACAAAAACTTGTGTCCAAAAGTAAGAATTTTAAGCCTTCTTTTGCTACAAAGTACACTCCTAAAACGGGTAATTATAATAACGAGATACAAAAAGTTTTTCAAAGCTCTTTTCGCCATTTATGGTTAATACAACATAAATTGGTCTCAAGTCATTTTGGATGAGCTTTTTACTAAAAATCTTTCTAAACATGAAAACACACCATTTCATGGTGTGTATCTTACTCGTGTTTTCAACTGTTTTGATGTTGGTCTTAAAGGAGAGGAAACAATTCCTCGAAAAATATTTGACTAAGGCCAACATTTTATTTTGCATATTTCACCCTTTTTCGAGCATTATGAAACGCTTGCGAAAAAGGAACAAAGGTTGGCTTGGGAAGAGGAGCACGAAATAAGAGAATAGGAGGAAGAGGAAGGAGAGGAAATGGAAGTCGAGGAGGAAGAACAAGAAGAGGAGGATACTTCCTTGGAAAGTAATCAATATGCCACCTAATCTTTCCAACAAAGATCTTCTCAAAAATCAAGAGAAGATCATTCACAACCAAAGAAAGCTTAAGGAATCTTTCTTAAAGAGATTTACCTCAATTTTCAACGAAGGATAAATTATTTGGGAAGATCATCCGCAAGCTTGGTGATTCTTCTTCATCCACATCTTTCTAGTTATTTGTTTGTATTTGAATTTTCTAGTTTTTAGTTTATGTAGAATCTCATGTATCTTTCTTTTATTCATTGTACTTATCCTTATTATCAATGAACATTCTATTTCTTGCTGTTATACATAGTCAATTAACTCTGGAATGTCACACAAATATAATAGTATAGGCGAAAACAATTGAATTGTAAAATAAAGGAGTTTTGAAAGATATAGTGCATGTGTCGACATACGCAAATCATGCATGTCGACATATAATGGCCAATTTTCAATTTTTTTTTTAAATTAAAAAAATTTGAACTACCAAACACCAATTCATTTCAAACGACTTCTTACCTCTATATATACCTATTCACTCCAGAAAATCATTATTTTCACTCTCTATCTTCACTCTTTTTCTTATATAAACTTATCTCTTCAATAGTGGCTTCCCTACATCAAAAACATTGCGTAAACCTCGAACAAACTCTTGAATCATTTAAGAACATTCTTTCTTTCATCCTACGAAACCAAAGGCACTTAGAATTGAGTCAAATACAGATGATCAAGGAGCAAGAAAGGCATTTCGATTCGATTTGGTGGATGATTTATGCCTTGAACAAAGAAGAACCAACCACCAATCCAGAATGTACCATCAGCAAAGATGATGAAGATTGGGATGCTATCAAAGCAGATCTAATCTTTGGCACTGATGAATGGGTTGAAGTTCCTCGCAATGTCTAGTTTAAATAGGTCTGATTGTATATAAATAATAATACTTGATTTGGTTTGTATTTGATTGGTTTGCTTTGTGTGGATTTGCTTGAATGGTGTGTGACGTTAACTTTGTTGGATTGGATGAATATTTAGATTGATTATGATTATTTCACGATTATCTAATTTTACATATTACTTAGTGTTTTTATACAATCATTCTCATCATCATTATATATAATTCTTTTATATATCAATTAGTGTTTTATTTACGGGGAGTTAGAGTTAGAATTATAGTAAGAGTTAGTGTTAGAGTTATAGTTTTAGGTGTTTTTTTTATGACAAAGGGGGAGAAATATATATAAAATCTAGCATAGATTAAAGGGGGGGGGGTTTGTAACCCGGAGGGAGTTATATTATATTTTATAAACAGAGTTGTCATCATCAAAAAGGGGAAGATTGTTAGTAACTTAGGTTTAGGTTTTGATGATAACAACTATAGGACATTATATAAAATATAGATACTAATGTTTTATCAAGATATATATAGTATATAGTGCAGGATATTAGACAGGTGTTGATTAAGAACACTGTATAGTATCAATAGTAGATTCAAGATGCTGATATCAAGAGTAGATTCAAGATGATGATAATTGATGACTCAGGAGTATTGAAGAGTTCCAAATTTCAAGATATTTCAGATAAGTTATAGAATGTTAAAACCTTGATAGCACTTTCATGATCTCTCTCTCCATCTCTAATTTTGTTTTAAATTGTTTTTCAAATATCCTGCTTTTAAAATAATATTTTCAAAATATTTCCCAAAATGATTTTCAATCTTTTATACTTATAAAGATATTATTTTAGTGTTTTTAAGTTTACACATAGATATATATATATATATATATATTGAATTTTTGTTTATAGTTTGATAATTTATAACTATATTAATTATATATATATTATTTACATTATATTGAATAGTCTTATTAAATCTTTCAAAATTGTTTTATAAAGTTTTAGTAAGTTATATTTTGATTAAAATCTGTATAAACTATATTTAAATGATTCTACAGAGTATCAAATTATTTTAAAAAGCAACGGATTTTCAAAATAATATTTTTAAAGTATTTTTCAATTTCGTGAAGAGTATGTCGACATACTCTATGTATGTCGACATAGTGGCCATAATTTTCAAAATTCCAATTTGAATGGAAGTATCCTTTCGTCGTATCTCTTCGCGAATGGACAAGATCATTATTTCCCTATATATACTAGACTTCCAAACGAATTTTTAACATCTAATTTCTTATTCTTCTCTCCTCTTTTCACTCTCTTGATTCCTAAATTAATTTCTACCTAAACTCTACCGAAATTCAACAAGAATCAAATTCAATCATCATTAGTTCGATTCTCTATTATTTACTCTCTGATCTCTCTCATTCAAACTAAGATCAAAGTGCTATTTAAGAGTTATAGAATCAATTGTAATCAAGATCGAAGTTCTGAGTCTGGAAAACTCTATCAAATCTTACTATTATACTTGTGGGTGTGATTGTGGCCCATAAAATAAATTGGTTATGCTTAGTAGCCCGTAAATCTAGTTGGTGTGCTTGTAGCCCGAAAATCAAGTGACTCTACCTAGAGAAAGAGATTCTGGAGGGTGTGTCTTGTAGCCTTGAAATCGAGATTGTATTTGCATTTACCAGTTAAAAAAAATTCATACAAGGAATTGTGTGGGACTTGATGTAGGTTAACTCCAAACTAGTATAAAATCCTTATGTGTTCTTTTCTTTTACTTTTACTGCATTTACTTTTATATGCACTTTGATTCTATGATTGTTTCCGTTATTATTAATTACGTCATTCCAAGTAGAATCTTAAAGAATTTGAAAAATATTCATATAATCCATTAAACACCATTCACCCCCTTCTAATGTTAATTTAGCCTTAAGATCCATATTCCACTGACTCACAGAAGTTGTCAAAGTCCAATTTTGATTGGTTGTTAAAGGATTGATAGATTAAGGTTTATTTTCTGGTATATAAACAATGGAGAAGTCGTTTGTTCAAAGAGTAATTTCGAGTATCAAATCAAATTATTATGGCTTATAAATTTTCATGCGAGTTCCATAGACTCTTAAATCTGTTTAGTGTGAATATCTTGTATTTATATAGTTGCGAACTTGATTGGTGATGATATTGGTTGATGTGCTTGTGTTTGAGAAATTCTGTGATTTCAAACATTATTCACTATAAAATTCATCTTTAATTCGTATGAAGTTTAAAATTCCCAATTTTTGATACTTTGTTCCTAACATATTCTAGCACCTCTATACCAAATTTCATGAATTTTCATTGAGTTTTAATGTGCTAAATGTGGTAATTTCCGCAAGCTTTTCTGGAAAATCTGGGCAAAAAACGCTTGTTGGTTCGAAATTGTATAAAGTGGAAATTAGCTACAAGGGTCTCTTTAGCAAGTGGAATTAGTTTCTAGGACACACAATTGAAATAATTACTTTCAATGACAAAACGTAAAATAATTAGTTTTTAGGGCTTAAAAACCTATGAAATTATGTCCTTGAAAGTAATTGGACCGCTGACTTTGTCCTTGAAAGTAATTATTCTGCTGACTTTGGCCTTGAAAGTAATTTCTTTGAATGTGTGTCCTAGAAACTAATTGGACTGCAAAGTTTGTCCTTCTGGTGAAATGCCCCTTGTATAAAATTCCATAATTTTGAAATTTGGATATGTTATTCCCAACACAATTTCGAACAACATGTAAAATTTTCATTTAAAATATTATGGTTTGATCCCCAAAAAAGTGAATTTACATAGGTTATGTCCTAGTTGCGAATTGTTTACAAGGTTTAATGATTGAAATTTGCTTTTGAAGATGAGTATTTCTATTTTTTTACCAATGCTCAAGTTCATTTTAATCTTCGAAATACATTTTTGGTTTACTTTGTGATTTTTTGTATTATGGTGAATATTATAAAGTTTTATTGAGGTCTATGAATTCACAGCTAGAAATAGACTGACTCGAGGTTTGTTTTTATTCGATAATCCTCGGGGCAGACCAATGATTATTTGCAGGTTTCCGTTGACATACTTTTGGGTACAAGGTGATGAATGGACCAAGTCAGCGTATTTATATATACACATGTATTTAAAATTGAAATGGTGATCAACACCCTGGTTTGATTTTGAAAGCACCAGCCCTGCCCTGACAAGGCAATATCCGAGATCACAGATATAGAAAAAGAACAGTAAAAGAAAGAAGACAGAGAATTTTTATAATGGTTCGGCTGTCAATGAAGCCTACATCTACTTTATAGTTTTATTATGACTGATTGCTGTTACAGGAAGTGTTTGATTACAAGACTTTGATTATCCTTAAGTAGATTGAATCCCCAGAGTTGGAATCCATTAGAAAATCACAGTTAATCCCTTTGGAGATTGTTGTGAGGGAGGTAGAGAGTGAAGAATATTTCCAGCAGAGCTTCAGTAACCAGTCTTGAGAAGATCCCCTTTGTGTTGCAGGTAGGATGGTATTTATAGAGATCGGAGGACTTCTGGGCCAGACCACTTCATCAACTGATCGCAGGTAGGATAGAATGACCTGTGGGGTTTAGCTCGTGATCCGAGCCAAAACCATGGGTCGCTAGTGACCCATGGAGTTGGCTCGTACGTGAGCTAATGACTTAGCCATTGCATTACTTAGTTGCCTCGTTGAAGACTCGTGGAGAAGCATGGGTCGCTAGCGATCCATGGTGTATGTCTCGCTAGTGACCCATACACTTAGCATATTCTTTAAACATACTTCTTCCTTCCTTCTCTTCTTCCATTTAACAAAGCAACCTTCTACTTTGCATGGATCGCTAGCGATCCATAGGGCACGGGTCGCTGGCGATCCAAGCATTTAGATTTATTTTGGAGTTTGGGATGTTTCCATGGTCTTGTATCGTCGTTGCTTGCGCAGTCTCATTGCACGTTGTTCCATTTTGATGGTAGTTTTCTAGCTGTTTGCACTCAACCGCTGATTGGGCTGAAAGAATGCTGGTCTCTAGGTTAAGTCGATCTCGATAATATAGCTTGGCTCTCGTTAACTCCTTGCCTTTGCTTTTCTGGATAAGTTTTGAACCATTCGAATGTCATAAATTTGTTTTGTTTCTTGTTGGATCCTGTTGGGTTAAAAACCCGGATAACATTTGCCCCTCAGAGTACGTCTTCGTTGTAAAAAGGCGTGCTTTGGAAGTTATCGCTCGCAATATATGTCCGTCGATTTCCAAGTAATTGCATTGGAGTTTTTCGAATACGTGGAAGGTCGTGCTGTTGGTCATCTAGCTTTGGTTCTGACTGCTATTGCTTGCCGTAACAGATCAAATTTCTCTGCTTAGTTTCCCGGAATGCTTCGAAACGATGGATAAATGTCGGAGGATGAAGTGGAGAAAAATTTTACTCTCTCATTATGGGTCGCTAGCAATCCATTGTGTATGGATCGCTAGCGATCCATACGTTTGTGAAAATTGGGTTTGAAAGTTGGGTCGCTGAGAATCCATGATGGATCGCAAGCGACCCAATGCCTTAGCAAAAATCGTGCTTCATCTTTTCTGCCTACATATATGCTCGAGCCGACCTAGTAGCTCATTCGACCCGAGTTACCCTTGCTTCTTCACGCGATCCAATTTCTATGCAATCCAATTCCAGGCGATTCAAGCACTTGCTCGACCCGATCCACCACCTCCTTAGATCCATCTCATCCAAGTTCCACGCCGTGATCCTCACATCGTTTTTCGTGAAACCCTATCTGACTCATCATTTTGCTGTCGATTCATACAATTGATTCTAAACCCTAGCTCGCCTTTGAATTGTTTGCGACCCATCTCCTAGCCCGCCAGCGGTCCATCCACGTCTCGTTGGTTCTACATCTTCGATCACTCCTATGTTCTTGAGTTCAATCAGAGGTGGGTACGCTTAATTGGTTTGCTAATTACTGTGTTTGTGTAATGATTTGATGATGAGTTTCCATTTGAAATGTTGGTCGCGAGAAGTTCGAGTTGATTGCGGTTTGACGGGTGTAGATAGCCAATCGAGTCTTGAGTTTTCTCCCGGAATGATGTACGGGCTTTGGCCCAATGCTTGACGCATTTCGCTATCTTCACCCATTAGACCAGAATTGACTTGTGCCCAGTTTCATAGATGTTACCGCACGACATGTCACCGGTCGATCCCGATTCTTCCAGAGAATTTGGGCTTATCCTGCTTGCTTGTTGCACGCTCGGTGTCCATGTAGTGAGAAGAGTTTTCCGTGTCGCTTCGGATAACAGATCCGTTATCGATCATTGATCGATAACGGGTA
The DNA here is from genome assembly GCA_030737815.1 of Allium fistulosum. NCBI lineage: Eukaryota > Viridiplantae > Streptophyta > Magnoliopsida > Asparagales > Amaryllidaceae > Allium > Allium fistulosum. The sequence continues at coordinate 1,128,136,380 of CM060902.1, forward strand.
AGTGTACAGGAAGTAGAAACAAAAGAAGAAAGCAAAGTGACACGGGAAGTTCTTTATTTTCCCACTACGAGTGAACTATCTACACGGGATAGAGCGTTTGCAGTGTTTTGGGCACCAAGTTTATCCCATATAGATAGCACACTGCACTTGCCCCAGTTCACACTTGAAATCCGACGTGTCGATCAAGTTAATGTTTCTTTGGAATTCAAGTGTGGTAGGGGAAGCTATTAGTTTAGGATAGATTTACCCGACCGTTTCGGACGTGATTTTTGTTATTTAGAATGAAGCAGCCATTTATGCATCGTAAGTCAAGCGGGGGAAGCCCGACACTCTTAGAAGCCGAGTCATCATCCACTTCACAAGCTCAGTATGGCCAGTTAGTCCCGGTTGGGCCAATCATGGATCGAATGCCTCCCCACTTTAGAGTGCTACTTAATCCGCCTGAGAAAGCATCTTCGATGGTTTCTGCCAAGGTCCTTAATAACATTTGTGTGCAACACGGAATTCCAAAAGAGGATGTGCGTTTGTCGAAGAAGGACGAGTTCGCTCATATGCCTCCCCAGGATACACCGCTTGCCACCGATACATGTGTTTGAACAGTACCGTGACTCCCTTTAATGACTTTCTGCATGAGACACTTTCTAACTTGGGTATTGTCCCATTTTAGCTTTATCCTAACGGCTACGCCATCTTGACTTGCCTACATGTTCTATTCATGCGGACGTTCAACCGCGCTCCCAATTTTGATGAGTTGTGGTATTTTCTATCATTCAAGAGGAGAGATGACTGCCCCTCCTTGATCATAATCGAAGCCCGAAGAAATGGGAAAATCATCCTGCGGTTGTAGAGCAACTTGTCGCAATTCAAGATGCAATATTTCTTTGTTAGATGCCCGAGGGGTTTAATCGCCAGTGGACGATAGGGGGTAAGTTTCTTTTTTCCATTTATCGAGCTTCAATGCGTTGCAATAGAGTTACTAATAAGCCATATGTCTCTTGCAGTTATTCCAAGGCCAAATAGAGACGTGGCTCCCGATGAAGTTTTTCAGACTTTAAAGGCTATCAATGCCAAGGAGAGAAGCGTTAAAGTATTACTGACTGATGAGAACTTAAGTCAATATGGATTGCTGGCTCCGAGTAGATCTGCCGTTCAAGTTGAAATTCCCTCTCCTGTTCGATCCAGGGTTCGTACGAGATCTACTTCCTCCTCCCACGATTCTGAAGAAGACGCCTCTCAAGAGAGAGAGAGTCCATCTGGAGGATCAGCCGACGAGGCCCGTGAGGGGAGAGAGGTTTTTGCGACTAGATTAAGCTGCCCTGCTAGAATGCCTCCGATTTCGAAGGAAGGACAAGAAGAGTTTAAGCAAAGAGAAGGCAAGGCCGCCTTGGACTCAGAAAAGGAAGAAGGGGAGTTTGAGAGTAGTAGTGATGAGTCCACTGCTAGTGATTACTTCTTGTCAGAATCCGATGGTGGGGACTCAGAGTCTTGTGATGAGACTCCGAAAACGAGTCCCGTTCTTCCGAGTTCACCACTTCCTGATGTAAGTGACAAAGATAAAGTCCATGAGACCAGAGGGCATCAAGATTTTCCGAGTAGGGACGTCGGAGCGGAGTTTGGGGATTTTAGCGACGTTTATGTTGACTTCGACACGCTCATGAAAGAAGATTTTAAATTTGATACGGCGCCTCCCCGCTCGGGTGATATCGCACCAGAAGTTAGCCCGGTTCCGCCCACAACACCCGAAGTTAATCTGATTCCACCTACGATGGCCGTCCGTCCTGGTTCGTGATGACGTTTTAGGCCTACGTTAGAAACACACTACATATTGCACTAGGATTACACTCATTTCCATTCATTCTTTTATTCTTGTTGTGTTTATTTTTGTTCTACTGAAATCATTTATGTATGTTTTATGCCAGATATGATGAGTGGATGAGGTTTCTACGATGACTTCGAGAAGTTTACTGACTCACAACGGTATTCCAAGCACACCTCCAGCCGTCATCAATTCCGAGAAACGGAGGAGTAATATAGGAGGAGGAAAGAACATGAAGCTGAAACCCGCCGCTAGGAAGAAAGAGATCGAAGCCGATCGTATAAGGGCGGGTATGAAAAGAGGAGATCTTTCGAAGAAAGGGATGAACCATCGAAAAGGTAGAAGTTTGACCATCGCCTTCATTCTTCAGAGCTTGCTCCAACACATTCTTCTATGGGTCAAGAAATTCCTATTACTTCTGTCCCGCTTCCGCCTTCGACTCATGTTTCGTCATCTTCTATTGTTATTGCTGCCCTCGGTGCTTCACGCCCCCATTGGAGACCTGCCTATGTACTTCCTTCAGGCCCTCCTAAACTTGAGGCAGCGCTTCCTGGTTGGTTTTTGAAGAGGGTTAAGTTCGACTGCGATCTGCGCCCAGTCCGTAAAGATTCATATATGCCACACCTCCAGGCCATTCAGAGCTACTTAGAACAGGCCGAAGGATGGTAGAAACTCTGTAAACAATTGGCGGATACGAGTCACAAAAATTATCAAGAGATCCTCTCTTTCAAATCAGAGAAGGACGACTTTGAGAGGGCGTTGGCCGATCATGACGCTAATATTAAGCAGCCAGAGGAAGAGAAAGCAACGACTCTGCAAGAGAGCAAGAGAAATGCTGACTTGCTAAAAGAGGTGAAAGAAGCCAATACCCGAATAGAAATTGTCTATAGAGATGAAATAAAAAAGGTTCACGCAGAGGAGGAGAAATTAAAGCAAGAAGTGACCGCCTGCAGTGCAACGATTGAGGCTCAACGGAAAACTATTGTTGATCATGACCTCATCGTTGAAGGGCACAACAAAACTATTTCTAACGAGGCCGAGATCATTGCCAAGTTATAGGCTCAGGTCGCACAGCTCAGTACTGATAAGTCTGCCGCTGAAGTTGAGAAAGCTGCCGTGAGAGCGTACTATTTGGAACTCCAAAATTCCTTTGAAAGAGAGATGGAGAAGCTTGATGCAACCATCCTAAATTTTTATGTTAACTCCTTGTTGAATCAAGGAAGTCTCAGCTATCTGGACCCGAAGTTCCTGCGCACTCTTGCTCTGGTATGGGAAGAAGTCTTGTCCCGCTTTTCTGATAGTGGCAATGTCTACACCGAGAAGGAGTTGGAGGACGCTTACCTGAATGAATAGTCAAAGAAAGCGTTGCTCGAGAGCTGGGAAATTCTTCCAGTTGAAAGAGAGCAGGACGCCACCGATGCCGCCTTGATGACCGCCGCCGAAGCGCTCCCCAAGCCTTTTATTTCTGGCACGGGCGAATCATCGAAGCAGCCTCACGACCTACCAACAAGTTCGGAACTTGAAACTCTCCCTCATGTAGTGAAGCCATCAAAAGAGGGCGAAGGTGGTGAGTTTGAAGTCGACATTCTCGATCATTCCTCCGGTGCAGGTAATATTCTTGCTTCGTCCGAATTTGGGAGTTTCCAACTTGCACCGCAAGAGCAAGAGGAATTTAATGCTTTCATTTTTGATCTTATAAGTCCATCTACCTTCCCCGTTGACGTGCCAGCTTCTTCGGTGCTCAGACCTACCGCTATTTCCACATCCTCCGTGGTTGTCTCCATTTCTGTTCCAGTTTCAACGTCCGCATCTGGCTTGCAACCGGGGCCGGAAGCCGAAAAGGTAGCCACGTTCCACAGCCTGGATGACCCTTTTGTGTCTTTGGAAGGCGATATAGCAGCAACAGAGGCCAAGGAGCAGGAAACTTAGATGGAGCAGCCATAGAAGACTCAATGCGATCTGGTTACTATCAAGAAGGAAAAGGTGGAGGCGATCAAGGCCTCAATAAGCTCTCGGAAATCATGAAAACGCAAAGGGAAGGGAGGCTCTTTTGAGAAGACGGCAGAGGAAGAGGAGGACATTGCCACCGAAGTGTTCGTTGATATCATCGACAGTGATAGCACTCCTAAGGCGAGGTAGAAGCTTCCAACAAAGGGCAGAAAGGGAAGCGGAGGAAAGAAGCGTTGAGCAGCTTGCCTGAAGACTACTTTGATTTTGGTTCTTTTTTTTGAATCATTTTGTACAAGTACAGAGTCTGCACTTAGCATTTTTGCTGTGGAGTCTGTATTTTATTTTGTTGGTCGGTGTTGTGTGGGTACGGCCCCCACATTTTGACCCTATGTAAAGAAAATTATAAGCAATATATTGATATTCTGACTGTACTCTTATATGTATGTTCGTACGTGTTCTGTTTACTTGTGCTTGCTTTATTTCATACTTTTCTAGTTCTGTGACTGCAGCCAAAGCCCTTCGAAGTAATAGAACTTAGAAATTAATAGCACTTTGGAAATTAATAGAACTTAGAGACTAATAGAACTTAGAGATTAGCAGAACTTAGAAATTAATAGCACTTTTTTAAAAATTCTTTGTTAGAAATCTTTGTTAAATTTTATTGTTTGGAGTGGCAGAACTTGTGAACTTATTGTTTTCACGTGTGTTTGTTCAAGTACCAGTGTATGCCCCCAGTTCACAGGGCTGTTTTCTTCAAACAATTTTCAAATGACCGAAAACTTAAGATTTAGATAATTCTTATATCAAACTTGAAATTTGGCTAATTCGCGGCTTGATTTTCCTTCTTTCGAAAGTTTTGCAACTTTAGCATGCAATCCCAGTTTTTGGCGATATTCTAGTAAGTATGCAATTTATGCGTGTTTGAGAGGTGCACACTGCATGGGTTAATTGAGGGTGTTTTTGATCATTAAATGTCTATGGTTAGGACTTTTCAGTTGGTTTATAGCATTCCAATTTCATTGGAGCTGTTCTCATTATTCCCGATTATAGGAGCAGTTAACGCTGGTTATGAGATGCGCGGTTTTTTGTGCTCCTCGGCGTGGCCTATCTTCAGGCCACGTAAGGAGCGTGTGTTTTAGTGTTCCCCAACGCTGCCTATCTTCGGGCAGTGTGAGTGGTTTAAGCTTTAAGAATCAGTGCGCGATTTCTCCTACTCTTTGGATTTGCCTATCTTCGGGCAGTATGAGGAGTTAGTGTTTTGGAATTTAGTGCACGGCTTATGAAGTGCGCGGCTTTTCTTTTTCCTCAGTGTTGCCTATCTTCGGGCAATGTGAGGAGTTATTATTTTAGTGTGCGGCTTATGGGGTGTGCGGCTTTTGTTTTTCCTTGGTGTTGCCTATCTTTGAGCAACGTGAGGAGTTTATATTTTAGTGCGCGGCTTTTGTTTTTCCTTGATGTTGCTTATCTTCGAGCAACGTGAGTAGTTATTATTTTAGCCTTCTCGATGTTGTCGGAGCAACACCGGGTTTTAGAATACAAAGACCGAGTTTCGCCGATCTAACGATTTGAGTCGATTTGCTTCCGTCAACCCGGCGGGTTATTATTATGAACATGGTTTTGTTGGTTCAAAAAGCAAACTTTATTAAGGAAAGTAAGGCAATTTTTGCCTATGTACAATGCCCCCGGTATCTCGGGATGGCTTATGTTTACACAAAAAATGAGCAAACACCTCCAAGTCATAGTAGTAGAGCTGCGAATATTGTTTTCAGTATAGAGATATTGTTTGATGAATTTTAGTTGCGGATGATTGAGATAGAAAATCAAGAATGTGCAATAAAGAATAAGTAAAGGACTTAAATGTAAAAGGAAACAGATTTTATAGTGGTGCGGCCTAAATGTGCCTATGTCCACTGTTCCTCTTTTATTATCTCTTTCATTTCTGATTACAAGTACAAGCTTTGAATATGAGTAATGCTATTGGAACTAAGAGTTTTCCCTCTCAAAGTTGTCTTCCATTGTTGATGAGAGCTTTTCTCTTTTCCCAACCTCCTTTTTTATAATGCCATGTGCCTGGTATTTATAAAGTAAGGTTATGATAGGAGCGGCAGCTGAGTACATAGCCTCTGAGATTTGGTTCAACCTTCTTTCCTATGGGATTTGGTTCAACCTTCCTTCATGTGAGATTTGGTTCAACCTTCCTTCCCCTGCGATTTGGTTCAACCTTCCTTCCTCTGGGATTTGGTTCAATCCTCCTTTATATGAGATTTGGTTCAACCTTCCTTCCGTTGGAAATGGTTAGATGTTTAGTAGTTTGATTCCCTATTGGACCATTACTCATGCTTCATGAAAATAAGTGCTTGCCAGGACTTGAACCCGGGTGGGTTGGCTAAAAGGCGTAAGTCTTTACCATTGTGCTACACATGTTATTATGCCATAACCCCTTCAATCCAGGTCAAAATTGAATGAGACTTGAACTGGTAGCTGTGTATCGCTAAGTAGAGTATTCCAATGCCCTTGAATGTTCCATGTGAGAGAGAAAATTAGTAGTTCTCTAAAGTGGGACCCATATAACTTAGACAACGGGCTAATGTTAAGATGTTTATATCTTTCAAACTGTTACTCGGATTAAGACGTGGTTTCGACCTCGGTCCATAATTTGATCTCGAGAATACTTCTAAACTAGTTTAGGTCCATTCCAAGACAATGACAATTTTATCCCTGGCTCTTCATATTCACCATGTAATGGGCGGAAATGCCCACAACATTTGCCCCTCAAGGCATACTTTCGTGAATGCAAAGTGTGCTTTGTCTGATCAGGGGGTGCCTTGCTTGTCTTGCAGCCATCATATTGATGTCTGACTATCCATATATTATTAGTTTCCCTAAAGAGTTTTCCTTTACTAGTTCAATATGAGGCTCGGCTCTGCTTAAGGATGGTGTGGTGACTGTCTCTAGCCGTCTTTGATTAGTCTTCACCTGGTGGGATTCTGTTTTCCCAGGTTTTGGTCTTCTTACTTCCTACTTTGAGGTTCTATAGTGTGTGAACCAGCCGATGTATACTTTATGGTATTGTTCTCGGATCTAATGACATGGCATTCTATTTATGTTCATTGTATGGGTAAGTCTAGTGATCATGACCTATCCATACCATGCGATTGTCGAATTTGCATATTTCTCAGCGAACTTTTCTCCACTTCCACGCATGCACGTATGGGATTAATTATTGATGGATTTGGTAGAGTAAGAATCTCCATTGAAGGGTACTTGTATGTAGGATATGTAATGTGGTGCCTTTGAGTGAAGGCTGACAATTTCTTCCCTAGCCTATGCTTTGTATTTTCTGCATGGACGTTTGTACAAAGACATGTACATTTTGTAGGAGCTTTAATTGGAGTCATTATATCTGATTAGGCTTAACTAATTGCAATAGGTTTGTGTTGCATCTAGTCCGGTAAGGTGATGATGTTTGGAGCAATTTCTTGTTCTTTTGTTACCTTTTCCAGGAGTTGCCCCCAGGCACATTTGTACAAGATTAGCTTAGAAAATTTCCTTAGTAGTTTTCCTGGTGATATCTCGAGCATCTGTTTGGAGTCGACTACTGGCAAGCGATAATAGGGTAGATGACGGGTCTGAGCGAGTGGTCCTAGCTCTTTTGAGCGGACCTCAAGGAAATTTGTCGGCATTGTCAATTAGGAGTCCTATTGTCGGTCCGGTTTATGTCGATTATCGTAGTCAAATGCCTCCAGCGTGGGGTATTTATTGGTGACATTGGGTTGTTATCTCTACATTGGTCAGGTAGAATCAACCTTTCAACTCAAATGTCTCTTCGGCTTTGGCGGTAGAGGATCGTCCTATTCTGTTGACTTTACCTACAAGTTTAGGGTCCTTTCGGGCCTAGTGTGGTCAAGGACTTTCATCCTTGCCATAGAATTAGTTACAGACTATTAATACATTTTTATTTGGAAATTTACTATAGATATGTGTTAGAGTCATCCCGCGTGTCCTCGGGATTGATTTATTAGGTAAAGGTATCATGCTATTTATGTTAAAATAGACTTTGACATGAGTTAATTACATTTAGAAGGTTAGAGATCGAATCACTTCTGTTTAGAGAGGTCCTTATCATTCGAAGTGATTCCCTATTATTAAGGTTTAGAGAGTAACTTAGGGGATGTGGCAGTCTACAAATACTCATCACATCCTCCAGAGCACCCTCTAGCGACGTTGTCAAAAGTCGACTGGGAGCGCTCATTATTTGTCTGGGTTTGCCCCCAGTATAGTGCACTTGGTTGCTTCTCACAACATGCTGCCTTGTATCATGAATAGGTTTTAAACTTGTGAACTTGAGGTCATGATTCCAATGTGCTATTACCAAGCTGAGTGGTAGTGTATGTGTATAATCAAGGGATGAGGTGGTGCTATGCCCCTAAGTATTTTTTTTATCGAATTTAGCTTATCTTACAAAAGTTAGTCATACCTTTGCACTGAGTTTTTCTCAGGTTCCATAAGTGTGCTCAGCTTTGGGAGAATCCTTACAGTTTCTTGAGCGAAGTTGGCTGGAAGGGATATTCCAATTCTTATGGCAATGTTGGATTGATGTTCCGCTATCTCTGACGGAGTTGAGTCGATGCTCCGTTTCCTCTGGTGGAGTGGAAGCGAAGGAATATCCTACTGTGGTTGGCAGAGTGGAATTCATATTCCTACTATATGTATGTAATGCCACAAGACTAAAAGAAATTGTTGGAAGCTTCTAGTTTAAGTACAACGAGCTATATTCTCCTCCAAAAGAGTCCTTCTAAACTTAAGATTCGTGGCACGTAAGTTACTTGCCCTGATTGTGGATTTTGGTGTCATATGGTTTGTCAGCCCAACCTATGTTCTAAGGGAGTGTAATTTTTGCGACTGCCATACTTAAGATTTAGAGCTGGGATTCGCACACAGTAACTACCTGGGCCATTATGGCCTGTATCATGAGTATTATTCGATTTACTGTGGCCTGGCTAGCATGGGTGCCGATCGTCAACTACGAACTATCCCTGGCTGTAGCCATACCTTAATCGTGGGATTTATTATTGGTTCGCAGTTGCCGGTGAGCCGAACGCCAATGATAAACTGCCTAGGCTATAATCGTGCCTAATCCGTGGCTTATTGTCGGTTTATCATCACTGGCTGGGGGGCCGATCGAAGGGGATGATCATACCCTAATGGTTGCGAACCACATAGCCTTGCTGCATCCACCATGTTTCGGTCACTTACGGGTGTGAGGCCTGAGGTTACGATTAGCTTTCACATAGCACATCATCTTTCCTCTTTTGAATGCCACATTGCCATTCCATAACCGCACAACTGATTTCAACAAACATATAACTCCTTAGCTCGTACGTCTCAGGAAAGGGTGTTAAGCAAAGAGAAGTTGCCTTCTCCGCCACCAAGCAGAAATACATTCATAGAGATCAATTTATGCAATTTTAAAATGCAACGTCAGAAATTCATCCATACAAGTTCGTTCTAGGACTGAATGAAACCAAAGGCACTCCTTCTACCGCATCTTGTTTTGGGAATTGCACGTAAATGTGTATATTTTACCACCATATTTAATCTATTTACATTAAATAAATGATCATATCGGGCATTTTAACTTGTTTAAACCAAAATTCATATTATTTTCTAATCGTCACATATTCATCTTCATCCTAGGGCAAAATGGTCATTTTTGTGCATATATTAATTTGAGAAAAATTAATTGGAAATTTATATATATTTGTGTAGGAATTTGATCTCAAATAGGAGTGGTTTCATGAAGACACATGCATGCACAAGAGTGAAGAGAACAAATGAAGATGGAAATAATTCAAAGTGAAGATAATGGAGGACCCCACCTACCCACCTACCTTAATGTACAAATTAGAGGCTAATGCACATGCTTATCGAATTAATGGCTTCATGTACACTTAAATGAGGATTATTTGAAGCTAATGATTACTTGGCCTCCACACTTCCTAAGAGGGTATTTTGGGCATTCCCCAAAAATATGAATTAGGGTTTAACACATGTATAAAATCCCCTTATGTTTCATGTAACTCCGCTCTCTCTCCCTTAGTCTCTCTTACTTAGTTTCTAGTTTAGGAAATAAATCAAAGTTTTTCTCTCTTCTTTTTCCATGGCTACTTAGCCATTTTATTTCATGTAATTTTTCTTTCTTTTATGCAATGTTAATTCTCTTTTATTTACATGCTTCTTCTCTTCTTATGTTAGTAGTGTAGTTTACATTCATGCAAAGTAGATTAGTTTTAATTCTTGTTAATTAGCTTCTCTTTTCCATTAGCTTTCATTTTGCTTTCTTTTTTGCTTTCATGTTGCAAGCTACATTTGTTAATAAAATGACAAATATGAGAGGCTAAACCCCTTCAATTTAGTGGTAATGAAGCTCTCTAATTATGTAGTTTCAACTATTTGTTAATTCATGCTCTCTTTTTGTGCTTAATGAAGAATGATTGAAGTGGTTTAATTGTTGTTTTTGCCTTGAATTTGATAGTCTATATTGTTGACACCAAATAGGCTATGCTTAAACAATCACTAACACTAATCGCCTCTTCATCAAAATATGATTATGGCAAAAGAAAGTGATTTGAAATTAAAATTTGATGGTCTATATTTCTAATCAATAGTTAATAGACCATACTTAAAATAGATTTCATTTTCATTGTCAAATTTCATAAAAGTTAGTAAATGGTTTAAGGGGTGTGTTATAGTTTGATGGCTTATGTTGGCTAATCAATAGCACAAATATGTCATACTTATGATAAACACATCAATTAAAGCACTAATGACCAAAAAAGAGAGATTATGATTTCATATGTGTTGAACTACATGATCTAGAGAGTGGATTTATTCTCTAAATTGTCATTTAACTCTTATATTTGCATTTCTTTTCTTTTAGTTAGTTAATTCTCTAATTCTCTAGCTTAACTTTCACTCGACTTTGGTTTAATTTGATTGAATAGAATTTTTAAAATCATCAATTCCCTACGGATCGACCCGTATTCGCCACGTACTACAAGTGTACGCCGTGCGCTTGCGGTTATATTTTTATTTCTAAATTCGTTCAGCTATTTTCTAACTCAATAGACATTTAGCTGTCCGAACAGGAATCACCCTTAGGATCAGTAGTGATTAGTCCTTGCCAATCGAAGATTTTCATAACGGAGCACCACTGCCAAATATATGATATGGTTAATTTCCCCGAGGGTTTTGTGGCAAGTAGCCCTACGTCATGAATATCCTCGTCTTCAATGTTCTTATCTTCAACATGTTTTCCTTCGAAACGTAAATTGGTCTAAAGTGATTTTCGGATAGGAATCACCAAAATCCGACCCCAGTTTCTTCGAAATCCAATTATCGATAAAAATGTGAATATGTGTATATCGGATTTGTTAAGCCTCCTTTTATTTTAACTTTTTCCCGATAAATCAAAATTCTTTCAACTTTGGAAATCTTCACGTTATTTACTTTCTAATCAAATAAAATTCTATCTCTCGGAAACATGTCTTAACTGGGTCGAAAACAATGTTATTTAAGACATCATTTACTGTAAACCCAAGTCCAGTTATATTGAGTAAAAGATTAGACTAATTTTACCTAGATTAATTTCTGTATTCAACTCGTACTATTTATAGAATAACGGTGGAAAATCACTTCTTTTAAATTTACGCGGATAGATCAAATTTCTCTTCTCATAACTTAAATACAGAGTTTGGCTAGAACATCTTTTATATTACCGAAAAACCTTGCTCAATCATTTTTATCCGGGTTTTCCCTTCGATCTATTCCACCCTTCGGCTAGAAAGAGAAAACAGAGGCCAAGTAAGTTCAGGGCACTGGTTGCTCCATTTCTAACCTTAGTTACACACCTTGTTTTATCTTCCCAGATCTCACAGGCGGGATAAATATACTAGTCGTTTTCGCACTCATTTGGTTATTACATTCCAGGAATCGATTTCAATTATATTGTTTAAGTGTTATAAACAATTTCTCTTAACCATTTATTTAAACTTTTATAAAAACTTCCAAATCATCATTTATCACTTACTTAATTATTTAAAAGCATTTATAAATGATTCAGGAAAGAATTACTAAGTTTAAACTTCATTTCTAAAGTTATTGAAACGGTAGCAGAAAAGTGCTTTGGAAAGTGCTTAAAAGCTGATTCGATTTAAGACAACTTTTCTAATATGTGAAAATCTATATTTTCAATTCAAATCACCTTAAAAACATTTTAACATATTTATCAAATTTATTTCATATTTTTAAACATTTAAAAATATTCATTTTAAAGGATTTTATACTTTGATCACTTTACTGTAAAAGCGCGATTTTTCTGAAAAATTGATTTGGGCATATTTTAAAATTTACAAGGTGAAATCTTGATTTTCTTTCTTTATTTATATAAAAATATGTTACATCAAATCTTTATTAAATATGTTACATCAAATCTTTATTATATAAATATGTCACATCAAATCTTTATTAAATATGTCACATCAAATCTTTGTTATATAAATATGGTGATTAGATGTTTGCTTTTGATGATTAGATGTTTGCTTTTGATGATTTATATTGTTGTTAAGGTGGGTATATGTTATTGTTCAAAACATAGTTATTTGTACATCATAATTCCATATTTGAATATTTAAAATCAATTAAATATTCTATTTTCAAAGTGGTAAAATTACGAGTCGTTACATTCTCCCCTCCTTAGAAGAATTTCGTCCCCGAAATTAGACCGAACCTAAAATCCGAAAGAGTTTGCCTAAAACATTATTTCATAAACTTAAACCCATAAGATGTACCCAAATCATTCATATAAAATATTTGATTCGATCTCCCATTCGAATACACAAATTTTCTTCCGAACTAGTATTGATCCCCTGATCCTCTAGTGCGGACTCTAATCAGGCTTCTTGATCAGAAACCTTTGCTTTCCTTGCATAGTTCTCAACTATGGTAGAAAACTCAAGTACTCAACCACAAACTCTCATCAATCGCCATCAAGAATCAAGTGATAAATCTTTTTTCGGATCAGTATAAACACCTTAAAGTTCCGTACTCGAATTTTAGATCCAATTCGTGTAACTAAATGATCTACGTATGACTTACATATTTAATCCTATTGGTTTTTCTTAACTATAACAAATTCTTTTTATTCACATCCTTTATTATTTACATTCATTTTTTCCTTAGTATATTTCCTTTGGTACTAATAACACTTAGGAACCATTCGCTAAAATTTTACTTAAGTTTATAAACACCTACAAACACAACTTTGGTTTAATCAACCCTTCATAACCATTCACTTCATACTAAATCCTCTTACAACATTACTTAAGTGTATAAATAGTTCAAGACTTAAATCTATATTTGTATAATACACCTTTATATCCTAAAAGTATATATACAAATCCCAAATTTCAAATCAGTTTTACTTAAATCAGGGTGTTTCATAATTTTAAAACTTGCTATAGTTTACCATTGTCTCAAATTCATAAGTTATAAAATTTATTTCTTACTTAATACCATTATTATTTTCTCAGCTTTGAAGAACAAATTTCAAAGTCACCGGTATTTAAATCCTCAAATTCTCAGCTTTTAGATCCTTTTTATTTATAATCACATTTATAAATTATAATTATCTATTTACTCAAAATGTTTCACAATTTTTTTATCTTTTACCAAAAGTTTTCATAAATTTCTTAGTTCTCAGTTAGGCGTGATTTAGAAATTTTCGACAATCCAAAATCGTCGAAAATCCCATTTTATCCTATCAATTTGTGATCCAAAATTATCTTTGGTTTAATGCTTTTATAAAGATGTTTCTTTATTACTAATCAATTTATTATTAATGATTCTCATTATGTCTTTAAATTTTTTTATGTATATCGAGTAACTCCAAAATGATACCAAGGAACTCGGTACTACCAATAGTATCATTTATCCCCTTAACTAGAAGGGTAATACTTAAGAGAAGTGTTTTCCATCCGAACACATCTCCTGCCCATTTTTAGTTACTTCCGAACCACTCGAACTAGTTATCCTAAGGTACTTCTTTTTAAATCCTTTATTTGAAATAATACTATACGTTTCTTTACAAGTTATTTACTATTAATTTTGTTTATAAAAACCCTATTTCTAAATCCATTTCTTAAAATCGTCATAACTTCCTTTTAAACTTTCAAAATTCTTTTCCAAAATACCACGATTTAAATTCTCCAAATTTATATAAAATACTCTCCACATTTATCTTTCACACAATCGTTTTATTTGTAAAACATGCTCATAAATTTGTTTATCTTAATTAAACTTCTTAATCTTAAACCAATTTTATTATCAAACACCTTATAGTCAAATCGTGAAACTTAATTCACACGGTGTTCGTATTTAAACCTTTATATCAAACAGCCAGTCAATTAGTGATAATAACCGAATATTATTATCCCTTAATGACCAAATACATAACTATATATTTTTAAAAATATCTTTTTATATCCAAAATATAATCCAAGCTAAAATTACTTCATTTACCAATTTTTTATCAAAACAAAAATCATTTTATATAACATTAAAAAATACGCACTCATATATATAATACTCTCAACTCATTCTAGAGTGTCACTTACTCTATCTCTAATGAGTTACTCATCCTAAGGTATTACTAACCCTATCTCTAATGAGTCTTTACCCCTATCAGGCTTAGGTGTTCGCTTAACCTAAGCCTGATACTACTAAACTTGATGACCGTGGGCTTTGCATCCGTTTGGAAGTGACGACCGGTAGGCTTTTCAACCATCCCATCACCACTATGGCATACATTGGTACCTTGAATTTGATTTTACGGCCAGCCTCGCGACTAACAACCGTCCCTTTTCCTAGGGACATGTAGGGGTAAAAGTCTCTTGTTCGCCACCAAACAGAAAGCGAGAACCCCCTATCATGCTGCAGATACCAACTGATGGAGTATACCCCTACACGAGGGGTAGGTGCCAGATCAGATCCAATCCCGGTTTCTTCGAAATCTAGTTATCGATAAAAATATGAATACGTGTATACAGGATTTGTTAAGCCTCCTTTTATTTTAAATTTTTACCAATAAATAAAAATTCTTTCAACTTTGGAAATCTTCACGTTATTTACTTTCTAATCAAATAAAATTCCATCTCTCGAAAACATGTCTTAACTGGGTCAAAAACAATGTTATTTAAGACATCGTTTACTTAAATCCAAGACCAGTTATATTGAGTAAAAGATTAGGATAATTCTACCCAGATTAATTTCCATATCTAACTCGTACTATTTATATAATAGTGGTAGAAAATCACTTCTTTTATATTTACGCGGATAGATCAAATTTCTCTTCTCATAACTTAAATACAGAGTTTGGCTAGAAAATCTTTTATATTACTGAAAAACCTTACTCAATCGTTTTTATTTTGGAAAAACTTATATATAATCTTTTCATTTAGAGCATCCGGGCTTTCTCTTCGATCTGTTCCACCCCTCGCCTAGAAAGAGAAAATAGAGGCTAGGTAGGTTTAGGGCACTGGTTGCTCCATTCCTAACTTTAGTTACACACCTTGTTTTATCTTCCCAGATCTCATAGGCTGGACAAATGTACTAGTCATTTCCGCATACTCATTTGGTTATTACATTCTAGGAATCGATTTCAATTATACTGTTTAAGTGTTATAAACAATTTCTCTTAACCATTTATTTAAACATTTATAAAAACTTCCAAATCTTCATTTATCACTTAGTTATTTATTTAAAAGCAATTATAAATGATTCAAGAAAGAATTACTAAGTCTAAACTTCATTTCTAAAGTTATTGAAACATCAACAGAAAAGTGCTGCGGAAAGTGCTTAAAAGCTGATTTGATTTAAGACAACTTTTCTAATATTTAAAAAATCTATATTTTCAACTAAAATCTCTTTTAAAAAAATTTAACGTATTTATAAAATTTATTTCATATTTTTAAATATCTAAAAATATTCATTTTAAAGGATTTTATACTTATGTCACTTTAGTGCAAAAGCGCGATTTTCCTAAAAAATTAATTTGTGCATATTTTAAAATCTACAAGGTGAAATCTTGATTTTCTTTTTTTATTTACAAACTATGGATATAATAGTCCAAAAATTCTTATCTTAAAGAATTCCAAGCTATATTCCATTCTCTACACTCATTTGAAATTTTTGATGCAAAATCGCGAACTACCGTTACGCGATGCGCCTAATTTTGACTTGTTTCTCAATATTTGTTGCAACACTTCCAAATCAACTTTATTTGCTTATAAACCATTTAGAAACTATTTAAAATCAGTAAATTATTATTTTGACTATTTAATATTTTATTTTTCACTTATTTCCAAAATATCTCATATTATATTATTATAATATGAAAATTTCCATCTTTCAAACCATTTAAACCGTGTATTATTTATTTTTGAAACTTAAACATTTAAAATTTATTGTCTTTAAAATTTTAAATATAAACTTCCATTTCAAAAATAATTTCAACTTTTTATTTTTATTTTCTTTGATTTCCAAATCAATTTCTATCTTTCCAAATTTAATTTCTTTTGATTTTCCAAATCTATTTCTATCTTTTCCAAATTAAATTTTCTTTGATTTTCCAAATTAATATCCATCTTTTCCAAATTAATTTTTTTTTCCAAAATTGATTTTTTTTGAAAAGAGGCTCACTTCTCCCAATATACCATATACATGGTCTTTACTTAACAATGGGAATAGTAAATCATTTCACATAAGTAAATATAACCAAATTAACTAAGATGTCAAATTATTATCAACAACCATCCATTCAACCAAACTCATCCAAATAACAAATTCATCCTGTTACCTAGTGCCATGACCCGGCTATATTTGGCTGATCGCGTAAGCCTGACTCTACTGTTGATGAGAGGGATGATCATGAGACGGTAGCTACTTGGCCAAGATATGGTGTTCAGACGGTTGCATCAAGCCCAGATGGAATGGAGTTAATAGATAGACAATGTAGGATGTCAAAACTATGGAGATTAGTTTGGTTGGAATAGGGATCGGCATGGACATTGGTCAAATTGGATGAGATAGTGAAGGGATCAGTATACACTTAAGAGGTAAGGGGTCGGCATGGTTACTTGGCAAGATTGTTGGATTGAATGGGAATGTAGAGGGATTGGAATGGTGCACTCGTGAGAGGGGGATCAGCGTGGTGTCTACAAAGGGAATGAATCAGCATAAGCGTTATGGTGTGACTTATGGATTACAGATCGACATGTTGATGGTCATGGGAGAGGGATCAGCAAGGTATGACTTGCAAAGGATGGATCAGCGTGGTATGGTTTATGTGATATGGATCGGCATTGCATGGTCTGAGTGATATGGATCGGCATTGTATGGTTTGAGTGATATGGTTCGGTGTACATTGGAGAAACAAGAGGGATCGGTATTTCCTTTACCTAATTAAGGTTCGAACCAAAGCACTACAAGAACTTAAGCTCCACAAGTCCAAACACTATGATATTCGAAGCACCATCATTATAGACCATAAGGGAGCAATCACAGGGGTCGCTAGCTCAAACTCGACACATGGAGGGATCGGTACCGATCCCTATTCATTGAGAGTTAGGCCTAGCCCTCCCTATGGTGGGCCCATATGGTGGAGGAGGTCCCGTTGCCAAAGTTTCAATCAGATTGGAGGCCCCCTTCATCTATATATTCAGGCACAAGGGCCATTCTAGGGACTCGGACGTTGTTAGTTAAACTCCGCCATTATTGTAACTAACTTACTCCATTCTTCTATGATCTCTTGCTGTTTCTTGTCGTTTTAAATTGTAATCAAGTGAATTGAGAAGCAATAAAGAGAATATTCACAGTAGACTTAGGTAATTAACGCTGAACCACTATAAATCTTATTGTTTTTACTTTCTACTGCATTTTCCTTGATATTTTGTGATCTCCCTCTATTTTCATTTAATTTCTTCATTTATTCCACTACTTAAATCTATTCTTAGATGTTTGTGGCCAATTTGGTTGCAAACATTTTGGTGCTTTCACTGAGAACGTTGATTCTCAGGCTATTAGGATCACCTTTGTTGCTACTGGATTGAAGAATTCCTCCGAAGGAGATCCTGGTTCATCTTCAGAAGCTTGCAAATACTATTTAGATTTACCAAGATCTAAGCAAAGGAATCCAGAATGGTGAGGCACACCAGATCTACTTCCTAGAATGTGGATGCCCACGAAACTGCCAGTGTCCAACAAGGGGATCCAAGCAACCAACCTGCTAATGTGAATGTGGAGCCTGCTGTAGTCTAGAACCCCGCTGATTCCATAACTAGAGTTAAATTCAATGACTTGATGAGGGAGATGATGGAATGTCATAGGTATCTAAACGAGCAAATCTAGGCTAATTCCAACTTGATGAACTAGACTGCTCAACAACAGCGCCAAAGCTCCAGAAGGGATCTCGCTTCTTACTCGGCGTTAGATAGTTCAACTTCATCAGACGAGCATCACAAGCAAAGGCATCGTAGAGTTGAAGCAGCACGAGCTGGAATATCGGAGCAACACTTGGCAGACCAACATGGCCTGCCAAGATGGGTCGGTGTCGATCCCTCCCTAGGGGTCGGTACGATCCCTCGGCCAGGGGGACAGCTTCTCAACTACAGTCACGATGATCAAACGACCACATTCGAGACTTGGCAGAGATGTTCGTTATACTTCGATTCTATAACATGAAAATCAATCCTCTGAAGTGCTCATTTGGTGTTGCGTTAGGGAAATTCTTGGGCTTCATTGTCAATACTCGAGGAATTTAAGTTAATTCAGAAAAGATTCAAGCCATTCAGGATATACAAGCACCTAGAACCATTAAACAAGTGCAGAGTTTGAACGGGAAGGTTGCTGCTTTGAGTTGGTTCATCTCTAGGGTGACCGATAAATGCATTCCTTTCTTCGATCTGATAAGGAAAGGAAAGAGGAATTTCGAGAGGACGTAAGATCGTGAAGGCACATTCCGAGATTTGGTGGATCATCTGGAGAGACCCCCTGTCTTATCAAAGCCGGTAGATCATGAGGAGTTGTATATTTACTTGGCTGTATCGTCATATGCCATAAGTGCCTCCTTGATTTGTGAGGAGAACCGGATTCAGAGACTGGTGTATTATGTCAGCAAATGATTAACGAGGGCAGCAAGAAACTACCCGAAGATAGAGAAACTGGCGTACTGCTTGGTGATCACGTCGCACAAGCTTCGCCCATATTTCCAGGCCCATCCAATCAACATTTACACTGACCAGCCGTTACGACAGGTCCTACAATGACCTGAGATGTCTGGAAGGTTGCTTAAATGGAACATTGAACTCAGCCAGTTTGACATTACATATCTACTGCGGAGAGCTATCTAGGGACAAGCATTAGCAGACTTCATAGCAGAGTTTGCCGTGTAGGATGAGCCCCCAGAGAATGAAATAATCCTTGCTGTACGATGGAAGATGTACACCGATGGAGGATCTAATGATCATTGTTCCACAGATGGCATTTTTCTTGTAACCCCTGAGAACCAGTCGATTTGCTATGCTTTGAAGCTTGATTTTCCTGCTACAAACAATAAAGCCGAGTATGAGGCGTTGATCGCTGGACTTAAACTTTCTAAAGAACTTAGGGTGAAATCTCTTGAAATCTTTTGCGACTCGCAACTGGTGGTGTATCAGGTTAGAGGAGAATATCAAGCTAAGGGACAACGAATTGCTCCGTATCTTTCCTGAGTTCAGGAATTGTTGGCGGATATCGAATACTATGATATTTCACATACCCCACATGAGCAGAACGGGGAAGCCGATTCGTTGGCAAAGTTTGCGAGTACTGGTGACGCACAATAGATAGGCTTGGTTCCAGTCGAGACATTGCACATCCCAAGTGTAAAAATGATGAAAGTTGATCAAATACTAGAAACGGAGCCCGAGAGGGAATCATGAATGACTCCATTTAAAGAATACCCGTTGCATGGAATCTTGCCCGAAAAGAGAAACGAAAAGCGACAAGTCCTTCGTAAAGCTTCATGGTATATTATGCAAGAAAGAACTATGTATAGAAAGGGGTTTTCCACTCCCTTACTTCGGTGTATCGCTCATGACGAGATAAAACGTGTCTTGAAAGAACTCCATGAGGGAGAATGTGGCGATCACACTAGGGGGAAAACGTTAGCGAAAAAGTACTCCGTTACGGATACTACTGGCCAACTGTGAACCGGGATGCCGCTAATTATGTGAGACGATGCGACAAATGCCAGATATGAAAAAATGCAAATGTGCCAAGAGCCTCGCCGATGGAGATCACACAAATGGTTAGTCCATGGCCATTCTCTATGTGGGGTATCGACATCATTGGCTCTCTACCAATCTCTAAAGGTGGCGTGAAGTACGTAATTGTCGCGGTTGACTACTTCACCAAATGGGCCGAGGCGGAGCCGTTAGCCATGATTACAACCAAGAAAGTTATTAACTTCGTTGTTCGAAACATCATATGCCGTTTCGGTCTTCTACAGACTATCGTGACTAACAATGGGACTCAATTCGATAGTGCTGAATTTAAAGAGTTTTGTCGAAGGTATCGTATTAAGAAGAGGTTTGCGGCGGTCGCTCACCCTTAGGTGAATGGATAGGTTGAAGCTGTAAACAAGATTATCAAATCCATTTTGAAAAAGCGTTTGGAGAAGGCTAGAGGCAAGTGGGTGGACGAGCTTCCTACGGCACTTTAGGCCTATAGGACCACTCACAAGTCCATGACTGGCCATACTCCATTTGCTCTTGCCTACGGAGCCAAAGTAGTTATTCCAGTGGAACTCGAAGTCCCTTCTCATCGAGTGACTTACTATAACCCCAAAACGAACCAAGATCTTCTATTGGAATCTTTGGACTTTATCGATGAGAAGCGCGAGGAGGCCGATTTGAGAGCAGCTGCACACCGACATTGAATCGCCTGATATTACAACACAAAAGTCCGATTGAGAACCTTTGAAGTTGGCGACCTTGTCCTGAAACGGGTTTTCCTAGTCCCATCACACATGAACCAGACATGGGAAGGACCATATGTCATTGAATAGAGGCTTGGAGAAGGGACTTTCAAGCTAGCGACTGTTGATGGCTCGACACTTCCTAAAGCGTGGAATAGCGAGCATTTACGACGCTATTTCACCTAGACTATTTCTTTTGTATTTCAATACTAGTTACTTTCAACATTTTCTTTGGTGTTTGACCATTTCAATGTGTAATAAGACAAGTTATTCTATTCCTTTTCATATAATGAATAAAATCTTGAAGCTTCCTTTACATAAGCTATTGTTATTACATTTTATGCTAAGTATGCGATGAAACTGATTGATATCGATATGTGTGATGTGTGAACAGATTCACGAAGTTTGAAGTCGATCAATCGTACCAATCCTCGATGGGATCGAACGAGGTGAGCTTCGTCAGTTTGCTCGATTGACGACTCCCGTAGATGGACCAAAGAGCGATGCTCGCGATAAGGAACAAAGGCCACCGATGGTGAGAAAACAAGAAAAACTCCAAGTCCCCGACTGCGGACTAGAGTATAAACCATTCGACGAAAAAATGACTACCACGGGCAGAAACACGACTGCCCACGACAAACACTCTAAGTCCCTGACTACGGACTAGAGTACTCTAAGTTCCCGACTGTGGACTAGAGTATAAAACTTTCAACAGAAAAACGACCGCCACGGGTGGAAACACGACTGCCCACGACAAAAACTCTAAGTCCCCGAATGCATACTAGAGTATAAACTATTCGGCGGAAAAACGACTGCCACGGCGGAAACACGACTGCCCACAACAAAACTCTAAGTCTCCGACTATGGACTAGAGTATTCTAAGTCCCTGACTGCGGACTAGAGTATAAACCTTTCGATGGAAAAACGACTGCCCTCGATGAAAACTCTAAGTCTCTGGAGCACGGATTAGAGTATGAGCAATTGGGGTATGGCTGACCACCTACGAAAAATTCTAAGTCCCCAGACCACGGGCTAACTCGTAAACTCAACGGGTGGATGGACGGATTTCGACTATTCTCTATCCCACGCATTCCAATCTCAAACCAAAGGAAGAGATTCAAACTATTAGAGGCAAGACATAACCATTCATTATAGTTCCGGCTTAGCGTTGCTTACGACATAAGACAACGTCTATAGAGAAGCCTCGAGATGGAGATAGTGAATTATTAACGAGACTTGTGAAAGTTATTACAAGTACATGAAATGGGAAGTAATTACCCTACTATTGAAGTAAAAATTTGCATGATGACTAATAAAAAAAAGCTTTTATCCACTATCTCAAAACTTCGTTACAAGTTATTTCAAAAGTTCAGGATCCACGCCCGTACACTTACTACTAAGGAAAGAAATAAATGTTTATCCGAACTATGTACAACAACACAAGGTACTAACTATTTCTTCGACTTCTTCTCCTTATTCGATTTCTCGGGAGTAGAATCAGTTGAGCGTCTTTTCCGGGACACTCTACCACCGTTAGTGGAGACGCTTGAAGAAGAAGGAGGAATTTCAATAGGGATTGTCCCGCCGGGTGGAATGACCTGCAGAGGTACATGATTAGGATCTTCGACGGGTTCCCCTTTGACTTCACGCTTCGCCTTCTCTTCCTCTTCAACCTGCTCCTTCATACTGCTTTTTGCGGTGTGCTCCGAGGTGCCCGTGATCACTACATCGTCCCACTCCTCGCCAAAGGATGGGTCCTCAGGCTAATCCTCGTCAAGTGCATCGATGACTTAAGCATCGGGCCCTGGAATATCTACAGTAGCCGAAGCCTCGGCCATTTTCTCTTGTTGCTCCATGGCGACATCGCTCTTAGGAGTTTGCTCTGGACTGGGATGACCTGTAAAAGTTAGTTAAAGCACCAGTGTTAGTCAATGACCGTTATGCGCCAAAAACAACAAATTGCTGAATTCAAAGAAATTATGTGCTATACCAGCATCCAGTTGGCTCTCAGTGGTCATTGGAGTGCTCCTTTTAGGAATGGGAGATAGCATTTGTGGACCAAGGCTAGGTCTGTCCGGATCGTAGCCGATATGTTGCTCCGTGAGTTGAGAAGATGATGTTCCGGCCATTTGAGTAGGAGAAGGACCCTTGAGATCGGTTCCAGAGGACCCAGCGATGTCCTATCCTTCTTTTTCCGATGCAGGAGCCTTAGAGAACTGAAGCTTCGCAGCGGCCAGATCAGACGTCTCATTTCCTTGAAGCACCTCTTGCACGAGTACCTCTTCATTAAGCTCTGCCACTCCCAGCTCCTCCTTGATTTTGGCGATAACCTCCCAGGCTTCGGCGAGCGATTCAAGATAGCCTTCGCCTAGAAAAGTCAAGTCGTGGTAAAGAAGAACTTTGGCGTTATATTCGGCGATGAGCAGATTGAACAAGTTCTTGATCTCTTCCCTACCGGACTCTGCGGCGGCTTCTACCCGGGAGTTGGCTTTTTCCAACACTTCTTTTCTGCCCTCTTCATGGGCTATTTCTTTCAAGGCTTCGATCTGGGCAAGTTGTTTGTCAAGCTTCATTTTTAAGTTTCTCGCCTCAACGATCTCCTCCCAGTATCTCTGCGATTCTTCCTATGCCTCGATCTTTTCCTCCCTCTCTTTATGCAATAATTTTCAAGATCTTCAGCACGGCGAGCTAAGACATCCTTCTCCTTTTGTAAGGAGTCCTTCTCTAAAGCTAGAGTGCCACTACAATGGAGCGCTGCATCCAGTTCCTTTTTGTGTAAAGTCTCTAAACGACTTACAGCCTCTGTCATTTCTTTCGCGTTCTTCTCTGCCATGGCAAGCTGGGTTTTATATTCAAGCAGACCATCATCTTGATGCTTGATGATGTATTTGTCATGAATACCCTCCAATTTGAGGAGATCAATTTCATGCTGGCGCTCGATGGAAACTTCGGAGATTCTCTCGGCTAAGTGAATGAACGATTCATGCTGCACGTACACATCATTCATACATGCTAATGAGCTCACTTTGGCACTTCCAGGGATGACATGTACGAAGGGGAGGAATTGAGTCCATCAAAGCAGATTTTTGGAAAAGTAGCTTTGAGTTCGGCCAACTTTTCCACTGTGGTAGGATCATGAGCGGGAACCGGCGGAAGTGGATGAGAAGTAGCAAACGGGTGCTTGCCGGAATGGCACTCACGTGATTGCCTTGAACTTGACGACCCAGAAAGTTGGTCGAGAGGCACAGTAGCTTGAGAAACCTGGTGTGAAGACTTATCTCCGTTTTGAGCGGGAAGGTGTGATTGATCATCATGGCGAGGAGCATGTGGTTGAGACTTCCGTCTGAATGAAGAAGAAGACTCTCGAGAATAATATTCTTTGTCTCGCCCATCATCTTTGTCTCTGCGTCATCCATAATCGGAATCTTGACCCGAACGATAATAAGTGGAAGAACCCTAGAGACGGTCAAAAGCATGAGAGTGTGACATTGCACCTGTAAAAGAGCCAAATAGGAGCATATTAGAAGTTGTAACACGAGGAATTAATCACGAGTGTTTGGTGGAGTGCGAGTGTCTGTGTGTGTCCTAGTGTTTCCCCCTGACGGACCAGTAACAATAGCTTTACTCATTGGAGTTTCCTCCCCTCTATTGGAAGGTTACATGCCTTCGCCACTTCTCACGGGAGATTTGAGCCCTTCGATGTCAATGTTAGCAAAGTTGTAATTTAATATATCATCCGGAATCGAAATGTCGGAGAGTTCCTTCAACGAACTTTCCATTTGCTAGGAAGACGATTCCTTTTCGAGTGGGGTTATGATGAATTCCGAATTTGCCCCAGCCTTACTCTTTCACAGCTTGTATACCAACCTTTTTCTCCTCTTCCAGTGAGTTTGCATTTGGTTGGTCTGTGACGCTTCGACTACCGGCACTTTTCCAGGGCCTACATCTTCGCCTCTCAACCCCGCTTCTTGAGATTTTCTTTTCTCTCCCTCTTCGATGTCTTCCCGGGTTCCCTCAATAAGGGGCATCGAGCGGTCGCTTGCTTCTATCCTTCTTTCGATAGTAATTCTCGGGACCGCTTTACTACTAGGAAGTCCAATTTTGCGACCGTCTTCCAACAACCCAAATAATGAGAGCAGCTCATCAGTGATAAGAAGTTTAATGTCTCGATCCTCAATGGGAGTAGCACGAATGGTTGCAACGGCCCTAGAATACTCGAAGCCTTCGGGTCGAGGGCGGACACCTGAAAGAACTAGAGATATTAGTATGTTTAAGAAAGAAGTAGCGACGTGAATCTTTGAATTAAAAACGAAGATAGGAGTAGCACTTACGTCCTTCCAACTATCTCCTTGCGAAACCGGGAGGAAACCGTACATAAAACCACTCGTGTTTGAATAGAGAGAGCTTGTTCCATGCACCCGTTAAGACTTGGCATTTGGGTGAGGGTTCAAGAAAAACATATGAGGGGCTCCTTGTCCGTCTTTTGAAATTGTAGATGTATCTAATGTCTTCGGGAGTCGACGGACGGAATAGAACGTTCATAAAGAGAAGGAAGGTTCCATGAAGGAAAGCGTAGCTGTTAGGGTGTAACTGGGTAGGAGCGATCCCCAGGTACCTCAACATTTCACGAATGAAAGAGTTGAAAGGTGGCACACATCCAGCCTAGCACATAAACTTGATGCAAGTAGTATATCCAGCTTGGGGCAAGTGAGGTCTATCTTGCCTTGATGGAACTAAAACGTCTTCGAATGGGATTCCATGGATGGAGCATAATTGACGGAGAGCAGCTTCGCCAATTCTAGACGCTCGTAAATCAGTCGGTTTGTTTAGAATGATAGCACCCTCAATGGCATCGGGAGTCAGACTAATAACTTCTGCAGGGATGACTGGAATGTCAGAAAAGATATTTGTTTGTGGGTCAGATGCCTCTACTCGTTCTGTTTGGTGACTTGAAGAAGGTTTATCAAATAGAGTGGCAGAGCTTGACCTTACCACATAACTACTGTGTTTTTCAGCAGACTCAGAAGACATTTTGTCGGAGCACGTCGTGCAGCTTGGGATCTATGTCAGCTATACTCAGTAGACAATCAATATTAGAAATAATAACCTATTCCCCCCCGTGCTGTGTGTGAACTAGTGCAGTGCAATGTGAAACAAATATAAACAGTTTGAAAACAGGGAAGCGAGAGTAAAATGTCGAAACTTGGAGATTTCATCCAGAGAGACCGTCATCACTGACTGTCTCAATCAACGAGAAAGTTGATCGGCAACCAAGGCTTTAGGATCGGATGTTGACATTCTGAATTATGAAGTCCATTGTTCAAGTTCGTTTAGCTAGGTTTTTACTTAGTTCGTGTTGAGCTATCCGAAAGTTGTTCGTTCAAGCTTAAGTCCGTTAGTCCAAGTACGCAAGTCACGTTGTTTTTAGTCATTTTATGTTCGGGCAAGGAAGTATGCAGTTATACGTTTGAATGACTTGAGTTAAATTAGTTTTTATAGTCAACACCGATCCCATCGCCATATGCCGATCCCTATGCCCCAGCCTCATAACTTATCCCTACACTTCAACTCATATGACAACACCGATCCCTATGTTTTAACTCTTAAGCAGATCCCTTCCTTCTAGCCTATATGCCGACCCCTACACTTTAACTTTCAGGCCGATCCCTACTTTTCAATTCCTAAGTCGATCCCTACATTTAAGCCTCTATACCGACCCCTCGTCCTAGCTTCACTACCGATCTCTCTCATATGCATTACCGGACCCTGCAACTCCTCTCAACAAATGCCACCAATCCCTAGCATTACATGCCCTTCGTCCATCACCATATTTCTAAGTCCCAAATCCTCCTTCTTCCTTCCTCCTTCTTCCTCTTCCCTCAGCGCATTCATCTTCTCCTTGTAGTTCGCCTGACTTAATAGGACCCAACAATTCATTCGCCTAAAAACAACTCAAGCACATGAAAACTTCAATTTCATGACTCGACTAACACGACTATGGCAAGAAAGCATGCTTATGCGAATTAATCTAAAAATGGGTGATTGATACTTGGAATTAGATGCGAGTTGGCGATGGCATTTGCATTTAGTATAAAGGGGAAGGATTCTACCTTTGTTTTGTTCGACAAAGACGGAAGAGGATGATAGGGCTCGGCTGTGTGAAGAGCAGGAAAAAAAAGCTTAAGTGCTAATAAATGAGAAGTGAGGAGAGAAAAGGAAAGGATTCGAGTTTATATATGAGCGATGGAAAGGGGAGTCGAACCGGTCATTGGGGGTGAATAAGTCAAAGAAAGGAAAAGAGAGGAGAAATGGTCAGCATTGAGGTATGCCGAACCCTATTCGTGATCTCTAATGATGGATCAGTGTGCTATACCGATCCCTCTAGACCTATACCAAAATGAATAAGGAAAGGAGAAAGAAGCGTGAACGATGGATATGTGAAAAATAAAAAAGGGAAGTAAAGGAAAATGGCAGACAACTGGGAACCAAATGGCGACTGATATCATGAAGGTTAGATTATAAACGTAAGCATACAGAATAAAAATGCTTGGCAGCGATCAGCGGACGTTCGAACACGTCCGGAACCCAACAACATAAATGTGAATGTGCACAAAGGATATTTAAGGATTCAACCTTTATAAATTAACTGAAGTGGCAGTTTAGCTTGAAACGATCAAGTTTGAAGTCAAATCAGAAGAAAGCCCGTAAATCTAACATTACTAAATCTGTGCATACTAATAGAGTATGACATCAGACTTGTATCATTAAAGAACGATAAAGGAATAGAGATCAACCAGATAGTTGGGTAGACTTATTCCCGGGTACCTAGGTTATTTTCAATTCAAAGCACGTCATGTTACTCACAAGACGTACTTTGGGGGGCAAGTGTTACCCAGTGCCATGAACCGGCTATATTGGACTTATCGCGTAGGCCAGACTCTACTGTTGATGAGAGGGATGATCAGACGACAGCTACATGGCCAAGATATGGTGTTCGGATAGTTTCATCAAGCCCAGATGGAATGGAGTTAATAGATGGACAATGCAGTATGTCAGAACTATGGAGATTAGTTTGGTCGGAATAGGGATCAACATGGACATTGGTTAAATTGGATGAGATAGTGAAGGGATCGGTATACACTTAAGATGGTAAGGGTTCGGCATGGTTACTTGGAAAGATGGTTGGTTTGAATGGGAATGTAGAGGGATCGACATGGTGCACTTGCGAGAGGGGGGTCGGCGTGGTGTCTACAAAGGGAATGGATCAACATAAGCGTTATGGTGTGACTTATGGATTACGGATCGACATGTTGATGGTCATGGGAGAGGGATCAGCATGGCATGACTCGCAATGGATGGATCGGCGTGGTATGGTCTATGTTATATGGATCGGCGTGGTATGGTCTGAGTGATATGGATCGACACTGTATGTTCTGAGTGATATGGTTCGGTGTACATTGGAGAAATAAGAGGGATCGGTATTTCCTTGACCAAATTAAGGTTCGAACCAAAGCACTACAAGAACTTAAGCTCCACAAGTCCAAACACTATGATATTCGAAGCACCATCATTATAGACCATAAGGGAGCAATCACAGGGGTCGCTAGCTCAAACTCGACACATGGAGGGATCGGTACCGATCCCTATTCATTGAGAGTTGGGCCTAGCCCTCCCTATGGTGGGCCCATATGGTGGAGGAGGTCCCGTTGCCAAAGTTTCAATCAGATTGGAGGCCCCCTTCATCTATATATTCAGGCACAAAGGGCCATTCTAGGGACTCGGACGCTATTAGTTAAACTCCGCCATTATTGTAACTAACTTCGTCCATTCTTCTCTGATCTCTTGCTGTTTGAAATTGTAATCAAGTGAATTGAGAAGCAATAAAGAGAATATTCAAAGTGGACGTAGGCAATCAACGTCGAACCACTATAAATCTTGTTGTTTTTACTTTCTGCTGCATTTTTCTTGATATTTTATGATCTCCCTCTGTTTTCATTTAATTTCTTCATTTATTCCACTACTTATATCTGTTCCTGGGTGTTTGTGGCCAATTTGGTTGCAAACACATCCAAACATTCATATTAACACTAAACGATGTTAATTATCATAATTATCGTAAGGGTGTAAACATGATCATCATAGCATAACAACAAATATGATTTTAAAAGAGAAAAGAGTTTGCTCACTTTCATTTTCCTTTACAATTCTTTTTCTACAACTAGCGTGCTTCTTTTCCTTTGTCAACTCAACACGACTTATCTCAAACTATTTTTTAAAATGGTGAAACAGACAGACTAATATTTGACAGAAGGTGGGTATGGCTTGTATACGGGGTTATAAAGTGTGTGTGTGTGTGTGGGGTGTAGGCTCGGCCGTGGGTAGGTGGGGGTGTGTGTGGGTTTTGGAGACGGGTAGGGGTGGGTGTGTGGGTTTGGACGTGTGTACGAGGGGGGTAGGGCTCAGGTTTGGGTGTGTGGGGCTCGAGTTGGTGGTGTGGAGGGTGTGTACAGTGGTGGTGGGGGTATGGCCGTGGGTAGAGTGGTGGGGGTATGGCCGTGGGTAGAGGGGTGTGGGTGTGTGGGGTTTTGGTGGTGGAGTTTTTTTTAAAGAAAGTGATGGAGGAGGAGATAGCCATGGAAATGAAGGTGGAGAAGATGAAGAAAGTGAAGAAGGAAGTAAAAAATGAAGTGTGCAAAAATGAAGAAGTGGAGGTGCTTATTTATAGTTGAAGTTTACAACCAAAATTACCTTACTGCCCTTTGCTACTTTTGACTTTTGAACCACTTTTCTTTTCCTTTCCAAGGCATGAATTTGACAAGCATTAATGGTGATTAGATGTTTAAGTAATTATGATGTTTTTAACGAATCTTACTTAAATCAAATTAAATCTTTCCTTAATCACACATCACCTCAAAAGATTTACTTACTTTATTTTCAAAAGTAAACCTTTTTGTCTTTATTTGCTAATTGTAAATGTTAATTAAAGTTGTAAAGAAATTATGTTGAAACAACGTTGGAAACAACTTTTGTTCGGTAATCGGTCGTAAATCCAAAATTATATTTCTAGTCATATTTACCATTTTTATTTAAACTATTTATCCATGTAAACAAAACTTAAAAATAGATTTTCTATCGTCATTCAAAAATCAAATAAAGTTTATTAGGGCTATAAAAATTATATTTATACCATTTAACAAATCTCCAGAACTTATATTTTCAAACTGCAAATATGCGACGTTGAACCGCAAAAGCATGATGCCGTTAAATCTTTTGTTTTAAACCATGACACAAATTAAATCAATAATATTTCTTTTTATAAAATATTATATCCACGTCCCCTCATTTCATTTCATACATTAATATGTGTCAAATCCACATCAAATCTTTTTTATGTCTTTTCAAATCTTTTTATAAATGTCAAATCTAATCTTATTATATAAAAATATGTTCCATCAAATCATTATTAAATATGTCACATCAAATCTTTATTATATAAATATGTCATATCAAATCTTTATTAAATATGTCACATCAAATCTTTATTATATAAATATAGTGATTAGATGTTTGCTTTTGATGATTAGATGTTTGCTTTTGATGATTTATATTATTGTTAAGGTGGGTATATGTTATTGTTCAAAACATGATTATTCGTATATCATAATTCCGTAATTGAAGATTTAAAATTTTTAAATATTCTATTTTCAAAGTGGTAAAATAATGGGCTGTTACATCACTATAGCTCCAGCTTGGTATTCTCTATGACTTAAAGCAATGACTGCAAGGAGGCTTTAATACAAAATTAATCAAGATGACATTCAAAGTTGCGAGTGACCGATTATATCGCACCGCCAGATCGACAAGCAATAACGATCCACACCAATCACAAATGGAGGTGACCCGAATGTCCATCGAATAACCCCGATCACCACAACATGGGTAGAAGAATAAACCATGAATGAGTGTGACGACCATTCATTCTCTAACACCCTCCTTCGATCCGTCAGGAGAAGTATGAAATCAGATGAGCATGACCCAACTACACCTAAGCCAATTCTATTCCTAGATCCGACGGGAGAGTATAAATCAAAATGGACAAGACTGACCATCCATCTCCGAATGAATGCAATTCGATCGTTCATTATGTAACTCTTATCATGATCCGACTAGAAGATCAATACGATACAGACATGACTCGAGCGTCGCACACTGATCCTTCCCCTTGGTTCGATAGGGAGAATATCAATCATAGATTGGATGTGACATAACCATCCATTATTTGATCCTGACTAGAATACACGCGACTCAGCTTTCCATCAACTAATTCGAACCCATAATTCAACGGGAAAGAGTATAAAGCTAAAGTGGACAAGATTTGCCTTCCCACTTATCGAGTATGCCCCAGACTTGGAGGCATGAGTGAGAAATAAGATGAATGTGAACCGACTAGTCATCAATCAACTCTAAGTCTTCAAAGCTTAGGTAGAAGTATAAACACGACTAGAATGAGACTCGGTCGTCCACGCAGTATATCTATAAACCATAGACTGGAGGAAAAAGTGTGATCATCCAAAAGCAAACTGCGACAGCTCAATATTGTGACTCATGCCTGGTATTTACAACAACTCGAGGCTATGACCAAATTAGTGCCTAAAGATAGAATCATCATATCGACGCTCGGGCTCATGATGGATTGCCTATCATTCCAACCCAAATAACAAGCGACATACCGCAAGTACATTGAATGGAAAGCGCGTTACTCGAATACACAAGCAGATTCAAATTCAAAGAAAAAGCCAGCTATGCAGCTACATGCAACAGGCTGAACTCTATTCGATGCCTGATTCGACGTGCTTCTAAGACGGATCTTCAACCATTGCGAGCCATGCATTGAATATCGACCCAAGGCGTGTCCTGGTAAAACTAAAAGGATGCAGCATGGATCTGCGATGCCCTCTAGCCGAAATAGGCATGCTCGAAAGACAACTTTCCACTTCCAAAGATCGACTAGCTGGTAGACTTAACCGTTGGATATGAACTGCTTTCATTCATGCATATGTACTCCAGATACAATCAGATCCTGATGTACATCCCCAACCAGGAGTATTCTAGTTTCATTGACGATCTGGGATTATATTGCTATGTTGTGATGCATTTTGAACTTAAGAGCAATGGTGCCACTTACCAGAGGCCAGTCAATCGAATGTTCAAAGATCGGATCGGGCGACCAATGGAAGTATATGTGGTTAATACGCTCATGAAATCATGGCGATCAAACGACCATATCGATGACTTGATGGAGATGTGTAGTATTTTCTAAAAACATGAAATGAAGTTCAATCCCTTGAAAATGCCCTTTCGGCATTATGTTAGGGAAATTCTTGGGTTTCATCGTCAATTCTCGTAGAATTGAAACAAATCACAAGAAGATTAGGAAATCAGTGACATCCAAACAATCAGGCAAGTACAAAGCCTAAATGGGAAGGTCGTCGCCCTAAGCTGATTCATCTCCAAGGCCACCGACAAGTGTATTCTCTTCTTCAACTTTTAAAAGAGAGGGGAGAGAAACTTTGAGTGGACATAAGAGTGTGAAGACACATTCCAAGCTCTGGTGAACCACTTAAAGAGGCCTCTTATCTTATCCAAGCCGATGGATCACAAAGGTTAATACATTTATTTAGCCGTGTCAGTACATGCCATAAGTACCGCATTGTTACTCGGAGAGCTATCCAGGGACAAATATTGGAAGACTTTATAGCCAAATTCACTGCAGAAGACGACTCCGCTAAGAGCAGTGAAGCACCGACCGTCCAATGGAAATGTCATTCCCAACTTAATTATTCCCAACTTAATTATTCCTTGTTCAAGTGGGAAGCCCGGTAGGTTAGAGCTCTATTGCTCCATCAATACTCGACATCTATCTTAACTCCTAGAAATAGGGAAGCTTACTTTGTCGGCTTTAGCATTAAACAAAGTTAATTACCTTTTTAGAAAGTAAGTAAACAACAAGATTAACATGATTATGACATTTCAAATTATACTGTTCCTCATTCAAGATTGAAGCCAAGTAAGTTGGGGTACTGGTTGCTTCTAAGCCTTGCCTAGACACCTCATTCTTGAATCTCACAAATAGACAAGTTTACTTGTTGGCTTTTAGTGTTAAGCCTAGCCAGTCACCTTTGTCAAAACTTCTATATATAAAATAATACTTTAGAAATACTTATAAAGCGGTTTTAAATATCTATGTAAAATATTACTTGAAAATAACTAAGTTAGAAGTTTTATTAAAAACATGTTTTACATTTTGTAGCACTTTACTTTCGAAATTCACAAGTAATCTTTAAAATTATATTTAAACTTCTATTCTTTTTTTCATACTCAAATAAATTTTATAAGAACTTTCATAGAAATATGTTATAAAGAAAAGAATTTAGAAACCATTTAAGTCATGAAAAACTAACCAAAATGTCGCATTTTAAACACTTCAAATAATAAGCAACTTACTACAACATTTACAAGTGCTGTTAAAAGTTCTTGTTAAAACAACATTGAAGAGCACAATCTTTGCGACTAGTTTTAACCACTTGAAAAAAATTATTTAAGACTTGAAATTTTTATAGTTAGTACTACCATTAGGTTACTTAAAAACCATTGGATTAAAATCCTTAAGAATATCTTTCCATTTATTTATAAAAATTCCCGAAAATAAAGGATTTCGAAATGCACTTATAACGACTGTTTTCGCTTCAAACACTTCCAAACTTACTTCAATTTAACACAAAAGTTAAACACCCATTTAAACATCAAGTAAAGGTCATGACACATGTTTAATAAAATAATAGAAGCAAGGTTATATAATATAAAGTTATCATTTTCTTTCCAAAGCAAGAGGGGTCCAAAATTTATAACTTTACTTAGTTAATGTCACTTTAACTTTTATACTTTGCACACAACATATATATACAAAATATATACAAACAAGATAGTGAGATAACTCACTTAGATCCATGCCAAACCCAAGCACAAAGCTAAAAGAACCATAGAACCACCTCCTTCCATCAACACAAGCCTAAAGATCCAACCTTTAGCACTTTCAAACCAAAACCACCTTCCTCCTCTTACTCCATGCTCATGGCCCATCCTAGCTCCTCCTCTTCCTCTCACCTCTTCTCACTTCTTACTTGCTAATCATTTTGTCCATGACGTCTTAGGCCCAAAGCCAAAGTTTAAAAGATATTAGAGAAGATTTGGTTAACTTTCGAAAAAGTTAGAGAGTAATTAATGGATTAGTGCTTAAGCACTTCCACCATTTTCAACCCTCCTACTTCATCTCAAGCTTAGGAATCTATTTGTGATTATTCCTAATGGTATGCCCCTCTCTATATAGCCTTAGGAATGTGATGGGAAAAGACCAAAAACTCCTCAAAACCCTACATCAAACATCACTTCCAACTTTATATCAAAGTTGTTAATGGTTAAGGAGTTTCCATTTTTGCTTACTTTTACTTTATGTCACTTTTCATTTGGACTAATTACCATTACATACTCCTCATAATAATATCTCTTATCCATAGGAAGCTTCTAGAACCTTCCAAGCTTTATAAAGAGGAGAGTGTTTAATTAGTTGCTAATGTGTTTATTTGATCATTAGCTTAAGAGTTAAACATTTCTATTTTTGCTCATTTTCCTTATTTGCTCATTTTCCTATTTAGTTAACCATAAATATGAAAATATTTTAAGTTGCTAATTATCTTCTTAATGATTAATTAGACATGTGCAAAAAGTTCGAACAACTTTTGTTGAGAAAAAAGCTATTTATCGATAAAATGATTTTCGGTCATATTATCGATATTTTTTCCAAAGAATATATTTTTGTAAACATTTTTCCAAAATAAGTTTACCATCATTACTTATGATTTAAAAGGAGGTAAAAAAGCTTATTAAATCATTTTAATAGCATTTCATTCAAGATTCACATATTTAAATGATTCAGATATTTAAATACGAAGTGTCCGAAATTCGGGGTTGTTACATGATTTGCACCTTGAATATATGAAAACTCCTAGATCTGATTGATTCTCCTCTAGAAATTGCAATGATCTGAATCATCACTTTTGCATTTATTTTGTTTTTTTTTGGGATTTTTTCATGAAGACATGGAATTTTGGCCATAAGAGAGAGAGGAGAGATTGTGAAAATGAATTGTCAAGAGAATGAATGAATGAAAGGAATTTTTTTTAAAGAAACAGTTGAAACTTTTCCAATTATTTCTTTAAAACTTCCCTCTTTAATTCTTCATTAAATCTAATTCAAATCCCCTTATTTTTACCATGCATGGCCAGCCAGGAAAAGGCCTATAAAGACTAAAACCATTAGTAATAAATTGCTTTAAATCAAATTCAAATATTTCATCGATATTGTTTACCATGATATAGTTAGGGGCATGCCCTAGGGGAAATTATGTATTTGTTACATATATCAAACTTGACGACCAATCTTGTTCAAAGTAATGTGGTTTCTTTCTATTATATACTTGTTATATTGTGATATAATTACTTAAGTTATTAATTTAAAATATATTAAATATAAAATCCTTAAATAATTTGTTATGTGATAGTAATTACAATATGTTGTTATCATGAGAAATTTATCGCAATAAAATGACATATTACTCTAAATATTCCTAGTCAACATGTTTCAAGATGGGATATCAATACATCTATTGAGACTAGAGTTCCACTTATATAAAATAATCATACATATAGTATGTATGTACTTGTTCCTCGAACCTAAATTGGGTTTCTTACAGTTCCACTTATATTATACATTCATATTATACAAGTTTAATTTATTCATGATCTTTTATAATTTAATTGACTTATATTCTTAAGTACATTATTAACTAAGTCTCATTTAATTAATTTTAACTTATTAACTTAATTACAAATTAATTAAATTATTTTAGTTTTAAAATTCATAATTTACTTTATTTATCCTAAATAATATAAGATGGATATTAACATCAACCTTTATATATATATATATTAGTTAACATTTAATTAACATATTTACTAGACAAATATTCATTTAATTAAAATATTTTTAATTATTCTAAATAAATGAAAATTTTAGTTTATTATTTACCTTAAATAATTTAAGATAAATGTATATACAAATATATCATTATATATGTTTTATTTTAATTAGTTTACTTTTAATCAATTATTTATTTAATTAATCCAATTAATTAATATAATTTTTAAATTGTTAAACTTGATTTAATTTTTTTTTGAAATTATTTTATAACTTTTATAAAATTTCCTTTTATATTTTAAACTTAATATATTTTAAATTTTCAAAATGAATTTTGAAAATTAGCCCAAGGCCCAAAATCAATTCGGGCCTTTATATTGGAATAACCTTTGGCCTTACATCATCCTTCATACCAAGCCAGTAGCCAGGTAAGGCAGAGTACTTGAATACCCCAACCTAACCTTCAATACTACCTTTCTAGACACCCTACTAAGTGGATAGGCTTTAATAAGTTAGCACTAATTGATAATTTGTACTACATATGCTAATGGACTCTAATACCATTGAAGGAACTAGGTCAGTAAGAAGTAGGTTAAATATGTAGATTTCAATTTTATTTCCTATTTTGGATCTATTAGGCCTATGAAGTCTTTAGGGTTTATTAGATCCAATCTAATATAAGTTTAAATAAAATCATATTTTATATAATTTTGTTTGAAAGAAAATTTATTTAATTCTTATTTTAATCTGTTTGAGGTTTATGTAAACTAGAGTATATCAAATATACTATGTATGTTAGTAATAGTGTTATCCGAGTTTTTAACCCAGTAGAAACCAATAGAGAGAAAAACAATCTTGCAAGGATAGGATGGTTCAGGACTTAACCAGAAAAGCCAAGACAAGGGATCAACAAGGGCTAAGCGATACGACTAAGACAACAATTGGGATCAACGGAGCCGAGAGATCAGCATTCCTATAATCCAATCAGTAGCTGAACGTAAACAGCAAGTGAATTGCCTTCAAAACGTAAGAGCAACGATAAAAGACTATGGGAACATCTCCGAGTCCAGACTCCAGAAAAATCCTAAGTGCTTAGCTCATCAGCGACTCATGCCTCTGCTCAAACCATCGAACAAACCAGATATGGAACACTATCAAAAGGAGGCAAGTTTGGTCCGCAGAACGACCCAAGTCTATGGGTCGCTAGCAACCCAAGGGCCACGGGTCGCCAGCGACCCATGGTTTTGGCTCGTTATGCGAGCCAAAGCCCTCTAGGTCGCCTGTAACCTTCCTGCAAGCTGATGAAGACAGGCCTGGCCCAGAAGTTCTTTGACCTCTATAAATACCATCCCACCTACAACACAAAGAGGATCTTCTCCAGACTGGTTGCTGAAGCTCTGCTGGAATTATTCTTCACTCTCTATCTCCCTCACAACAATCTACAAAGGAATACACTATGATTCTCCAGTGGATTCCAACTTTGGAGATTCGATCTAGCTAGGAAACAATCAAAGACTTGTAATCAAACATCTATTGTAACTTCAATCAGTCTATAATAAAGCTATAAAGTGGACGCAGGCTTCATTAATAGCCGAACCACTATTAAAATTCTTTGTCTACTTTCTTTTACTTCTCTTTCTTTATTTATGTGATCTGTGATATAGACTTGTCAGAACAGGGTTGGTGCTTTCAAACTCTAACCAGGGTGTTGGTCCATTTTGGGTCAACATTTTGGTGCTTTCACTGAGAACTCCAACTCAGGATCCAGATCTAGCTATCTACTTTGGATCTCATAGGTCCAGAAGCTAGATCCCCAATCTTTGCTTGAAGAACTTGCTGTTTTAGAACCAATGGCTCTTGGAAGAAGAAGAACTGCCTCTGGAAGATGCATAGGGGCAGTAATAGCTGGAGAAGGAGCTAGTCTCCAATAAGCTGAAGTAAATGGTACTAACTTAGGAAACCAGGCACCGACATCCTCCAGTCAACATGAAGTTGTCACCAGAGATGAGCTGAATAAGATGGTTGAGGAGATCAATCAGAAAGTGGAAAATAGTCGAAAGGCTCTGATGGAGAAGCTCAACGCTATGTTGACCCTAAAATCAAACCCCGCTCCAAGGGTTGCGCCTGAACCAGTGACTGCTGTAGAACAAGAGAATTCCTTCGTTTTCGGCCTGCATAGAAGGAATGGAAAGCAGCCACAAAGAAGGGTAACAACAGGATGCGACGTGGAGGAGAATGATAATACTCCGCCCGGCGCAAGGCAACCAATCATGAATTTGAATCAGGGGGCCAAAACCCCACAGGAAGATATAGCTGTCAATCTCTCTGATTCAGAAGATGGAGAGCAAGGTAATCAGATGGAATAGAACATCAATGCATTCGATGATGCTAAAAACGCCCAAACTGCCCCAATTAGGCCAACTGCAAGCCAACGGGGTCTCGTGGGAGTGGCTCTCCAGGAGACAGGAGGGCCTAGGCTTCAACCCATATGCCAAGACTGTTTGTAGAACCAAACACTCGGCGCAGTGACTGATTGCCGCCCCTAGGGCTACCAGACATCAGAGGCATACATAGCAGACATGGTCAGACGATTGATGGACGAGAGTAAGGGCTGAAAGGACATTGAATGGGGATCTGTGCCGACTCGAACCCCTTTTACCGATGAGATCTTGAATATAACTTACTCGGAAAAATTCACTATGCCAACTATCCCCTCCTACGATGGAATAAAGGACTCAAAATCCCATTCGTACAAGTACATCTGGTCAATGGACGGAGCCAATGCTCCAGAGGCCATCCCCTGTCGATGTTTCCCTAGTTTTCTAGAAGGAGTCGCGTCTATGTAGTTCATCGACTCCCCCCAAGTTCCATTTCTACTTTTGACCAACTTGCTACGAAATTCCTTGACCAGTTCAGGCTTCATACTGCACAACCGAAGGACGTCATGTCCCTATCCGGGTTGGTCCAAGGGCGCAATGAGTCATTGAATCATTCATGAGTAGGTTTAACACCGCAGTAACGGATGTGAGCAACCCCAATGAGGATATGGTTTTTATGGCATTAGTCCGTGCTATTCATCCGGAAACGGAGTTCGGGAAATGGATTAAGATGAAGCAACCAACCAACAGGAAAGACTTCAATCGTAAAGCAAGCCAGTATTTGAGATTGGAGGAAGCACAGGAATTGGAAAGAAAGTCTATCGGTACACAACAGATGGACGCCAGACAAAGTGAGTTAGCGGCAAATCAAAATACGCTCGGTCCTGGAAATACTCAAGGAGTTGCAGAAAAAAGCGGGAATCAGAAGAGAAGAAACCAAAACTCCGATAAAAGAAATAATGGTGGCAGCAACAAAAGATTTAGAGGGTTTAGACAGGAGGACTATATCCCCCTGAATGACACTCCAGAGAATATTTATCTTGCAACGCAAGAAACTAAAGAGTATAAGAAAGCTCTTAGAAAGGAGGCAACGGAACAGCAAAAGCGCTCAGGGAAATTATGCCACTTCCACGAGACGCACGGGCACAATACAAACGAATGCTGCCACCTTAAGGACCTCATCGAAGGGTTAATCCGAGACAACAAACTTCAACAATATGTGAAGAAGCCGCAAAAACCCAATCAACCTATAGTCCCTCAACCTCCTGGAGAGCAAAGAAATCAAACTGGAACCAGCAAAGAAGGGTCGAAACAAACTGACCAAAGGCATATTATCGGGACAATATCTGGGGGACCACACCTTGTGCAAATAAGTTGGGGAGAGATGGAGCGATATGCGAGTTCATTGAAGCATGCTCCAAAGGAATCGTGTTTAGCAGTAGATGATGAAACTCCGCCCAAGCAGCAGAAGGTTCTGAGCGATGACACAGTGTTCCGTAATCCAGACACCGAAGGGGTTGAAGCTCCAACTCTCGACCCCGTGGTGGTGATAGTAGGAATCGGTCTCGCCGTAATCCAACGAGTGCTGATTGATAGTGGCAGTTTAGTTAACATACTTTTCAAACGAACTTTTGACCAAATGAAGATTGGCATGAAAAGCATATCCGCGTGCCAGACTAAGATTCAGGGGTTTACTGGAGAACCCAAACAACCGGTGGGAACAGTCGACCTACCTATGGAGCTTGGAGAGGGTGAGCGACGAGTCACCCTTATTCAGACTTTTGTGATCGTGGATGAAATGTCAGCATATAATGCATTCTTGGGACGACCCGCATTAGCCGACTTCAGAATAGCATTGACCCAATGGTGCCTTACAATGAAGTTGCCTACCGAGCACGAAATCAGAATAGTGAAAGGAGACTAAAGCGTTGCCCGGGAATGCTTTATCATAGAGTTGCGCGAGTCAAGAAGAAAGGAAAAAGGAAAGGATGTGGGGAGGGACCTCCACACCTATGAGCCCTCCGAATAGCAACTACAAAGCCGCCCCAGGCTTGGGGACCATAGCCGATTCGACAAGGCCTTGGACCCTAGGAAGAAGAGCTCAGGGGAGGATCGGGCAGCACCGACAGAGTTAACGGTGTCTGTCCCAGTCTGTATGGATGGCCCAACAGGGGTCCTGAAAATTGGGTCGCACCTAGGAAACAAGATGCGATCATAGTTAACTAAATTCCTCCGTGCCAATTTGGACGCGTTTGCTTGGACGCACTCCGATATATGTGGGGTGCCATCGGAAATTACTTGCCATGCACTCAATATTGACCCCAGATTTACACCAGTAAAGCAAAAAAGGCGCAGCTTGGGCCCCGAGCGGTCCAAGCCACTGAGGGAGGAAGTATATAAACTGATGACCAACGGCTTCATCCGAGATGCAACTTACCCTGAATGGGTATCAAACCCGGCCCTAGTCAAGAAGTCTAATGGAAAATGGCGAACATGTATTGACTTCTCGGACCTCAACAAAGCATGTCCAAAGGATAGCTTCCCGCTCCCGAGGATTGATCAACTGGTGGATGGAACAGCAGGACATGAGCTGCTGTCATTTATGGATGCATACTTGGGCTATAACTAGATCCTGATGCATGAGCCAGACCAAGAGAACACCAGCTTCATCACCGATTTAAGACTGTACTGCTATAGAGTAATGCCATTCGGCTTAAAAAATGCAGGGGCAACGTACCAATGCAAGTGAATGCTATGTTCAACTACCAGATTAGGAAGACTATGGAGGTTTACATGGATGATATGTTAGTCAAATCCCGAGTAATTTCTAACCATCTGGATAATCTCGCTGAAAAGTTTGAAATACTCCGCAAATACAGAATGAAGCTCAAACCACTTAAATGTCACTTCAGAGTAGCCTCTGGGAAATTCTTGGGATTCATAGTAAGTGCCCGAGGCATCAAAGCAAATCCGGATTAAATAGCAACATTACGGGAAGTCCAAGCCCCTAAAAATAAGAGAAAACTTCAAAGCTTGAATGGAAAGGTCGCAGCACTGAGTTGGTTCATCTCTAAAGCTACAGACAAGTGCATACCGTTCTTCGACGCACTGAAGAAAGGAAGGAAAAACTTCGAATGGAGTGAAGCTTGCCAGACAGCTTTCGAGGAACTACTACGACATATGGAAACTCCCCCAATTTTATCAAAGCCAGTGCATAGAGAAGACCTATTCATTTATTTAGCGGTTTCCCCGCACGCATTGAGCGCGGCTCTCATACGGGAATAAGCGAGAATCCAGCGACCTGTGTACTACATTAGCAAATGATTTACCGGAGCTGAGAAGAATTATCCAAAGCTGGAACAGCTAGTGTATTGCCTTTTGATCGCATTACGGAAATTACGACCGTACTTCCAGGCTTATCCGATTAAAGTATTGACTGACCAGCCCCTGAAGCAAGTTTTATACCGGCCAGAAACTTCCGGACGATTACTCAAGTGGAATATAGAGTTGAGCAATACGACATCACATACCATCTAAGGAAAGCAATCAACGGGAAAATGTTGGCTGACTTCATTTCCGAATTTACCGTAAGGGACGAGGAGGAGGAAATTCAGCCGGAAGCAGTCACGCAATGGAAGCTCTTCGTTGACAGTGCATCAAACAACCTCTGTTCGGGAGCAGGGGTAGTGCTTGAAACCCCTGAGGGGTGAGCCATTAGTTATGCTTTGCACTTGGAATTCCCAACAACAAATAATGAAGCAAAATATAAAGCCTTGATCGCTGGACTAAAGGTTGTGAAGGAACTCGGGATAAAATCTATTCACATATACAACGACTCCCAGTTGGTCTTCTGTCAAGTGAAAGGGGAATACCAAGCACATGGAGAAAATCTCGCCTCGTACCTATCCAAAGTACAAGAGCTGTTAAGTGATATCGAGCGCTACACCATAACTCACATCCCACGAGAGCAAAACACCAAAGCAGACTATTTGGCCAAGCTGGCTAGCTCCGGGGAAGCCTAGTCATTGGGATTGGTTCCGGTTGAAATGCTAACCAACTCGAGCACAGACGAAATGGACGT
The DNA here is from genome assembly GCA_030737815.1 of Allium fistulosum. Taxonomy (NCBI): domain Eukaryota; kingdom Viridiplantae; phylum Streptophyta; class Magnoliopsida; order Asparagales; family Amaryllidaceae; genus Allium; species Allium fistulosum. Next base: position 1,128,178,709 of record CM060902.1, read on the forward strand.
GGACTGGATTCTAGAAACCACCGTCGAGCCAGATACATGGATGACACCGATAAAGGGCTATGTACTTGCAGGAACCCTACCAACTGACCGAAACTAGCGGAAGAAGCTCCTCCGTAAGGTGCTAAGGTTCACGATACAGGATGGGATACTCTATCGAAGGGGATTCTCGACCCCTCTTCTTAGGTGTTTGACCGATGATGAAGCACGATAAATCCTGAGGAAGTACATGAAGGAGAATGCGGAGACCACACTAGGGGGTAGACGCTAGCAAAGAAAGTCCTTCGATACAGATACTTTTGGCCAACAATAAATCGCGACGCCACAGATCACGCCAGAAGATGCAATCGCCGTCAAAGATTCAACAAAATTAAGAGAACTCCTTCAACGTAACTGACACAAATGGTCAGCCCATGGCCATTTGCGATATGGGGGATCGATCTGATTGGTGTCCTTCCAATAGATAAAGGAGGAGCCAAATATGTTATAATTGTCGTAGATTATTTCACAAAATGGGCCGAAGCGGAACCGCTGGCCACCATAAACACAAAGAAAGTTATTAACTTTGTCACTAAAAACATCATTTGCAGGTTTGGTATGCCGCAAAAAATCATCACTGACAACGAAACCCAATTCGAGAGTGACGAGTTTAAAGACTTCTGCAGGCGCTTCCGAATTGAGAAAAGCTTTTCCGCAGTGGCTCATCCACAAGCAAATGGGCAAGTGGAAGCAATAAACAATATCATCAAATCCTCCATCAAAAAGCGATTAACAAAGGCGAAAGGAAACTGGGTTGACGAACTTGCACTCGCACTATGGGCATACAGGACAACACACAAAGCGCCAACTAGCCACACTCCGTTCGCATTAGCATATGGTTCAAAAGCAATGATTCCTGTTTAATTAGAGGTCCGCTCGCACCGAAGGTAGAATTTTAATCAAGCGCAAATGAGCACCTCCTACTCGAATCGCTAGACATGATCGATGAAAAAAGTGAAGAAGTAGAGTTGAGAACAGCCGCCCACCAAAAAAGGGTTGCACGGTACTTCAATTCCAAAGTTCATAATCAGACCTTTGAGGTTGGAGATCTTGTGCTCAAGCGAGTTTACCCTGTACCGAGAACCTTCAGACCAAACTGGGAAGGATCGTATATCGTTTATCAAAAGCTCAGCGATGGGACTTTCAAGATGACAACCGTCGATGGGGTCGCAGTTCTCAGAGCCTGGAATAGCGAATCGCTCTGCTTTATTTCATCTAAAAAAAAGTTTTATGTATTTTCTACTTTCTATTTTTTAGCAAATAAGCCATCCTGGAAATGCCGGTGGCATTGTAAATAGGCAAAGAATCTGCCATGCTTTCCTTAATAAAGTTTGCTTCTTGAACCAACTAAACTGTGCTCATAATGATTATCCGCCGACTCGATGGAAGCGAATCGACTCAAACCGTTGGAGCGGCGGAACTCAATCCTTACCTCTCAAAAAAGAAAAATCGGTGTTTCCCCGGCAACCCTAGGAGGTATATAAAAAAACTAACTCCTCGCGTTTCCCGGGGATAGGCAGCGCTGAGGAGCATTGAAAACTAACTTCCTCACGTCGCCCGGTGATAAGCAACGCTGAGGAACGTTGAAAACAAATTCCTCACATTGCCCGGAGATAGGAAACGCCAAGGAGCATTGAAAACTATCTCCTTGCGTTGCCCGGAGATAGGCAACGCCGAGGAGCATCGAAAACTAACTTCCTCGCGTTGCCCGAAGATTGGCAATGCCGAGGAACATCGAAAACTAACTCCTCGCGTTGCCCGGAGATAGGCAACGCCGATTAGCATCGAAAACTAACTTCCTCGCGTTGCCCGGTGATAGGAAACAACAAGGAACGTCGAAAACTGAATTCCAGGCGTTTCCCGGAGATTGGCAACGCTGAGGAACATCAAAAACTAACTCCTTGCGTTGTCCAAAGATAGGCAACGCCAAGGAGCATCAAAAGCCACGCATCTCGTAAGCCGCACACTCAAGAATAAACTCCTCGCACTGCCCAAAGATAGGCAATGCCAAGGAGCACCAAATTTAAACTTCCTCGCATTGCCCGGAGATTGGCAATGCCGAGAAACATTGAAAACTAACTCCCCGCGTTGTCCGGAGATAGGCAACGCCGAGGAGCATCAAAAGCCCTGCATCTTGTAAGCCGCGCACTCAAGAATAAACTCCTCGCGCTGCCTAGAAATAGGCAACGCCGAGGAGCACCAAATTTAAACTCCTCACGTTGCCCGGAGATAGGCAACGCCAAAGAACACCAAGAGCAAACTCCTCGCATTTCCTGGAGATAGGCAACGTCGAGGAACACCAAGAACAAACTTCTCGCGTTGCTCGGAGATAGGCAACGCCGAGGAGCACCAAAAACAAACTCCTCACGTTGCCCGGAGATAGGCAATGCCGAGGAGCATTCAAAGCCGCACACTACACAAGCGAGGCGCTAAATCTCAAAATAGTAGCCCCTCGTGCATACAATCAGGAATAATTGGTGCTAGAAGGGAGACACTCAATGATTGACAATACATACCCACGCGTAAATTGCATACTTACTCGAGTGCTGTCAGAAACTGAGAGTATATGCTAAGGTCGCAAAACTTTCGAAGAATTGAAAATTAGGTCATGACTTAGCCAGATTTCCAATATAGGTCATCTAAACCCCAAACTACTGGATACTTGAAAATTGTTTGGAATAAACAACCCTGTGAACTGGGGCGCATACACCTGTACCGAGACAGAATCGCATAAATGCAATAAGTTCATAAGTTCTATCACCCCAAACAACAATAAATTCACAAGTTCTATCTCAAAATTGTGTGTATTTCCAAACTTCCAAACAAAAATTCAACAAATATTTCTAAGTCTTAGAAATTATTAAAGTTTTATGAATTTATAAACAGAAACTCTCTAAGTGCTGTTAATTTCTAAGTTCTATTACTTTAAATGAAGGACTTTGGCTATAATCACAGAATTAACAAAGTATGAAATGAAACAAGCACAAGTACACAACGCATATATGAATAGATAGATAAAAATACAGTCAAAACATCATTGTATTGCTTATGATTTTCTGTACATAGGATTAAAATGTGGGGGCCGTACCCACACAACAGCGGCTAACAAAGAGAAAATACAGACTCTACAGTACGGACGCAAGGTGCAGACTCTGCACTTGAACAAAATGACTCGAAAAGAAACCAAAACAAGTCTGTCTTCTTACGCGCTGTTGGCCAAAATCAAGTCCATCCTCACGCCATCCACTCAACGCTTCTTGCCACCGCTTCCCTTTCCACCTCTGGTTGGTAGCTTCTGCTTCTTTTCGGGAGAGGTGTCGCTGCCAGTAATGTCAACATGCACTTCGGTGGCATTCTCCTCCTCCTCCGAATGTTTTTCAAAAGAGCTTCCCTTTCCTTTGCGTTTTCGTGACTTTTGGGAGCTCTTCGAAGCTTTGACTGCCTCCACCTTTTCCTTCTTGACGACAACCAAATCATGCTGAGTCTTCTGCGGCTGCTCCGTCTGTGTCTCCTCCTTAGCCTCTACAGCAGTTATATCACCTTCCAAAGACGTTGAGGGGTCATCCAAGCCATGGAGCGCAGCTATTTTCTCGGCCTCTGGCCCCGGCTGTGAACTAGAGGTGGATGTGAGAACTGGAGCAGGAACGAATACAATCTCAGAGGATGTGAAAATGGCAGTAGGTGCCGAAGTAGTTGGTGCGTCAATAGGAAAAGTGGATGGCCCTATAGGATCAAAAAGGAAAGCGTTAAACTTCTCTTGCTCCTATGGCGTAAGATGGAGACTTCCAAATTTAGGAGAAACATGGGCGTTACCTACACCAGAGGAAGGATCACGAACGGCGACTTCAAACTCATCACCTTCGCCTTCTTTTGAGGGCTCCACCACATGAGGAACAATGTCAAGTCCTGAGCTCAATGGTTGGTTGTGGAGTTGCTTTGATGGTTCACCCTTGCCGGAGGAAGAAGGCCTATTAAACACTTCAGTAGCAGACATTAGGGTAGCATCAGCGGCCTCCTTCCCTCGCTCAACCCGAAGGATCTTCTGGCCCTCAAGCAGCGCCTTCTTGGACTCCTCATGGAGATAAGCATCCCGCAACTCTTGATCTGTGTAAACGTTGCCGCTCTCAGCAGAGTAGGATAAGATCTCCTCCCAAACAAGGGCAAGAGTGCACGGGTACTTCGGGCCGAGGTAGCTAAGGCTCCCTTGATGCAACAGGGAGTTCACGTAAAAGTTCAGAATTGTTGCGTCCAACTTCTCCATTTTCCAATCAAAAGCGTGTTGAAGGTCTAAATAATCTGCCGTCACTACAGCCTTCTCAATCTCAATAGCAGTTTTGTCGGCACTGAGCTGTGAAACCTGAGCCTGCAACTTTGCGATGGTTTCGGCCTGATTAGAGATTGTTTTGTTGTGCCCCTCGATAATTAGATCCTGGTCGGCGATTGTCTTCCATTGAGCTTCGATGGCAGCATTGTAAGCGATCACTTCCTCTTTCAATTTCGCCTCCTCCACATAAGTCTTTTTAATTTTGTCTCTCCAGACGATATCGACCTTCTCATGCACCTCCTTCAGCTCTTTCATCAGGCTGGCAATTCTCTTACTGTCCCGGCGCGCCGTTTCCTTCTCCTCATCTAACTATTTAATCTTAGTGTCCCGATCAGCCAACACCCTTTCAAAATCATCTTTCTTGGTTTTAAAGGAGAGGATCTCTTGGTAATTATTCCTATTTGTGTCCACTAGTTGCTTACAGAGCTTCTTCCATTTCTCGGCCTACTCTAGGTCGTTTTGGATAGCTTGGAGATGCGGCATGTAGGAATCCCTGCGAACAAGATGAAGGTCCATGTCAAACATAACTCCTCTTAAGAACCAACCTGGAAGAGCCGCCTCAAGCCTAGGAGGGCCCGTAGGAAGAGTATAGGCCGGCCTCCGGTGGGGATTAGATGTGCCAGGGGTAGCAGTGACAACAGAAGAAGATGAAACATGAGTTGGGGGTAGAATCGCGGCAGAAGTGATAGGAAATTACTGGCCCACGGAAGTGTGTTTCGAAGCAAGCTCCGAAAGGATGGGAGTGATAGTCAAACTTTGATTTCTTAGATGGCTCATCTCTGTCCTCATGAGATCTTCTATTCTCATACCTGCCTTTGTGTGAATGGGCTTTATCTCTCTCCTCTTGGCGATGGGTTTTGGCTTCAAGTTCTTTCCACCGCCGGTACTCTTCTTTTGTCTCCCGGACATGATGTCGGCTGTAGGAACGCTTGGGGTAACGCTGCAAATCGGTATAGTCCTCGAAGTCGTCAAGCCTCACCCTCTCGTCATGCCTGGAAGAGGGCATACATGAAAAGTTTTAGAAGCATAACATAAGTTAAGCAAATATACGAAGGAATGAAAAAATGGAAACAAGTGTAATCCTAGTGCAACGTGCTGTGTATCTAATATTGCCTAAAGCGTCGTCACGAACCAGAACAAATGGCTGTCGAAGGTGGGAGTGGATTGACTTCGGTCGTTATAAGCGGGACTGAGCTAATCGAGAGTGCGATATCACCTGAGCAGGAAGGAGTCATGTCAAATTTAAAATCTCCTTTCATGAGTGAATCGAAATCAACAAAAGCATCGCTGAAATTTCCAAGCCCACTCCGACATTCTTACTCAGAGAGTCTGGATGACTTTCGATCTCGGGGATTTTGTCTTCACCGCCTATATTAGGAAGAGATGGACTCGGGGGAGCGGGACTCATTCCCGGAGTCCCATCACAGGACTCTGAATCATCACCATCAGATTCTGACGAGAAGTAATCACTGATAGTGGTTTCATCACTGCTACTTTCAAGCTCTCCCTCTTCCTTTTTCGAATCAACCGCGGCCTTGCCTTCTCTGTGTACAAACTCTTCTTCCGCCTCCTGTGGAATCAGGGGCATTCTAGTTGAACTACTTAGCCCAACCGCAGCGGCTTTTTCCTTCTCATGAGTTTCATCAAGCGATCCTACGGACATGCTACCTATCTCCTGACCTTCCTCAGAACCGTGGGATGAAGAAGAGGATCTTGTGTGAACTCTGGCTCGACCGGGAGAGGGAGCTTCAACCTGAGCGACAGATCTACCCTGGGCTAATAGTCCATACCAACGCAAGTTCTCATCGGTCAGTAGAACTTTAACACTTCTTTCCTCGGTACTGATGGCTTTTAAAGCCTCGCAAACTTCATTAAGTGTCACATCTCTATTCGGCCTTGGGATAACTGCAAGAGACATATAATTAGTTAGAGACTCCATCATGACGTTTTGGAGCTCGATAAGTATAAAAGAGAAGATTACCCCTGTCGTCCATCGGCAATTGGACCCATCAAGGCATCTAACGAAGAAGTACTACATCTTAAACTATGACAGATTGCTTTGCAACCACAAGACGATCTTTCGGTTCCTCTGGGCTTCGATTATGATCAAAAAGGGACAGTTATCTCTCCTCTTAAATGCCAGGAAATACCGCAACTCATCAAAACTCGGAGCGCGGTGGAAGGTCCGCATGAAGAGGACGTGCAAGTAAGTAAGGATGGCATAACCATTCGGATGAAGCTGGAATGGGGAAATTCCTAAGTTCGAGAGTGTTTCGCACAAGAAATCGTTGAAGGGAGGCACGGCTCCGTTCAAACACATGTATCTATGGCAAGCGGTGTACTCTAAGGGGGCATATGAGCAAACTCGTCATTCGCAGCCAGACACACATCTTCCTCAGGAATCCCATGTGTATACATATATTATGAAGAACCTTAGCAGAGACCACTGATGAGGCTCGTTTAGGTGGATTGAGCAGAACTCGAAAGTTGGGAGGCGTGCGGTCCACGATGGGCCCAACCGGGACTAATTGACCGTACTGGGCTTGCGAGATGGATGATGATTCATCTTCGGAGAGCACCGGGCTTCGTTCGCTTGACTTACAACGTGTGGATGGCTTCTTCATTCTATATATCAGAACTCGCATCCGAAAACGGTCGGTATGAACTGGGGCAAGTACAGTGTGCTATCTATATGGGATAAAGCTTAGTGTCCGAAGCACTGCAAACGCCCTATCCCGTGTAGATAGTTCGCTCGCAGTGGAAGGAGAAAAGAACTTCCCATGTTACTTTGCTTTCCACTTTTTACGGCTTGCGCACCTACCAGTTATCAGTCGATGATTGATAATGGATCTGTCGTCCGCAGCGACACGTAAAACTCTTCTGGCTATAGGGACACCGAGCATATAATAAGCAGGATGAGTCCATGTTCTCTGGAAAATCAAGGTCGACTGGTAATACATCATGCAAGTAGCGTTTGCAAAACTGGAGACAAGTCAATTCTGGTCTAATGGACGAAGATAGCAAAATGCGTCAAGCCTTGGGCCAAAGCCCGAATGTCATTCCAAGAGACAGCTCAAGATTCGATTTACTATCTTCCTACATTAAACCACAATCAACTCAAACTTCTTATAATCAACGTCGCAAGCGAATGCCAGACATCAAATCATTGTACCAACATAGCAATTAACGAATCAATCGAGCAAACCCACCTTAAACCGATTGAAAGGCATGATAAACAATAATCATGAATCAAACTCTGGATCGTTGATCACAAATCAAACTCTAGATCATTGGCGAGCTAAGGATAGGTCGACTACAACCCATCAACGAGCTAGGGCTTGATTAGGGTTTCATGAAAAAGGCCTGAAGGGATCAATGGCAAATGGTTTCGAACAAAGCAGTGGATCAAGTCGAGTGGATGAGTAGGTCGCCTAGAATCGAATCGCTGGAGAATTGAGTCGCTGGAAGCTAGATCGCGTAGAGATGCAAAGTTGGCTTGAGTTAAAAGTGAAGAAGCTATCGTCGGTTTGAGTATAAGTAGGTAAGCTGAAGCTCCAAAATTTTTGCTAAGTAATAGGGTCGCTTGTGACCCGACCCATCATGGGTTGCCAACGACCCGACCTGGCTTTACAGTGAAAAAATTTCACGCAGATAGGTCGCTAGCAACCCATCTCACATGGATCACTAGCGACCCCAAAAAAAACGATGATGAAATAAAAAAAATGGAAAAAATAAAATGTAAATGAAAAATGAAGGTGATGATGATAAAAAATGTAAATATGCACTTAAAGGAAAAGAAGAAAGAAAGCTTCATTTATTCATCTCAAACCCGATTGATTACAGTTGTTCATCCCTCCAAGGCATGCCGGAAAGCTGCAAGCGGAAATGTAATATATTGTGACAAGTAATAACAGTCAGAACTAAAGAGAGACGGCTGATGAACTTGGCTAACATATTATTAAAGCTCAATTACCATCACTTGGAAATCAACAAATGGATATTGAAAATGATAACTTCCAGAGCATGCCTTATTTACAACGAAGACATACTCCGGGGAGCAAATGTTATCCGAGTTTTTAACCCAGCAGAAACCAGTAGAGAATAGAACAATCTTACAAGGATAGGATGGTTCGGGACTTAACCAGAAAAGCCAAGACAAGGGATCAACAAGGGCTAAGCGATACGACTAAGACATCAACTGGGATCAACGGAGCCGAGAGATCAGCATTCCTATAATCCAATCAGTAGTTGAGCGTAAACAGCTAGTGAATTGCCGTCAAAACGTAAGAGCAACTATAAAAGGCTATGGGAACATCTCCGAGTCCAGACTCCAAAAAAAAATCCTAAGTGCTTAGCCCATCACTCATGCCTCTGCTCAAACCATCAAACAAACCAGATATGGAACACTATCAAAAGGAGACAAGTTTGGTCCGCAGAACGACCCAAGTATATGGGTCGCTGGCGACCTATAGGCCATGGGTCGCCAGCGACCCATGGTTTTGGCTCGTTTTGCGAGCCAAAGCCCCCTAGGTTGCCTGTGACCTACCTGCAAGCTGATGAAGACATGTCTGGCCCAGAAGTTCTCCGACCTCTATAAGTACCATCCCACCTACAACGCAAAGAGGATCTTCTCCGGACTGGTTGCTGAAGCTCTGCTAGAATTATTCTTCACTCTCTACCTCCCTCACAACAATATTCAAAGGAATACACTGTGATTCTCCAGTGGATTCCAACTTTGGAGATTCGATCCAGCTAGAAAACGATCAAAGCCAAGTAATCAAACATCTATTGTAACAGCAATCAGTCTATAATAAAGCTATAAAGTGGACGTAGGCTTCATTAACAGCCGAACCACTATTAAAATTCTCTGTCTACTTTCTTTTACTGCTCTTTCTTTATATCTATGATCTGTGATAAAGCCATGTCAGAACAGGGCTGGTGCTTTCAAACTCTAACCAGGGTGTTGGTCCATTTTTTGGGTCAACAAATAGTTACTTGTTATTTATATCATTACTTTGGCAATTGAAGAGTCAAGATGTTATTTATGTAAGGCAAATTGATATGACATAAATGTTAAGAGAGTGCGATTAATTAGGATTTACACTTACTACTTATATGAAATATTGCATCGAAAATTGATACTACAGTCCAATACCAATAGATTCCGGAATGAACAAATATAAGAATGATAAAAATGAAGAAAAAGAGAATAAGGCATAAAGTTTTTATAGTGGTTTGAAAAAATCTCTGGCCTACATCCACTTAATCTTATTATTTGGTGAGTTCTCTATGGAATACAACAAATTACAATCAAATCTGAGTTACAATCTTGTAAACCTCGGATCTATCCAACTTTTTATGAGTTGGAGGAAGAAGTAGGTTGCTCTCAAGTCCAAAAAACCAATCACATTTTTAGTCGAAGTCCCAATCATATTTATAAACAAATCCTAGCACAAATCTCGTAATTACAGGCTTGAATGTGTCATTTTGTCCAAATTTGAAGTTCCAGTATATAAAACAGTTCATCACACATGAATCCCAAGAATTTCAAACAACTTAGTACCAACCATAATATGGTTGGTAAAATATAGTTAGTAAAATGTGGTCGGTAAAATGTGATTGGTAAAATATGTTCGGTAAAATGTGGTCAGTAAAATATGGTCGGTAAAATATGGTTGGTTCCAACCAAATCATGCATTTTTGAAACTTAGCAAAATCTTTGATTTCTTCAATCTTAACATCTTCAAGCTTCTTGACTTATTCCTTCGTCATTTTGTTGTTCAGTTTCTCTAGTCTATGTCAATTCCAAGACTATGGTAAATTTATCGCAAATACTCCCCCTTCCCCCACATCATTCTTTTGTGAATACAAAGCATGCTTTACTTAAGAACACGTATCAAAACTGGCAAATTATCATCGATTGTGCTCTCTAGCTATATTCTGGACTAATCATGGAGAATCATCCAATTCCTACAAATACACTTGCAAATCAAATGTCGTTCTAGACCATCAACGCTAAGGACTCAAATTCTTACTTAAATTTAGTCATAAATCAGAATCATCCCACGTTCCATTAGGATTTGACATATCATAAATCATATATCATGCATCGCTAGTCATATTGGCACATTGCTCCAATCATAACATTACTTACAAATCGTCTAGTATCACCTAGGATCCCATTATAAGAAACCCCACCGAATCACTGCAATGACATTTATCATTATTCCGTAATCATTATCTGATTGTTTCAAATCAAAAGAACGTCCATCTGCTTACTCTCCAGTAAGGGGACTTGCTATTCTACGTAGGTCCATCCACTCACTCTCCGACAGAAGGACCTATAATTCATCATTTTTCACCCCGTCTCTCTAATCGAGGGTCTACAATCTATTAGTTTATCTATCAAATGTCTAGGATAGTTAGGTTACACTAACATCTGTTAGCAATATCAAAATCAACTATCATGTTCAATTAATCCATACTCAAAACATTCAAGTATCCTTATTCAAATCAAAATGCATCAAGTAAAGAGTCAAAATATATAATCAAATCAGGGATTACTATCGCGCTTTAACTCAAAGCTTGCTTATAGAACCATTTAAGATCCTGTATATGTGTAAGTAGTCTGATAGAAATCCTTTATATTTTATTCATATAAGTAAAATGTACAAAATAAACCTTAATCTAATCCATCCCAATTGTTGAATAAACAATTTCGGCCTAAATCCTGGGCTCCATCCAAGTATATCCGCCACAATGGGTGGTCGTGTTCGACCCAGAATTTCTGTCATTTAAATTTGGAATATTTAATTGATTTTAAATATTGAAAAGTTATTTTTATAAGTAAATAACTTGAATTTCAAATATAGCGATTTATTTGATAATTAAATTGTTGAATTTAATATTGGAATTGTTTAAATAATTGAATGAATTTAATATGAATAAAATGATTTCAAAAGTTGATTTAAATTCTATTTGAATAAGGAGGAGGGTATCGAACTTTTAAATTTGGATTGAAAGCGATCAAATTAATTTTGGAAATTACTCGTTTTAATTTACGTGTAAAAATAGTCTTCTAGGGCACAGTCTCGGATTTCGACAAAACCAGTTTCATTGGATCTATAATAGTGAATTATTATATGCCATCGAGTTTCGTGGCGATTAGACATATCATTTGGTCATGCGAGTTCAAAACGGGTAGAAATTAATTAAAGGGATTTAATTTAATATAATTCGATTTTGAAGAGCTATCTTCTATATATAATGGAATTGGTTTCCGATACATATTCCATTGTGTCCGGAATAGGGGTATAAGAACGCCAAGCGACACGCTTCGTTTGGAGTCCGAAATTTTAAAGTGTGAATAGTGCTTTGGAAAATTTGCCATAAAAGGACGTTAATATTTTCATTTTCTTTAAACCCTAGCTAGGTTTTCGCAGCCGCCATTAAACATTCCCTTTATCGAATGGCCTTAGTTCATCGAAGCCTCCAAAGGCCGAATTGGCCAACGACTTCAACTAGGAAAATGTAGAGCACGACTATACAAAGCTATCCAACGGTTGGATCGTCGAATCGTCGACCACGGCAGTGGCAAAATTTGTTCAATCATAGAAGTTTTTTTGGGTTCTCTATGGGATATGGAGTCATGCACGATCACACGCATGCCGACGTGGGTTGACGTGGGTGGAGATCGGGGAGAGCAGGCGGGGGATGGCGAGCGGCGCGACGGTGGGTAATCGGCGAAGTCAACGCGTTGGTGGATTTGGCGATTTGAAAAAGTAGGGGCTTGGCCTAGAAATATATCGCGTGAGTTTGGAGGGAGAAGAAGGTTTAAGTTTAAAACTTTTAATTGATTATATTAATTTTAAAATTAATTATCTTGAATGTTAATTAATTCATAACCTGTTCATACAAGATCGGTTTTGAGCACGACAAGTTGCGTTGCATTTGTATCAGCGAGCATTACGCTATGGAGTTGGATTAGATGAATTCGAAGCTAGTGAAAATTTTGGGATAAACTGAACGACCATTCAATTTTAATTCAAAACGAAATGTTTGGCGACTATTAAAAATCAAAGTAAGTTAATCTCAGCTTTTTGGTTAAATCAAAAATATTGTATTCAATAAAATTATTCATTGGATGTTTGGATATTTATTTTTGGTTGTTATAGACTATTGGTGTAACATGCCCCTACTTGGAGGCCCAAAATTAACGGCTACGGATGCTGCAGCCATCCATAGTTATTAATCCTCGGCGACCAAATATGGCAATATTAGATGCATTGATACACAAAAACACATGAATATGGATAAAATTCAAACAACAAACAAAGTCAATCATTCCATTTCAAAATATTTCAAATTCATTACATAATCCCAGAGCACAGACCACGTTCAGACAAAATATACTTATTACAAAATACGCCAAGAGCGACATATGAAGATGCCCCCTTAGATGATCAGAGTACATGATAAGGAAATAGAACAAATTATCCTTTATAATCAAACATAGCGGAAATAAAAGAACTATAAGTAGCTAACATGCCTCTGCTCGTCACCGGAAGCTTTATTCGTCTAAAAGAACACCCGGAAACCTTAACTCTCAACCTATTCAAATTCAATTGAGTACCCGAAAGTTTAAGGGGAAAACAAAAACTTCGAGTCGGATAAAATGCCTGGTATGAATAATAATCTACCATCTCAAACCATTTAGATATACAGTGTGACCATGCCGCTTAGCGGAACGGGTTTTCCCCTCACTAATATCCTAAAACATTTATAAAACCATATACAGTGCTCCTGCATCCACAATGGTTAAAGCATAGTATTTCAAAACATTATGATGATATGCAAAACAAGTAATTTAAATCTGGATTACCCATCCCATGTATTCCGACTGTTTGTCTCAAGTATAGTTTCTAGGGTTACTATTAACCTGTTTAATATTTAGGACTATCTATCCAATTTCATAGTTTTCATAGGATCACTAAGAAACTATTGGTAACTACAATATCTTTTCTATTATCCTAGTTTTCATGGCCTAACTAGGAACATATTGACTAACTGTCAATATCTTAATTCGAATATAGTTTTCATGGGCTAACTATAAACCTATTGGCCCCTGCTAATATCAAATCATAGTTTTCATGGGCTGACTATGAACCTATTGGCCCCTGCCAATATCTTTAGTTAAGTTTTTAAAATTTCTCAATTTCTATTCACTACTGGGTCAACCTAGCTGGTTATTCTGCCCTTCTCCAAAGTACCATTATGGGTTAATAACAATGTGAATAAATATATGAAGAAGCAATCATAACAATGTAGTAATACCAACACCTGTGGTTAAATATCCCTGAAATTAGTTCATATAAAACTTGGTTAATCCATTTAACCTATAAATCAAGGAAAGCTTCTTCCAAAATTTCATTTCAAATTTTTTTTATGTATTTATGCCATGGTTATTCCTCTAGATCGAGATTGGGTTTATGTTTTGAAATTCTAAAACATCTCTTTCGAAACCTCTGGATAGCCTCTGTCGAAAGCAAAACATCTTTTCAAAACATAATAAACATATCTTTCGAAGCCCTTGTTAAATGTTCTCTTTGGAAACCAATTATACCTTTCGATGGTATCAAAACGTTCTTTAAAACATAGCTACGAAACAAATGAAAGTACCTCTTTCGAAAGCATTGGGTTTACTCTTTTAAAAACATCATTTGGGTCAGTGTGGTTATATACAAAAGTATCACTTTTGAAACCCTTGTAAAATTGTTTGGGGAAAAGTTGATGGAGGAACCATCTGGTCGAAAGCAAAAACCTTTAAAATTAAAAATTCGGAGTATAGAGTCGAAACCCCCTTTCGACTCCATTACCTTCGAAACCCTCAACCCCTTCGAAAGCTAACACCTTTACATAGTATAGCAACCTTCTCCGAAAACTATTTATAAAAGCCATTTGGAAAGCATATATTTCGACTATGTCGAAAGCTTTAAGTAAAACAAGGAAAGAACTTAACTTTTGAAAGAAAAACAAGGTTTCGACCCCATCAGAAGCAATTCTTTCGACACCATGGTTTCCGCCTTCCTTCCAATCCACTGCGTACAATCTCTGTGATACCTTGTGTATTGGTTTTGACTATGTGGGTTTCAACTATGTGGGTTTTGACTGTTTGGGTTTTGACTGGGATGGTTCGGAGTCAATGGAGTCGAAAGGTACTGCTATTTGAGGCGGACCCACCTTTTCTAAATTAAAGGCTGAAATGTAGCAACCTTTAGTAATTACTTTATAATTGCTTGCCTATTTGTAAACCTTTGATTGGTTGCTGTATAACTTTTCAAATACTTTACAATTAAAACTGCCGCATTTAACCAGATCTGAATTAAAGGAATTATAACGTTTAAGCCCTTCCATTTAACAAAACCAACATTTGCAGAAAAGTTCCTTTTTTAAAATAATTTATTTCCCTAATAAATCAACTGAAAAAAAATACCAAAAATCTTAGAAAATCTCTTACATCGTATAATCAAACATATTAAATTTTCAGATCCAATTTCTTCCTGAAATTCTCGAAATAAATTTTAAACCCAATAATATCATATTTTCCTTTAGAAATTCACAATAAATTTTTCGTAGCTAGAAGAATTCTGAAAATTAAAACCCATCACCAAAATCATGTTTTACTTAACATAAAAATTTTCCATGGCATTCTAAAATCAATAACCCTTGGTTTTTACCCTGAAACCGTACGAATTTTGCTTATAAATGAATTGTTTAAATCAAGAAATCAATAACTTAAGCATATCATCATTCAAAATATCGTAGAAACGAAATTAAGTCTTAAATCCAAAATCATATGATTATAAAAACAAAAGGAGATGGAATGAATTATTATTCAACTTAGATATGATAAGGAATTTGAGATTTGTTGTTGATTAATCCTTCCTAGCTTTGATCCTTAGCTTAAAATTGAATTCTTCCTCTTTTCCTCCTTGTTAATGGCCGGCTCTAATTTAGGTTTATGGTTTTCGATTTTGAAAGTGAGAAATGAAATGTGAATGGACAATTACAAAGAAGTATAACCGTGTATAATGAAGCAGCTTTTTACTAATATGCCCATATGTAATTTAATTAGCCTATAAACCAATTTAAGCCCATTAATTTTATTATTAAGCACGACCCTATATCTAATTTATTCAAATCTCAATCACCTTATTATCATCATTCTATTTAATTTATCTAATTAAATTTCCTTAATAATGTTATCAAAAATAGGGATGTTACAGTCTCCCCCCCTAAAGAATTTCGTCCTCCAAATTCAGTAAGGACCAAATACTAAACATAGCAATCATCTGTAACAGCTCCTAACAACCATAACATTCATACTAGCCTATCTGAATAGCAACTATCTATATAATTCTAATATAGACATACCCTCAAAGTAGATCGAGATAAGTATCTCTAATCCTGTCTTCTGCCTCCCAAGCACAGTCCTTCTCGTTGTCGCTCCACTGAACTTTTACCAACTCGACTGTCTTGTTCCTTAATCATTTCTTATCTCTAGCTACAACCCTAACTGGTTGCCTAACAATAGTCAAATTAGGCTCTACCACTAAGTCATCCAACCCTGTCGGAGGAATAGTAGTCTCTGGATCATGCACATACTTACGAAGATGAGGCACATGAAATACATTATGGACACCTGCCATACTGCTCGGCAACTCTATTCTATATGCGAGCTTTCCAATCCTCTCTAAAATCTGGAATGGACCAACATATCTCAGGGCTAACTTCCCTAACTTTCCATATCGCACTACATCCTTCATAGGTGATACCTTAATGTAAACCTTACCTCTAACTGAAAATTCTAGGTCTTTACGCCTCTTATCTACGTAACTCTTCTGTCTAGACTAAGCTTCTTTCATCCTTCCTCAGATTAACTCAATCTTATCTGACGCCTCTCTAACCAAGTTTGGACCTAAGACTAATCTGTCTCTAGTTTCTAACCAACATGCTGGTGATTTGCATGGTCTTCCATACAAAGCTTCAAACAGCGTCATTCCTATACTAGTATGATAACTATTATTATAGGAAAACTCAACCAATTATAGGTGATCCTCCCAAGGTCCACCAAAGTCTAGTACACAAGCCCTAAATAAATCCTCGAGTACCTTATTGACTCTCTCTGTCTGCCCATCTGTCTGAGGGTGATACGCAGTACTCATGTTAAGCTTGGTACCCATCACTTCCTGTAGACTATTCCAGAATTCACTAGTGAACAAAGCATCTCTGTCACTGACTATACTACTAGGAACTCCATAGTCTAACTATGTTCTTCAGGAACAACTTAGCTAAAACAGGTGTCGTTTTTGTTGACTTAACTGGAATGAAATGGGCACCCTTGGTCAATCTATCCACTATGACCCATATACTTTCATTTCCCCTATTTAACCTGGGCAACCCGTCTATAAAATCCATGGATATTGAATCCCATTTCCAAACTGGAATCTCTAAAGGTTGAAGCAACCCACTCGGTTTCTGATGTTCAGCTTTCACTTGTTGACAGTTTGCACACTGCCTAACCCACAAGCCAACATCCTTCTTCATACCTTCCCAATAGAAGCTCCTCTTCGTATCTTGATACATTTTGGTTCCTCCAGGATAAATCATAAACTTGGATTGATGACATTCTCCAAGAACTTCTTTCCTTAAATCCTCCATATTCGGAACACACAAGCGTTCCTTCTTTCTCAACCACCCTCTTTGGTCAAGACTAAATTCCTTTAGATCATCAATCTTGGTTCCAACTTCAAGGCTCCTGATCCTCTCGGCCAATACTGGATCCTCTTTCTGCTTAGAAGCAATCCTCTCGATCAGCATTGGTCGAACTTCTAAACAGGACAGCCTAGTGGAACTCTAGCTTGACCCAGTAGTCGATCTTATCTACACATCACAACCGACTAAAGCTTCTAAATCTTTCCACTCTGCCAACATAGCTAACACCACATTATGATATTTTCTACTAAGAGCATCTTCTACCTTATTACCTTTTCCCGATGTATACTCTATACCAAAATCATAAGTAGCCAAAAACTTCAGCCATCTCTGCTGCCTCATATTCAACTCCTTCTAAGAGAATAAATACTGTAAAGACTTATGATCGGTATAAAGCTCAAACCTCTCCCCTAAGAGATAATGTCTCCAAATCTTCAATGCAAAGATCACAGTTGCCAACTCCAAATCATGAGTAGGATATCTAACTTCGTGTGGTCTAAGCTGTCGCGAAGCATAAGAAATAACATTACCATTCTACATCAATATTGCTCCCAATCCTGTCCTGCATGCATCAGTATATACCACCAACCCTTGGTTTCCGTCTGGAACTACTAACACGGGTGCATTGGTCAACAAATGCTTTAACTTAAGGAATGCTTCCTCATAATTGTCGAACCAAACAAACTTCACCTCCTTTCTAGTTAGCTTAGTTAAGGATGCTGCTATCCGCGAGATATCCTTAATGAATCTCCGTTAGTAGACAAGAAGTCCAAGAAAACTTATGATCTCTATCACCGTTTCCGATCTCTTCCAATTATTTACGGCTTCGATCTTATCTACATCGACTTACAAGCCTTTCTCTAAAACCACGTGACCAAGAAACTTAACCTCTTTCTTCCAAAAATGACACTTGGTAAATTTTGACTTTAGCTGATTCTATCTCAGCGTCTCAAGCACTACTTTAAGATGAACTTCATGCTCTCTCTAATCCTTAGAGTATACTAGAATGTCATCTATAAACACCAATACTAACCTATCCAAATATTCTTGGAAAACTCGGTTCATCAAATCCATGAAGAAAGCAGGTGCATTTGTCAATCCAAATGAAATCACCAACCACTCATATGACCCATATCTAGTCCGATATGTTGTCAAAGGAATACCGTCCTTCGCCACTCTTAACTGATGGAAACATGTCGCCAAATCTAACTGGGAAAACACTCTGGCTCCACTCAACTGATCGAACAGATAATCTATTCTTGGCAAAGGATATTTGTTCTTGATCGTCCTTTCGTTCAACTTACGATAGTCGATACACATCCTTAACGACCCATCTGGTTTCTTCACAAACACCACGGCTGCTCCCCAAGACGAGCTACTAGGTCTAATAAAATTCCTTTCTTCAAGAT
Source organism: Allium fistulosum (assembly GCA_030737815.1). NCBI lineage: Eukaryota > Viridiplantae > Streptophyta > Magnoliopsida > Asparagales > Amaryllidaceae > Allium > Allium fistulosum. The sequence continues at coordinate 1,128,197,252 of CM060902.1, forward strand.
CCACTAGTTGCACCTTCAATTCCTTCATCTCAGTCGGTGTCAGCCTGCTAGGTGGTCTACTCACAGGTTCGGCTCCAGGCACAAGGTCTATTCTAAACTCAACAGCTCTTTTCGGTGGTAGTACAGTGACTGGCTCAAAGACATCTGCAAACTCTCTTGCTACCCGAACCTGACTTAACTCATCTCCTATCTCCATACTACTAAGCAAAGTTCAAACACTCTGGTCAGAGTTCTCCACCGGAAATATTACTCCGTTATGACTATCAGGATGTCTCAGTGATATCTTCCTATCCTAGCAGAATATTCTAGCCTCATACTTACCCAACCAATCCATTCTCAAAATGATTCCGAAATCTACGAATCAATAACATACAAGCTGCATGCAAACTTATGACCTAACAAATCAAGTTCTAACTGGTCACATCTCAACCCCAGAGTTGCATACCCACCTATTGGATTTGCAACCCTTAAGGAAGTAACAAGGTAGGTGGATTATAAGCATAACTTATCAATTAAACACTGAGATATAAATGAATGTGATGCACCGGTATCAAAAAGTGGCCTAACTTGTATACTCTGAATCAAAAACATACCTTCCATCACAGTCTTTTCTTTATCAGCTGCGGTAGGCCTAGCTGGTCCAATAACAAAACTTTTCCTCTGTCCTCCCTAACTGGCTCTGGACAATGATTCTTGTAATGCCCAACTTGATCACAGTTGAAGCACTTCACATTTATCTTATTTGCAGCTTTCTTCCCATTTCCTAACCAGCACACATTCGCAAAGTGACCCTTCTTGTCACACTTATAGCAATCTACCTCAGCCTTTGACTTCTTAGTAGTATCTCCCTTCTGCGCTCCCTTCTTTTTAAAGAACTTCCTCTTTTTCCCTTGAGAACCCTGAACTTCCATTAGTTTCTCCTTAGCAAAATCAGCAAGTAACTCCTTATGGCGAATGGCCATCTCCACCACCACATTACAAGGATCGCGGACATGTGTCATGGTCATTTTAGCAAGCTCGGGCCACAATCCCCGAATGAACCTCTCATTCCTTTTGATGTCAGTATCTATAGTAGCATATCCATATCGAGACAGATCTTCAAACTTAGTAGCATACTCGACTACTGACATCTTTCCTTGAACTAGATCCATAAAATTCCTCATCAGTTCTGATTTAGCAAACTCAGATACAAACTTCTGCTCATATCTCGTTTTAAAATCGGCCCAAGTTAACTGCTCTTCCAGAACTCCGGCAGTGACACTATTCCACCAATGTAGTGCTGACCCCTACAACTGTCTAGAGGCCAACCTTCTCTTTTGCCTAGCATTCAGACCTAAATCAGTAAATATACACTCACAATGCAACATCCAATTCTAAACCTCTATGGCACTCTCCGTTCCCAAGAATGGCTTCTCACCTAAACTGGTGTAATCTCTACTCGGCAAAGCATAATTATTCCCAACTGGAGCCATAGGATTAGCTCCTTCTACATTTCTAGCAACACCAGCAGCAGCTTCTGCTTGCATCAAACCAACAAAGAACTGATACATCGCCCCCATATCTACTGGTGGATTTCCAGCACCCACATTGGCATCAGCATTTTGATTACTAGCATTAGCAGATCGACTCGGGTTCCTTCTGGTAGTGGGTCGAGCATTTCCATTAGTTGTTGGTGCAGCAGCGGAAATACAAAACGATGATTCTATGAAAAGTAGCAATCGATGGAATGAAGAATACTGAATGGCCCAAATTCGTTGATCCGAAGATACCGAATTCTAGCTATCTTCGTCACGTTGATAGCGCACTATACCGTGAAAGAAGATCTTCAATTCTTCAAGCGTTGGTCAAGCGCACTTGATACCGCGAATCGGCTTCAACAATCATTGAATCGAGCGCACTCGATTAACCGAAAGTGGAGATAGGAGATTACACTCAACTACCAATTTGGTGAAAGCACAAAGCTAACAAAACAAAAGTTTTTATTCAAATCAACTAACTATTACAAATGGCACCACCGGCCTATTTATAGAAGTTACAACACACACAACAGAAATTTGTACAACACTTAGGTCGGTAACGACCTAACAGACGCACGACTTACGACCTACGACTTAGTATAAGTCATCAACGACCTATCCTATAGTTACAACACAATAGCGACTCAACTTTGACAATGCTTAGGTCGGCAATGACTTAACAGACGCGGCCCACGACTTAACACGTTACAACCCACGCGACTTACTTCAACACGTTACATGACCTAAAACAATACAAGTTACGACATAAGAAATATACACCATACGACTTAACAAATAACGACCCAACACATAGGTCGGCAGTGACTTAAGACCCGGCTTCAGAACTTCTTCATGCGACCTAGCTTAGGTCGTAACTCCACTTCGCGACTTTCCATAGGTCGTATCTCGTCCCAGTTCATACTTGTTAGGTCGGAGCGACCTAAGGTTTTGTTAACTCATTCTGCCGCTTTGTTAGCTCGCTTAACTATAGGTCGTAGCTCCTTTTCACATGACTTGTTAGGTCGTGGACGACCTAAAATTTCTTCCTTAGGTCGTGACCGACCTAAACCTTTGATAAGCCGTAACTCTTTTTCTCCTGACTCGTTAGGTTCCTTAGGTCGTGAACGACCTACAACTTCACTAGGTCGTGAACGACCTAAAATTCTGGAACGACTTAAATCCGAAGCAGATCGCGCTGCATCATCCTCCTCCTGTTGACAAAAATTCGACCTCGAATTTGCACTTTCTTCTTCCACAACGGTCTCATCTCCATGATACGGAATCAAATATCTGACATTGAAAACATCAAACGTCTGAACATCATCCGGCAATCTCAACTAATATGCATTCTCATTGATTTTCTTCAAAATTTCCACTAGACCGATTTTTCGAGCTTTTAATTTATTGTACGTTCCCACTGGAAAACGATCCTTCGTTAGTACAGCATATACTGTCTCCTTCATTAAATTCAACGCTTCTTCGCTTCAAATCTGTAGATCGGTTATACTTTTCATTTGCTTTCTCCAATCATTCCTGAACGATTTTATGACATTCTTCCAATCCATCAACAAAATCAACAGCTCGCTTGACTGTCCCCTTTGGTTGTGGTATTATCGTTAAATCCAATGGTCCTTTTGGCAAACTAGAATATACAACCTGAAATGGGCTGAATCCAGTACTCCGGTTCACTGCATGATTGTGTGCAAACTCTGCTTGACATAACTTCATATCCCAACTCTTCAGATTGTCTTGCACAAGACATCTCAACAAATTCCCCAATGATCTGTTCACAACCTCGGTCTGTCCATCTGTCTGTGGATGATAAGCGCTACTAAAGTTCAATTTCGTTCCCACCATCTTCCACAAACTTAGCCAAAAATGGCTGAGAAATCTAGTATCCCGATCTGAAACAATAGATTCAGGTAGCCCATGTAATCGATACACCTCTTTAAAGAATAACTCAGCAACACGGACGGCATCAGCTGTCTTCTTACAAGCGATAAAATGTGCCATTTTGGAAAATCTATCCACCACAACGAATATAGAATCATTCCCCTTTTGAGTTCTAGGCAAACCCAAAACAAAATCCATGCTGATATCAATCCATGGTTTAATAGGCACAGGTAATGGCATATACAATCCCGCATTCGTCGCTGTTCCCTTCGAAACTTGATAGATATGACATCTCTCCACCAATCTTTCAACTTCTCTTCTTATAGTAGGCCAGAAATATGATTGTGAAACCAACTGTAATGTATGGTCTCTCCCCACATGACCTTCCTCATGCAACTCCTTCACAATCTTCATTCGTAAGTTGCACTCCGGTATACATAGTCGATTTCCCTTAAAAAGAAAACCATCCACCATTACAAACTCATCCGTCTTTCCCTCCTTGAATTCATCAACAAACTTTGCAAAGTAAGGATCATCGACAAATAATTCTGGCAACACATCAAACCTTGTTACTTCAATCTTCATTGTAGTCAACACATGATTCCTTCTGCTCAACGCATCCGCCACACGGTTCGTAACCCCAGATTTGTGTTTCACAACAAAGGTAAACTGCTGCAGGTACGCAATCCACGATGCATGCCTTGCCGAAATCTTCTCTTGTCCTTGCAGATGTTTCAGAGCCTCATGATCAGTGTATAGCACAAACTCCTTGTGAAATAAGTAATGTCTCCAATGTTTAATGGCTTGCACAACAGCATAAAATTCCACATCATACGTACTATATCTCATCTTCGCTCCTGATAACTTCTCATTGAAATATGCAATAGGACGCCCCCTCTGACTCAACACCCCTCCAATTCCAACCTTCGATGCGTCAGTATGTAATTCAAACAACAACTGAAAATCAGGTAATGCTAGAATTGGTGTTGTCGTCAACAGTTCCTTGATTTGTTCAAAAGAAACCCCTGCTTCCTTTGACCATGCAAACTGTTTGCCCTTCATACAATCAGTAACAGGTGCCATCACACTACTAAAGTGTGGAATAAGTATTCGATAGAATGAAGCCAACCCGTGAAAACTTCGAACTTCTGTTATCGTCTTGGGCTGTGGACAATCTCTAATTGCTTCGACTTTACTCTGGTCAACCTGTATTCCTCCTTCCGACACAACATATCCCAAGAATAAGACACTCCGTGCCATAAACACACATTTCTTTGTAGCAGCATAAAATTGTTCTTCCCGAAGAATAATTAACACTTTCTTCAAATGCTGAACATGCTCCTCTGTACTAGCACTGTAGATCAGAATATCATCAAAGTACACCACCACAAATTTCCCAATGTACGGCCTGAAAATTTGGTTCATCACCCTCATGAATGTACTTGGTGCATTCGATAGACCAAATGGCATTACCAGCCATTCATACAATCCTTCCCTCGTCTTGAATGCTGTATTCCATTCGTCCCCTGGTCTAATTCGTATCTGATGATAACCACTTTTAAGATCAATCTTCGAAAAGATCACAGACCCACTGATTTGATCTAACAGATCATCAAGCCTCGGCATCGAAAATCTGTATCTGACTGTTATCTTGTTCAATGCTCTACTATCTGTGCACTTCCTCCACGTTCCATCCTTTTTTGGTACCAACAAAGCCGGTACTGCACAAGGACTCAAACTCTCCTGAACTCGCCCTTGTTCCAGTAATTCCTCCACCTGTCTCCTTAACTCCTCGTGTTCCCTTGGACTCATCCGATAGTGTGGTCTATGAGGCAATGCAGCACCTGGCACCAAGTCAATCTGATGCTGTATGTCTCTAAGCGGTGGTTACTCCTTCGGTAACTCCTCTGGAAACACATCTTCGAACTCCTCCAAAACTGACTTCACTTCCTCGGGAACTTCTGTAACTTCACTGCTTTCATGCCCAATCAACATAAAAACTTCAGGACTCTCATCTATCTCTTCCACGAACTCCTTCAATGACAACAAGGTTTTCAATTCCTCAATCTCTTCCAGCTTGTTCTCATTCTACTGTCGCTTTTTCGTAACTAATGTGATCTTCGTGCCCTCGAACAAGAAACTGTAACTATTCGTTCGACCATTATGCTGTACTTCACGATCGTATTGCCACAGCCTTCCCAACAGCAAATGGAAAACATCCATGTCAACCACGTCACACCAAACCTCATCCTTGTATTTCTTTCCAATAGAAAATGGAACATGAGCTCGCCTCTCTACTTTTACTTCTCCTCCTTTCCTCAACCAAGCAAGTTTATAAGGACTAGGATGTTTCTCCGTTTTCAACTTCAATTTCTTTACAGATTCCGTTGAAATGATATTATCACAACTCCCAGCATCAATGACGAATTTACAGACCTTTCCCAAAATAGTGCACGTTGACTGGAAAATGTTACTTCTCAACCAACTCAACTCTTCCTCCTGCTTCGGGGTTAAACAAGATCTTCGTAGCATCAGATTACATCCCTCGTCTCCCGACACTTCTTCTTCCTCATCACGCTGTGAATTGAGATCTTCTTCGACATTCTCATCCTCCACTTCAACAATCATAGTTCTCTTCTTCGATTTTGGACATTCGCTGCTCTTGTGACCCACTTCCTGGCAATTATAGCATTTGAAATTGGTATTGACTTTTGGTTTAGCCACTTCTTGAACAACCGGCTTACTCGATGATTTAGGAATATTAGAACTACTACCCGCTACTTTGTTCTGCCCCGTAAAACTTGGAAACACACCTCCCCCACGTCTTCCTTGTTTCTCCCAAGCCAATGCCTTTTGATGTGCTTCGGTCACAGATCTGGGGTCGAACATGTTCACCATATCTTGGATCTGTGCTCTAAGTCTACCGACAAACCTCGCAGTCAATTGTTCTTCTCTCTCCATGATATCATTTCGAGCAATTAGTTGGTAGAACTCATCAGCATAATTAGCAACCGTCTTCGTTCCTTGCCTCAAGTTCTGCTATCTCTGATACATTAGTGATTGGTAATTATAGGGCAAGAACGTAGCCTTCATCAATTTCTTCATCTTTTCCCAAGCAACAATTTTTGACTTCCCCATCCGTTCTCTAGTAAGCTTGGTTTGCTGCCACCATGCCATAGCTCTCCCCCTCAACTTAGTAGCAACCAACTTCACTTTACGATTCTCCGGAACCTCCTTGAAGTCAAATATTTCTTCAACATAAGCTAACCAATCAAGAAACTCCTCAGCTTGCATACCTCCTTTGAACTCTGGAATTTCAGTCTTCATCCCAGACTCCCACTTGTGATCATACTCCGACTGATTTCTTCCTTCTCCTCGTCCTTGTCCATGAACACTACCACCATCAAACTCTTCTTCAAAATCTGATGTATAACGATGTCGATCCTGACCACCAACAACTCTACTACCATCCCATCTTCCACCAACATCCCTTCTATCTACATTCCTCCGTTCTCGATCATTCACATTCCTCCCACGTCTTTGATCATCATCAACACTTCTTTCTCGATTTGAATGTGGTGAAACTACTTCCCCCATGGTTAGATTCAGGTGAAACCCTTCTCCGATTTTGATTCATTTCTAACATCATCTTCTCTAATCGACCAATCCCTTCATTAAGCTTTCACTAAAATTTTCGTTTATTCTTTGCTCCATCTCATCAGTTTCTTCTCTTCTATACAAAGCTTCTACGTTCTGATGGCGATTAGCTCTTCTCGGCGGCATGGTTGATTCTTCAAAACTTTAACTTTCGGTCTTGAACTTCCAAAATGATACACGGCTTCAATAGCTTAGCTCGGCCGAAGCTCTTCAACACTTCAAAATCCAAACACAATTCGAACTTAGATCCAAAATGCTATGGATCGAAAACTCACAAATTGTTGCAATTTAATGATGAACACGATGAACACTAACTTCTCCAAATGATGTACGGCTTGAACTCTTCGATAGAATATTGGCTCCAAGACTCGGCTTAGCTATGATTGGATAAGTCTAGCTCTGATACCAAATGGTGCAGCAACGGAAATACAAAACGATGATTCTGTGAAAAGTAGCAATCGATGGAATGAAGAATACTGAATGGCCCAAATTCGTTGATCTGAAGATACCGAATTCTAGCTATCTTCGTCACGTTGATAGCACACTATACCGTGAAAGAAGATCTTCAATTCTTCAAGCGTTGATCAAGCGCACTTGATACCGCGAATTGGCTTCAACAATCGTTGAATCGAGCGCACTCGATTAACCGAAAGTGGAGATAGGAGATTACACTCAACTACCAATTTGGTGAAAGCACAAAGCTAACAAAACAAAAGTTTTTATTCAAATCAACTAACTATTACAAATGGCACCACCGGCCTATTTATAGAAGTTACAACACACACAACAGAAATTTGTACAATACTTAGGTCGGTAACGACCTAACAGACGCACGACTTACGACCTACGACTTAGTATAAGTCGTCAACGACCTATCCTATAGTTACAACACAATAGCGACTCAACTTTGACAATGCTTAGGTCGGCAACGACTTAACAGACGTGGCCCACGACTTAACACGTTACAACCCACGCGACTTACTTCAACACGTTACATGACCTAAAACAATACAAGTTACGACATAAGAAATATACACCATACGACTTAACAAATAACGACCCAACACATAGGTCGGCAGTGACTTAAGACCCGGCTTCAGAACTTCTTCATGCGACCTAGCTTAGGTCGTAACTCCACTTCGCGACTTTCCATAGGTCGTATCTCGTTCCAGTTCATACTTGTTTGGTCGGAGCGACCTAAGGTTTTGTTAACTCGTGCTGCCGCTTTGTTAGCTCGCTTAACTATAGGTCGTAGCTCCTTTTCACATGACTTGTTAGGTCGTGGACGACCTAAAATTTCTTCCTTAGGTCGTGACCGACCTAAACCTTTGATAAGCCGTAACTCTTTTTCTCCTGACTTGTTAGGTTCCTTAGGTCATGAACGACCTACAACTTCACTAGGTCGTGAACGACCTAAAATTCTGGAACGACTTAAATCCGAAGCAGATCGCGCTGCATCAGTTGTGGTGCTTCCTCCACCTAGATTCCCTCTTCTATTTTCTGCTTCCATATCTCCTTTCGCGTAAATCTGCATACGAGCCTTAGTAAGATACAAAAGAACAGTCCAAGAGAGCAGAGAATACATACTTATATATAACTATATATATCAAATACAAGTACGTTACTATAGCATTAACCCAAACCCCAATCTTATTATCTGATTCATTGGATTATGTTTAAAAATCTTTTAGGTTTAAATCTCTTTTGAAGTTTCATAAACCTATGCTCTGATACCAACTTGAAACATCCCCCTACTTTAAGGCCCAAAACTAACGGCTATGGATGCTGCAGTCATCCATAGTTATTAATCCTCAGCGACCAAATACAGCAATATTATATGCATTGATATACAAAAACACATGAATATGGAAAAAATTTCAAACAGCAAACAAAGTCAATCATTCCATTTCAAAATATTTCAAATTCATTACATAATCCCAGAGCACAGATCACGTTCAGACAAAATATACTTATTACAAAATACACCAAGAGCGACATATAAAGATGCCCTCTTGGATGACCAAAGTACATGATAAGGCAACAAAAGAAATTAGCCTTTACAATCAAACACAGCGGAAATAAAAGAACTCTAAGTAGCTAACATGCCTCATGCTCATTATCGAAAGTTTTATTCGTTTAAAAGAACACTTGCAAACCTTAACTCTCAACCTACTCAAATTCAATTGAGTACCCGAGAGTTTAAGGGAAAAACAAAAACTCCTAGTCAGACAAAAAGCCTGGTATGAATAATAATCTACCATCTCAAACCATATAGATATCTAGTGAGACCACGCCACTTAGTGGAATGGGTATTCCCCTCACTAATATCCTAAAACATTTATAAAACCATATATAGTGCTCCTGCATCCACAATGGTTAATATATAGTATTTCAAAACATTACGATGATATGCAAAACAATTAATTTAAATCAGGATTACCCATCCCATGTATTTTGACTGTCTGTCTCAATTATAGTTTCTAGGGTTACTATTAACATGTTTAATATTTATGGACTATCGGTCCAATTTCATTATTTTCATGGGATCACTAAGAACCTATTAGTAACTCCAATATCTTTTCTATTGTCCTAGTTTTCATGGGCTAACTAGGAACCTATTGACTAACTGTCAATATCTTAATCCGGATATAGTTTTCATGGGGTAACTACTATAAACCTATTAACCCCTGCCATATCAAATCATAGTTTTCATGGGATGACTATTAACCTATTGGCCCCTGAAAATATCTTTAGTTAATATTTCTAACATTTTTTACCTTAAATTCACTACTGGGTCATCCTAGCCTGTTATTCTGCCCTTCCCCAAAGTACCATTATGAGTTAATAACAATGTGAATAAATATATGAAGAAGCAGTCATAACAATGTAGTAATACCAACACCTGTGGTTAAATATCCTTGAAATCAGTTCATATAAAACTTGGTTAATCCATTTAACCTATAAATCAAGGAAAGCTTCTTCCAAAATTTCATTTCAAATTTTTTTATGTATTTATGCCATGGTTATTCCTCTAGATCGAGATTGGGTTTATGTTTTGAAATTCTAAAACATCTCTTTCGAAACCTCTGGATAGCCTCTGTCGAAAGCAAAACATCTTTTCAAAACATAATAAACATATCTTTCAAAGCCCTTGTTAAATATTCTCTTTCGAAACCAATTATAACTTTCGATGGTATCAAAACATTCTTTAAAACATAGCTTCGAAACAAATGAAAGTACCTTTTTTGAAAGCATTGGGTTTACTCTTTTAAAAACATGATTTGGGTCAAAGTGGTTATATACGAAGCATCTCTTTCGAAACCCTTGTAAAATTGTTTGGGGAAAAGTTGATGGTGTTGGAACCATCTAGTTGAAAGCAACAACCTTTATAGTTAAAACTTCGGAGTATAGATTCGAAACCCCCTTTCGACTCCATTACCTTCGAAACCCTCAACTCCTTCGAAAGCTAGCACCTTTACATAGTATAGCAACCTTCTTCGAAAGCTATTTATAAAAACCCTTTCGAAAGCATATATTTCTACTATGTCGAAAGCTTTAAGTAAAACAAGGAAAGAACTTAACTTTTGAAAGAAAAACAAGGTTTCGACCCCATCCGAAGCAATCCTTTTGACACCATGGCTTCGGCCTTCCTTCCAATCCACTGCGTACTATCTAAGAGATACCTTGTGTATTGGTTTCGACTATGTGGGTTTTGACTGTGTAGGTTTCTACTGTGTGGGTTTCGACTGGGATGGTGCGGAGTCAATGGAGTCAAAAGTTACTGCTATTTGAGGCGGAACCACCTTTTCTGAATTAAAGGCTGAAATGTAGCAACCTTTAGTAATTACTTTATAACTGTTTGCCTATTAGTAAACCTTTGATTGGTTGCTGTATAACTTTTCAAATACTTTACAACTAAAACTACCCCATTTAACTAGATCCGAACTAAAGGAATTATAACGTTTAAGCCTTTCTATTTAACAAAACCAACATTTGCAAAAAAGTCCCTCTTTTAAAATAATTTATTTTCCCTAATAAATCAACTGCGAAAAATCCCAAAAATTACAGAAAATCTCTTTCATCATATAATCAAACATATTAAAATTCCAGACCCAATTTCTTCCTGAAATTCTCGAAATAAATTTTAAACCCAATAATAGCATATTTTCCTTTAGAAATTCATAATAAATTTTCCATAGCTTGAAAAATTCTAAAAATTAAAACCCATCACCAAAATCATGTTTTACTTAACATAAAATTTTTCCATGGGATTCTAAATTAAAAAACCCTCAGATTTTACCCTAAAACCGTACGAATTTTGCTTATAAATGAATTGTTTAAATGAAGCAATCAATAACTTAAGCATATTATCATTCAAAATATCGTAGAAACGAAATTAAGTCTTAAATCTAAAATCATATGATTATAAAAAGAAAAGGAGATGGAATGAATTATTATTCACCTTAGATATGATAAGGAATTTGAGATTTGTTGTTGATTAATCCTTCCTAGCTTTGATCCTTAGCTTAAGATTGAATTCTTCCTCTTTTCCTCCTTGTTAATGGCCGGCTCTAATTTAGGTTTATGGTTTTCGTTTGTGAAAGTGAGAAATGAAACGTGAATGGGCAATTACAAAGAAGTATAGCCGTGTATAATAAAGTGGCTATTTACTAATATGCCAATGTGTAATTTAATTAGCCTATAAACCAATTTAAGCCCATTTATTTTATTATTAAGCACGGCCGTATATCTAATTTATTCAAATCTCAATCCTCTAATCATCATTATTCTATTTAATTTGTCTAATTAAATTTCCTTAATAATGTTATCAAAAATAGGGATGTTACAGTTAGATGATTTACTATTTAATTAGTTGGATTGATTATATTCCTGCCCTTGGAGCGGATGCGACTCTATTACGTTTCCATGTAAGAGTGAATGGCCTTTTGTATACGAATCCCGCCTCGAAGTGGTTGATTTAAATTTTTATGATTATATACTATATGCGATCCATGGGGATAGGTTGGAGCGATCCAACATGATTCCTTACACTGTTGATTTTATTTTTCATATATATGGTGATATATGATATGTTGGATTTTATATTGGATGACATAAACATGATATTTCTTATTAGTACTTTAGTAGCATTATGCCGGGTATTTTGGTATTTTAAGATACCATAAAATAGTGATTAATTTAAAAAATGGATTTCCAAGCGATTTTGGAAATTATATATGTTTTAAATAATTAGTCCTGAATTATTTGAAGGAGTAATTTATTTTAAAATCAAAGGTAAGATTTTTGGATATTATAATTTGATAGTTTTATGAAATATTTTGAAAAGAGATTATGAACCGTGAATAAAGATTTTTAAAATCTTGGAGAATAAGTCCGTCTTTAATAAAAAAGGGATATGTTTTTAAAAAATAGAAATATTTTGATATAATATTTATTAATCATCTTTGTATAAAGTGATATATATATATATATATGTATGTATGTATGTATGTATGTATGTATGTATATAGGTACATATATTATGATTTTTTCATAAATGTGAAATTTATAAATGGGATAATTTACAAGAGTGATATTTTTACAAAGGAAGTAAAGATTTGAAAATCGTATATTGTTAATAAAATTATGAATTTATAAACGGGGTTTATAAATTAAAGGAAACTATTATCGTTCAATAAATTGGAGAATAAATCAAACGGTGGATTTATTATAAGATAAGAATGATATTTTATAAATAGTTGACTATATTTTGGAAATTTAAGGCGAGGATTAATTTGGAATGTTAAACGAAATTTTTATAAATAGAAAGGAATTTATCCATATGAAAATAACGTTAAAAATGGATGGTGATTGATGTTTTTAAATGGGATTTATGAATAAGTGTGATTCATAAAGAAAATAGAGTTATATATGGAGTTCATAAATAAATGGGTTTTATGAAAGGAAGTTTTTATAAAATGGAAAGAGATTTTTAAATGTAGTTTTATAAATATGGAAATTACTGGGATGATGATTTAAGAAAGGATTTTTATTAAAGAAGTATATTATGTTTTAAAGTTGGTTATTCATGCTAATATTGCTTAAAGTTATTTATAAATATTTAAATAATTTTGAAAAGTTAATTATTTAAATTATTAATATGGTTTGAAATTAATAATTATGATTACTAATAATATTTTGGTAATTTATCATTATTATTTGTATGGTAAAGATTAACGATTGTTTTATTCATAATGTTTTGAATTATTAATTATTATATTTTAAGAGGTTAAAAGTTAATAATTATTATTTATTTATAATGTTTATTATGAATAAACACTATTATATAGTAGTGTTTTAAAGAAAGTGATTAGGACTTAATTATGATGTTTTCGAGATTCATAAATAGAGTTTTGTAAATGGACTTGGATTTTTATAAGAGGAGCTTATAAAATGGCTTGAAGATTTAAAGGAATTTTATTTACAAGGTAAAGAGGTTTATAAATAGTTGGATATTTATAAACGAATTTTAGAAATGGGCTTATAGATTTAATAAAGAGTTTATAAATAATTGCATGGTTTTATAAAGGGTTTATAAATGACTTGGGAAATAATTTATAAATGGTTTATAAAAGGTTTTAGTAATTTATAATGGAGTTTATAAATGATTTTAGAATTTATAAAAAGGAGATCTTCCTCGGTGTTTGCAAAATATACTTATACCGTTGAGATAAGTATATGGATATTTTCTAAGTATTGAAAATATAAGGGTTGTGAATATATCTTTGTAAAAGTATTTTGATACAAGCATTTACGAGATGACTTTAATTGATGAAAGAGATTAATTATGGAGGCTAGTGGTTATCTATGTGCTTAACCAATGTTGGTTTTCTTTTGGAAATAAATCTTGATTTGAATGTGTGTTTATTGATACTTAAATAACCGACTATCAAGTGTGGACCCAAACGTAAATTTGAAAATATCTAGGAGAAACATGTGAGTGATGTGGCATAGTCATCTCCGATAATGCTGTACTGGGCGTGTAAATCTCGTTTTTTAGGAAAATGGTTAGGAAATCTGTTCACTAATGGTTAGGATGTGATCTCCGTTCTTATCTTTGACTATTTATTTCCTAAAGAACCGGGGTTGAGTTTACCGGAAACTGTCGAATGTTGTTTCGAAGAGCCGAAAACCACTTTGATCCAACTCAAGCGTTCGAAGTGAAGACATCTTGAAGATGATGGAATTGGAGGCGGAACTCTCAATCGTTTCGTTCAGTCCCAGAACAAACTTGTATAGATGAATGTCGGTATTGCATTGTTGCTCGGAGGGCAGTGTTAGCATTCCAAGTGGGAAGTGCTATATAAAAGGAAGAACATAGCTTCGAGCCTCACACCCAGGAAATGAATAAAGCAGGGACATGCGGCCGGGCTAAGTGAGTCGCACCCAAGTAGGGTATGATCATCCCAAATCTGGAGCGATATTTATGTATGCTTCGGGATCCCATTGTGCAGTTGTTGATTGCAACCAAGGGGTGATCATATTTGGTGCTACTCGTGAAGGGGGTAGTGCCGGTCCTGAGTAGCAGAGGTGCAACTGTTGTAGCCTCCCATACACTTGATCTAGAGGTGTACGGGTTCGGTGGGTAGACCCTTACCCTTTCATAGTTGGAATCCATTATCCATTACGAACCTTTGGTTTTTGATTATAGAACCTAGTATACTTGAATTTAATTAATGTAACAATTTTGGCTTTAATTAATAAGTACTTGTATGTTAGAAATTGTTATAATATCAGAGGATTTCATATAAATTGTTTTGGTTATCGTAAGGTAAAAACCCATCCATGTTTATGTGTAGCGTGGTCTTACGAGATACTTTTTATTTTTGAAAGGTTTCTATAACTTTAAAGTTCAGTTAGGTGTGTTTTTCTCACGTTGGTTTTCCAGACTATAACGACCCAGAATTTCAGTCATCCAAAATTGGAATATTTAATTGATTTTAAATATTGAAAAGTAAATTTAATAAGTTAAATAACTTATGTTTCAAATATAGCGATTTATTGGATAATTAAATTGCTAGATTTAATAATTGAAATTGTTTAAATAATTGAATCTTGAATTTAATGTGAATGAAAACGATTTCAAAAGTTGATTTAAATTCTATTTAAATTAGAATGAAGTTAGTAAACTTTTAATTTGGATTTAAAAGTTATTTAATTGATACTGGAAATTACTTGTTTTAATTAACGTGTAAAAATAGTCATTTTGGCACTATCTCGGATTTCGATGAAACTAGTTTCATTGGATCCGTAATAATGAATTATTAAATGCTGTCGAATTTCGTGTCGATTGGACTTACCGTTTAGTCGTGCGAGTTCGAAACGCGTAAGACTTAAATAAAGGAATTTTAACTAGAATAATTTGATTTCGAAAAGCTACCTGCTGAATATGATGGAATTGGCTTCTGATACATATTCCATTTTGTTCGGAATAGGGGTATGACATATAAAACGCCAGGAGGCACGCTTCATTTGGAGTTTGAAATTTTCACGGATGAAAAGTGTCACACAAAATTTTCTATAAATAGCCCTCAACTACTTTCATTTTGCAAAACCTAACCCTAAAAGATATTTCAGCTGCCATTAAACTCCACAATCCAACGACCATTATTTCACTACGAGCTAGGAGCAAAATTGGCCAAAACATCCAACAAGAAAGTTGGAGAGCTCGACTCCACGAACAAATCTATATAGATGGATCATTGCATCGTCGCTCGACATGGAGGCTGGAGGCTCATGTTTTGCTGCAACACATATGGGTTTCGGCGGTCGATATTTGCGCAAACGTGCACATCGATGGGAGGAGGCGCAGGCGGCGCGGCGTAGGGGGTTCGGCGGCAGTGCTGGTGGCATTCGTCGTTCTGGGTTGAGGCATGCACATTCGATTTTGAATGAGATAAAAAAAGAAATGAGGTTTCTTGTAGCGTGCTGGAGAGTAGAAGGAAGATGATAGGGTAATGCTTAAAAGTTAATTAATTAAATTTGTTAATTATAATGTTAATTATATTGAATGTTAATCAATTCATAACTTTCTCGTACGAGGTTTGTTTCGAGCGCGACAAGTTGCGTTGCTTTCATATCAACGAGCACTACGCTATGGAGTTGGATTGGATGAATTTCGAGCTAGTAGGAATTTTGAGTTAAATTGAACGACCGTTCAATTTTAATTCAAACTGGAGCGCTTAGGTGATTTCTGGCATTTTTGTGAATTAACTCACCACTCTAGCCTGCTTATATTTTTATATAAGTGGGAATAATATTATTTATGATGACTGATGTTTGTTTGGATGGTATATTATATATATTAGTTGGTTTGGATATATCCCCGTCTATTGGAGCGGATGAGACCCTATTACGTTACCTTATAAGAGCGGATGGCCATTTATATACGAATCCCGCCTCGAAGCGGTTGATTTTTTATTTATTTGATTATATATATGCTATCTGTGATGCAGGGGGACAGGTTGGAGGGATCCAATATGATTCCTCACCAGTATTGATTTGCTTTTCATATATATGCTGATATATGATGTTTGGATGTCATGCTGATGTCTTTGATATGATTTGATTTATTTAGTGCTATGGTGGCACTAGGCCTTATTTTGGTATATTTAAATGATAATTTTGATTTGAAAAGGATTTTCGAAGTGATTTTGGAAGTATAAATATATTTTAATGTTTTTTAAATTATTAAAGGAACGGATTTGTTTTTAAAGAAATAAAAGTTATGATTTTTGATGTTATAAAAATATAGTTTTGAGAAATACTTTGATTCAGGATTTTTGAGTAAGTTTATAAAAGGATTTATAAAAGTAATTTTTATAAATAAAGAAATGCATTTATAATCGGAATTTGTAAATGTTAGTAAATGGATATGGAGTTTATTTTAATAAATGAATTTTATAAATAAATTTGATTTATAAAGAAATGGATTTATAAATGGGTTTTGTTAAGTAAACCGAGTTTTTGTAAAATAATGATTTATAAATAGAATTTTGT
The DNA here is from genome assembly GCA_030737815.1 of Allium fistulosum. NCBI lineage: Eukaryota > Viridiplantae > Streptophyta > Magnoliopsida > Asparagales > Amaryllidaceae > Allium > Allium fistulosum. The sequence continues at coordinate 1,128,214,378 of CM060902.1, forward strand.
AAATAAAGGAATTTTATAAAATAGAAGTTTTATGAAATTGAAAGGATATTTATAAAAATAGTTTTATAGATATGAAAATGTTTCATGTTAAGATGTAAATATGGATTTTTATTTAAAGGAATGTTTGAAAGAAATATTTTGATGAAGTTAAATGTTTTAAAAGTAATTTATCTTTTGGAAGTAAAGGTTTTGGAAATATAAATTCCAAATGGAATTTAATGGTTTGAAAAATGTTTTAAAATGTGATAAAGGTTTTGGAAATATAAATTCCAAATGGAATTTAATGGTTTGAAAAATGTTTTAAAATGTGATAAGTAGCGGAAACATATATTTCAAAATTTATTGTTGTAATAGACGTTTTCGGGGAAGTATGGAAGGCATGGACTATAACACTGTTGTTATAGTAAATGATTTCCGAAAGGAAATGTTTTATATAGTATACGGGATTTACACACACACACATATACATACATACATACATACATACATACATACATATATATATATATATATATATATATTAATTGAATCCCTATACTAATGTTTTTGGGTTGTCGTAATGATGTTTTATGCAGCATTCGTTTTGACCCAATAAATTATGTTTTTACCTTCCATCGTGAAATACACGGATCAATTCTTATGATCGTACAAAAGGCTTGTTGGTGTAGGAGCATTGCTTCCTATACTTAACACCCGTCCAGAGGCGTACGAACTTTGGAGTTATACGGTTATAGAAATCGATTTGGCATGTCTCCAAATGGTAGTGTTATTGAATATACTTATACCGTTGATATAAGTATATGAAAATATTTTATAAGTGTTGAATGAAATGATTTGTGAATATGCTTATACTGTTGATATAAGTATATGGAAATGTTTTCCAGTGTAGGAAGATTTGAAATAGTTTTGAGAATATTTCTTTTAAAAGATAATTTGAAGTAAATATTTGGATATTGAGTTAATTAATAAGAAATTAATTAAATGGGCCTAGTGATTTCTTATGTGCTTGATATTTGTTTGTTTGCTTTGATAGTTAAATAACCGACTATCAAATATTGGCCTTTTTATCGTTGTTGATCCGGAGAGACCGGGGTCAGATTTATCCGAGAACCCCTTCGGACCAACGTATGTGCGTTCGAATGTGCAGGTTTGGAAGACATTGATATTTGGGATTTTCGTAATGAAGGACTGCTTGTTGATCATTTGGGGATAAACTCCCAATATACATATAGTAGTAGTGGTCTCTTTGTTATGAATATCCAATGTAAGGACTAATCGCTACTAATCCTAGGGGTAATTCCCGATAGGATGTGGTAGGAGAGTGTCTTTGGTTTGTCCTGTTTCTGGACAACTTGTATGGATGGATGTTTGACATTGCATTTTTGAGATTACATCGTTGACTTTTATAAACGTGCATCTGTTTGGTGGTAGAGAAGGCAACTTCTATTAGCTTAACACCCTTCTCTGAGTCGTACGAGCTCAGAGGTTGTATGTTTGTAAAAGTCAATAGTGATTGATGGAATGGCAATGTAGCATTCAAAGAGGAAAGATGATGTGCTATGTGAAAGGTAAACGTGACCTTTGGCCTCACACCCGGAAATGACCGAAACATGGTAGATGCGGCAAGGCTATGTAGTTCGCAACCATTAGGATATGATCATCCCCTTTTAGATATATTAATTCTTGCTATGACGTTCGGATTTTAAATTATTGTGGATGTATGCTATGAGGGCCCTCGGATAGGTCGGTAACGACCAGAATGAGGACATATTCGGTACTATCTAGTTATAGGTAGGCTGGTGTTGTGTTGGTAGAGGACCATCAGTTAGGCCTCGGTACATTCCTCTAGAGATGTACTGTCGGAAGGTAGTCCCTTCACGTAGTTATTGTATGGAAATCCATTCTCCACTACGTGCCTGCCATTTTGTTTGTAGAACCCGCGTTTGTGGCTAATATGCTGGAATTTAATAATGTAACAATTTCGGCTATGATTAATATTATTTGTATACTTGACACCAGTATAATATAACAGGATTTGATATGAAATGTTTTGGTTATCGTAAGGTAAAAACTCGTCTGTGTTTATGTGTGGGCATGGTCTTACAAGATACCTTTGTTTTGATAAAGAAAAGTTTTTATAACTTTAAAATAAATTCAGTTGAGACTTGTTTTCTCACGCTGGTTTACCAGACTGATCCGGACGTTCTTCCCTTTCAATGCTTGGGTCAGACCGAGTATATTAACAGTTTCAGATTTGATGCTTTGGAGCTTCAGCAGACGAGCTAGAAGTCTTCTGATCGTATTCTACGTATATGTTTATTTTTCCGCTGCTTTGCTGTTTAAATAATCAACAATTATATGGACAGTTTATTATAACTGTCTAAGTTGATGATTGTTATTGATTGTTGTACTCTGATGGATGTATATATATTATATTATAGTTTTTGTTTTGTAAAGATCATTGATATGATATTATATGTTTTCCGCCGCGATCGTGAGATTTTGTAATTGTTTTAGCTTCTTTTGTTTCTTCTTCTCTTTTCTTTCTCTCTCTTCTCTTCTTCTCTCTTCTTTCTTTCTCATCAAGATCTGGTTATCCCTTCATTTGGGCTGGACATGTGTGGTTTATTGTCAGCTCTAAACGGGTCGGATTCTCGGGCCTTGATACAGACTGACTCGGATGTTATTTTATTATAATGCTCGGGTCAGACCAAGTATATTTAAAGATTGCTTTGGATGCATTGGAGCTTAGGAGGCGAGTTGGAGGTCTTCAAGTTGTATTCTCTTATATGTTTATTTTCCGCTGCTTTGTTATGGAAATTATCAGAAATTGTGAGAACAAGATGTTAAAATTGTCCAGGCTGATGATTGTTATTGTTGTTGTACTCTGATGGATGTATGTATATAACATTATCTCTATTGTAAAGATCATTGATATTATATTATATATTGTTCCATTGCGATTGTGAGATTCTATGTTGTTTTAGTTTCTTTTCTCTTCTTCTTTTCTTCTATTATCTTCTTCTTTCTTCTTTCTTTCCCTTAACTATCCATCTTTTCGTTCGATTTGGGTTGGACATGTGTGGGTTATTGACAGCTTGAATTGTACAGAAAAGCGGGTCATTACACGTGGTATCAGAGCTTAGGTTGAGCGAACACCTAGGCTTTGGTGGGAATTTACTCATTTGAGATAGGGTAAGCGAGACCCTAGGATGAGTTTGAGTGTATATATATGAGCATGTATTCGTTAGTAATTATATAAAAAAAAAATTATACTGTGTTAATTTATCTATTGAGTTGCTTATAAATTCTGGTCGATATATGGGATGCCACGGTATCGATAGGGGTTTCTAAACCCTTAAACAAGATAAACCGACACAGTATTGTTTTAAAAATAGGGTAAACGAAATAATTTTACCTAAATTATATTTTATATATAAAGGAATAATTTTTCAGAAATTATTATAGTTATGTATGGTCTATTTTGTTGTTAGTGAATGATAATATTTGATTAATATCATTCGTCATTTGTTGTTTTAATAAAAGTTTTGATCATTATAATCTGAACTAAAATAAACAATTGCAAATTGAGTTGTATAAGAAAATAAATTTATAAGCATAAATTATAAAGTATTGTTTATGACTAAAATAATCAACAATTATGAAATTAATTTCATCAGAAGTGATGTTTTATAAATATGATTTATAAAGGTGATTTATAAACAAAAGGAAAAGGAAATTGCCTAAGTATATTTATAATATGAGTTGTAAATAAAACAGGTTTAAAACAAGAAGTTGGAGAATTTAAAACCCATTGATTTTGAAAATTGTTTTTCAAAAGGTTTAAGAAAAATAATAATAGTGTCATTTTGAAAATATTTTGATTAGAAATATTTTGAAATGGAATTTAAAGAGATAGAAAGCACTGAACTTACTTCGGTTGCTGGAAAATAATCCTGGTGATGACTACGACATCATCGACGTTCATTTTCGAGTTTCTAAGTGAGGAATTGCTACTTTAGTAATTTACCATTGGGGTTTGTTGTGATAAAACAAGTTTTGCTTTAAAAATTAAAAAGTATGATTTGATATACAAAGGAGTTATGTAAATATATGATTTCAAAATGATTTGAAAATAGAAAAAAAAACTAGATGTTTAAATTCTGAAAGTCGTTATTTAAGTATTTTGTGAAAACATAAGAAAATAAGTTTTGTAACTTACAGATTTTGAAAATTAGTAAGTTAATTTTTTTTTAAATTTGTTGAATATAAATGTTAGGAAAAGTAAATTTGAAAATTGAATTATGAAATGAAATTTAACTTAAGTTAAATAAAATGAATTTTGAAATGAAATTTAACTACAGCAAAGTTAAATGAAATTGAAATTGAATTCGATTTATAAATAATTAATGAAATAAACTAATAAAATAAATTAGTAAAATGGAAATGAACTTGAATTATAAAATGAAATTCAACTTAAGTTGTAAAATGAATTGAGCTATTGAAGAATTAGTGAATTGAATACAGTTTAAAATGTTGTTTAATAGACCTAAATGTGAACTTAGGTTGTGAAGTAAAAATAAACATTAGTGGTTGTATAAAATGTTTATAATAAACTTAAGTAATGGTTTTATGAAATGGTTTATAAGTGACATTAGTATTGAAAGACATATATTAAGTAATAAAGCAATGTGAATAATTGAATGGAAATAAAATGAATGAGAATGAAACGAATGTGAATAAAAATAATTTGGTATAGTTAAAGAAACCAATTGAAATAAATACGTAAGTTGTACGTATATTATTTTATTCGCATAACTGTTGGATATCGATCCGAATATACGATTTCGAGGTGATTTACACCGATCCGATTTAGGATTGTTCACTCGATTCTTGATGGCGAATACGTGATATGGATTTTTGATTGATTCTGATATTCTCTATCATAGTATATGGCTAGCAAGGAGAATAGCGGTTTCTAATCAAGGAACCGGATCTGAGTCCGCACTAGAGTAGTCGTGTGAATGATGCTAGTTCGAAAGTGAAACTGCATGATCAAGCGAGCGATCAGGTATGGTTTTGCATACAGATGATATATGTACATCATACGAGCTTTAATAAATTAAATGTTGACTTTGGAAAATGCAAATTAATATGGTTATGAATTAATTGGATGAATATTAATTGTTTGACGGTTTCTCTTGTTGCATTTGTTACATTTGCATACAGTTATTGTATTAGTATATGTTATATATTGATAATACATTCCATATACTTGTTCTTGTTGGTTGTTGAGTGATTAGTAGGTTTGGATGGCATATGCTTCGCATTTAGAGCTTGCTTTCGCATTATATTGATTGTATATGTTTACTAATGCTAATAAAAAGGAACACATCTCGGATTGCATATCGTATTTTTATATATTTCCCTACGGGATGCCTCATCCTCGAGATGTATATATGCGATTATATATATATGATAAATTTTTACGGTAGAGCCATGCAAAGGAGACGCTGGTGAATTTTTCTATAAATTTAAGAGTTAGAAAACTTTTGAGAATTTTGGAAAATTTTTTATAACTAAAATTTGATTTTGAGTTATAAGTTGGAATGAATGGATGGTATTAGTTGGTTTGGGAAATTTAATTATGAATTTAAAGATTGAGAAACTGTGATAACAAAGTTTCCACTAATTGATTTCGGAAAAGTTAAAAGGTTTGAAAGAATTTGGTAATCCATTTCAACTGATTGTTTTTGAAATTAATGGGTTTGGGGCATTTTTCTTACCTTAGAAATTTTAGGGATGAATTTTTTTAAAAGGGGAGAATGTAACGACCTAGAATTTCAGTCATTTTAATTTGGAATATTTAATTGATTTAAATATTGAAAAGTTATTTTTATAAGTTAAATAACTTGAATTTAAAATACAGCGATTTGTTTGATAATTAGATTGTTGAATTTAATATTGGAATTGTTCAAATAATTGAATGAATTTATTATGAATGAAAATGATTTCAAAAGTTGATTTGAATTCTATTTGAATAAGGAGAAGGATAGCGAACTTTTAAATTTGAATTTAAAAGTGATTAAACTAATTTTTGAAATTAATCGTTTTGATTTACATGTAAAAATGGTCTTCTGAGACACAGTCTTGGATTTCGATGAAACCAGTTTTATTGGATCCGTAATAGTGAATTATTATATGCCGTCGAATTTCGTGATGATTGGACGTATCATTGGTCCTGCGAGTTCAAAAGGTGTAAATTAATTAAAGGAATTTAATTTAATAAAATTCATTTTTGAAAAGCTATCTTCTGTAGACGATGGAATTGGCTTCCGATAATGTAACGACCCGGATTTTTCGTCGTTTGATTTTGAATATTTAAATGGTTTACATATTGAATTTGGAATTTTAATTGAGTTAATAAGTTTTTAAAACTGAAAATTTTGAGCGATTTCGCAAATTTTGGAAATCGTCGATTTAACCGACGCGTTAAAATAGCGATCTAGGGCACAGTCTCAGAATTCGACGAAACTAGTTCCATTCGATCCGTAATAGTGTATTATTATCAGATTTCAAATTTTGTAGTGTTTGGAGTTATCGTTTGATCGTACGGGATAGAAACACGCTGAAATTAATATCGAAATTTAATATAGTAATTGGGTCCAAAAAGCTATCTTCTCCATACAATCGAATTAGGACTCGAAACCTATTCCATTGCGTTCGGAATAGGGGTATAACATTACAAATGCTTGGTGGCATGCCTCAATAGGAGATTGGGATTCCGCTGTATGTAATGCGAAATAATTTGAATGAATAAATATAAAATCAAATCGATGTCAACTCGAGCCACCCTAGACTGAGATAAGCCGCCTCTTCCTCTTTTTAAATCACGTCTATCTTTCATTATCTTCCTTCAGTCGAAAATAAATTTGAATTTCATGAAAATACGTTGGTTTAAAAAAATAAAAATTATATGCTCCATCTAAAATCCCTAAGCAACCTTCTTTAGGCCTAGGCTTTAAGCTGCTCGAGTGTGGTGATGTTCGACTTTGTTTTAGGAGGACCGAACGTGATTATAAATCTAAGGTTTAAATTGAGGGCGATTTTGGTGGAAATGGTGGTCGGTGTTGGATCGAGGTGGAGCAGGGCATGTCGACGTCAATTTGTGGGAGGTGCGATCGCCTATAGGGAGTGCATCGTTGTGGTACAGTAGGTTTTAGGCGAAGAATCGCGATCGGCCTAGGGGTTCGAAGAAGATGTCGCAACTTGTGGAGATGTTGCTCTGGCAAAGGGAGTTAGATGACGCTTTTCGTGTCGTTTTAGCCCATTGTTGAGGGAGAGAGGGAGGCGGAGTAAATGACTGTGATGAGTGGTTCGTGTAGGGTGCACAGCCTGGGAGGGAAGAAGAGGTTCAAGTGGAGGTAATCTTGTAAATTATGTTTAAGTTATTTATATTTTAAATTTTAAATTCATCGATAACTTAAAATCTTAATCTCGCTCATACGAGGTCTAAAAATCACGAAGCCGATCACGTTAAATTCATAGCTACAAAATTCACATTCTGGAAGTGGTTTGGAATTTTTCAAAGTCTATTGGAATTTTAAATTAAATCGAACGATGTTCGATTTAGTTTAAAATCTGGATATTCGGCAAATAAAATTTCAAGGTGAGTAAACCTCACTCTTTTTGGATTGCTAGATATAAATTTTAAATAGTTAAAATTAATTATGGGATGCCCGGTTGATTTAATAGTTATTATCCGATGGATGATATATATATATATATAGTAATATATATACTAGTATTTGGAGTGATTTTCCCGCACATTATAGCAGATGAGACCCTATGCGCCCCGCATAATAGCGGATGAACCTATATATCGCGATATCCCCCTCGAAGTGGAATTGGTATTTTTATGTTGTATTAACATCTGTGGATGCGGGGAAAACAGGTTGGAGGGATCCAACTGGATTCCTAAAAAATGTTGATTTTAAATTTCATATATAGTGATATATGATGGGTTAGAATAATCTGTTATAGATTATTGTTGTGATTGAATAATTGGATGCTAAAGTAGCACTAGCCTGAATTTTGGTATTTTAAATACCATAATATTATTTTTGGAATTTGAAGGAATTTAAAAGGAGATTTTGAATATAAAATTATTTATATCGAAGTTTGGATTATTTTAAAAGAAATTGATTTGGTTAAAATGATAAATTTATTTTGGGTTATATTTAACTATTCGTAAAAATATTTTAAATAGAGATTTTTAAAATAATTTATATAAAGGATTTTTAAATGATGGAATTTTAAAACGATATTTCTGGAAAATATGAAAAGAAGTTGAATCGATATTAAAAATGGATTGCAGAAATGAAAAGAATTTGTAAGGAATTGAATTTATAAAATGGAAGTTATAAATTAGATTATTTTAATAAAAAGTGAAATTTAGAGAAGTTATATATTTATAAACGATGTTATAAATAAAGGAAATCGATAATGGATGAAAAATTTGGGAATATAAAATTCATAGAGTGAATTTGTATTAGAATATAGAAATAGGGTGAGAAAAATAGTGAATACTATTTTTGAAAGTGAAAATGGTTAAGGAGATCGGAATGGTAATGATGTGATGTAATTCGAGAGGAATTTATAAATTGAATTAGTTATTGAGGTTTTAAAAATATATTTTTAATTCTAAAAGTTATGTTTGTTTTTAAAGGGAAAATTTATTATTTAAAACTATGGAATTTTAAACTAGTTAGGATTGAAATACTTCGGTAAGTAGATTTTCAAATACTAAGTATTTGCTTTACTAAATTCTAACTTTTAAAATCAGCTTTGAAAATTTATTTGTTTATTTAAAAATGAGTTGTTGATGTTATAAAAGTGTTTTCGATGTTTTAAGTAACTACTTGATCATGTTTTAAAAATAAATTATTATTCTTTAAAATACTTATTTTATTTATATATAGAGTTTTAAAGTGATTGAAAATTTTATTTTTATAAATTCTCTCGAGATTCGAAAAAGGGGTTTGCAAAAGAATATGATTTTTAGGTGAGGAAATTTATTAGTGATTCCGGGGACTTTGGAATAAGTTATGGAATATTCTCTAAAGCGTTAATATTGAGAGATTTTGGAAAAATAGACTTATAATATTTTCCTAACTATAAAAATGGAAATTTGGAAATATTTCTAAGTGGTGAGATGATTTGGAAGTATCCTGTTAGGGATTTAAGTATTGAAATTGTTTTCAAATGTTAGAAGGGATTGATATATCTTATAAAGATATTTTGAAAATAAATATTTTGGAAATTTTTTTAATAAGGCCTAGTGTCTGCTTATGGATGTTTTATTGATATTTAAATAACCGACTATCAATATTGGCCAATTTCGTTAATCGTTTCGAAGAGACCGGGGTCGGATTTAATTATCCAAAAACCACTTCGATCCGGTTTGAATGTAACGAATGAATACTATCGAGATGATGAAGTCGGTGATTCGGTTTGTCCAGACCCACAATAACTTGTATGGACGAATGCTATTAGAACATCATCATTGGAGGATGTAGAGCATTCTAAGTGAAATTGTTTCTTGAAAGTTAACGGTTCTCCTCAAGACTCATCAACCGTGAATGACTAAAACATGGGAGATGCAGCAAGGCTAAGTGGGTCGCACCCAATTAGGGTATGTTATCACTTTTCTAGATGTCCTCGGAAACCTATATATTATGGATATGGTTGTGCATGAAAGAAGGAGCGCTCGATTTTTGAGGGTGAGAACACCCGGGGTGATAACATGTAACGACCCGTATTTTTCACGGATCGAAAAGTTCGTCAAATCTGGAATTTTTGCATTTTTAAGTCATTTCAGATTTTTGGGGAAATTTGTCTAAGTCCTAGGTCGTACGCGACCTAAGGGTTGTTGGCAACTTAGAGGAGGTCTGCGACTTAAGAAATGTTGTGAGCGACCTAAGTTTTGTTAAGTGTTAGGTCGGCTGGGAAAGTTAGCGACCTAGTAGTTGCCGAGTTAGCGACCTAGTGGTTGCCGAGTTAGCGACCTAGTGGTTCTGAGTTAGCGACCTAGTGGTTCTGAGTTAGCGACCTAAGGAGTTAGCAAGTTGGCGACCTTAGGAGTTAGGCTATCTGTTAGGTCGTATGTTGTGTTAGGTCGCGTAGATTGCTAAGTTGTTAGGTCGCTAGGATGGTTCAAGTGTTAGGTCGCGTGTTGTTTTAGGTCGACTTGTGTTAGGTCGCAACCCAACTGAGTCTTAGGTAGTTAGGTCGTTAGGTTGTTAGGTCGCTGGGTTTCCTAAGTGTTAGGTCGCAAAGGAGTTAAGTCGTACATCTGTTAGGTCGCGTAGATTGCTAAGTTGTTAGGTCGCTAGAATAGTTTGTGTTAGGTCGCGTAGATCTATCTGTTAGGTCGGAGAAGCTTAGGTCGGAGAGTCTTAGGTCGGAAACGACCTAGGGAGATAGCCAGATTTCGACTTAAGGACAGATTTCAGCTATAAATAGGAGGGGTTGTTCTCACTTTTTGGGATCCGGATTTTTGAAGCGACGAAGTGCTGCCATTTTGAGAGCTCGACTTCTACACTTCTTCACTTCTTTTCTCCACTTTAATCTAGTGCTTCCATCCATCCAAATCGAAGATCGAGATTGAAGATTCAAAAGCTTGGATTGAAGATCTTCATCTTTTCAAGAGAGATTTCTTCATTTGAAGCGGATTTGTGATAGATCTAGCTTCATCCTTCGCTGTCCAGATCTGAAGTGTGTTGATTTGAGGTTGTTTAGGTGATTTGGTGAGTGGTGATTATCTCTCACACGGATCCAAAGGAGTATATCGGATTGTTGGCCCGATTTGGTGTTAAAATAGTGATTTCCATGCATTTTCTTCATCCTATGTGTAGATCCATATAGATCCATTGTTCATGATGATGTTACATCCATTTTATCATATGTTAACCTATGCAAGTTCATTCATCAAGTTTGTAGAGATATAATCCATGTTTTCATGCTTATTGGACTTTCAACTCTTTAATTACGAAAATGCCATTATTGTTATAATTGTCTACTTAGATCATTTTTGAATGCTTGATTGCTTGGATTGATGTTTGATTTGATTGATTGTTATGAACTAGATGATTGATGATTAGATTTAGATCGAAGGTGATTCAAAAGCTAAGGGAAAGGCTCTTGAATTGGAAAAGCTGCTCGTGGCATATGTAGCGGGATGATGAAGCTCTTATGCATAGATCTGATGATGTGATGATGAGATGAGGCTTTGCGAGGATGTAATGAAGCGAGGCAAATCATGTGATGAAGACTTGGTCTAATCCAGACGGGATCATTCCAAGCATGTTGATAACTCGGTGATATGATTCGAGTTGAGGATAATGAATGGATATGAGAATAGTCGTCGGGGAGGATGACTAGGAGGCTTGGATAGCATCGTTGTTGAAGGTTCTAGCATGCTCTAAGCAAGAGTACGTTTGGGCAGATTCGATAGTCCCAACGGCCAACTGTTGATGGTCGAGTACTCTGGGCAGATTCGATAGTCCTAGGCACGGGCTGCGACGACGTGCGGGAGTTATGTCTAGAACCGGGGTTTCCATTAGCCCTTGACGGACGGCTGAAAGAATGTGCCGGTCATTCAATTAACGGTGATATCGAGGCAATGATAACAGTGATAGCCAGAGTCATGGATGTTTGGTTGTATCGTCATTCGGACTCAAGAGCGGTATCTTCTGGGTGCTTATCTGATTTAGGCCTTGGTACTTGGAAAACATCGCCCTTGACTCGAGTGATAGTAGTTTTACTTTAAATTGTATGCTCTGCCATGTTTGCTTCTGCTTAGTGTGTGTCTGGGGGCTATCACTGTAGAATGAGGTTGGAGTGGGAGGGTTGTATTCCTATTCCTTTTCCTTTATGCTCTTTTGGTATGTTGTTAGTTAATTTACTGCTCACTAAGACTGTTGTCTGACTCAAGGCTTTATGTTTTAATTCTTATTGCCTTGGGCTGTTCGTCCATTTTGGGACGGGCAGACTAGGTAGCAGGTGACAGGTGCTGTTCTCTTCTCACGATGCTGATACCGAAGACGAGCTAGAGGGTTGCATATTATCTTCTTATATGTACTGGATATTCCGCTGTTTTGTATTCTCTGAGAGATTTGTAGTGAGGCTTGATGTATTGACTATGTGGATGCTTGTATTCAACTATTATGGAGTTTTATATGATGTCACCTTGTTCTGTAAAGCTTCACTATACTTATATTCTATTGTATTTTGTCCACGCGCTGTGAGTAATACGATAGATTCTGTTGTTTTAAATCTTACCTTGACAATCGTCCATGGTCGCCTGGCACACTTTACAGCGCTTTATCTCTAGATTTGGTGCAGGGGTCATGGGCGGTCGTCACATTTGGTATCAGAGCATTGGTTAATCGATTTTACCCAACGCTCGCTGAAGTAACTACGTATGAGAGACGTAATTGTATTTTGATGGATGATTACTATATATAATATAGTAGCTTAGTAGGGTTTGAGTCCTTGATGCAGTTGTTTCTCTAGATGTTCTAATCATTCTTTTTTTTTTAGATATTGAGAATGAGTCGAAGGGGGAGACCAGCTGCTAGGGAAGGCCGTGCTACTGAAGAGACTGCTGATTATGCAGCCATGTTCGAAGCTATGATGACTTCGATCATGAGAAGGATACCAGTTCCGGGGGCAGCAGTTGATGTTGGAGTTCAAGTCCAAACTCCGAAACCAGTGGATTTTGCTAAGCTGTGCAAGGATTATACTGCTCTTGGAGGGAAGGTTTTCTTGGGAACAGAATCTACCATTGAGGTCCAGAGGTGGATAGATGCTTGTAGAAGGATCTTTGGTGATTTGGGAATTGATGATGCAACTAAGAGGAAGTTGGCATCGAGGCAGCTTCAAGGGAGAGCTTCTGATTGGTGGAACTCTATTACCATCACTACTCCGGAAGAAGAGATTACTTGGGAGCAATTCCAAGTCAGATTTGAAGCTAAGTTCATTTCTACAGCTCAGAAGTCTGTCCTGTTCAAGAAGTTTGTAGAGCTCAAGCAGGGTGGAAGATCTGTTCTTGAGTATGTTTCTGAGTTCGAAGCTTTGTCCAAGTATGCCCGGTCATATATTGAATCTGCTTATCAGAAGAATGAGAAGTTTGTGACCGGCTTGGATAGTTATCTTGGGAGACAGTTGGTGGATCATTTGGACGATTCATTTGAGAAGCTTGTGGAGAAAGCTCTTAGGCATGAGAGTCTGTTTCCTAAGGAAGGACCTGTTGTTGCTGTTACCAAGGGAGAATCTAAACCACAGCAGGGTGGAAACCAGAAGAGGAAGCAGCAGCAGCAGAAGGGTAAGGATGGCCAGAAGAAGCCGAAAGGCGAGGTGACTTGCTACAATTGTCAGCAGAAGGGCCATTTCTCTAAGGATTGTAAGAATCCTAAGGTGCCGATGAAGTGTCACAACTGTGACAAGCCGGGGCATTTCAGGAAGAATTGTCCAGAACCAAGGAAGGACAGGCAGATTGTGCAAGCCTATGCTTTGGGGGCTGTTCCGTCGTCTTCGAAAGCTCCTACTGCTGAAGAGAAGGGAAAGAGTGTGGTTGTTCAAGGTACTCTTTTCCTATGTGGTGTTCCAGTTAGAGTTCTGTTTGATACTGGAGCGTCGCATTCATTTGTTTGTAATGAACTAGTAGGCCGGTTAGGTTTGAAGCCGGATATTGTTGATAGGCCATTGGTTGTGACTAATCCAGTTGGGGGTTCGTCTTGTTTGTGTATGTTATGCCGTGGTCTAGTTGTGTCGAGTCATGGTTGCTCTTTTGTTTGTGATTGCTTTGTTCTGAACTTTGCGGGGTTCGGAATTATTTTGGGTATGGACTGGCTTAGGAAGTATGCGGCTAAGGTTGATTGTGAGAGGCTAGAGGTGACAGTCGAGAATGTGGAAGGGCGAAAGATTGTGATACGATGTAAGCATGAGGAAGGCGTCTTCATGAGCTTCATGTATTCGCTAGTTGTTCCACGGGATGGACTGTCTTTAGTGCCAATCGCAAATGGATTCGAGGATGTCTTTGACGAAGTCAAAGGGTTGCCGCCGCATAGAGAGATCGAGTTTCGTATAGATCTAGTTGAAGGAGCCAGACCTGTTGTGATGCCTCTTAGGCGGATGGCGCCTAGGGAACAGCAAGAGTTGAGGGTGCAAGTTGATGACCTTTTACAGAAAGGATTCATTCGGCGTAGTGTGTCCGAGTGGGGTGCACCAGTTGTGTTTGCAACCAAGGCAGATGGGTCATTGAGACTGTGCGTCGATTATCGTGAGCTGAATAAGGTGACTAAGAAGAACAAGTATCCATTGCCGAGAATAGATGACTTGTTTGATCAGCTTCACGAAGCTAAGGTGTTTTCTCAGATGGATTTGGCAACGGGATTTCACCAGTTGGGAGTGGCTAAGGATAGTGTGCCGAAGACTGCTTTTAGGACACCATCCGGTTTCTTTGAGTGGCTGGTAATGCCGTTTGGATTGACTAACGCGCCAGCATATTTTGTGGATCTTATGAATAGAGTGTTCAGAGATCAGTTGAACAAGTTTGTACTTGTGTTCGTGGATGATATTCTGATTTATTCCAGAACGGAAGAGGAGCACAAGACGCACTTGCGTATTGTTTTGGAAATCTTGCGGAGGCATCAGCTGAAGGCTAAGTTTTCGAAGTGTCACTTCTGGAAGAGGGAAGTGAGGTTCTTAGGCCATGTGATTTCTGGAAATGGAATAGCGGTTGATCCCGCTAAGGTGGCAGCAATCCAGGATTGGGTTAAACCTAAGAATGCATCTGATGTGAGAAGTTTTCTTGGATTAGCAGGATATTATCGACGGTTTATCAAAGACTTCTCCAAGATAGCTGCACCGTTAACAGGATTGACGAAGAAGAACCAAGTGTTCTGTTGGAATGCTAAGTGTGATCAAGCTTTCGGAATCCTGAAAGAGAGATTGACGAGTGCTCCTGTTTTGACTATTCCTAGTGGGAATGATGAGATGGTGGTTTACACCGACGCATGTGGTACTGGACTTGGAGCAGTGCTGATGCAGAGGGATAAGGTTGTTGCGTATGCCAGTCGACAACTGAAGCCGCATGAAAGGAATTACCCAACTCATGATTTGGAGTTAGCAGCGATTGTATTTGCTCTGAAGATGTGGAGGCATTATCTGTTGGGAGTTCGATTCGAGTTGTTTACGGATCATAAGTCGTTGAAGTATCTTTTCTCCCAAAAGGATTTGAATCTTCGGCAGCAACGTTGGCTAGAGTTTTTGGCATCATATGATTTTGGTATAGCTTATACTCCGGGAAAAGGTAACGCAGTGGCTGATGCGTTAAGTCGAAGACATGCAGGATTGGGAGCCATGTTTTCTGAATGGGAGAGTCTCGAGTATTTAGCTGGATTTGACTTCAGGCCTAGATGTGAATTGGAACCTGAGATGTTGGCAAACTTATCGATAAGACCCACTCTTGTGGAAAGGATTGGCGAGGGCCAAAAGCGAGATGATAAGCTTGTCAAGATTATCCGTGGATTGGAATCTGGATTGGATCCAGAAAAGGATAAAGGATTCAAGGTCGATAGAGAAGGTTGGCTTCGAAAGCAAGGACGACTAGTTGTTCCCGATATAGATGAATTGAGGAGTGAAGTTCTGAAGGAAAGTCATCACTCGAAGCTGACAATTCATCCAGGAGGAAACAAGATGTATCGGGATATGAAGAGAACCTACTACTGGGAAGGCATGAAGAAGGATGTTGGAAATTTTATTTCCAAGTGTATGAACTGCCAGTTGGTTAAAGCTGAACAGAAGAAGCCAAGTGGATTGCTTCAGCCATTAGAAGTTCCTACATGGAAGTGGGAACAAGTGTCGATGGATTTCATCGATGGATTGCCTAGAACCAGAACGGGAAATGAAGGGATTTGGGTCATTGTGGATCGTCTGACTAAGAGTGCACGATTCATTCCTGTTCGATCGACTAGGACTGCATCAAAGCTGGCTGAGTTGTATATTAAGTGGATAGTTCGATTCCATGGTATTCCGAAGAGCATAGTGAGCGATCGAGACCCATTGTTCACTAGTGGATTTTGGAAGAGCTTCCAGGAAGTTTTGGGAACCGAGTTGTGTTTGAGTACAGCTTATCATCCCCAAACAGATGGTCAGACCGAGAGAGTCAACCGAGTTTTGGAAGATCTTCTCAGAGCATGTGTTTTGGACTTCGGAGGATCATGGGAAGATCACCTTCATTTGGTGGAGTTTGCGTACAACAACAGTTACCAGTCAAGCATTGGTATGGCACCGTATGAGGCGTTGTATGGAAGACCGTGTAACTCTCCGACATGTTGGTTGGAAACTGGAGAAAAGCTGATACTTGGGCCAGAGATGATTCGTCAGACCTCAGATTGCATAGAGATCATTCAGCAACGAATGAAGGCAGCCCAAGACCGTCAGAAGAGTTATGCCGATAAGCGTCGAAAGGATTTGGAATTCGACGTAGGGGATATGGTTTTTGTGAAGATTTCTCCACTGAAGAATGTTATTAGATTCGGGAAGAAAGGAAAATTGACTCCGAGATTTGTTGGACCATTCCCGATCATCGAGCGAATTGGAAAGCTCGCTTATAGATTGGAGTTACCGGAGAAGATGTCGAGTGTGCACAATGTTTTTCACGTATCGTATCTACGGAAGTATGTGCATGACTCGAATGCAGTGGTTTCTGCTGATAGCTATGAAGATTTTGAAGTTGACCCAGTTGATAGAAGACCTCGTAAGCCACTTCGTGTTGTGGAAACCGACACGAAACAACTTAGGAGGAAGGTAGTTAAGTTGCTCAAGATACAATGGAGTGATGATGATAACGACTGTACGTGGGAGGTGGAAGAGAGGATGAAAGCAGCTCATCCTGAACTCTTCAAGGTATGGCCCTAAGGTGTCGTGTCATCTCACGATATTGTAACTTGTTCTAATTTTAGAATTCTGTACGCTAAGTTAGAATTGGATGCATGGTTTGTTGATTGCTATGGATGGTAGGCGTACAGAATAGTCTTTGATTGCTTTGTTTGCTTGGAATTTCGGGGGCGAAATTCCTAAGGGGGAGAGAATGTAACGACCCGTATTTTTCACGGATCGAAAAGTTCGTCAAATCTGGAATTTTTGCATTTTTAAGTCATTTCAGATTTTTGGGGAAATTTGTCTAAGTCCTAGGTCGTACGCGACCTAAGGGTTGTTGGCAACTTAGAGGAGGTCTGCGACTTAAGAAATGTTGTGAGCGACCTAAGTTTTGTTAAGTGTTAGGTCGGCTGGGAAAGTTAGCGACCTAGTAGTTGCCGAGTTAGCGACCTAGTGGTTGCCGAGTTAGCGACCTAGTGGTTCTGAGTTAGCGACCTAGTGGTTCTGAGTTAGCGACCTAAGGAGTTAGCAAGTTGGCGACCTTAGGAGTTAGGCTATCTGTTAGGTCGTATGTTGTGTTAGGTCGCGTAGATTGCTAAGTTGTTAGGTCGCTAGGATGGTTCAAGTGTTAGGTCGCGTGTTGTTTTAGGTCGACTTGTGTTAGGTCGCAACCCAACTGAGTCTTAGGTAGTTAGGTCGTTAGGTTGTTAGGTCGCTGGGTTTCCTAAGTGTTAGGTCGCAAAGGAGTTAAGTCGTACATCTGTTAGGTCGCGTAGATTGCTAAGTTGTTAGGTCGCTAGAATAGTTTGTGTTAGGTCGCGTAGATCTATCTGTTAGGTCGGAGAAGCTTAGGTCGGAGAGTCTTAGGTCGGAAACGACCTAGGGAGATAGCCAGATTTCGACTTAAGGACAGATTTCAGCTATAAATAGGAGGGGTTGTTCTCACTTTTTGGGATCCGGATTTTTGAAGCGACGAAGTGCTGCCATTTTGAGAGCTCGACTTCTACACTTCTTCACTTCTTTTCTCCACTTTAATCTAGTGCTTCCATCCATCCAAATCGAAGATCGAGATTGAAGATTCAAAAGCTTGGATTGAAGATCTTCATCTTTTCAAGAGAGATTTCTTCATTTGAAGCGGATTTGTGATAGATCTAGCTTCATCCTTCGCTGTCCAGATCTGAAGTGTGTTGATTTGAGGTTGTTTAGGTGATTTGGTGAGTGGTGATTATCTCTCACACGGATCCAAAGGAGTATATCGGATTGTTGGCCCGATTTGGTGTTAAAATAGTGATTTCCATGCATTTTCTTCATCCTATGTGTAGATCCATATAGATCCATTGTTCATGATGATGTTACATCCATTTTATCATATGTTAACCTATGCAAGTTCATTCATCAAGTTTGTAGAGATATAATCCATGTTTTCATGCTTATTGGACTTTCAACTCTTTAATTACGAAAATGCCATTATTGTTATAATTGTCTACTTAGATCATTTTTGAATGCTTGATTGCTTGGATTGATGTTTGATTTGATTGATTGTTATGAACTAGATGATTGATGATTAGATTTAGATCGAAGGTGATTCAAAAGCTAAGGGAAAGGCTCTTGAATTGGAAAAGCTGCTCGTGGCATATGTAGCGGGATGATGAAGCTCTTATGCATAGATCTGATGATGTGATGATGAGATGAGGCTTTGCGAGGATGTAATGAAGCGAGGCAAATCATGTGATGAAGACTTGGTCTAATCCAGACGGGATCATTCCAAGCATGTTGATAACTCGGTGATATGATTCGAGTTGAGGATAATGAATGGATATGAGAATAGTCGTCGGGGAGGATGACTAGGAGGCTTGGATAGCATCGTTGTTGAAGGTTCTAGCATGCTCTAAGCAAGAGTACGTTTGGGCAGATTCGATAGTCCCAACGGCCAACTGTTGATGGTCGAGTACTCTGGGCAGATTCGATAGTCCTAGGCACGGGCTGCGACGACGTGCGGGAGTTATGTCTAGAACCGGGGTTTCCATTAGCCCTTGACGGACGGCTGAAAGAATGTGCCGGTCATTCAATTAACGGTGATATCGAGGCAATGATAACAGTGATAGCCAGAGTCATGGATGTTTGGTTGTATCGTCATTCGGACTCAAGAGCGGTATCTTCTGGGTGCTTATCTGATTTAGGCCTTGGTACTTGGAAAACATCGCCCTTGACTCGAGTGATAGTAGTTTTACTTTAAATTGTATGCTCTGCCATGTTTGCTTCTGCTTAGTGTGTGTCTGGGGGCTATCACTGTAGAATGAGGTTGGAGTGGGAGGGTTGTATTCCTATTCCTTTTCCTTTATGCTCTTTTGGTATGTTGTTAGTTAATTTACTGCTCACTAAGACTGTTGTCTGACTCAAGGCTTTATGTTTTAATTCTTATTGCCTTGGGCTGTTCGTCCATTTTGGGACGGGCAGACTAGGTAGCAGGTGACAGGTGCTGTTCTCTTCTCACGATGCTGATACCGAAGACGAGCTAGAGGGTTGCATATTATCTTCTTATATGTACTGGATATTCCGCTGTTTTGTATTCTCTGAGAGATTTGTAGTGAGGCTTGATGTATTGACTATGTGGATGCTTGTATTCAACTATTATGGAGTTTTATATGATGTCACCTTGTTCTGTAAAGCTTCACTATACTTATATTCTATTGTATTTTGTCCACGCGCTGTGAGTAATACGATAGATTCTGTTGTTTTAAATCTTACCTTGACAATCGTCCATGGTCGCCTGGCACACTTTACAGCGCTTTATCTCTAGATTTGGTGCAGGGGTCATGGGCGGTCGTCACATAACATATTCGGTCTATCCAGATTAGGGGTAGGTCGGTCTTGTGTAGCAGGGGATCCCGACGAGGTCCTCGTTACATTGTTCTAGACGTGTACTGTGATGGGTGATACCCCAATGGCTCAGTCATTCGTATGGAATCCATTCTCCAATAAGTGTTGTACGGTTTTGATTGTGCCCAACTATGCTGAAACGTGAGATGCAAGCATTTCAGCTTTTTTCTATTTACTTTCTATAGACACTATTATATTATCAGACGATTCTGATAAAATTTGTTTTGGTTATCATAAGGTAAAAAACCATCGTGTTTATGTGTGACGTGGTCTTACGAGATACCTTTGTTTTCAAAGGATTTTGAGAAAAGTTAATAATTCTAATTGAGTGTGTTTTCTTACGCTGGTTTTTCCAGACTAGCTCGGGTGTTATTTTATTATAATGCTTGGGTCAGACCGAGTATTACAGATTTAGGACAATATGCTATGGAGCTCTGGAGACAAGCTGGATGACAGAGACGTATTCTCATATTTGGTTTATATTTCCGCTGTGTAAGCTATGTATGTGAGGACAAGTTATTAAACTGTCCAGATTGATTGTTGTCCATTGTACTCTGATAATGGTATGTATAGCAACAATACAGTTCTTGTATTTAAAATCTGTTATTATATATTATATTTGTTCCGCTGCGATTGTGAGACTCTGTGATATTGTTGTTCTATTTTCTTCTACCTTTTTCTTCTTTACCATAGTTATTCGCTCTTTCGTACAATTTGGGTTGAACGAGGAAGAATTATTATCAACTCAAAGGGTACGGAATTGCGGGTCGCTACACTTGGTATCGGAGCTGAAGGTTAAGTGAGAACCTTGGCTCTAGTGGGGATTACTCATTAGAGATGGAGTTAGTAGTGCTCTAGAATGAGTTTGAGTGTAAAAATAGATATGAGCGCGTATTTGTTAGTGAATATACATGGTTTTGTATTGTGTTAATCTATTTGTTGAGTGGTATATAAATTCTGTTCGAATAGTGGGATGCCACTAAATCGTTAGGAGTTTCTAAGCACTTGAACGTGATAAACAGACACAGTATGGTTTTAAAGCGGGTAAATGAAATAATTTTACCCAAATTATATTTTTATATAAAGGAAATAATTTTTAGAAATTATTATGGTATATTTGGAGTGTTTGGATGATAATATTATAATCAAAAAAAGATTATTAAAATTGGAAATGGTTATATATAACCAAAGGGAGATTTTATAAGTATGAATTATACAAATGAGTTAAAAACTACAAATGGGTATAAACCAGAATTTGGAAAATCTAAATCCCGGAGATTTTTAGCAGTATTTTCCAAAGTGTTTGAAGATAAATAATAGTATTATTATTTTGGAAATATTTTTGAATAGAAAAAAATGGTTTTAAATGGATTTTGGAAATGTTATAGTGCTGAACTAACTTCAGTCACTGGAAAATAATCCTGGCGATAACGGCCACATCATCAGTATTCATTTTCGAGTTTCTAGGTGATGGATTGCTACCGTAGTAAATTAATATGGATATTTTTCAGTGAAAAACAAGTGTTGTTTTGAAAATTCCATGGGAATTGTTTTGGATAAAATCAGGTTGATTTTGAAATTCGAAGGAAGTGGTTTGTTAAACCAAAAAGAGTATATATATATATATATGATTTCAAAAATGATTTGAAATAAATATCGGGTGTTTAAAAAAAATTCTGGAATCCTATGGAAGATGATATTTATAAGGAGGGAAGTGTGAAGAATTGAAGTTGGAATAAAATTTAAAGTGAGAAATTTGAAATGGAATCCAAGTTAGGTTAAGTTGAGTGAATTAAATTTTAGAAATTTAATTGACTGGATTTGAATTGAATTAATATAGTGTATTAAGGAAGTGGGAGTTAACTTAAGCGAAGTAATTGAAATATATAATGGAATTGAATGAATTAAGAATAAATTTGGTTGGAGTGAAATTTAATTTAAATATGAATAACTCGATTTTTTTTTTAAATGTTGGTTAAAAAGAAATTGAAATTTGAATAAAAAGGTGAATTGGATTTGAATCATATGGAATTGAATTAAATATGTAAATGTGAATTATAAAGTGACTATATAACTATAAGTTATAAATTTTAAATTGGATTGGATTAGAAGTAATATCAAATTGAAGTAAATATAAATTTTGAGTTGTGAAATATTATATAACCATAAAGTATAAATTTTGAATGAAATAAAATTTGAGTGAAAATCTGGAATTGTGAATAAATAAATTTGAATAGCTTATAAAATTTGAAATTAATGGAATAAACATATACTTAGGCTATAAATAAATTTAAAATCTTGAGTTAAAAATAAAATGTAAATATATTCGAGTATAGAATTGATGGAAAAGTGAAAAATAAGTTGAGTGACTTATAAAATTGAAAAGTGAAATAGAAAACCCAAAAATAAAAATGGATTGATATTTTGGTGAAGGAAATAAAATCCAAACTTGAATTATAAAATAAATTTGAACTCAAGTAACTTAAAAGAAGTGATTTTTGAGGTAAAAATCAGATATTGATTTATAAATTTGAAGTGAACTAATTAGATAATTAATTAGTAAATTGAACATAGAATGGATATTAATTTGGTTGAATAAAATCGGATTATGGATTAAAAGTGGATATTGGAACTTGAACTTGAGTTATAAATAAAATTCGACTTAAATGTAAGCGAATGAAATAAAATTGGAACAAGTCCAATAAAATAGAAATGGATTGAAATAGGAATGACTTAAGTCATAAATAAATTCAGTTTAAAGTGTAAATAAATTGAATGTGGCCTTGGATACAAATTAAATAAATTCGAGAATGAATTCGAGTATGGAATTAAAATTGAAGTGAATAAATGAATGAACTAATTAATCAATTAATTAGTAAATGAAATGGAAGTTGTCTGAAATGAAAATAAACTTAAGTTATATAGTTGGAATAATTTAAACTAAACGAATTAACTTAAGTAAATATTTCGAATAAAAACTTGGTTTAAATAAATTTATGAAACGGTTCATAAATAAATTAGCATGAAATGATTTCGAGTTTAATAAAGTGGATTTGAATATAATAAATGTGGATATTAATGAAACATAAATGAATTGATTGAGAATCAAATTAAATGGAATAAAATTGAATATAAATTGATTTGGAATCAATTTAAAATAGCTATAGACTGGAATGGTTATTTTATTAAATGAATAGCGCCGAATTTGCATAGAAAAAATTGGCGTTTGGCGTAAACGGAAGTAAATAAAATTCTATGAATAAATAGAAGTGAATAAAATTGATTTTTAAATCAGTTTGGAATGGATATGAGTTGTTTGGTATAAATATGAATTGAATGTAAACAATTGGGTTGTAAATCATTTCGAATTGAACAAAAGGGTATATGGATCGATTGAAAGTGATTGAATTAGTATCAAAACCCTATGCTTGCTTATGATATATGTTTAGCATGATTAGGTTATGAAGTTTATGGGTTGTAACTATTTAAAGTGAGTAAATGTTATTGAATTGGATGTTTGGTACTTATGTGGTTTAAATTGAGTAAGTACAAGTACCCGTAGGCTATCGGGCTAGATTTGGGTGGCGTAATTGCATATGAAGTAAATTTGCTTGCTTAATAATGCTTAAAAATGCTAATATAAGGTACGTTTTCGGATTAAATATCGTAAAATATAAATATTGATATTTATATTTTGTTTTCCGACCATGTGGATTGATGTATACATTTTTATCTCTCTTGTCATATTGCAAAAGGCTCTCTATAAAAGGGAGACTCTGCCAAAAAAATTTGGAAATTTAGGGGTTAGAAAAATTTTGAAAATTTTTGGAATTTTTTGTTAACGGCAATTTGATTTCGAATTGTAAGTGGAACAAAGGATTTTGGAAATAAAAATGGAAACTAATTGTTTTGGGTGAAACTAAAAGATTAGAAATGTGAACATCGAATTTTCACTAAGTGGATTTGATAAATTAATGGGTTTGGAGCATTTTTCCTACCTTAGCAATTCGGGGACGAAATTCTTTTTAAGGGGGAGGAATGTAACGACCCGGATTTTTCGTCGTTTGAATTTGAATATTTAAATGGTTTAAATATTGAATTTGGATTTTAACCGAGTTAATAAGTTTTTAAAACTGAAAATTTTGAGCGATTTCGCAAATTTTGGAAATCGTCGATTTAACCAACGCGTTAAAATAGCGATCTGGGGCACAGTCTCAGAATTCGATGAAATTAGTTCCATTCGATCCGTAATATTGTATCATTATCGGATTTCAAATTTTGTAGTGTTTAGAGTTACCATTTGATCGTACGGGATAGAAACGCCCTGAAATTAATATTGAAATTTAATATAGTAATTGGGTCCAAAAACCTATCTTCTCCATACGATCGAATTAGGACTCGAACATGTTCCATTGCATTCAGAATAGGGGTACAACATTATAAACGCCTGGCGGCATGCCTCAATAGAAGATTGGGATTCCGCTGTATGTAATGCGAAATAATTTGAATGGATAAATATAAAATCAAATCGATGTCAACTCGAGCCACCCTAGACCGAGACAAGCCGCCTCTTCCTCTTTTTAAATCACGTCTATCTTTCATTATCTTCCTTTAGTCGAAAATAAATTCGAATTTCACGAAAATACGTTGGTTTAAAAAAAATATGCTCCATCTAAAATCCCTAAGCAACCTTCTTTAGGCCCAAGCTTTAAGCTGCTTGAGTGTGGTGATGTTCGACTTCATTTTGGGAGGACCGAACTTGATTATGAATCTAGGGTTTAAATTGAGGGCGATTTTGGTGGAAATGGTGGTCGGTGCTGGATCAAGGTAGAGCAGGGCACGTCAGCGTCAATTTGTGGGAGGTGCGATCGCCTTTAAGGAGTGCGTCGTCGTGGTACAGTAGGTTTTAGGTGAAGAATCGCGATTGGCCTAGGGGTTCGAAGGAGATGTTGCAACTTGTGGAGATGTTGCTCTGGCAAAGGGAGTTAGATGACGCTTTTCGTGTCGTTTTAGCCCATTATTGAGGGAGAGAGGGAGGTCGGAGTAAATGACTGTGATGAGTGGTTCGTGTAGGGTGCACGGCCTGGGAGGGAAGAAGAGGTTCAAGTGGAGGTAATCTTGTAAATTCTATTTAAGTTATTTATATTTTAAATTTTAAATTCATCGAAAACTTAAAATCTTAATCTCGCTCATACGAGGTCCAAAAATCACGAAGCCGATCACGTTAAATTCGTAGCTGCAAAATCACATTCTGGAAGTGGTTTGGAATTTTTCAAAGTCTGCTAGAATTTTAAATTAAATCGAACGATGTTCGATTTAGTTTAAAATCTGGATATTCGGCAAATAAAATTTCAAGGTGAGTAAATCTAACTCCTTTTGGATTGCTAGATATAAATTTTAAACAGTTAAAATTAATTATGGGATGCTTGGTTGATTTAATAGTTATTATCTGATGGATGATATATATATATATAGTAATATATATACTAGTATTTGGAGTGATATTCCTGCACATTATAGCGGATGAGACCCTATGCGCCTCGCATAATAGTGGATGACCCTATATACCGCGATATCCCCCTCGAAGTGGGATTGGTATTTTTATGTTGTATTAACATCTATGGATGCAGGAAAAGCAGGTTGGAGGGATCCAACTGGATTAAAAAGGGTTGATTTTAAATTTCATATATAGTGATATATGATGGGTTAGAATAATCTGTTATAGATTATTGTTGTGATTGAATAATTGGATACTAAAGTAGCACTGGCCTAAATTTTGGCATTTTAAATACCATAATATAATTTTTCGAATTTGAAAGAATATAAAAGGAGATTTTGAATATAAAAATATTTATAACGAAGTTTGGATTATTTTAAAAGAAATTGATTTGGTTAAAACGATATATTGATTTTGGGTTATATTTAACTATTCGTAAAAATATTTTAAATAGAGATTTTTAAAATAATTTATATAAAGCATTTTTAAACGATGGAATTTTAAAACGATATGTCTGGAAAATATGAAAAGAAGTTGAAATCGATATAAAAGATACATTGGCAGAAATGAAAAGAATTTGTAAGGAATTGAAGTTATAAAATGGAAGTTATAAATTAGATTATTTTAATAAAAAGTGAAATTCAGAGAAGTTATATATTTATAAACGATGTTATACATAAAGGAAATCGATAACGGATGAAAAATTTGGGAATATAAAATTCATAGAGTGTATCAAAATATGGAAATAGGGTGAGAAAAATAGTGAATACAATTTTTGAAAGTGAAAATGGTTAAGGTGATCGGAATGGCAGTGATGTGAAGTGATTCGAGAGGAATTTATAAATTGAATTAGTTATTGAGGTTTTAAAAATATATTTTTAATTCTAAAAGTTAAGTTTGTTTTTAAAGGGAAAATTTTATTATTTAAAACTATGGAATTTTAAACTAGTTAGGATTGAAATACTTCAGTAAGTAGATTTTCAAATATTAAGTGTTTATTTTAGTAAATTCTAACTTTTAAAATCAGCTTTGAAAATTTATTTGTTTATCTAAAAATGAGTTATTGATGTTATAAAAGTGTTTTCGATGTTTTAAATAATTACTTGAACATGTTTTAAAAATAAATTATTATTATTTAAAATACTTATTTTATTTATATATAGAGTTTTAAAGTGATTGAAAATTTTATTTTTATAAATTCTCTCGAGATTCGAATAAGGCGTTTACAAAAGGATATGATTTTGAGGTGAGGAAATTTATTAGTGATTCTGGAGACTTTGGAATAAGTTAAAGAATATTCTCTAAAGCGTTAATATTGAGAGATTGTTGGAAAAATAGACTTATAATATTTTCCTAAGTATAAAAATGGAAATTGGGAAATATTTGTAAGTGTTGAGATTATTTGGAAGTATCCTGTTAGGGATTTAAGTGTTGAATTTTTTTTCAAATGTTAGAAGAGATTGATATATCTTATAAAGATATTTTGAAAATAAATATTTTGGAAATTTTTTAAATAAGGCCTAGTGTCTGCTTATGGATTTTTATTGATAGTTAAATAACCGACTATCAATATTATCCAATTTCGTTAATCGTTTCGAAGAGACCGGGATCGGATTTAATTATCCGAAAACCACATCGATCCGGTTCGAACGTAACGA
The DNA here is from genome assembly GCA_030737815.1 of Allium fistulosum. Lineage (NCBI taxonomy): Eukaryota > Viridiplantae > Streptophyta > Magnoliopsida > Asparagales > Amaryllidaceae > Allium > Allium fistulosum. Next base: position 1,128,241,360 of record CM060902.1, read on the forward strand.
ATGAATACCATGGAGATAATAAGATGGTGATTTGGTTTGTCCTGACCGAGGACAACTTGTATGGACGAAAGCTATCAGAACATCATCATTGGAGGATGATGAGCATTCTAAGTGGAATTGTTTCTTGAAAGGTAACGCTTAGCCTCAAGCCTCATCAACCGGGAATGACTAAAACAGGGAAGATGCAGCAAGGCTAAGTGGGTCGCACCCAATTAGGGTATGTTATCACTTTTCTAGATGTCCTCGGAAACCTATATATTATGGATATGATTGTGCATGAAAGAAGGAGAGCTCGATTTTTGAAGGTGGGAACACCCGGGGTGATAACATATTCAGTCTATCCAGGTTAGGGGTAGGCTGGTCTTGTGTAGCAGGGGATCCCGGCGAGGCCCTCGGTACATTGTTCTAGAGGTCTACTGTGATGGGCGGTACCCCAGTGGCCCAATCATTCATATGGAATCCATTCTCCAATAAGCGCTGTACGGTTTTGATTGTGCCCAACTATTCTGAAACGTGAGATGCAAGAATTTAAGCTATTTTCTATTTACTTTCTATAGACATTATTATAATATTAGACGATTTTGATAAAAATTGTTTTGGTTATCGTAAGGTAAAAACTCATCGTGTTTATATGTGATGTGATCTTATGAGATACCTTTGTTTTTAAAGGATTTTGAGAAAAGTTAATATTTCAAATTGAGTGTGTTTTCTCATGCTGGTTTTCCAGACTGACTAAGTTGTTATTTTATTATAATGTTCGGGTCAGACCGAGTATTACAGATTTAAGACAGGATGCTATGGAGCTCAGGAGACGAGCTGGATGACAGAGACATATTCCCGTATTTGGTTTATATTTCCGTTGTGTAAGTTATGTATGTGAGGACAAGTTATTAAACTGTCCAGATTGATTGTTATCCATTGTACTATGATAATGGTATGTATAGTAACAGTACAGTTCTTGTATTTAAAATATGTAATTATATATTATATTTGTTCCGCTGCGATTGTGAGACTCTGTGATATTGTTGATCTATTTTCTTCTACCTTTTTCTTCTTTACCCTAGTTATTCGCTCTTTCGTACAATTTGGGTTGAACGAGGAAGAATTATTATCAACTCAAAGGGTACGGAACTGCGGGTCGCTACAAATACATATTCCATTGTGTTCGGTATAGGGGTATAAGAACGCTAGACGGCACACTTCGTTTGGAGCCCGAAATTTTAAAGTGTGAATAGTGCTTTGAAAAATTTGCTATAAAAGGATGTTAATATTTTCATTCGCTTTAAACCTTAGCTAGGTTTTCTCAGCCGCCATTAAACATTCCCTTCATCGAACGACCTTAGTTCATCGGAGCCTCTAGAGGCCGAATTGGCCAATAACTTAAACTAGGAAAATGTATATCACGACTATACGAAGCTATCCAATGGTTGGATCGTCGAATCGTTGACCACGCCAGCGGCAAAGTTTGTTCGATCGCAGCATTTTATTGGGTTTGCTATGGGATTTCGGGTAGTGTGCGATCATGCGCATGCTAACGTGGGTAGCGAGCGAGGGGAGTAGGTGGGGGATGGTGAGCGGCGCGATGGTTGGTGGTCGGCGACGTCAGCGCGTTGGTGGATTTGGCGATTTTAAAAGAGAAAGGGGCTCAGCCTAGAAATATATCACATGATTTTAGAGGGAGAACAAGTTTCAAATTTAAAACTTTTAATTAATTATGTTAATTTTAAAATTAATTATCTTGAATGTTAATTAATTCATAAATTGTTCATACGAGATGGGTTTTGAGCGTGATAAGTTGCGTTGCATTCGTATCAGCGAGCACTATGTTATGGAGTTGGATTGGATTGATTCAGAGCTAGTGAAAATTTTGGGTAAATTGAATAACCGTTCAATTTTAATTCAAAAAGAGACGTTTGGCGACTATTAAAAGTCAAAGTGAGTGTGACGACCCGCCTTTCATATACAGAAAGACGTATCATCGTTAAGAAAGAAATAGATAGAAATAGAAAGAAAGAAGAAAGAACAACACAATTCAGAATCTCACTGCGGAAACGGAACAAAATATAATCCATCACATAACTATTACATAGTCTTACATATATTAGAGTTACACAACATCATTCAAACAAGATAGTCATATATACATATCTGCCATTTCATACATCCCAAAATACAAAATACATTACTAACACAGCGGAACTAGATAGATAGATATATACGTCTGGACTTCTGCTTCAAGCTCCTCCAGACTTCAACAATCCAAGACCTGATCACTTGGCTACTCATAAAAATTTGAGTACCCAAGAGTTTAAGAAAAACAGAATAAACTCCGGGTCAGACATGGGTCTGGTGTGAGTAAACGGGTTAAAGTTGCTTAACTTTGAAAACCATTTGAAACAAAGGTATCACGTAAGACTTCCCACACATAAAGACGGGTAAGATTTTGCCTTACGCTAACCAAAACATTTTATAGGAAATCCGGTGATATTATAATAGTGTCTAGGGTTTTCAATTAAATAAGAAATAGCTGAAATTGTTACATGATTAAATTCCAGCATACTAGCCACAAAGTGGGTAATACAATCAAAACCGTAGGGTCACGTAGGAAGATTGGGTTTCCATCAATGGCAGGGCTACTGGGGTACCGCCCGTCAGAGTACGTGGCCTAGATCAACGTACCGAGGATCACGCCCGACCCCTTGCAACACAAGGCCGAAACCATCCCTTACTAGACAGTTCCGAACAAGACAACCCCGAAGTTGTGGTCAACAACTGCCCACTAAGCCGAAATAAAAAGGGACATCTAGACAGGGGTATATCTCGTCCTACTTGGGTGCTACCCACTTAACCTTGCTGCACCTCCCGTGTTTTAGCCATTCCCGGTTAATGAGGCTTGAGGCTGCGATTACCTTTAGAGAACACATCTCTTAGAATGCTCATTGTCAACCTGACGATGTGCTGAAAGCATTCAATCCATACAAGTTCGTTCCGGGTTCGAACGAAACCGAAGGCATTATCTCGTTATACTCGTTTTGGAATCACCCTCAGAGTTAACGACAATAAGCCTTGCACTCCGAAACTCCATCTCGATCTTCACTTTGAGATGTCACGACCTATCGTTTAACTTGGATCGATGTGGTTTTCGGATAATCATAACTGATACCCGATCCCGGTCTCATCGAAATCCAAACATGTTTTAAAGGCCAAGTTGTTTAATAGTTTAAAAAATTCAATTCAATTTAATATTGAATTCACACGACATTTAACACAGATAAATATTACACATTTATCATAGATATATCCAATATCTCATCACAGAATATCACAGATTATCATCCAATAGATATCAATCAATCCAGATATTCTACTCAGACAATCATCCACAAGCAAGAATTATTAATCCATATCATAATTAATTTAAATTAATTTCAAATTAAATTAATTACTTAAGAATTAATCACCTAAACTTGCTTAATCAATCATTAATTAATTAATTACAAACCATTTAACTAATTAATCGTTTCCTAATTACCTTTATAATCAATTAATTAATCTTAATCAGAGATTAATTATCCTTTAACTATTAATTAATAAACCTTAATTATTGATTAATAAAACTTAATTACAAATTAATTAATTCTTAATTACTTATTAATCAATCCTTAATTACAAATTAATTATCTCTAATTACTTAATTAATTAGTCACTAATTACAACTTAATTACTTAATTAATTAATCACTAATTATTAATTAATTATCTCTAATTACTTAATTAATAATTCTTAATTACAAATTAATTAACCTCTTAACTAATTAATTAATGCTTTCCTTAACCATTAACTAATTAATTCTTAATCAAAAATTAATAAAATTTATTTCACTTTTATTACTTATTTAATTATCAAAATCTTAATTACTTTTAAGATAATCATCATCTTTATTAATTACTAAAACATTTAACCTTTAATTATCACTTAATTATATTATAAAAATAATTAGGTTAAAAGTTTAATTTAACACTTGAATTAAACAAACATATAATTTCTTTAATTAAAGGTTTAAGAAACATTTAAAATGAAAAAGGAAATTATTTAAGAAAGGGTTTAAAACAAATTTCATTTAAAGTTTCCAAAACTTTGCATTTTAAAATATGTTTAAAATTTAACTCATCACCTACTTCGGGTTCAACCCGACACTTACTCGAAACCTGCTTCGAGTTTCTCCTCTTCTTCTACATTTTCTTTTAGCTTAGTTAAAAAAAAGAAACTGCTATACTACACTTACTCGAGCACGAACCATCCTCGAGCCAAACTACCACTTACTCGAATACCCCTTCGAGCAATCCCACAACCAACATAAGAGACACCAAACTACCCCGTGCCCATGTACCATCGCCAGAGCCACCTCCGACCATCGACACACCCTCCGGCACATCGACCATCACCCATACCTTCGTTCCTGACCACCAATTCACTCGCACCAGCCTCCAATCAAAATCGAGCAAAGAGGATAAAACTGGAACCAAAACATCCTCCAGCAAAACCCTTCGACCAAATTATTCCGACCACCAGAGATCGAGCGACTCTGGCCATGCCACCTCTAGCCTCCACGCTATCATTTCCCCCAGCCACGTGCATCTCGATGCACTAACGTAGCCGTGGTGATCGAATTCTCGACCAATGACAAAACTAGGGTTAAAAACTAAATTTGTTTACCCCCGACGCTACGACGAACTGGAGCACTTGCCCCCATTTTTACCCACTGCGTCGTGCCTTCCTCCTCCTCCAGTCGAAAACCCGACGTCCAAAACTTCACCCATCGCCGGAAATTTGTTAAAATCCAATTTCAGTTCAACTATGAACTGCTCCTAGTATACGCAACTAAAAATCACCATTTTAGTTTTAAAAATCCTATTATCTAAAGAAGATTCAAGTTATATAATTGAATCAACAAATTACAATACTTGATTTAACATGTTATTAAGATTGCTGCTGTATTTTCCCAAATTCTAGCATATTTTCAAATCTATTCTGCTTGAATAAAATTTTAAACTTTAATTTATACTTAAACAAACATATTATGTCTGAGACTCAAAACCCAACAATGATCAGATAAGTAGATTTGAATTTTTGATTTATTTTCAATCTCTGTAGTTTAAAATAGAGAAGAACAACATACTTATACATGCACAGTCCACACATTAATATACACAGAGATATCACTATATATATACAAGCAAACCTCATTCAACTCAGAACTTTCACAAGCAACAAAACTTAATTCACTTAAGATTTAATATAAAATGTTTACTCACCTAATTAGTTGAATAGAGAACCAATATCCGGAAACTGCTAACTGCCTTTGGTCTTGGTTTGTTTTGATCTTCTTGTTTGTTGAGTTGAGTTGTTGATTAAGCTTCAGTTGTAAGATTATTATCTGGTATACTTAGTTTTGATGAACGAAAATAGAATAAGAAAGATATATATAGAAAAGAGTTTACAAGAAATAGGTATTTTCTGGTACAAACGTTTTCTATTTGGTCAGAGATTTTTTTTCCTTCTTGTGGAGGCTGAAATGATGGCATTTAATGTTTCCATCCTTATCCACTGATTATGTATGTACATATATTTTATTTTCTTGCCTTGCATACATGTATTATTTATAGGTTATATATTTCTAGAATTATCTTTATGTGTTTACTATAAAGTTGTTATAGTTATTGTTAAGATGTTAACTTGTGTATTTATTTGTATTTTTAACATAATTCCTTATTTTTATTTTTATTTTTATTTTAAGCTTAACTATCAAACAGTTAATTTATATTCATATATTTTTTATACTTATATTTAGTGTTGATAAGATTTTATTTTATTTCAAGCATTATTATCTAGATTACATCTATATATATATTTAAATCAAAGCTAATAAGTTAGAGCTTTACTTTAATTTAATGTGAATAAGATAGATTCTTTTAAATATTTTTGAAAGACTTTATTTTAAATTTTTAAATCATAGCTTTCTTCCAAAATACACACACACACACAGACACAGATATATATATATATATATATATATATAAATGGTACATGTTCCAAAAGTCTTATTTGTTTTTAAAATAATAAGTTGTATTTTAATAAATCAGATTGAATGCTTATTAAAATAATATTGCTAAAATCCCGGGTAATCACATTCCTCCCCCCTTAAAAGAATTTCGTCCCCGAAATTTAAAGCAAAAGGTAATCCAAAAGCTTTTATAATAACAACCCAAGCATACAAATCATCCATACATTAACAACTACCCAAACAATTCATACAAACAAACATCACTAGCTATCCGGACACAAATCCGGATAAGCTTTCCTAAAGCTATCCAGAGTTTCCCAAGTACAGTCTCTGGGATCCTCGCTCCACTGCACTTTGACAAGCTTCACTACTTTGCTTCTGAGTTGCTTCTCATCTTGATCTACAATCCGGACTGGATTCCTGACTACAGTCAAGTTCGGCTCAACCTCCAAATCTTCTTGGACTGCTGGTTCTACAACCAGTGATGGATCATGGACAAACTTCCTTAGATAGGATACATGAAATACATTATGAATTCTAGACATTCGTTCTGGCAGTTCAATTCTGTAAGCCACAGCACCAATCCTTTCTAGCACTCGGAATGGACCAATATATCTCGGGGCAAGTTTTCCCGTCTTTCCAAATCTTACTGCTCCTTTAATCGGGGAAACTTTGACAAAGACTAAATCTCCGATTTCAAATTCCAATTGTCTTCTCCTCTTATCTGCGTATTTCTTCTGACGGTCCTGAGCAGCTTTCATTCTCTTCTTGATAAGCTCAACTTTCGCAGATGCTTCACAAATCAAATCTGGTCCAAGCACAAGACGATCTCTTGACTCGATCCAACAGGATGGGGATCTACAAGGTCTTCCATATAAAGCTTCATAGGGTGCCATCTTAATACTCGCCTGATAACTATTATTGTAGGAGAATTCTACTAAATGAAGATGGTCTTCCCAAGATCCACCAAAATCCAAAACACAAGCTCTCAGCATATCCTCTAGAATATGATTCAGCCTCTCCGTCTGCCCGTCGGTCTGAGGATGATAAGCTGTACTCAAACTCAATCTCGTTCCCATAGCTGATTGCAAAGCCTCCCAAAATTTGCTGGTGAAGATAGTGTCACGGTCACTTACTATGCTGACAGGAACTCCATGCAACCTGACTATCTCCTTCAAGAAAATCTCAGCCAACGATACTGCAGTACGGGTCGCCTTAACTGGAACGAAATGGGCGCTCTTAGTTAACCGGTCCACTATAACCCATATTCCTTCATTTCCCTTCTTGGTTCTTGGCAAACCGTGGATGAAATCCATAGAGATCATCTCCCACTTCCACTCCGTAACTTTCAAAGGTTGCAACAACCCTGCCGACTTCTATTGATCACCTTTCACCTGCTGACAGGTCGCACATCCATTAACGAAAGCAGCAATATCTTTCTTCATACCCGGCCACCAGAAGACTCTCTTCATATCCTTATACATCTTTGAAATTCCTGGGTGGACACTCAGCCTGGAGCAATGACTCTCAGCCAAAACTTCTTGCTTCAAATCCTTGAAATTCGGAACACAAATCCTTCCGTTGATCCTCAAAGCTCCTTGGTCATCAATCTCAAAACTGGAACACTGACCATTCTTGACTCCTTTAATGATTCTCCTCAACTTTTTATCAGATCCTTGTTTACTCGCGATCCTTTCCATAAGAGATGGAACAACTTCCAAGATAGACAGAACCACATTCCTACTCAGAGCAATTGCTACCACATTCCCTTTCCCTGGAGTATATAGAATATGCAAGTCATGCGATGCTAAAAACTCAACCCATTGTTGCTGTCTCAAATTCAGATCCTTCTGAGAGAAAAGATACTTCAACGGTTTGTGGTCCGTGAATAACTCAAACTTCTCTCCCAAAAGATAGTGTCTCTAGATCTTTAAAGCAAAAACAATGGCTAACAACTCCAAATCGTGCGTAGCGTAGTTCTTTTCATGTGGCTTCAATTGCCGACTCGCATACGCAATTACTCTACCATTCTGCATCAGAACTACTCCCAGTCCAACAATACAGGCATCTGTATAAACCTGAAACTTGCTTTTCCCATCTGGAATAGCTAGCACAGGCGCACTGGTTAGCCTCGTCTTCAACTCTTGGAAAGCTTCTTCACACTGGGGTGTCCACTTAAACTTTGCTCCCTTTTTAGTCAGCTTAGTTAAGTGTGAAGAGATCTTGGAATAATCCTTGATAAACTTCCTGTAGTAACTAGCTAAACCTAGAAAACTACGGACTTCAGTCGGAGTCTTCGGTTGCTTCCACTCCAGAATAGTAGCTACCTTGGCTGGATCTACCGAAATGCCCTCACCAGAAACAATGTGTCCCAAAAATTTGACTTCTGATTTCCAGAAATGGCATTTGGAAAATTTCACCTTCAGAACATGCCTCCTCAGAGTCTCCAATACTATTCCCAAATGCTCCTTGTGCTCTTCTTCGGACATAGAGTAGACAAGAATATAATCGATGAACACGAGAACAAACTTATTCAACACATTCCGAAAAACTCGGTTCATCAGATCAACAAAATAGGCAGGAGCATTGGTTAACCCGAAAGGCATAACCAACCACTCATAGAAACAGTTAGGTCCTCAAAATGCAGTCAAGGGAATACTATCCTCAGCTACTCTTAACTGATGAAAACCCGAAGCTAGATCTAATTGGGAGAAAACTGAAGCTCCATGCAACTGATCAGAGAGGTCATCTATACGAGGTAATGGATATTTATTTTGGATAGTCACTTTGTTCAATTCTCTATAATCAACATAGAATCTTAGCGATCCACCCGACTTTGTTACAAACACAACGGCAGAACCCCAACTGGAAAAACTAGGCCGGATCAAACCTTTTTCTAAGAAATCTTGGGTCTGCTTCACCAACTCTTCTCTCTCCTTCGGTGCCATTCTTCTACTGGGCTGAACAATAGGTACTGCCCCTGGAATCAGATCAATCCGAAACTCTATCTCTCGATGTGGAGGTAAACACTTGACTTCCTCGAAAACATCAGGAAAATCTTTAACCACAACAATATCACCTCCCTTCTCTTAAGAAGTCTCAACTCCATGTAAAAGACTACTCAAGTGAACTCCAGAACTATCACATGTCACTTTAGCAATTCTACCCAGATCAGTTTCCAATGAAACTATTCTCTCTTCACAATTCAGGACAACTTTATGCTTACCAAGCCAATCCATTCCTAGAATGAGGTCAAACCCTTTGAAATCTAATACATAAGGCTCACACGAAAAACTATGGGAAAGATAAGTAATTCTCAAGCCTTTGCAAATCATATTAAGTCGGGTTACTCCCCGTATGGGATTAGAGACGCAAATAGAATTTTCCACGACACTAGGGATAAGGTGAAATTTTACTACCGTCTCCAAAGAAATAAAACTGAGAGATGCTCCAGAATCAAATAATACTTTAACATAAACGCCATTAATAAGCAAAGTACCTTCCAAAACTCCCTTGCCCTTAGAAGAGGTTGATGGTGCACCTTCCAAAGAAAACACTTTGTTAGGCTGGACTTTTTGAAGAAGCGGGCAATCCTTGACCATGTGTCCCGGTTGATGACATTTGAAACACAGCGATTTCTGAACCAAAGCTGAACCCGGACCACTTTGATGCTGCTGCTGAGATCCTCTCCTGGGATATTTATTAGCCAAGTGACCCTCTTGCTGACAAATATAACACTTGCGAGGTCCGTTGTTCCCTCCGGGTTTCTTCCCTTTGCCTTGCTTTTTCCAATGTGGATTGAATTTCCTCTTATTTAGATTAGTAGAATTCCCTCCAGATGCTGTTACAGGTGCCACTGGTTTCTTGTTCATCAAATCCTCATATCTCAGAGCCATATCAATTAACTCTACAAAAGATCCTTTCAGATGTGCTGTCATCTTTTCATGAAATTCTGGCCTTAATCCTTGCACAAACATTTCATTCTTTTTGAGAGGAGTTTCAATGAGTCCCGGTCCATAGCGAGATAGCTCATTGAATTTGGTCTCATATTCATCTATGGTCATGCTTCCCTGCTTCAATTCCAGAAAATCCCGGTACAGACAAGTTTTCCCAGCTGTTGGCATGAATTTCTCCTTAAATAGTTCCTTAAATCTACTCCAAGAAATATCATCTTCTGAAACATTCACTGTAACTGCATCCCACCAAGCTGCAGCACCTTCTTGCAATTGCCAAGAAGCCATTACCCTTTTCTGTTCATCAGACAATTCAAGACTCTTAAAGATGCGTTCGCAAGAGCGTAGCCAAGCCTGCACCTCAATGATAGTCTCTGACCCTTCAAATGGTCTACCTCCAAGATTGGTGAAGTCCTTGCATAAGGTGCAAAACTAACCCGAGGCAGTGCTGGATCCACAGCCTCACTTGCAGTCTGCTTCTTCCATTACCGAACAATGAACTGCCCCTACCTCTACCTCTCCTTCCAGAACTCATGTTGGAAACCTGGATAGGTAACCCAACAAATTTAGATAGTTATATAGTTATATAAAAATACAATTACGCACTCACAAGATAGATACTATTCCAAAGCCTAGGTATTCACTCAACCTAGTGATATGATACCAACTATGACGACCCGCCTTTCATATATAGAAAGACGTATCATCGTTAAGAAAGAAATAGATAGAAATAGAAAGAAAGAAGAAAGAACAACACAATTCAGAATCTCACTACGGAAACAGAACAAAATATAATACATCACATAACTATTACATAGCCTTACATATATTAGAGTTACACAACATAATTCAAACAAGACAGTCATATATACATATCTGCCATTTCGTGCATCCCAAAATACAACATACATTACTAACACAGCAGAACTAGATAGATAGATATATACGTCTGGACTTCTGCTTCAAGCTCCTCCAAACTTCAACAATCCAAGACCTGATCACTTGGCTACTCATAAAAATTTGAGTACCCAAGAGTTTAAGAAAAACAGAATAAACTCCGGGTCAGACATGGGTCTGGTGTGAGTAAACGGGTTAAAGTTGCTTAGCTTTGAAAACCATTTGAAACAAAGGTATCACATAAGACTTCCCACACATAAACATGGGTAAGTTTTTACCTTACGCTAACCAAAACATTTTATAGGAAATCCGGTGATATTATAATAGTGACTAGGGTTTTCAATTAAATAAGAAATAGCTGAAATTGTTACATGATTAAATTCCAGCATATAGCCACAAAGTGGGTAATACAATCAAAACCATAAGGTCGTGTAGGAAGATTGGGTTTCCATCAACGGCAGGGCTACTAGGGTACCGCCCATCACAGTACGTGGCCTAGATCAACGTACCGAGGATCACGCCCGACCCCCTGCAACACAAGGCCGGAACCATCCCTTACTGGACAGTCCCGAACAAGACAACCCCACAGTTGTGGCCAACAACTGCCCACTAAGCCGAAATAAAAAGGGACATCTTGACAGGGGTATATCTCGTCCTACTTGGCTGCTACCCACTTAACCTTGTTGCACCTCCCCTGTTTTAGCCATTCCCGGTTGATATGGCTTGAGGCTGCGATTACCTTTAGAGAACACATCTCTTAGAATGCTCATCGTTCACCTGACGATGTGCTGAAAGCATTCAATCCATACAAGTTCGTTCCGGGTTCAAACGAAACCGAAGGCATTATCTCGTTATACTCGTTTTGGAATCACCCTCAGAGTTAAAGACAATAACCCTTGCACTCCGAAACTTCATCTCGATCTTCACTTTGAGATGTCACGACCTATCGTTTAACTTGGATCGATGTGGTTTTCGGATAATCATAGCTGATACCCGATCCCGGTCTCATCGAAATCCAAACGTGTTTTAAAGGCCAAGTTGTTTAATAGTTTAAACAATTATATTCAATTTAATATTGAATTCACACAACATTTAACACAAATAAATATTACACATTTATCACAGATATATCCAATATCTCATCACATAATATCATAGGTTATCATCTAATAAATATCAATCAATCAAGACATTCTACTCAGACAATCATCCACAAGCAAGAATTATTAATCCATATCATAATTAATTTAAATTAATTTCAAATTAAATTAATTACTTAAGAATTAATCACCTAACCTTGCTTAATCAATCATTAATTAATTAATTACAAACCATTTAACTAATTAATCGTTTCTTAATTACCTTTATAATCAATTAATTAATCTTAATCAGAGATTAATTATCCTTTAACTATTCATTAATAAACCTTAATTATTGATTAATAAAACTTAATTACAAATTAAATAATTCTTAATTACTTATTAATCAATCCTTAATTACAAATTAATTATCTCTAATTACTTAATTAATTAGTCACTAATTACAACTTAATTAATTAATCACTAATTATTAGTTAATTATCTCTAATTACTTAATTAATAATTCTTAATTACAAATTAATTAACCTCTTAACTAATTAATTAATGCTTTCCTTAACCATTAACTAATTAATTCTTAATCAAAAATTAATAAAATTTATTTCACTTTTATTACTTATTTAATTATCAAAATCTTAATTACTTTTAAGATAATCATTATCTTTATTAATTACTAAACATTTAACCTTTAATTATCGCTTAATTATATTATAAAAATAATTAGGTTTAAAGTTTAATTTAACAGTTGAATTAAACAAACATATAATTTCTTTAATTAAAGGTTTAAGAAACATTTAAAATGAAAAAGGAAATTATTTAAGAAAGGGTTTAAAACAAATTTCATTTAAAGTTTTCAAAACTTTGCATTTTAAAATATGTTTAAAATTTAACTCATCACCTACTTTGGGTTCAACCCGACACTTACTCGAAACCTGCTTCAAGTTTCTCCTCTTCTTCTGCATTTTCTTTTAACTAAGTTAAAAAAAAGAAACTGCTATACTACACTTACTCGAGCATGAACCATCCTCGAGCCAAACTACCACTTACTCGAATACCCCTTCGAGCAATCCCACAACCAACACAACAGACACCAAACTACCCCGTGTACATGTACCATCGCCAGAGCCACCTCCGACCATCGACACACCCTCCAGCACATCGACTATCACCCATACCTTCGTTCCTGACCACCAATTCACTCGCACCAGCCCCTAATCAAAATCGAGCAAAGAGGATGAAACTGGAACCAAAACATCCTCCAGCAAAACCCTTCGACCAAATTATTCCGACCACCAGAGATCGAGCGACTCTGGCCACGCCACCTCTAGCCTCCACGCTACCATTTCCCCCAGCCACGTGCAGCTCGATGCACTAACGTAGCCATGGTGATCGAATTCTCGACCATTGACAAAACTAGGGTTAAAAACTAAATTTGTTTACCCCCGACGCTACGACGAACTGGAGCACTTGCCCCCATTTTTACCCACTGCGTCGTGCCTTCCTCCTCCTTCAGTCGAAAACCCGACGTCCAAAACTTCACCCATCGCCGGAAATTTGTTAAAATCCAATTTCAGTTCAACTATGAACTGCTCCTAGTATACGCAACTAAAAATCACCATTTTAGTTTTAAAAATCCTATTATCTAAAGAAGATTCAAGTTATATAATTGAATCAACAAATTACAATACTTGATTTAACATGTTATTAAGATTGCTGTTGTATTTTCCCAAATTCTAGCATATTTTCAAATCTATTCTGCTTGAATAAAATTTTAAACTTTAATTTATACTTAAACAAACATATTATGTCTAAGACTCAAAACCCAACAATGATCAGATAAGTAGATTTGAATTTTTGATTTATTTTTAATCTCTGTAGTTTAAAACAGAGAAGAACAACATACTTATACATGCACAGTCCACACATTCATATACACAGAGATATCACTATATATATACAAGCAAACCTCATTCAACTCAAAACTTTCACAAGCAACAGAACTTAATTCACTTAAGCTTTAATATAAAATGTTTACTCACCTAATTAGTTGAATAGAGAACCAATATCCGGAAACTGCTAACTGCCTTTGGTCTTGGTTTGTTTTGATCTTCTTATTTGTGGAGTTGAGTTGTTGATTAAGCTTCAATTGTAAGATTATTATCTGGTATACTTAGTTTTGATGAACGAAAATAGAATAAGAAAGATATATATAGAAAAGAGTTTACAGGAAATAGGTATTTTCTAGTACAAACATTTTCTATTTGGTCAGAGATTTTTTTCCTTCTTGTGGAGGCTGAAATGATGGCATTTAATGTTTCCATCCTTATCCACTGATTATGTATGTACATATATATTATTTTCTTGCCTTGCATACATGTATTTCTATAGGTTATATATTTCTAGAATTATCTTTATGTGTTTACTATAAAGTTGTTATAGTTATTGTTAAGATGTTAACTTGTGTATTTATTTCTATTTTTAACATAACTCCTTATTTTTATTTTTATTTTAAGCTTAACTATCAAACACTTAATTTATATTCATATATTTTTTATACTTATATTTAGTGTTGATAAGATTTTATTTTATTTCAAGCATTATTATCTAGATTACATCTATATATATTTAAATCATAGCTAATAAGTTAGAGCTTTACTTTAATTTAATGTGAATAAGATAGATTCTTTTAAATATTTTTGAAAGACTTTATTTTAAATTTTTATATCATGTTCCAAAATACACACATATATATAAATAAATGGTACATGTTCCAAAAGTCTTATTTGTTTTTAAAATGATAAGTTGTATTTTAATAAATTAGATTGAATGCTTATTAAAATAATATTGCTAAAATCCCGGGTCGTCACAGTGAGTTAATCTCACCATTTTGGTTAAATAAGAAATATTATATTCAATAAAATTATTTATTGGATGTTGGATATTTATTTTTGGTCGTTATTGACTGTTGGATGATTTACTATTTAATTAGTTGGATTGAATATATTCCCGCCCCTAGAATAGGTGAGACTCTATAACGTTTCCATGTAAGTGCGGACGACCTTTTATATATGAATCCCACCTCGAAGTGGTTGATTTATATTTTTATGATTATATACTATATGTAATGCAGGGGGATAGGTTGGAGAGATCCAACATGATTCCTTGCGCTATTGATTTTATTTTCATAAATATGGTGATATATGATATGTTGGATTTTATATTGGATAACATGAACATGATTTTAGTTATTAGTTAGCATTAGGCCTTGTATTTTGGTATTTTAAGATAACATAAAATAGTTATTAATTTAAAAGGGGGATTTCCATGCGATTTTGGGAATTATATATGTTTTAAATAATTAGTCCTCAATTATTTGAAGGAGTAATTTATTTTAAAATCAAAGGTAAGATTTTTGGATATGATTTATGAAATATTTTAAAAAGAGATTTTGAACCGTGAATAAAGGTTTTTAAAATCATGGAGAATAAGTCCGTCTTTTATAATAAAGGGATATGTTTTAAAAAAATAGAAATATTTTGATATAATATTTATTAATCATCTTTGTATAAAGTGATATATATATATATATATGTATGTATGTATGTATATAGGTATGTATATTATGATTTATTCATAAATGTGAAATTTATAAATGGGATAATTTACAAGAGTGTTATTTTACAAAGGAAGTAAAGATTTGTAAAATCGTATTGTTAATAAAAGTATGAATTTATAAACGGGTTTATAAATTAAAGGTAACTATTATCGTTTAATAAATTGGAGAATATATCAAACGGTGGATTCATTATAAGATACATAATGATATTTTATAAATAGTTGACTCTATTTTGGGAATTTAAGGCGAGGATAAATTTGGAATGTTAAACGATATTTTTATAAACAGAAAGGAATTTATCCATATGAAAGTAACGTTGAAAACGGATGGTGATTGATGTTTTTAAATGGGATTTATGAGTAAGTGAGATTCATAAAGAACATAGAGTTATAAATGGAGTTCATAAATAAATGGGTTTTATGAAAAGAAGTTTTTATAAAACGGAAAGAGATTCTTAAATGTAGTTTTATAAATATGGAAATTATTAGGTTGAAGATTTATGAATGGATTTTTATCAAGGAAGTATATTATGTTTTAAAGTTGGTTATTCTTATTAATATTTCTTAAAGTTCTTTATAAATATTTAAATAATTTTGAAAATTTAATTATTTAAATTATTAATATGGTTTGAAACTAATAATAATGATTATTAATAATATTTTGGTAATTTATCATTATTATTTGTATGGTAAAGATTAACGATTGTTTTATTCATAATGATTTGAATTATTGATTATCATATTTTAAGAGGTTAAAAGTTAATAATTATAATTTATTTATAATGTTTATTATGAATAAACACTATTATATAATAGTGTTTTAAAGAAAGTGATTAGGACTTATTTGAGATGTTTTCGAGATTTATAAATAAAGTTTTGCAAACAGACATGGATTTTTATAAGAGGAGCTTATAAAATGATTTGAAGATTTAAAGAAGATTATTTACATTTTATTAAGACTTATAAGTAGTTGGTGGGTTTAATGAGAATGCTGTTAAATTGAGTTCTGAGGAAAGGAATGATGAGTTGGAGAAGAAGTGTTCAGGTTCTAATCTACTAGACTGTTTGGGGGATAAGAATATAGTGGGACAGGTTGAGATAGGTGGTTATTCTGACAAGCTTGCATCTGTAGTCAGTTCGTCTATTTTGATTGATTCTTTGAGTGTGGTAGTCGTTCCTATTGAGTGCGATGTCATAGATAATGCTTCAACAGTTAGTATTTGTTCTCTTCAAAATGCTGATGTTAGTAAGAGTGGCAGTGTTTCAGCATCTCGCACTTCTTCATCGAGGAGACGTAGGCATAGGACTTCAGTGAAGGATAGTGGTTTAGCTCATCGAAGTGCCAGGATCCGAGGTTGTAGATCTCAGTCTTCGGGTGAGTTACCTGATTCGAGCACCATGAGTGGGGCTACGAATTCAGGCTCAGGTTTGCTTTCTGATTTAGGTAGTGTTTATTCATCTTATGCTTTAGGTAGTTTGTCTTCCTCTCAGTTTAGCCAGTTGGCTAGAGATACTGCTTTTATTTTCACCGATGTTGACATTGACTTAGATTATATTAGAGATGAAGAACTAGAGAGGGCTAGATCCGTTGGTACATGAGGATCATTAGTTGGAATATAAGAGGCTTAAATGATTTAAATAAATGTGACAAAATTAGGGCTTTCTTTAAAGATTATTCTATTGACATTGCACTACTTCAGGAAACTAAAATTGAATTTCCAGATAATCGTTTTTATAGAAGATTAGTTGGCTTTCATTTTAGGAAATGGGCTTGTCTTCCTTCAGTGGGTTCCTCTGGGGGTTTACTGATTGGTTGGCGTGACAATTATTTAAAAATGCTTCAGTGTATTTCCAAGCATCATTGATTACATATTATATTTATAAATCTGAGTGATAATTCTTTTTTAAATATTTCTAATGTTTATGGTCCTAATTTGAAAATTGAGCGTTGGACTCTTTAGCAAGAATGTTTAGACTTTAGATCATTAGCTCTGGGTTCTTGGATTTTGGGGGGTGACTTTAACGTTATGCGTTTTTTAGGTGAGCGTTCGCCTCGTGAGGGTGATTTTTTGGCTATGGAGGAATTTGACCAATTCTTTACTAATTATAATTTGATAGAAATTCCTCTATCTAACAGAGAGTTTTCTTGGAGTAATGCAAGGAAGTCTCCATCTATGGCTCTTCTTGATAGATTTTTCGTTAGTGACGAGATTGAAGATAAATTTACAATCTATAGAGTCACCGGTTTACCTTATACGTACTCTGATCATTGTCCTATTATCCGCACTTGCGAGCATCATAGAGTTTTTATTAATTATTTTAAATTTGAAAAGATGTGGCTTTTGGAGCCTAACTTCGTGAATTTAATTAATGGAAAATGGATTTCTTTGAGTTATCATAATATTAGAAATAAGGAAAATTCTGCAAAATCTTTTGTTTTAAAACTTAGGGATCTTAGGATTTTTCTTAAAAATTGGAATAAAAATGTTTTTGGCAATATAAAAATCAAAAACGAAAATATTCTTAATGAGATGCTTAAAATTAATAAAATAGAAGAATCTAGACAACTAAATTTAGGTGAACGTAATGTTCTTGCTAAGTTAAAAGATGAACTAAATTCTATTTTAGAAAAGGAGGAGGTTATGTAGAAACAGAGATCCAGAATCCAATGGACCAACGAAGGTGATAATAATACTAAATTCTTTCATAATATAGCTAATGGTAGAAAATGTAGTAACACAATTAATTCAATTATTGTTAATAATGTAGAGTTAGTTGATCAAAGAGATCTTAATAAGGCTTTTACAGACTATTATAAGGATATTTTTGGCACTAGAATCAAACATAGAATCAATGTTAGATGGAAAGAATTGTATCCAACTGATTCTATTACTGATTTATCTGAGCTAGATAATCCTTTTATTGAAGAGGAAATTAGAAAAGTTATTAATGACATGCCAGGTGATTAATCCCCGGGCCTTGATTGGTTTCCAATTTTATTTTATAAAACTTTTTGGGATGCTTTAAAAATTGGTTTAGTTAATATGTTTAATGATTTTTATAATTGTAATTTACATTTAGGGAGATTTAATTATGAAAATGTTATTTTGTTAAACAAAAAAGTAGGTGCAAAAAATTTAAAAGATTTTAGACCTATATCTTTGATTAACTGTTCAGTTAAAATCATTTCTAAAGTTCTTGCTAATAGACTTAGTGCAAGAATGAATGATTTAATTGATTGCTCACAATCGTCTTTTATTAAAGGGAGAAATATCACCGATGGAGTGGTAGTGGTTCAAGAATATATTAATCATTGTTGTAAGAATAACATAACTTGTGCGATTTTAAAACTGGATTTTGCTAAAGCTTTTGATTCGGTTGATTGGGATTTTCTTGTAGATATCTTTCTTGCTAGAGGTTTTGGTCATAGATGGATCAGTTGGATTATGAATTTGCTTAGAACTGGTAACTCTAGTATTATGGTTAACGGTATTTTAGGTAATAAAATTCAATCCAAGAGAGGTTTAAGGCAAGAGGATCCTTTATCGCCTTTATTATTTAACCTAGCTGCTGATGTTTTTGCTAAGATTATTAAAAAAGCTATGGATAATGGGTCTCTAGGATATGTAGGCAATAACATATCACGTAATGGTATATCGGTTCTCCAATTTGCCGATGACACCTTGCTTTTTTCTTCCCATTTACATAGACACATTATTACCCTTAAGTTTATCTTATACAGTTTTGAACTCCTATCAGGTTTAAAAATAAATTTTGACAAAAGTTCTATTTTAGTTTTAAATGTGAAATGACACTCCTATTTACACACTAATTTCATTAGTGATTTTTTTTTTGCTAAGAGATGATATATAGATATATCATCCATTACAAATATATTTCCCAGGGTCATTTTCTTTCTCTAATAAACAAAAATATATCCAGGATCTTTCACAATATAAAAATATTGTTTTAATTCTAAATCATTTTTAACATACATATATGAAGATATCTATGTTATATTCTACTTGAATCAGAGCATGATAATAAGTAGAAATCCTTTTTAAATTTGCAAAAATGTGATAAATTCCCTTTTTAAAAGAAAACTTATTGTATCCTGATTTTTGACTATAGTGTCCACTGGAAATATGTACCTTAGGCTGTTATTATAATTAAGAAATGATCAAGCAATAATCAGTGGAAAGCAAGCTTATAATATAGATGATTTTCTTAAAGTCTGGATAGTATCAAACTCAGGTTAAAAGAAAGTGGATCATAAGTGAATACAAGCAACATCTAGGCGTAATGGAAACGCGCCTAACTTATACATTCAAGGTCACGAGTTCGAGTACTATGCTGGTCGGTTCAAACACAATTTTTGTTTTTCTTTTTGTTTTCTCCTGTATGGTTTGAAATCTGATACCTACCTAAATATATACTCAATTTTTACTTATAATCTATCATACAAAACAATATTTCTTGCTTTATTATTTTTGAAACCCTTTCCTACAACTGTTCTAGGAATTTATATTTATATTTTTGCCCAATATCAACATGTACACAGATATACATGTACATGTCAGTGTCTTTGTTCATTTTCCAGAAAACTGAGCTCAAATGTTCCCTTGCTTCATTGATTTGAAGTGAAACATTTGGCCTGACCTATGGCCTAACCATGTGGTTACTCTGGCCATTCTTTTGTTTGCATTTTACAACCCTGAATATACACAAAACATTGATACCTCTCCTTTTCAAAAACATGTTTATATATATTTGTATGAATCAGACACCTTGTGATCAAATATATATCATTCTTCCTAACCATAATTCTCTTTTTAAAAATATATCTTCAGAGTATATACACATTTTCTTGCATTTGGACATATATCAATATCATGAATTGAAAACATAGCAGTTTAATCCTTTTCTGGGTTTTCCCAATATAATTTTCTACATATCTATTTTTTTTCTTGAAAGGACTCAGGATTAACTGAAATCATCATAAATGATTATGCTTATAAAATCCAGGTTTTTCCTCTAAATCAAAACAACTTTAGCAAATAGGTTTTCAAATCAGTTTAACATCAATATCCTTAGTTCATACCAAATCAGAAATAACCAGAAACAACATAGCACATGTCTCTTACAAGTTCTTCCTACTTAATACATTTAGATAGCCATATCAATCAGGGAATACATGCATGAATTAACACATTCTAGCTTTTATTTCTAATTATCTTAGCATCCTCTATTCCATATCTTTTTAATCTTGCTTACTTAGCTCCATCACAACCTGCAAAAGCATTAGTGGCTGCCCCATTATAAATGAGACACCCCCATGTGCCATGAGCAATAAGGGTCAGATCTGTGATCTGGTGTGAGCATTTCTAACATATCCATGATATTAAGCTAAGGATACAGCATAAATATACTTTGCATACTTGACAGGTATTTTCATGTACAATACATAAGAGCAAACATATGCATTAAAACAACTTTTATCTGGAACTACTAAGGTTGCCTTTTCTTTTTTTTTTCTTATAAATTCCTGGCCTCATCTGCTATAAGGAATCAAAGGGACACATTGCCATGAACTAATTAACATCATGGCACAAAGATCTCAGGACTTAAACAAGCCATGTGCCAACTTGTCTACTTCAAATAGGACAAGCATTCCAGCAGCCTTCTTGGCACAAAATCCTTAGTTATATCACTAAGTGTATTTATGTTCATTCTATCAATGATAGCTAGGTGTACAAACCACCTGTACACATGAGGCATACTAGTTACCTTGCAGACATAATATTGCAAGCAGTTAAAGGTTACTTTCTAGAGGTATAACACCCCAGTCATTCCATCTCACATTATTTAGCATATAAACACCCTATTCAAGCATATACCAGAATGTTTGCAACTGAGAATAAATGCATGGCTCTATTGGGTTTATTTTGATTTTGCAAGCAACTATGTTTAGCCAGATTTTTAATCTTGTTTAAACATAGTTTTTAGGCTTGTAAATTTCTGTTTGGTTTAGGGCTCAGCACTTATAGAGAAAGACTCCATTGCACCCTTAACCAATTATTTCAAGCCTCAGCACCATACCAATGTATATGCAGCCCATAGTTTTCTTTTTTCATTCTTTGTCTTAAGCCATGATTCAGACTAGTTACAAATACTCTATTATATGTTCTTTAAGGTTTTGGTATAACATACAGAGATGAAAATAGAACAACAAAGTTATACATCCAGCATAGCAGATCATATCTCATCAAACATTCATGAAACCATCAGTAGCCAACATAGTTTGTAAATCAAAACATGCAAAATATAGCATATAAAAGCTTGGCTGCCTAATCCCAGGTCTTAATGCCATGTATATGAGTGAGGATACTCACCTAAATGCTTACACAAGCTTAATCCAGAAAACCCCTCAAATCTTTAGCCTTATCTTCCTCTTCTTCCTTAGGTTAATTAATTAGTGAGAGAGCAGTTTTCTGGTTAGGCTCTTGGTTTAAATAAGGGTTCTATCTAGGGTTTTGGGTGATGCAAAATCCCTATTTTAGTCCAGACCAGAATCATGCATTTGGCATTGCATATTCCCTCCCTCCTAACCCTTAATGTCCCGGCCAATATTTTAAAACAAGACTAAATTGTGCCCATTTTCTTTTCTTTTCAGAAAGTGATTACTTTAAGTATTTTTATTATACTTACCTCAAACATGATAATGGTGTGACTTTCTATTTTCTGCCTATGTACATTTGCTTTCTTGCACTTTGGTTCTTACTGTTTTAGTGATTCCTTTATTAATTTTTTGCTCAACTAATATCTGGATATATATACATTTATACAACTATGGGTGTTAATTTAACTTTAGCCTTTTATTTGCAGAAAACATGTGCATACTTATGTGCACTTCTACACCTATTATTCAAATAAAATTTCACTTCTTCTGTCTTAATTTTCAGACAAGTCATACATATGCATTATATATAGATATATATGTGTATATATATATACACACATCCTCAGGAATTTTTAATATTCATGTTTAGGCCTATATTTCCTTTATTTAAAACATTTTATCTAAATGTTTTCCTTCCTTGTTTTATCATTCAGGAATTCTGGATTTTCTCTTAGTGCCATAACTAGTGTGCACGTGCACACATGCGCACAACCTTGCACCACTGAAAATCCCACCTATATAATAATTCTGATTTTCCCCCAGAATTTTAATCATTTATTTAAAAGAATTTTCCTCAAAATCTTGGGGTATTACAATCACCCCTTCTTTTAGGAATTGTGCCCTCACAATTTGCAACATATTCTTTGAGTACTCCTACTTTCTTAGGGAAAATTATTCAAATATGCATGAGCAATTCAAATAGTCACTGTCTATCATACATATCAAACTTTCTTAGTAATCTAAGAATTTACCTTTTAAATTTGCAAAGAGCCTAGGGTAATCCATCCTGATTTTATCCTCTAGCTCCCAAGTACAATCACTAGGATCTATACTCCATTGAATCTTTACAAGCTTCAATGTCTTGTTTCTTAATTTCTTTTCTTCCCTTGCCACAATTCCCACTGGCTCTTTCTCATAGATTAGATCTGGATTAATCTGAACTTCAGTAGGCTTTTCTAAGATTTCCTCCTTGTCATGCACCCATCTCCTTAGTTGTGACACATGAAACACATTGTGCATTGCACTCATCTTCTCTGGAAGCTCCAGCTTATAGGCTAGTGAGCCTATCCTTTCCAAAATCTTGTATGGTCCAACATATCTGGGTCTGAGTTTCCCCTGCTTGCCAAATCTCAAGACTTTCTTCATTGGTGAAACCTTAATGAAGACATAATCACCTACTTTGAATTCCACTGACTTCCTCTTTGCATCAGCATACTTCTTTTGCCTATCTTGAGCTACTGCCATCCTCTTTCTCACCAGTCCTATTTTCTCTGTGATGTCCTTGACATATTCTGGCCCTAGGATAGCTTTCTCTCCTGCCTCAGCCCAACACATAGGTGATAGACATGGCTTTCCATATAGGGCTTCAAAGGGTGCCATTCCAATTGTACTTTGGTGGCTATTATTGTATGTGAACTCAGCCAAATGGAGGTGGTCCTCCCAATTTCCTCCAAAGTCTAACACACATGCTCTAAGCAAATCCTCTAAAATCTTGTTTACCACTTCTGTTTGCCCATCTGATTAGGGGTGATAAGCAGTGCTTAGGCACAATTCACTCCCCATAGCTTCTTGGAAGCTCTTCCAGAATCTTGAAGTGAAGATTGTATCCCTATCACTCACTATAGTTTTAGGAACACCATGCAATTTTACCACTTCTCTCATAAAAGTTTGGGCTAACCTAGGTGCATTTCTGTCTGCTTTCACTGGTATGAAGTGGGCTACTTTAGTCAGCCTATCTACAATCACCCAAATACTTGTATTTCCCTTCTTGGATCTAGGAAGACCATCTATGAAATCCATAGATATGTCTTCCCACTTCCACTGTGGTATGCTAAGTGGCTGCAACAACCCTGAAGGTCTTTGGGTCTCAGCTTTTATTTGTTGACAAACCATGCACTTAGCAACATACCTAGCTACATTAGACTTCATTCCCTTCCACCAATAGTCCCTTTTTAAGTTTTGGTACATCTTGGTGCTGCCTGGATGTATGGAATATTTGCTCCTGTGGTACTCATTAAGGATTTCTTCTTTCAATTCTATGATGTTTGGGACACATATCCTTCCCTTGTACCTTAAGTATCCTTTTACATCTATGTGATAATCCTTCACTTCCTCCTTCTTTAATAGGAGAGACCTCTTTTCTGCTAAGTCTTGATCTTCTTCTTGCATATTTGCCACCTTCAAGGCCAAATTTGATTGTAAAGTAATTAAACTTAACCTTCCTTTACTCCTTTCTTCCTCAATTATCTCCATACTTATCCCACTGCTCTCATCTATTTCCAAATCAGTGAGCATGGTCAAGTCTCTAAACTCCTCCATCATCAACATGGCCACTTTTGCATGCTGCCTACTCAATGCATCTGCCACTTTATTAGCCTTGCCTGGTGTATAAAGTATATCTAAGTCATAAGCAGCAAGAAATTCAACCCATCTGTGTTGTCTCATATTCAAATCTTTCTGTGAAAAGAGATACTTTAAGGCCTTGTGATCAGTATATAAAATGAACTTTGCACCTAATAAGTAATGCCTCCAGAGCTTCAAGGCATATACTACTGCTGCCAACTCAAGATCATGAGTTGCATATCTAGTTTCATGGGGTTTTAGTTGTCTAGATGCATAGGCTATGACCTGATCTTGCTGCATCAACACAGCCCCTAGCCCTGACCCACATGCATCTGTATATACAACTAATCCCTCATTGCCTTCTGGTACTCTCAACACTGGTGATTTTACCAAAGCCTCCTTGATCTGGGTGAAAGCTTGTTCACACTTATCAGTCCATATAAACTTTTGGTTCTTCCTAGTCAGGTTAGTGAGTGGCATTGCTATTTTAGAAAATCCTTGTATAAACCTTCTATAGTATCCTGCCATCCCCATGATTGACCTAACTTCACTAACATTGTTAGGCTTCTTCCATGCTTGGATTGCTACTATCTTATTGGGGTTTACAGAAATCCCCCTAGCAGAGACAACATGTCCAAGAAAATGTACTTCCTCTTGCCAGAACACACACTTAGAGAACTTTGCTTTCAAATCTTTTTCTCTTAATCTAGATAAGACCAAATGTAAGTGGTTCTCATGTTCCTCTATTGTTTTAGAGTAGATTAGAATGTCATCTATAAAAATCAGAACAAACTTGTCCAAGTAATCTCTGAATATCCTATTCATTAGGTCTACAAAGTAAGAAGGGGCATTTGTTAGCCCAAATGGCATAACCAGAAACTCATACAAACCATATCTTGTGTTGAATGCTGTATATTTAACACTTGATTCCTCAACCTTCATCTGATGAAACCCAGATGCCAAGTCTAGCCTAGAAAACACTTTAGCTCCACTGAGTTGATCAAAGAGATCATCTATCCTGGGTAATGGGTATTTGTTTTTGATGGTTACTTTGTTTAATTCTCTATAATCTATACACATTCTTAAAGTACCATCATGCTTTTTAACAAATACTACAGGAGCACCCCAGCATGAATTACTTGGCCTTATAAACCCCTTGGCTTCTAATTCTTCCAGCTGGTTCTTTAGCTCCTTTAATTCACTTGGCCCCATCCTTGTAGGCTTTTTGATAACTGGGCTAGCCCCAGGCATAAGGTTAATCTGGAATTCAACAGGTCTATGGTGTGAGATACCTTTTACTTCCCCAAATACATCCAAGTATTCTTTAACTATGGGGATTTCATTAGTAGCTATTTCCTTGGGATTATTTTCTAATTCAATTAAATGATTTAGACTATTTTCTTTGATAGGTTCACATAGAATTGTAACCCTTTGGCCTTTAGAATTTTGTAGTGAAATGGTGGATGCATCTAGGTCAATTTTGGCTTTGAATTGTCTTAGCCAATCTGCCCCTAATATAACTCCTATATTTGGGAAATTTAGAACATATAAATTGGAAACAAATGTGCTTCCCCCTATGTTCAAATTCACATCCACACAAACCATATCTAATATACTAGAACTTCCTAAAGGGCTTTGTATTAACAGAGGTATTTCAGCCAAATTGCAGTTCATTTTCAACCTTTTAACTATTTCATGGGAAATGAGTGAGTGGGTTGCCCCGGTATCATATATTACAGCTAAAGGTATGGTACAAATAAATAGTGTACCTTCCACTTGACCATGGTTTTCAGCATTAGCCTCAATTATGGCCTTGCCCCTACCTTCCAGGTTTGCCACTTTCCCTTGTTGCTTGTATTCTGGGCAATTTCTTTTCATATGCCCTTCCTTCCCACATAGAAAGCATTTGAAAGCTCCCCCTTTAAGCTCTGGGCATCTTGGCTTAATATGGCCTTCTTTCCCACAATGGTTGCAAACTATTTTTCTTTTGGCTTCATTGGGTTTTGCATCTACTGCCTTCTTACCATCTGCCTCTCCTTTCTTCTTATCATAAGGATGGTACTTCCCTTTGTTCTTCTTGTTGCTATTGTTTTTGAAGCTCCTAAACTTATCTCTTTCCTTGTCATGCTGCTCAATCTTCAGAGCCAAATCTATCACTTGATCAAAAGTTCTGTCAGCATAAGGCAG
The DNA here is from genome assembly GCA_030737815.1 of Allium fistulosum. Classification (NCBI taxonomy): domain Eukaryota; kingdom Viridiplantae; phylum Streptophyta; class Magnoliopsida; order Asparagales; family Amaryllidaceae; genus Allium; species Allium fistulosum. Next base: position 1,128,268,195 of record CM060902.1, read on the forward strand.
TATAGCCCTGCTAAGCCCTGGGTTCAATCCCTTGATGTATCTATCATTTTTGGATGCTTCATCAGCCACTAACATTGCCCCATAGGTTGACAATCCCTCAAACTTCTGGGTGTATTCTGTGACATTCATAGTCCCCTGTCTAAGTTTGATGAACTCCTCAAGTAAAGTGGTTTTTGCTGAGGCTGGAACAAACCTTGCCTCTAACATCTCCTTAAATTGATTCCAATTAATATCATTTTCATTCCGGCCAGCTATGATCACCTCCCACCAACTCAAAGCTGCACCTTTTAATTGCCTTGAGGCCACTTGCCTCTTCCTTTGGTCATCTAGTTGCATATCAGTGAAGATCCTCTCTAATGTCCTCAGCCATGCTTGAATCTCCATTACACTTTCAGTTCCTTCAAAGCTCTTGCCTCCCAAGTTGGTATAAGTCTTCACTAACTTGGAGAGCTCCTCATATGGGTTCTCAGGTCTGTGCCCAATTCCATCTCTCAAAACTCTCACAAATTCCTGCATGTCAAGCATTTGTGGTGTGCTAGATCCTCCTTGATGATGAGACCCTCTTCCTACCATATTTCTAAAAGTATATGTATTTCATCTTATTAGTTTATAACACTTAGCTTTAATTTTAAATTGGTTGCATCTTTCCTATTTAATCATTGTGTATGTCACATGCACACACATACATACATTCAGGGAATACTTATAAACAGTCAAATATACAAACAACCTAGTATGAACATAAGCATACAAACATTTTGCTATGTTAATTAAAACATAGCTCTGATACCAAATGAAATGACCCTCCTATTTACACACTAATTTCATTAGTGATTTTTTTTTGCTAAGAGATGATATATAGATATATCATCCATTACAAATATATTTCCCAGGGTCATTTTCTTTCTCTAATAAACAAAAATATATCCAGGATCTTTCACAATATAAAAATATTGTTTTAATTCTAAATCATTTTTAACATACATATATGAAGATATCTATGTTATATTCTACTTGAATCAGAGCATGATAATAAGTAGAAATCCTTTTTAAATTTGCAAAAATGTGATAAATTCCCTTTTTAAAAGAAAACTTATTGTATCCTGATTTTTGACTATAGTGTCCACTGGAAATATGTACCTTAGGCTGTTATTATAATTAAGAAATGATCAAGCAATAATCAGTGGAAAGCAAGCTTATAATATAGATGATTTTCTTAAAGTCTGGATAGTATCAAACTCAGGTTAAAAGAAAGTGGATCATAAGTGAATACAAGCAACATCTAGGCGTAATGGAAACGCGCCTAACTTATACATTCAAGGTCACGAGTTCGAGTACTATGCTGGTCGGTTCAAACACAATTTTTGTTTTTCTTTTTATTTTCTCCTGTATGGTTTGAAATCTGATACCTACCTAAATATATACTCAATTTTTACTTATAATCTATCATACAAAACAATATTTCTTGCTTTATTATTTTTGAAACCCTTTCCTACAACTGTTCTAGGAATTTATATTTATATTTTTGCCCAATATCAACATGTACACAGATATACATGTACATGTCAGTGTCTTTGTTCATTTTCCAGAAAACTGAGCTCAAATGTTCCCTTGCTTCATTGATTTGAAGTGAAACATTTGGCCTGACCTATGGCCTAACCATGTGGTTACTCTGGCCATTCTTTTGTTTGCATTTTACAACCCTGAATATACACAAAACATTGATACCTCTCCTTTTCAAAAACATGTTTATATATATTTGTATGAATCAGACACCTTGTGATCAGATATATATCATTCTTCCTAACCATAATTCTCTTTTTAAAAATATATCTTCAGAGTATATACACATTTTCTTGCATTTGGACATATATCAATATCATGAATTGAAAACATAGCAGTTTAATCCTTTTCTGGGTTTTCCCAATATAATTTTCTACATATCTATTTTTTTTTTGAAAGGACTCAGGATTAACTGAAATCATCATAAATGATTATGCTTATAAAATCCAGGTTTTTCCTCTAAATCAAAACAACTTTAGCAAATAGGTTTTCAAATCAGTTTAACATCAATATCCTTAGTTCATACCAAATCAGAAATAACCAGAAACAACATAGCACATGTCTCTTACAAGTTCTTCCTACTTAATACATTTAGATAGCCATATCAATCAGGGAATACATGCATGAATTAACACATTCTAGCTTTTATTTCTAATTATCTTAGCATCCTCTATTCCATATCTTTTTAATCTTGCTTACTTAGCTCCATCACAACCTGCAAAAGCATTAGTGGCTGCCCCATTATAAATGAGACACCCCCATGTGCCATGAGCAATAAGGGTCAGATCTGTGATCTGGTGTGAGCATTTCTAACATATCCATGATATTAAGCTAAGGATATAGCATAAATATACTTTGCATACTTGACAGGTATTTTCATGTACAATACATAAGAGCAAACATATGCATTAAAACAACTTTTATCTGGAACTACTAAGGTTGCCTTTTCTTTTTTTTTTCTTATAAATTCCTGGCCTCATCTGCTATAAGGAATCAAAGGGACACATTGCCATGAACTAATTAACATCATGGCACAAAGATCTCAGGACTTAAACAAGCCATGTGCCAACTTGTCTACTTCAAATAGGACAAGCATTCCAGCAGCCTTCTTGGCACAAAATCCTTAGTTATATCACTAAGTGTATTTATGTTCATTCTATCAATGATAGCTAGGTGTACAAACCACCTGTACACATGAGGCATACTAGTTACCTTGTAGACATAATATTGCAAGCAGTTAAAGGTTACTTTCTAGAGGTATAACACCCCAGTCATTCCATCTCACATTATTTAGCATATAAACACCCTATTCAAGCATATACCAGAATGTTTGCAACTGAGAATAAATGCATGGCTCTATTGGGTTTATTTTGATTTTGCAAGCAACTATGTTTAGCCAGATTTTTAATCTTGTTTAAACATAGTTTTTAGGCTTGTAAATTTCTGTTTGGTTTAGGGCTCAGCACTTATAGAGAAAGACTCCATTGCACCCTTAACCAATTATTTCAAGCCTCAGCACCATACCAATGTATATGCAGCCCATAGTTTTCTTTTTTCATTCTTTGTCTTAAGCCATGATTCAGACTAGTTACAAATACTCTATTATATGTTCTTTAAGGTTTTGGTATAACATACAGAGATGAAAATAGAACAACAAAGTTATACATCCAGCATAGCAGATCATATCTCATCAAACATTCATGAAACCATCAGTAGCCAACATAGTTTGTAAATCAAAACATGCAAAATATAGCATATAAAAGCTTGGCTGCCTAATCCCAGGTCTTAATGCCATGTATATGAGTGAGGATACTCACCTAAATGCTTACACAAGCTTAATCCAGAAAACCCCTCAAATCTTTAGCCTTATCTTCCTCTTCTTCCTTAGGTTAATTAATTAGTGAGAGAGCAGTTTTCTGGTTAGGCTCTTGGTTTAAATAAGGGTTCTATCTAGGGTTTTGGGTGATGCAAAATCCCTATTTTAGCCCAGACCAGAATCATGCATTTGGCATTGCATATTCCCTCCCTCCTAACCCTTAATGTCCCGGCCAATATTTTAAAACAAGACTAAATTGTGCCCATTTTCTTTTCTTTTCAGAAAGTGATTACTTTAAGTATTTTTATTATACTTACCTCAAACATGATAATGGTGTGACTTTCTATTTTCTGCCTATGTACATTTGCTTTCTTGCACTTTGGTTCTTACTGTTTTAGTGATTCCTTTATTAATTTTCTGCTCAACTAATATCTGGATATATATACATTTATACAACTATGGGTGTTAATTTAACTTTAGCCTTTTATTTGCAGAAAACATGTGCATACTTATGTGCACTTCTACACCTATTATTCAAATAAAATTTCACTTCTTCTGTCTTAATTTTCAGACAAGTCATACATATGCATTATATATAGATATATATGTGTATATATATATATACACACATCCTCAGGAATTTTTAATATTCATGTCTAGGCCTATATTTCCTTTATTTAAAACATTTTATCTAAATGTTTTCCTTCCTTGTTTTATCATTCAGGAATTCTGGATTTTCTCTTAGTGCCATAACTAGTGTGCACGTGCACACATGCGCACAACCTTGCACCACTGAAAATCCCACCTATATAATAATTCTGATTTCCCCCCAGAATTTTAATCATTTATTTAAAAGAATTTTCCTCAAAATCTTGGGGTATTACAAAATGATTTTGATAAAGTTGAAAACTTAGTTGCTAATACTCTAAATTGCAAAACTATGAACTTTCCTTTTGACTGTCTAGGTTTTGTGATTAGACATACCAAACTTAAACATGAGGATTGGTTTATAATCATTGAAAAAATTAGAAATAAGATCTCTAACTGGAATGGGAGATTTTTATCTAGAGTAGGTAGACTAGTCTTAATAAATTCGATTTTATCAGCCCTTCCGATTTATTAGATGTCCATGCAACTATTTCCAGATTGGGTTATTGACAAAATAGATAAAATCAGGAGAGATTTCTTATGGAGTGGGGAAAATCCTAATAATAGTATTAAATGTTTAGTAAATTGGGAAACTGCTTGTAAAGCCAAAAAGGAAGGCGGTTTAGGAGTTATTAATTTGTGTAATATGAATTTGTCCTTACTAGGTAAATGGTTATGGAAGTTTAAGGATTTAAATGATAACGCTATTTGGAAAGAGATCATTTCTAAATATTACTATAATGGTAATAGCAATTTATATCAAATTGCTTCTTCAGTCACTCAAAATATATCTAATTTTGGAGAAACATTTTAAAATGTCATGAGATTTTTAACTTAGGTATTAATACGATAGTTCATTCTGGTAACTATACTTCTTTCTGGCACGACCGTTGGATTTCGGTCTTGCCTCTTAAGTTGGAATTCAAAGAGCTTTATGAAATATGTAACTTTAAGTTTGCTTTAATTAATAAAGTTTATTCTCCTGAAAACGATCCTCCTTGGATTTTTAGTTTTAACAGAATTTTAGTAGGTCCAACCTTTAGGCAACTTTCTTTGTTCTATGCTAGATTAAATCTTTATAATATAGATAATGATAATGATATTATTAGTTGGGAATGGGATAAGAGTAAGAAATATACTCCTAATTCGTTTTACAGATTTATTAATTTTTCCGGTACAATAAACAACTCTTTTAATATATTTGGAAATCTAATGCTCCTCCTAAATCTAAAATTCATATGTGGTTAATACTGCATGGAAAACTTAATACAATAGAATTTTTAAAGAGAAAAAACACTCAAAATGATAATAAATGTTATTTTTGTAATCTGCATCTTGAAGATATTAAACATACATACTATGATTGCATGGATTCTTATTACATCCTAAATAATACTCTCAAAATTTTTAACTTTAATTTAATGACTAAAATTTCGGATTGCGACTTCTACTGGAATAATTTTTGATTTAGGTTCAAAAGGAATATTAGATTCTTATTTGACACTTTATTCATTATTATTTGTTGATATATTTGGTTTGAAAGAAATCAAAGAATTTTTAATAATAATAATAGTCATTCTAACAAATTGATTTTTGCTATTTCTTCGTTTTGTTTTAATTGGATTTCTAATTCCAAATATAAATTAGCTAAAAATAACCTATTTAAAGGGTATCTTAACAAGGTTAGTTATAATATTAACTCATTTAAACACAATAATAATTTATTTAACATTCACAATAGTAGTATTAATATTTTTTCAAATTTATATGATGATTTCTATGTTAATCATAATTTACTTTTGATCAAAGGTCAATAAGGATTTCTTAAGTTTTGTTTCAATTATTGTTCTAGTCATTGTTGGTATTAGTTTGTAGGTATTTTAATTCTTAAGTACTTGTCCAGTTAGTCTTATTTAGGTTTTATTTCCTACCTCATTTATACATATATATGTATATAATTTACATAAATATACATATATATGTATCATTCTGACTTATTTTCTTAGTCATCCTTCAAACACAGGTATGGGTGATAGTGTGTCAGGTTCACTTTGCAGGTTCTCATGTCTTCAGATTGCAGGATTTTGGATTGTAGAGAGGTCATCAGAGCAGAGTCGTTCCCTTAGGATCACTAGCAGTTCCACCATAGATTCTGGACACTTTCATCTCCATTGCGGTGTACTATTTTCAGAAGGGTCTACTCTTCTACTGGCACGCCTTCCTTTTGTATAGAGTCTTCAGAGCGGATTTTCTATTCAGCATCATATTCAGATTCTCTTCAGAGCAATTGCTTTTCCATTCCTTCCGAATCAGATGCACGGAGATTCTTTTTTAGTTAGTGATGACTTCCAGTATTTTGGGCTTTTCTTTAGTTTTTAGGTACTTCTAACACCTTAATATCGGGCGGTGGCCTTGCCGGAGCTCGATATAGGAGTGTGATGGGTGGTGGCCTTTCCGGAACTCATCTTAGGGGTACCTGAGCTTTATTGATACTTGTATCTAGTTTTGTTACCTGCCAGGCATGTTGGCAGCGCCTTTATTTTTTGTGATATATATAGTTGCATGGGTGCTCTCCTCTATTCACAGAGGATCACACATTTTTATCAAAAAAAAGGAAGATTATTTACAAGGTAAAGAGGTTTATAAATAAATGGATATTTATAAACGAATTTTAGAAATGGGTTTATAGATTTATAAAAATAGTTTATAAATAATTGCATGGTTTTATAAATGGTTTATAAATGACTTGGGAAATAATCTATAAATGGTTTATAAAGGGTTTTAGAAATTTATAATGGAGTTTATAAATGATTTTAGAATTTATAAATAGGAGATCTTCCTTAGTGTTTGCTAAATACACTTACACCGTTGAGATAAGTATATAGATATTTTCTAAGTATTGAAAATAGAAGGGTTGTGAATATACCTTTGTAAAAGTATTTTGATACAAGCATTTACAAGATTACTTTAATTAATGAAAGAGATTAATTAAGGAGGCTAGTGGTTGTTTATGTGCTTAACCAATGTTGGTTTTCTTTTGGAAATAAATCCTGATTTGAATGTGTGTTTGTTGATACTTGAATAACCGACTATCAAGTGTGGACCCAAACGTAACTTTGAAAATATCTAGGAGAAACAAGCGAGTGATGTGGCATAGTCATCTCCGATGATGTTGTACTGTGCGCATAAATCTCGTTTCATTCTTTTAGGAAAAATGATAAGGAAATCCATTCACTGACGGTTAGGAGGTGATCTCTATTCTTATCTTTGATTGTTTATTTCCTAAAGAACCGGGGTTGAGTTTACCGGAAACTGTCGTATGTTGTTTCAAAGAAACCTGGATCAGATATGTTATCCGAAAACCACTTCGATCCAACTCAAGCGTTCGAAGTGAAGACACCTTGAAGATGATGGAATTGGAGAAGAAGCTCTCAATCATTTCGTTTAGTCCCAAAACGTACTTGTATGGATGAATGATGGTATTACATTGTTGCCTGGAGAGCGGTGTTAGCATTCCAAGTGGGAAGTGCTATATAAAAGGTAGAACGTAGCTTCGAGCCTCACACCCAAGAAATGAATAAAGTAGGGACATGCGGCAGGGCTAAATGGGTCGCACCCAAGTAGGGTATGATCATCCCAAATCTAGAGCGATATTCATGTATGCTTGGGGATCCTATTGTGTGGTTGTTGATTGCAACCAAGGGGTGATCATATTCGGTGCTACTCGAGAAGGGGGTGTACCGGTCCTGAGTAGCAGAGGTGCAACTGTTGTAGCATCCCGTACACTTGATCTAGAGGTATACGGGTTCGGTGGGTAGACTCTTACCCTTTCATAGTTGGAATCCATTATCCACTACGAGCCTTTGGTTTTTGATTATAGAACCTAGTATACTGGAATTTAATTAATGTAACAATTTCGGCTGTGATTAATAAGTACTTGTATATTAGATACTATTATAATATCAGAGGATTTCATATAAAATGTTTTGGTTATCGTAAGGTAAAAACCCATCCGTGTTTATGAGCAGCGTAGTCTTACGAGATACTTTTGATTTTCGAATGGTTTCTATAACTTTAAAGTTTAGTTGGGTGTGTTTTTCTCACGTTGGTTTTCCAGACCAACTCGAATGTTATTTTATTATAATGCTCGGGTCAGACCAAGTATATTTACAGATTACTTTGGATGCATTGGAGCTCAGGAGGCTAGTTGGAGGTCTTCAAGTCGTATTCTCGTATATGTTTATTTTCCGCTGTTTTGTTATGGAAATTATCTGAAATTGTGACGACAAGATGTTATAACTGTCCATGCTGATGATTGTGATTGATTTTGTACTTTGATGGATGTATGTATACAATAGTATCTCTATTGTAAAGATCATTGATATTATATTATATATTGTTCCACTGCGATTGTGAGATTCTTTGTTGTTTTTGTTTCTTTTCTCTTCTTCTTTTCTTTTGTTCTCTTCTTCTTTCTTCTTTCTTTCCCTTGACTATCCATTCTTCCGTTCGATTTGCATTGGACATGTGTGGGTTATTGACAGCTTGAATTGTACGGAAAAGCGGGTCGTGACACGTGGTATCAGAGCTTAGGTTGAGCGAACACCTAGGCTTTGGTGGGAATTTACTCATTTGAGATAGGTTAAGTGAGACCCTAGGATGACATTGAGTGTATATATATGAGTATGTATTTGTTAGTAATTATAAAAAAATGTTTTATACTGTGTTAATTGATCCATTGAGTGACTTATAAATTCTGGTCAATATATAGGATGCCACGGTATCGATAGGGGTTTCTAAACCCTTAAACAAGACAAACTGACACAGTATTGTTTTGAAAACAGGGTAAATGAAATAATTTTACCTAAATTATATTTTATATATAAAGGAATAATTTTTTAGAAATTATTATTGTTATCCTGCCTTTTGGCAAGGCCGTGACACCAAAAAATTGACTAGAAATCAATGAAAGTCCACCTGGGAAATCTGTTACATCACAAGTTCACCATGGATATCGATGAAATTTGCCCGAGTCCGGATCGGGCTACAATTGATAAGACAGGTCGAGCAAAGCCGTGGGAACCAACGTTCCAAATTTTGGGACAATCCGAGTTTGTATGCTCAAGATATCACCAATAGAAGATGTATGAAGTAGTATAGGTTCGTATCGATCATTCGTAAGCCATGCTCCGAATCCATCAGCCACATAGTGATTCGAATCCATCCATAGGCCATGGTTCGAATCCATCCCACTGGGCCTTGCTTCGAATCCATCAGATGGTCGAGCTTCGTATCCATTACCCGAATCCACATTCGTTTCCTTCGAGTTATCCTTAGTTCGAATCCATGAAGATATCCTGCTTCGAACCCAACAAAACGCTCTGTTTCGAATCCATGCATAGGTGCCTTCCCTCGAGTCCATCTAGCTACGATTGACTTCGAATCGATTGAAGCATGTCGCTATCGATACGATCAAAGCGTCATTCGAATCAAAGGATTATTGATGTCTTCGAATCCATCAAGTCAAAGCGGCAAAGTCTTCAAGACGACTCGATCAAATTGGCGGTGAAAGCGGATCGATGCGAAGTTCACGCTCCACGTCATCACAGAAGCACGCTCCACCATCGATTCAGTACAATCGATTCGAAGGAACCGAGTCGAATGGGATCGATTCGAAGGGACATTTCAGCAGAGTATCTAACCTTGAATCGATCATAACTCGAGATCCACAAGTCCAAATGCATTCACAGAAGCTTAAGCACATGATGAAGAATGTCCACACCAAATTTCAGCTCGATTGGACTCTTTCTTGATCGATTCGAACCAAGGGTCGAATCGATCCCAAAGTGGGCCCAGATCTCCAGATTTCGGCCATGTGGGCCCCCTCACGTGCCAGAACTGGTCTCCCCTCAATTTAGGCGAAATATCAGCCTCCTACACCTATAAATAGAGCCCCTGGTCATTCAGAAAAGGGGTCAGACAATTTTGAGAGCTAAAGAGCGCCCAGACTCTGCCAGATTTACTCAGAATCACCACTGCTTCCTTAGATTCAGACTTAGCTTAGAAAATCAGTTGTACTACATTACAAGACATTGTAATCTTCAAGTGAACATCAATAAAATCATCAACTTCAGAGTGGACGTAGGCAAGATCGCCGAACCACTATAAATCTCGCATTTATATTCATTATTTCTGAATTGTGATACTCTGTTTGCTTAGATTTGAGATTTGTGTGTGAATATTGTTGATTTATATTCATACACTGGTGCTTTCACAACATTCGGGGTTTGTGACCAATTTTGGCGCAAACAATTATAGTTATGTATGTTGTGTTTGGTTGTTAGTGAATGATAATATTTGATTAATATCATTCGTCGATTGTTGTTTTAATAAAAGTTGTGATCATTATAATCTGAACTAAAATAAAAAATTGTAAATTGAGTTATATAAGAAAATAAATTTATAAGCGTAAATTATAGAGTATTGTTTATGATTAAAATAATTAACAATTATGAAATTAATTTCATCAGAAGTGATGTTTTATAAATATGATTTATAAAGGTGATTTATAAACAAAATGAAAAGAAAATTTCCTAAGTATATTATAATATGAGTTGTAAATAAAAACGGGTTTAAAATAAGAAGTTGGAGAATTTAAAACCCATTGATTTTTGAAAGGTTTAAGATAAATAATAATAGTGTTATTTTGAAAATATTTTGATTAGAAATATTTTGAAATGGAATTTAAAGAGATAGAATGCACTGAACTCACTTCGATCGCTAGAAAACAATTACGGTGATGACTACGACATCATCGGCATTCATTTTCGAGTTTCTAAGTGAGGAATTGCTACTTGAGTAATTTCCCATTGGGGTTTGTTGTGATAAAAAAAGGTTTGATTTTAAAAATTCAAAAGTATGATTTGATATACAAAGGACTTATGTAAATATATGATTTCAAAATGATTTGAAAATAGAAAAAAAACTGGATGTTTAAATTCTGAAAGTTGTTATTTAAGTATTTTGTGAAAACATAAGAAAATAAGTTTTGTAACTTATAGATTTTGAAAATTAGTAAGTTAAAACAAATTTTAAATTTGTTGAATATAAATGTTAGGAAAAGTAAATTTGAAAATTGAATTATGAAATGAAATTTAACTTAAGTTAAATAAAACGAAATTTGAAATGAAATTTAACTAAAGCAAAGTTAAATGAAACCGAAATTGAATTCGATTTGTAAAGAATTAATGAAATGAACTAATAAAATAAATTAGTTAAATGGAAATGAACTTGAATTATAAAATAAAATTCAACTTAAGTTGTAAAATGAATTGAATTGAGCTAATGAAATGAATTAGTGAATTGAATATGGTTTAAAATGTTTTTTAATAGAACTAAATGTGAACTTAGGTTGTGAAGTAAAAATAAACATTAGTGGTTGTGTAAAATGTTTATAATAAACTTAAGTAATGGTTTTATGAAATGGTTTATAAGTGACATTAGTATTGAAAGACATATATTAAGTAATAAAGTAATGTGAATAATTGAATGGAAATAAAATGAATGAGAATGAAATGAATACGAATAAAAAGAATTTGGTATAGTTAAAGAAACCAATTGAAATAAATACGTAAGTTGTACGTATATTATTTTATTCACATAACTGTTGGATCCCGATTCGAACATACGATTTCGAGGTGATTTACACTGATCTGATTTAGAATTGTTCACTCGATTCTTAACGGCGAATACGGGATATGGATTTTTGATTGATTCTGATATTCTCTATCATAGTATATGGCTATGCAAGGAGAATAGTGGTTTATAATCAAGGAAACAGATCTGAGTCCGCACTAGAGTGATCGTGTGAACGATACTTGTTTGGAAGTGAAACTGTGTGATCAAGGGAGCGATCAGGTATTGTTTTGCGTACGGATGATATATATACATAGTACGGGCTTTAATAAATTAAATGTTGACTTTGGAAAATGCAAATTAATATGGTTATGAATTAATTGGGTGAATATTAATTGTTTGACGGTTTCTTGTTGCATTTGTTACATTTGCATATAGTTATTTTATTAGTATATGTTATATATTGATATTACTTTCCATATACTTGTTCTCAATGGTTGTTGAGTGATTAGTAGGTGTGGATGGCGTATGCTTCGCATTTGGAGCTCACTTTCGTATTATATTGATTGTATATGTTTACTAATGCTAATAAAAAGGAACACATCTCGGATTGCATATCGTATTTTTATATTTTTCCCTACAGGATGTTTCATCCTCGAAGATTAGATGTATATTTGTGATTATATATATATATATATATTATAAATTTTTATGGTAGTGCCGTGCAAAGGAGACGCTGGCGAAATTTCCGTAAATTTAAGAGTTAGAAACTTTTTGAGAATTTTAGAAATTTTTTGATAACTAAAATTTGATTTTGAGTTATAACTTGGAATGAATGAACGATATTAGTTGGTTTTGGAAATTTAATTATCAATTTAAAGATTGAGAAAATTTGGTAACAAATTTTCAACTAATTGATTTCGAAAAAGTTAAAAGGTTTAAAAGAATTTGGTAATCCATTTCAACTAATTGTTTTTGAAAAGTTAATGGCTTTGGGGCATTTTTCTTACCTTGGAAATTTCTGGGACGAAATTCTTTTAAGGAGGAGAATGTAACGACTCATAATTTCAGTCATTTAAATTTGGAATATTTAATTGATTTTAAATATTGAAAAGTTATTTTTATAAGTTAAATAACTTGAATTTCAAATATAGCGATTTATTTGATAATTAAATTGTTGAATTTAATATTGGAATTATTTAAATAATTGAATGAATTCAATATGAATGAAAATGACTTCAAAAGTTGATTTAAATTATATTTGAATAAGGAAGAAGATAGCGAACTTTTAAATTTGAATTTAAAAGTGATTAAACTAATTTGGAAATTACTCGTTTTAATTTACATGTAAAAATAGTCTTTTGGGGCACAGTCTCGACTTTCGACGAAACCAGTTTCATTGGATCCGTGATAGTGAATTATTATATGCCGTCGAACTTCGTGGCGATTGGATGTATCATTTCGTCGTGCGAGTTCGAAATGCGTAGAAATTAATTAAAGGAATTTAATTTAATATAATTCGATTTTGAAAAGCTATCTTCTGTAGATGATGGAATTGGCTTCCGATACATATTCCATTATGTCTGGAATAGGGGTATACAAACGCCAGCCGGCACGCTTCGTTTGGAGTCCAAAATTTTAAAGTGTGAATAGTGCTTTGAAAAATTTGCTATAAAAGGACGTTACTATTTTCATTTGCTTTAAACCTTAGGTAGGTTTTCTCAACCACCATTAAACATTCCCTTCATCGAACGACCTTAGTTCATCGGAGCCTCTAGAGGCCGAATAGGCCAATGACTTCAACTAGGAAAATGTAGAGCATGACTATACGAAGGTATCCAACGGTCGAATCGTCGACCACGGTAGTGGCAAAAAAATTTCAATCGCAGTAGTTTTTTAGGTTCTCTATGGGATTTGGGTTCGTGCACGATCACGCGCGTGCTGACGTGGGTGGCGAGCGAGGGGAGCAGGCGACGGATGGCGAGCGACGCGATGGTGGGTGGTAGGCAACGTCAGTACGTTGTCGGATTTAGCGATTTGAAAAAAGGGCTCGGTCTGGAAATATATCGCGTGAGTTTAGAGGGAGAAGAAGTTTTAAGTTTAAAACATTTAATTAATTATGTTAATTTTAAAGTTAATTATCTTGAATGTTAATTAATTCATAACTTGTTCATACTAGATGGGTTTTGAGCGTGACAAGTTGCGTTGCGTTTGTATTAGCGAGCATTACGTTATGGAGTTGGATTGCATTGATTCGAAGCTAGTGAAAATTTTGGGTAAATTGAATGACCGTTCAATTTTAATTCAAAAAGAGACGTTTGACGACTATTAAAAGTCAAAGTGAGTTAATCTCACCATTTTGGTTAAATAAGAAATATTATATTCAATAAAATTATTTATTGGATGTTTGGATATTTATTTTTGGTTGTTATTGACTGTTGGATGATTTGCTATTTAATTAGTTGGATTGAATATATTCCCGCCCCTGGAGCAGATGAGACTCTATTACGTTTCCATGTAAGAGCGGATGACCCTTTATATACGAATCTCACCTCGAAGTGGTTGATTTATATTTTTATGATTATATACTGTATGTGATGTAGGGGAACAGGTTGGAGAGATCCAACATGATTCCTTACACTATTGATTTTATTTTTCGTAAATATGGTAATATATGATATGTTGGATTTTATATTGGATGACATGAACATGATTTTGCTTATTAGTGCTTTAGTATCATTGGACCTTGTATTTTGGTATATTAAGATACCATAAATTAGTGATTAATTTAAAAAGGGGATTTCCAAGCGATTTTGGAAATTATATATGTTTTAGATAATTAGTCCTAAATTATTTGAAGGAGTAATTTATTCTATAATCAAAGGTAAGATTTTTGGATATAATAATTTAATAGTTTTATGAAATATTTTAAAAAGAGATTTTGAACTGTAAGTAAAGATTTTTAAATCTTGGAGAATAAGTCTATCTTTTATAATAAAGGGATATGTTTTAAAAGAAAATAGAAATATTTTGATATAATATTTATTAATCATCTTTGTATAAAGTGATATATATATATATATATGTGTATGTATGTATGTATGCATGCATATAGGTATGTATATTATGATTTATTCATAAATGTGAAATTTATAAATGGGATAATTTACAAGAGTGATAATTTTTGCAAAGGAAATAAAGATTTGTAAAATCGTATATTGTTAATAAAAGTATGAATTTATAAACATGGTTTATAAATTAGCAGAAACTATTATCGTTTAATAAATTGGAGAATAAATCAAACGATGGATTTATTATAAGATACAGAATGATATTTTAGAAATAGTTGACTCTATTTTGAAAATTGAAGGTGAGGATAAATTGGGAATGTTAAACAATATTTTTATAAATAGAATTTTTTTATCCATATGAAAGAAACGTTATAAACAGATGGTGATTGATGTTTTTAAGTGAGATTTATGAATAAGTGAGATTCATAAAGGAAATAGAGTTATAAATTGTAACGACCCGTAAATTTTAACCGTTTTAATAACGTTATTAATTGAAATTTTGCGAAATTTCAAACGATAAAATTTTAAAATATAAATTTGATATTTGGAATGCGTCTAGTTAAACATAGCAACTGGTAAATTTTCGTCCGAAAA
The DNA here is from genome assembly GCA_030737815.1 of Allium fistulosum. NCBI lineage: Eukaryota > Viridiplantae > Streptophyta > Magnoliopsida > Asparagales > Amaryllidaceae > Allium > Allium fistulosum. Next base: position 1,128,283,522 of record CM060902.1, read on the forward strand.
TACGAAAGTTTATTTCGCGCGTAAATTTACTTCAATTTAATCAGTTAAAAAGTGATGAAAATAAAATGTTTTCGAAACCTAAATATTTTTACATAGAAAAATTCTAAGCCATCTTCTGAGCAAGACGTCTTTTTTCGTTTTTCAAAATTCGGACTTCTTTAGCTCCGTCGATCTTATTTTTCTGCGTTTTTCTTGCATTTTCCGCCAGTAGAAAATTTGAATTTTTATAATTAAATCATACCACCGATATCTGTATACCGTTTTGATCGTCTTGTCATGCTGATCTTTACAGTATAATTATTTCAGTGTTTCGGTGTCCGGTTCGTGGGGAAACTGAGAAATGGCTAACCGTATTGGTTTGGCACTTCAAATCTTTGTTCATTTGATTTTTTATCTACGGGGAGAAGCCTAAAAGCCTAACAGTCATTTGCCTTTAATATCTTCATAAACCAATGCACAAACTATAGCTATTTCCAATGTTAACTTTACTATCCAGTTCACTTTGTTTTCGTTTTTCCCACTATCTTCTGACTTCCTATTATAACAATGAAAAATGTTCCTCCTCTATCACACTGTGCTGTCACTTGCACCCATTCATTTCCTTTTAGCTAAAAAAAAAAATTTCTTGTCCTTCTTCTTTCCAGAGAAGTGTTCCGCCTTCCCCACATTTTGCACCGTGCTTCCATTCCAGATCCGACCCTCATCCGTGTGCCGATCCATTCCCTCCAGAGCATGCGCAACCTCTTCCCACCACCACAGCTGCTCTCGTCCCACTCCCTAGATCCGAGCTTCCTCCACATCGACAGCCGTGTTACTTGTACGGCCTTCGCATCCTTCACCTCCGCCCTCTCCTCTCCTGTATTCAACTTGTGCCCTTTCCGTATGTATGCTCAGGTGTGTGTATAAGTATAGTTATATGTATGCTGCTATATGTACAAGTGTCCATCTATATTGATCTTAGTTGTCTCATTTTATCACATATATATATTATAGATATTGATTTCGAATAAGATATGAGCTTGAGTTGTTTTGACATATAGGTTCTGGAAATAATATAAGTGTAGCGTACTATTGGTTAGTTTATTCTGTTTTGCAATGGTCATTTATATGTTGTTACAGTGTACCTCTTAGTAAATACTGCATATATAGTGGTCTATGTATACTATATATTGGTCGATATGTATATAATCGTACATAAATAGGAGGACTATAGATTGTTTTTTTTTATTGTGTGTGTTGTATTGGGTCAGCATACACTCTCTGTAACATGAATGTAGTTGTTCAATATATGCATAGCTTAGATACATTTGTTTATAAATTGCATTTGATTTCTGTTAACATTTTTTTCTCTTTTCTCTCGAACCTTGTAAAGTCATTTATATAATGAGTATATTTATATTCGCACTGTCAGTAGTTAGACTTTGCATGAGTTGATATAGGTTTGGGTAGCTCTCTATGTTACTGTTAGTATATAAGTGCGGTATAATATATAAATTTGTTGTTATATTAACTGAATATGGTTGTATAGGCAACAAAAAAAGTGTTTTGTTTTCTAGATATAAATTTGTGTCGAACATTGTGGAGTAGTCTGATTTATATGCGTTCTATTTTAAAATTCCAGTTTATTCTTTCTTTTATATATGTAAGTATAGGTCGTATCATAGGCATATCGGTCTGTTAGTCCGCAATTGCATGAGCTTTGTTTGGGTATATAAGCTAGTTCACTGTCACATAGAAGTGGTTCGCATTTTTTTTGAGGAAGCCTGTACGTGTGTCGTTTACATACTTATGTCACGTTAGTTATACTTATGCTAGTTTACATAAGTCTAATATATGTTGTAATGGATGCGGGAAAATCTAATGTATGTGTATTTATATATATTATACATATAGTTTTATATAAAAGCTAGTTCCTATTTTAATCCCGGTTTTTTATATATATGGTATATAGGCTGTGTGGTGTTCCTGTTGTGTGCAATCTGTTTGTGTTATTGAGTTGTTGGTAAGCGGTCTGTAGTATATATATAGGTTACCTAATTTATATGTATAGGTTCGTTTAAGTTTTATATTCTAAGTTTTAGATACATATTATATATAGATGTATTTTAACTGAATTTTTGGGTTTAAAGAAATAACAATACAACATAATTTTTGTTTCAAATTATATCAGGCTAATTTGATCCGTTCTCATCAATTCCTCATTATCAGCTTTGTCCGTCCAATTCCTGTCAACTCTGTTTTGCTTTGGGATTCGTGCCTGGAACCGTAACTTTTTTAATTGTCTATTCTCTCTTGCCTCGAAAGGTGAGCAATCACTCACGATTAATGTTCTTTTATTTATTAAATTTGATTTCAACTGAAACGACAATTGAAATATGCTGCTATAGTGATTTACACTATTATATATGTTATTACCTGTATCAGTTCACTTGTGACATCTGACACCATTATCTGTTAATTATTTTTGCGATAATAATCCAGTTTGGTTGATATTTGATTGATTGATGATGTTTATATTGGACGTTAAATTGTTAATGTTAAAGTGATAAATAATATGCAATCGAATTGATATAGGATAGTCAACAATTTAAATTGGATCTATATGCTGAATTTGATTTGTTAATTTTGTATAATATGACCCCCTTTAACTGTTTAATTACTCGACACGTAGTAATATGGTTAACTTCACCTTGAACCATTGAATGTATGTTGTATAAAATTGATGTTGTATGAAATTGAATAATTGATATCAAATGAAGAACCGTATTAATATTAGTGTAAAAATCTTTAATCTACATGAAATGATAGTGTAGATTCTAGAAATAATTATATTAATTTGCACAAACAACAATGTGAATTAATACGATTATTTCAGGATTATTTGAATTAACTATTGGATTGTTATTGATTGTTGTTATTGCTTGTTTATTTACTTTGACACCATCCCAGTTATCACACTGCAAGTTCCCTTTGCTTTGCTTTGATTTTTAATTGAATTGGAATCGGGTTGAAATGATAAATACCCAAATGAACTTGGCCTAGGATAGAGAATTAAATATAAACCCGATTGGTCAATAATTTGATTTAAAAATAAAATAAGATTTTATTTGAATAAATAATATGGTTTTGAAATAAGGTTGAAATTTGAATTTTAATCAAAAGAAAATGTTAATATTTAATAAACCGAAACAAGATATTAAAAATGTAATTGATGAAAGAACGTTGTTTAATTTGAGAAATGATCGAATTAGGTTTTGAAATTATTTAAAAATTAGTTTAAAATTATTTAATAGTTATGTTTTGAATTTATTTAATAATTAAATAAAATTGAATTCTTGAATAAGTGAAATTTTGTTTCTTTATTAATTGAGTTTTGAAATTATAACTAAGTAAATTAATAAGTGAAATTGAATTTCTCTAATAAGAAATAAAATGTGTTTTATTGAAATTAATGTAAGACTTGAAATGTAAAGAATTTTATTTGAGGAATTTAATTTAATGCAATTGGTAAGTTTTGATATAATGGAGTTGAACTTAAATAATTGATTTAATAAATTGGAGGTTAAATAGAAATTGTTTTGAATGATAAATTAACTTAACGAATATTGAATGAAATCGATAAATGAAGTTAAATTGATTTGAATGTTAAATTAAATTAGTTTAAATGATTTTCGAAATGAAATTTATATACGAATTTAAATCAATATTTGAATTGTTTTAAATAGAAATTGAAATTGAATTATAAGCTTTTGAAATGGTAATTTGGAAGTTTTGAACGTAAATTATGAATTTGGAAGTTTTGAAATGTAAATTATGGAAATTGTTTTGGAAAGACAAATGAAATGTTGGTTTTCAAATTCTAATTGAAATTGAGATTGATTTGGTTTTGAAATATATAAACGACCAATCGGTGTAATAATCACGAAAGGTATTAAAGAGACCGGAATCGGTTAGGGACATACTCACTGTCTAAACCGAAAACCACTTTAATAACTATACGCGGGGTGTGATCCAGAATGAAGTGGTTGGAATGATGTACGTGATGACTGAAGAAAGAGAACGATAATGGATAGCCTTGACACTTTTGTCAAATTGGAAATGACTAAAACAGGAGCCGTGCCGGGCCAAATGGAGGTCAGCTACCTCAAGCGAACACACTTCTTCGAAAACTATTCATTACTTGTTGTCGATTGGTGCACCCTTGATTTTGGGAGTGTTGTTTCGCGGTGTTGCGGTCGCTGCGGCGATGCGTTCTCACCAGTCCGGATCAGGCAAACGGTAGTTTCACTACCTTGGGTATTGCCTCATGTGCCTTGTCATACTTGTATCCCTATACGCGACCACTACGATTTGTTTTGTGTTATACCTATGGAGTACTCCCTGATATCCTACTAGTTTACGGTGGAGTTTACAGTGCTGTATAGTCTATAACGCTTATATAAAATGTGTTAAGGGGGATAATGGTAACGCCTTAACACTATTTTGATATTTTATATTACTGATAGGCATTATCTACTTATCGTACACTACTACATAGTAGATAGTTTAATGGATCCTTAAAGGATGGTTATTCCAAACATCCTTTGAGTTACTAGTATTTCAATTGCTATTTCACTTGAGTTGGATTTATTGATATGAGAATGTTAATCCTGACTCGAGTGTTTTGTGTTGTGACGACCGCCCATAACCCCTGCACTGAACCTAGAGAAAGTGCGCTGTAAAGTGTGCCAGGTAGCCATGGACGATTGTCAGGGTAAATTAAAACAACAGAATCTATCGTATTACTCACAGCGCATGGATAAAATACAATAGAACATACATATAGTGAAGATTCACAGAATAGAATCTCATCCATAAAACTTCATAATAGTTGAATACAACATCTGAATAGTCAATACAACAAGCCTCACTACATAACACTCAGAGAAAAATACAAACAGCGGAACACCCAGTACATATAGTAAGAAGATAATATGCAACCCTTCAGCTCGTCTTCGATATCAGCATCGTGAGAAGCAAGAACAACACCTGTCACCTGCTACCTAGTCTGCCCGTCCCAAAATGGACGAACAGCCCAAGGCAATAAGAGTTATAACATAAATCCTTGTGTCAGACAACAGTCTTAGTGAGCAGTAAATTAACTAACAACATACCAAAAGAACATAAAGGAAAAGGAATAGGAATACAACCCTCCCACTCCACCTCTTTCTACAGTGATAGCCCCCAGACACACACTAAGTAACAGCAAACATAGAAAAGCACACAATTTAAGGTAAAGCGATTATCACTCGAGTCAAAGGCGATGTTTTCCAAGTACAATCCCCCAAGGCCTAAACCAAGATCAGATGAGCACCCAGAAAATACCGCTCTTGAGACCGAATGACGATACAACCAAACATCCATGACTCTGGCTATCACTATTATCATTGCTTCGATATCATCGTTAATTGAATGACCGGCACATTCTTTCAGCCGTCCGTCAAGGGCTAATGAAAACCCCGGTTCTAGACATAACTCCCGCACGTCATCGTGACCCGTGCCTAGGACTATCGAATCTGCCCAGAGTACTTGACTATCAAACATTAGCCTTCAGGGACTATCGAATCTGCCCAACGTACTCTTTCTTTGAGCATGCTAGAACCTTCAACAACAATGAGATCTCAGCCTTCTAGTCATCCTCCTCGATGACTATTTCCATACTAGCTCAAGCGCCTCTCGAGTAAACCATTATCCTCTAACTCGAACCATATCACCGAGTTAACAAATTGCTTGGAATGATCCCGCCTGGATTAGACCAAGACTTCCTCATATCATGCTTCGCCTCATCACATCCTCGCAAAGCTTCATCTCAACGTCATCATCAAATCTATTCATATGAGCTTCATCATCCGCTACATATGCCACGAGCAGCTTTTCCAATTCAAGAGCCTTCCCTTAGCTTTGAATCATCTTCGGTCTAAATCAAATCATCAATCATCTAATTCATAGCAATCAATCAAGCCAAACATTAATCCAAGTAATCAAGCATTCAAATATGATCTAAATAGACAATTATAACAATAATGGCAATTTCGTAATTATAGAGTCGAAAGTCTAATAAGCATGAAAACATGAGCAATGTCTCTATAATCTTGATGAATGAACTTGCATAGGTTAACATGTAGTAAAATGGATGTCAAATCATCATGAGCAATGGATCTATATGGATCTACACATATGACTAGGAAAATGCATGGAAATCTCTACTTTAACACCATATCAAGCCAATGATCCGATATACTCCTTTGGATCCGTGTGAGAGATAATCACCACTCACCAAATCACCTAAACAACCCCAAATCAACACGCTTCAGATCTGGACAGCGAAGGATCAATCTTGATCTATCACCAATCCGCTTCAAACGATGAAATCTCTCTTCGAAGAATGTAGATCTTCAACTTTAGCTCTTGGATCTTCGATCTTGGATGGAAGGAAGTACTAAATCAAAGTGGAGAAAAGAAGTGAAGAAGTGTAGAACTCGAGCTCTCAAAATGGCAGCACTTCGTCGCTTCAAAATCCGGATCCCAAAAAGTGAGAAATGGACGAGTATTTATAGCTGAAATCTTAGGTTGTCTGCCTTTATAAGTCGTCTCCGACTTATCCCTATCTCCGACCTACGACTCAACAGACCCTAGTCTCTACGACTTACGACTTAACTCCCCTAAGTCGTCTACGACTTAACGTACCCAGCAACCTACGACCTAAGCCCATGCGCACTCACGACTAACCGGACCTACCTGTCTACGACTTATTGCGCACGCGACTTAACAGAGTCTCCGACTTAAAACCCACGCGACTTAATCAGGGGATACGACTCAACATGGTAGCCGACCTACGACTTAGCTAACCTCCTTAAGTCGCTTACGAGTTAACAACTCTCGCGACCTAACATAGACCACTACCCTGCGACCTAACACCCCACACGACATAACTACTCACGCGACCTAAATGGGTTATGACCTAACACTTAAGTCGTCACCGACCTACCCCTTAGATCCTTAACTCGCCAAAACCCTTAAGTCTCTTATCTCTTAGGCCGCGCTACCTCTTAGGTCGTCTACGACCTAAACCAATACGACCTAACTTCTAAGTCGCTCCAATACTTAGGTCATCCACTCGACTTATCTCAAACTCCTTAGGTCGCCAGTTTCTTAGCTCGGTAAATCTTTTTAAGTCGGTCACTTACCTTAAGTCGTCTAAATCTTTAGGTCGACTAATTCTATAGGTCGCCTATCTCCTTAAGTCGGCTACGAGTTAAGCCTACTTACGACCTATTAGACTCTCCGACCTAACTCTTTGCCGACCTAAAACCCGTACGACCTAGGACTTAAACTCTAAACAACTTATCAACAGTGTGACCAAATGTCAACTGTTTTAAAATGTTTCGATCCGTAAAATACGGGTCGTTACATTCTCTCCCCCTTAGGAATTTCGTCCCCGAAATTCTAAACAAACAAAGCAATCAAAGACTATTCTGCACGCCTACCATCCATAGCAATTAACAAACCATGCATCCAATTCTAGCTTAGCGTACAGAATTATAACACTAGAACAAGTTACAATATCGTGAGATGACACGACACCTTATGGCCATACCTTGAAGAGTTCAGGATGAGCTGCCTTCATCCTCTCTTCCACCTCCCACGTACAGTCGTTATCATCGTCACTCCATTGTATCTTGAGCAACTTAACTATCTTTCTCCTAAGCTGTTTCGTGTCGGTTTCCACAACACGAAGCGGCTTACGAGGTCTTCTATCGACTGGATCAACTTCGAAATCTTTACAGCTATCAGCAGAAACCACTGTATTCGAGTCGTGCACATAATTCTGTAGATACGATACGTGAAAAACATTGTGCACACCCGACATCTTCTCTGGTAACTCCAATCTGTAGGCGAGCTTCCCAATTCGCTCAATGATCAGGAATGGTCAACAAATCTCGGAGTCAATTTTCCTTTCTTCCCGAATCGGATAACATTCTTCAGTGGAGAAATCTTCACAAAAACCATATCTCCTACGTCGAATTCCAAATCTTTACGACGCTTATCGGCATAACTTTTCTGACGATCTTGGGCTGCCTTCATTCGTTGCCGAATGATCTCTATACAATCCGAAGTCTGTCGAATCATCTCTGGCCCAAGCATCAGCTTTTCCCCGGTCTCTAACCAACATGTCGGAGAGTTACACGGTCTTCCATACAATACCTGGTACGGTGCCATACCAATGCTCGACTGGTAACTGTTGTTGTACGAAAATTCCATCAAATGAAGGTGATCTTCCCATGATCCTCCGAAATCTAAAACACAAGCTCTGAGGAGATCTTCCAAAACTCGGTTGACTCTCTCGGTCTGACCATCTGTTTGAGGATGATAAGCTGTACTCAAGCACAACTCGGTTCCCAAAACTTCCTGGAAGCTCTTCCAAAATCCACTAGTGAACAATGGATCTCGATCGCTCACTATACTTTTCGGAATACCATGGAATTGAACTATCCACTTAACATACAACTCAGCCAACTTTGATGCAGTCGTAGTCGATCGAACAAGAATGAATCTTGCACTCTTAGTCAAACGATCTACGATGACCCAAATCCCCTCATTTCCCGTTCTTGTTCTAGGTAGTCCATCAATAAAATCCATCGATACTTGCTCCCACTTCCATGTAGGAACTTCTAATGGCTGAAGCAATCCACTTGGCTTCTTCTGTTCGGCTTTTACCAACTGGCAGTTCATGCACTTGGAAATAAAATTTCCAACATCCTTCTTCATACCTTCCCAGTAATAGGTTCTCTTCATATCCCGATACATCTTATTTCCACCTGGATGAATTGTCAACTTCGAGTGATGACTTTCCTTCAGAACTTCACTCCTCAATTCATCTATATCGGGAACAACTAGTCGTCCTTGCTTCCGAAGCCAACCCTCTCGATCGACCTCGAATCTTTTATCCTTTTCTGGGTCCAATCCAGATTCCAAATCACGGATAATCTTGACAATCTTATCATCTCGCTTTTGACTCTCGCTAATTCTTTCCACAAGAGTCGGTCTTATTGATAAGTTTGCCAACATCTCAAGTTCCAATTCACATCTGGGCCTGAAGTCAAATCCAGCTAAATACTCGAGATTCTTCCATTCTGAAAACATGGCTCCCAATCCTGCATGTCTTCGACTTAACGTATCTGCCACCGCGTTACCTTTTCCCGGAGTATAAGCTATACCAAAGTCATATGATGCTAAAAACTCTAGCCAACGCTGCTGCCGAAGATTCAAATCCTTTTGGGAGAAAAGATACTTCAACGACTTATGATCTGTAAACAACTCGAATCGAACTCCCAATAGATAATGTCTCCACATCTTCAGAGCAAAAACAATCGCCGCTAATTCCAAATCATGAGTCGGGTAATTCCTTTCATGCGGCTTCAGTTGTCGACTTGCATAGGCAACAACTTTATCCTTCTGCATCAGCACTGCTCCAAGTCCAGTACCACATGCGTCGGTGTAAACCACCATCTCATCATTCCCACTTGGAATAGTCAAAACAGGAGCACTTGTCAATCTCTCTTTCAAGATTCTGAAAGCTTGCTCACACTTATCTTCCCACTTGAACACTTGGTTCTTCTTCGTCAATCCTGTTAACGGTGCAGCCACCTTGGAGAAGTCTTTGATAAACCATCGATAATATCCTGCTAATCCAAGAAAACTTCTCACATCAGTTGCATTCTTAGGTCTAACCCAATCCTGGATTGCTGCCACCTTAGCGGGATCAACCGCTATTCCATTTCTATAGATAACATGGCCTAAGAACCTCACTTCACTCTTCCAGAAGTGACACTTCGAAAACTTAGCCTTCAGATGATGTATCCGTAAGATTTCCGAAACAATTCGCAAGTGTGTCTTGTGCTCTTCTTCAGTTCTGGAATAAATCAGAATATCGTCCACGAACACAAGTACAAACTTGTTCAACTGATCTCTGAACACTCTATTCATAAGATCCACAAAATATGCTGGCGCGTTAGTCAATCCAAACGGCATTACCAGCCACTCAAAGAAATCGGATGGTGTTCGAAAAGCAGTCTTCGGCACACTATCCTTAGCCACTCTCAACTTGCGAAATCCCGTTGCCAAATCCATCTGAGAAAACACCTTAGCCTCGTGAAGCTGATCAAACAAATCATCTATCCTCGGCAATGGATACTTGTTCTTCTTAGTCACTTTATTCAGCTCACGATAATCCACACACAATCTCAACGACCCATCTGCCTTGGTTGCAAACACAACTGGTGCACCCCACTCGGACACACTACGCCGAATAAATCCTTTCTGCAAAAGATCATCAACCTGCACCCTCAACTCCTGCTGTTCCCTAGGCGCCATCCGCCTAAGAGGCATCACAACAGGTCTGGCTCCTTCAACTAGATCTATACGAAACTCGATCTCTCTATGCGGCGGTAACCCTTTGACCTCGTCAAAGACATCCTCAAATCCATTAGCGATTGGCACAGATGACAGTCCATCCCGTGGAACAACCAGCGAATACATGAAGCTCATGAAGACGCCTTCCTCATGCTTACATCATATCACAATCTTTCGCCCCTCCACATTCTCGACTGTCACCTCCAACCTCTCACAATCAACCTTTGCCGCATACTTCCTAAGCCAGTCCATACCCAAAATAATTCTGAACCCCGTAAAGTTCAGAACAAAACAATCACAAACAAAAGAGCAACCATGATTCGATACAACCAGACCACGACATATCATACACAAACAAGACGAACCCCCAACTGGATTAGTCACAACCAATGGCCTATCAACAATATCCGGTTCCAAACCCAACCGGCCTACAAGTTCACTACAAACAAACGAATGCGACGCCCCAGTATCAAACAGAACTCTAACTGGAACACCACATAGGAAAAGAGTACCTTGAACCACCACACTCTTTCCTTTCTCTTCAGTGGTAGGAGCTTTCGAAGTTGATGGAACAGCCCCCAAAGCATAAGCTTGCACAATCTGTTTGTCCTTCCGCGGTTCTGGACAATTCTTCCTGATATGCCCCGGCTTGTCACAGTTGTGACACTTCATCGGTACCCTCTGATTCTTACAATCCTTCGAGAAATGGCCCTTCTGCTGACAATTGTAGCAAGTCACTTCGCCCTTAGGCTTCTTCTGGCCATCCTTACCCTTCAGCTGCTGCTGCTGCTTCCTCTTCTTGTTTCCTCCCTGCTGGGGTTTAGACTCTTCCCTGGTCAAAGCAACAACAGATCCTTCCTTAGGAAACAGACTCTCATGCCTGAGAGCTTTCTCCACAAGCTTCTCAAATGAATCGTCTAAATGATCCACCAATTGTCTCCCAAGATAACTATTCAAGCCTGTCACAAACTTCTCATTCTTCTGATAAGCAGATTCAATATACGATCGGGCATACTTGGACAAAGCTTCAAACTCAGAAACATACTCAAGAACTGGTCTTCCACCTTGCTTGAGCTACATAAACTTCTTGAACAGAACAGACTTCTGAGCTGTAGAAATGAACTTAGCTTCAAATCTGGCTTGGAATTGCTCCCAAGTAATCTCTTCCTCCGGAGTATTGATGGTAATAGAGTTCCACCAATCATAAGCTCTCCCTTGAAGCTGTCTTGATGCCAACTTCATCTTAGTTGCATCCTCAATTCTCAAGTCACCAAAGATCCTTCTACAAGCATCTATCCACCTCTGGACTTCAATGGTTGATTCTGTTCCCAAGAAAACCTGTCCTCCAAGAGTAGTGTAGTCCTTACACAATTTAGCAAAATCCACCGGCTTTGGAGTTTGGACTTGAACTCCAACATCAACTGATGGCCCCGGAGCTGTCATCCTTCTCATGATCGAAGTCATCATAGCTTCGAATATAGCAGCATAATCAGCAGCCCCTTCAGTAGCACGGCCTTCCCTAGCAGCTGGTCTCCCTCTTCGACTCATTCTCAATATCTATAAAAAGGAATGATTAGCACACCTAGAGAAACAACTGCATAAAGGACTCAAACTCTACTAAGCTACTATATTATATATAGTAATCATCCATCAAAATACAATTACGTCTCTCATACGTAGTTACGTCAACGAGCGTTGGGTAAAATCGATTAACCAAAGCTCTGATACCAAATGTGACGACCGCCCATAACCCCTGCACTGAACCTAGAGAAAGTGCGCTGTAAAGTGTGCCAGGCAGCCATGGACGATTGTCAGGGTAAATTAAAACAACAGAATCTATCGTATTACTCACAGCGCATGGACAAAATACAATAGAACATACATATAGTGAAGCTTCACAGAATAGAATCTCATCAATAAAACTTCATAATAGTTGAATACAACATCTGAATAGTCAATACAACAAGCCTCACTACATAACACTCAAAGAAAAATACAAACAGCGGAACACCCAGTACATATAGTAAGAAGATAATATGCAACCCTTCAGCTCGTCTTCGATATCAGCATCGTGAGAAGCAAGAACAACACCTGTCACCTGCTACCTAGTCTGCCCGTCCCAAAATGGACGAACAGCCCAAGGCAATAAGAGTTAAAACATAAAGCCTTGAGTCAGACAACAGTCTTAGTGAGCAGTAAATTAACTAACAACATACCAAAAGAACATAAAGGAAAAGGAATAGGAATACAACCCTCCCACTCCACCTCTTTCTACAGTGATAGCCCCCAGACACACACTAAGTAACAACAAACATAGAAAAGCACACAATTTAAGGTAAAGCGATTATCACTCGAGTCAAGGGCGATGTTTTCCAAGTACAAACCCCCAAGGCCTAAACCAAGATCAGATGAGCACCTAGAAAATACCGCTCTTGAGACCGAATGACGATACAACCAAACATCCATGACTCTGGCTATCACTGTTATCATTGCTTCGATATCATCGTTAATTGAATGACCGGCACATTCTTTCAGCCGTTCGTCAAGGGCTAATGGAAACCCTGGTTCTAGACATAACTCCCGCACGTCATCGTGACCCGTGCCCAGGACTATCGAATCTGCCCAGAGTACTTGACTATCAAACATTAGCCTTCAGGGACTATCGAATCTACCCAACGTACTGTTGCTTTGAGCATGCTAGAACCTTCAACAACAATGAGATCTCAGCCTTCTAGTCATCCTCCTCGACGACTATTTCCATACTAGCTCAAGCGCCTCTCGAGCAAACCATTATCCTCTAACTCGAACCATATCACCGAGTTAACAACTTGCTTGGAATGATCCCGCCTGGATTAGACCAAGACTTCCTCATATCATGCTTCGCCTCATCACATCCTCGCAAAGCTTCATCTCAACGTCATCATCAAATCTATTCATATGAGCTTCATCATCCGCTACATATGCCACGAGCATCTTTTCCAATTCAAGAGCCTTCCCTTAGCTTTAAATCATCTTCGGTCTAAATCAAAACATCAATCATCTAATTCATAGCAATCAATCCAGCCAAACATTAATCCAAGTAATCAAGCATTCAAATATGATCTAAATAGACAATTATAACAATAATGGCAATTTCGTAATTAAAGAGTCGAAAGTCTAATAAGCATGAAAACATGAGCAATGTCTCTATAATCTTGATGAATGAACTTGCATAGGTTAACATGTAGTAAAATGGATGTCAAATCATCATGAGCAATGGATCTATATGGATCTACACATATGACTAGGAAAATGCATGGAAATCTCTACTTTAACACCATATCAAGCCAACGATCCGATATACTCCTTTGGATCCGTGTGAGAGATAATCACCACTCACCAAATCACCTAAACAACCCTAAATCAACACGCTTCAGATCTGGACAGCGAAGGATCAATCTCGATCTATCACCAATCCGCTTCAAACGATGAAATCTCTCTTCGAAGAATGTAGATCTTCAACTTTAGCTCTTGGATCTTCGATCTTGGATGGAAGGAAGTACTAAATCAAAGTGGAGAAAAGAAGTGAAGAAGTGTAGAACTCGAGCTCTCAAAATGGCAGCACTTCGTCGCTTCAAAATCCGGATCCCAAAAAGTGAGAAATGGACGAGTATTTATAGCTGAAATCTTAGGTCGTCTGCCTTTATAAGTCGTCTCCGACCTATCCCTATCACCGACCTACGACTCAACAGACCCTAGTCTCTACGACTTACGACTTAACTCCCCTAAGTCATCTACGACTTAACGTACCCAGCAACCTACGACCTAAGCCCATGCGCACTCATGACTAACCGGACCTACCTGTCTACGACTTATTGCGCGCGCGACTTAACAGAGTCTCCGACCTAAAACCCACGCGACTTAATCAGGGGATACGACTCAACATGGTAGCCGACCTACGACTTAGCTAACCTCCTTAAGTCACTTACGAGTTAACAACTCTCGCGACCTAACATAGACCACTACCCTGCGACCTAACACCCCACACGACATAACTACTCACGCGACCTAAATGGGTTATGACCTAACACTTAAGTTGTCGCCGACCTACCCCTTAGATCCTTAACTCGCCAAAACCCTTAAGTCTCTTATCTCTTAGGTCGCGCTACCTCTTAGGTCATCTACGACCTAAACCAATACGACCTAACTTCTAAGTCGCTCCAATACTTAGGTCGTCCACTCGACTTATCTCAAACTCCTTAGGTCGCCAGTTTCTTAGCTCGGTAAATCTTCTTAAGTCGGTCACTTACCTTAAGTCGTCTAAATCTTTAGGTCGACTAATTCTATAGGTCGCCTATCTCCTTAAGTCGGCTACAAGTTAAGCCTATGCTTACTTACGACCTATCAGTCTCTCCGACCTAACTCTTTGCCGACCTAAAACCCGTACGACCTAGGACTTAAACTCTAAACAACTTATCAACAGTGTGACCAAATGTCAACTGTTTTAAAATGTTTCGATCCGTAAAATACGGGTCGTTACATGTGTTTTGCTTTACGCTCGGGTCAGACTAAGTGTACCAGTATTCGAGACTCACCTTTGAAGTTGGAGCTTTGCTTGAAGATCCAGCCATCTGTTCTGCTTTCAGTATTCGATGGTTCCAGTGATGTATTATGATTTGTATGTGATGTATCGTATTTGTAACGCCCCACTCTGAGACCCACTGTAACAAAGAGTATTACGGGAGTAATACCGTCTGTTAAAGCGGAGAATAGAGTATAGTGGAAGCAACCATTTGTAATCAAGCTATAACTATCTACTGAATACGTCGAAAGGGTGGTATCTCTTATTTTTTTTCAAGTGGTTCGACATATTCAATAAATATTTATAACGAAATTACAATGGCTAAAGATCTATCAGAATAAGCATAGTAATAAAATGATAAAACATCACAGAACAGAATCACATAACAGATATAAAATCCCAGAACAATACATCGTCAATACAGATCCAAATACTATAAGTGGGTACAAAGCCACTGCTCACACATGTGAGTCAAAATATGTACATATCAAAGTCTGAAAAATAACAGAGTAGCGGAATAGTGGACAAATAAAAGCGCTATCTATCAGCATAACAGATAGTGTCCAAGCGGAAGCACAGAAGCTAAGTCCAGAGACCTAACCTGAAACAACTCGGTCTGACCCGAGCGAAAACACTCGGTTCAGGCAAGCTAAACAATCAGTAATAACTGAGATATATAATACTGCGGTACATAAATAAGACAGTACTTATCCAAAGAGAAGTATATTATGAACCACATGAATATAATGACGATCCCTAATCCTCAATAAACAATAAAAATCTCCAAAGAGAAATCAACACCAAAGTGTAGAATAAATAAAATCGCCTCATATCATCGGCGTAGCCAAAGCTATAAAAAGATGCCCATAGGCAATAATCCCAAGAGTGACCAGAGTCTGTAATCAATGCCCAAGCAAAGATCGATGCTCCAAAGAGCAATGGGGATATACTGAAAAGTCAATGAAATCCAACACCGAAAAGTAGTGTCCAGAGACACTGTGAATCCACAAGGTAATCGCACTTACATCGTATGGTTCCATAGAACCAACACCGAATGGCGGTACTCGAATGGATATAAAAATCATCAAATAATACCAATATTGCACGTGCACCGACCAGAGTCGTTGTTGCCAAGTACTGTAGAGTTGTGATCGATCACTCGCACAGATGCGGAACGCGTGAGACGGTGAGATCCTTCCCAGAAGGATAAAGGCCCAGAGGCGCACGCCGAAAAATAAACTGCTCCATAGAGCAGGTGTCCAGAGACGGTTGCCCAGAGGCGTGGTGACCCAGAGGTCCAGTACTGGCCGCCCAAAGGCTAATGTGTCACCAACTTCTTGGAGAGGAACCCGTAAAGTGTTAACAATGAGTCCCATACCCCACGTTCGCACTAAACGGTTTACTAACCAATAGCAAGCTCACACTCCAAACAATAAAAAGTCCACCTCGTATCATCGGTAAACTAGACCCAAAGGTCAAAACGATCAATCGAATAGGTCGGGGATTAACCGGAAAGGAAATACACACGGTTCCATAGGCCGGAGATTTCCTAACCGTTTAAGCACCTTTCTACTTCGCTCGACGTGCTAAAAAGTGAGTGTGAGATTTTTATTATAGAAAATAATGGTGCAAAACGGATTTATAATTGATTTTGAAATCACTTTAAAACGGCTTTTGAAAACTCTCCTATTATGGAGTAATTAATTTAATAATTAAAAATAATATTATATAATAATTTCTGAAGCCATTTAGGAGTGAAAAATCTTTTGAAAATGATACATAAAACCCGTGTACGAAATCCAGAGACAAATCTCAAAGAAATCAATAAAACCAGAAAGTCACTGAAAAATATTCTAAGTGTTTGTAAACATTCGAAAACAGCTGCGAACCCAAGTTCGGAAATTTATTTGGACCAGCAAACGGTGTCCAAATGTAATGAAAATTTGCAGGCATGTAGTCCAACATCCCTACTTTAAGATGAAAAAAGAATTTCTGGATTTCGAGTTGAGACGAAGTGGGAACGACATCTCAAAGTTGGACCCAGAAAAAGATTCATACTGTTTACCAACAGCGACCAGAGTTCAACTTCGACACGAAATTCGAAGTACCAAACGAACTCCGATGTTACCCAAACTTTCCAGAGATGGAGTTCGAAACTCCACCTTTCCAACGAGACCAAAATCATCGAATTCCGACTTCGGATGCGATCGTGGCGGCATCGCGAAGTGGAGGTAAAAATCTGGAAACAGACAAGCCCAGCCCGTCGGGGCTGAGAAAATGGGAGTAGGCCCCCAGCCCGCCTGGGCTGGGGAGGTGGGAGCAGGCCCCCAGCCCGCCTGGGCTGGGGAGGGGGAGGCAGGCCCAGCCCGCCTGGGCTGGGATGTGGTGGGAAGCCCCCAGCACGCTTGGGCTGGGGAGGTAAGGGGAGCCCCCAGTCCGCCTGGGCTGGGGATGTAAGGGGGAGCCCAGCCCGTTTGGGCTGGGTGGAAGGGGAGCCCGAGCCCGCCTGGGTTGTGGAGGCCCCAGCCCACGCAGGCTGGGGTTCTTCAGGCCCCAGCCCGCCTTGGCTGGGGAGGCCCTAGCCCACGTGGGCTGGGGTCTGATTCCGCCCCAGCCCGCCTGGGCTGGGGAGCCCCAGCTCAAGCGGGCTGGGGTGTGCTTCGGCCCCAGCCCGCCTGGGCTGGGGAGCCCCAGCCCAAGCGGGCTGGGGGGTGGCTCCGCCCTAGCCCGCCTGGGCTGGGTGGTTCTGCCCCAGCCCGCTTGGGCTGGGGAGGTGGGGGGGATTCGGCCCAGCCCGCCTGGACTGGGCTGGGGGTTTCTGCCCCAGCCCATCTGGGCTGGGGAGCAGCAGCCTGGGTGCAGCCCAGGCCTGTCCTGGTGCACCCAGATCCCTGTTTCAGCCTGTTTTCAGGCTGAACATTTCCAGCCAACTAATTTTGATGATTTTGGGGTGTTTTTTTTTCCGTTTTTGGCATCAATTTTTCACCAATATTATAACTAGCAATAATTACTAATAAATAGTAATTACCTCAAAGAAGCAATGGATCAAATAGTTAGTGTGCACAATATCAAGCAAGCCAATTCCTCAATCCCAAAGCATAAAATCATGAAACTTCAAGGACCCAAAATCAAAAACAAAATAAAGATTACACAAGATGGAAGAGATAAAATAAAGATTAAAAAAGATTAGAGAATTGGAGAGATTGCATTACCTTTCAAAGATTAAACTAGTTTAATTATGAAGAGAAGGAGATGGATCTTCTAAAGGGAGGCCATTAATTATGTTTAGATCTAGTTTTAGGAATTTATGAAGAGGAGGGTTAGGGTTTATGGGAGGGGTTTGAGATATTATATAGGAGTGGTTTGGTTAATTGGTCATGGTAAGAGGTTTTAAAACCCATTAGGACTTAGTTTATTTTCCTAAGGTTATCATGTGAACAAAATCCTAAGTGGCATCCTAATTTTAATTAAAACCATATAATTGTCTCATTAGCCAATTAAACCCATTATCACATTAAAAATTCCCCTTTTAAATATTAAATTCCAAAAATATTAATTTCCCCATTTTAAACCCAAAATACTTTAATTTGCAAACCAATTGCAAATTTAAATTCCCAAATTTTTGTTTAGCTCCCTTTTCAACTTAAAATCATAATTTTAATTTATTATTTGGTAATTGCAATCTCAGGGTTGTTACAGACTCACTCCCTTAAGAAAATTGCGTCCTCGCAATTCCTTAAGATAGATGTCGTCTATAACGTCAAATCCACAAAAGAAGTGATAGATATAAAATAGAGAATTCTCACCCGCAGAAGAAGATGGAAGAAAACCAGGATAAGTGCGCTCGATAAATTCTCTGGTCTCCCAAGTGCAGTCCTTAGGATTAGACGACCATTGAATCTTCACAAGCGGAACCTCTTTGTTTTGAAGACGTCTGATCTCCGAATCAAGCACACAAAGAGGATGCTGCTCTATAGATAGTTCGGGTGAGATCTCCAAATCAGGCACGATATGAGGCTCGATAATAGAATCAGGATCGCGCACACACTTGCGAAGCTGAGAGACATGGAACACATCATGTATTCTAGAGAAATGAGCAGGTAGAGCCACACGATAAGCAACGGGGTCGATGCGTTCCGTAATAGGAAATGGTCCGACATAACGAGGAGCCAACTTCCCTGTAGAGCTGAAACGCACAACCCCCTTCATGGGAGATATCCGAATAAAGACATGATCACCAATGGAGAACTCAAGAGGCTTCCTATGGTTGTCCGCGTAGGATTTATGGCGGTCCTGTGCCTCTTTCATTCTCTGACGGATAAGAATAATCTTCTCAGAAGATTCCCGAACTGAATCTGGACCAAGAAGGAGCTTTTCGCCAGATTCTAACCAACAAGCAGGAGAGCGACATGGCCTTCCGTAGAGAGCCTCGAAAGGTGCCATGCCGATACTAAACTGAAAGCTATTGTTGTAGGAGAACCCTACAAGTGGTAAGTGATCCTCCCAACTACCTCCGAAATCCAGAATACAACAGCGCAAAAGATACTCTAAAACATGATTCACCCTCTCCGTCTGACCGTCGGTCTGAGGATGATAAGCAGTCGAGAAATTCAGCTTTGAGCCCAAAGCTGACTATAGGCACTTCCAGAAGTGACTAGTAAAGATAGTGTCTCGATCACATACGATAGAGCTAGGAATGACATGAAGTCGAACGACTTCCTTCACATAAAACTTGGCAAGCTGAGGAGCAGTCCTAGTGGACTTAATAGAAATGAAACGAGCTGATTTGGTCAAGCGATCGACGATGACCCAAATAGAAGTATGGCCTGACCTCGATCGAGGCAGACCGTCAATAAAATCCATGGATATCTGATCTCATTTCCACAATGGAATCTCTAGCGGTTGAAGAAGACCGGATGGACGCTGGTGCTCAGCTTTGATCTGTTGACAAGTCATGCAACGACTTACATAACTTGCAACATCACTCTTCATGCCTTCCCAATAATACACCCGACACATATCGGCATACATCTTGCTCGAACCGGGAGGGATGGTGTACTTAGTGCGATGACACTCGTCCAGAATGTCATGCCTAAGTGATAAATCAGATGGTACCAAAATACGGTTCTTCCTGCGAAGACACCGATGAGAATCAATAGAATAATCCGACAATGTCTCATCACTGGATCCCGACTCAAGGAGATTAATATATCGCAACAAGTCTGGATCCTGCCGCTGAGCATGGGCAATGCGATCCAATAGAATAGGTCGAGCTTCCAAGCTGAATAGCAAGATCTGAGGATCAGAAGACGGAGCTCGATTTCAGATATCACACATAGAAAGAGTCTCAAGAATATCCCACTCGGCTATCATCATAGAAACTACTGCCGAGTGTTTGCGACTGAGTGCATCAGCCACACGATTACCCTTGCCAGGGGTATACTGAATGTCTAAGTCATATGAGGCGAGAAACTCGAGCTATCACTGCTGCCTCATATTGAGATCCTTCTGACTGAATAAATACTTCAGCGACTTGTGATCTGTGTAGAGAATGAAACGTTCGCCCAATAGATAATGACGCCACGTCTTCAAGGCAAAGACGATAGCTGCTAACTCAAGATCATGAGTAGGATAGCGAACCTCATTCGGACGTAGCTGCCTAGAAGCGTAAGCAACTACCTAATCCTTCTGCATAAGCACAGCACCGAGGCCGCTACTACAAGCGTCAGTGTAAACAACAAGATCATGGTTACTCTCAGGAACCACTAGAATAGGAGCATGAGTGAGAAGTTCCTTTAGTCGCTGAAAGGAAGCTTCACACTTATCAGACCAAATAAAGCGAACACCATTACGAGTCAGCGTCGTAAGGGAAAGTGCAACTCAAGAGAAATCCTTGATAAACCGACGGTAATAACCCGCCAGTCGAAGGAAGCTGCGAATATCATGAACGTTCTCGGGCTGCTTCCAATTCTGAATAGCTTCGATCTTGGCAGGATCGACAGAAATATCCTCAGATGATACAATATGGCCCAAGAACTTGACCTTGCTCTCCCAAAAATGGCACTTGGAGAGCTTGGCCATAAGCTGATGCTGACGAAGAGTATCCAAGACGATCCGCAAATGATGAGCATGCTCTGCCTCGGATCTAGAATAAACAAGAATATCGTCGATGAAAACCAGAACGAATCTATCGATGTATTCCCGGAATACTCGATTCATAAGATCGACGAAGAAAGCCGGAGCGTTCGTCAAGCCGAACGGCATGACCAACCACTCAAAAGAACCATAACGAGTGCAAAATGCTGTAAGAGTAATGCTGTCTTCCATGACTCGTAGCTGATGGAATCCGGTGGCAAGGTCAAGCTGAGAGAAGACCTTCGCACCGCTCAATTGGTCAAATATGTCGTAACGGGAATTAGAGTTAGACATGAATCAATGATAGATAATTAATTAAGGAATACTACGGAATATAACGGATTCCTATACATATTCCTAACTTATCTATCAATAAACATAAGGAAGGGATTTGATTTAATTCGGATCTAATGAAATGTATTGTACTAAGTGTATCTGTTCTGTGTTTATTATGCTTATTCCTAAAACCAGGCTCTGATACCAAGCTGTAACGCCCCACTCTGAGACCCACTGTAACAAAGAGTATTACGGGAGTAATACCGTCTGTTAAAGCGGAGAATAGAGTATAGTGGAAGCGACCATTTGTAATCAAGCTATAACTATCTACTGAATACGTCGAAAGGGTGGTATCTCTTTTTTTCTTCAAGTGGTTCGACATATTCAATAAATATTTATAACGAAATTACAATGGCTAAAGATCTATCAGAATAAGCATAGTAATTGTTATCCCACTTTTTGGCAAAGCTGGGATACCCAAAAATTAACTGAAGTCAATATTAATCAGCCATGAATATTAAATATGCATTGCAGGATGATCATGGATATCGATGAATTTTGCCCAAGTCCGGATCGGACCGTAATTGACAAGACATGACAAGCAAAGCCATGGGAGCCAGCATTTCAGATTTTAGGATAATCGGAGTTCGTGTGAATGAGATATGATTGATACAAACAAGGCGAAGTTCGTGGATACGAATCGGTCAATGCGCCACTTAAATCGGATCGACCCAGGAAACTCGTTCCATATCGCTCCACGTCACCTCCCACGCATGTGCCTCGATCGAGTCGAACAGATGGATGCGAAAGTATGGATTCGAAGGCGGCAGACTACGAAAAACATGACCTTGAATCGATCATATCTCCCAAGCCACAAGGCCAAATGCAACGAAATTTTCACAGTAGCTTCCACACAAGGTAAAGAGCAATCCTGCCAAGTTTCAGCTCGATTGGAGCATTTCCTGATCAATACGATGTTGATTCGAATCGATCACAGATTGAGTTGAAACTTGGTGGGACCGGTCGCGTGGGCCCCCTCACGTGCCAGAAGAAGTCTCCTGAAGTTTGGGCGAGATCTGGGCCTCCTCCGCCTATAAATAGCCCCCTGAAGCCTACAGAAAAGGGATCTTTTGGGCCATTCAACGTCCAGACTCTGCCGGATTCAACTCTACTCCTTTCCATTGCTGTTTTATTCAGATTCATTCATTGTATTTGCTGTAATCATCTGTAATCAGTGAAGAACATCAATAAAAGATAAAAATCCTTGAAGTGGACGTAGGCCGGAGATAGCCGAACCACTATAAATTGTGTGTCACTGTTCATTATTTCTGGATTGTTGTTTGTTGCTTGCTTAGATCTGATATTTGTGTTTGAATATTGCTGATTTGTATTCATACACTGGTGCTTTCACAACACTTGGGGTTTGTGATCATTTTTGGTGCAAACAGTAATAAAATGATAAAACATCACAGAACAGAATCACATAACAGATATAAAATCCCAGAACAATACATCGTCAATACAGATCCAAATACTATAAGTGGGTACAAAGCCACTGCTCACACATGTGAGTCAAAAATATGTACATATAAAAGTCTGAAAAATAACAGAGTAGCGGAATAGTGGACAAATAAAAGCGCTATCTATCAGCATAGCAGATAATGTCCAAGCGGAAGCACATAAGCTAAGTCCAGAGACCTAACCTGAAACAACTCGGTCTGACCCGAGTGAAAACACTCGGGTCAAGCTAGCTAAACAATCAGTAATAACCGAGATATATAATACTGCGGTACATAAATAAGACAGTACTTATCCAAAGAGAAGTATATTATGAACCACATGAATATAATGACGATCCCTAATCCTCAATAAACAATAAAAATCTCCAAAGAGAAATCAACACCAAAGTGTAGAATAAATAAAATCGCCTCATATCATCGGCGTAGCCAAAGCTATAAAAAGATGCCCATAGGCAATAATCCCAAGAGTGACCAGAGTCTGTAATCAATGCCCAAGCAAAGATCGATGCTCCAAAGAGCAATGGGGATATACTGAAAAGTCAATGAAATCCAACACTGAAAAGCAATGTCCAGAGACACTGTGAATCCACAAGGTAATCGCACTTACATCGTATGGTTCCATAGAACCAACACCGAATGGCGGTACTTGAATGGATATAAAAATCATCAAATAATGCCAATATTGCACGTGCACCGACCAGAGTCGTTGTTGCCAAGTACTGTAGAGTTGTGATCGATCACTCGCACAGATGCGGAACGCGCGAGACGGCGAGATCCTTCCTAGAAGGATAAAGGCCCAGAGGCGCACGCCGAAAAATAAACTGCTCCATAGAGCAGGTGTCCAGAGACGGTTGCCCAGAGGTGTGGTGACCCAGAGGTCCAGTACTGGCCGCCCAAAAGCTAATGTGTCACCAACTTCTTGGAGAGGAACCCGTAAAGTGTTAACAATGATTTCCATACCCCACGTTCGCACTAAACGGTTTACTAACCAATAGCAAGCTCACACTCCAAACAATAAAAAGTCCACCTCGTATCATCGGTAAACTAGACCCAAAGGTCAAAACGATCAATCGAATAGGTCGGGGATTAACCGGAAAGGAAATACACACGGTTCCATAGGCCGGAGATTTCCTAACCGTTTAAGCACCTTTCCACTTCGCTCGACGTGCTAAAAAGTGAGTGTGAGATTTTTATTATAGAAAATAATGGTGCGAAACGGATTTATAATTGATTTTGAAATCACTTTAAAACGGCTTTTGAAAACTCTCCTATTATGGAGTAATTAATTTAATAATTAAAAATAATATTATATAATAATTTATAAAGCCATTTAGGAGTGAAAAATCTTTTGAAAATGATTCATAAAACCCGTGTACGAAATCCAGAGACAAATCTCAAAGAAATCAATAAAACAAGAAAGTCACTGAAAAATATTCTAAGTGTTTGTAAACGTTCAAAAACAGCTGCGAACCCAAGTTCGGCAATTTATTTGGACCAGCAAACGGTGTTCAAATGTAATGAAAATTTGCATGCATGTAGTCCAACATCCCTACTTTAAGATGCAAAAAGAATTTCTGGATTTTGAGTTGAGATGAAGTGGCAACGACATCTCAAAGTTGGACCCAGAAAAAGATTCATACTGTTTACCAACAACGACCAGAGTTCAACTTCGACACGAAATTCGAAGTACCAAACGAACTCCGATGTTACCCAAACTTTCCAGAGATGGAGTTCGAAACTCCACCTTTCCAACGAGAACAAAATCATCGAATTCCGACTTCGGATGCGATCGTGGTGGCATCGCGAAGTGGAGGTAAAAACCTGGAAACAAACAAGCCCAGCCCGTCTGGGCTGAGAAAATGGGAGTAAGCCCCCAGCACGCCTGGGCTGGGGAGGTGGGAGCAGGCCCCCAGCACACCTAGGCTGGGGAGGGGGAGGCAGGCCCAGCCCGCTTGGGCTGGGATGTGGTGGGAAGCCCCCAGCCCGCCTAGGCTGGGGAGGTAAGGAGAGCCCCTAGCCCGCCTGGGCTGGGGATGTAAGGGGGAGCCCAGCCCGTTTGGGCTCGGTGGAAGGGGAGCCCTGTAACATTCCCCTTTTTGACCGCCTCCAGTCGGTAATTAAACCAACTCGAAACGTTCAAAAAGACGAATTGTTATTTAGTTTATAAGGTTTAAACAGAATCAGCCACAGAAACACAGATAATAACAATCAATTAAAACAAATGAATCTTTATTTCATTACTATAAATCTTTTTATATACATCAGAGTTTATACAATTTTTTTTTAGATACAGCGGAATATCATAAAATACAATTTTCTTCTGAATTTAAAAATGATTCTTTACTCTCCCTCTAACTTCGCTGCTCGAAAATCTTCAAGCTGTAAAAAAATTACTCGGTCTGACCCGAGTATTATATTCAAAAGAAAATAATACACAGGTCAGTCTAATTCAAACCAGTTATTAGTGCATATAAGCAGTAATAATCAAATAGACGACAGTCACAATAATTCTCGTCTATCAACTCTTTTAACAAAGAAATCGGATAACGAAAATGTAACACTAAACAGTGTTAACAATAAATCAGCAGATATAAATCATCAACAGAGATAGATAAACAATTTATCGATCGACTAAATCAATTTAAGACAATTGAGATTGTCACTTTAAAATCACCGAAGATTTGATTGGCTGCCGTACACGCACGCGTGTACGGCCTCGCCAATATGGTATAAAAATCAATGCATCACGAGCAAAGAATTATCAATTCAAAAACTGTCGAGTTTGGGTGGCTGCAGTGCACGCACGCGTGCACTGCCTCGCCAATACGTATAAAATGTCATCACAACTCCAACTATAAATCAGCACATCAATACTGCAGGGGTCAAAATATTAACAAAATGCAGACAGTACAAATCCACCAATATATTCACATATAGGCAGAAACAGTGGCCAAATATCAAGTATGAGCAGTGCCCATCAATGAGTTCAAGTATATGCATGTCTGTCTAAAATGAAACAGTGGTAATAAAATAAATCAAGTATCAAGTATGAGCAGTGCCCATCAATGAGTTCGAAAACTGTGAATTGATACTGAAGTCAAGTGATAAATTTCTTGTTTAAAAAGTCAAATGCCGAAGTCCAGATGTAACAGACTACAACACAGTGATGCAAAGGCCAACCAAACATTTCGACCAGAAATACTTGCAACATAAATGGTGCAAAGAAAGCAACAGTGGAAAAACCACATGGATATT
This sequence comes from Allium fistulosum, assembly GCA_030737815.1. NCBI lineage: Eukaryota > Viridiplantae > Streptophyta > Magnoliopsida > Asparagales > Amaryllidaceae > Allium > Allium fistulosum. Next base: position 1,128,309,721 of record CM060902.1, read on the forward strand.
GAAACAGGCTATTGAAACTAATGGTATACAAGTGTATATATACAAGTGCAGTCCAGTTCATGCACAGGAGCTCAAGAGCAGCCCAAAATCAAAACAGAGGGGATTCCAAGGTAACAAACAAGGTCAAATACCAAAATCCCTACAGATGCCAACTTCATAAGGGTATCAGACTTGGACAGAGATAAGTACGCAAAGACCCCACGTTTATAAACATTTCAACTTTTTAAGCTCCAGACATTAGCAGGTCCAAACAAACCTAAAGCCGAGAAAAATACTAACCAAAGGCTAACAGTTCAGGTCACTGTTGCCATAACTCAAAGCACATACAGGAATTCTACAGCAAATACACATAAAAGTAAAGTGCAGTGAACACTACAGGCAAGTGGACACTATCGGCATGTTGATAACAAAGCACTGCAACTAAAAAGACTCGAGTGATGAAGCACTGAAATGATGCCATTGTACAAACAACCATTGAATAGCCGTGACACTACAGAGCTACCTAGGCAATATGATAACCCAAATATATACATGCAAGAATGCATATATATACATGTGCAATGCCCAGAGATAATGAAACTGAAGGGCCCAAATATTGGAAAGTATCTGATTCCAGTACATCAACATGAAACCAGAGAGAGTGAAGTCAGAAACCAAGAAATGCAGTATCAATCAAGGCTGAAGCCATCAAAAATATCACATAATCAAAGTAATCGAAGTCGACTAAACAGTTTCAAATCAAGGCCGAGACCAATTCAAGCAAGGGTTCAAGTTATAAAAATATACAAAACTATTTGCAAACTGAATCTGGTCGGAAGTCCTAGACAATGAACTGAAGTATAGGCATGAGTGTGCTCGTGACAACTAGACTCAAGTGTGCTCAAATCCAAATGTATCAAGTTAGAACAAATCCAAGGTCAATACGGTAATCGAACAAGTATCGGAATTTTAATGAAACTGCAGTTACAAACAAGAACAACTACAAGGTGACTGGGATGAACACAGGGGCCGGAGGAAAGAATCACAGAATCGAGCAACAACATATACAGGTGAAGGTCAGAAATCTTCCCAAATTATTAAACAAATTCAAATGGCTAGTTTCAAGAATGACCGTAGTCAACTAATAGTTTTTTTTTTCTTTTCAAAATCAAACTCAATTTATTTTCGCAAAATCCTGCTTTCAAACCAAGTCCCAATGTATCATGTTCAAACGAATCCAAAGTCATAATGGAAATCGAACAAATATCAAAACCACAATGAAACTGCATTTACACCCATGAATAACTGCAATGTAATTAAGGGATGCCGAAGTCAAAAAGGAACGATATCAACATCGTAATTTCAAGTAAGCGAAAACGAAAATCACCAATCACTAAAACTAAAATCGAATTGCAGAAGTATTAAATTACGAGTGAATTAGATGTGAGTAACTAGGGTTACTCACCTTTGTTCGACGAGAGCCACTATCGATCTGCAAGGTCGGCGCCGCGATGGTGATGAACGAGCGAAGAAAATAGACGAGGCCGAAGCTTCAATTCGCCAGCGAATCAAAAAAACGCCGAAGCCCTAATTCCAAGTCGCCATTTTTTATTCTCGTTTGATTTTTTTTCTGATCGATTTAAGGAGAATGGGCGAAATGAAAGAGGGGGGTCGGGTTCGTGTTTTATGCCGAGGCAAGGGAAACGTGGGTATGGTTTTGGGCATGATTTAAGGAACGGGTATGGGCTAAGGTATTATTTAAGGGGTATGGGCTGGTATATAGGGTATGGTATTTTTTATTTTATTTTCTTTTTTTTAAATCAAATTTTGTTTTTTTTTGTTTTTGGTAATTATTTTCTTTAATTTGTTTTTGTTTAAATTTGTTGTTAAAATCTAAACTATGTGTATATATTCATTCGTACAAATAAAAATTTAAATAAAAGAATTCTAATCGATTTAAAAATTCTAACTGAAATTTAACAGCCATTTTTACATCGCCAATTGACGAAGATTTTATTGTTATAAAAATTTCAACAACAAACAACAAATATCTGTCAACTTTAATCGTTTATTGATGATTATAATTTTGGGCAAAAATCCAGGTTGTTATAGAAAATCAAATTGAATTCAATTAAATTTTATACGCGTTTTTACGCCGTATGTTCACAAAACAATTCCGATAAATACGAAAATTGAAATCCGGTAATAATTCAATATTACGGACCCAATGAAACTGGTTTCGTTAAATTCCGAGACTGTGCCTCGGAAGACTATTTTTTAAATTCGATTTCAAACGATACAATTTCAAAATTGAACAAATCGCTTCCAAATTCAATTCTGAAGCTTCTATTACCTTCAGTATCATCAATATGAATTTTCCAAGCCTTTAAATTATTTTTAACCGGCTTAAAATTGAAGATTCAAATTTTATTCAACTTTCAATAGATTAAATTCAAAAATTTAATCGCCAATTCATTCTGATAATTTGAAATTCAAGTCAAATCATCGTTCAAATATTTAAAATAAATTAAATATTTTCAATTTAAATTATTAAAAATTCAGGGTCGTTACAAGCCCCAGCCCGCCTGGGCTGGGGTACATGGAGGCCCCAACCCGCTTGGGTTGGGGAGGCCCCAGCCCACGTGGGCTGGGGTCTGATTCCGCCCCAGCCCGCCTGGGCTGGAGAGCCCCAGCCCAAGCGGGCTGGGGTGTGCTTCGGCCCCAGCCCGCCTGGGCTGGGGGGAGGGGGGATTCGGCCCAGCCCGCCTGGGCTGGGCTGGGGGTTTCTGCCCCAGCCCGTCTGGGCTGGGGAGCAGCAGCCTGGGTGCAGCCCAGGCTTGTCCTGGTGCACCCAGATCTCTGTTTCAGCCTGTTTTCAGGCTGAACATTTCCATCCAACTAATTTTGATGTTTTTGATGATTTTGGGGTGTTTTTTTCAGTTTTTGGCATCAATTTTTCACCAATATTATAACTAGCAATAATTACTAATAAATAGTAATTACCTCAAAGAAGAAATGGATCAAATAGTTAGTGTGCAGAATATCAAGCAAGCCAATTCCTCAATCCCAAAGCATAAAATCATGAAACTTCAAGGACCCAAAATCAAAAATAGAATAAATATTACACAAGATGGAAGAGATAAAATAAGGATTAAAAAAAGATTAGAGAATATGAGAGATTGCATTACCTTTCAAAGATTAAACTAGTTTAATTATGAAGAGAAGGAGATGGATCTTCTAAAGGGAGGCCATTAATTAGGTTTAGATCTAGGTTTTGGAATTTATGAAGAGGAGGGTTAGGGTTTATGGGAGGGGTTTGAGATATTATATAGGAGTGGGTTGGTTAATGGGTCATGGTAAGAGGTTTTAAAACCCATTAGGACTTAGTTTATTTTCCTAAGGTTATCATGTGAACAAAATCCTAAGTGGCATCCTAATTTTAATTAAAACCATATAATTGTCTCATTAGCCAATTAAACCCATTATCACATTAAAAATTCCCCTTTTAAATATTAAATTCCAAAAATATTAATTTCCCCATTTTAAACCCAAAATACTTTAGTTTGCAAACCAATTGCAAATTTAAATTCCCAAATTTTTGTTTAGCTCCCTTTTCAACTTAAAATCATAATTTTAATTTATTATTTGGTAATTGCAATCTCAGGGTTGTTACAGTATTACTCTTCCGTTGTATCTGGTTTAACTCCGATGTAACTTATACATTTATATAGTAGCTTCATGAACTACTATCTCTTTATTTCCGCTGCATTTATTACTCTGTGTCTGTGATCTGTGATTATTTATTTACTGTATATGTTCAGTTTTGCCAAATTTAAATTAACAACGCGGTATTTTGAATTATTCAAGTCCGACATGTGCGGATGCGAATGGTCCAAAATATCGGGTCGTTACAAGTGGTATCAGATCTTTGGTAGCTCTAGGCAAAACTTAGCATATAGGGTAAATGTATTTACGGAATCACTCTCATTCGAGTTTCAATCTCTTCCTTTGACTCAATTCCTTTGAATTTTGGAACGTTCCCCTCGGTTCCGAAATTCATTCGTGTCCTTCACTATTCGTCTTCTTTCAATTCTGGAGCACCCCATAACTCCCTTTTGAGTGATATCTATAATAGATCGGCGGTCTCGCCAATCTTCGAATGATTCGTAAAGGAGCAATATAATAGGCATTGATTTACTGGAGATTTCTGTATCCTCGGTTTACGATGCTATCTATCTCCTGCTATACCTGAATTCTATTTCTTGAGATCAAATGTTGATTTACCTCGGAATTCTGCATCGATCTTATTTTTTAAGTCACGGTCGACCCGGTTAAGGTTGGCCGTAAATTTTATAAGCTTATCCATCTCCCGATTCTGTTAATTGAATCATCTTATCTTCTGTTTCAAACTTATTTTCGAATCAAAATTCTCTTTGATTTGAGTCCATCAAATTTGAAACCCTATCCTTATTTTGAGAATTCATTCCTGTATCGTCGAGCAAAGAAATGTATTTGTAAATTAATATATAAATGTTAATATATGATGTGTTGTTTGAGTTGTTGAGGTTGATTTGGGTTTCCGATCGATTCGTCTGATCAACGCTATCGATAGGATTTCCAAAACACTTGAGCAGAGCAAGCTGACACAATATTGCTTTCAAATTTGGAAAATAAAATAAAGCTTGTATGATTTTACTATATATATAAGTATAAATTTTCTGAAATTGAATTGTTAACTGAATTGGTTGTTAGAAAGGTAATATTTGATTTTCACTATTTGTTTTGTAAATCATTGATTATTCCAACATAAAAATAAATGGAATTATAAAAGTTGGTTTATAGATTTATTTAGAAATTTAAATGGATTTAAAGTAAGAATTTGAGAATTTAATTTCCTAAAATTTCAAGCTTTGGTTTTAAATTTAAAAAAAAATGTATATTATTGAAGGTATTTTCAAATAGAAACCGTTTTCAAAGAATTTTAAAATGTTGAAATCAATGCTCTTCTCTTTGTCACTGGAAAATAATTTCGGTGATGGCGACCGCATCATCGACATTCATTTTCGAGTTTCGAAGTGGAGAAACCATTCTGTAGCTTTGCTACGGTTTTGTTTGGGAAATATTTTATTTTGAATTTCTTAAGTATGACTTGATTTATATATATATATATGGGAATATTATTTTAAATTTAATTTGATTTAATATATATAGTATATACAAAATTATCTCTAAAAGGTTTGAAATTAAACGGAAATTTAATTCTTAAAATTATGTTAAAGAATGTTTTCAATTATAAATAAAGCTAAATTTTGGATAAATATTTAAACTTGAAATAGTTGAATTTGAAAATTTTATTTGTATAGTACTAAATTGCATTTCAATATAACTTACCCAAATTATTCAGAAGTTAAAATGTAATTGGATAATATACAATATAAAATGATTTTATAAATAAAATTTGAGTGTTTGTAATAAATATTATACACTTAGATTTTAATTATAAAAAAATGCTAATAAAGATGATGGAAAAATAAGTAATTGAATGAGATGAATATAAAGTAAATTTTGTTCTGAAAGAATTAACAAATTGAATTGAATCAGCTTAATGAAATACCTTGAATTAAGATCAATTATTGAATATTAATTGATTTAAAATGAAATTTATATGATTAGAATTAACAGTTGAACTAACAAATTTAAATCGAATGACTATTTATTGATTTAATATAAATGGATTTAACCAAATTGAAAAATATAAATTAATTTAAATTGAAATTTATATGGTTTAAATATATGTAATAAGATATATTAAGTGAAATAAATTTAATAATAATTTGGAATAAAGAAGAATTAAATTTGTTGAATAAATATGATTTTATTAAATGACTATTCTAATTTATGATTTTGTTAATTAAACATAATTGGATAATAAGATAATAAATTTAGAAATAATTAAGATTGATTTCACTTAAGTGAAATCAAATGGATTAAATCAAATTATTGAATATTAGTTAATTTAAGTTGAAATTTATATGGCTTTAAATTAGTTGTTTATTTTGTTTCCAAGCCATCTTTCTTTCTGGTTGTTTCTATTCTCCTACCTCGTTCCTTTTCGGGGACGAAAAGTTTTGAGTGGGGGAGAGTGTAACGACCCGTAAATTTTAACCGTTTTAATAACGTTATTAATTGAAATTTTGCGAAATTTCAAACGATAAAATTTTAAAATATAAATTTGATATTTGGAATGCGTCTAGTTAAACATAGCAACTGGTAAATTTTCGTCCGAAAATACGAAAGTTTATTTCGCGCGTAAATTTACTTCAATTTAATCAGTTAAAAAGTGATGAAAATAAAATGTTTTCGAAACCTAAATATTTTTACATAGAAAAATTCTAAACCATCTTCTGAGCAAGACGTCATTTTTCGTTTTTCAAAATTCGGACTTCTTTAGCTCCGTCGATCTTATTTTTCTGCGTTTGTCTTGCATTTTCCGCCAGTAGAAAATTCGAATTTTTATAATTAAATCATACCATCGATATCTGTATACCGTTTTGATCGTCTTGTCATGCTGATCTTTACAGTATAATTATTTCTGTGTTTCGGTGTCCGGTTCGCGGGGAAACTGAGAAACGGCTAACCGTATTGGTTTGGCACTTCAAATCTTTGTTCATTTGATTTTTTATCTACGGGGAGAAGCCTAAAAGCCTAACAGTCATTTGCCTTTAATATCTTCGTAAACCAATGCACAAACTTTAGCTATTTCCAATGTTAACTTTACTATCCAGTTCACTTTGTTTTCGTTTTTCCCACTATCTTCTGACTTCCTATTATAACAATGAAAAGTGTTCCTCCTCCATCACACTGTGCTGTCACTTGCACCCATTCATTTCCTTTTAGCTAAAAAAAAATTTCTTGTCCTTCTTCTTTCCAGAGAAGTGTTCCGCCTTCCCCACATTTTGCGCCGTGCTTCCATTCCAGATCCGACCCTCATCCGTGTGCCGATCCATTCCCTCCGGAGCATGCGCAACCTCTTCCCACCACCACAGCTGCTCTCGTCCCACTCCCTAGATCCGAGCTTCCTCCACATCGACAGCCGTGTTACTTGTACGGCCTTCGCAGCCTTCACCTCCGCCCTCTCCTCTCCTGTATTCAACTTGTGCCCTTTCCGTATGTATGCTCAGGTGTGTATATAAGTATAGTTATATGTATGCTGCTATATGTACAAGTGTCCATATATATTGATCTTGGTTGTCTCATTTTATCACATATATATATTATAGATATTGATTTCAAATAAGATATGAGCTTGGCTTGTTTTGACATATAGGTTCTGGAAATAATATAAGTGTAGCGTACTATTGGTTAGTTTATTCTGTTTTGCAATGGTCATTTATATGTTGTTACAGTGTACCTCTTAGTAAATACTGCATATATAGTGGTCTATGTATACTATATATTGGTCGATATGTATATAATCGTACATAAATAGGAGGACTATAGATTGTTTTTTTATATTGCGTGTGTTGTATTGGGTCAGCATACACTCTCTATAACATGAATGTAGTTGTTCAATATATGCATAGCTTAGATACATTTGTTTATAAATTGCATTTGATTTCTGTTAACATTTTTTTTCTCTTTTCTCTCGAACCTTGTAAAGTCATTTATATAATGAGTATATTTATATTCGCACTGTCAGTAGTTAGACTTTGCATGAGTTGATATAGGTTTGGGTAGCTCTCTATGTTACTGTTAGTATATAAGTGCGGTATAATATATAATTTGTTGTTATATTAACTGAATATGGTTGTACAGGAAACAAAAAAAAAGTGTTTTGTTTTCTAGATATAAATTTGTGTCGAACATTGTGGAGTAGTCTGATTTATATGCGTTCTATTTTAAAATTCCAGTTTATTCTTTCTTTTATATATGTAAGTATAGGTCGTATCATAGGCATATCGGTCTGTTAGTGCGCAATTGCATGAGCTTTGTTTGGGTATATAAGCTAGTTCACTGTCACATAGAAGTGGTTCGCATTTTTTTTTTGAGGAAGCCTATACGTGTGTCGTTTACATACTTATGTCACGTTAGTTATACTTATGCTAGTTTACATAAGTCTAATATATGTTGTAATGGATGCGGGAAAATCTAATGTATGTGTATTTATATATATTATACATATAGTTTTATATAAAAGCTAGTTCCTATTTTAATCCCGGTTTTATATATATATATGGTATATAGGCTGTGTGGTGTTCCTGTTGTGTGAAATCTGTTTGTGTTATTGAGTTGTTGGTAAGCGGTCTGTAGTATATATATAGGTTACCTAATTTATACGTATAGGTTCGTTTAAGTTTTATATTCTAAGTTTTAGATACATATTATATATAGATGTATTTTAACTGAATTTTTGGGTTTAAAGAAATAACAATACAACATAATTTTTGTTTCAAATTATATCAGGCTAATTTGATCTGTTCTCATTAATTCCTCATTATCAGCTTTGTCCGTCCAATTCCTGTCAACTCTGTTTTGCTTTGGGATTCGTGCTTGGAACCATAACTTGTTTAATTGTCTATTCTCTCTTGCCTCGAAAGGTGAGCAATCACTTACGATTAATGTTCTTTTATTTATTAAATTTGATTTCAATTGAAAGGACAATTGAAATATGCTGCTATAGTGATTTACACTATTATATATGTTATTACCTGTATCAGTTCACTTGTGACATCTGACACCATTATCTGTTAATTATTTTTGCGATAATAATCCAGTTTGGTTGATATTTGATTGATTGATGATGTTTATATTGGACGTTAAATTTTTAATGTTAAAGTGATAAATAATATGCAATCGAATTGATATAGGATAGTCAACAATTTAAATTGGATCTATATGTTGAATTTGATTTGTTAATTTTGTATAATATGACCCCCTTTAAATGTTTAATTACTCGACACGTAGTAATATGGTTAACTTCACCTTGATCCATTGAATGTATGTTGTATAAAATTGATGTTGTATGAAATTGAATAATTGATATCAAATGAAGAACCGTATTAATATTAGTGTAAAAATCTTTAATCTACATGAAATAATAGTGTAGATTCTAGAAATAATTATATTAATTTGCACAAACAACAATGTGAATTAATACGATTATTTTGGGATTATTTGAATTAACTATTGGATTGTTATTGATTGTTGTTATTGCTTGTTTATTTACTTTGACACCATCCCAGTTATCACACTGCAAGTTCCCTTTGCTTTGCTTTGATTTTTAATTGAATTGGAATCAGGTTGAAATGATAAATACCCAAATGAACTTGGCCTAGGATAGAGAATTAAATATAAACCCGATTGGTCAATAATTTGATTTAAAAATAAAATAAGATTTTATTTGAATAAATAATATGGTTTTGAAATAAGGTTGAAATTTGAATTTTAATCAAAAGAAAATGTTAATATTTAATAAACCGAAACAAGATATTAAAAATGTAATTGATGAAAGAACGTTGTTTAATTTGAGAAATGATCGAATTAAGTTTTGAAATTATTTAAAAATTAGTTTAAAATTATTTAATAGTTATGTTTTGAATTTATTTAATAATTAAATAAAATTGAATTCTTGAATAAGTGAAATTTTGTTTCTTTATTAATTGAGTTTTGAAATTGTAACTAAGTAAATTAATAAGTGAAATTGAATTTCTCTAATAAGAAATAAAATGTGTTTTATTGAAATTAATGTAAGACTTGAAATGTAAAGAATTTTATTTGAGGAATTTAATTTAATGAAATTGGTAAGTTTTGATATAATGGAGTTGAACTTAAATAATTGATTTAATAAATTGGAGGTTAAAGAGAAATTGTTTTGAATGATAAATTAACTTAACGAATATTGAATGAAATCGATAAATGAAGTTAAATTGATTTGAATGTTAAATTAAATTAGTTTAAATGATTTTCGAAATGAAATTTATATACGAATTTGAATCAATATTTGAATTGTTTTAAATAGAAATTGAAATTGAATTATAAGCTTTTGAAATGGTAATTTGGAAGTTTTGAACGTAAATTATGAATTTGGAAGTTTTGAAATGTAAATTATGGAAATTGTTTTGGAAATACAAATGAAATGTTGGTTTTCAAATTCTAATTGAAATTGAGATTGATTTGGTTTTGAAATATATAAACGACCAATCGGTGTAATAATCACGAAAGTTATTAAAGAGACCGGAATCGGTTAAGGACATACTCACTGTCTAAACCGAAAACCACTTTAATAACTATACGCGGGGTGTGATCCAGAATGAAGTGGTTGGAATGATGTACGTGATGACTGAAGAAAGAGAACGATAATGGATAGCCTTGACACTTTTGTCAAATTGGAAATGACTAAAACAGGAGCCGTGCCGGGCCAAATGGAGGTCAGCTACCTCAAGCGAACACACTTCTTCGAAAACTATTCATTACTTGTTGTCGATTGGTGCACCCTTGATTTTGGGAGTGTTGTTTCGCGGTGTTGCGGTCGCTGCGGCGATGCGTTCTCACCAGTCGGGATCAGGCAAACGGTAGTTTCACTACCTTGGGTATTGCCTCATGTGCCTTGTCATACTTGTATCCCTATACGCGACCACTACGATTTGTTTTGTGTTATACCTATGGAGTACTCCCTGATATCCCACTAGTTTACGGTGGAGTTTAAAGTGCTGTATAGTCTATAACGCTTATATAAAATGTGTTAAGGGGGATAATGGTAACGCCTTAACACTATTTTGATATTTTATATTACTGATAGGCATTATCTACTTATCGTACACTACTACATAGTAGATAGTTTAATGGATCCTTAAAGGATGGTTATTCCAAACATCCTTTGAGTTACTAGTATTTCAATTGCTATTTCACTTGAGTTGGATTTATTGATATGAGAATGTTAATCCTGACTCGAGTGTTTTGTGTTTTGCTTTACGCTCGGGTCAGACTGAGTGTACCAGTATTCGAGACTCACCTTTGAAGTTGGAGCTTTGCTTGAAGATTCAGCCATCTGTTCTGCTTTCAGTATTCGATGATTCCAGTGATGTATTCTGATTTGTATCTGATGTATCGTATTACTCTTCCGTTGTATCTGGTTTAACTCCGATGTAACTTATACATTTATATAGTAGCTTCATGAACTACTATCTCTTTATTTCCGCTGCATTTATTACTCTATGTCTGTGATCTATGATTATTTATTTACTGTATATGTTCAGTTTTGCCAAATTTAAATTAACAATGCGGTATTTTGAATTATTCAAGTCTGACATGTGCGGATGCGAATGGTCCAAAATATCAGGTCGTTACATAAATGGAGTTCATAAATAAATAGGTTTTATGAAAGGAAGTTTTTATAAAATTGAAAGATATTCTTAAATGTAGTTTTATAAATAGGAAAATGACTGGATTGATGATTTAAGAATGGATTTTTATCAAGGAACTATATTATATTTTAAAGTTGGTTATTCGTGTTATTATTGCTTAAAGTTGTTTATAAATATTTACATAATTTTGAAAAGTTAATTTTTTAAATTATTAATATGGTTTGAAATTAATAATAATGATTATTAATAATATTTTGGTAATTTATCATTATTATTTGTATAGTAAAGATTAACAATTGTTTTATTCATAGTGTTATGAATTATGAATTATTATATTTTAAAAGGTTAAAAGTTAATAATTATTATTTATTTATGATGTTTATTATGAATAAACATTATTATATAATGGTGTTTTAAAGAAAGTGATTAGGACTTATTTATGATGTTTTCGCGATTCATAAATAGAGTTTTGTAAACAGACTTGGATTTTTATAAGAGGAGCTTATAAAATGGTTTGAAGATTTAAAGGAAGATTATTTACAAGGCAAAGAGGTTTATAAATAGATGGATATTTATAAACAAATTTTAGAAATGGGTTTATAGATTTATAAAAAGAGTTTATAAATAATTGCATGGTTTTATACAGGGTTTATAAATGACTTGGGAAATAATTTATAAATGGTTTATAAAGGGTTTTAGAAATTTATAATGGAGTTTATAAATGATTTTAGAATTTTATAAAAAGGAGAACTTCCTCGGTGTTTGCTAAATATACTTACACTGTTGATATAAGTATATGGATATTTTCAAAGTATTGAAAATATAAGGGTTGTGAATATGTCTTTGTAAAAATATTTTAATACAAGCATTTACAAGATGACTTTAATTAATGAAAGAGATTAATTAAGAAGGCTAGTAGTTGTTTATGTGCTTAACCATTGTTGGTTTTCCTTTGGAAATACATCCTGATTTGAATGTGTGTTTGTAACGACCTGCCTTTTTGGACGTTTTAAGCAGACACACACATCAGACTCAAACCATTCAAAATGGCAGATTGTTATGGGGTAAATAAGAAAAAGCAGAGAAAGAAAAAAAAAATACAGAATCTCGCAACGGAAGGACAAAATATAATAATCAAATAAACAGTTTCATGAAGCTGTTACAAATAACATTGATTAAACTTTTATAATACAGATCAGAGTTACATACAACAAGAATAATGATAAATAAATGCAGCGGAATAACATGATGTAGTGGAATAAATATAATACATAATAATAGTACAAAATCTTCATCTTCATCCTCCAGAAAGCAGTCTTCGATAGACTGAAAAGCTCAGACTGACCCGAGCGAATTGAAAAGACAAAACACTTGAGTCAGAACTAAAAGATCTTATGTAAGTTAAATCAAAAGTAAATAAATATGAGTGTAACGCGTCGGAGATGTTTACGGGGTTTGACATCTTCTATCCAGTGTCTAACGTGAGTGCAATAACTTAAGAGATGATCGAGATTTCCACCTCCTAAGGGTCTGTTAAACTATCTACTATGCAGTACAATACGCTATTATAATAGTGTCTACAGTAAAGTAACGATTAAAATAGCGTTAAGGCATTTCCCATATCCCCCTTAACACATTTTTATATATATTCCCATAGTCTATATTGTACCGTTCGCTCCTTCGTGAGGTTTACCCAGAGAGCACTCCATAGGTATGGTATAAAACAAACACGTAGAAGGCGCGATAGGGCATGTGAACACGACACTCGAGGCAATGCCAGGGTAGATATACCAATTTCACTCCCGGACTGGTGGTAACGCATAACAGCTACTACCTCCCACCTCGGAACACACTCCCATAATCAATATCAAGGGGTGGCCACCAAATCAATCATAAAGTCAAAATATAGTATCGAAGAAATGTGCCCGATAGGAGGAATGACCTCACTTGGCCCGGTATAGCTCTTGTTTCAGTCACATCTAAGCTGACTCACGGGAGTCAGGGTCACGTAAATACCTCATACAGAATCGTTCGCCAAACCATCCTACTTCATTTCTGGAATCTCCACCACGTACACGGTTGTTAAAGTGGTTTTTGGTATTGGTAGAGAGTATGACAATATCCGATCCCGGTCTCTTTAACAACCAAACGCTTATTTCACACCGGATGGTTCTTTTACATTTCAAAAAAATCAATTCACAATTTATATCAAAGTATCATATTCGATTACAAATCATATCTCTTTCGAATTTATATTCACTTTTGAAACTATATTCACTTTCAAAAATCATATTTACCTTTGAAATTATCGATAAGATAGGTTAACTAAATACTCATTCCAAAACCATCATATTTACTCAAATATGTCATTTCACAAAAGGTACCAATTCCAAATTCCAACTTAGGTTGTATCATCATCAATGATTTAAATATAAATACTTCAACTTTACACAGTCTGAAATTTAGAAATAGTTTAGATAGTTTAAAATAGTTTTAAATAGATTAAAACAGATTAATATAGTTTAAAATAGGTTAAAATGGATTAATATTGTTTAAATAGATTAAAATATATTAAATAGATTTAAAATATATTTAATAGATTTAATAGATTTAAAATATATTAAATAGATTTAAAATAGATTAAATAGATTTAAAATAGATTAAATTATATTAAATAGATTTAAAATAGATTAAATAAATTTAATTAGTTTAAAATAGGTAAAATAGATCAAATTGGATTAAATAGGTTATAATAGATTAAAATAAATTAAAATAGTTTAAATTGATTAAAATAGTTAATTTAAATAAATAGTTTAAAATAGTTAATTTAATTAAAATAGTTTAAATTAGTTTAAAATAGATTTCAAAGTTATATCCAAACATTTCAATAACTCAATTCCGATAAATTCATTTATATTTGACACTACAACTTTGAAATTCAAATTTAAATTGTAACGACCCGATATTTTCAACCATTCGCATCCATTAAAAGTGTATAGGCAGACACTCATGCCGGAGTTGAATTGCTCAAAATACCGCGTTGTAAATAAAATTTGGCAAATCTCAGAATATACAGTAAATAAATATAATCACAGATTACAGACACAGAGTAAAATAATGCAGCGGAAGTAAAAGAAATAGTAGTTCATGAAGCTACTATCTAAATATGTCAGAGTTACATAAGATACAACAGAAGAAATAGAGTACAACAAAAGTCTCAATAAAATAACCAAGTACAAGCTGAGTAGAACAACGGAATTGAAATAGATAGGACATGACAAGCAGATAATCTCCAGCGATTCAAATCTCCAAGAGAGTGGAAATCCAAATCTGTGAATAACTCAGGCTGACCCGAGCGTAAAGCAAAACACAAAACACTCGAGTCAGGACAATATATACTTATATAATGTAAACCAACTCAAGTGAACTGTAATAAAGGTACAAGTAACTTAGAAGATGCTTGGGACCGCCCATCCTCTAAGGATCCGTTAAAATATCTACTATGTAGTAATATTCGCTATTATAATAGTGTCTAAATAAGTAAAGTATAATCATATAGAAAATAGCGTTAAGGGGATGGAGAACCTTAACGCGGTCGGATCTTAAAATCATAATCTTAGTAAAGCTCGATATGGTAGGTGACACGACACAACTAGGCAATGCCAGGGTAGATATACCAATTACGCACACGGACTGATGGATACGCATAGCAGCCACTATCGTTCCACCTCGAACAACACTCCCAAATCAGAGGATGGCCATCTAATCAATCACAAGTAAGAGTATAATATCGAAGAAATGTGGCCAAGAAGAGGTGCTACCTCACTGGTCCGAGATCGCTCCTGTTTTAGCCACCTTATGCCAACTCACGGGAGTTGGGTCCACGTAACATACCTTAAGAACGTCACCACCATCCTACTTCATTCTGGAATCTCCACCGCGTACATGGTTGTCAAAGTGGTTTTCGGTATCGACAGAGAGTATGTCCATATCCGATCCCGGTCTCTTTGCCAACCAATCATTATTATAACCCATGGTTATAACTTTTTAAAACAATACTTTACTTCAAAATAAAATATCATTTCAAACCATATCTTTATCAAAATAAAGATTAAATCAATTCTAAACCATTTCCATATATTTAAATTTTCATATCATTTCAAAACTTCATTTCAAATCATTTTAATATAATAAAGTATCATATCCTTACAAAACTTCATTTCAAATCATTTTAATAAAATAAAATATCCTATCAGTTCAAATCCAAATATTCAACTTTAAATACCTTTTAAATTCAAAGATATCGTTCATTTACTATCATTTCAAATCACCTTTAAATAGTTTATATTCCAATCAAATAATTCATTTAAACCTTTTAAAAGTGTAATTATTATATTTTCAAATCAAGTATTCAATTTCCAAAGTTTCAAACCATTCTGAGTTCGTTTACTAAGTCAAAAACCCTAATATTAAAATTTCAGCATTTCACAGCATTTAAAAACAACTGCTATAAGTTATATTTGAAAACATTTTTAATTCAGCAAAGACAGCACTTAAAACTGCTGTTAAAACTCAGTTTTAGTTGAATTATAGTTCAAAACAGAAAAGACAGCATTTCAGAAGTACTGCGGTAGTTCAGATTTCAAAATAAGGGTTAAATTTGGTTTCAGCAAAGACTGCAGACCATTATAGCATTTCCAGAGAATGCTATAATAGGCCTGAGTTCAATATTAGCCTATAAGTTCAACTACAGCAACTACAGCATTTCAGAAATGCTGTAATAGCTCTTTTTACACAATTTTAGTTCAAAACAGAATCTATAGCATTTCTGAATGCTATTAAAAGTAGATTTCAGGTGTTAGCGTATTTCCAGCAATTAAATAACTTTGATTTAAACACATAAACATTTTAAAAATCATATTTTAACATTTAAAATGTTCATTTACATATCATTTAACATATATCTTTTTCACAATAAATTTCTTATAATTAAATCCAATTTTCAACAATTTACTTAATAAGTTTAAGTGTAAAAGTTCCAATTCTTCACATTTCAACAAATAGACTTAACACTTCAAATTTAAATTACCATTTCACAATTTAACAAAATTTCCAATTTTATTTAATTAACTTAAACCTTTAATTAAAACCAAATTTCACATTTCCTAGTCAAGTTATATTTTAAAAGATCACTTTTAAACATTCATTTATTTAACCACTTAAATTCATAGAAAAATCAATAATACTTTAATAAATCACTTAAATTCAAATTTAATCAAATTATCATATTTACCATTTCCAAATAAAATTTAATATCCATTTTATTTATATAACTTAAATATCATTTTTAACCAAAATTCCAAATTTCCAACTTAAGTTATATTTCAAAAATCCAGTTAAACCATTCATTAATTACATTTTTAACACATGGAAAAAAAATCATAATTTCTTTATTTTAAAACATTTCAAAATCTATTTAAAACAAATTTCATAAATTTATAATTTTTTTAAAATACTTAAAAATATCCAAAACACTTTATAAAATAACCACGGGCCTGTATATAATTTTCTAACCTAGGTCAAGTGATACGGATATGTATCATTTCAATCCGCAGTTAAAAAAAAAGAAAAATTCGGGTTCTATCATTTCAAACCCGCAATCCCAAGTTAAAATAAATAAATAAAAATCGTTCAGGCCTATCATTTCAGCCCATAACGATTTTTCCTATTCTAAAGTCCGTTCGGGTATGTATCATTTCAACCCATAGTGATTCTAGTCTACAGGGAACTTGCAGTGTGATAAACTGATATAAATAAACAGAATAACATAAAACAACAGCAACATATCATATAACAGGTGTAATAACAGGTGTGAACATCATATGATAATAATATAAGCATATATAACATGATAATATACATTACAGATTCAAATGGTGTCGGTTTATCAGTTATATAGGTACATATTGTCTGGTGAGAATAACTCACTTGTTTAAGCTGTAGATGACGACCAAACACACAACACAGAATCTTTGAAGGCACGACAACATGAATATGGTTTGAGAGTGGAGAGCCAAATATAATTGCCTTGTATACATATAAACAAAACAAGACAATGTATACATAAATATGTAACACAAAACAATATCGAAATGACTTGAAATAAAAAGCAACAGAGGGCAAAGTGATTCGACCTTTCTTTAACCATTCAAGAGCTTGACCAAGGGGATCTTTTGATCAGCCATAGCTGGACATAATCTCAGGTTATGGCATCAAAATAGCATGGCAACAAGGAGATGATGATGGTAGGAGTTACATATGAATAAGACAAAGGGTCAAGGCAAAATAAGTGGAGTTTTGGTGCATTTTTGGCTCATCCAAAGGCAAGTGGGGCTCGGCCCTTGCATGGTTCAGGTCTGGACAGTAGATGGAGGGGTGTGGGGAGGTCCGGAAAAGGTGGTGGTGGCGGCCAAGGTGGTGGATGAAGGTGGTGAAGTAATAGTGGTGACTAGTGCATTGTTTTGGAGTTTTTTTGACATTGTTTTGGGGTGTAGGCTCATCTAGATGGCCATGGCCTGATCTGGTCAGAGGGGATTGGAGGAGGAGCTGGTGCAGATGATGGTGGAAAAGGTGTTGGAGGTGGTGGCCGTGGCTATGGAGAAGAGGCCATGCAAATAGAAGAGAGAAACAAGGCAAAATAGCATAGAAAAAGTAAGAAAAAGTAGAAAGAAGAGAGGGATTTACCAAATTTTTTTGCAAGATGGAGGCCATGATTTTTTTTAGGATTTAGGAGCTTTGAAAATTCGTGAATAACATGAGGAAGTCGGCTGAAAAAGATTGGGGGAATAGAACAGCAAAAATAAAATAAAAGATGTATTGATTGAAAAAGAAACGGTAGAATTCAAAAGGACTAAGCACACAAAAGGTATCAAACTCTTCATATATCTTTAATTCCTTTTTATAACTTTATATTTCTGGAAATGATAATAATCCCAGATAAAATTTCGAAATTTTATCAAAATATAATAATTTATATAAATATTTATCAATTATATAAAGTTAAATTAAGAAAATAGCTAAAATAGTAAACTAGTCTAGAAAATTTGGAATTGAATAGAATAAATTTTTAGAAAATTCATATGAGATTGTAATATATTTTTAAACATAAATAATAACATGAAATAAAAATATATTCACAAAATAAACATTTAAAATTTAATTTACATATAATTTCTAATGAAGAAAATAGCAGAAAATAGGAAAACGACCTTTTAAAAATAGGAAATCATCATAGTAAATTTTGGAAAAATTCTATTATCATTTTTAAAATATTTAGAGATGGAAATATACATAAATAAACATATTGACACATATTAAAATAAAATATAAGAAAGAAAATATGATTTATAAAATTTAAAATAGGCAAAATTGCACAATAAAACAAATTATACTAAAAATTGAAATGTACATAACTTTTACATTTTAACTCCGTTTTCAACGAAACAAAAAGTAGTGTTTAAGTTATTACATCTATTTTTATAATAAAAGATGAAATTTATAATTTCAAACTTTTAAATTTTTAAGTTTAAAAGTCAAAGTTTGACTATTTTAACCAAAATTCACATTTTCTGGAAATATAAAATTTAGTCATATTTGGAATTCTAATCCACATACAAAATCAAAGTTTTTATATTTACAATAACAAAATTTATTCTTTTCATAAATAAAGCTTTTAAATCTGGAAATCAATTTAAAAATAATTGTAAAATACAGGGTTGTTACATAAATCCTTTGAACAATTCATCAAATCAATTCCAATTTCAACCTTCAACACTTGGATTATCCAAAAATAATTCAGTTTATATAAATCAATTTCAATTTCAAAATGCCAGTTAACTGAATTCAAAATTTAAGGAATTAAAAATCATTTAATTTAACCAACCCGGTGTCCGTATATAATTTTCTACCCTAAGATCAAGTGATACGGATGTTTATCATTTCAATCCGCAATTTAAATTTTACGGTTATATATCATTTCAAACCGCAATCCCAAATTAAATAAAAATCCATAAAATCGCTCGAGTCTATCATTTCAACCCATAACGATTAAATAAATTTTATTAGTTTAAAATTAGTAAAATAGATTAAATTGGGTTAAATAGGTTATAATAGATTAAATAAATTAAAATAGTATTAAATTGATTAAAATAGTTTAAATTAATTTAAAGTAGATTTCAAAGTTATATCCAAACATTTTCAGTAACTAAATTCCAATAAATTCATTTACATTTGACACTTCAACTTTGAAATTTCATTTTAAATCCTTTGAACAATTCATTAGATCAATTCTAATTTCAGCATTTACACTTTGATTATAAAAAATAATCCAGTTTATATAAATACATCTCTATTTCAAAATGCCAGTTAACTGAATTCAAAATTTAAAGATTTAAAAATCATTTAATTTAACCAATCCGGTGTCCGTATATAATTTTCTACCCTAGGGTCAAGTAATATAGATATTTATCATTTCAATCCGCCGTTTACAAATTTACGGTTATATATCATTTCAAACCGCAATCCCGAATTTAATAAAATCCATAAAATCGCTCGAGTCTATCATTTCTACCCATAATGATTTTTCCCTAATCTATAGATCGTTCGGGGATGTATCATTTCAACCCATAGGGAACTTGCAGTGTTATAACAATATAAAAATACAACATCCAGTCATCCAATATCAACAATTAAACATCCATCACAATCATCATCCAAATCAACCAATAAACATCAATAGATAACTGATTATCTTTAACAGGTATTAAATTGACAATTAAATTAAACGATGATTAAATGCAATAAAAGTCAAATTTAACCAGAACAATAATTTAAACATACCAAACATCTTAATTTCTAATCACATCATAAATTTAATTTAGCTAACATAAGAAAATTTAGTAGTTGTGAGTGGGTTAAGACACTCACCTTCGATTTCAAATCGATTTGAAATCCAAAATAGGGCACAAATTTGAACAGTCTCAGAGTTCTCCAAACCAGTTTTAAAATGTCCGAAATTCTAATACGATCCCAACAGAGAAAACAGCGCGTGAATCCGAGCTCGTATGCAAAAGTTATTAACGTTAGAAGATTGGAAAATTTCGACTTCAGGTTTTACTTTGAGTCGCCGCCTCAATTACCCGGTGCTTGCTCTGAGTTTTTGCCAAAATGACCCGAGACCCGAGTCATTTGGCTCCTGACCCGAAGTCGCTCTAGGGTTTTCGCCTCTAGAACTCGAAGCGTGTACAGATCACCTTGTTTGGCATTGAACTCTCTCTGACCCCAAGTCGCTGCCAGGTTTTCGCCTCTGAAACTCTAAGTGAACCTCTTCCCGACTCGAAGTAAACCTGGAGCAATTTTTTTTTCTTTTTTCTTTTGGAAATTAGGTTTTGAAATTTGGGAATTAGGTTTGATGTTCAGATGTTTGAGAAGGAGGAAGGAGTTGAAATTGTACGTACTGAAATGAGAATATGAGGAACAACTAGGGTTTATAACGAGTTATTTATAGGTATAGCTGAAATAGAAAAGAATGGACCAGATCGATTTGGATTGGAACGATAAACGACCTAAAAAGCCTGTTCTGTCTCCGGAACGAAAATGGGTCATCCCATATATCAAAATAGATGTTTTAGATAATTTAAACTCAATGGAACAGGTTTCAAGTCCAAATTCCATCGTATGAAGAAGTTAGTTTGAAAATTAGTTTATTCCAAATTGATTTCAATTGAATTTTATTAAATTGATTTCTACGCGTTTTGAGCCCGTACGATCAAAGGACAAGTATGATCGCTACGAAACTTGAAACCTTACAATAATTCACCGTTACGGATCCGATGAAACTGGTTTCGTCGAAATCCGAGACAGTTGCCAAAATGGCTATTTTCACGTTAATTAAATAAATTAATATTAAATTAATTAAATCACTTTTTAATTTCAAATTTAATAACTAACAATTTTCATCATTTTTGATTACTTGGACATTTACAATAATTTAAATCAATTTTACATATCAATTCATTGTTAAATCTTACACCAGTTACAGTGTTCAATTTCAGTTGTACTTAAATCCCATAAATTAAAATTAAATTCCAATAAATTGTTCTGGTTTGATTTCAGTTCTTTTTTTTCAATCAATCATTACTCTACAGACATAGTTAACATTTGTTTATATCTTGTCACACTAACATTCTACAATTATCATCTTAGTTTTCATTAACGTAGTATTTAATTACATTTAATTGCAATAAATCCATTATTATAACTTAAATTCCAATAAATTGATCAAACTTGATTCCAATTCATTTTATTCAATCAGTCGTCATATTATGAATAAAATTTACATTGGGTTACATCTTATTAAATTTATATTCTACAATTATCAATTTAATCTACATTAACTGCACTAATTAAGTGAATTAATTGCAATTGATTTCAAATTAAATTTAACAGACTAAATAAATAGGTAACTTATAATAATTGTCACCATTAACTTTTAATTACATCTTATAGGTTATTATCCACAAAAAGTGTTATAATTTGTAACAACCCGCATATCTATCGATTTTATATTTAAATATTTTATCGTTAGTCGGATGTTAGTCCGAAAAGCTACTTTTTGCATACGGTCAAAATATGACTCGAGACCACCCCCATTGAGTTCAAAATGACGTTTGCGATCTTTTTGAGTGTAAACTTCGATATGTTTGGAGATAGTGAAATTTTCGTCACTTTTCCCACTTGTGACTTTGGTTGGGACTGCACCTTCTTAATTCAGCCCAACCCTCTTTCTCATTTGTTCAAACACTTCAAGCGTTGTCAAAAATGGTGGTGGGAAAGAGAAATTAAAACTCCCAACTCAAATTCTATTGCAAATCCGAGATTCAACATCAAATTCAAGTAGAAGATTGTGGATTCAAGCTTTGGATTGCTTCTCCTTGCTTTCAATCTTCATCTTCATCAATTTCGTGGAAAAGGTGAGATTTTTAATCTCACATCTCGCCTATAACTGTCATTGGGTTGTTGGAAATGACTTCCTATCACTTTAGCATTAATGTTTGCAACTGGTTCGGATTGAATTGGTGAGAAACTCAAGTTTCAGTGCTGTTTGCAAAATTCTGGCCCTAGGTCGTTCTGCCCTCCTTAGGTCGGCCAGGCTGCTAGCTCGCGTGTTGAAAAGTCTTCACTTTCTTAGGTCGTTCATGAGTTAGGACTTAGGTCGCTTGCGTGCTTAGGTCGTTCTGGCTTAGGTCGTAGGGAAATAAGTCGTAGGTCGAAACAGCTTTAAGTCTTAGGTCGTTGCCGACCTAAAATTCCAAGGCAAACCACTAAGTCGCTCGAATTTTGTTAAGTCTTAGGTCGTTGCCGACCTATAATCTCCAAGCAAAACGTTAGGTCGTTGCCGACCTATAATCTCCAAGCAAAACGTTAGGTCGTTGCCGACCTATAATCTCCAAGCAAAACGTTAGGTCGTTGCCGACCTATAATCCCCCAGGCAAACTTTAGGTCGCTCGCACTGGCTTATCTCGTAGGTCGTCTCCGACCTAAGCTTCTTTTCCATAAGTCGTTCGCGAGTCAAATGTTAGGTCGTCTCCGACCTAACGCCCTCGTCACCTTAGGTCGTAGCTCGTAAGTCGCTCGACCCTGCTAAGTCTTTAAGTCGCTCGAGTAGGTCGGTCAGTATATCTCGTAGGTCGTCTCCAACTTATCCTCCAGTTAAGTCGTTCGACCCTCTAGGTCGTTCGAGTTAGGTCGTTGGACCATTTACCTTAGGTCGCTTGACCTTAAGTCGTAGGTCGTCTCCGACCTATGCCCCACTAAGTCGCATCCCACTTAGGTCGCAGGACTCTTTAAGTCGTAGGTCGTCGCCGACCTTACACTTGGTCTTTTTAGTTCGCGATTTCCTTAGGTCGTATGACCTATTTTTCCTTAGGTCGCTGGACCGCTTGCCTTCACTAGGTCGTACCCCGTATTACTCTGCGTAGGCAATCTCTTCTGAAAAACATTTATCAGAATTTCTACTTTGATGGTTTTGGGATTGACTTCTTTGGACTTTACTCACGTCTTCGAACGTGAATTGATTTGTTTCTACAATCGTTTTATGACTTGTCACTTTAAAGATATATGAAGGTTTCAATACTAATAGTAAATATCAAAACTCTTTCATCAAAGCGATTTCAACACTATTTTAAATATCAAAAGTTCGTTTTCTCAAACCGATTTTCAATCTACTAGTATATACAAGCCTTTACTTCACTCGAATGAGAAATCGACTTAAACGACTTAGTAAAACGAGTGGTATGAAACGCTTGCGTTCACTTCGTCGGTTAGCTCTTGGACTTGTTCGATTGAACCCTTTTGTGATAATTTCCTAGTGAAGATCTACAGTTTGTTCGTAAATATTTAAGTTAAGCAAGTGGTTATAGGACATGAAGCTAAACTCATATATTTACTAGCTTAGTGTGATTGACACTTCCTTATGATCATGACGATCATTCTTGTGATTTAGACTAGCGATTGAGCGATGTCTCTTCGTCCGTGTGTTCGGACTTGCCTTCGGGCCATCCGTGTGTTCGGAAAAATTAAATGGATAGCTTCCATGAGATAGCTTCTCGTCCGTGTGTTCGGACTTCCCCCTTTTAGTGATTTCTGGATTTCGTGTGTTGATTTCTGGGATTTGTTCTGGATTTCGTGTGTTGATTTCTGGATTTAGTGCTTCACCAACTTTTGTGGTTTTCATTGATATGATATCAGTTTTTGTGTATTGGTGAATTTGTGTGTCATTACCTTTTTATGTGTTTGGATCTTTGAGAAGATTCTTGTGACATTGATTAATCCCTTGTTGATTATCATTTACATACTTATAGTAGTATGCCATCATGATTATTATATGTTTATGCCATACCCCTTATCCTATATCATGTCATCTGATATTTATAGTTAGACTGATCCGTTTATTATTTTCTTATAAATAATACTCGGGTCAGACCGAGATGTTACAGGTGCTTCTGCTTGACTTCTCTTCTGGATTACTCTGACTTTTGGCTAACTACATAGATTAGTAGTTTTTGGTTGTACACCTTTGAGATATAGACTCTATGTTATGTACTTATTCTTTTGTATAGCACGTGATGCTATTCTTTTGTATTATAGTGGATCTTTCTGACCACTACTCTGATGTACACTTTCATGTGTTATATATTTATTCATATCTTCTTCCGCCTTTGTGATATGGATGTCTGTGACTGATTTATGTTATGACTATTTCTATGTTTGTTTCCGAAGATTATATATAGCCACCGTGTGATAGCTTTGTGTTTGTATCGGTATGTCGGATTTCCTCCTTAAAAGATATGCATTCTATTCTATCTGACGTATCGGTGCTCGCACAAAGAAGTTACATGGATGGTCGCTCCTCCACAGCCTTATTCTCCGTGCTAATTGACAGCACTACATCGTAGTGTTCTTGGTTAGCGTGGGTATAGAGGTGGGGCGTCACATAATTACTACCACAACACTAATTTTTATCAATTGCAATTAATTACATTCTATTTCATAAATTTATACATATTTAGATTATCAATTACACCTTTTACAGTTATCGTCTTACTCACATTACGTAACATTTAATGACATTCAATTTCAATTGATTTAAATAAATTGGTAACAAATAACAATTGTCACCACTTCTATATTTAATCACATTTGTATGTCTGTTATCTACACACAAATGTTATATTTATTTACACAACGCTAATTTTATTCAATTTCACTTTATTACTTACTAATTCATTAATTAATTCAACATCTAAATTATCAATTACTCACTTAATCCAATTATCAAATAACACACACATTATTACAATTAATTTACAATCTATAACCAATTATAACTATTTAAATCATTTCAATTAATAAGAATAACATTTAGAGCAGTTATCCATTACCTTAAATTAATACTATTACATTTCATTCCCATTATATTCATATTATTTAATCAAATTTTTTTATTTCTTCCAAAATTAAATCACAAAACCTTATTAAATTAACTACTTTTAATTATCGAAAATTACGGGTCGTTACACTCTCCCCCACTCAAAACTTTTCATCCTCGAAAAGGGAAAGAAGCAATTAAGAAATTAATATATGGGGGAATTAGGGAAAAGGACAAACTTTGACAAAAAATTAGTCTAAAGGACACCAAGTTTTATTTTTTGACTGAAGGACAAACTTTGAAAAAAATTAGATTGAAGGACAATACTAGTTCTAACTAGCATTATATTCAGTTTTTACACTATACAAAATGCTAGATAGACTAGCATTATATTCAGTTTTTACACTATACAAAATGTTAGTTCTAACTAGTATTGTCCTTCAGCCTAATTTTTTTCAAAGTTTGTCCTTCAGCCCAAAGATGAAACTTGATGTCCTTCAACCTTAATTTATTTCAAAGCTTGTCCTTATACCTATTTTCCACTTAATATATCTTATTCAAAATATTAAATTTATAAACAATCAATTTACATAATTAAATAATTTAAATAAAATATATCACTTTAAAATAATTAAATCCTTGTTATATTCAAGTTAACAAAGTTTGGAAGACATTTCACAAAATTTTCTACGTCCAAAATTCATGGAAAATTTTGGCAGAGTCTCCTTTGTACGGAGAGGTCTGGGAGAATTAAAAATATCAATAATAATAATATATATCATATTTTTCAAGTTAAAATATCCCAAACCACGAGAAAACGGTATAATATCGCTAAAAAACCGTAATCCGAAAATGCACCTATTTGTCGGGCAAACAAACGCTTAATTTATGAAACCAAAAGCAGTAGCAATTGCTTCCATAGCCTGTGTTTCACTTGTATAATCCAAAGAGGCAATTATTATATAAAAGAGAAATATTTTAAGTTGTTTCCACTAATAACAACAAAACAACACAACATAAAATAGTCATAAGTAACAAAACCATACAATCATCATATGCAATCAAAACAATTCTACCATACATCCATAGCAATCAAAACAAAGGGTTTGTTTGGGTTCAGAAGCTTTTAATCGTATAAAATGATATATAAACTACTAAGTATACCGTACACTCAACAGTCTTAGATAAAACTCAATAGATCATTTGTACATCCTACACAATAGAAGTATCATTTCCAAACCAATCTATAAGCCAACAAACAAAGAATTCAACACATTTTTAAGTTTACTCTATTTATCTTTTTTTTCACATCATTTATTGTCCATTTTTTTCATATAATGATTTTCTTTAGTTCCCGTTCATTACTTACAAAATTTTAATTCATTCATGTAAGGCTTATTTCATTAATTTACATTCTTTACTTTCATAAATTATATCCATTTCAATTATTTGGATCATAAATGAATACATTATTGAAGTATTGTATACATTTTATTTCAGTTTACTTCACATTTACAATTTAGTTTGGTTTCCCCTTTTTTTCATCATTTACTTTTCTTTTCTCATTCATAAAATGTTCATTTTCATTAAATTACACTTCATTATTACTTACAAAAGTTCATTTCTCCTTTATTCATACAGTGTCATTTTCTTTCATTTTGTTACTTTACATTCATTGCTTAAATAAGTTATTTTTATTTCAATTATTGGATTATACATTACTAGGTAAGTTTCTTTACAACTAATTCACCATTTATAGATTATTTCTTTTTCACATTCATTCTTCCATATAAAGTATTATTGAATATTAACTCCATTTCTAAATCTTTTCCAATGTTTTCTGAAGTTATATTCATTCAATCTATATAGTATTAATTTAATTATAAATGGCTTCAATATTAATCCAAGTTTATAATTATTACCTACAGTATTCACCTTTTATTATTCAATCTGATTATAAATAGCTTAAATTGTTAACCTAAGTTTATAATCATTTTTCTTACATTATTTACTTTTATTACATTTAATTAGTAGCATTTCAAACTATTAACTTTAGTTTATTACAATTTATAACATTAGAATTCTTATTTATTGAAATAATTCTATTGAACACTTTCATTACCATAAGTTTACTTGTATGATATTCTATTACATATCCTTATTAACATTACAACCTTTACATTTTGGTAAGTTATATATATATATATGTGTGTGTGTGTGTATGTGTGTGTGTGTCTTTTAGAATGCAATTGAATATTACCCAAGTTTCTCTTATATATTTAGTGAACAAAATGTTCAAAAGTTACCATTCCTTATTTTCATTTCCTTTTTATTTACAGTTTTCAAAATTTCAGTTTCTTACCTATTTCATTAATCATTTTAACATCAAACTTTCTTATTTTCATTTCAGAAGTTTCAAATTATTACTATAGTCAAAATTCCATTTATTACAATGATTTCAATTTCTAATTTACAGAAACTTAAAAACTAAACAACCGGGTTTCATTTCAATTATTTTAAAATAATAATATATATAATAATATCTTTTATATATATCAAATCATAATTGGAATTCAAAAATTAAGATTAATTTATCAAAACAATTGTGCAGTAAAACTACTACAGCAGTCTTCCCCCTTTGAAACTCGAAAATGAACGTCGATGATGCGTGCACTCATCACCGAAATTATTTTTCAGCGACAGATGTAACGACCCCAGATTTTAAATTTATTTAAATTAATAATTTATTGAATTTTTGAGTTAAATTTTATAACTAAATAAATTTTTGAATTAAATTTGTGATAATAATAAAGTGATTACACTACAATAATTCAAACAACAAGAAACAAAGTATAAAAACACAAGTGTATATACAACATAACTTTTACATTTGTAAACAAAGCATAAATTAAAGCAAGAGAACAAGACCTGACAAACACATGTATATGGAGTACAAGCTAAAGTATATAAATAAACAAAGTAAGCAACTTCAACAAAATGAAGAGCCGAAACAAAGCAAGGTCAGGCAATATAAAAAGAGAAGATAAAAATAAAAACATCTTTTGTACAACTAAGATAAGCAAGGAAGACATCTGGTACATTAGCATTTAATGCTTTCCACCCTAGCACAAAACAAAGCCTGTTCGCAAATGCTTTCAGCCCCCAAACTTCATAAAAAAATCTCTGGCCATATTAGTACTAGAGAAGAAAAATATATCCTGATGTACAAACCACATTATCACCTTGTATAAAATATATACATCACTGCAAGCTTCTTTTCCATATATTGTCATCAGTTCGTCCATAAGCTATGCAAAACTGAAGTGAATATATTTTCAAACTTAAACAAGAAAAACTTCAACTTAAAACAACTTGAACCAATTCGAATCAGAGGTCAAAAGAGGAGCTACAGTTAGTAAAATGTCAAGCCTGGTTTACCATTTCAAGCTTCCCTGTTCCAAACTTTTAATAGGTGAGAAACTCTTCTTATTTACCTGTGAGTAACATTTTTTGTTAAAACTACTTAAGTATATGTTGGTTACATGTTTACATCTGGGCATAGCTAGGTTATGTGATTACTTGAGTAGTTGTAAATGTATGTGTGTACATGATTATATCTGTAGCTCCTCTGCCTGTTTTCAAATTTCAGTTTTGATTCAAGAAAATGATATCTCTCGTTTTAGTCTGTGATAAGTATTGAGTTTAAACAAAATTTGTATGTTTTAACATAGTGTAGTTTTTAAAAGTTTATTTAAGCTAAAATACAATTTAAATATCACTGGAATCTTATAAACGACAGGAAAACTTAAATAGTGAGCAAAATTCAAACATTTTAAATTGTTGTTTCAGGATCACAGATTGAATCTCTACACTGTAACATGATTTTTAAAACAAACATCACCATTTTTAAGATAGTATTTAAGGAGCAGTTTTGGGTAGAACAAAATTGTGTTTTCGTCGATCTTTGGGTGATCACGTCGACTGGAATGCTTGGCGTTCTTTGTGATGATGGAGTAGTGAACGGAGATGCCGGCAAAAATAGTGGATGGCGTTGTAGTTCGTCGTGGTGGCAACGACGACGAGATCTTTTCTATAAACCTAGTTTTTGACATAGGTACATTTTGGTCTCGTTCGAATGCCACAGGGGATCGAGTTCGACCGGTGTTTGGGGATGCGTAGAGTGGAAGTAGGCGAAGGCTTGGCCGGAGTTTCAGGTTTTCTGGTGGACAGGGCTGCGAAGTCGAGGTGATGACAGGCTTTTGTGTTTGGTCGCGAGTTTGGTTCCAGGCTTCGATTTATTCGAATTTGGGTTCGAGTGGTACTGGAGGGAAACTGGTGGTTGGGATCGGAGCTGGGGGTGATGTTCGACTTACTCGTCGATGTGGTGATGATCGGAGGCGTCGATCTTTGGTGTACACGTGCACGTGCACGTTGGTGTCAGGTGGTGTTTGAGACGTTGGGGAAGAAGGATATCTGCTCGGGGTCGAACCCGTGAAATCTGCCGTTTAACTCGAAGTAGCTGATGAAGGTGGGAGACTCGTAGTCACGCTCGAGTGAAATAAGGAAAGTCTCGGGTTTTATGTTTCCAGATTTGAACTTTAACAAAATTTAGTTAAATAAATTTCTAAAATTATTCCTTTTTATAAACGATAATGTTATTGTTCGTTTATAAGTTTATTGTTAAGTCAAAGATGATTTAAATTAATAAGGTAATTAAAGAGTGATTTATTTAATTTATAAATAAATAATTTAGATGTATTTATAAAAATAGAAATGATTTAAAGATTTAAGTGAATTAATCCAAGGAAAATTTCTTAAGAAAACAATTAAGGAAATATTAGTAGTTAATAAGAATGATTAACTAGGGATTTTTAAGTAATTAAAATATTGTGATAAGCCTTGATAATTAAATTTATTTATTTAAGATAATCAATTGAAATTGTTAATTACTTAATGAAAATAAATTAAGGGGTTAATTAAATCATGTAAATGGTTTAAAGGATAACTTGATTAATATGATAAATTAAGAAAAATTTAATTAATTAAAGTGTTTGATAAATTAATCTATATGAAATGATTTATAAATTGATAAGTCAAGATTTGATAATTAATTCATAAGTAATAAATTTACTTGGAAATAAATTGAATAAATTTGGATTAAACGATTTATTAATCCTGCTTATAAATGATTATTGGATGTTTGACCTTACTTGTGGATGTTTGGATTCTATTAGATGATTTGATTGTTTGATATCCTTGATAGATGATGCTTTGTGATACATCCTGATTTATGTTGTGATCTGTAGTTTACTTATCTGTGACCTTTATATATCTATGATCTGTGAATGAACGATAAGCGTTGTTCTTATACCGCTTATCGAATTATATTTCTGTATTCTGATCTGTGATGATTGTATGATGTGCACTATTGTGTGTAAAACCCCTGGACTACACTTTTACACACACAAATATGGATTTCACGTGGAAATCGGTTAAGTCACAGATAATTTAAATTTGATGTTTTTGAAATTGAAATTTTAATTTCAATTGATTTTGAAATTTGAAATTTGGGTTTAAAATAAAAAGTGAAAAGCTTTTGAAATGGAATTTCAAATATAAAAGTTATTTTGAATAACTTAACCGAGTTTTTGAAAATTTAAATAATTAGATTTAAATTTGAATTCAAGTTTGAAATTAAATCTATGATTTGGAAACTAGGGATAAAAGATGATATAAATGTGTTTGTATGAATTAAACCATTTTAAAGTATTAATTTGGGAATTTGAATTTAAACCAAGGATTTCAACTCGTATGAATGAATCAGATTTCCAAATTGAAAACTATTGTTTTCGAATGATAAAAGCTTTTAGATAAGAAAAGAAATTCCAGTTTAAATTAAAGGAATTTCAAGTGAATTGAAAAATGGATTTTCCAAGTTATGAATGAATTCTTTTTGAAAGCTATGAATTAAATCTGTCTATTTTTAACAGATTTAAAATGATGATTTGTTTAACCCATTCGAAATGAAATTGTTTTGAAAACTATAAGTTAAATCTTTGATTTAAAGATTTAACAAATTAATCAAATTGAAAGGGAAATTGATTTGGAAAATCTATGAATGAGTCTTTGTAAAATTAAGTGAACTTTGTGAATTGAATCTTTTTGTTTAAAAGATTAAAATGGTAATTTGTTAAACCATTTGAAAAGAAAGTTTGGGTAATAAGTGTGACTTAATTGAAATTCCATTATCCATTTGTTTTTGAATATTGCGCTCACTATTCGGGTTAGCCGGGAAAGGACCTTTGGGTCGTATAACTCATTCCGAATAGTGATACGTCGTATATGGATAGCATTTGAAGACCGGTGTTGAAGAACGGATATTTTTCGAAAATGAAAGGACAACCTGTCGAAAGTCTCTGCACTGAGTCGCGCCGGTATAGAGATTTATATCACTCTTTTGTGACGGGAAGTCCGGACGTGATTGAGAGTTATCCGAAATTGCAAGGGCTTCGTGAGAAGTGCCTTCGGTTCTGTTCGAACCCGGAACAGACTTGTATGGATACATGTCTGACATTACACTTTGAGGTATAAAGCCGATTTCTTTCAAATACATTTCTGTTTGGTGGCGGAGAATTTATTCTCTTAGCTTAACACCCTTCTCTGAGACGTACGAGCTCAGAGGTTATGTAGTTGAAGTTATCAACGATATATCCCAATCTGGTAATGTGGCATGCTGAGTGTTGCTGTGTGATGATCAGTGTTTGATCATTTGCGATATGATCATTTGTTTGATCTTATATCTTTGTGATCATAGGTTGATCATTTGTTTGACCCGAAGCATGGCTTTGTGAACAAAGCGTAGCTTTGTGGACGAGACTTCGTCGGACCTCACACCCCGGAAATGGTCAAAACAGGAAAGATGCAGCAAGGTTCTAGGGAGTAGCGCCCCTTAGTGTATGTCATTCCTTCTGGATAGAGGTGGTATCATGGTATGGAGCCCAGATACTTAACCTATGTGGTTGCTGCATTATTATTATGTGGTTTGTTGCGAATCGAGGATCCTCGGGAAGATCGGTTACGATCGGGGGATGACATACGCGTGTCAGTAGTTACCTATTTTTGTAGAGGTAACCCGGCCTTTTGTTGGCAGAGATCCGGTTAGGTTCTCGGGTCGTCTATTCCAGGGACTACCCACCGTGGCATGGGAAGTTCCTTAGCCTGACCATTTGTTGGAAATCCATCTTCCAATACGAACTGTGTACGGTTTTAGTTGTAGAACCTGCCATCTAATATGGTAGCTATAGTAGGCATACTATAATGGTACGTATGTTGGCTAAGATTGATATTCTATTTTCGAAATACTTTCTACACTATGCACTAATAATAATATCAAAAATGATTTGATTTTGCGTAGTAAGCATCTTTGACTATCATAAGGAGAAATCTCCTCCAAGTCTGCGTTTGCATTGTGTGTGTGGCGGGAGGCCTTATGGTAGTTTCATTTTCCAAAAGCATTGCGAATTGACTTTAAAATTCTTTGCTATTTGTTTTTAAAGATAAACTGTTTTTGTTGCTCACACCAGTCCCATGACTGATCCGGAGTTTATTGTTCCCTTCCTAAACTCTGGGTGCCCATCATTTTCCACACGGGCAGTCTAGAGTTGGGTTTTTCAGATATTCAGGTTTAGTAGATTATCTGGAGCTAGTTCAGTTCTTGGAGTTCATGGACTGACGTTGCTTATCTTGGAGCATTCTATTGGAGACATTCTATTCCACTGCTGGTGTTATCGTTTTCTATTCCGCTGCTATTTGTTGTATCATATCTCTGATGTATATTGATATTCATTGTATCACTCTGTTGTATCAGATATTGTATATCAATGTATTATTCTTTTTATTCCGCTGTGTTGTTATACTTAATGGTGTTATAAGCTCCCAAGAACCAGATTCAGCATTTGAATCTACGGCATTTTGAGTACAAGTGAAGTACAGGTGCCGATTTTCGAAGGTCGACTTTTGGGTCTTGACAAAGTGGTATCAGAGCTAAGGTTGAACTTTAGCTCAGGAGTATAACACGTTAAGTAGCTCATTAGAGATAGAGTGAAGTAAACTCTAGAATGAGTAATCTCTAAGATATCCATCTGAACGTCTCAGTAAATTCTCTTACTATCCACTGATAGTGAGTATGAGTGCAAGAAGAAGACGAGATAGGGGACAGGAAATACGACTATAAATGGTCAATACCCTGGAACAGTGGAAACAATCTTTCTCTATCAATTTTCTTTGATTCGTTTCCAAATTCTTTTGATTGCTTCGTATCATCTACAAGAAGAAGTTTCGGTGTGATAATGGCTCTACGAACCGTTGTAGGAGATTCTTATTTCGTATCTTCATCGACTTCTTATCAGCTTTTTGGATTTAAACCTTAATGAATTTGAAATTGGAATTTTAAATTGAATTAAATTGACTAATAAAATATGAGGGTAAATTTGAATTTAATCAATAAAACGATTTCGTTTGAAAACCAAATTTTGAAATTCTATTGAAATTTCTTGTGAATACCAAAGTCCGAAGAGGGATAAATTGGTATGTATTCTGAGATATTCCTACTTGTATTCGGAATCCGTATCTTGTGTTCGAGGAGTTATAGGAGATCACCTCTGTCTATCTCTGTGTTATTTTCGTGCCTGCGAATTTCGAGGACGAAATTCTTTTAAGGGGGGAAGTTTGTAACGACCCCAGATTTTAAATTTATTTAAATTAATAATTTATTGAATTTTTGAGTTAAATTTTATAACTAAATAAATTTTTGAATTAAATTTGTGATAATAATAAAGTGATTACACTACAATAATTCAAACAACAAGAAACAAAGTATAAAAACACAAGTGTATATACAACATAACTTTTACATTTGTAAACAAAGCATAAATTAAAGCAAGAGAACAAGACCTGACAAACACATGTATATGGAGTACAAGCTAAAGTATATAAATAAACAAAGTAAGCAACTTCAACAAAATGAAGAGCCGAAACAAAGCAAGGTCAGGCAATATAAAAAGAGAAGATAAAAATAAAAACATCTTTTGTACAACTAAGATAAGCAAGGAAGACATCTGGTACATTAGCATTTAATGCTTTCCACCCTAGCACAAAACAAAGCCTGTTCGCAAATGCTTTCAGCCCCCAAACTTCATAAAAAAATCTCTGGCCATATTAGTACTAGAGAAGAAAAATATATCCTGATGTACAAACCACATTATCACCTTGTATAAAATATATACATCACTGCAAGCTTCTTTTCCATATATTGTCATCAGTTCGTCCATAAGCTATGCAAAACTGAAGTGAATATATTTTCAAACTTAAACAAGAAAAACTTCAACTTAAAACAACTTGAACCAATTCGAATCAGAGGTCAAAAGAGGAGCTACAGTTAGTAAAATGTCAAGCCTGGTTTACCATTTCAAGCTTCCCTGTTCCAAACTTTTAACAGGTGAGCAACTCTTCTTATTTACCTGTGAGTAACATTTTTTGTTAAAACTACTTAAGTATATGTTGGTTACATGTTTACATCTGTGCATAGCTAGGTTATGTGATTACTTGAGTAGTTGTAAATGTATGTGTGTACATGATTATATCTGTAGCTCCTCTGCCTGTTTTCAAATTTCAGTTTTGATTCAAGAAAATGATATCTCTCGTTTTAGTCTGTGATAAGTATTGAGTTTAAACAAAATTTGTATGTTTTAACATAGTGTAGTTTTTAAAAGTTTATTTAAGCTAACATACAATTTAAATATCACTGGAATCTTATAAACGACAGGAAAACTTAAATAGTGAGCAAAATTCAAACATTTTAAATTGTTGTTTCAGGATCACAGATTGAATCTCTACACTGTAACATGATTTTTAAAACAAACATCACCATTTTTAAGATAGTATTTAAGGAGCAGTTTTGGGTAGAACAAAATTGTGTTTTCGTCGATCTTTGGGTGATCACGTCGATTGGAATGCTTGGCGTTCTTTGTGATGATGGAGTAGTGAACGGAGAGGCCGGCAACAATAGTGGATGGCGTTGTAGTTCGTCGTGGTGGCAACGGCGACGAGATCTTTTCTATAAACCTAGTTTTTGACATAGGTACATTTTGGTCTCGTTCGAATGCCACAGGGGATCGAGTTCGACCGGTGTTTGGGGATGCATAGAGTGGAAGTAGGCGAAGGCTTGGCCGGAGTTTCAGGTTTTCTGGTGGACAGGGCTGCGAAGTCGAGGTGATGACAGGCTTTTGTGTTTGGTCGCGAGTTTGGTTCCAGGCTTCGATTTATTCGAATTTGGGTTCGAGTGGTACTGGAGGGAAACTGGTGGTTGGGATCGGAGCTGGGGGTGATGTTCGACTTACTCGTCGATGTGGTGATGATCGGAGGCGTCGATCTTTGGTGTACACGTGCACGTGCACGTTGGTGTCAGGTGGTGTTTGAGACGTTGGGGAAGAAGGATATCTGCTCGGGGTCGAACCCGTGAAATCTGCCGTTTAACTCGAAGTAGCTGATGAAGGTGGGAGACTCGTAGTCACGCTCGAGTGAAATAAGGAAAGTCTCGGGTTTTATGTTTCCAGATTTGAACTTTAACAAAATTTAGTTAAATAAATTTCTAAAATTATTCCTTTTTATAAACGATAATGTTATTGTTCGTTTATAAGTTTATTGTTAAGTCAAAGATGATTTAAATTAATAAGGTAATTAAAGAGTGATTTATTTAATTTATAAATAAATAATTTAGATGTATTTATAAAAATAGAAATGATTTAAAGATTTAAGTGAATTAATCCAAGGAAAATTTCTTAAGAAAACAATTAAGGAAATATTAGTAGTTAATAAGAATGATTAACTAGGGATTTTTAAGTAATTAAAATATTGTGATAAGCCTTGATAATTAAATTTATTTATTTAAGATAATCAATTGAAATTGTTAATTACTTAATGAAAATAAATTAAGGGGTTAATTAAATCATGTAAATGGTTTAAAGGATAACTTGATTAATATGATAAATTAAGAAAAATTTAATTAATTAAAGTGTTTGATAAATTAATCTATATGAAATGATTTATAAATTGATAAGTCAAGATTTGATAATTAATTCATAAGTAATAAATTTACTTGGAAATAAATTGAATAAATTTGGATTAAACGATTTATTAATCCTGCTTATAAATGATTATTGGATGTTTGACCTTACTTGTGGATGTTTGGATTCTATTAGATGATTTGATTGTTTGATATCCTTGATAGATGATGCTTTGTGATACATCCTGATTTATGTTGTGATCTGTAGTTTACTTATCTGTGACCTTTATATATCTATGATCTGTGAATGAACGATAAGCGTTGTTCTTATACCGCTTATCGAATTATATTTCTGTATTCTGATCTGTGATGATTGTATGATGTGCACTATTGTGTGTAAAACCCCTGGACTACACTTTTACACACACAAATATGGATTTCACGTGGAAATCGGTTAAGTCACAGATAATTTAAATTTGATGTTTTTGAAACTGAAATTTTAATTTCAATTGATTTTGAAATTTGAAATTTGGGTTTAAAATAAAAAGTGAAAAGCTTTTGAAATGGAATTTCAAATATAAAAGTTATTTTGAATAACTTAACCGAGTTTTTGAAAATTTAAATAATTAGATTTAAATTTGAATTCAAGTTTGAAATTAAATCTATGATTTGGAAACTAGGGATAAAAGATGATATAAATGTGTTTGTATGAATTAAACCATTTTAAAGTATTAATTTGGGAATTTGAATTTAAACCAAGGATTTCAACTCGTATGAATGAATCAGATTTCCAAATTGAAAACTATTGTTTTCGAATGATAAAAGCTTTTAGATAAGAAAAGAAATTCCAGTTTAAATTAAAGGAATTTCAAGTGAATTGAAAAATGGATTTTCCAAGTTATGAATGAATTCTTTTTGAAAGCTATGAATTAAATCTGTCTATTTTTAACAGATTTAAAATGATGATTTGTTTAACCCATTCGAAATGAAATTGTTTTGAAAACTATAAGTTAAATCTTTGATTTAAAGATTTAACAAATTAATCAAATTGAAAGGGAAATTGATTTGGAAAATCTATGAATGAGTCTTTGTAAAATTAAGTGAACTTTGTGAATTGAATCTTTTTGTTTAAAAGATTAAAATGGTAATTTGTTAAACCATTTGAAAAGAAAGTTTGGGTAATAAGTGTGACTTAATTGAAATTCCATTATCCATTTGTTTTTGAATATTGCGCTCACTATTCGGGTTAGCCGGGAAAGGACCTTTGGGTCGTATAACTCATTCCGAATAGTGATACGTCGTATATGGATAACATTTGAAGACCGGTGTTGAAGACCGGATATTTTTCGAAAATGAAAGGACAACCTGTCGAATGTCTCTGCACTGAGTCGCGCCGGTATAGAGATTTATATCACTCTTTTGTGACGGGAAGTCCGGACGTGATTGAGAGTTATCCGGAATTGCAAGGGCTTCGTGAGAAGTGCCTTCGGTTCTATTCGAACCCGGAACAGACTTGTATGGATACATGTCTGACATTACACTTTGAGATATAAAGCCGATTTCTTTCAAATACATTTCTGTTTGGTGGCGGAGAATTTATTCTCTTAGCTTAACACCCTTCTCAGAGACGTACGAGCTCAGAGGTTATGTAGTTGAAGTTATCAGCGATATATCCCAATCTGGTAATGTGGCATGCTGAGTGTTGCTGTGTGATGATCAGTGTTTGATCATTTGCGATATGATCATTTGTTTGATCTTATATCTTTGTGATCATAGGTTGATCATTTGTTTGACCCAAAGCATGGCTTTGTGAACAAAGCGTAGCTTTGTGGACGAGACTTCGTCGGACCTCACACCCCGGAAATGGTCAAAACAGGAAAGATGCAGCAAGGTTCTAGGGAGTAGCGCCCCTTAGTGTATGTCATTCCTTCTGGATAGAGGTGGTATCATGGTATGGAGCCCAGATACTTAACCTATGTGGTTGCTGCATTATTATTATGTGGTTTGTTGCGAATCGAGGATCCTCGAGAAGATCGGTTATGATCGGGGGATGACATACGCGTGTCAGTAGTTACCTATTTTTGCAGAGGTAACCCGGCCTTGTGTTGGCAGAGATCCGGTTAGGTTCTCGGGTCGTCTATTCCATGGACGTACCCACCGTGGCATGGGAAGTTCCTTAGCCTGACCATTTGTTGGAAATTCATCTTCCAATACGAACTGTGTACGGTTTTAGTTGTAGAACCTGCCATCTAATATGGTAGCTATAGTAGGCATACTATAATGGTACGTATGTTGGCTAAGATTGATATTCTATTTTCGAAATACTTTCTACACTATGCACTAATAATAATATCAAAAATGATTTGATTTTGCGTAGTAAGCATCTTTGACTATCATAAGGAGAAATCTCCTCCAAGTCTGCGTTTGCATTGTGTGTGTGGCGGGAGGCCTTATGGTAGTTTCATTTTCCAAAAGCATTGCGAATTGACTTTAAAATTCTTTGCTATTTGTTTTTAAAGATAAACTGTTTTTGTTGCTCACACCAGTCCCATGACTGATCCGGAGTTTATTGTTCCCTTCCTAAACTCTGGGTGCCCATCATTTTCCACACGGGCAGTCTAGAGTTGGGTTTTTCAGATATTCAGGTTTAGTAGATTATCTTGAGCTAGTTCAGTTCTTGGAGTTCATGGACTGACGTTGCTTATCTTGGAGCATTCTATTGGAGACATTCTATTCCGCTGCTGGTGTTATCGTTTTCTATTCCGCTGCTATTTGTTGTATCATATCTCTGATGTATATTGATATTCATTGTATCACTCTGTTGTATCAGATATTGTATATCAATGTATTATTCTTTTTATTCCGCTGTGTTGTTATACTTAATGGTGTTATAAGCTCCGGCGAATCGGATTTGAACGGTCGAATCTATGACATTCGAGTACGATGTAAAGTATGGATGTCGATTTTCGAACGCGAAAATCCGTATCGTTACAACAGAGAGGGGAGTACAGAACTTATTTCCTTCCAAAATTCTTTAAAAACTTTCTTTCAAATCATATTGAAATATTTATATCTGAAAATACTTCCAAATAATACTAATATTATATTCCAAACCCTTTGAAAGAAATTTTCAAAATCCCGAAACTTAAGTTCTATAATTTCCAATTCATATTTACGTTATTTGTAAATCTTATCTTCAATCAATATTTATAAAATTTCACTACCTAACAAACAACATATTACATCCAACTATATCATTTATAAAAATTTCTTATTCATATATAAAATATATAATAGGCAAAATTATTTCATTTACCTATATTTCAAAACAATATTGTGTTAGTCTGTCCTATTAAGTGTTTAGAAATCCCTATCGATGTCATATCGTCCTATGCACCAACCAGAATTTATAAATACGAAACGGAACAAATTAACACAATATAAAAACCTTCTATAATACTAACAAACACGCTCTCTCATATATACACTCAGCGACTCATTCTAGGGTATTACTACCCTATTTTATATGAGTCAAACCCCACAAAGCTAAGGTTATCGCTAAACAAAGCTCTGATACCAACTGTAACGACCGGCCTTTTTGGATGTTTTAAGCAGACACACATACCAGACTCAAACCATTCAAAAGGGCAGATTGTTATGGGGTAAATAAGAAAAGAAGAGAAAGAAAAAAAACAAAATACAGAATCTCGCAGCGGAATGACAAAATATAATAATCAAATAAACAGTTCATGAAGCTGTTTACAAATACATTGATTATACTTTTATAATACAGATCAGAGTTACATACAGCCAGAATAAATAATAAATAATAATAGTACAAATCTTCGTCTTCATCATCCAGAAATAAGGTCTTCAACCCTGAAATGCTCAAGGCTGACCCGAGAGAAATGAAAAGACAAAAACCTCGAGTCAGAACTAAAAGATCTTATGTAAGTTAAATCAATGGTAAATATGAGTGCGACGGCGTCAAAGATGTTTACGAGGTTTGACATCTCCTATCCAGTGTCTAACGTGAGTGCAATAACTTAAGAGATGTTCGGGATTTACATCTCCTAAGGATCCATTAAACTATCTACTATGTAGTACAATATGCTATTATAATATGTCTATAGTAAAATAAAGTATTAAAATAGCGTTAAGGCGTTACCCATAACCCTCTTAAAACATTTTATATAATGTCGTAGTCTATACAGATAATGTAAACCACCCGCAGGTGGGCTATCAGGGAGCACTCCATAGGTACGACACAAACCAAACTCGTAGAAGGCGCGATAGGGAATGTGACACGGCACTCGAGGCAATGCCAGGGTAGATATACCAATTGCACTCCCAGACTGGTGGTAACGCATAGCAGCTACTACCACCCACCTCAGAACACACTCCCAAAATCAAATCAAGGGTGGCCACCAAATCAATCACAAAGTCAAAATATAGTATCGAAGAAATGTGCCCGATCAGAGGAATGACCTCACTTGGCTCGGTATTGCTCCTGTTTTAGCCACATCAAGCTGACTCACGGGAGTCAGGGTCACGTAAATACCTCATACAGAATAATTCGCCAAACCATCCTACTTCATTTCTGGAATCTCCACCACGTACATAGTTGTTAAAGTGGTTTTCAGTATTGGCAGAGAGTATGACAATATCCGATCTCAGTCCCTTTAACAACCAAACGCTTATTTCACACCGGATGGTTCTTTTACATTTCAAAAGTAAATTTACAATTGATATCAAAATATCATATTCTCAAAACCATATCATTTTCAAATCATATTCACTTTCAAAACCATATTCACTTTAAAAAAATCGTCTTCACTTTCAAAATCATATTTACTCAAATATGTCATTTCACAAGAAGGTATCAATTTCAAATTCCAACTTAAGTTGTATCATCATCAAGGATTTAAATATAAATACTTCAATCTTTACACGGTTTGCAATTTTAGAAAATAATTTAGATAGTCATAAATAGTTTAATAGCTTAAAAATAGTTTAAATAGATTAAAATAGTTTAAATAGTAAAAATAGTTTAAATAGATTTAAATTTGATTTAATTAGATTTTTAATGATTTAAATAGATTTAAAATAGATTAAATAGATTTTATTAGGTTTAAAATGCCTTAAATAGATTAAATATAGATTAAATTGATTTAAATTATATTAAGTAGATTTTTAACTAGATTAAATAAATTTAAAATAGATTAAATAGATTTAAATTATATTAAATAGATTTAACATAGATTAAATAAATTTTATTAGTTTAAAATTGGTAAAATAGATTAAATTGGGTTAAATAGGTTATAATAGATTAAATAAATTAAAATAGTTTTAAACTGATTAAAATAGTTTAAATTGATTTAAAGCAGATTTCAAAGTTATATCCAAACATTTTCAGTAACTCAATTCTAATAAATTCATTTACATTTGAAACTTCAACTTTGAAATTTCAATTTAAATCCTTTGAACAATTCATTAGATCAATTCTAATTTCAGCATTTACACTTTGATTATCGAAAATAATCCAGTTTATATAAATACATCTCTATTTCAAAATGCCAGTTAACTGAATTCAAAATTTAAAGATTAAAAAATCATTTAATTTAACCAATCCGGTGTTCGTATATAATTTTCTACCCTAGGGTCAAGTAATACGGATATTTATCATTTCAATCCGTCGTTTACAAATTTACGGTTATATATCATTTCAAACCGCAATCCCGAATTTAATAAAATCCATAAAATCACCCGAGTCTATCATTTCAACCCATAACGATTTTTTCCTAATCTATAGATCGTTTGGGTATGTATCATTTCAACCCATAGGGAACTTGCAGTGTTATAACAATATAAAAATACAACATCCAGTCATCCAATATCAACAATCAAACATCCATCACAATCATCATCCAAATCAACCAATAAACATCAATAGATAACTGAGTATCATTAACAGGTATTAAATTGACAATTAAATTAAATATTAAATTAAACGATGATTAAATGCAATAAAAGTCAAATTTAACCAGAATAACAATTTAAACGTACCAAAGATCAATCGATTAATTTCTAATCACATCATAAATTTAATTTAACTAACATAAGAAAATTTAGTAGTTGTGAGTGGGTTAAAACACTCACCTTCGATTTCAAATCGATTTGAAATCCAAAATAGGGCCCAAATTTGAACAGTCTTAGAATTCATCCAAACCAGTTTCAAAATGTCCGAAATTCCGATACGATCTCAAAAGAGAAAATCGCGCGTAAATCCAAGCTCGTATGCAAAAGTTATTAATGTTAGAAGATTGGAAAATTTCGAATTGGGGTCTTACTTCGAGTCGCTGCCTCAATTATTTGGTGCTTGCTCTGAGTATTTGCCAAAATGACCCGAGACCCGAGTCATTTGGCTCCTGACCCGAAGTCGCTACAGGTTTTTCGCCTCTGGAACTCGAAGCGTGCCCAGATTGCCTTGTTTCGCTGCAAGGTTTTCGCCTCTGAAACTCGACGTGAACCTCTTCCCGACTCGAAGTAAACCTGGAGCAAATTTTTGTTTGTTTTTGAAATTAGGTTTTGAAATTTGGGAATTAGGTTTGATGTTCAAATGTAGAGAAGGAGGAAGGAGATGAAATTGTACGAATTGAAATGAGAATATGAGGAACAACTAGGGTTTATAACGAGTTATTTATAGGTATAGCTGAAATAGAAAAGAATGGACCAGATCGATTTGGATTGGAACGATAAACGACCCGAAAAGCCCGTTCTGTCTCCGGAACCAAAATGGGTCATTCCATATATCAAAATAGATGTTTTCGATAATTTTAAACTGAATGGAACAGGTTTCAGTCCAAATTCCATCGTATGAAGAAGTTAGCTTGAAAATTAGTTTATTTCAAATTGATTTCAATTGAATTTTATTAAATTGATTTCTACGCGTTTCGAGTCCGTACGATCAAACGACAAGTCTGATCGGTACGAAACTTGAACCTTACAATAATTCACCGTTACGGATCCGATGAAACTAGTTTCGTCGAAATCCGAGACAGTTGCCAAAATGGCTAATTTCACGTTAATTAAATAAATTAATATTAAATTAATTAAATCACTTTTTAATTTCAAATTTAATAACTAACAATTTTTATCATTTTTGATTACTTGGACATTTACAATAATTTAAATCAATTTTACATATCAATTCATTGTTAAATCTTACACCAGTTATAGTGTTCAATTTCAACTGTACTTAAATCCCATAAATTAAAATTAAATTTCAATAAATTGTTCTAGTTTGATTTCAGTTCTTTTTTTTCAATCAATTATTACTCTACAGACATAGTTAAAATTTGTTTATATCTTGTCACACTAACATTCTGCAATTATCATCTTAGTTTTCATTAACGTAGTATTTAATTACATTTAATTGCAATAAATCCATTATTATAACTTAAATTCTAATAAATTGATCAAACTTGATTCCAATTCTTTTTATTCAATCAGTCGTCATATTATGAATAAAATTTACATTGGGTTACATCTTATTAAATTTATATTCTACAATTATCAATTTAATCTACATTAACTGCACTAATTAAGTGAATTAATTGCAACTGATTTCAAATTAAATTCAACAGACTAAATAAATAGGTAACGTATAATAATTGTCACCATTAACTTTTAATTACATCTTATAGGTTATTATCCACAACAAGTGTTATAATTACTACTATCAATTACATACTATTTAATTAATTTATACATATTTAAATTATCAATTACACCTTTTACAGTTATCATCTTACTCACATTACGTAACATTTAATGACATTTAATTGCAATTGATTTAAATAAATTGGTAACAAATAACAATTTTCACCACTTCTATATTTAATCACATTTGTATGTCTGTTATCTACACACAAATGTTATATTTATTTACACAACGCTAATTTTATTCAATTTCACATTATTACTTACTAATTCATTAATTAATTCAACATCTAAATTATCAATTACTCCCTCAATCCAATTATCAAATAACACACACATTATTACAATTAATTTACAATCTATAACCAATTATAACTCTTTAAATTATTTCAATTAATAAGAATTACATTTAGAACAGTTATCCATTACCTTAAATTAATACTATTACATTTCATTCCCGTTACATTAAATCACAAAACCTTATTAAATTAACTATTTTTAATTATCGAAAATTATGGCTCGTTACACTCCATATCGAGCTTCGCCACCATCGGAGAGCGCCTCCGAGATCCTCATGCCCAGGCTCCTCACCAAACTCCGATCGATCGCCTATGGTGCCTCCAAAGGTCGCCACCGCCACATAGTTTCTCAGGCCAAATTCCGACGACTCGAGCCTCCATACGACGAATGACCACCACAGATCGAAAGCCCATGTCGACCCCAACGACGTAGTTC
This sequence comes from Allium fistulosum, assembly GCA_030737815.1. Lineage (NCBI taxonomy): Eukaryota > Viridiplantae > Streptophyta > Magnoliopsida > Asparagales > Amaryllidaceae > Allium > Allium fistulosum. The sequence continues at coordinate 1,128,354,569 of CM060902.1, forward strand.
CTCCCGATCGTCGATCGAGCGACGATCCGTCGTTGGATCATCCAAAACTAGAATGGACGGCTATGGTTCATCTTCGATTTCTGGACAGACGGTGATTCGATGAAGAAAACGAATCACTCCAGTGAATTACACTCGTCGAGAGCTTCGAATTGATATATAATATGATATAGTTTGAGGAGTTTGAATTTTTCGATTTGGTTTTGACATTGAAATTTGGGTTTGGATCTGCAGCCATTGGAAAGAAAAAGGAACTAATAGATGGAACTGTACGTATAGGAAAAAGAAATAGAAAAGATGCTAGGGTTAGAACAGAACAATTTACACTAACGAAGCCCGATAAGAATGAATAACATTTCGAACTGGTTCGAATTAACAATAACGACCCGAAAAGCCCGTTTCGCTTACGAAACGAAAGTGGGTCATCCCATATGTAAAAATAGATGTTTTCGATATTTTTAAACTCAATGGAATAGGTTTCAGGTCCTAATTCCATCATATGAAGAAGTTAGCTTAAAATCAGCTTATTTAAAATTGATTTCAATTGAATTTAATTAAATTGATTTCTACGCGTTTCGAGCTCGTACGATCAAACAACAAGTCTGATCGCTACGTAACTTGAAACCTTACAATAACTCACTGTTATGGATCCGATGAAACTGGTTTCACCGAAATCCGAGTCAGTGGCTAAAATGGCTATTTTCACGTTAAATAAATAAATTAATATTAAATTAATTAAATCACTTTTTCAATTCAACTTTAATAACAGTCAATTTTCATCATTTTTGATTACTTGGATATTTACAATAATATAAAACAAATTTACATATCAATTCAATGTCAATTATTTTACTAATTACATCGTTCAATTTCAACTATAATTAAATCCAATTAATTATAATTTAATTCCAATAAATTGATCTAATTTGGGTTTAATCTTTTTATTCAATCAATTTTTACTCTATAGACATAGTTAACATTTGTTTACATCTTATTACACAAATATTCTACAATTATCATCTTTTACCATATTAGTTGCAGTATTCCAATAATATTTAACCTTTGTTGATTTTGACATTAATTATAATTTAAAATCCCACAACTTCATTTTTCTTGGTTTCATTTTATTATTAAATCAATTTATTGCCTTATGACTGTAATTGACGTTTCTATACATTTTATTACATTCCCAATTTACAGTTATTGTATTAACTCACATTAAGGTAACATTTATTTACATTTATTGGTAATTGATTAATTAAATTGGTAACAAATAACAATTGTCACCATTTCTACATTTAATAGCATTTGTAAGTTTATTATTTAAAAACAAATGTTATAAAAACTTACATTATACTATTTCTATCCAATTACAATTTATTACACATTATTTCATTAATTAATTAACATTTAAATTATCAATTGCTCTTTTAATCCAATTATCCACTAATACATACATTACTATAATTTATTGACAATCTATATCAATTATAACTCTTTAATCCTTTTAATTAATTGGAATTACATTTAAAGCAGTTATCAATTACCTTAAAGTAATACTATTACATTTCATTCCAGTTATATTTTCAATATTAAATCATAAATTTTTATTTCTTCCAACATTAAATCACAAAACCTTATTAAATTAACTACTTTTAATTATCGAAAATTACGGGTCGTTACACTCTCCCTCACTCAAAACTTTTCATCCTCGAAAAGGAAAAAGTAGGGAAAAGAAGAAATTAAGTAATCAATATATCTTATTCAAAATATTAAATTTATAAATAATTAATTTACACAATTAAATAATTTAAATAAAATATATCTATTTATAACAATTAAATCCTTTGTATTCAAGTTAACAAAAGTTTGGAAAACATTTCACAAAATTTTCTAAGTCCAAAATTTACGGAAAATTTCGGCAGAGTCTCCTTTGTACGGAGAAGTCTGGGAGAAATATCAATAATACAATATATCGCATATATTTCAAAATAAAATATCCCAAACCATGGGAAAACAATATAATATCGCTATAAAACCATAATCCGAGAACGTACCTATTTGTCGGGCAAATAACGCTTAATTTATGAAACCAAAGCAGTAGCAAATGCTTCCATAATCTGTATTTCACTTATATAATCCAAAGAGGTTAATAATTATGTAAAAGAGAAATATTTAAGTTGTTTCAATAAATAACAACATAATACCACCACATAACAATAATCATTTGAAAACAACAATACAAACATCATTTTCAACTAGGAGAGCAATCATCCATCCATAGCAACCAAAAACAAATGGTTTGTTCGAGTTTAGAACTTCTAATTATATAAAATGATAAATAAACTATGAAGTAAAACATACACTCAACAGTCGTAGATAACTTTATAGATTATTTATACATCTCTATACAAAATAGAGGTATCCTTTCCCAACCAATCCATAAGCCCAACAAACAAAGAATTTCAACACATTTTTAAGTTTACTCTATTTATCTTTTTCATATCATTTATTGTTCATTTTTCCCTCATACAATGATTTTCTTTAATTCACGTTCATTACTTACAAAATTTTAATTTTCATTCATTCATGTAAGGCTTATTTCATAAATTTACATTCTTTACTTACATAAGTTATATCCATTTCAATTATTTGGATCATAAATGAATTCATTATTGAAGTATTGCATACATTTTTTTCAGTTTACTTCACATTTACAATTTAGTTTGATTTCCCCTTTTTTTTCATCATTTACTCTTCTTTTCTCATTCGTATAATGTTTATTTTCATTAATTTACATTCGTTGGTACTTACAAAAGTTCATTTCTCCTTTATTCATACGGTGCCATTTTCTTTCATTTTATTACTTTACATTCATTGCTTAAATAAGTTATTTCTATTTCAATTATTGGATTATACATTATTAGGTAAGTTTCTTTACAATTCAATTCACCATCTATAGATTATTTCTTTTTCACATTCATTCTTCCATATAAAGTATTATTGAATATTATCTCCATTTATAAATCATTTCCAATGTTCTCTGAAGTTATAATCATTCAATTTATATAGTATTCATTTTATTATAAATGGCTTCAATATTAATTCAAGTTTATAATTATTTACTTACAGTATTCCTCTTTACCATTCAATATGATTATAAATAGCTTAAATGTTAACTTAATTTTATAATCATTTTTCTTACATTATTCACTTCTATTACATTTAATTAGTAGCATTTCAAACTATTAACTTCAGTTTATAACAATTTATAACATCAGAACATTATTTTTAGAAGTAATTCCATTGAACACTTTCATTTTTCCAAGTTTTACTTGTATAATATTCTCTTACATATCCTTATTAACATTTCAACATTTAACAATTTGGTAAGTTATATATATATATATATATATATTTATGTCTTTTAGAATGCAATTGAATATTACCCAAGTTTCTCTTATATAATTAGTTAACAAAATGATCAATAGTTACCATTTCTTATTTTCATTTCCATTTTATTTATAGTTTAAAAAATTTCAATTTCTTATTTTTTTTCTTTAGAAGTTTCCAATTATTATAATATAGTCAAGATTCCATTCATTATAATAATTTCAATTTATAATTTACAGATACTTAAGAACTAAGCAACTGGGTTCTATTTTCAATCATTTAAAATAATATATATATACTCATAACTTACATACATACATACATACCTATATATATATATATTTATATATATCAAGTCAAACTTTAGAATTTAAAATTAAGATTGGTTTATCAAAACGGATGTGCAGTAAAACTACTACAGCAGTCTTCCCACTTTGAAACAGGAAAATGAACGTCGATGATGCGTGCACTCATCATCGAAATTATTTTCCAACAAAAGAGAGGGGAGTACATGACTTATTTCCTTTAAAACTTTCCTTTAAATCATCATGAGATATTCATATCGGAAAATACTTCTAAATACTACTAATATTATATTCCAAAATCTTTTGAAAGAAATTTAAAAAATCTCGGAATTTAAGTTCTAAATTTCCAATTTATATTTAATTTATTTGTAAGTCCTATTTCCAACCAATATTTATAACATTTTCTACCTAACGAACAACATATTACATCCAACTATATCATTTATAAAATCTGTTATTTTATATACAAAATATAGGCAAAATTATTTCATTTACCTATGTTTCAAAACAATATTATGTCGGTTTGTCCTATTAAGTGTTTAGAAACCCCTATCGATGCCATAGCGTCCTATGTACCGATCGGAATTTATAAATACAAAATGGAACAAATTAATACAATACAAACACCTTTTACAACACTAACAAATACGCTCTCTCGTATGTATACACTCAGTGACTCATTCTAGGGTATTACTACCCTATTTTAAATGAGTCAGACCCCACAAAGCTAAGGTTATTGCTAAACCAAAGCTCTGATACCAACTGTAATGACCTGCCTTTTTGGACGTTTTAAGCAGACACGTACGTCAGACTCAAACCATTCAAAAGGGCAGATTGTTATGGGGTAAATAAGAAAAAGCAGAGAAAGAAAGAAAACAAATACAGAATCTCGCAGCAGAAGGACAAAATATAATAATCAAATAAACAGTTCATGAAGCTATTACAAATAACATTGATTAAACTTTTATAATACAGATCAGAGTTACATACAACAACAATAATGATAAATAAATGCAGCAGAACAACATGATGCAGTGGAATAAATATAATACGTAATAATAGTACAAAATCTTCGTCTTTATCCTCCAGAAAGCAGTCTTCGATAAACTGAAAAGCTCAGACTGACTCGAGCGAATTGAAAAGACAAAACACTCGAGTCAGAACTAAAAGATCTTATGTAAGTTAAATCAATAGTAAATAAATATGAGTGTAACGGCGTCAGAGATGTTTACGGGGTTTGACATCTCATATCTAGTGTCTAACGTGAGTGCAATAACTTAAGAGATGTTCGGGATTTCCACCTCCTAAGGGTCCGTTAACTATCTACTATGTAGTACAATACGCTATTATAATAGTGTCTACAGTAAAGTAAAGTATTAAAATAGCGTTAAGGCGTTACCCATATCCCTCTTAACACATTTTTATATATATTCCCATAGTCTATACAGTACCATACGCTGCTCCGTGAGGTTTACCCAAAGAGCACTCCATAGGTATGGTACAAAACAAACTTGTAGAAGGCGCGATAGGGCATGTGAACATGGCACTCGAGGCATTGCCAGGGTAGATATACCAATTGCACTCCCGGACTGGTGGTAACACATAGCAGCTACTACCGCCCACCTCAGAACACACTCCAATAATCAATATCAAGGGGTAGCCACCAAATCAATCACAAAGTCAAAATATAGTATCGAAGAAATGTGGCCGATAGGAGGAATGACCTCACTTGGCCTGGTATAGCTCCTGTTTTTGTCACATCTAGGCTGACTCACGGGAGTCAGGGTCACGTAAATACCTCATACAAAATCGTTCGCCAAACCATCCTACTTCATTTTTGGAATCTCCACCACGTACATAGTTGTTAAAGTGGTTTTCGGTATTGGCAGAGAGTATGACAATATCTGATCCCAGTCTCTTTAACAACCAAATGCTTATTTCACAACGGATGGTTCTTTTACATTTCAAAAAAATCAATTCACAATTTATGTCAAAATATCATATTCGATTACAAATCATATCTCTTTCGAATTCATATTCACTTTTGAAACAATATTCACTTTCAAAATCATATTTACCTTTAAAATTATCGATAAGATAGGTTAACTAAATCCTCATTCCAAAACCATCATATTTACTCAAATATGTCATTTCACAAAAGGTATCAATTCCAAATTCCAACTTAGGTTGTATCATCATCAATGATTTAAATATAAGTACTTCAACTTTACACGGTTTGAAATTTAGAAATAGTTTAGATAGTTTAAAATAATTTTAAGTAGTTTAAAATAACTTTTAAATAGATTAAAATAGATTAATATAGTTTAAAATAGGTTAAAATGGATTAATATTGTTTAAATAGATTAAAATAGATTAACTAGATTTAAAATAGATTAAATAGATTTAAAATAGATTAAATATGTTAAAAATAGATTTAAAATAGATTTAAAATAGATTAAATAGATTAAATTTATTAAATAGATTTAAAATAGATTAAATAAATTTAATTAGTTTAAAATAGGTAAAATAGATCAAATTGGATTAAATAGGTTATAATAGATTAAAATAAATTAAAATAGTTTAAATTGATTAAAATAGTTAATTTAAATAAATAGTTTAAATTAATTTAAAATAGTTAATTTAATTAAAATAGTTTAAATTAGTTTAAAATAGATTTCAAAGTTATATCCAAACATTTCAATAACTCAATTCTGATAAATTCATTTATAAATGACACTTCAACTTTGAAATTCAAATTTAAATCCTTTGAACAATTCATTAAATCGATTCCAATTTCAACCTTCAACACTTGGATTATCCAAAAATAATTCAGTTTATATAAATCAATTTCTATTTCAAAATGTCAGTTAACTGAATTCAAAATTTAAGGAATTAAAAATCATTTAATTTAACCAATCCGGTGTCCGTATATAATTTTCTACCCTATGGTCAAGTGATACGGATGTTTATCATTTCAATCCGCAATTTAAATTTTACGGTTATATATCATTTCAAACCGCAATCCCGAATTAAAAAAAATCCATAAAATCGCTTGAGTCTATCATTTCAACCCATAACGATTTTTCCCTAATCTATAGATCATTCGGGTATGTATCATTTCAACCCATAGGGAACTTACAGTGTTATAACAATATAAAAATACAACATCCAGTCATCTAATATCAACAATCAAACATCCATCACAATCATCATCCAAATCAACCAATAAACAGCAATAGATAACTGATTATCTTTACAGGTATTAAATTGACAATTAAATTCAATATTAAATTAAACGATGATTAAACGCAATAAGTTAAATTTAACTAGAATGACAACTTAAACTTATCAAACATCAATCAATAAATTTCTAATCACATCATAAATTTAATTTAACTAACATAAGATAATCTAGTAGTGAGTGGGTCAAAACACCCACCTTTGATTTCAAATCGATTTGAAATCCAAAATAGGGCCCAAAATTCAACAGTCTCAGAATTCGACCAAACAAGCACCAAAATATCCAAAATTTTGATACGATCGCAGCGGAACAAACTGCACGTGAATCCGACCTCGTATGTAAAAGATATGCTAGTTAGAAGTTAGACGATTTAAATTAGAAAATAAATAATATAATAAAACAAATAACACGTCAGCTTACCATGTCACTACCCAATTCCACGCGAAACCCTAATTCGCACGTTCGAACAACTGCTACATGAATAATGGCCACATATCCTCGGCCAACTGCCGCCTCCACGTCGAGCTTTTCCACTATCGGAGAGTGCCGCCGAGATCTCCATGCCCAGGCGCCCCACCAGCCTACGAACGATCGCCTATGGTGCCTCCAAAGGCTGCCACTGCCACGTAGTTTCTCAGGCCAAATTTCGACAACTCGAGCCTCCATACGAAGAATGACCACCACAGATCGAAAGCCCATGTTGGCCCCAACGAAGCAGTACCTCCCGATCGTCGATCGAGCGACGATCCGCCGTTGGATTGTCCAAAACCTAGAATGGATGGCTACGGTTCATCCTTGATTTCTGGGCAGGCGGTGATCCGATGACCAAAATGAATCACACCAGTGAATTACGCTCGTCGAGAGCTTCGAATTGATATATAATATGATATAGTTTGAGGAGTCTAAATTTTTCGATTTGGTTTTGACATTGAAATTTGGATTTGGATCTGCAGCCATTGGAAAGAAGAAGGAACTGATAGATGGAACTGTACGTATAGGAATAAGAAATAGAAAGGCTGCTAGGGTTAGAACAGAACAATATATACTAATGAAGCCCGATAAGAATGAATAACATATCGAACTGGTTCGAATTGACAATAACGACCCGAAAAGCCCGTTTCGCTTCCGAAACGAAAGTGGGTCATCCCATATATCGAAATAGATGTTTTCGATATTTTTAAACCCAATGGAATAGGTTTCAGGTCCTAATTCCATCGTATGAAGAAGTTAGCTTAAAATCAGCTTATTTCAAATTGATTTCAAATAAATTTAATTAAATTGATTTCTACGCGTTTCGAGCTCGTACGATCAAATGACAAGTCCGATCGCTACGAAACTCAAAACCTTACAACAATTCACTGTTACGGATTCGATGAAACTGGTTTCACTAAAATCCGAGTCAGTGGCCAAAATGGCTATTTTCACGTTAAATATATAAATTAATTAAATCACCTTTTCAATTCAACTTTAATAACTAACAATTTTCATCATTTTTGGTTACTTGGATATTTACAATAATTTTAAACAAATTTACATATAAATTCAATGTCAATTATTTTACTAATTACAGCGTTCAATTTCAACTGTAATTAAATCTAATTAATTATAATTTAATTCCAATAAATTAATCTAATTTGGTTTTAATCTTTTTATTTAATCAATTATTATTCCATAGACATAGTTAACATTTGTTTATATCTTATTACACAAATATTCTACAATTATCATCTTTTACCATATTAGTTGCAGTATTCCAATAATATTGAACCTTTGCTGATTTTGATATTAATTATAATTTAAAATCCCACAACTTCATTTATGTTAGTTTCATTTTTATTATTAAATCAATTTATTGCCTTATGAATGTAATTGACGTTTCTGTACATTTTATTACATTCCCAATTTACAGTTATTGTATTAACTCACATTAAGGTTACATTTATTGGTAATTGATTAATTAAATTGGTAACAAATAACAATTGTCACCATTTCTACATTTAATAACATTTGTAAGTTTATTATTTACAAACAAATGTTATAACAACTTACACTATACTATTTCTATCCAATTACATTTTATTACACATTATTTCATTAATTAATCAACATTTAAATTACCAATTGCTCTTTTAATTCAATTATCCACTAATACATACATTACCATAGTTTATATACAATCTATATCAATTATAACTCTTTAATCCTTTTAATTAATTGGAATTACATTTAAAGCAGTTATCTATTACCTCAAAGTAATACTATTACATTTCATTCCAGTTATATTTTCAATATTAAATCACAAATTTTTATTTCTTCCAACATTAAACCACAAAACCTTATTAAATTAACTACATTTAATTATCGAAAATTACGGGTCGTTATAGTGTTTGTTGAGAGTTAAATAACCGAGTATCAATTGTGGACCCAAATGTAACTTTGAAAATATATAGGAGAAACACGTGAGTTATGCGGAACATTTATCTCCGATGATGTTGTACTATGCGTGTAAATCTCATTTCGTTCTTTTAGAACAAATGATAAGGAAATCTGTCCACCAACGGTTAGAGGTGATCTCCGTTCTTATCTTTGACTATTTATTTCCTAAAGAACCGGGTTTATGTTTACCGGAAACTGTCTAATATTGTTTCGAAGAGACCGGGATCGGATATGTTATTCGAAAACCACTTCGATCTAACTCAAGCGTTCGAAGTGAAGACATCTTGAAGATGATGGAATTGGAGACAGAACTCTCAATCGTTTCATTTAGTCCCAGAACGAACTTGTATGGATGAATGCTGGTATTTCATTGTTGCCTGGAGGGCGTGTTAGCATTCCAAGTGGGAAGTGCTATATAAATGGTAGATTGTAGCTTCGAGCCTCACACCCGGGAAATGAATAAAGCAGGGACATGCGGCAGGGCTAAGTGGGTCGCACCCAAGTAGGGTATGGTCATCCCAAATCTAGAGCGATATTCATGTATGCTTCGGGATCCCATTGCGTGGTTGTTGATTGCAACCAAGGGTTGATCATATTCGATGCTACTCGAGAAGAGGGTAGTGCCAGTCCTGAGTAGTAGAGGTGCAACATGTTGTAGCCTCCCGTACACTTGATCTAAAGGTGTACGGATTCGGTGGGTAGACCCTTACCCTTTCATAGTTGGAATCCATTATCCACTACGAGCCTTTAGTTTTTGTTTATAGAACCTAGTATGCTGGAATTTAGTTAATGTAACAATTTTGGTTATGATTAATAAGTACCTGTATATTAGACACTATTATAATATCAGAGGATTTCATATGAAATGTTTTGGTTATCGTAAGGTAAAAACCCGTCCGTGTTTATGTGCTGCGTGGACTTACGAGATACTTTTGATTTTTGAAAGGTTTCTATAACATTAAAGTTCAGTTGGGTGTGTTTTTCTCATGCTGGTTTTCCAGACTGACTCGGATGTTATTTTATTATAATGCTCGGGTCAGGCCGAGTATATTTACCGTTTCTTTTGATGCATTAAAGCTCAGGAGGCGAGTTGGAGGTCTTCAAGTCGTATTCTCGTATATATTTATTTTCCGCTGCTTTGTTATGGAAATTATACGAAATTGTGAGGACAAGATGTTATAACTGTCCAAGCTGATGATTGTGATTGTTGTTGTACTTTGATGGATGTATGTATATAATGGTTTCTCTTTTGTAAAGATCATTGATATTATATTATATATTGTTCCGCTGCGATTGTGAGATTCTGTGTTGTTTTAGTTTCTTTTCTCTTCCTCTTTTCTTTTCTTCTCTTCTTCTTTCTTCTTTCTTTCCCTTAACTATTCGTCTTTCCGTTCGATTTGGGTTAGACATGTGTAGTTTATTGTCAGCTTGAATTATAAGGAAAAACGGGTCGTTACAGGTCACTCCTACTACACCACTATGGTTTGATTCTTTACATATTTTTGAAGCCAATTATGCCGAACTTGCTCCTCTATCAAGTCACGCAAATGCCTACATCCATTCGTTTCGTGAATATCCTTTTCATGGAAAATGTAGTATTTTCCAGACCTTATAAACCAATCTGTAGGTTCTCTCCTCATCGGTTTTCTATCGGGAATCTGGCCGCTAGTATCAAGGTAGATCTTCTTTGGGATCTTTGCCAATTTGATGTAAGAGGAAAACTTATGTACCCTCTTGTATCGCTGCGATCCTTTACAGCATTCTCATCTTTTGCACTCTCCTGGTGTAAATATCTCTCGGGTTGGTAGTAGAAATGTAACGACCCACAAATATATCACTTTAATAAATTTATTGGAGATTAAAAAGATTTAATAATTATTTTAGTAATTTTGAAAACTCATTTTAAATAGTTATAAAGTAATAATTTATCATCAATTTTTTAACGACCCACCTTTTTAGACAATTTAAATCGACAATAAACAACACATGTGAGACTCAAACCGTTCAAAAGGGAGGATTATTATGGGGTAAATAAGAAAAAGAAGAGAAAAGAAAGAAAAACAAAACACAGAGTCTCACAGCGGAATGATAAAATATAATAATCAAATAAACAGTTCATGAAGTTGTTTTACAAATAACATTTGATTACACTTTTACAATACAGATCAGAGTTACATACAACAGAAATGAATAAAATGCAGCAGAACAACATGATGTAGTGGAATAATATAATAAATAATAATAGTACTAAATCTTCGTCTCCGTCCACCAGAAAGTAGTCTTCGATACACTGAAAAATTCGGACTGACCCGAGCGTTGTAAACACAAAACACTCGAGTCCAAACTAAAAGATCTATGTAAGTTAACTCAACAGTAAATAAATATGAGTGCAACGACGTCGGAGATGTTTATGGGATTTGACATCTCTTATCCAGTGTCAAACATGAGTGCAATAACTTAAGAGATGTTCGGGATTCCATCTCCTAAGGATCCGTTAAACTATCTACATACATAGTACAATACGCTATTATAATAGTGTCTACAGTAAAGTATTAAAATAGCGTTAAGGCGTTACCCATATCCCCCTTAACACATTTTATATAATGTCGTAGTCTATACAGTACTGTAACACCAAACTGGTGAGCTATCAAGGAGCACTCCATAGGTACGACACAAACCAAACTCGTAGAAGGCGCGATAAGGCATGTGACACGGCATGCGAGGCAATGCCATGGTAGGATTCTACCATTTGCACTCCCGGACTGGTGGTAACGCATAGAAGCTACTACCGCCCACCTCGAAACACACTCCCATAATCAAATCGAGGGGCGGCCACCAAATCAATCACAAAGTAATAATATGGTATCGAAGAAATGTGCCTGATAGGAGGAGCGAACTCACTTGGCTCGGTATAGCTCCTGCTTTAGCCACATCAAGGTGACTCACGGGAGTCAGGGCTATGTAAATACCTCATATAGAATCGTTCGCCAAACCATCCTACTTCATTCTAGAATCTCCTCCACGTACACAGTTGTTAAAGTGGTTTTCGGTATTGGCAGAGAGTATGACAATATCTGATCCCGATCACTTTAACAACCGAACGCTTATTTCACACCGGATGGTTCTTTAACATTTCAAAAATCAATTCATAATTGATATCAAAATATCATATTCTCAAAACCATATCGCTTTCGAAACCATATTCACTTTCGAAATCATATCGATAAGATAGGTTAATTAAGTCCTTATTTCAAAATCATCATATTTACTCAAATATGTCATTTCACTAGCAAATAACATTTCAAAACCTAACTTTAGTTATACCATCATTTAACCATATTCGCTTCAAAATCAAGGATTTAAATATAAACACTTCCACTTTACACGGTCTGAAATTTAGAAAATAGTTTAGATAGTTATAAATAGTTTAAATAATTTAGCATAGTTTAAAATAAATTTTTAAATAGTAAAAATACTCTAAAATAGTTTAAAACTAGATTAAAAATAGTATAAATGGATTTAAGATAGTTTAAATAGATTTAAAATAGATTAATTAGTTTAAAATAGGTTAAAATAGATTAAATAGATTAATTATTTAAAATAGGTTAAAATAGATTAAAATAGTTTAAATTGATTAAAATAGTTTAAAATAGATTAACTTAGTTTAATAGTTTGAAAATCTTAATAATCAGGATTAAAATAACATAATTTAAATAGTTTATATTAAAATAATAAATTTGAAATTTATATCAAATTAAACTATTTCTTTCATTCAACACATTTGGACCATGTCCAGCTTTTGAATCAACAAACTAAATTTTGTCTTTCAATTCAAATTATCATTTAAAACCATTTAATCAATATCGGTTTCAAATTCATGTTTGAATTATCAATTTAAACCACTTCAAAGTTATATTCAAACATTTTCAATAACTCAATTTCGATAAATTCATTTATATTTGACAATTCAACTTTGAAATTTCAATTTAAATCCTTTAAACAATTTATTAAGACCAATTCCAAATAGTAACATTTAAAGCTTGGATTTTCAAGAATAATACAGTCTACATAAATCAAATTTTCTTCAAACTATCATTTAACTAAATTGAAAATTTAGCGATTTAAATATCAGTTAATTTAACCAATCCGGTGTCTGTATATAATTTTCTACCCTATAGTCGAGTGACATGGATATATACCATTTCAACCCGCAGTATATTTAAATTTACGGGTATATATCATTTCAACCCGTAATCCCGGATTAATATTCAAAATCCATAAAATCGCTTGGGTTTATCATTTTAACCCATAACGATTTTTCCCTAATCTATAGATCGTTCGGGTATATATCATTTCAACCCATAGTGATTTTTCTAGCAATAACTAAGGGAACTTGCAGTGTTATAACAATATAAATATAGCATCCAGTCATCCAATATCAACAATCAAACATCCATTAAAATCACTATTCAATCAACCAATAAGTAACATCAATTAACTGGTTATCATCAACAAGTATTAAATTTACAATTAAATTCAATATTAAATTAAATGATGATTAAATGCAACAAAAGTCATATTTAACTGGAATGAAAATTTAAATATACCAAACATCAACCAATCAATTTCTAATCACATCATAAATTCAGTTTAACTAACATAAGACAATTTAGTAGTTGTGAGTGGGTTAAAACACTCACTTTTGATTTCAAATCGATTTGAAATCCAAATTAAGGCCCAAAATTCAATAGTCTCAGAATTCGTCTAAATTAGTTTCATAATGTTCGGAATTCCGATATGATCCCAACGGAACAAACCACGTATGAATCCGAGCTTGTGTGAAAGTTATACATATTAGAACGTTATATGATTTAAATAAAAAAAAAAGCAAGAGAATTACCTCCTCTCAGAAGCCGCCACGTCAACATGTCTGTATCGTTCCTCACCATCACTCGCGTAACCTAGGGTTACAGCCACTGCGCCTTAGATTAAAACACTGACCACCACGAGCACTGCCACCGCCATCTGACCACATCGATGGACTCCCCCCTTCGAGCCGAACTTCCCCTGATCAGGCGACCACCCGCGACCACGGCTTGAGCAAGCGCCGCCACCAAGTGAATTCGAACTCTAATCACGTTTCTGGCGATCTTGAGGCTTCTACGACGTGAACGAATACCATGGATGCACTCAGCTCGATGACATCTACAAGCCCACATCCTTTGATCGTCGCCAGGTTAACGATCCACCGTCAACTCTGACAACCTAATAGGAACGGCCGAGGATGAATTGTCGATTTTTGGCCAAACTAAGAATCAATTGTAAAAATGAATTGCAAATCTGTGTTACGCTCATCGTGAGCTTCGAAACGGTATATAATATCATAGAGTTTGGAGAGTTTGAATTTTGAAATTGATTTGGAAATTGGATTTAGGGTTTTGATTTTGAATTGGTTTCTGCCTTTAGAAGAAGGAGATACATAGGTAAAATTGTACATATAGTAGAAATAGAAGCACTGCTAGGGTTTGAGAAACAAGGCTATTTATATGAACAAAGCCCAATAAGAAATAATATCATATCGAATTGATTCAAAACGACAATAACTACTCGAAAAGCACGTTCCGCCTCCGAAACGAAAGTAGGTCATCCCATATATCAAAATAGATGTTTTTGATATTTTTAAACTCAATGGAACAGGTTTCAAGTCCTAATTCCATTGTATGAAAAGGTTAGCTTTTAAAATTAGCTTATTTCAAATTGAATTCAATTAAATTGGTTTCTACACGTTTCGAGTCCGTACAATCAAACGACAAGTCCGATCGCTACAAAACTTGAAATCCTATAATAATTCACCATTACAGATCCGATGAAACTGGTTTCGTCGAAATCCAAGACAGTAGCCAAAATGGCTATTTCACGTTAATTAAATAAATTATTATTAAGTTAATCAAATCACCTTTCAAATTCAAATTTAATAACTAACAAATTTTATCATTTTTTTATTACTTAGTAATTTATAATCTTTTTAAAACAAATTTCCATATCAATTCAATGTTAAATATTACACTAATGACGGTGTTCAATTTTAATAGCAATAAATTCAACTGATTGTTATGTTAAATTCCAATAAATCCATTTGTTTGATTTTTCATTTTATTATTCAATCAATATTACTCTATGGATATAATTAACATTGGTTTACCATTTATTACATCAATATTCTATGGTTATCATCTTAATTCACATTAACTGCAATATTTAAGTAGATTAATTGCAATTGTTTTCTAATTTAATTTCCACAGATAATATAAATAGGTGATAAATAACAATTGTTACCTTTTACTTAATTTGACCACATTTAAAAGTTTATTATCTACAACAAATGTTATAACCACTTACACAACACTGATTATGTTCAATTACAATAAATTACATATTATTTCATCGATTAATATAACATTTAATTTATTCACTTATTTACAATTTATAACCAATTATTACAGTTAATTGGAATTACATTAAAGTAGTTATCAATTACCTTACATTAACATTATTACATTTCATTCTAGTTAATTTTTTTCTCATTAATAAATCATAATTTTTTAAATTTTCACAACATTAAATTCCAAAACTTATTTGATTAATAAAATAAAACAAGAGAATTACCTCCTCTTAGAAGCCGCCAAGTCAACATGTCTATATCGTCCCTCACCATCACTCGCGTAACCTAGGGTTACAGCTACCATGCCTTAGATCAAAACACCGACCACCACGAGCACTGCCGCCACCATCTGTCCATGTCGATGGACTCCCTCCTTCGAGCCGAGCTACCCCTGATTAGGCGACCACCCGCGACCACGGCTTAAGCTAGCGTCGTCGCTAAGTGAATTCGAACCCTAATCACGTTTATGGCGATCTTGAGGCTTCTACGACATGAACGAATACCATGGATGCACTCAGCTCGACATCATCTACAAGCCCACTTCCTCTAATTGTCGCCAGGTTGACGATTTACCGTCAACTCCGACAACCTAATAGGAACGGCCGTGGATGAATTGTCAATTTATGGCCAAACTACGAACCAATTATGAAACCGAATTGCAGATCTGGGTTAAGCTCATCGAGAGCTTCGAAACTTTATATAATATGATAGGGTTTGGAGAGTTTGAATTTTGAAATTGATTTGGAAATTGGATTTAGGGTTTTGAGTTTGAATTGGTTTCTACCATTAGAAGAAGGAGATAGGCAGATAGAATTGTACGTACAGTAAAAACAGAAGGATTGCTAGGGTTTGAGAAACAAGGCTATTTATATGAACAAAGCCCGATAAGAAATAATATCATATCGAATTGATTCAAAACGACAATAACTACACGAAAAGCCCGTTCCGCCTCCGAAACGAAAGTAGGTCATCCCATATATCAAAATAGATGTTTTTGATATTTTTAAACTCAATGGTATAGGTTTTAGGTCCTAATTCCATTGTATGAAGAATTTATCTTTTAAAATCAGCTTATTTCAAATTGATTTCAATTAAATTGATTTCTACGCGTTTCAAGTCCGTACGATCAAATGACAAGTCTGATCGCTACGAAACTTGAAATCCTACAATAATTCACCATTACGGATCCAATGAAATTGGTTTCGTCGAAATCCGAGATAGTGGCCAAAATGGCTATTTTCACGTTAATTAAATAAATTATTATTAAATTAATTAAATCACCTTTCAAATTCAAATTTAATAACTAACAAATTTTATCA
This sequence comes from Allium fistulosum, assembly GCA_030737815.1. NCBI lineage: Eukaryota > Viridiplantae > Streptophyta > Magnoliopsida > Asparagales > Amaryllidaceae > Allium > Allium fistulosum. The sequence goes on from CM060902.1 coordinate 1,128,371,702, forward strand.
TTTTTTGATTACTTAGTAATTTATAATCTTTTTAAAACAAGTTTCCATATCAATTCAATTTTAAGTATTACACTAATGATGGTGTTTAATTTTAATAGCAATAAATTCAATTGATTATTATTTTAAATTCCAATAAATCCATTTATTTGATTTTTCATTTTATTATTCAATCCTGATGGTGTTCAATTTTAATAGCAATAAATTCAATTAATTGTTATTTTAAATTCCAATAAATACATTTATTTGATTTTTCATTTTATTATTCAATCCATTATTACTCTATGGATATAATTAACATTGGTTTACCATTTATTACATCAATATTCTACAGTTATTATCTTAATTCACATTAACTACAATATTTAAGTAGATTAATTGCAATTTCTTTCCAATTTAATTTCCACATATAATATAAATAGGTGATAAATAACAATTGTTACCTTTTACTTAATTTGACCACATTTAAAAGTTTATTATCTACAACAAATGTTATAACCACTTACACAACACTGATTATGTTCAATTACAATAAATTACATATTATTTCATCGATTAATATAACATTTAATTTATTCACTTATTTACAATTTATAACCAATTATAACTTTACAATTATTAAAATTAATTGGAATTACATTGAAGTAGTTATCAATTCCTAACATTAACATTATTGCATTTCATTCTAGTTAATTTTTTTCTCATTAATAAATCATAAATTTTTAAATTTTCACAACATTAAATTCCAAAACTTATTTGATTAATAAAATAAAACAAGAGAATTACCTCCTCTTAGAAGCCGCCACGTCAACATGTCTATATCGTCCCTCACCATCACTCGCGTAACCTAGGGTTACAACCACCGTGCCATAGATCAAAACGCCGACCACCACGAGCACTGCCGCCACCATCTGACCACGTCAATGGACTCCCCCCTTCGAGCCGAGCTTCCCCTGATCAGGCGACCACCCGCGACCATGGCTTAAGCTAGCGTCGTCGCTAAGTGAATTCGAACCCTAATCACGTTTCTGGCGATCTCGAGGCTTCTACGATGTGAACGAATACCATGGATGCACTCAGCTCGACGTCATCTACAAGCCCACATCCTCTGATTGTTGCCAGGTTGACGATTCACCGTCAACTCCGACGACCTAATAGGAACGACCGTGGATGAATTGTCTATTTATGGCCAAACTATGAATCAATTATGAAACCGAATAGCAGATCTTGGTTACGATCATCGAGAGCTTCGAAACGGTATATTATATGAAAGGGTTTGGAGAGTTTGAATTTTGAAATTGATTTGGAAATTGGATTTAGGGTTTTGAGTTTGAATTGGTTTCTACCATTAGAAGAAGGAGATAGGCAGATAGAATTATACGTACAGTAAAAACAGAAGGATTGCTAGGGTTTGAGAAACAAGGCTATTTATATGAACAAAGCCCGATAAGAAATAATATCATATCGAATTGGTTCAAAACGACAATAACTACACGAAAAGCCCGTTCCGTCTTCGAAACGAAAGTAGGTCATCCCATATAACAAAATAGATGTTTTTGATATTTTTAAACTCAATGGTACAGGTTTTAGGTCCTAATTCCATTGTATGAAGAAGTTATCTTTTAAAATCAGTTTATTTCAAATTGAATTCAATTAAATTGATTTCTACGCGTTTCAAGTCCGTACGATCAAATGACAAGTCTGATCGCTACGAAACTTGAAATCCTACAATAATTCACCATTACGGATCCGATAAACTGGTTTCGTCGAAATCCGAGACAGTGGCCAAAATGGTTATTTTCACGTTAATTAAATAAATTGTTATTAAATTAATTAAATCACCTTTCAAATTCAAATTTAATAACTAACAAATTTTATCATTTTTTGATTACTTAGTAATTTATAATCTTTTTAAAACAAATTTCCATATCAATTCAATTTTAAGTATTACACTAATGACGGTGTTCAATTTTAATAGCAATAAATTCAATTGAGTATTATTTTAAATTCCAATAAATCCATTTATTTGATTTTTCATTTTATTATTCAATCCTGATGGTGTTCAATTTTAATAGCAATAAATTCAATTAATTGTTATTTTAAATTCCAATAAATCCATTTATTTGATTTTTCATTTTATTATTCAATCCATTATTACTCTATGGATATAATTAATATTGGTTTACCATTTATTACATCAATATTCTACAGTTATCATCTTAATTCACATTAACTTCAATATTTAAGTAGATTAATTGCAATTTCTTTCCAATTTAATTTCCACATATAATATAAATAGGTGATAAATAACAATTGTTACCTTTTACTTAATTTGATCACATTTAAAAGTTTATTATCTACAACAAATGTTATAACCATTTACACAACACCGATTATGTTCAATTAAAATAAATTACATATTATTTCATCGATTAATATAACATTTAATTTAGGGACAGTTTGGCACAGGTCCCTAATAAGTTTCAAAATACACAAAAACCCCAATAAAAAAAAGTTTGTAAATTAGGTCCCTAGAATTAAGTTACAGAATAATGGCATACACTTATGCAATTATTCAGTGAATAATTGCAGACATTTATGCAATTATATCAAAAAATTACAGACATTTTCACAATTATTCACTAAAAAATTGCATAAATTTCCGCAATTATTTCAAAAAATTGCGGAAAATTCTGCAATTATCCACCAAAAAATTGCGGAAATTTCCGCAATTTTTTCAAAAATTTGCGAAAAATTCTGCAATTATTCACCAAAAAAATTGCGGAAATTTCCGTGATTATTCACCGAAAAAACTGCACAAATTTATGCAACTTTTGGATATAATTGCATAAATGTCTGCAATTATTCAGTGAATAATTGCATAACTATATGCAATTACTTAGTAACTTAATTCTAAGGACCTAATTTACATACTTTTTTTTACTGGGGTTTTTGTGTATTTTGAAACTTATTAGGGACCTGAGCCTAATATTCACTTTAATTTATTCACTTATTTACAATTTATAACCAATTATAACTTTACAATTAATTGGAATTACATTAAAGTAGTTATAAATTACCTTACATTAACATTATTACATTTCATTCTAGTATTTTTTTTCTCATTAATAAATCACCAATTTTTAAATTTTCACAACATTAAATTCCAAAACCTATTTGATTAATAAATTTAATTATCAAAAATTACGGGTCATTACAAATTATATATATATATATATATAGACACACACACACTTGATTTGAAATCATAAGAAAAGAAAATAAAAAAAAGAATTCGTTTCACTTTATCGGTGTAATAACAATTTTTGTAAATAATTATTAATAGTAATTTATATGGTTTATTAATAAAATATGACCATTTTAATTAAATAATAATGATGAGAAATTTATTTTCAAATTTTGTTTACATTTATATGTAAATTAGTTTTTAAGTAAAAATGTGACCGGGAATCGGTTTCCCGATTTTCATTGGTTTGACGAACAAAAGTTGTTCAAAATCATTGAAACGTTGTTTATTTTCTTATATGCATACATGCACATGTATATACATGTTACATGCACTCATGAACATACACACACAGACATATAACAAAATATCTAAGATATTTTCACAAACTTCATCCTTAAGCTTCCTTAAGTCAATGCACATGGCTTGGAAGTGAAATGAAGTGATGCAGCACATGCGGGGGGAAGGACAAACGTGTGTAAGGTGATGTAGATGGTAATAATGGTGGTGCATGTGATGAAGATGAAGATGATGATGTATGTGAAGATATTTTGATCAATATAACTTAAAAAGCACTTTCCGTAGAACTTTTCCGCAGCACTTTTCCATAACTTTTGAAATATAGTTTTAAACGCAACCAACTGTTCTTTTCCAAATCTTTTGTAAATGTTTCCAAATGATTTATAAAGTATTTTGAAGATGATTTGAAGTATTTATGGAGTGGGTAAATGTTAAATGATTTAGAGTCGATCAAATAACTTGACCACCTTATGGGTGTCAAAGAGATAGTGTCTAGACATGGGTTTGAAAAACCAGTTTCCTGCTCTCCCTGGCTATCCGGACTGGCTCGACGGATGAGATAGTGAATTTGGTTTACCCAAATATAAATTACTTGGATTTTATGGAGATATCTTCTTGTACTCGATGTTAAAGCCTGAAGAAGGAACTCGTACTATTCGTGGAATTTAAAAGGTGATTTCACCGTTATTCCACCCATAGTATTTGTTGAATACAGGAATTGATATTGAGTAGAATTAGATGATTTCTATAGATTTTGCTCACTTAATATTTACTGGTTTTGGATTAACATCTTAGATAACATGGTTTTAACTCAATCAAAATTTGAGTTTTGAATTAAGAAATTTATGTTAAGATTTAAATGAAATAATTGAGAAATATTTCCTTAAGTGAAAAAGGAAATGATTTGAATTGTTCCAAGTTTAAAAAGGTTTTAAGTAATCAAAGGATATGATAAGAGAGGTTTAATGATTCCGTATATACTGGAAAGAAACGTTTTAAAATTTTATATCTCTAAAAGATAATTTTAATAAAAAGAATGAATTAATCAAACACTATTCACCTATTTACTTGACCTCTTTTCTCGATGATTGGTTTGAAGGAACCTGGGTCGGATTTGGATGATTCCTATCTAAAAACCACTTCGAACCAATTTACGTATTCGAAGTGAAGACATGGATATGATTTGGAAAATGGAATGTAGGGTTGCTTGTCACTGACCATCGGGGGAAATTTCCCATATCATATTATGTGGCAGTAGTTCTTCATTTAAGATCTTCGATGCAAGGACTTCTCGCTACTCATCCTAAAGGTAACTCCCGACAAGATGTGGTAGAAGAATGCCTTCGGTTTGTTCTGTTCCTGGGCAACTTGTATGGATGACTGTCCGACATTGCATTTCTAGTTACATAAATTGATCTCTATGAACGTATCATCTGTTTGGTGGCGGAGAAGGAAGCTTCTCTTAGCTTAACACCCTTTCTTGAGATGTACGAACTCAGGAGTTATATGTTTGTAGAAATCAGTTGTGTGACTATGGGATGACAATGTGGCATTCAAAGTGGAATGTGTTATGTGAAATGTAATCGCTACCTCAAGCCTCATCACCATGTAATGGCTTAAATAGGGTACGCCGCAAGGCTGTGTGGTTCGCAACCATTAGGGTATGGTCATCACCTTTCTAGATTACTCTCTATATGTCGAGTATGTGGTGTATGCTATGGGATCCCGGATAGGTCGGTTACGACTGGGGTGATGTCATATTCAGTTCTATCCAGGCCATGTATGAGTGCCAGATAGGGATAGGCCGATCTTGCCAAATGCAGAGGATTGTTTGTGTATCCCCAGTACATTCCTCTAGAGATGTACTGTATGGAAGGTAGTCCCTTACCTGCCATTGTATGGAAATCCATTCTCTGAACGAGCCTTGTAAGAATTTGGTTTGTAGAGCCTAAAATATCCGGAATTTAATAATGGTAACAATTTCGGCTAAGATTAATAAGTTTACTTGCAAATGTTTTTAAAGGAATGTCATTAAAAATAATATCAAGTGTTTTTTCCGTAGAAAATGTTTTGGTTATCATAAGGTAAAAACCCATTCCTTGTTTAGTGCGGCGTGGTCTTATGATATACCTTTTGTTTTTAAATGCATACTTTGAGTTTCTCATACCAGTCCCATGACTGACCCAGAGTTTATTTTTCTTTCCCGTTAAACTCTGGGTGCCCTAATTTTCTGCGTGCAGCCTAGCAGTTAGCTAATTAGGAGCATTTTGGAGTATTTGGAGCATATGGAGCATGAAGTCTGAAGCATGAAGCAATTTGGATTTCTTTTGTTATTACCACCACTTTCTACAATGTTTATATTATGTATCTACCAGCATCTATAAGGATAGGCCGTTATAACTATCCCAGCTAGGTTAGTACTTATCATGACTCTGATATCTCACTTTGAGAGTGATTATATGTACTACCTTTATGATTACCACTTTTTAAATAGGATGTGAGATTATGTTATTATTCCGTCTTCTGTCTTTATTTTCTTTTACCTCATGATAATCAGCCTCTCCAACACTTGGATTTGTGGCATGTGAATACCAAGGATGTATTAATGTCGAGGAGGTGGGTCGTCACAAAAAATCTACAAGATCCATCAACGGATATCTCTCCAAAGCTATCATAAAATCAGCTTTATTGGCATCTCCGAAAACCACCACCATCAGAACCATCGATGGGTTTGACTTCTATATAGTAGTGGCTGCTGCATTGAATCTAGTCAAATGGCTTCATAAGGTCTCACTTACCTTTTGCTTCACACTCGAAAGTGTTATCACATTTCTTGATCGTACTATATGAACTTTGATCTGATTCATAAACTTCTCCACTAATCCAGTCCCACTCTCAAATTGGCTAAACCACTTGGTAGCCAGATCAATCAACACAATGAGAAGCAATGTCCTATAACTTCTTTTGAAGCACCCAACACTCCCACATATTGGATATATCTCTTCAAATGAACTTTTGGATCCGTCCTTCCATCATACGGCTCCAAAGTTAGTAGCTTAAATCAGGTGGATTCCTAGCGTATCGAATGTTTAGGGTAAATAGATTTCTTTTTACAAGCTCCAAACTTTGATCTGGAGCTCCACCTTGAAGCACCTACCTTATCATGCTAGTGATTTTATCATTATCATTCAGTTGAAATTTCTGAGGCTTCACATGCCCTTGATTCAAATCTTTATCCCCCACCCCCGTTCCTACGAGGAGTTTCTAGTCCTAATCCTTATTGCTACAAATTTGCATTCTGATCCTCATCGCTAACTTCAGCATCGCCCATTCGTCATATCCTAGCTCGCTTAAAACCCAAATCGACCATGCCCTTTGTCCATTTTAGTCAGTATTGGCATGATTGTTGTCAACACTGACATATTCAAGTGTTAGGGGGTTGGTTCCAGTTTGTTGTGCTCTATCCCCTTTGCGGTTACTTCACCACTCAGCCTCTGATTCCGAGTTCCAACTGCTTCGGTTGTCCTTTGTTGTCTTCTAAAAAATCCATCCAGCATCTCCTCTTGTCGTGCTAGCGATCTAGTTTGCATCTATGTCGTCGTCCCTTGCATCTCTTCTTTGGTAACATAGATAGAAGGTAGATTTGAACTTGAGGACACCTCTTGGCTTTCCCCATGTCCTTATTGACTTCCTTCAGCGATAACTCCTTTAGTAGGCCTCTTCATCTTCTCCAAACTAAATTTCAAGTCTCTTCTAGTGAAACACAAAAAACGCTAGGTCCAAAATTAACACAACACCCCATATCAATAGATTCTTAATCGAACAAATATAAGGATGATAAAAACGAAGAAAAAGAGAACAATGCCCAAAGTTTTTATAATGGTTCTACAAAATCTTGGCTTACGTCCACTTAATCCTATTATTTGATGAATTTTCTCCATAATACAACAAATTACAATCAAGTCCAAGTTACGATATCATAGACTCGGATCTATCTTAGTTTTTTTGAGTTAGAGGAAGAAGAAGGTTGCTCTTAAGCACAAAAATCTAGTCCCCTTTCTAGTTGAAGTCTCCTTCATACTTATAGACAAATTCTAGCATAAATCTAGTGATCCCAAATTTTAATGTGTCTTTTTCTCCAGATCCAAAGTCCAGCAGTAGAATAGGTAACCGTGCATGAGTCCCAAGAATGTCAAACAACTCGGTATCAATCATGATATGGTCGGTAAAATGTGGTCAGTAAAATATGGTTGGTACCAACCAAATCATGCATTTCCAAAACTTAGCCAAATCTTTGATCTATTCAATCTTGACATCTTCCAAGCTTCTTAACTCATTTCTTCATCATTTTATAGTTCAATATCTCTGATCTAAGTTGATTCCAAGGCTGTGGTAAATTTACCGGAAATAATTTACCATATTTTAATTAATCTGTTTACAAAAAGATTTTATTTAATTTATACTAGATTGTGATATTACAAGTGTACTAAATACAGTTATGTGTGTATCGTGCACGTGAAACATATAGATAGTGTACATAGTTAATGTGAATGTTGATGAGTATTGGGATTTACAACACAATGGACCCATTTCCCCTTAATATGTGCCTTTGATGTCCCTAGTTATTATTCAAAATTATAATTATACACACACACACACAATTATAAATTAATTTCCAATTATAATGACAATAAAATAGTAAATATATCTTAAAACCAATTTTATACTTATATTTTGAAATTAAAGAAATATCTTAAGAATCTAATTTTGATTTTGAAAATCAAACTTAGATTTTTAATTTCAAACAACATATTGATTTTAAAGTTTGAATTAGATATTATAAAACATATGTATATTTTAAAAAGGAATAGAACTTTTTTAGTATACATACACACACCTATGTATATCATTTAGAAACTAGACAACATTTTTGTAAAATGAACACACATTAACATATATTAAATGTATATACATGTTAGGCTAAATTTTTTTAATCCATAAACAAATGTATAGATACAAAGCAATTTTAAGTTATTTAAAACATGTTTGATATAAATATATGTCTATACATATATAATGTTGTAAAATTATTTATGTAATAAAATTGTTTAAAATCAAAATCATTATTCAATTAAATAAACTATAATGACTGAGATATATATACATATTATAATAATGTTGTAATGTTTTTTTTTTCAAATCAGTTTGTACATGAATACATAAACGGAATATCGAGGGGCTTATCAAAACAACCTCCGTAGCGCCTCATCAAGCACATGACACAAGACTAAAAATAAAGACCTTACCTAGTGAACTAGAGATTCATATACTAGATCAAACAACATAGGCACATACAAATTCATTATAAAACATATGAGATATAATCTACATTAATATAATGATGTATGTAAACAAAATTGAGACTGAAAACTTACCAAAATTAATTTTGGTTCTTGCTAGTTAAATAACCTTTAATTAACCTTCAATTCTTATTAGTTAAATCACATTTAACTAATATTTAATTCTTAATTTAGTTAATTAATTTAACTAAATTTATTTTGTTTAAAATTTTAATTTTTTTTTGGTTATTCATCTCAAACCATTTTTGATGAACCAACTATAAATTTATGGTTTTGTTTATACACACACATCAATATATGTATACACATATAATAATTAGTTAACCTTTGATTAATTATTTATTAATAAATCCTTTTATTAAATTAAGAAAATTAATTAAAAATACTTTATTTAATTCGAAATTTTAATTTATTTATCTTAAATAATTTAAGATAAATGTACAACTGTAACAATTATAAATACATATATACATATGTGTGTGTATTAATTAACTTTTAATTAATTATTTTATTTGATCAATCATATTAATCAAATATATACTAAATTTTAAAAATAATTATTTAATTTTTCAAAAATAATTTTGAAAAATTTAAATTTATTTTATAACATTTATAAACAATTATTTTATATTTTAAACTTAATTTTTAAATTTATAATATACATTTTAGTTTTCAAATCTTAATTTGTAAATTATCCCAAGGCCCAAAAAACTTTGGGCCTTACATATGGGCCAACCTTTTGAACTTATTCCACTAATTGGGTCGGGCCAGTAGCTAGGGATGGAAGAATACTTGATTATTCAACCCCAAGCCTAGACGTTAATATTCTATACACCTATCAAATAAGTATCTTTTATTAGTTGGCCCTAAATGTTGACTAATTAAACTTAATATATCATTTGGGCTCTAATGCCATTAAAGGAACCCGATCCGTTTCACAATAGATGAAATAGGTAGATTTTAAACGTATTTGGATCATAGTGGGCCTATGAAGTCTAATGGGTTTCACTAGATCTAATCTAGTTGTTATTAATAAAATCACATTTTGTTAACATTGTCTTATTCTTAATTAATTAATCTATGTTAATTAAGTTTCATATTTGAAAAGCTATGAATGCATCAAATATATTCATATTTCAAAAGGCATAACAGACATGTGAAGCATATAGTGAGTGTAATAGTTTGGTGTTTAAGGATGGGAATGTATGAAGTTAGATCTAGATATAGTCACATCAAGATCTAAAAGAAAAGAGAGAAATGTGGCATCATTGATTAATTGCACATCTTTTGCAAACATCTAATTAATATAACATCTAATCACTATACAAGGGATGATAGTATATTTAAAAAGACAAAAGCAACAAACATTAATATGGTCATATATACATGTGTAGATATTTGGATTTATATCTACCATATATGTATTCTCTATTTATATGTATATATTATTGTCTCAATTTAAAATTGTTTAATGGAAAAGAAATTTATAGATAAAATTATTTCTAAAATACATGCCTTAACAATATAACATACATATATATATATATACATACATACATATACATACATACATACATATATCTATATATATATGTGTGTATGTATGTATGTATACACACATGCACACATACATACATACATACATATAATGATTAGGAAAAAATAATTTCCAATTGAGTTAAAACAAACATCCCAATTGCATTAGACCATTCTGATGCATTTGCAAATACACACACAAATATATATATTTATACACATAAATTACCCAATAAAAATGTTTTGTTTAAACAATCGAAATATTACAAAACCAAAATTTCATACATCAAATTATACAAGATATCAACAATCTCTATTTTTTAGGATTGATTAAAATTCAAATAGAAACATAAATCGTTAAATTCTATAATATATTTAAAATATTATTATAGGTAATATTAAAACATAAATTAGTAACCTAAAACATAGTCTTATACATATGTAAATTTTGGTTTAATTTATAAGGTTAAAACAGATCATATCATTTAACAAGTTGTATAAATTGTACTACAAATTCTAAATTAAAGCAAGGCAATATATATACATATAATATTGTGATAAGTATATTATATACATTTGTAGTTATCAAGATTTTGACTTTGAATTAACTATAGCTGACCATGATACTAACCTCATACAACTTAGGAGATGAATTCTATATTAAAAAGTGCATCACTTTTAATACTTCAACTCAGACCCAACTATAGTCGCTTGTTGGATCGCTATACTATAATTTAACTCTAATTAAAGTGGTATTCACATTGAAGTTCCATGGTGTAACATTGTCACACCGAGATTTTCTATTTGACCTAATTGTTATTAACCATCAGGAAACTCTTGGATAGGTCACCCCATAATGATCCAATAACTACAAGTACAATATAACCTCTTGGTGCCTACAGTAGCCATGAGTAATACACATCCCAACATTTGAAGAGCATTAAGCACTCTGGTTTTAACGGATGAATTGATATCCATTTCTTGAAATACCTTGATCAAGAATATTTAAAACAAAATGTTATTTTATTTTATGGTTAATTACTCATGGTTGCGACTATTTGCAACTATAATCACATAACATTTCATTTAAAGATTTCTTTATTATATACTTTAAATTACTTACTTAATTAATTATATCACAATATAACAAAGTATATAGAAGGAAAACAAACATCGTTACTACAAACATGATTGACTATAGTGTTAGATATCTGTGACAAATTACATAATTGCCCCTAGGGCATACCACTAGCTCTTCAAATACATGGTACATCTAAGTGCTTAAACTGTCTTTACTATGCTTCGCTCTTCATTCACCAAATTATTATTCCCAATTTTAAGAGCAACCGCTAATATTGTTTCTTCTAAGCTATAGAAATGATATAACCCTTAGTAAGCAACTTTTATCATGATATAAGCACAAAACCCCAATCACTTCAAATCGTTGAACTAGAAAAGGTTATCCAAGAGTGATAATCACTAATTTAAAAGAGAGAATGGATAACTGTAACGACCCAGAATTTTGGACATTTGAAATTGGAATATTTAATTATTTTTAAATATTTAAAAAGTTAATTTTATAGATTTTATAATCTGAATTTCAAATATAATGATTTATTGGATAATTTAATTATTAAATTTAATAATTGAAAATTTATTAAAAAACAATGAATCTTGAGTTTTAAGCTTGATAAAAATAATTTAAAGGCTTATTAAATTTATATAAATAAGAATGAAGGTAATAGAACTTTTATATTGAATTTATAATTGTTTTGTTCGATTTTAAAAATATCTCGTTTAAATTAACATATAAAAATAGCCTTCCGGGAAACATTCTCGGAATTCGACGAAACTAGTTCCATTAGATCCGTAATAGTGTATTATTATCGAATTTCAAATTTCGTAGCATTTAGAGTTATCGTTTGGTCGTACGGGATATAAACGCGTTGAAATTAATATCGAAAATTCAATATAATAATTGGGTCCAAAATGCTATCTTCTCCATACGATCGAATTAGGACTCAAAACCTTTTCCATTACATTCGGAATAAGGTTATAACATTATAAACGCCTAGCGGCACCTCGATAGGGGTTCGAGATTTTGAGTTGCGTAAATCGAAACATTTTGAGAATAAATTAATATATATTAGTTAAACTTCCTTTCAGCTGTTATTATATCTTTTCATTGTACCTTTGACCCATTCAAACATGCAAGGCATCTTTCTTCCCCTTTTTAAAAGCTAAGTCGAGCATGCAACCATTACAGTGAAAAAGAAAAATAAACCAACTTCAAAAAATCCTTTCTATCAATATACTCAATAGAAAAATCTCAAATTAATTTTAAAAATCTAGTTTTTAGATAAGCTTCAATCTAGTATAGACATTATATGGTGTGGCTGCAAATTTTTTGGATCGACGTGGGACGTTGAGACTAGGGTTTGGGTTGGAATTTAGGCGTCGAAAGGCTTTGGGGTTGATTGCGTTGTGTTTCTCGCATGGTAAAGCAGCTTCGTGCAGAGTTTGGTGGTGTGCGGCATTGGATTGGGGGGTGCGATATGGCCATGGTCGAGAGGAGGAAGGGGAGCTGGTCGCGATTCAAGGGGAGGAGCCGAGCTCGAAGTTTGGGGTATGGGTGGATGGAGATCGAGGAGTAGAGTTCATTGGCATTGTCAGATTTGAGCTTCGACGAGGGGTTGGCATGTGCACGCACACGTGTACGGGGGTTTGGTTGTTCGTGTACAGGCTTCAAGCGAAAGGGGGAAGAAGATAAATGTTTTGGGCTGGGTCTGGTATCATTGGGTTTGGGCCTTCTTTTATAAAAAAAATAGTTTATATTATGTATTGTCAAAGTAAAATCGTTAAAACTTATGAATTGCGTATCTCATTCGTTTTAGGTCGAAATCCAACGCGGTCGGTCGCGTTGGTTTGTGTTAATGAGATCTTTGCTATGGAATCATTTTGTTTGAATTTGGAGCTAGCAGGAATTTTGGTAAAAATTAAACGTCCATTTAATTTTAAAATTAAAACGGACCGCTTCAGCATCGACGAAAATCAAAGTGAGTAAATCTCACTCATTTTTGGATTGCTAGTTTAATTTAAAATGTTGAAAATTTAAATTATTGGTTGATTGGATGATTTGATAATTATTATTATCAGTTGGATGTTATAATATATATAGTAGTATATATTAGTAGTTGGATTGATTATTCCCGCCAATTGGAGCGGATGAGACCCTATACGCCCTGCATAATAGCGGATGACCCTAAATTACCGCGATATCCCAGCTCGAAGCGGGATTGGTATTTTTATGTTGTATTAACATCTGTGGTTGCAGGAAAAACAGGTTGGAGGGATCCAACTGGATTCCTAAAAAATGTTGAATTTAATTTCATATATAGTGGTATAAGATATGTTTGAATAATCTGTGATAGATTATTGTGTGATTTGAATTTATTGGATGCTATGGGGCAGTGGCCTAGATTTTGGTATTTTAAAATACCATAAATATTTATATTTTAATTTGAAAAGAAATTAAAAAGGAATTTTGGGAAGTAAAATATTTATATAGAGTTTTGGATTAGTAAAAAGAAATTGATTAAGTAATATAAATAATTTGACTTTGTATTTAACTATTCCATGATATTTTAAATATAGAATTTGGAATAATATATATAAAGGATTTTAAATAATAATTTTTAAGTGATACTTGTTTAAATATAAAAGGTTTTTAAAATCGAGATTTTTAATAGTTCGGGAGAATAGAAGTGAATTTGTGAATAAAAATAAAATTGGTTATACTGGATCTTAAATATGATTTTAAATTACGAAATGGAAATAGAAGTAAAATCGAGATTTGATTAGTTTTGGCATATTGTTGGGTTATTTAAGAAATTTATTTATAAATGGAAATAAATTTAGAAATCAATTTATGATGGATTTAATTGATGTAAAAGAACGTTGTGAACTAGAAATGAGGCTATGGAACTTATAAACAATGTTTATAAATAAAGGGAAATGATTATCATTTGATAAATTAAAGATATAAATTCACGGTAAGAATTTATGATGAGATGGGTAAATCGGTTTAAAAAGAAAGGATAGATTTTTCTTTTGGAAATGTGAAAAAGGGGTTTATGAGATTGGGAACATAAATCGATTGGTGATAAATGGAGAGAAATCTATAAATATTAGATTGGTTATATTGGAATTGAAAAATATATTTGTATCGAGAAGTTGAGTTTGTTTTAAAAAGAGGATTTTTAATTATTAAACCAAGTAATTTAAAATGTTTTAGCATAAAAATATTCCAGAAAATTAGTTATTTAAATATTTTTAAATTGTCAAAATGAATTATAAGTTTTATAAACAAGTCTTGTAAAACGGTTAGAATTTTATTAATAAATCAGAATTAATCAGTATTATTATTTTAAAAGATAAATTATTCAATATTAATGTAATTTTATATAATAACTTTTATTTAAGAGTATTTGCCTAAATTAAACTTGGAAAATTATTATAGAAACTTTATAAGCATTATTTGAGATAATTATTAAATAAAGTTTTCGGAAAGTAATGGTATACTTTCATGGCGAAATTGGGAGGCGGAGATTGCCTGCAGTTAAGTTTGGATTTCTTTGGGATAGAGACATAATCATTAAGCTGCGAATCCATGGTTGATACTGCATGGTGCTTTCCATATCTATTTTAAAAAGTTTTCAAATATTTTTGAAGGGAATGGTTTGTGAATATACTTATTTCAGTGAGATAATTATATACTATTGAATAAAGAGATTTAATTAAGGAACCTCGAAACTTATAGAATTCGTTATAAAAGAGTTAAGGAATTTACAATATAAATTGTAAAGGGTTTCGAGAAAAGATAAATAAATGGTACTTTCCTAAGTGTTGGGAAGTAAGAGATTTAGACAAATATATTTTTAAATATTTTTCTAAGTGTTGAAATAAGAGATGGTTTGAAATAACCTAATATGGATATAAGTATTTGAGTGGTCTCAAATATTGAAAATTGGGAAGGGATTTGAATATATACCTTATAAAGATATTTTGAAAATAGATTTTGGAAAATTATAATATGGGCCTAATGACTGCTTATGGATGGTATATTAATAATTAAATAACCAACTATCAAGTATTGGCCAATTTCGTTGATCGTTGCGAAGAGACCGGGATCGGATTTAATTATCCGAAAACCACTTCGATCTGATTTGAGCGTTACGAATGAATATCGTGAAGATGGTGAAGACGATGATTCAGTTTCGTTCAGATCCAGAACAGACTTGTATGGATGAATGCTATCGGTACATTGTCATTGGAGAACAATGAGCATTCTAAGTGAAAATTCCTAAAAAAGATAATTGTAGCATCAAGCCTCATCAACCGGAATGATTGAAAATCAGGGGAGATGCAACAAGGCTAAGTGGGGAATACCCAATTAGGGTATGTTATCACCTTTCTAGATACCCTCAGATATATTATTAATTATGGATACGGTAGTGCATGGAAAAGAGCTCTCGATAAGGGTGGGAACGCCCGAGGTGATAACATATTCGGTTCTATCCAAGCTAGGGATAAGGCTGGTCTTGTGTTGTAGGGGATCCCGGCGAGGTCCTCGGTACATTTTTCTAGACGTGTACCATGATAGGTGGTACCCCGATGCCTAGTCATTGTATGGAATCCATTCTCCAATAAGCGTCGTACGGTTTTGATTGTGCCCAACTATGCTGAAACATGAGATGCAAGCATTTTAGCTATTTTCTAGTTTATTTTCTATAGACACTATTATAATACCAGATGATTTTGATATAAAGTGTTTTGGTTATCGTAAGGTAAAAACTCATCGTGTTTATGTGTGACGTGGTCTTACGAGATACCTTTGTGTTTCAAAGGATTTTGATAACTTTAATAATTCAAATTGTGTGTGTTTTCTCACGCTGGTTTTCCAGACTGACTCGGGTGTTGTTTAATTATAATGATCGGGTCAGACCGAGTATTACAGGTTCAGGTTAGGATGCTATGGAGCTCAGGAGACGAGCTGGATGGGGAAGACGTATTACATGTACTTGATTATATTCCGCTGTGTATTGTAGGCTGTATATTCAGCACTTGTGAGGACAAGTTATTATAACTGTCCAGTATTGAGTTGTTAATTTGTTGTATGCTGATAATGGTATGTATAAATAACAGTTATAGCTCTTTTTGTATAAAGACATGTTATTACTTATTATATATTGTTCTGCTACGATTGTGAGATTCTATGTTGTTATTTCTCTTTTCTTCTACCTCTTCCTTTTCTTTTCCCTTGACTATCGGGTTTTCCAGCATGCAATTGCTCAGCATGTAATATAGTGGACGTATTAGTGTCGATTTTCGAGCATCGAAAATCCGTGTTCGTTACAATAACGGTGTATGAGAATATATGCTTTACTAGTTCTAACTAAGCACCAAATAATGAGTTTACATGATTACTTTCTACAGAAATTAATGTTACCAATTTTATATATACTTCAAAGACATATCCTTAAAATAATCCATTAAAGTCTATTAAAATAATTCATTGTAGATGCGGAAAAAGCTCTGACCACATAATAACTTGGAGAGTTACTATGTTTAGTGTTTTTAGCATTTAAAATTGATAGATTATAATTGTACATATGTGTAGCATATGATTATATTTATGTAGCATGCATTCTACTAACCTATTAGTATTAGTCATTTCTATTTCCAATGAAGCCATGGTAGTTTCTAAACAGGTTTGAATCAATTAGTTCAACTAATTATAACAATCAAATTTAAGGCAAAACTATCTACCACGGCCCGTTAATCAACACAGTTAACGTTACATTAAAGAACAATTGATAGAAATTTTTAACTAATTAGCGAACAAATATAGTTGAAAACAAAATTTTGCAACAATAAATACTCTAGAGAAAAGAAAAAATAACAGATCGTTCATTGCCAAGAATTAAGCTTTTTGAAGATCATAAGTTGCTATCCAAAGACTTAGAACTTTAGTTGACATACATCAAAAATATGGAATACATCCTTTTAATTTAAAGAAATGTTGCAATCAAATCAATAATAGACGAACCTTAAGCATATGAGCCAACTACTAGGAGTAACAACTGCACATAGATTTATTAAGTAGAGATGTCCATTATCATTTTTTTTATGCGCAACATGTTGCTGAATAAAGTTTCATTGACTTATTGAAAAACCGATGCTAAAGCCTCCTACACAAAACTTGATGTATTAATTAAAAATACAACCATTAGACTATAATTCAATTAATAATCATGAATTAAGAAAATGGCAATAGGAGATAGTGAGCACACTATTAGTAAGTTGAATTGAGAAATGGTTGGCAATACGTGAGCAGAACCATCCATTTCTCTAAATCATTTGAACCCTCATTAGAAAGTTCTTCCATCTTAAAAGTGGACACTGTAAAGGGTAGTTAATTATCACTAGTTTATCTACAGAAGTTTTCATCTTTAATGTTTGTTATTTTCTGATTAAAAATTTAAATGTGGAATATGAGTGCAATAATGGTTGAAAACTTAAAGAGGAATATCCATAGAAGTTTGTAGTAATGGTTAAGAACTAAGGTGATGAGATAGACCGTAGGACCATTAATTAATTTTTTGAAATAAAAAATAACCTTGCTTCGATGGAGAGCTACATTAATTTTTTGGACAACTGAAGAAGGCTTCACTTTTAATTTTATACCAAGTATTTGTATTATTAATAGAGATTGGTGTTAATGTTATTATTACCACTGCTACTACATACAATTTTCTAAATATGCTAAATTCAAATAATAAAATTAACAAATAGTTTAGCAAATCAATCAACCATCTTCAAACGGAAAACATATTTATGGAGAATTAGAATTAGATAGCAAGTTTTTGGCCACTTCAATAATTTTCACTGTGAAATCCTTATCTACTATTTCCTTTATCTGAGTAATAATAAATCGAAGTATCCAAAATCAAAAAGTAGGATTCTATGATGTTTTTAGAAAGTAATAACAGGTGTTATTAAGGTGATAATCTGGATAGAGGAAAAGTAAACAAAGAATTAGAACTTATCTTTGCTAATTTTGGAATCTCTATAGATCCAAAGCTGGAATCCCATCCTCCTTGATTTTGAAGGTGTACCCTTCTCTTAATTGTCAGATGGATGACAGGCTTTCACGAGAAGAATTTGTAAAGATAACTGCCATTATTGATGTTTTAGATCTAGACTTGGTAAAGGTGTCTTCTCTCTCTCTTCTTTCTTTCTAGAAGGATATTCGATGCTTATCTGTTGGCGGTGGAGAGATGTTCCCTTTATTTGTTAATTTAGTTTGTGTAGGCACGTGTATAGTTTGTATGTTGTTGCTCTTTTGTTGTTTTTTTGATTTATAGCCCCAAGATGCTCGTATAGATGGTTTTGAGTGTATCTATCTATATTTAATCCTTCATCTATTTGACAACTTAGTTGCCGGCTACCAGACTGTTGTATTGTTAATATATGGATATGATAGGTACTCTTTTTCCTTGCAAGGAACCCATTTAAGTTAGAGGGGTTGCAAGGTTTTAACGAGGCATATCATGGAAGTATATTCTCTCTATTATTTATAAAGTACCTTTTTTCAAAAAAAAGTGTTATTAGGTGAAGTTATCCAATACAAATTAATAGGAACCATGCCCGTACACCAATGAACATAAATACACTTACAAATTTATACATATTTTGCCATTTCCTTTTATTTGAGATTATTTTCTATTTCACATTATTGCCTACATATATTGTAGTAAACGAATTGCACCTTTGTGTCACTGAACTTATTTGTTAGCATAAAATTTGTTAAGATGAAACCATATAAAACCATAGTTTTTTTCAAACTTAATTTTTTTCCAACTAATAATGGTAAAAGCATACATATATAAGTAAACCTTATATATATATATATATTTGTGTGTGTACACTACTAGATAAAAAGTTGATTTATAACGTTGATTAGCGATGTCATATTGATGAGGCAATGGCACGGCGTTGCTAAAAACATAGTCGACACTAAAGCATCACTAATTCACAATGCCTTAATGATGCCATCTTTAATTTTTTTTATTACCTTTTTGGTGTCACAAAGGTGTATGTAATTCCCTATGCATTAGTGATGCCACACTAATTTACCAACTCCACAAAATACTATAACATGCTTTTGGTCCAAAACAACAATCCGGATTACAAATAGCCGATAATATAATCACCACCGTCATTTTTTCTTAAATCCAACAGTTGACATTAGCGATCCGTGCAATCTAAAGTTTAGCTAAAGTTCTCCTCGGTCATCATCTTTCCACACAATTCTCACATTTTCCCCAAATAATTTTCAAATCCCAAGCTTGTAGCAATGAACTGCTCCCTCCTCCTCTACAACATACCCCTATCAAACGGTGTACGCCGGTCCTTCTCCAACAACTACGGCGCTTTCAAAAAAGAGGTCGAACTACAGTTGCGCGTCACATGCGTTCTCGATCTATTTGTGGCTAGATTCGCATTCCACATCGACACGTCCATGGTCTGAGTTTACGACGCTGCTATCAGGTCGGTGGAGGAAGTTTTCAAACTGGAATTCTTGATTGAAAGCATTGGAAGGATGCATGTACTGGACATCGATGGTGGGTTCATCATTGATGAAAATTTAGAAGCGCGTGTGAGGTGATTGTATATTGAATAAAGTTGAATTCTATGGATTGTAGGGAGGAAATTTGTGGAGAAGGCGTTCACATTGGCGGTTTATGTGCTAGGGAAGCGAGTAAGGAAGGGGTAAGGGATTACTGGGTGAGCGATGGGATACCATTATTTTTCTTTCTTTAATGGTAAATTTACCGTAACGACCCCGAATTTTATATAAATTTAAATTGATAATTTATTTAATTTTTGAATTAAAATTATATAGTTAATTGGTAATTTAAGTGAGTTTCCCTGAATACAGGTAAATTCTGTATAAATCATTTAAATTTAATGAATATTGTAAATATTGTATATATGTGAATATATATGTATACGGGCATATATGAGTAAAAATTTGAATATATATGTATATATTTGATTTGAATTTAAATTGTAAATAAATGGTTTAAAAATAAACATATAAATATATATGTTATAAAAGTATAGACAATTGACACAAATATAAAAATAAATAATGTTAGGTTTGAAATTGATAGTTTCCTGTTATAAATAGAAATAATAAATAAAAGATGAACTATAAAAATAAAAGTGACATTAAATAAAAATTTAATAACATATTTAAAATATAAATTATTTATACTATGAAATAATAAGACTAAAGAAGAAAAATAAAAAATAACATAACTAAATATAAGTATGTAAACAAGTAAACACATAAATAAATTTAAACAACATATTACAATAGAACTTCATTTATATTATAAAAGAATAAAAGCAAAGAAATAAAATACATTCAAAATGAAAGAAACAACATATTCAGCTGTATATATTCATGAACACTTGAAAAAAAATTAAGAAAACTGTGAAGACCCAAATTATTGAGATAAAAATAATTTCAAAATGAGAATATTTAAGAAAAGAAAATATAGTCTGACAATAATAATATTAGGAGTAAGTGAAATGAACAAATAAGAGGATAGAGATTTTTCAATAAAATGGGAAGAAAATGATCAAATATGAGTGAGATTTTATATACAGATATCTCCTGTATATATATATACACATATAAAAATATATATGTATTAGATGTGAGTAGCCAAAGAAGTATAAAATGATAAAGTCCTTTTGATAACTAAATTGCATGAAAACCAGTTTAGTACTATTGTGCATAAATACCTTCTTAAAAATAAATCAGGAAATAAATGGTTTGAAATAATATAAGAGAACCATTCAGGCCTAACAAGGTATACAATGTATCTGAGTCATACAAAGATGATGTGTAGATGGATCATGCAAATAGCATGTGCACAGAAAAGCAGAGAAGCAACTGCTTTTACTAGAAATAGAAATCAAGAGAAAATGGCACATTTAGCCATAACAATACACACATAATTCTCTGAGTAATGTGAGGATAAAATGGGTTTTTCCTTTAGTAAAACCCTAGCAAAATGATTTAAATCAAGAGGGAAGCAGAGGTTTTCTCTGAGGGAAAACAGAAACACATTGAAAAAAAAATAGAAAGGAGAGCTCACCCTGTTTTCAAGCTTAGGCATTCTCGGGGAAGAGAGGAGGAAGGTGAGTGATTAATCACTTATGATCTGTAAGGCATTAAGACCCATGTTAAGGGCAGCCAAGTTATTTTATATAAACATTACATTATGTTTTTCCTATTTGATTTTATTTTCTGGATGAAAATATGTTGATCATGGATGGTATTCTGGTTGAGTTTTTGGATGAGGTTTTAATCTGTTTTGACTTGTTGTGATGGTTTCAGTTTTTGTTTTAAAATATAGATAATCAAACAAATACACTAATCACAGAAATAGATTTTATATATGCTAGTTTTGATATGAAAAATGAATCAAATGTTTTACTGTGGAATAGGGTATCAATGAAAGAAAAGAAGTAGGCAGTGTGAATATTGAGATTCATGCTTATGTCTAGTCTATATTAAAAATGATATGAACAATGCAATATTACAAATATGTGCTGATTTGTTCAGATCATAAACCAATAAGTTTTTATGGGTTTTTCTCAAAAACCATTCCCTATGTTCACAGTAAAAGAATAAATATAGTTTTGCATATGACTTCTTCATATTTGTATAAGCAATGGAAAATTTCTAGAAATAAAAATATAAGCAGGTTTTGGAAAAATGTGATTAAAGCAAAAATGACTTTGAAATAAGGTGTGCAATTTTACATGAATGCTTTGTATGTCTGGATATGATCTTTGGGTGATTTTAAGAATTCTTGACCTATATAAGGAAGGAAAGAATACGAGCATCTCTGGAACCAAAAGAAAAATTCCCCAGAAAGAAATAAATAAGCATGGTCTCTAAATTATAAAATAATTTAGGAGTAGTGCCTTGATCTACTCATCAGCAGGTGGTTGATGGGTATGTGCATGACTTGTTTAAGTCCTGTAGGCCTCTGTGTAAAGGGTTAACAGAACTGAGCCCCTTTGCAATGCACACATGGTGTTCAATGGCAAGAGTTCAGACCAAACAAAATGAAAAGATGAGAAAGAGTAATGATGCTATGGAATTTAAGGAGTTAATCCATAGGAGTTTTGTACTTGTACAACTGAATGAAGTGAATGGATGAATGCTTGGGTGTATGTTTATAGATAAACCTAAATATACACATTCTCAGATTTTAATTGGGATTTGAATTGCATTTTATAGAAAAGTTCTCTGTACAGCCTTAAGAATTTACGAGATATTTTGCATACTTGATTTCACTCACACCAGAATTTATTTCTGACCCTATTTATTGCCTTTGCAATACTTGGGGTGTCTCATTTTATTGGGGAAGTTCAAAGTTTTGCTGCAGGGAATGATGCATGAATTGCTTGCTTGCTTGCATGGATATTTGGAGATCTTGAGGAGTTTAAAGTGTTTAAGAGAAGTAGCAGTGTCTTTGTAATAATTAAGTTAGGCAAACTCTAATATGTTCTAAGTATTTTCATGAGTGTCTTTTGCTTTGGTATCTGGAAAACAGTATGTAAGAAGAAAAAGAAACTTAAATGTTATATGTGTTTGCGAGCTGTGGACTTAAATAACAAGTTCTGAAATAGTTTTAGTAGATAATGCTGAAGGAGAAGATGCCATTTAATCTGATATGTGAACATATTTTTCTAGACAGTCTTGAGGCACTTCAGTTATGAAATAAAACTGATACTAAGTTGGAGAGATCTGATACTATAAAACTGATACTAAGTAGGAGAAATCTGATACTATAAAACTGATACTAAGTAGGAGAAATCTGATACTATAAAACTGATACTAGGTAGGAAGTTTCTGATACTATAACTACTGATCTAGCACTAGGTTGGGAAAATCTGATACTATAGCTTCAAAACTGATACTAAGTGGTAAGACACCAGATTCAACACTTTTCTAGCTCCAGATATAAGAAGTTGTGTGATTTATAAAGTAGATCACAACACCATCACTCATGTGATGACTATTTGCTCAGTTAACCAGGAAATATGCATTTTGTCTGTCATGATTGGTTTGTGCTTGTTGTGTCTAAACCTTGATCACATGTGTTGTTTTTCTCTGCTTAGATTTCAACCTAGTTTATCACCTCAGTATTCATATGATAAGTACCAAACCACAAAAGAATTCCGGAATTTAAAAAGTATGGCTTGTAAACCAAGAAACCAATTAATTTGAGAAGTAAGCAAGAAAATTATAAGTTACAATATTCGAAATTAATATTAATCAAGCTTGAGATCAAAAAGGGGAATGTAAAAATAGAAATGGCTATGTGACACCAATTCTCTGAAAAATGAGAAATATTGTGTGATTGAATTTTTCCTTGTTAATTTTTAATACTCTGATAAGCAAGGAAACATTTATATATCTTCATATATATAAATGACTTGAATTGACTTATATACTAATATTTTTATATTGGTAAGAATTTGGATCTTGGGGGAAATGAAATTAAAGAAGTGATCACTTGGTAAAAAAAAAATCTCAACAGTAAATCACTGAAAAATAACAATAAAAAAGAAGTGGGTCACTTCAGTTGGTATCAGAGCTATGTTATTAAAACATAGCATAAATATATTATCCAATTTTCTTGTAAGGATAAAATTCTAAAAAAAAATATAGTAATGATAGAAATAGACATCCACAGTAGAAATAAATTTCAGCAAAATAATTAAATTAGAAATATGACTGACTAGCTATGCAATTGAGGAAGTGAATCATGGTAGGAAGACCACCAAGTCATGGAGCAGGACCCTCCAATACAACACCAATGGTTAACTTGCAAGATTTGGTGAGGGCATTTAGAGAAGGAGCAGTGCAGAGGGAAGAGAAACCTCATGAGGAATTAGCTAAGTTATTGAAGACATTTTCAAATTTGGGAGGCAAGGATTTTGAAGGCACTGAGGGAGTTATGGGAGTGCAGACATGGTTGAGAACTTTGGAAAGGATATTTGCAGATATGCAAATTAATGACCAAAGAAAGAGGCAGATAGCTTCAAGGAGACTCAAAGGAACAGCCTTAGATTGGTGGGAGGTGATCATCACAGGAAGGCCAGAAAATGAGATAACATGGGATCAATTCAAGGAAATGCTTGAAGCAAGGTTTGTTCCAGCAACAGCTAAGGCAACATTGCTTGAAGAATTCATAAGGCTGAGGCAAGGACCAATGAGTGTGACTGAATACACTCAAAAATTTGAGAGTTTGTCCAAGTATGGAACTATGCTCATAGGAGATGAAGAATCAAAGAATTCAAGATTTATCCAAGGATTAAATGCAGGTCTGAGTAGAGCAATGTTACCATACAAGGATAAAACATTTGACCAAGTCATAGACCTTGCTCTTTCCTTTGAACAACATGACAATGCAAGGGAAAAATTTAGGAGCATGAGGGCTACCAATCAAAAGAAGGGGAAAAATAGAGCACATCCCTATGACAAAAAGAATATGGATAAGAAAATGGAGGGAGCGGCCACTGGGGAAGCTAAGAAGAAGGTTACTTGTTTTAATTGTGGCAAAGAAGGACACATGAGTAATAGGTGTCAAGCAGCCAAGAAGGCATTGTTTAGCTGCTATAATTGTGGGAAGGAAGGCCATATTAAAAGAAACTGCCCAGAGTTCAAAAAGGGAGCAAAGGTAGGAGCACTCGAGGGCAAAGCAAAAGCAAGTGCAGTGGGAAGTTCTGGACAATTGGAAGGTATACTTCTAATTAGAGATCACCCCATCTCAGTTATATATGACACTGGAGCAACACATTCACTAATATCCCAAGACATAGTGAACAAATTAACTCTCACATGCTATTTAGTTGATAATCCCTTGTTTATTCAGAGCCCACTAGGTAATTCTTGCATGCTAGGGATTAAATGTTTGGGAGTAGAGTTAAACATAGGTGGAAATATGTTTAGTTTTGATTTGTTTGTGCTAAAATATCCTGGAATAGGAATTATTCTAGGAGTAGATTGGCTAAGAAAATACAAAGCAATTTTAAACTTAGAAAATCTTACTATTTCTCTGAAAACAGAAAATGGTAAAAATATTATAGTTATGAGTGAAATTGCTAAAATCAATTACTGTAACCACATATGTAGCATGACTGAGAAAGAATTAACATTGGAGGACATAAAAATTATAAATGAATACCCAGATGTCTTTGGTGAAGTCATAGGTGTTCCAGAAAATAGGCAAGTAGAATTTCAAATAAGGCTAATCCCAGGAGCCAGCCCAATCATCAAGAAGCCAACTAGAATGGGTCCTAAAGAACTTGTGGAATTGAAACATCAGTTGGAAGAACTGGAGCAGAAAGGCTTCATAAGGCCTAGTAGTTCAAACTGGGGTTTTCCAATTGTATTTGTGAAGAAGCAGGATGGTACTTTGAGAATGTGCATTGATTATAGGGAATTAAACAAAGTCACCATTAAAAACAAATATCCACTTCCTAGAATTGATGATCTATTCGATCAATTAAATGGAGCAAGGGTCTTTTCAAGGCTAGATTTAGCCTCTGGGTTTCATCAGATGAAGGTGGAGGAAGAGAGTATTAAGTATACTGTCTTCAACACAAGGTATGGATTATATGAATTTTTGGTGATGCCTTTTGGATTGACAAATGCACCATCATATTTTGTAGATTTAATGAATAGAACATTTAGAGATTTTCTAGACAAATTTGTGGTTGTCTTTATTGATGACATATTAGTATATTCAAAATCAGAAGAAGATCATGCAAAGCACTTGCATCTGGTTTTGTCTAGACTGAGGGCACATGATTTAAAAGCCAAATTCTCTAAATGTACATTTTGGCAGAAGGAAGTAAAATTTTTGGGGCACATTGTATCACAACAAGGGGTTAGTGTAGACCCAAATAAGGTGATGGCAGTGCAATCTTGGAGTAGACCCAAATCAGTAACTGAGGTGAGGTCATTTTTGGGAATGGCAGGCTATTATAGGAGATTTATAAAAGATTTTGCAAGGATAGCTATCCCATTGACCAAGTTAACTAAAAAGGAGCAACCATATGTGTGGACAGAGAAGTGTGAACAAGCTTTCATATCACTAAAGAAGGCACTGGTAGAAGCTCCAGTTTTACAAGTGCCAGAGGGTAATGAAGAATTAGTAGTTTACACAGATGCTAGTGGATCTGGATTGGGGGCAGTGCTTATGCAACATGGTAGAGTCATAGCTTATGCATCAAGGCAACTCAAGCCAAATGAAACTAGGTATGCTACACATGACTTAGAACTAGCTGCTGTGGTGTATGCATTGAAACTATGGAGACATTATTTATTGGGTGCTAAGTTTGAATTGTTTACTGATCATAAGTCACTTAAATATTTGTTCTCCCAAAAAGACTTGAACATGAGGCAACATAGGTGGGTAGAATTTCTAGCTGCCTATGATCTTGATATATTGTATACCCCTGGAAAAGCTAATAAAGTAGCAGATGCATTAAGTAGACATCAAGCTAAATTGGCAAGCTTAATGATGGCAGAATTTAAGGATTTGATAATTCTTAGTGAGGTGGAAGTGAAAGAAGAAGCTAGTGTATCAGATAAGACACACAGTAAGATGATTGAATATGGTAAATTAAGCCTCTTATCCTTAAAATCAACACTGGTTGATAAAATAGGACAAATGCAAAGTCAAGATATAAATTTGAAGGAGAAAAAGGACATGATATCCCTAGGCATGACAGTGGAAAACTATGAGGTAGATGGTAAAGGATACTTAAGGAAAAAGGGGAAACTCTGCATACCAAATGTAGGGGAACTAAAGCAAGAAGTTATGGATGAGCATCACAAAACAAAGTATACTATCCATCCAGGTGGTACAAAAATGTACCATGATCTCAAGAGAAATTATTGGTGGCCAGGAATGAAAGGAGCAGTAGCAAAATATGTGGCAAATTGCTTGACATGCCAACAAGTAAAGGCAGACTATCAAAGGCCCTCAGGCCTATTGCAACCTTTGGAAGTGCCTACTTGGAAATGGGAGAGTATATCAATGGATTTTGTGGATGGTTTGCCAAGAACAAGGAAGGGAAATGATAGTATTTGGGTAGTGGTTGATAGACTCACAAAAACAGCACACTTTATCCCAATAAGTTCAAACAGAAATGCTCACAAGCTAGCTCAATTATTTGTGAAGGAAATAGTGAGGTTGCATGGCATACCCAAGACTATCATTAGTGATAGAGATACTTTGTTTACTTCAAGGTTTTGGAGTAGCTTTCAAGAAGCTATGGGGACAGAACTAAGCCTAAGCACAGCCTACCACCCACAAACAGATGGGCAAACTGAGATTGTTAATAAAGTTTTAGAGGATTTGCTGAGAGCATGCATACTTGATTTTGGAGGCAACTGGGAGGATCATATTTATTTAGCTGAGTTTGCTTATAATAATAGCTACCAATCCACTATAGGAATGGCTCCATTTGAGGCTTTGTATGGGAAGCCTTGTCTATCTCCTGCATGTTGGATGGAGGCTGGTGAAAGGGTGTTGCTTGGACCAGACCATGTAAAAGAAACTTCTGCGAGAATTGAATTAGTGAGGCAAAGAATGAGAGTAGCTCAAGAGAGACAGAAAGCTTATGCAGATAAAAAGAGAAGGCCAGTAGAATTTGAGGTGGGAGACTATGTGTTTCTCAAAGTTTCACCAATGAGGAAAATATTGAGATTTGGAAAAGCAGGGAAACTGTCACCAAGGTATGTAGGACCATATGAAATTGTTCAAAGAATAGGGACTTTAGCTTATAGCTTGAAGTTACCAGAGGAATTGAGCAAAATACATGATGTATTTCATGTATCCCAATTGAGAAAATGGGTGCATGATAAAGAGTCCATTCTTGAATCTCCTACACATGTTGAAATTCAAGAAAATCTGGTTTATAAAAAGGAACCAGTGGGCATTGTGGCTAGAGAAGAAAAGAAACTGAGAAATAAAATAATTAGACTAGTTAAAATCCAATGGAGTTTGGATGGGAATGATTGCACTTGGGAGGCTGAAGAGAGGATAAGGGATAAATATCCTAATCTGTTTTCTACTTAAAGGTATGTTTAAAATTATGATGAGACCTTAAAATTATTTATTTATGTTTGATTGATTGATTTGGAATGAATGAGTTTCTGAAATTTCATTCAATTGAAACTATGCTTTGTATACATTTGGATGGAAATGTATGAGAGAATAATTGTGGGACACAATTCCTTTTAGGAGGAGAGTATGTGAAGACCCAAATTATTGAGATAAAAATAATTTCAAAATGAGAATATTTAAGAAAAGAAAATATAGTCTGACAATAATAATATTAGGAGTAAGTGAAATGAATAAATAAGAGGATAGAGATTTGTCAATAAAATGGGAAGAAAATGATCAAATATGAGTGAGATTTTATATACAGATATCTCCTGTATATATATATATACACATATAAAAATATATATGTATTAGATGTGAGTAGCCAAAGAAGTATAAAATGATAAAGTCCTTTTGATAACTAAATTGCATGAAAACCAGTTTAGTACTATTGTGCATAAATACCTTCTTAAAAATAAATCAGGAAATAAATGGTTTGAAATAATATAAGAGAACCATTCAGGCCTAACAAGGTATACAATGTATCTGAGTCATACAAAGATGATGTGTAGATGGATCATGCAAATAGCATGTGCACAGAAAAGCAGAGAAGCAACTGCTTTTACTAGAAATAGAAATCAAGAGAAAATGGCACATTTAGCCATAACAATACACACATAATTCTCTGAGTAATGTGAGGATAAAATGGGTTTTTCCTTTAGTAAAACCCTAGCAAAATGATTTAAATCAAGAGGGAAGCAGAGGTTTTCTCTGAGGGAAAACAGAAACACATTGAAAAAAAAATAGAAAGGAGAGCTCACCCTGTTTTCAAGCTTAGGCATTCTCGGGGAAGAGAGGAGGAAGGTGAGTGATTAATCACTTATGATCTGTAAGGCATTAAGACCCATGTTAAGGGCAGCCAAGTTATTTTATATAAACATTACATTATGTTTTTCCTATTTGATTTTATTTTCTGGATGAAAATATGTTGATCATGGATGGTATTCTGGTTGAGTTTTTGGATGAGGTTTTAATCTGTTTTGACTTGTTGTGATGGTTTCAGTTTTTGTTTTAAAATATAGATAATCAAACAAATACACTAATCACAGAAATAGATTTTATATATGCTAGTTTTGATATGAAAAATGAATCAAATGTTTTACTGTGGAATAGGGTATCAATGAAAGAAAAGAAGTAGGCAGTGTGAATATTGAGATTCATGCTTATGTCTAGTCTATATTAAAAATGATATGAACAATGCAATATTACAAATATGTGCTGATTTGTTCAGATCATAAACCAATAAGTTTTTATGGGTTTTTCTCAAAAACCATTCCCTATGTTCACAGTAAAAGAATAAATATAGTTTTGCATATGACTTCTTCATATTTGTATAAGCAATGGAAAATTTCTAGAAATAAAAATATAAGCAGGTTTTGGAAAAATGTGATTAAAGCAAAAATGACTTTGAAATAAGGTGTGCAATTTTACATGAATGCTTTGTATGTCTGGATATGATCTTTGGGTGATTTTAAGAATTCTTGACCTATATAAGGAAGGAAAGAATACGAGCATCTCTGGAACCAAAAGAAAAATTCCCCAGAAAGAAATAAATAAGCATGGTCTCTAAATTATAAAATAATTTAGGAGTAGTGCCTTGATCTACTCATCAGCAGGTGGTTGATGGGTATGTGCATGACTTGTTTAAGTCCTGTAGGCCTCTGTGTAAAGGGTTAACAGAACTGAGCCCCTTTGCAATGCACACATGGTGTTCAATGGCAAGAGTTCAGACCAAACAAAATGAAAAGATGAGAAAGAGTAATGATGCTATGGAATTTAAGGAGTTAATCCATAGGAGTTTTGTACTTGTACAACTGAATGAAGTGAATGGATGAATGCTTGGGTGTATGTTTATAGATAAACCTAAATATACACATTCTCAGATTTTAATTGGGATTTGAATTGCATTTTATAGAAAAGTTCTCTGTACAGCCTTAAGAATTTACGAGATATTTTGCATACTTGATTTCACTCACACCAGAATTTATTTCTGACCCTATTTGTTGCCTTTGCAATACTTGGGGTGTCTCATTTTATTGGGGCAGTTCAAAGTTTTGCTGCAGGGAATGATGCATGAATTGCTTGCTTGCTTGCATGGATATTTGGAGATCTTGAGGAGTTTAAAATGTTTAAGAGAAGTAGCAGTGTCTTTGTAATAATTAAGTTAGGCAAACTCTAATATGTTCTAAGTATTTTCATGAGTGTCTTTTGCTTTGGTATCTGGAAAACAGTATGTAAGAAGAAAAAGAAACTTAAATGTTATATGTGTTTGCGAGCTGTGGACTTAAATAACAAGTTCTGAAATAGTTTTAGTAGATAATGCTGAAGGAGAAGATGCCATTTAATCTGATATGTGAACATATTTTTCTAGACAGTCTTGAGGCACTTCAGTTATGAAATAAAACTGATACTAAGTTGGAGAGATCTGATACTATAAAACTGATACTAAGTAGGAGAAATCTGATACTATAAAACTGATACTAAGTAGGAGAAATCTGATACTATAAAACTGATACTAAGTAGGAGAAATCTGATACTATAAAACTGATACTAGGTAGGAAGTTTCTGATACTATAACTACTGATCTAGCACTAGGTTGGGAAAATCTGATACTATAGCTTCAAAACTGATACTAAGTGGTAAGACACCAGATTCAACACTTTTCTAGCTCCAGATATAAGAAGTTGTGTGATTTATAAAGTAGATCACAACACCATCACTCATGTGATGACTATTTGCTCAGTTAACCAGGAAATATGCATTTTGTCTGTCATGATTGGTTTGTGCTTGTTGTGTCTAAACCTTGATCACATGTGTTGTTTTTCTCTGCTTAGATTTCAACCTAGTTTATCACCTCAGTATTCATATGATAAGTACCAAACCACAAAAGAATTCCGGAATTTAAAAAGTATGGCTTGTAAACCAAGAAACCAATTAATTTGAGAAGTAAGCAAGAAAATTATAAGTGACAATATTCGAAATTAATATTAATCAAGCTTGAGATCAAAAAGGGGAATGTAAAAATAGAAATGGCTATGTGACACCAATTCTCTGAAAAATGAGAAATATTGTGTGATTGAATTTTTCCTTGTTAATTTTTAATACTCTGATAAGCAAGGAAACATTTATATATCTTCATATATATAAATGACTTGAATTGACTTATATACTAATATTTTTATATTGGTAAGAATTTGGATCTTGGGGGAAATGAAATTAAAGAAGTGATCACTTGGTAAAAAAAAAATCTCAACAGTAAATCACTGAAAAATAACAATAAAAAAGAAGTGGGTCACTTCAAAAACAAAACAAATACATATGAAGAAAATAAAATACATGTACACTTGCAAATGAAACCAAACAAACAAGATAAAATACAAGTGTGAAAGCTTGTAAAAGGAAGCCATCACAATCATCGCATTCTGTACAGCCGAGACAAACCAGGCAAGTATGGTATGTTGCCTGTAAAGTAGTATGCAAGTAAGAATAAACAAAGTAAAAGAAAAATATCAACATACATAAAAAAATGAAACAAGTAGACATAAAGTACTTAGCAATTAATGTTAGGATCTTGAGTACCCAACACATTATCATCTCAGCCCTCAAATGAAAAATATCACTGACTATTGTACTAAACAAATAATATCATTTTGTACAAAACCAATATACATCACTCTGTAAAACTCCTTTATGTATATTAATCTACTTCATTTTCGGTTTCATTCATTCAACTGTGTAATCTAAAGTAATATCATCTCAAATATGAACAAACTTCAACTTAAACAACAATACAACTTCACTAAAACCAGAGAATCAAAGAAGGGGTTCCAGCTTGCATTTTCTCAAGTCTGTGCAAATAGAAGAAAGCTCTGTTTCATTTCTCTGGAAAATCGGTGAGTAACTTTTTAAAAGTTGAGTAAATTTGATTGAAATGAATATATATACTGCATATATATATATCAGTGGAATCTGGTGTGATTATTTACAATATACATGCTGTGAATATGTGCTCTGTTCATGTTTATTCCCAGACTCAAAATTTTATTTGAAATACCTTACCACTTAATCTAGTTTTTGATAGGATTTGATTTAAATTAGATTAAGGTTTAAAGATCTAATTAAGTCAAAAATATAGCCTGAGTGTCCCTGTTATAAAAAAAAGAAACAACAGTGCATGTCAATATATGTGAAAATCCAAACTGTGAAATTTATAAATTGATTATTATAGATTGAATATGTCAACAAAATAATGAATTTTAAAACAAGAATCATAATTTCTAGTTTGGGATTCAAGGTGCAATTCTTGTTTGAACAAAAAATGTCTTTTGATCGATTTCTGAGGATCAAACGAATCTTAGATGTTGAAATTTGTTTTGAAGCTAGTTGGATGATGTACGAAGTCAGGAAAATTGTTAAATAATTTTTTAATTGCAAGAGATGGCGGATCGAGGCGAATGTAGGGTTTAATACATGGGTTTGGAGGTCGTCGAAAACAAGGAGATCTCGTCTCCTCTGGTGAACCGAGCTGCTTCAGACTCTGGGGAAGGGAAGTATAGGGAACTGATGAGGTGAGGACGGAATTGTAGCTTTTCTGATGGCCGGGGTTCACTTGGACGAGGCGGTTTTGACAAGGAGGGAAGTTCGATTTTTCGAACTGGTAGCTCGATTTTGGTTGAGGGATTGTTAGCGTCGAATTGATTCTTGCTTTCGATTGTGAGGATGGTTTGCGACTTGCCGAAGTCGGGGATGTTGACCAGAGCGCCACCGCGTTACTGTGCACGTGCACGTGTACACGTTGGGTTAGTTGATTTTGTCTGGTTGGGTTTGAGTTTTGGAGAAGAAAGGAGAGACTCGGGTAAGGCTCGTGGTATTAGCGTATGTGACTCGAAGTAATTTGCGTGGTGGCTCGGGAAGAAGAAGGTGGAGGGAAACTCGAGATTGGGCTCGAGTATTTCAAACGTTGGCTCGGGTTTTAGTTGAATTGAAAGTAAGCAGGTTTTTGATTTAAAAGAAATAATAAGTTTAATGTTTAAAAACTTAATCAGGATTTGATAAATTATTAACCATTTCTTTAAAAATAATTAATGTTTAATTAAGATGGAGTTTATAAAAGATTTGAAAAAAAATTGAGTTTAAAGTATTTCAATATATATATATATAACCTTTGTTTTTAAGAGTTTATTTTAAATAAACTTAGTGTTGCGATTAAGTAAATGATTTAAAGATGAAGTGTTTTAATCCTTAATTAACTTAAAGATTTAAAGTTAATTGGTTAATTAATTAAAGTGACTAATTAAAAGGATAATGACCTAATGTAATTAAAAGGATTAATTATGTAATTACTTAAGGATTAATTTATCAAGATAATTAATTTAATTATGTGATTAATTAAAGGTTAATTAATAAATAATTGATATTTATTAATTAATGCTTAAGGAATGAATTAAGGGTCATTAACTAAGATAAATCTAGTAATTAAAGGATAATCGATTCATTAATGAGGGATAATGGTTAATAATTAAAGGTCAATTAACTAATGAAAGTGATTAAGAAATTATTATTAATTATGGGTTAACTAATAAATGATAAAAGGAAAATTTTATTTCAGATAATTTATAATTAACTTATGTTAATTAACCAGGATTAGTAATTTATATTCATAAGTAATTAATCTGATTTAAATCAATCGGATAATTAAATTGATCCTACCTACGGATGTTTGGATTGTATTGAATGGTTGAATTGTTTGATATCCTTGATATATGATGCTTTGTGATATATTCTGATTTGTGTGTGATCTGTATTGTAGTTATTTATCTGGGATGAATGTAAATTATTATCTGTAATATTTATATATCTGTGATCTGTGATCTGTGAATGAAAAGATAAGCATTATCGTTATACCGCTTATCAACTATATTTCTTTATTCTGATATGTGATGATTGAATGATGTTGCACTACTATGTGAAACCCCTGGACTACACCTTTACACACACAAATATGGATTTCACATGGAAATCGGTTAAGTCACAAATGATTTAAATTTAATATTTTTTTTGAAATTGAAATTTTAATTTCAATTGATTTTTGAAATGAAATTGGATTAAATGTTAAAGCTTTTGAAAAGGAGTTTTTAAGATAAAAGTTATTTTGAATAACTTGGTAAATTTTCTAATTTAAATAATTTAATTTGAATTTCGAATTCAAAATTTGGAATTGAATTCAATGATTGGAAATTTTGGTTAATATGTTATAAATGTGTTTAAACCATTTTAAAATATTGGTTTGAGAATTTGAATCTAACCCAAAGACCTTAACTCGTATGAATGAATCAGATTTCCAAAATGAAAACTGTTTGTTTTCAAAAGAATAAAAGCTTTCATATAAGAAATGAATTTCCAATTTAAGTTAAAGGAATTTCAAGTTTGAATTGAAAAATGGTTTTCCAAGTTATGAGTGAATTCTTTTGAAAGCTATGAATTGAATCTGTTTATTTTTAACAGAATTAAAATGGTGATTTGTTTAAACCATTCAAAATGAAATTGTTTTGAAAGCTATGAGTTAAATCTTTGATTTAAAGATTTAACAAGTTAATCAAATTGAAATCGAAATTGATTTGGAAATCTATGAATAAATCTTTGTGAAACTGGGTGAACTTTGTGAATTGAATCTGTTTATTTTTAACAGATTTAAAATGGTAATGTGTTTAAACCAAAGAAAGATTTTGGGTAATAAGTTGTGGCTTAACTGAAATCCCAATATCCATATATTTTTAAAATATTACGCTCACTATTCGGTTTAGCCGGGAGAGGACCTTTGTGTCACATAACCCATTCCGAATAAGTGATACGTCGTATATGGATAGCCTTTGAAGACCGGTGTTGAAGACCGGGTATTTGCGAAAATGATAGGATAACCTATCGATTGTCTCTGCACTGAGTAGCTACGGTATAGAGATTCCCTAAGTGATGGGAAGTCCGATCGGGATTGTGAATACCCAGATTGCAAGGGCTTCTTCAGAAGTGCCTTCGGTTCTGTTCGAACCCGGAACAGACTTGTATGGTTACATGTCTGACATTACATTTTGAGATATAAAGCTGATTTCTTTCAAATACATTTCTGTTGGTGGCGGAGAATTTATTCTTTTAGCTTAACACCCTTCTCTGAGACGTACGAGCTCAGAGGTTATGTAGTTGAAGGTTATCAACGATATACTCCCAATTTGATAATGTGGCATGCTGAGTGTTGCTGTGTGTTGATCATTTATTGATCATTTGTGATCAAAGCATGGGTTTGTGAAAAAGCGTAGCTTTGTGGACGAGACCTCATCGGACCTCACAGACCGGAAATGGTCGAAACAGGAATAATGCGACAAGGTTATGAGGGTCGCGCCCTTTAGGGTATGTCATTTCCTTATGGAAAAGGGTGGTATCATGGTATGGAGCCCATATACTTACTCATGTGGACACACTTTATTTATTATGTGTGATGTTGGTTAACGAGGCCTCGGATAAAGGTCCCAAAGGACCGAGGAATGGCATAGTCGTGAAGTAGTTACTATACCCAGAGGTAACCCGGCCTTGTATTGGCAGAGAGCCAGGTTGGTTTCTCGGGACGTCCATCCAGAGGCGTACCCATTGACAGTAGGAAGTTCCTTAGCCTGACCATTTGTTGGAAATCCAAAGAAATAATACGAGCTTTGTACGGTTTTAGTTGTATAACCTGCTATGGAATGTGGCGGTAACCTGCTATTGAACATAGTAGCTATAGTAGGCATACAATAATGGTTGTATATTGGCTAAGATTAATATTATATTTTCGAAATATTTTCCACTATGCACTAGTAATAATATCAAAAGAGTTTTGTTTGCATAGTAAGCATGTTTGACTATCATAAGAAGAAATCTCCTCCAATTCTGCGTTTGCATTGTGTGTGTGGCGGGAGGTCTTATGGTAGTTTCAATTTTCCAAAGCATTGTGGGTTTCAATGTTTAAAACTCTTTTGTTGTTGTTTAAAGATAAACTGTTTTTGTTGCTCACACCAGTCCCATGACTGACTCGGAGTTTATTGTTCCCTTCCTAAACTTTGGGTGCCCACCATTTTCCACACGGGTAGTCTAGAGTAGGGTTTCTCAGATATTCAGGTTGAGTAGATTATCTGGAGCTAGTTCAGTTTTGGAGTTCATTGACTGTTCTTGTTTAGCTTGGTGCATCGTGATGGTGGTTCGAGCTGATGTTGGAGTTGTTGGAGTCATTCTCTTTTCTAGACCATTTGGAGTGATCTCTTCCATTATTGTTATTTCCGCTGTAGCATTGTATCATATCTCTGATATTGCTGTGTATTATTGATATCATTGTTGTATATTATTCTGGATATTGTATTCATTGGAGTTGTATATGATATCATCTATTTCTTTATTCCGCTGTGTTGTTATACTTACTATGTTATAAGCTCCGGGAAGCCAGATTCGGCGTTTGAATCTACGGCATTTGAGTACAAGTGAAGTACGGGTGTCGATTTTTGAAGGCTGAGTTATTGGACTCTTACATTTACAGGGCATTGTTATTGATACTCTAGTTTTGGATACGAGGAAGCTAAATTTTATTAGCATTGCATACAAAATTAAATTGTTGTAAGGGGTACACATCCTATTAATGAATTTATTTTACCTCTTTTGCCTATAGTTAAAATATCAAAATCCTAAAAACTTGCATTTACACTCTCCTTCTCCTTCCTTTTGAAAAAGAAAATAATGATGACAACAAGAAATTCATCTTGATCTTCACAATCATACCCGAACATTGTTAAAAAGGTGATCGAAAGTTAATTTCCTAACTTAATCTATCGTGTGTTTTTTTAACTGTGAAATAAATTAAGGTTTAAAATTACCGTGTTAAATGCTTTTTTGAGTATGAATCAATCTTATATTTTTATCACTTGCAATTCCATGTGAATGTGAGTAGGAATTCTCCATTATTTGATTAATGATTTTAGATTAAAGGCTAATGATAATTAAGGGAAAATTGGGATAAATAAAAGTAAGGGCAATTATGTCAATTTAATTGTAATTCTACGAGGAGACTAGTTTAATTAGTAACCCTCATAGTAAAAAACCCCTTTAAAAAGAAAATGGCCCCTTCATATCTAAAATTGGAGTGTTAATAACAATATTAGATTTATATTAGATTAAAAAATTGATGCTATTGGAATTGTAAAACTTATTGAAATTGTTATGATGTTTTCTGAAACTAATTTAGAAGTTGTTTCATGGTTCATTGCCCTAGTAATTGTCAAGATTTTTTTGTTTAATAGTTCCAATCTTCATCAAGACAGAAGAATATGATATGGTTATTGATATGCCATGCATAATCTGAACTGATATATCTATGTGTTAAAATATGTAAGTTTGGACTGGAAGTAGGTTGGTTGTTTTTAGGTCTAAAATGGTTTATGATTTCAGGTCTAAAATTTTATATGTATGTTAAAAGTTTAATGTCAGAAAATACGCATCATAATGGCTTTTTTCAAATTTGTCGACGCCAATTTTCTGATGCACAACTTTCATTGCAATGGCGTTGCTAAATTTTAGCGATTCTATAGTGATGCTAATTTTGTGGCATCTTAGCGACGTCAAACAATTTAGCGATGCACATTTTTCTGTCGAACCTTTGGGTCTCGCTAAATAATTTAACGATGCTAAAAACATCTCAGAAAACTACATATTTATAGTAGTGGTATGTGTGTGTATGAATTAATAGAACAATATAATTAGTACAACACATAAATTACATCCAGGAATTTAAAACTGATTAAAGCTAACCGAACTTAAATGTCCTCATACTTAAACGTCCTCATACTTAAACGTCCTTTATTTTTCACTTCCTTTTTCCAAAAAATTCTCGTTTACTCGTCACTTTGATTTCTTTCTCTCTCCTTCCCCACAATTTTTGATGAAATAGACTAAAGTTTAGACAAAGGAGTTCAACTATAAGTTTGACATGTATAAAAATAATAACAACTTTCTTAAACTTACCAAAGTCAAAATTGAAACTCAACTGGTAAGAACTTCATCAACTTAAACTTATCTGTGGTAATTGTTGATGAAAAATATAATAGCCATATGTTAAATCAACCAACTTATGAATCTAAAAGGAGAAAGCACAAAAAGTGTACTCGAGCACATAACTAAGTTGTCACACATATGAATATAATTTTATTGACACTAATGCTAAAATAAAATATATTAAATCAACAAATTCCACCAATTAAATTGATTGATTTTAAATATTAAATGCATGGAATAACTTGTAGCCTTAGCTTAGATAATCTGTTTTAAAGAAAACATACTAATAAGTTTTGTTAGCGATATTAGTAATTAAATTTCAACAAACAATTATTATAGTAATTAGTTGGTTTGACATATATAATCACTTGACTCATGAACTATTTATCGCTTATGCTTTTAGTGGATTTGTTAGTCCTTTAGAATTGTGTATAAGTGAGAAAATAGAAACAAAAAAATGAATCATGGTAGCATTTAATAAAATAACTATGGACTAAATGTTAAATGAAAAACCGTAAGCAGAGTATATACCTCACATCATATTCATATTTTAGAACAAATAAATTAAATAACCACTGGTACAAAAATATAAATGAGCCTAGAGTCAAAAGATCCTAACATATATATAAAGATTAAATAACTCTGCATTTGTTGTTGACTTTATTCCAAATAAAACTTTCCACTTCTAGAAAGTATGATAATAAAGCTTTGATTGTGATATGAATATATATTTATTATGATAGTAATTCTATTTGAATATTTTACAAAATTCATTATCCATTTAGGGTTATTAGCTGTCTACAAAAAAGCTGATTAAAAATACATTTAACAAATTATATAAAGTGATACAGAAGCTGAATGAGTAGATAGTGAACGTTGGTATGAAGCATTAACAATTACATTAAAGAATATCTATTAAACTACGATTAAATACTACTCATAAATTTATGTAAAGATAACGCTACAAAATCAAAGATATGAATCTTAAAATTAGTATGAATTTATAATATAAATAACATCTGCAAGAAAACACTAATGTATTCAGGTTAAGGCTCTCATATTGATTAGGGAAAACTTACAACCATACACATATTTTTCCAAATTCATGCACAAATAGTCGAAGCATAAATTCTAGAGTAACATAAAATTTAAACATTTTTTTAAACTAAGAATGATGCATTTAAAAGAACAAAGAAATGCAGAAATCTTAAAACAAACATCATTTTAATTCGTAAAAACCATGTTGATTTAGAAAATTTGTAACAACATGAATTAAAATAACCTAAAGTATTTACAATTTAAAAGATGTTATGAATTACCTTAGCATAGAGGGATTGTGGGAGTAGGGAGCGGATACTAAAAGAATTTTAAATAGAGGAAGTAAGTGGACTTTTTCAATTTAAGAATTATAATTTTGAGAAGTTTAACGAGTTGATGGAAAATGCCTAAAAATATTAATAAAAAGGTTTGACAGATTGATTTATTCTCCGTATGAGCATGAGGGTTTGGAAGAAGGTTGGCAATGAAAAGGTCTACATTAATTATTTAATGATCTTGGGTGAAAATTGTGATTTTTTGTATGGATAGGAAAGGTAAGATTAAATAAAGGTTTTGGGAAAGAGGAAGAGACTTTCTTTATTTAGAAAATTGGTACTTTATTAATAAAAATATGCCTCAATTATGTCTCATCAAAACCTTACAACCCTTCTAGCCTAAATGGGTACCTTGCGAGGGAAAATGGTATATATTCTTTCTATATATTAATCACAAATAACTTGAATAAGAAAAAAATAAAAACCCAAAACAAGTGAAGGCTGTGTCAAAAAATTCACTCGCACCAAGAGAAGTAGTTCAAGCAATCAACTTAAATGGAAATAACTAAAAGTACTCGCTGGATTAGGTTAAATATTCTTACTCACATGCAATAGCATCCTTTATTCAATGAACTTCCTCTCATTTAATTTCGAACTACCACTTCAATAATCTCCGCTACCAAAAAAGACCAGAAACGCTCTCAAAAACTGACAACAGTCAAAGCTAAGAATCACTCCAAAACTTTGTGGGTTGCAGAATTATCGATTTTAAGGCTAATTTAATACTATAGGGGGGAGAATAGTGTTTTCTAACTTATGTAAATCTTTTTAATTTCTTTCAAGATAATATTAAATCCTAGATTAACAAAGAATTATACTAACTATTAGTCACAGATGCAATCGCAGATATAAATAAAAGCAGTAAAGTAAGAGTTAAAGAGATGACACTAGGGATTTTATACTTGTTCGGATTTCTCCTACATCCAGCCTCGTATAATTGCTCGTATAGATTTCTTTTCAAATGCCAATCATTAACCAAGTAGAAGGCAAACCCAAATACAATCTCGATTT
The DNA here is from genome assembly GCA_030737815.1 of Allium fistulosum. Lineage (NCBI taxonomy): Eukaryota > Viridiplantae > Streptophyta > Magnoliopsida > Asparagales > Amaryllidaceae > Allium > Allium fistulosum. The sequence continues at coordinate 1,128,412,926 of CM060902.1, forward strand.
TGAGGCTACGAGACACGCCCTCCTGTATTCCAAGCCCGAGGTAAACTCACTTGATTTGACCGGGCTACAGGCACACCTACTGGATTTGAACGGGCTACTAAGCACAATCACTTGATTTGAACGGGCTATAAGAGTACCCAAGCAAACACAAATAGAGTTGATAGTTTTTCCAAAGGCAAATTCTTATACTTTGGATAAAATGGATCCTAAGCCTAATGGATAACACTTTGATCTTTGAAATGAGAGAGAGAGATGTTTCCAAAACAGTAAGAACGTAGTATTGAATCAATACAATGAGTTTGAATTGATTTATATAATTTTGAAGAGAATATAGTATATTTTCCAAGAGAATTTTCAACAGAGTGAGGACGGGAAAGAAAGTAATTAGTTATAAAAAATTCATTTTCCCTCTCTTTTATATAGTAAATAAACAAATGTATCCATTCGTTAAGAGTTGTGTCGAATAGACACTTCTATTCAAAATTTAAAAAACGACCCAACGGTCCATATGTCGACATACAGGGACTAAGTATGTTGACATATCCTAGTGTTTTTCAAAAATACTTTTCTTTTAAATTATTTTGAAAATCCTATACTTTGTAAATTAATTTGAACATATTTTCAAATATTTTTGAACTTAAAGAACTTTTATAAAAAAATTGAAATTAAAATAATATATTTTTGTTTAAAAATATCAAAGATTAGAAATTGGAGATAGAGATCAGAAATTGCTATCAAGGACTTTAACAATATAAATTAATGACTCTATACACTAAATTATAATCTTGAGATCTTCATTTCTTTGTCTTTAAACTCATGAATTTTCATATCTTTATCTAGAGTCTTTATAATGTACAGTCTTCAATTTAGCACCTATGTAATATTCTGCACTATGTACTATATAACTTGGCAAAACATTAGTATCTATATTTTATATGGGTGTGGTCATCAAAATAAATAACTGAGGTATTAAAATCTCCCTCTTTTTGATGATGACAACCATTAAATATTCCTGTATATAATATGATATAACCCCCCCGAGTTACATAACTCCTCCTAAATATATGCATTTGTATTATTTTATATTTTTCTTCCCCTTTATCATCAACAAAAATGGGTAGAAATCTCTCCTTAAATAAAATACTTATAAACTGCAGAGTCAAAATCAATAATCAAGAATCAAGTAATATGCTAACCAAAGTGCGTTTAACTATATAATTGTGATTTGGACTAAATTAATTAAAGCATAAAATAAAAACATTAAATTGACATATAAAGATGCAATATGAGAGACATAAAAAATTGGATAAGTTATAATCATGGCATGTACTAATATATACAATGATAAATCTTTATGTACTAAATACTAAGAGCAATAAGTAAATAGGATAATGCAAATTTTATTTAATTATTTAATTCATATTGCAATACAATCAAATTGAAACTTAATTTAATACCAATCTTAATAATAAGTTTTATAATCCATACTATATCACACTTAATCAAATAAATCCAAACCTAGGAGTTTTAATAAATATACACACTTATGAATTAAAACAAGTAGAAATCTAGACATTCCTAGGGACTTCAACTAAACCTTCAGATCGAATGATTTGATTTGTTTTGATGGCATTCCAATCTTCATTGTCTTTGATGTTTGAGCATTCTGGGTTGTTGGTTTGGTCATCTTTGATAAGGGAAGAAATTAACCATCGAAGTGCATCAAAGTGCTTCTCTTGTTCTTTTATCATTTGCATTTGACTTAGTTCTAAATGCCTTTGATTCCTTAGAATAAAAGAGAATATCTTTGAATGATTGAGGTGTCTTTTTAAGATTTTCATAAAGTTTTTGGTATGGAGAAAACTTTTTTGTTAAAAAAATATTTGAGAATTAAAGAGGATTGAAATGAAAATTACGAGTGAATTTTTCTAGAAGAAATAGGCTTAAATAGGAGTGAAAAGTCATTTGGAATGTTTGAATATATGGTGGTAAAAATATTTTAAAATTCAGAAATATTTCCAAACGGCTAGGATATGTCAACATATACCATATATGTATGTCGACATATAGGCCTGAAAATGCAATTTTTAAGTTCTTGATATAGTTTTTTGTTTTTACTTAATCCCATTATAGGTTAATAATTCCAAAGACCAATAGAAAAATATAGAACAACAAGAAATAGATTTCTTTACTAAAGGTAGAGAAATACATTATTTCAAAGAAAAACTAGAAAAAAAATACATAAATATGACATGAAATAAAACTAGATAAACACACAACAAGGGTACAAAGGTAGAATAAAGAGATATAAAAGGATGATGATGAAGATGAAGAGTTTCCACCAAGCTTCCTAATGATTTTCCCAAAGCATTTGTCCATATTGTTGGAGAGAGAAGTGAGCTTTTTAGTAACGGCCCAGATTTTTGTCAATCGATTTTGAAATATTTAGTTAATTTTAAATATTGAAATGTTAGTTTTATGAGTCAAACAGCTTAAATTTTAGATATAAAGAATTATTTGAAAATGTGAATTATGAATTTTATGTGAATGAAAATGATTTCGAAAGTTGATTTAAATTCTATTAGAATAAGAATGAAGAGAGTAAACTTTAGAATTTGAATAAAAGTGAATAAATTAGTTTTAATAATAACTCGTTTTAATTAATGTGTGAAAATAGCCTCCTGGGACACTGTCTCGGATTTGATGAAACCAGTGTCATTGAGACTGTAATAATAAATTATTGTATGCCGTCGAATTTCATAGCGATCTGATGTATAGTTTGGTCGTGTGAGTTCGAAACGCTTAGGAACTAATTAAAGAAATTAATATGGTATAACTGGGTTTGAAACGCTATCATATAATTGAACTAGATCTCGAGACTAGTTCCATTGTGTTCGGGATAGGGATATTTAGTATAGAACGCCAGGCGGGATGTCTCGATAGGAGTTCGGGGTTTTCGAACGTTTAAAGCTTGATATTTTTAAATTAAAATAATATATATATTAAGCCTATACCCCACCACCATGCCTCACTGTCCATAGCCTATGATTTTCGCCACGTCTTCACCATACCCCTCCCACTATATTATCATGTTTATGCCAGAGAAAAACGAGTTCACCAAAAAATTTAAAATCAAACTCCTCTCATCTAACAGCCGTAGTTCGATGGGACCACCAGAGACCATACCGAGAGAAGTTATCAACTAGGGTTTTGTTCGTGTCGAGGTGGTGAATGCATCCAACCGTTGGATCTGAATCGTGGGGAGGTGGCAGTAGTTTTGAGATGAACTTGGTTCGAGTTTTGGTCAATTCAGGTGGTTTGGTGAATCTAGGGGTGATGCTTATGAAGAAGAAAGGTAGAGGGGGTCTAGGGGAGTTCGTCGATGGTTTGGGTGAGCCCCTAGGTGGTTGGATGGTGGAGATAGTGGTAGTTGAACAGAAATGGTGGTGTTTTGGTTTTGGCCTCGTTTGGGGGCCATGTGGCGACAGAGGGGGTGAGGCCGGGGTCAGAGGGTGCAGTGGAGCTTGGGCTTGCCGTTGGTGGCGGCACGACGACGTTAAGGTGGCTGGTGGCAGCATGGCGATGGGTTGAAGGGGGTGACTGTACGTGCGTGAGTGGGAGTAGTTTAAAAGGGAGGAATGATTATATTCTAAGTATGGTAATTAGATAATAAAAAATGTATTTAGTACATTTTAATTATAGTTTAAAACTGTTAACTTAAAATTTTAATATCTTGTCTGTATGAGGTCTAATCGAGATGTAGATTTTTACGTTGCACTCGTAACAACAGAAGCCGCGCGATGGAATCAGTTTGGCTGAATTTGGAGGTTGTTGAATTTTACGTTGAATTCGAATATCATTCGAATTCGGTCGCAAATGGAAAGCCTCGGCAACAACATGAATTTCAATGAGATAAACCCACCTTTTTGGTTAACCAATAATATTATATAGTTGATAAGAATTGATGATTGGATGTTTGGATGATTTACTGGTTTATCAGTTGGTTTGGATTTATTCCCGCCCCTAGAGCGGATGACCCTTTATATATACCCGCTTAGTAGCGGATGACCCATATTATATAATTATACATTGTTTGTGATCCAGGGGGATAGGTTAGAGGGATCCAACGTGATTCTTCGCCACTATTGATTTTATATATATATATATATATATATATATATATATATATGTTGATATATATGAGCGGTGATGCAGGGGGACAGGTTAGAGGGATCCAACGGGGTTCCTCGCCATTGTTGAATTATTTTAAATATTATTCCAGTTATATGAATCATTGAAAATCAAACCTGATTTTTTGACACTATTGGTTATGACATTGTTATATGCTTAGAACTTAAACCCTGTAGTGATTAAAAAATCAATATCGATATGGGTTAGACGTTGGGTAGCTATTGGCCTCAAATTAGTATTTTAAAAATACTATAAATTGTCATTTGAGTTGGAATTGGTCTCCGAGGCAGGAAATGATTTTAAATCCGAAATTGGATTTCGAAAATATTTTTTTTTAAGGATTTAACTTCTATTTTATTCTAACCTTTTCATCTATCTTTTTCTAATTTATTTATTTATATTTAATATTGTTTTAAGATTATTTATATTTCATATTGTTTTAAGATTGTTTTTATCTAATAATGTTTTAAAGATTATTTATTTATACTTAATGTTGCCTTAAAGTTATTTATCAATATTATAGTACTTTTAAAAGTTAATCATTTAAATAAATAATATGGTTTGAAATTAATAATAATGATTATTAATAATGTATTGGAAATTAATTATTTATAATTATTTATTTATAAATATTTTTGAAACTTATAAATTGGGTATTCACTTTGAGAAGAGTCGATTAAACCAAGAATATCACTTTGAAAATAAAGGTCTTGAAGACCATAAGAAAAAAAATCACCAAACTTTGCAAATCTTCTGAGAATTATTTCTGAAAGTAGCATATTCAATATAAGTATCTATGGCTTCTTTGTTATTGAAAAGAAAGCCTTTGATTTCTTTTGAGAGCCTTATGGTTTTTGGTGGTTGGCTTAAGGAGGCCATTGTTTAGTTTTTGCATAGATAAGAGAGTGAAGAGATATTTTGAATTTTAAAATAAAGTGAGTGAATGAATGGATGGAGATAAGATGATTTAATAGAGGGTGAACTGACATTTCAGGTTTGAAAAGATTCTTTTTTAGTTCTTGGAATAAATGCAAAAGAGAGGGAAATTCAAATTAGAATTTGAAATGAAATTTCAAAATTCTAGCATGTATGTCGACATATGGGCGAAAAGTTTAAATTAAAACTAAGATAAAATATTCCTATTTATATATATATCTATAAACTTATATGCATCCAATATTATTACTACTCTATATTTTATTCCTAAATTCAATAAAAAAGTAAAAACTAAATGTAGAAAGTACCACTTTTTGCTCCTTTCTTTTGATCTATTTCGGTTAATCTGCTATTGTTATGAAACACATGTTTGTATCCTCAGCATCTGGTTCATTGTCACTTAAAGTAGTATCTGAATTATCTAATGTTGCTATGTAAGTCCTTTTTCTTTTTCTGAATGAATCGGTAACTGGTGAGATATGAGTTATTCCGATGCGAGCAGTCTTTTTGCAGATGACCAAGTTCATCGCAGTTGAAACATCTAATTGCAGTTCTAGTTCTAGGACTCTTGTTTTCAGGTCTTTAAAAGTTGTTCATTTTTTTATACTTCAGGAACTTTTTGAAATTTCTAGTGATGAAAGCAACGTCCTCATCATTATCATCGTCTGAATCCCGATCGTCGGTTATTGCATTGAAAGCAATGGATTTCTTTTATGTTGTCATGCTTTCTCTTCTGCCCTGCAATTATGCTTCGTAGGACATTAAATTACCTATTACATCTTTATTTTTTAGAGTGCTAATATCATTAGCCTCTTCAATTGTTGCTTTCTTTTGATCCCTCTCTGAAGAGAGTGAATTGAAGACTTTTCTAACTTGGTCCTCTTCAGAAATTGTTTTACCCAATGATACTAAAGAATGTACTATATCTTGAAACCCGCAATACATATCTAAAATAAACTCATTTTGGTTCATTTTAAATACTTGAAACTGGTTAGTTAGTATGGAAATTTTAGTTTTTTTGATTTTACTAGTTCCCTCATGATTAACTTGCAATGTTCTCCAAATATCATATGCAGACTTATAAATAAAGACTCTATTAAATTCATTTTTATCTAATGAGCAAAATAAATTATTCATGACCTTAGAACTATTAAGTGCTTGTGACTTTTGGTCAATAGTCCAAGTTGAAAAGTTTGTATGGGGTTCAGTGTACTCATTCTATATATTATTCCAAATATCTAAGCCATTAGATTGTAAATAAATCTTCATCCTACCAATAAGTGTAATTACTACCATTAAAAAGTGGAGGTCTAACAGTAGATTTTTCTTCTACAAAAGCGTTGACAAGTGTACTAACAATGTTGCTAGCCATTTAAAATTTTCAAAAATCAAATTATGAGTTTTTGAAAACCTAGTGATATGATATTAAACGTGGGTTGCAGAATTATTTATCTTTAGGCTATTTTAACACTAAAGGGAGGTGAATAGTGTTTTCAAACTTATGTAAATCTTTATAATTTTCTTTCAAGATAATATTAAATCCTAGATTAACAACATAGAATTATATTAACAATCAGTCACAAATTTCAATCACAAATATAAATAAAAATAGTAAATTAAGAGTTAGAGAGATAACACCAAGGGTTTTATACTGGTTTGGATTTCTCCTGCATCCAGTCCCGTAGAATTGTTGAACAGATTTCTTTTCAAATGCCAACCTTTAACCAAGTAGAAGGCAAACCCAAATACAATCTCAATTTCGAGGCTTTGAGACACACCCTCCTATATTCTGAGTCCGGGGTAAACTCGTTTGATTTGACCGGGCTACAAGCACACTCACTAGATTTGAACGGGCTACTAAGAATATGCACTTGATTTGAACGGTCTATAAGCACACCCAAGCAAACACAAATAGAGTTGATAGTTTTCCCAAAGACAACTTTGGATACAATGGGTCATATAGCCTCTTGGATAGCACTTTGATCTTTGAATTGAGAGAGAGAAGTTTCCAATACAGTAAGAAAGTAGTATTTAATTAATACAATGAAGTATGAATTGATTCTATATAATTTTGAAGAGAACATAGTATATTTTCCAAGAGAATTTTCAAGAGAGTGGGAAGTGGGAAGAAAGTAAGTAATTAGTTATTAAAATTTTATTTGCACTCCTCTTTATATAGTAAATGAACAGATGTATCCATTCTTGAAGATTATGTCGAATAGACACTTCTATTCAAAATTTAAAAAACGACCTGACGGTCCATATGTTGACATATAGGTACCAAGTATGTCGACAAACCCTACTTTTAAAATGTTTTCTTTGAAATTGTTTTGAAAATCCTATGCTTTGTAAAATAATTTGAACATATTTTCAAATATTTTGGAACTTTAAGAACTTTTATAAAATATATTTTGAAATAAAAATAATATATATTTGTTCAAAAATATCAAAAGATCGGAAATTGGAGATAGAGATCGGAAATTGCTATCAAGGACTTTAAGAATATATACTAATGACTCTATACACTAAGTTATAATATTTAGATCTTTATTTCTCTGTCTTTGAACTCATGAGTCTTCACATCTTTATCTTGAGTTTTATACTGTACAGTCTTCGATTTCGCACCTCTAAATATTATGCACTATATGTTATATAACTTAGCAAAACATTAGTATCTATATTTTATATGGTTGTATATGGTTGTTGTCATCAAAATCAATAACTAAGGTGTTAATACTTTATTGTCACAAATTACTATCAATTTGAAGCTTTAATCTCAAAAAATAGTCTCCATAAGCATCGAATCATTGGATCCTGAATGTGTCTCTTCTAATCAACTCCAGGTCTACCATGGATTGCTGTGATTCCTCTTCTGCAATCTAATAGGAGCCATATCTATTGCTACACGCTCAGATAAGGCTGAACTCCATGCAAATTTTGCTTCTTTCATTACATTTTTTCTGTAAATATTCATATTTCGTAATTAAAATTTTGCACTCTACTAGTATAATTTCCAATCGAATATTTGCTCGTCGTTTTTTGTTCTGAAACATGTGTTGATTACGTTCTAACCAAATATGCCAAATTGTCGAGCTTAATGCTATATCCGCTAGATCTATATGCAGGTTATTGTTCTTGAACTTACATGCTATGTATTTCAAACAAGTTGAAAATTGTCTGTATTTGCAGCTTGTATTTGTATTTTCTGTTTCATACCATTCCATATTTGAGTTGAAAAAGGACATTGAAAAAATAGATGATTAACGGATTCATCCCCATTAAAGCACAGTTTACACTCCATTGTTTGAGTATTTGTCCATTGTCCTACATTGTTTAGAGTGTTTAGTCTATTTAATGCTGCCAAATATAGACATATATAAATTTTTGGGCAATTAACCTTACTCTATATATGATGAAACTTTTCTTGAACTGGCTCTTATGTTCGAATGCAATTCCATGCGGACTTAAGATTAAACTGACCATTATGAGTAGGCTTCCACCACCATAAATCAGTTTCCATAGAGTTGAAAATGCTAATATCCTGTATTCGATTGAATACATTATGGGGAAAATTAAAGTTGTTGAGGCACCACTCTCCATTTGAGATTAGTGCAGACACTTCACTATTAGACTCTCCTATGAAACTAAATGATTGTCAGGCTAAAATGTTGATTGTAGAATCACCATCAATCCAGGGGTCGAACTAGGTACTTGTAGTTGTACCATCAGCGATGTAACATCCCGCCGTTTTGGACCATTCAAATCGACAATAAAACCATACATGTCAGACTTGAATAATTCAAAACAACAGATTGTTAATAAAATTTGGGGCAAATAAAATCAATCATAGAATCATAGACACAGAATATCAAAATAACTCGTAGCGGAATAAAATAACTATAGTAGTTCATGAAGCTACTAGATACAAAGTCTCAAAACTAATACATAGTACCAAAGTCTGAAATAAATACATTTGGAAATTTAAGGTACATAAGTTCTCTACTACAAAAGAAAAGGCTGAGTGGAAATAACTGGAATGGAAATATCAGGTAGACGGCTAAATCTCTGGTGGATCTCTAGCTCCAAAAAGATGAAACCAAAGCTGTGAAACTCAGGCTGACCCAAGCGTAAAGCAAAACACAAAACACTCGACTCAGGACATACATACTTATAAAATGTAAATCAACTCAAGTGAACTTTAAAAGAAATGCATCAGTAACTTAAAGGATGTTTGGGATCGTCCATCCTCTAAGGATCCGTTAAACTATCTACTATGTAGTAATATACGCTATTATAATAATGTCTAAAGTAAAGTAAACTATTAAAATAGCATTAAGGCGTTACCCATATCACCCTTAACACATTTTCTATATTCCCATAGTCTATATAGTACCGTAATCCCACCCGTACTGGGTGACATCAGAGGGCACTCCATAGGTATGGTACAAACCAAACTCGTAGAAGGTGCGCTAGGGTAGGTGACACGGCACAACTAGGCAATGCCAGGGTAGATATACCAATTACACTTCTGGACTGTTGGTAACGCATAGCCGCAACTACCACCCAACTCGATCCACACTTCCGAATCAAAGGTGCGCACCAAATCAATCACAAAAGTAATAGAATGGCTAACGATGAAGTGTGTTCGATTAGAGGAGCTACCTCCTTGGCCCGTCGATTGCTTTTGTTTTAGCCACCTTATGCTAACTCACGGGAGTTAGGTCCACGTAAATATACCTTTAGGATCGTCGCCACCATCCTACTTCATTCTGGAATCTCCACCGCGTACACAGTTGTTAAAGTGGTTTTCAGTATCGACAGAGAGTATGCCCATATCCGATCCCGGTCTCTTTAACAACCAAACGTTATTATAACCCGTGGTTATTCAATTTCAAATGGTTTATATTTCATATCAAACATATTCTATTCAAAACCATATAAACATATTCATTTCAAAACCATATAAATTCCATATCATTATTCTTTAAAATATTATTCATTTTTCCAAAGTCGTACACTTCCAAATTCATTTAATTATAACCCCTTTGAAACGTATAAATTTAGAGATCATAGCACTTTAAAAATGTAACTTTTAGAACCATACATCGGAACTATAACCCTTTAGAAAATTTGTAGCATTCTGAAAATGTCACTTTTAAGAAACGCAGCAGTACAGAAGTGCTACTGTAAGAATTCGCAACAGTGCATAACTGTTATGGTAAGAATTCGCAGCAGTGCAGAAGTGCTACTATAAGAATCCGCAGCAGTGCAGAATTGTTACAGTAAGAAACTGCAGTAGTTTTGAATTGCTACCGTAAGAAATCGCAACAGTTTTGAATTGTTACTGTAATACTTCTTACTATAATAGTTTATATGATCAAATAGTATATATATTTTCAGTTTTATCATAGTCATTCTATCATTCCTATTATATTACTCAAAGTTAGCTATTTGGTCATTAAAGAAACTACACCTTTAGTAAAATAACTTTGTTACTAAAATATCAAATTTTAAAGCAGAAATCCTTATACCAAGTTAAAAGTATTTTAACTTACCCTTTATTTTCTTTCAGTAAATAACATTTTATCATTTTTATTTCCCAAATGATACCATTTACATTAGTTAAAACTTACATTTTTTTTTCCACAAAACATTTATCATTTTAATTACTATTACAGAAATTAAAACTTACAATTTATAGGTTATAATAAAATACCATTATTAAGTCAAATTGGATTATTAAATTTTTAATTAACCTTCATACTGTAAATTAGATTCCAAAACTTTACATTTCCAACTATTTATTTCTTATAAAATTTTTAACACATGTAAACAAATTTACAGAAAACCTTACATTAAATTTTAGTTGAGATTCATCTATAGAAATCCAAAATACTTAATAATTTTTAGAAAATCATTTTAAAATCAACCACGGAGTTTGTATAAAATTCTCTACCCTAGGGTCAAGTAAATAGGAACATATATCATTTCAATCCGCAATTTATTAATTTTCCGGATTTTATATCATTTCAAACCCGCAATCCCAAGTCAAATAAAATTGCTCAGGCCTATCATTTCAGCCCATAACAATTTTCCTTAATCTAAAGATCATTCGAGTATGTATCATTTCAACCCATAGTGAAGGAACTTGCAGTGTGAGAACATAATATTAAATAAACATAATAATATACAACATATCATGGCATATGATCATAACAGGTAAAATATGGTATGAAATAACATAATAATATTCAATATATCATGGCATATGATCATAACAGGTAAAATATGGTATGAAATAACATAATAATATTCAATAGTGAAATTTCTTAACTTGCATATACAAATCCATACAATTCCATTGTCATCAATTCACTAAAATATAAGTACGTTGTCAAGAGTGATTACTCACCTTTCTTTGGTTAGCAAAGTGATTCAAAGCGCAACAAGCATGACAAATTATGGACAAACTTGAGTGAGAGGAAAATCCAAATCCGACGCTTTGAAAAATAAAATAAATTCCATACGTAAACAAATAATTCACATAGAAAAATAAAATAGAATATATATATATATAAATTTGCAAAATACAATAGAAGAGGCTTGTCTAGGGGGTGCATAGGCTAGGGTTTAGAGGTGGTTTGGGTTAGGTTAGGCTCGGCCATAGGAGTTTGGGTTAGGGTTAGGCTCGGCCTATGGCTTTTGGACTTGGTTTTGTGGTGCAAGGCTAGGGTTTTGGTGGAGAAGGCTTGGGTTTGGGTAGGTTCGGCTAGGCTAGGGTTTTGGAGAGGTGGAGGCTTGGGTTTGTGTAGGGTTTGTGGTGGAAAGGCTCGGCTTTGGTAGGGTTTTGGTGAAGTGGTGGCCGAAAATAGAGAAGGGGGAATGGAGGCCGAAATTGGTGAAGAGGAGAGGGGGAAAGGAAGGAGGAAAAAGAGGTTTTGGTTAGAGTTTGGTGATGGGGTGGTGATGGAATAGGTGTGGCCGCAATTTCTAAGGGGAGGAGGAGGAAAATTGTAGAGGAGAAGAGGAAAAAGGTCTAGGGTTTGGAGGAGAAGGATGAAGAAGAAGAAGACTTACATAATTCTCTATGGAGGCACAAATGAAGGATGAGGAGGCTAACTAAAACCCTAGGAGATGTTATATAGGCTATTCAACAGGTGGCTTCTCATCTACTGCAAGGGTTCTCAGCCCATTAGTACAAGCCCACATCAAAATATAAATAAGATAGAGGTTAAGAGAAAACAACTGCGTGTAATACGCTGAAAACAACAAATTTGGAGAAGTAGAAATCAAAATTTAACAAAACGAAAAACTAGGAAAATGTTAGAATTAAATCCATCTTCATAAAAAAAAGTAAAAGTTCAAAATTCAAAATTTAAAATTTTCACAGAAAGTCAAACTTTGACCAAAGTTGAACAAAATTTGTATTTTAGGAAAAATCTTTATTTTATTAAATTTGAAAGAACATTTCACATCAAAACTCAAAATATTACATTAAATTTCCCAATTTATCAATTTTAAAATAATTATACTCAAAATTTCAAATAAATTTTCATTTAAAATATTTTCAAAATTTGCGGGTTGTTACAAGCGATTTTCCTTTCGATAAGATCCCTACATTTGTCTCAGGGTTTCAATACCACTTTCTGTGTATATGAAGAGCTAATCTCCTCATGAATAAGCCAAAAATTTTGTTTGCCGCCATACCTTCGTTTCATCCATTTGGCCCAGAGACTTTTTGTTTCAAATATTTCCAAAATAATTTAATAATAAAAGAGTCTACAATCTCATGCAGACTCCTCAGTCCCATACCTACTTTTAGTTTAGGTTTGCAAAATGTGTTCCACTTAACCACATATTTTCAGCCATGCAGTAGAAAATTTGCACATATGCTTTCTATTTGATTTATCAAAGTTTTAGGCATTTGAAAATTTTGCAACCAAAATAATTTCGTAGATTGAATCACCGTTTTAATTAGTTCCAGCCTACCACATATGTTTAATAATCTACCACTTTAACCATTTAGTCTGCTTTTAATTTTTTGAGTTAACATATTATAATCCGCCCTTTGTAAAGAGGAACTGCTAAGAGGTGTAAACCAATAGGTAACTGGAAGAGAGTGAGATTCTACATTCAGTATGCTTGCCAAAGTTACTTTATTATTCACTCCTTTGCTGAAAAATACTTTAGATTTTTTATCATCCATGGCAAGACCAGCCTATTTTTCTAATTTGTCCAATCCTCCTTTAATAGAAGATGCATTATCACTAGTAACTTTAGAGAAAATAAGGAGGTCATCTACATATAGTAAATGATTAATAATGAGATCATTTTTATAAATAAGGGCTAATGCACTATTAATGTGTTTTATATTTAATAGAATAGTTAAGAACTCCATGACTAAAGCAAACAAATATGGAGATTATGAATCTCCTTATCACAGCCCTCGATAACTAGCTATAAACCCACATAGTGACCCACTGATCAATATTAAGAAGGTAGGCGTGATAATACATTCCCTAATTATTGAAGCGATTTTATGTGGAAATCCCATAGAGGTCAAGACATGACAAACAAACTCTCTATTAACTTTATCATAGGCCTTTTAAAGATCCACCTTAAGACATAGATTGTTAGAACCCTTCCTATTAAAGGTTCTAACCATCTCAAAGGCTAGTAGAGAGTTTTGACTTATGTTCCTCCTTAGAATAAAGGCATTTTGGTTGCAGGAGACCAGTTCATCAAAAAACCCCTAATTCTGGTGTAAAGAATATTTGATATAATTGAGTAAATAACATTGCAACACGATATGGGTATATAATCTGATATGGTTATCTTTTTTGGGAACCAAGGTAATAAAAGTGTGATTAATTTATTTAATTATATATCCATTATTAAATACTCCTTTAATAGCAAAAATGAGTACCTTCTTTAGCATATCCCAATGTAGTTTAGAGAGGTTAGCACCAAAGCCATCCGGTCCTAGACTATTATCGTTGTCAATATGAAATGTAGCTTTCTTGAACTCTTCCTCATCAATTTCGGTTTCTAGTTTTTCACTGGCTGCTCTAACAAGATTTTTTGCGTGTAATTTCTGTAAATAGAATATTAAATCCGTCATCATCATATAATGAGTTAAAATATTCTACTGCAGTTTTTAGGAGCACTGTTTCCTCTATTACTGGCTGCCTTGATTGTTTATCAAATGCTCCAACACCTTTTTATTTTTGTGAATGTCATATGAGCATGAAAACATTTCGTACATTGGTCACCATTTCTCAACCAATGAATTTTAGATTTTTGTTGATTTTTTATTGTGTGACTATGCATGATTCTCTCAAGTTTGAACAAATTCTCCTTGCCTTTACTATTTTTAACTTCTCTTACCCTTCAATTTATATTGGTTAACCATCTCAGGCCATGCAGGGTTATCAACAATATCCACTGGAGCACTAGCCTTTCATTCAAAAGGAGTATCTACTGCCTCAATCTTTTAGCTTGCCTTGGAGCAGGACCATCTGACCTAGTAAATGAAGGTTTTGGACTTCCCTATGCAACCTTACATGTACTGTCATGTAACGGTCCAACTATAAACCCACGTTAACAAAGTATATTACTAGGTAATATTGTTTGCTACCGCGGAGAGTAAGTCTGGCTAGCATCGACCATTCATATTTATTTCTTTGGGCTAACACTGTCACATTTTACCTTTTCGTCTGAACAATATAATATATGTGAACAGTCTCAGCACAAAGTAATAGATACGTTGGCTCAAAAAAAATTAAGAACAACATACTATATATCACAGAACGTAGAATTAGATAACACAGCAGAAATATAATACATCGAATATATATTGTGAGTCTACAAAAGAGATATCAGACCCACGTAATATACATATAGACTACACCACGTCTCAAAAATATACATGATAACTAGAGTCACTATCTCATACAAAATACTATTCAAATAAAGGTGGACTACATAATGTACATATGACATAGCTATCTATAGATACATAATAGTCTACTCCCAAAAGCTAGCATAAGTCCAAAGTCCTCAAGTCCTGGTACCTGATAGGTCTCGGTCTGACCCGAGCATAAAAATAACAATTGGATTAGATTATCTCTAATTATCAAAAATGTGAGATCAAGATGACAAGTTTATTGAATATACATCAATTATAACAGTTTATGGTTACTAATGTAAAACATACATAAGATCTCAACAATTCTTATCACAAAATATTCACTGTGTCAAAAAAATTCATCTCATGCCCAACTACGACAATCATCTAAAAATACGTGAAACAAATCTCATAAATTACGAAATAATACGAAAACTAACAAATGAAACAATATCATAAAAACCATGAAAATCAAACCCGAGGGCTGGTAACACTAGTCGTGTATCCTAGACCACTGCGAGAGGGTCTAGTGTCAGATGGTACGGAGGTACTGTAGGAGACAACTGTATGGGGTTTCGGACCTAAAAGTACGGGGGAAGACAATCGAGAATCAGGATTTCCATTAGTCTCTGGAAAGCGAGGACGGGGCCATACGAGTTATCATATATTCAAGGTTTTAGAAGATGATAGATAGATTTTGGTTGATGGATACTATGGTTGTTATGTTTGCTATTTCTCTTAGGTAGGCTACCATCTATAGGAATGCTGGAGAAGGGATTGGGAATAGGGTCAATGGAGGAGGCTGCTTAGATTCTTCTATCATGTTCTGTTACACTATCCTATTGTCGTTCATTTGAGTAGCATATTATATCTTATTATTTTGTGCTAACTCTTCGGGTGTAGGGACAGGTCAGGCATGGTTTTTATTTGTACTTGTCTAGCACTATATTTTCTAGTATAGCTTTTGATAGTCATTTACCGCTACCACCAAACTGTTGTCTGACCCAAGGTTTTATGTTTCCTCTTATCATCTTGGGTACTCTTAAATGAGTAGACTAGATGATAGGCCTGGAGTCGCAACTGCTGTATGAAGAAGAGCTTGGAGAACCTATGGCGTATTACTCTATATTTGTAGATATTTTCGTTGTCTGTTCTATGTACTCTGAGAGGATTATAGTGAGGAATGTTGTATTCAGTTTATATGACATCTGTATCCATAACTCATGATTTGGTGGAGTGGTTACTTTCATTTGTTTTGGTTCACTATATTCTATTGTATATTTTTGTATTATATTTTATCCACGCACTATGAGATATGCAACAGGTTTTCTACTTTAAATTTCAACCACCGATGACCGTCCCATATCAGCCTGGCATGTTTACAGTGCTCTTTTAGGACATTGATGTGGGGGTGGTATGGGGCAGTCATAACATTTGGTATCAGAGCTTTGGTTACGAGTTAACCAAAACAAGTCGAGAGTATACGCTAAAGGAGGGAGCGTACTTGTTAATGAAGATATTATGCTATATAGTAATATTATATAGTGTAATATGCACTTGAGTACCATTACAGCTTTTCTTGGAATGAGGCTAATTCTTATTACAGATAAAAATGAATCAAAAAACAAGGAATGCCGCTAGGAATAATTCCACTTCAGGAGTGGATGAGGGAGTGGGATTGGGAGCTACTGCACCCAATTTTCAAGCCATGTTCGATGCAATGGTGACTTCGCTGGTGAGGAGAGCCCAAATACTCTTAGTGTGGCTTTAGCTGGTGGTGCTCCTTTGCAAGTGCCTAGGATTGACTTCGCCAAGCTTTGCAAGGATTATTTTACTCTTGGAGGGAAGCCATTCTTAGGAACGGAATCAGCTATTGAAGTGCAAGATTGGATAGATACTTGTAAATGCATTTTCAAGGATATAGATGTGGAAAATGCTATGAAGAGGAAGCTTGCTTGAAAACAGCTACAGGGCCGAGCAATGAATTGGAGGAATGTTGTTACCATTTCTACTTCAGAGGATCGGATTTCTTGGGATCAGTTTAAGGCTAGATTTGAGGAGAAGTTCATTCCTACGGCTCAAAAGTCCGTGTTGTTCAAGAAATTTGCTGAGTTGAAACAAAGGGATATGTTTATTTTTGAGTATGTGGCAGAATTCGATGCTTTGTCAAAGTATGGGATTTTTTTTGATACACCTTTGAAGAAGAATGAGAAGTTTATCACTGGATTGGATGACCACTTGGGAGAGAAGTTGGTGGACCACATTGAAGTGTCATTTGAGAAACTTGTGGAGAAAGCCTTTAGACATGAGTATCTGTACCCGAAGAATAAGACTTCTATTGTTGCTATTGTTGAGAAAGAGGAACCAAAAATGCAGTAGGGCGGTGGAGGTAAGAAGAAGTGGAATGGAAAAAGGAAGCAACAACAACAAGGAAAGGGGGTCAGAAAGAGAAAAAGAGTGAAATTGTTTGCCATAGTTGCAAGGAGAAGGGCCACTATATTAACGAATGCAAGGCTGTTAAGAAGTGTTATAACTGTGATAAGATAGGGAATATTAAGAAGGATTATCCAGAACCGCCTAAAGATAAGCAGATGGTGAAGGCATATGCTTTGGATGCAGTCCCGACTTCATCTTGTGCTCCAATTGCTAAGGATAAGGGGAAAGGAGTCATGGTGCAAGGTATGCTTTCCATCAGAGATGTTTTTGTTAGAGTTCTTTTTGATATTGGAGCTTCGCATTCTTTTATCTGTGGTGATTTAGTATGCATGCTAGATTTGGAACCCGAGATAGTAGACCGACCTTTGATTGCGATGAACCTTGTTGGAGGATCTACTGGTCTTTGTATGATTTTTCATAGCTTAGTGTTATCGAGTCATGGATGTTTTTTTGTTTTTGATTGCTTTGTTCTTAATTTTTCTAGGTTCGAGATTATTTTAGGAATGGACTAGCTTAAGAGGTATGCGGTTGTTGTGGATTGCGAGATGCTAGAGGTGACAATTGGGAATGTGGAAGGGCGAATGGTAGTGATACGCTACTTACTAGAGGATGGGGTATTATTGGTCAGCTTTCTATATTCGCTTGAGATTCCATAGGAAGGATTTTCATCTGTGCCTATCGCTAGAGAGTACCCTAATGTCTTTTAAGGAAGTGACAGGATTAACGCTGCATAAAGATCGAGTTTTGGATCGACTAGTGGATGGAGCCAGACCCATAGTGATGCCTTTGAGGCGTTTGGCACCCAAAGAGCGGAAAGAGTTAGAGGTGCAAGTGGATGATCTACTGAAGAAATGATTCATTCAGAGAAGCATATCCGAATAGGGCGTACCTGTTGTATTCATGACTAAGGCGGATAGTTCTTTGAGGTTATGTGTGAATTATCTTGAGCTGAACAAGGATTCAAAGAAGAATAAGTATCCACTTCCATGGATTGATGACTTGTTTGATCATCTACATGGTACAAAGGTGTTTTCTCGGATAGATTTGACAACAAGATTTCACCAGTTGAGAGTGGCTGAAGAAAGTGTGCCTATTACTGCATTGCGGATATCGTTGGGTTTCTACGAGCGGTTGGTGATGCCTATTGGGTTGACCAACGCTCCGACATACTTTATGGATCTTATGAATAGAGTCTTCAAAGATCAATTGAAAAAGTTCATGGATGACATTCTGATTTACTCCAAAACTAAGTAAGAGCACAAGACGCACTTGAGGATTGTGCTTGAGATTTTGAGAAAGCAAAAGTTGAGAGCTAAGTTCTCTAAGTGTCACTTCTAGAAGGAAGAAGTGAGATTCTTGAGTCATGTCGTGTCAGGACAAGGAATAGCAGTGGATCCCGCAAAGGTGGCAATAATCCAAGATTGGAACTGGCCCAAGAATGCTACGGATGTAAGAAGTTTCTTAGGATTGGTAGGATATTACAGGCGTTTGATAAAGGACTTATCAAAGATTGCACCACCATTAACCAACTTGACCAAGAAGAATTAGACTTATACTTGGGATGCTAGATGTGAGCATGCATTTGTGGTTCTGAAGGAGAGATTGACGAGTGCACCTGTATTGGTTATTCCAGGTGGGAATGAAGAGATAACAATATATACGAATGCTTGTTGTACTGGTCTTAGATCTGTGTTGATGCAGAAAGGGAGAGTTGTTGCTTACGCTAGTTGACAGTTAAAACCGCGTGAAAGGAATTATTCAAACTATGACTTGGAGTTGGCGGTGATTGTGTTTGCTTTGAAGATGTGGAGGCACTATTTATTGGGAGAAAGATTTGAGCTATTCACGGACCATAAGTCTTTGAAGTATCTTTTCTCTCAGAAGGATCTTAATCTTCGACGACAACGGTGGTTAGAGTTTTTCGCCTCTTATGACTTTGATATTTCCTACACTAGAGGAAAAGGTAATGCAGTGGTAGATGCACTAAGTAGAAGACATGCTGGATTAGGAACTATGTTTTTTGAATGGAAGCATATGGAGTACATAGCTGGATTTGATTTCATGCCACATTGTGAGCTTGAGCCTAAGATGTTGGCAAGTCTATCGATAAGACCTACTCTCATACTAAGGATCGGTACTAGTCAGAAGCAAGATGCTAAGTTAGTAGAGATCATGGCAAAGATTGAGATAGGAGTGGAATCTGAAGATTTGAGGCAGTACGAGATTGACCGTGATGGTTCGCTTCATAAGGATAAGAGACCGGTTGTTCCAGATGTTGATAGATTACGAGATGAAGTACTAAGGGAATGCCATCATTCCAGATTGACCATTCATCTTGGTGGTAACAAGATGTATAGAGACATGAAGAGGACTTACTACTGGAAAGGTATGAAGAAGGATGTTGGAAAGTTCATCTCGAAGTGTATGAATTGCCAGTTAGTGAAGGCTGAGTAGAAGAGACCTACTGGATTGCTACAACCACTAGATATTCCGAAATGAAAATGAGAACATATATCTATGGATTTTATAGATGGATTGCCATGGACTAGAGCATTTGGGTAGTGGTAGATCGACTGACCAAGAGTGCAAGATTCATACCTGTCAAGTCTACCAAAACAGCATCCAAGTTGGCAGAATTGTATGTTAAGTGGATTGTTCAATTCCATGGTGTGCTGAAGAGTATTATAAGTTTTGATAGAGACCCATTGTTTATTAGTAGATTCTGGAAGAGCTTATAAGAGTTTTTGGGAACCGAGCTACACTTAAGCACAGCTTATCACCCACAGATGGATGGCTAGACCGAGAGAGTGAATAAGAATTTTGGAAGATCTTCTTCGAGCTTGTATTATAGATTTTGGAGGGTCTTGGGAAGGTCATTTGAATTTGGTAGAGTTTTCATATAAAAACAGTTATCAGTTAAGTATTGACATGGAACCATATGAAGCATTATATGGACGTCCTTGTAATTCGCCTTCCTTTTGGCGGGAAGAATGTGAGAAACCGATACATGGGCCTGAAATGATTAGAGAGACTTCATAGAAGATAGAGATCATTAGGCAATGAATGAGGACTGCTCGAGACTGCCAGAAGAGTTATGCAGATAAGAGAAGAAGAGATTTCGAATTCTCAATTGGCGACATGGTATTTGTTAAGATTTCTCCTTTGAAGAATGTTGTTCGGTTTGGTAAGAAGGGGAAGTTAGCACCCAGATTTGTTGGACTGTTTCCAATTATTAAGAGAATTGGGAAATTGGCTTATAGAGTGGACCTACCTTCGAAGATTGCGGGTGTGCACAATGTTTTTCATATCTCCTATCTGCGGAAATTTGTGCATGACTCGGGTATCTTGGTAGCACGGGATCAGTTGGAAGAAATAAAGGTTGAGCCAGAAGTTTTAAAACCTCATAAGTCGCTTTGAATCATTGGGAATAATATGAAACAGCTTAGGAGGAAGGTAGTTAAGCTAGTTAAGGTGCAATGGAGCGAGGATGATAGCGACTGTACATGTGAGACTAAAGAGAGTATGAGGATGACATATCCATAACTCTTCGAGTGGTAAGACCCATATGTCTTATCTACTTGCATCATTGTATCTTATACTATTAGAATGTCGCATGCTAGGATAGGTTTTGTATGCTATTGTTGATTTAACTATTTACTAGATTGTTAAGTGTTTGCTAGTGACTGGAGGCATGCAGGATAACCTTGGTTCCTAATGTTTATTTAGGTATTTTGGAGCGAAATTCCTAAAAGAGGGAGGATGTAATGACTCGTATTTAACATGTCGAAGGATCGTGAAATAATTTTATTTAATTCATTTATGGTCGTATGATTATAATATTTTGGGATATGCTTTTTAGGGATGTTTTACACATCTATGATTTTTCCCGAATTTCTATGTGACCACTTTGCCCCTAGAGATCTTATTTTGGGTATAACTTTTGATAGAAGCCAAATTAGATGCTCTAACTTGTTTAATTGCTGTGAGATGGTGGTTTCTTATTTTGTAGAGTGGTCACATAGGAAAATCGAATAAGTGGTTTGGAAGTTATAGCAGTTTTAAGTTTTAAAATCTGCTGGCCGGAATTAGAAGGGGTTAATGGGCCGAATTAGCAAGCTCATTAGTGTAATCAGGTTTGGCTATAAATATGAGGTGAAAGAGACCATTTAAAAGTTTATCTCTCGTTTCAAATCAGCCATATAGCCTAACTCCTCTTTAATTCTCCATTCATCTCATTGGATTTCATCACAAATCGTCTCTCATTGCAAATTAGAGGCTAGATTTTTAACTAGGAGCTTGATCTCATCACTTTGGTCGCATCTTCATCAGATTTCTCACTATCCAGATCGGGTCTTCATCATATTTTGTAGGTTTGGTAGATTTGGTGAGTGGTTATAATCTCTCACTAGTCTATGATGGATTATATGTTGTAGTTAGGTGATTATAGGTTAGAATTATCAAATTAAATTGATTAGACTTAGGTAATTTCAGATTTAGAAACCTTATATTAACCTAATTAAACATGTAATTGGGATTAGATCATTGGCTAGTGTCATTTATTTATATTTGACTATGAAATTCTATGTATTAGATTAGATCTATGCTAGAATTTTGATGGTAGATTGAATTGGATTATTTGTAGGTTCATATTGGATATAATTCGATGATTTGGTATGTTTGATTCACTGTTATGTTTGAATTGCTTGCTATGCTTGATTTGTTTGCTAGTGTTGTGCATGTTTTAGGACATAGATTGGTGATCGGAGCATGTCGGGAGCAAAGTTCGTCGGAATCGCAGGAAACTTGGAGGATAGGCTCTGGAGCACGACAAGAAGACACCTGGAAAATTTCATGATAATTGGAGCTAAGTATTTGGATCGACACCGATCCGATTGGATCGAATCGGTACCGATCCGATTGGATCGAATCGGTACCGATCCAAAAATTAGCATACCAATTGAAGTGAGATCCACTGGAGAAAATGAGTATGGATTTTCGAGTTGCTCTATGAAGTTGGATCGGAGGATAGGCCAGGTATTGAAGATTGGATGGATCATCTTCAATGGATTGAACCATGATGCATGAAAGAGAAGACCCGAAGGATAAGAGAGAGGGATCAGGGTCTAAGGCATCAAGGGGTAGTGCACTAGAGGTTGCAAGAGAAATGGAGCTGGAAATAGCTAAGGTTTTGGATCGGCACCGACCCAATTGGATCAGATCAGCACCGATCCAAATTGTTGGCTCCAATGGTGATGTGATCCAGGGTGGAGACTCTAGGGTTATAGTGGATCATGCTGGAAGTTGTGCTTGCCGATTGCTTCTACGGTTTGCAAGTTATACTATGATAAAGTTTCGGCTCTTCTGTCGAGGGCTCGGATAAGGAGTAGGATCGAAGGAGTTGATAGACAGCCGTGATGGAACAAGGTGTGGTATAATGGACTGGGTTGAGTGGTAGGACTTGTGCCTAGAAATGGATTGGAGTTGTGAAAGCTCTAAAGATTTGGGAGTTCTGAAGAATCATTGATAACTCGGAGTGTTCTGGTTGTGTTCAAGCAGGGTACTATATGCGGGGGCACCCGAGGACTGATAGCGCCAGTCGTATATCCCGGACCGCTCCCAGAGGGTCTAGTGTTAGACGGTACGGAGGTACTATAGGAGACAACCGTGCGGGGTTTCGGACCTGAAAGTATAGGGGAACACAATTGAGAACTGGGATTTCCATTAGTCTCTGGCAAGCGAGGACGGGGCCATACGAGTTATCATATATTCAAGGCTTTAGAAGATGATAGCTAGATTTTGGTTGATGGACACTATGGTTGCTATGATTGTTATGTTTGCTATTTTTCTTGGGTAGGCTATCATATGTAGGAATGCTGGAGAAGGGATTGGGAATAGGGTCAATGGAGGAGGCTGCTTAGATTCCTTTATCATGTTATGTTACAGTATCTTATTGTTGTTTATTTGAGTAGCATATTATATCTTATTATGTGCTAACTCTTTGGTTGCAAGGATAGGTTAGGTATGGTTTTTTTTGTACCTCTCTAGTACCATATTTTCCGGTATAGCTTTTGATAGTCATTTACCGCTCACATCAAACTGTTGTCTGATCCAAGGTTTTATGTTTCCTTTTATCATCTTGGGTACTCTTAAATGAGTAGACTATATGACATGCCTGGAGTTGTAGCTGTTGTACGAAGACGAACTTGGAGAAGCTATGGCGTATTAGTCTATATTTGTAGATATTTCTGTTGTCTGTTCTATGTACTCTGAGAGGATTGTAGTGAGGAAAGTTGTATTCACTTTATATGACATTTGTATCCATAAATCATGATTTAGTGGAGAGGTTACTTTCATTTGTTATGGCTCACCTTATTCAGTTGTATATTTTATGTATTATATTTTATCCATGCACTGTGAGACATGCAATTGGTTTTTCTACTTTAAATTTCAACCCTTGGTGATCATCCCATATCAGCCTGGCACGTTTACAACGCTCTTTTATGTCATTGATGTGGGGGTGGTATGAGGCGGTCGTCATAGGGACTATAATAACTATGTGAAAAAATTATCAGAACACAGATCCACAGAGTTATATAAAAATGTAGTACCAAGGAAAATAAACCCAATAATTGTCTCATAACAAGAAAATAAGCAGCCACTGCTAAGGCTCCCCAGTACTTCATAGTGGAATAAGCGTAGTAATCCATATATAATATGAGATAACTTCATCTAGCTATTGCGCCACATAAACCTGTTATCTAGTCCACTCATTTTAGAGTACCCAAGATAATAAGAACAAAAGCATAAAACCTTGGTTCAGTTAATGGTCTGGTGTGAGTGGTAAATGAACCTCAAAATACTATGTAGGAAAATATGGTAAGGAATGGAGGTACATGAATCATACTTGAACTGTCCCTGCAAACAAAGAGTTAGCACGTAACAACATAATATGCTACTCTATAAATATCATAAAAGTACTATGCAAAATAGAGTGGTGGATGTTCAGATATCCCTATCTCCAGTACCTACACCGAATGAAATCCATGAATGATAGCCCACTAAAGAAAGCAACCAAAGCAAAACCATAGCATCCATCAAGCAATACTCACTTTTACTCATCCTTGTGCCCTGAGTATATGATAACTCGTATGGCCCACATGCCAGGGACTACTGGAAATCCAAGTTTTCATTGTACTCTCATATCACGTAGCCTAAAGCTCGATACATGTCCCATAGCCCAAAGCTAGATACTAGACAGAAAGCCACTAGTCCACAGTATACAGATCCCTCCATTGATCCATGAGCATCCCCATTTATAATACCCATACTCTAAGTACAACAGAAAACACTCCGAGTTTCGACGATTCCTTAGCACATATACATCAGAACTCTCCTTCGCTTTATTCAAATCCAAGCCCTTCTCTTGCTCAATTCAGTTTCTATTATCCAGGAACACTCCATGTTCCCCATTCTACAACTCTCTCCTTTATCGAGCTGCTATCTTCGGTACCTACTCCCCCCCCCCGAGTCACAAATCGAAGATACATAGCTTCCATCATGTTGTTACATCTCCACCCATCCTGATGCGAATGAGCCAACACCTCCAACAAGATATACAAAGCTTCCACTCCATCCCTTAGAAGACTCATCTCATCACCATGCATAAAAATAACTCTGTATCATGGAAAAATGACTCAACATCGAGCCATATACTTAGTTAATTTGACTAAGTTACCATCAATGCTTCTAGAACTCCAATCACAAGTGCTTCAGACCCTGACACATCCATCAAAATAACTTGGCCCCTAATCTAAAACACTCAACTCCAAGTTCTAGATACCAAACGGAATAACATCTGACACATAACCAATTCTCTGAAGCTTGCCTTGGTCCATCTCCACTAGTCAATACCTAAAGATCCTCAAAATCGCCGACCCATCTGTGCCATAGAAATGACTCGATACCGAGTTAAATGACTCGGTATTGAGTTATGTACTTAACAATTCTAGATGTGTGACCTGAGCTCCAAAGCCTCTCCTCCAAGTTTCGTCCAATTCCGACCAATTTTACCTCCGATTTGCCAAATTCACCAATTTATCTTCCTAAACATCCAAAACACTAGTAAACCACATTAAAGCACAACATACAAGCATATAATAACATGAAATTACATCTATTCAAACAAGCAATACATAGCATTATAGCAATCAAGCATATCCTAATCCAAATCTAAGCAATCGATGAACATATGAATATGAACAAGGTGAATTACAAAGCCATTACTACAATCATATTAGAATTTCTCAATTTAGGTCATCATCATATATTAACATGGAATTAAAGGTAGAAAGGGATTTTAAGGTTTAAAAACATATTAAAACCTATAATTCTACCATATAAACATGCATAGAATAGTGAGAAGGCATAAATTGCTCACCAATTACCAAATTCAACCGATGTGAATCTCGATTCAAAGTGGACAGCAATGAAAAGCAATCCGAATCGACTAAAATGATGATCTCTATCTTCTAATCAATGATCTATTTGCTAATCTTCATTTTGGTTTGATTTAGAGAGTATTTGGGTGATTTTGGATTAATCTAGGCTTAATGAGGGTTTGAACTGATTTGGGAGAGATGGAAAACTTTTAATTTGACTCCTACAGCCCCTATTTATAGTAATCTCGAATTAGAATAATTGGCCTACTTATGGGCTTAATTAATTACACAATAATTCTGGTCAACAACCGTCTAAACTTAAAACAGGCACAACTTCCTAATGTAAGTCCGTTTTTCTATTATGATCACTCTACGGAATGAGAAACCATCATCCTAAAGCAATAAAACTAGTTTGAGACTCTAATTAGACTTCTATCAAAAGTTATAGACCAAACAAGATCTTTAGGGTCAAAATAGTCATATAGAAATTCAGAAATATCATAGGTGTATAAAATGTTCCTAAGAGTCAAATTTCAAAATTATAGAATCATACAACCTCATATGAATAAAATAGAAGAACTTTATGGTCTTCCGATACGTAAAATACGGTTTATTACATTCTCGCCCCCTGGTAATTTCGTCCCCGAAGTCCCTAAACAAGTCCAAAATTAAGCAATCATAGTTACTCCGCATGCTTATCAACCATATGCAACCATCGATTATATCAAACAAGCAATCATGCAATCACTAGAATAGGTGATCCTACCCTAGCATGTGGAATAATAACCTATCAAATGCGATATATAAAGGTGAAAGTAGATATGGTAAATGGTGGATCTTGCCATTCAAAGAGCTCCGAACACATTGTCCTCATGCTCTCCTCAATTTCCCACTTACAATCGTCATCATTTCTGCTCCATTGTACCTAAACTAGCTTCACCAATTTTCTCCTAAGCTGTTTATATCATACCCAACAATACGAAGCGGCCTACGAGATCTAGAAACCTCTAGTTCCACCTCAACGTCTTCTAGCAAACCAGGTGTAATAATCATGCCTGAGTCATGCACAAACTTCCGTAGATAAGAAACATGAAAAATGTTGTGCACGCCTACCATTTTCTAAGGTAAGTTGATCCTATATGTTAGATTTCTAATCCTCTCAACTATCGGAAAGGGACCTACGAATTTCGATGCTAACTTCCCCTTTCTACCGAATCAAATTACATTCTTTAGAGGAGAAACCTTCACAAATACCATATCTCCAACATAAAACTCTAAATCTCATCATCTCCTATCAGCGTAGCTTTTCTATCGATCCTGAGCAACTTTTATTCATTTCTGAATGATCTCAATCTTTTCTAAATTCTCTCTAATCATATCTGGCCCAAATATCAATTTCTTGTCTGCTTCCTACCGACATTAAGGAGCATTACACTATTAGCCATATAATGTTTCATAGAGAGTCATGCCAATACTTGATTAATAACTGTTGTTGTATGCAAACTCCACCAGATGTAGATGGTCATTCCATGATACTCCAAAATCTATAAGGCATGCTCGTAAGAGATCTTCCAATATACGATTTACTCTTTCGGTTTGCCCATCCCTTTGCGGGTGGTAATCTGTACAAAGGTGCACCTTGTTCCCTAATGCCTCTTGTAAGCTCTTCTAAAACCTACTAGTGAACAATGGGTCTTGTGTCACTCACAATGCTCTTTGGCATACCATGAAATCATACTATCCACTTTACATACAACTCTGCCACCTTAGATGCCGTTGTACTTGACTTGACGGGTACAAATCTTGCACTCTTGGTTAACCGATTAACCACGACCCAAATGCTACTGTACCCTGCTCGAGTCCTCGGCAGTCCATCTATAATATTCATCAATACTTGCTCCTATTTCCACCCATGAATCTCTACTGGTTGCAACAACCCACTAGGTTTCTTATGCTCTACTTTTACCAATTGGCAATTCATACACTTTGTGATGAATGCCCCAACATCCCTCTTCATGCCTTCCCAATAATCAATTCGCTTCATATCTTGGTACATCTTGTTACTGCCGAGATGAATAGTCAAATTAGAATGATGACACTCTCGTAACACTTCATCTCTTAATCTATCAATATCGGGAATAAATAACCTTTCATCATTACAAAGCCAACCTTCTCGGTCGAGTTCATATTGCTTTATGTCTTTAGATTCTACTCCTTCTTCTATCCTTGCTATGATCTCTGCTAGCCTAGCATCTTACTTCTGACTAGTACCGTTCCTTTCGATTAAAGTAGGTCTGATCGACAAACTTGCCAACATTTCTGGTTCCAGCTCGCAATGAGGTCTGAAATCATAACCAGAAATATACTCAGTTTGCTTCCATTCCAAGAACATTACTCCCAAATTAGCATGTCTTCTGCTCAATGCATCAGTGTCTACATTCCCTTTTCCTGGTGTATAGGAAATGCTAAAATCATAAGAGGCCAAAAACTCCAATCACCGTTGCTAACAAAGGTTTAGATCCTTCTAGGAGAAAAGGTACTACAAGGATTTAAACTCCAAGCAAAAACTATCGCCGCCAATTCCAAATCATGAGTCGAATAATTCCTTTCGTTTGGTTTTAGCTATCGACTAGCATAGACAATAACTTTTCCCTTCTACATCAATACTGCATCCAATCCAGTACCACATGCATCTGTGTATATTGTCAACTCTTCATTTCCACTTAGAATGGTCAACACTGGTACACTCATCAACCTCTCCTTCAGAATCACAAATGCATGTCCACACTTTGCATCCCAAACAAAAGCTTGATTCTTCTTTGTCAAATAGGTCAGCGGTGCTGCTATTTTCGAGAAGTCCTTGATAAAGCGTCTATAGTATCCCTCCAGTCCTAGGAAACTTCTCACATCTGTAGCATTCTTGGGATGGTTCCAACGTTAGGCAGCTGCCACCTTTGCAGGATCTACTACTATACCCTATCTCGAAACGACATGACCTAAGAATCTCGCTTCTTCTCTCCAGAAGTGACATTTAGAGAACTCCGCTCTCAACTAGTGCTTCCTTAATATCTCCAGCACAATACTCAAGTGCGTTTTGTGCTCCACTTTAGTTCTGGAATAAATTAGAATATCATTCACAAACACAAGCACGAACTTATTTAACTGGTCTTTGAAAACCCAATTCATGAGATCCACAAAGTATGCTGGAGCATTGGTCAACCTGAACGGCATCACCAACCACTAATAAAAACCCGATGGCATATGAAACGCAACAATAGGTACACCCTCTTTCACTACTCTAAGTTGGTGAAATCTCATTGCCAAATCCATTTGAGAGAACACCTTCGCAACGTGAAGCGGATCAAACAAGTCATCAGTTAGTGGGAGTGGGTACTTGTTCTTCTTCGTTACTTTATTCGGCTCACAATAATTCACACACAACCTAAAAGAACCATCCGCCTTAGTCGCAAATACTATAGGTGCACCTACTCGGATATACTCTTTCAAATGAACCCTCTCCTTAATAGGTCATTCACTTGCACCTCTAATTTCTTCTGCACTCTGGGTGCCATACGCCTCAAAGACATAATTATAGGTCTGACTTCCTTTACTAAGTCTATCCGAAACTCAATCTCCCTATGTGGCGGCAATCTGGTCACTTCCTATAATACATCCAGGGACACTCTAGCCATGGGCACAAATGACAACCCCTCATGTGGAACCTCTAGCGAATATAGAAAGCTAACCATCACCCCATCCTCTGGTAGGCAGCCAATCACTACCGTCCACCTTTCCACATCTCCGATTGTCACCAATAGCTTCTTGCAATCCACTATTTCCACATACTTCTTAAGCCAGTCCATTCCCAAGATAATCCTGAACCCAACAAAATTCAAGACAAAGCAATTACAAACAAAAGAGCATCCATGACTCGATAACACTAGGCCACAACAAACCATGCAAAGCTAGTAGAGCCTCCAATAGGGTTTCTCGCAATCAGGGGTCGGTTTACTATTTCAGGTCTCAATCCCAATCTGTCTACTAGGTCACTTCATTTGAATGAATGTGAAGCTCCGGTATCAAACAAAACTCGAATGGAAATATCACCAATAGAAATCATACCTTGAATAACGACTTCCTTTCCCTTCTCCTTCGCCGAGAGAGCACTCGATGAAGTCAGGACTGCATCCAAAGCATACGCTTTCATAGCCTGCTTATCCTTCACCGGTTTCGGGCAATCCTTCTTCAAATGCCCAGGCTTATCACAATTACAACACTTCCTCTCTTCGTTCACTTTGCAGTCTTTAATCAGGTGACCCTTCTCCTTGCACCCATAGCAAGTAGGTTCTCATTTACTCTTTTTTTGACCATTCTTTCCTTGAGACTGCTTTCTCTTTCTGTTCTACTTCTTCTTGCCTTCACTGTTTTGCTACGGTTTTGGCTCTTCCTTCTCAATGGAAACAACCATAGCTGTCCTAGGCTTTGGATACAGATTCTCATGATGAAGTGCTTTCTCAACAAGCTTCTCAAATGGCTCACCAATATGTTCTACCAGTTTCTCCCTAAGATAGTCATCCAAACTAATAATGAACTTCTCATTCTTCCTTAATGGAGTGTCGATGAATGACATCCCTAATTTTGACAAAGCATCAAATTTTGCAACATACTCAAAAACTAACATCTCTTCTTACTTAAGGTCAGCAAATTCCTAAACAGCACCGACTTTTGAGCACCCTGAATGAACTTCTCTTCAAACCTTGCTTTGAACTGGTCCTAAGTAAACCGATCTTCTAGGTAGCAATGGTATTGGCGTTCCACTAGTTCAGGCTCACCCTTGAAGTTATCTAGATACAAACTTTCTCTTCATGACATCATCCACTTCCATATCACTGAAGATGCGCTCACATGTACCAATCCAATCTTGCACTTCTATAGCCAATTTTGTTCCATAGAATGGCATTCCTCCTAAAATAGTATAATCTTTGCTCAACTTGGCAAAATCAGCTTTAAGCGCTTACGTTGGAGCACCTCTACCAACATCCATTCCAGGAGCATTCCTCATCATATTCGCCATCATATCATTAAACATAGCTTGGAAATTTGGCGTAGCGGCTCCTGGTCCTCCCCCTTTTCCAACCCCTGAAGCAGAATTCCTCACACTATTCCTTATATGCGGACTCATTCTTATTTGTAAAAAAATGATCAGTCTCTCATATGAAAACTATATCTATGATGCTCGTGTGCATATAACTTATACTATATAATATATTACTATATAGTTTTGAAAACCAAAACATATAACAAGTACGAACTCTCTCGTATATATACACTCTAGATCTAGTCTAATGCGATAACATCTTCCTTATCTCTACTGGATCGCGGTGTCAACTCAGGTTAATCGTGTAACCTACGCTCTGTTACCAAATGTGACGATCGCCCTATACCATTGGCACCAATGATATCGAAGTAGTGTACTGTAGTCGTGACCGGTCTATATAGGACGATCATCAAGGTTGAAAATGAAACAAATAGATGATATAACCTATCGAATATCTCACAACACATGGATAAAATATAAAATCATAAATATAACATGAGAGATAGTAATAACTATGTTAACAAATCATCAGAACACAGATCCATAGAGTTATATACGATTGCAGTAGAGTTTATACAACGGAAATAAACCCAACAACCGTCTCATGACAAGAAAATAAGCAGTCATTGCTAAGGCTCCCTAGTATTGCATAATGGAATAAGCGTAGAAATCCATATCATTATATAATATCAGATGGCTCCATCCAACTCGTCCTCCGCACAGCTACTGTGTCATATAGACCTATTATCTAGTCTACTCATTTAAGAGTACCCAAGATAATAAGAAAAAAATCATAAAACCTTGGATCAGACAAGTGAGAGCGGTAAATGAATCTCAAAATACTATGCATCTAAATATGGTAAGAAACAAAGGTACACGAATCATACTTGACTTGTCCCTGCAAACAAAGAGTTAGCACATAACAACATAGTATGCTACTCTATAAATATCATAAAGGTACTAT
Organism: Allium fistulosum; assembly: GCA_030737815.1. NCBI lineage: Eukaryota > Viridiplantae > Streptophyta > Magnoliopsida > Asparagales > Amaryllidaceae > Allium > Allium fistulosum. The sequence goes on from CM060902.1 coordinate 1,128,444,896, forward strand.
ACTGAATAGAATGGTGGATGTCCAAATATCCCTATCTCCATTACTTACTCCCAATGATATCCACAAGTGATAGCCACTAAAGAAAGCAACCAAAGCACTCATATATCCATCAAGCAATACTCACTATCACTCATCTTTGTGCCTTGAACATATGAGAACTCGTGCAGCCCTCATGCTAGAGACTAATGGAAATCACGGTTTCGTTGTACTCTCGTATCACGCAGCCTAAAGCTCGATACGTGTCCTATAGCCTAAAGCTAGATACTAGACCCAAAGCCACTGGTCCAGGGTATACAGATACCTCCATTGATCCATAAGCGTTTGCACTTATAATACCCCTACTTCAAGTACAACAAAAAACACACCGAGTATCAACAATTCTGTAACACATATACATCAGAGCTCTCCTTCGCTCTATTCAAATCTAAGCCCTTCTCTTGCTCAATTCAGTTTCTATTATCCAAGAACCCCCCACATTCCCTATTCTACGGCTCTCTCCTTTATCGAGCTGTTATCTTAGGTACCTACTCCCCCCATAAGTCACAAACTGAAGATACATAGCTTTTATCATGCTATTACATCGCCATCCATCCTGATGAGAATGAGCCAACACCTCCAACACGATCTACAAAGCTTCCATCCCATCCCCTAGAAAACTCATCTCATCACCATGCATAAAAACAACTCTATATTGAGTCAAAATGATTCGGTATCGAGTCATATACTAAGTCATTTTGACTAAGTTACCATCCATGGTTTTAGAACTCCAATCCCAAGTGCTTCAAACCCCGACCCATCCATCAAAAGAACTCAGCACCCAATCAAAAACACTCAACTCCAAGTTCTAGAAACTACATGGTATAACATACAACACTTAACCAATTCTTTGAAACTTTCCTTGGTCCATCTCCACTAGCCAATACCTTATAAATCCCCAAAATTGCGGACCCATTTAAGCCATAGAAATAACTTGGTACCGAGTTAAATGACCTAGTACTGAGTTATGCACTTAAACATTCTGGACGTGCGACTTGAGCTACAGGCTTCTTCCACGCTCCAGAGCCTCTCCTCCAAGTTTCGTCCAATTCCGACCAAATTTGCATTCGATTAGCCAAACTCACTAACCTATCTTCCTAAACATCCAAAACACTAGCAAATCACATCAAAGCACAACATACAAGCATATAATAACATGCAGTTAAATCCATTCAAATAGGTAATACATAGCATTATAGCAAACAAGCATATTCTAATCCAAATCTAAGCAATCGATGAATATATGAATATGAACAAGGTGAATTACAAAGTCATTACTACAAATCATATTAGAATTTCTCAATTTATGTCATAATCATATATTGACATGTAATTAAAGTTAGAAAAGGATTTTAAGATTAAAAATCATATTAAAACTTATGATTCTACCATATAAACATGCATAGGATAGTGAGAAGACATAAACCAATTACCAAATTCAACTAATTTGAGTCTCGATCCAAAGTGGACGACAATGAAAAGTTATCTAAATCAACCAAAATGATGACCTCTGTCTTCTAATCAATGATCTATTCATTAATCTTCGATTTGGTTTGATTTAGAAAGTAATTTGGGTAATTTTGGATGGATCTAAGGTTAATGGGGTTTAGATCTGATTTGGGAAAGAGGGAATTTTTTTTAATTTGACTCCTACAACGCTTATTTATAATAATCTCGAATTAGACTAAGGGGCCTACTTATGGGCTTAATTAAATTACACACTAATTCTAGCCAACAACCGTCTAAACTCAAAAGGGGCATAACTTCCTAGTTGTAAGTCCGTATTTCTATTATGACCATTCTACGTAATGGAAAACCATCATCCTAAAGCAATGAAACTAGTTTGAGACCCTAATTCAACTTCTATCAAAAGCTATAGTTCAAACAATAATTTTAGGGTCGAAATGGTCACATAGAAATTCAAAAAAGTAATAGGTGTATAAAATGTCCCTAAGAGTCATCCCAAAATTATAGAATCATAAGACCTCATATGAATAAAGTAAAAATATTTTACGATCCTCCGATACATAAAATATAGGTCGTTACAAAACATGGTCCTCCGGGCGAGGTAAGGGTGTTGATAGTGAAATTTCAGAAGGAGTTTGGGACCGAATGTTGGAGAGGTGCTCTAAACCAGCATAAAATCGACTGTGTGATCTACTATATTATTTTTGCTGCACTTACATTGTTTACTACTGATTGGCCATCTTTGATCTCTTTCATAGCCACTAACAACTGGTATCAGAGCAGGAACTAACAAGTGGTATCAGATTTTGATGTTCTACTGATTGTAACAACTTCCTAGACCAATCGCCAGAAAGAGAAGATCCGGTCAGAGTTCAAAGACAATTGTGAAAAAGCAAGTTTTCAAAAGCGAGCAACAATATATAGAATTAAGGTAGATGTGTTGTATGGTTAATCTCATATCAAAATCAGTACACTTAGATTTTTTTTATATAGTGATCTTTTACAAACGAATGAGAACTTATTAAAAGATTATAAAACGTCACAAAATGTCAGTTTTATTGCTTTAGCTACATTAGATGATTATGAGCGTAAAAATAGTATTTTAAAGGAAGAAATTAAATTTTTTTAGTAAAACAAACTGAAGTTTTGAAGAACCCTTTTTACAAAAAAGATTTCCTATTAAAAGAAAATGAGTGATTAAATAATAAAAATATTGATCTCTTGAAGGAAATCGAATTATTGCAAAATAAGAATATAATTTTGGAAAATTCTTTAGATAAATCTAATTCTAAACTTTTGTCTCTTGAAAAAGAGTAGTGCTTTGAATACTAGAAAGTTTGATTTAACTAAAGAATACAAGCTTTTAAAAGAAAATAATGTTATTTTGCAAAAGGAAAATTATGACTCTAAAGAAAATTTTGACAAATTAAATGAGAAAGTTACAAATTTCAACAAAAGAAAAGATGATGTGTCTTCCTTAGTAATAAATACTAAAGCTTGCAATAATAAAAGCGGTTTAGGCTATAAGCACGATAGTACTAGATATGCTTTCATGTATACACATTTTAATACTACTGTTAAACACCGAAAGAGTCCTAAAACCTTTTTATGTCGTGAAAGTTACACCCATTTTTCGAGTCATACAAAACAATGTGCTGACCAGTTAGATAATGAAATGCGAAGTAAAAGGCATGATCAATACGCACAATCATAACAAACACACACAACAACTTTAAGACAAATACCAGGTCACATATCCTTAAAATACAACTGCGCCAAAATAACACATTAAAGCGACATCATAATAAGACTAACAAAATCACTATAAACATAAGTCGAGATCATACGATATTAAACATGCGCAGTAGTAAGCTAATTCAGCCAAATAGAAGCAAACTGCACCTTATGGTCATATTCATTTTTCATGACCTAGTTGATTGCAATATTCTTAACGCAGGAGCAAGCAATCTGGTTATAACAGCCAATGCAGCATTAATGTCAACTAAAGAGGACCGAGGCAAGCCAAATAAAGAATAACTGTGTCATGCTTGTAAACTGCGCCAATCTCAATAGGAGAAACTATTCCAATATGCAAAGCCAACCGGTTACATACCAATTAAAATCGAAACCGAACTGAGCCAGCAAACTCTGGAAGTATTAACCTCATACTGCACCACTAAGAAGTTAGGTCACAAAATCCAAACCATCTTGAACTGCGCAACCCTTTATATTCTGGACTAAGCCACAATGCCACATTGGAACCAAATCCAGATGATAAGAACCGACCTGCAACATTAATATTCATCTAAATTGGAACTGCGACACATCTACTTAAATGACCATCCCTAAACAGGAATGAGACACAAACTGAAATTAATATATAAGCTGACAAATCTGCATTGGAATCTCACATCACACCACAAAGCTACAAAAACGTCCCACCATCCTGATGTGGCCTTGAAGAAACAAGACTACATTACAATTCAATTCCAATGCTTGTTCAAGGAAGGATCACAATGGACTGCATAGGCACTACGCTCAACCCTTCAATAATACACATTCATGAGCCACTCCGAACAAGCCATGGACCTATGCTGCATATATCGAGGACTCTTTGAGCTAATACCACAGGCAAGGGCAGAGCAAATTAGCTTCGTTTTATCCTCAGCACAATGCCAAACAAACATCGCAGACTGGACAAGACAACTTAATTCTGATCATCCCCAAGGCAGTATCATATAAACAGCTCAGTATCTTCTAACTAAACCATACAAACCTCTAATACCATGCTGTGCTAGTAAAGGGCAACTAATACAATTATCCCCAGATAAAGAACAATCTCCTTCAATGCAGTTTTACCTACACATATGTGAAGTTCACTAACTAGTTACTTTGTAGAATCAAAGAAGACTTGACTTATTCAAATTTGGATGGTTCCCGCCTCAATTCCAAATTGTTCCGCCTAAAATCAAACCTTCACGTCGATGGAAAACTTCCCGCCTAAAGCCACATCACCAATCCATACATGCTTAAAGCAAGCAGCAGATGGATGACACGTGGAAAGATCCAAGGGAGGAAACGAAACATGGTGGGATAACATCGCTAAATAATACGAGGAAGGTGGGACTATAAATAAAGAGGCACTGTAGAGCCAAAGGACCCTTTTTTTCAATTTCCAAAAAAGTAAATGTATTATATTCTTTGCAATAATGCAAAATGTAAAATTTCAAATGATGAATAAAAGAAGAAAAGATAGAATTTCCTATGGATGTAGGATTTCTTGAAATCCAAACCACGTAAACCTCGGTGTCGTTATTTATATATTGCATTTTCTATTCTATTCTTTGAGTTGGATTTGGTTATGAAATTTGATGGGAAGAAAGACTATATTTAAAGAGGCATTTCAACAGACAGTTGGAAGGCCATTTCTTAGTTATGTAAGAATACAGCAACATAATTACTACCTTAAGACAAATTGGACATTACTCAAATTTGCTAATTCAAAATTGCAGAAGTAATTCGCACTATAATCACTTCGTGATCATCTTGGGTGTTGTGAGATGAAAATATCACCAGCATTTTGATCCTAGAAGGAGGGCTTGAACCTCCGTCACCTAATTTTTATCCAACCACTACCTTCACGGTCACCATCAATGTGGCTATGAATGAAACCTTTGCCCATAAATCAATTCAGCAATGGTGCTTAGTTCCATGCTATTCGGCAATGGTGCACAGTAAAATACCTCTCTATTTTTTTTCATTCATGATCTTACCTTGCAATTTCTACTGCACAATAAATACTATGTCATGAGCTGAAATTTAATAGCAATTACCGTGTCATCTGCGTTTACTGGTATCTATGCATATTAGTTCTTGCTTCCAAAGGTAAATCATCGTAGATTGATCCTTCATCTTACTTTTTAGTTGTAATTCATCTTGAAATTTGATTTAAAAGAAACATTTCGTATAAATAAGGGTTAGAATCTTTCTACTAAAGGGAAAAGGTAAAATATCTATCAAATAAAGCCAACTGCCTTATTTTTTGCATATGATAGTATACTTTAGTTTAGTTAGCATAAACTATAAGGTACACCATTTCATTAGCTGTCTAAATGACATGAAAAACCAATGTTCATTACTATAAAGTCGCCCTATCATTACATAGGTAACCACCAATGCTCTTATCCTAGATAACTACGCTGTTGGAGAAACGACACTCTCAATATTGAGAATGGTGATAGTGAACTAAGATGTGCAGGGGCAAAAATTCCAAAACGAAGTTCGCATACGCCAGAAAAATGGCGTGACCCAAAGTAAATGCAGGTTGCAAAACTCATCAAGGAAAACCTCCTCCTGACCCTTCACAGTTCACTACCAATGGTCATTAACCAAGCCAAATACATGGTTAGTTGACCAGAACGGCAATCTCAGCACCGAGAATGGTGAAACTGAAAGAAAACATTTGGAGTTGCACAAACGCAATCTAGCTCTTTAGCCAAATACCACGCTGGATGTAGGGATATTAGACGGCCCGAACCAGCTATCAAAACAAAACTACACAAATGCAGCCCGACTTTTCAACCCAATTACTGAACTGGATGTATGGATATTGGATGGTCAGAAACTGACATAGCCACACTGGACATAAGGATACTAGGCATCCTGAACCAGTACAAAAAACTATGCACATGAATTAAAAATGTTGTAAATACGCGACCTGACTTCACAGTCAAATATCACTCTATCCCTAAATAGCAGAGCGGACCTGCCAAGCACACGAATATAAAACTGCACCCAAACAGCGGTGAAGGTCATAACAAGCATGCATCAAAATATGCATGCTAAAAATCAAGTTCAGGAAGCATGGATTGCACAAGAAGTTGATTTGGAAAATGGCAAGGAAACACAACTCGTGGAGTGTACTACAACCTACAGATTAGGTACAATTCCAAAAACAACTAAAGCTTGCCATGTAAACATCAAAAACTAAGATCTACTCAAGCTTACCTAATTATACTTATACTCACAAAAAATCTATGCATAACTATATGTTCCACACATCTACACGTACTACATAAATATAAATAAATAAAAACAACACCAACACGAGTTACATTAAAAGATGAAGTTCATCAAACTATAACTCATAACAAAAGGAAACAATATTAAGAGTCCGAATCAAACTTAGAAGAGACATTAGCTATGATTCCTCTACGACGATCTGATCTTTGGCCATCTAACGTCGGACATTGAGTAGAACTGCTCCCAGGAAGGGAAACGCGGGATGGATCATGCAACTCAGTAATAATAACTGATGAATGGCTAAGAGCAACACCAACGTAAATAGTTCAAGGATCATAATTAGCACCTGCCCAAGCATCACCTCAGTCCTTTAGGTCAAATACGTAGTTCGCACGATTATATAAAAAAATTAGGGCAAGTTCCATCCAGAGATGAGAGATAACGTCGATTGAATGCTTTACGGCAATATCTACCATGACCCTCTTAACTCTCTCTTTCTAAATTAACTCCTCCAAGGAACCCCTATCCAAACTACCTAGAGAAGGAACAGAAGTTCCATGCAGTGCAACCAAGGGTCTACGTAAGGGGTTGAGACTCTAAGGAAGAAACTTTATTTTCAAAGGTATTCAACGCTCCATAGCCACCGTCCTAATCCCTTCAATCTCATCCAAAATTTGCTTTTTCGTTTTCTTAGTAGTACAAGAATAGGAGCCGAAAAATTCTTGCATGGTTGATCTAACATGCGAACTGCTACTCCTAGTGGGCTTTGATTCTTTTTTATAAAAATCTTTCAATTCAATAAACTTGGCTTCGTAATAGTTGTTCAAATCATTTTTCCACTCTAAAATGACATCGGTGTTTGCCTCCGTAGGAGCCGCAGGGGTGGCACCAGGCCTAGAAACTGCATCTAGAGCCAAGGCTGCAGTAGAATCATCCTCCGCACTAATTTTCCTTGTGATCTGCTCAGATAACTCCTTGACTTTGCGTTATAAAGCCTTGATCTCATCTACATATACGATCCTGTATGCAGTTGTCGCATCCTTAAGCAAACCCTCCATTTCAGCAATGTAATCCTTCGATGATTTAAGCTTCTTCTCTAAATCTCCTATCTCAGAACGTTGCTTAGTAATGTAATTATATTGTCTTATATTAGCCTGCTTAGACTCTTTTAACTCTCATTCATGTTCATCAAACCATATGCACGGTTCCTCATGAATCTCATCAGCTACCAACTCCTTCTGCTTTATAAGATCTGCACAGGAAATCTCAAGCTCCTTGATCCAAATTTCATAATCCTCAATAACAGTGGAAGAAGAAGGATCTTGTAAACAAGGAGTATGATGAGTAGCATCGATGAGAGAAATAGGTGCATTCTTCGAACAAGAAATTACCAGGAAAGAATCAATAAGTATATAAGCAATAATAATAATAATAGAAGGATTAAATTGGAATACACGTACAATATGCAAAAATGTTTCATTTGGCCGGCAACCAAAAAAATAAAAAATACGTAGTAAGATAGCCCTATTTTTGTCCGTGCCTAACTCTATCTTAAAATTACGACAAACAAGGATGCCCTAAGGGAAGAGTTTCACTTTCTAAAATGGAGCTCCACTTGCATAGTATTAAATCACATATCACATCCTTTTCATGAATTACTTATGTAATTTTGGATAAAAGGCCCTGAATACCTTTTTTTAATTGAGTAATAATATGCTCTAACTCATTTTCCCTCCTACGTACCAAAGTCAGCCTCGTCAATATTCTCTCCATGGCATGCCATTCTAAAACCCTAAACTGATTAGAGGGTTATTAATACTTAATGTTTTTATCTTAAAAAGGCAGAAATTAAAACACTAAGTAACAGATATACGTAATGATAACTTCATTAATAAACTACATTGTTTGCAAAAAGGACAAATTAAAACCTACGTAGTGTAATCACAATAATATTTTCCAATAAAAAAAAGAGAAGCTTAATAAATAAAAGGTTGGAAGGTTCACATATTTACTTCCTCAACATCTATGGATCCTGATGGAACAATCTTGGACTGCACTTTTGAAGTGGTAGGATCCTTGCCTTCATTGGAACCATCAGATATATATTCAGCCTGTGTTCCTTCAGAGGAGGAATCAAGAAGGCCATAAGGCTCCTGAACCCACCTCCTCCTATAGTATTCTTGGGCTTCTTTAATCAATTATGGCTTTTCTAAGAAACTCAAACCAACCTCTGCGTTTTCTATGTCAGGGTTATCTTTAAAAAACTGCCTCTTCACTTGAGCATAAACGTCATAAAGAACATTATGAGCAATTCTATCTAGGTTGTTCTATGCTTTGGAGAGCTTCAAATTCCAATCTACTTATGCTCTTCTTCCACTGCATGGCATCTTGTTCCATATCAGTGACCTTATTGGAAGACGCCTCTAGTTGAGCTTTGTAATCTGCCTCCCTTTTATTTCCTGCTTAAATATCTAGGGAGGCGGCGTCCAAATCTCATTTCAGCATCACTGTTTCTTTCTGAGTGGTAGTAAGAGCCTGCTCCAAATTATTGAGCCTATTGTGCAGTATCAACCCGAGAGCAATGACCTAAAAGCATGAACATTATAATAAATAACAATGCACCTGAAACCATAACTAGACAAAAGCAACATTACAACGCGTTAACCTGAAAGCCATAATGGTGCAAGCTAGAGAAGTCTGCCCCAGAAGGCGAACCAGAAGCAGGTAACAGAGGAAGGGTCGGTGTAGTATAATCATCGATAAGTAAACGAATTATCCTCTCCACTAGTTCAAACACCACACCCTCTTCGGGAATAATCAGGAAGCATGAAGAGAGCGGAAGCATGCTAATGGACGGCATAGAAGCCACAGTACTTGAGGTAGGAGGTGGAGGATCATCCACCCTTGGTTGTTTCTTCGCACTCTCATGTGTAGAAAGATCTCCTACTTGTCTCTTCTTTTCACTCTTTCTCTTTTTAGTAAAAGCATTTACAAACGATGACATTGGATCTATGTAGTGAAATAAATAAAGTTAATAAATACAAGGCTTTAAATTTTAACGAATAACAAAATGCTAAAACACATATATAAGTATATAGCGTGTAAAGTAGAAACGTCAAAGTCATATGTAAAAATAGATCTATATAGGTGATGATGAGTACGTAGAAAATTGTGCTTGTGTAGTAAATCCTTAGTGAAAAGATGTGACCCCTTGCGAGCGTTATCAGATAACTTTAATGCATCTGCCAAACATTATGAAAATAGCTTCTTTTCCTCTTTAGTCAAGTCAGGATGGTCCACTAAAAGAGAAGAAGACGCAAATTAGTGCAAGAAAGAAAGTTAAAAGAAAAAAAGAAACATAAAGAGAGGTGGGTGCAATACCAGGCTCTTGGATGGATAAGGCAAATCCATCCAAGTTAGAAGTGAAAAAGAACCGATCGGCCCATCTATACGTTTTACGAGGAGAAGAGGAAAAAAGGGATTTGGTGGCTTGAACGAACCAAAATCCTGTGCATCCTAAAGTATGGTTCTCCCTTATATAATACACGAAGGCTAACTCTTTAAAAGAGGGAGGAATCAAATTCTCAGCATATAAGATATAGGTGCAAGTCAGAAGGTAATAAGAAACCGAGGCCAATTTAATGGGAAATAAGCCAAACATCGCAAGTCATTCATTGAGAATGGGGTGGAGAGGCAAATAAAGGCAACATCTGATGTGCTCAGATGATACCAAAACGTACCCTTCGGGGGGCAAACAAATGCGATCAGAGGGTGAAGGAACCCTAAATTCATAACCACTGATCCCAAAACTAGCCAAGATCCCCTTCACCGACTTCTCTCATGAATAGCCGAATGCAATTCAATAAAAGAGGAAACAGGATTGGAAGGGCCGGGACAATCATCGAAGGCCATTAATAACTAAGCTAAATATAGGAGATAAATTACTCACAAAATAAACGTACACCAGTCTTAAAAATAAGAGGAAATAAACTCATATTGCATTTTAAATGAACTAATAAGGGGAATTCCAATCATTGTTTTCACCAATCTGAAAACAAAGCAAAATAAATAAACTACTCAAACTTGAAACAAAAAAGAAAAATTAACCAAAAGATCAAATTAAGAGGACACCTAAAAAATAAGTGGAGAAATTTAACTTATAGGTGAATTTAGGCTTCAATCTGAAAAGAAATGAGAAATTGAAATTTTCCGTATAGGTTTTTCTTTCTTAAACCGGTAAAGGAGGGAGCGAGGAAGAAGAAGTAATATTTATAATCAAAATAAAGAAATCCTAACCTCAAATCCCCTGAGTACAATGAAACCACAACCATAAGAAGTTTGTCATTTACGAGAAACAAAATATATTCTCTTGGATATGAAACGATTCATACGACAATGGTTAGAAAAAGAAACTAGCTATAATAGAACAAGTGCACAAAGCATTAAATATGAAGTGACTGAATAGACGGTTTGAAAAACTAGATATGAATCGACAAGTCTGCACAAATAGACATTAGCGCAGACTTGGGAGGCAAGTCTTACACCCGTTTTTCGAGTCATACAAAATAATGCGCAAACCAGTTAGACAATAAAGTGCGAAGTAAAATGCATAGGACCAAAATGCATAAGCATAGCAAACACACAATAACTTTAAGACAAATATCAGGTCACGTATCCTTAAGATATAGCTATGCCAAAATACCAAATTAAAGCGACATCATAATAAGACTAACAAAATCACTGTCAACACAATTCTAGGTCATACGATGTTAAACATGCATAGTAGTAAGCTAACTCGGCCAAATAGAAGCGAACAACACCACATGGCCATATTCATTTTTCATAACCCTGTTGATTACAAGATTCTTAGTGCAAGAGCAAGCAATCTGGATATAACAGCCAATGCAACATTAATGCCAACCAAAGAGGACTAAGGCAAGCCAAATAAAGAATAAATGTGCCATGCGTGTAATTATGCCAATCTCAATAGGAGAAGCCAGCCAGTTACATCCTAATTAAATCGAGTTCATGGCAATCGAACTGAGCTGGCATACTCTAGAAGTATAAACCTCAATACCACGGAGAAGTTAGGTCACAACGTCTAAACAATCCTGAACTACGCAATCCTTTACTATCCTGGACCAAGCCGCAATCCCATGTTGGAACCAAATACAAATGATAAGAACCGACCTGCAACCTTAATATTCATCTAAAATCAGAACTGCGGCACATCTACTTAAACGACCATCACCAAACAGGGATGGGACATAAACTAAAATTAACATCTAAGCTGATAGATCTGCATTGCAATCTTATATCACACAACAAAGCTACAAAGATGCTTGACCATCCTAATGTGACATTGAAGAAACAAGACTGCACTACAATCCAATACCAATGCTTGTTTAAGGCAAAATCATAACGGACCGCATATGCACTATGCTCAACCCTTCACTAATACACATTCATGAGTCACTCCGAACAAGCTATGGACATGCGCTGCGCTTATCGGGGACTCATTAAGTAGAAACATGAGGAATCAAAATCATTCCAAAGGCTATACACATGGTTACCCAAACAACGCTCCACTGTAGTCCATCATCAAAACCAGGCTAATAAAGAAGTGTGCTGCCATTAGAATGGACAAATAAAGAAAGGCGCCGCTATCAGGATGCAACAAACATAGAAACGCAAATAGAGGCATAAAAGAGGAGGACTACGCTACAATCAAAAGGCCAAACAAGCCCTAACATTACTCCTAAAGCTTATGCATTGCTAACACTGTCAGGGCCACTCAAACAGCGCTACAGCACATGTCCACACTAACAAGTAGACATCAAAGATATAAGCCTCCCTTATCAAGCCACTTGTGCATATCAACATCAAGAGCAGCTTAGAACAAGTTCGTACAGATATTGAGCTAACATCATAGGCCAGGCAGAGCAACTCAGCTCCGTTTATCCTCAGCATAATGTCAAACAAACATCACAGACAGGACAAGATAACTCAATTCTGATCATCCCCAAGGCATTCATATAAACAATGCGGTATCTTCTAACTAAACCATACAAACCTCCAATACCACTATTTTAGTAAAGGAAAACTAATACAATTCATCTTCAGTTAAATAACAATCTCCTTAAATTCATGTAACGACCCAAAATTTTGGTCGTTTGGTTTTGAACATTTAATTTATTTTAAATGTTGAATTTCAAATATTAATTGATTTTGGATATGGAAATTTTGGTTGAATGGTAAATATGACTTAATATTGGAATAGTGAATTTAATATTGGAATCGTGAATTTGGGAATAGTGAATTTAATACTGGAATAGTATAAATAATTGGAATTGGAGTTTAATATGAATTGAAACGGTTTTAAATGTGAATGAAAATTCTATTTGAATTTTTAATTTAGTTAGTAAGTTTTTAAAACTGAAATTCCAAATATTTTCGTCAATTTTGAAAATCGTCGATTTTATCGACGCGTTAAAATAGCGATCCGAGGCACAGTCTCGAAATTCGACGAAATCAGTTCCATTGGATCCGTAATAGTGTATTATTATCAGATTTCAAATTTCATAGCATTTGGGTTTACTATTTGGTCATACGAGATAGAAACGCCTGGTAATTATTTAATTGAATTTGATTTAAACAGTCGATTTAAAAAGCCATCTTCCACATACGATCGAATTAGGGCTCGAGGCTTATTCCATTGAGTTTGGAATAGCGGTATAACATTATAAACGCCAGGCGGCACACCTCGATAGGAGATCAGAATTTTAAATTGTTAAAAACGAAATATTTTGGAATAAATTTATATTATAAAATTTAAAATCAACTCATATACGTCGTTTCTATCGTTTCTAGCCTACCAGGTTCATTACGCTTCCCACTTCTTTGTTAAATCGCATCTCCTTTCCCCTTTCATTTCTTTCAGTCGACATCTCGTAAAAAAAGAAATTGATTCAAATTGAAAAAAAAAAATATGAAATCGTTATTCCCTTCCTTATTATTCCTCTGTTCGATTGCACGAGAGAAAAAAAAGGTCGCGATCGAAGGCGATTTCGATGGCAGGGAGGTGATTGACCGGGAGTCACGCATGCACCTGAGGCGCCGCTTTGGAGGGGAGGAAATCGACAATGTTCTAGGATTGGGTTTCTTTAGGACATGGAGGCGGAGATGGAGCATTCGAAGGAGGAAGGAGTGTTGTCATCGCGTAGGGGCAGCCGCTGCCACAGTCTGGTAAGACACTGTAGTAGATTGTAGAATGCGACAATGTGAGTTCGAGCGGGCTATAGAGGGGTGAATCACGATTCTCGAGCGATAAGGGAGTCAAGAGGGAGAGCAAACCCTAGATATGCGTGCATGCGTAAGGAAGAGGGCGGAGACAACGTGGGAAGTCGCGAATCAAGACAGAGGGTTCGTCGAGCTTGGATTATTTTCTTCACTGGAATGGGAAATGGAGCGTGGAGTGTTATTCGCGTGCATTTGAGTGCTATGCAGTGGTTCGATGAGGCGGGTAGGGTTTATCGGGGCAGTTCCAGATGGACGTCGGCAAGGAGGAATGAGGAGGAAACTAGAAGTAGTAAAGGGCTGTTTCAGATTGTAAAGGAAGTGGAGTGGATTAGTCTAATGAAGGTAATTAACGTTTATAATTAGTTGATTTAATTAATTATTTTTGATTAAATCAAATGCTTATAGAATTGTATAACTTTTATACAAGGTCTAAAATTAACGTAGCAAGTCACGTTGGACTCACGGCAGAAATACTATACTATGGAATATATTTGGGATTGGAACGATAAACAGATTCGAAAAATCAAATGTGAGAAATTCTCACTCCTTTGGATTGCCGAATTTAATTTTAAATAGTTAAAATTAATTATTGAATGCTTGGTTGAATTTATAAATTATTATCAGTCTGGATGTTATATATATATATATATGTATATGTATATGTATATATAGTAGTATATATTAGTAGTTGGATATATTTTCCGCCTATTGGAGCGGATGAAACCCTATGCGCCCTGCATAATAGCGGATGACCCTATATACCGCGATATCCCCCTCGAAGTGGGATTGGTATTTTTATGTTGTATTAACATATGTGGATGCAAGGAAACAAGTTGGAGGGATCCATCTGGATTCCTCAAATATATTGTTAATTTTTCATATAAAGTGATATATGATGTGTGTAGATAATCTGTTATAGATTATTGTTGTAATGTGAATTATTGGATGATGTAGTAACACTGGCCTAAATTTTGGTATTTTAAATACCATAAATATTATTTTTGAATCTGAAGGAATTAAAAGGAGATTTTGAATATAAAAAATATGTATATCAAATTTGGATTATTTTAGAAGAAATTGATTTGGGTTAAACGATAAATTGATTTTTGGGTTGTACTTAACTATTCGGGAAAATATATTTTAGATAGAGATTTAAAAATATTTTATATAGAAGAGTTTTTAAACAATGGATTTTTTTAAATGATACTTCTGAAAAATATGAAGAGGAGTTGAAATCGATGTTAAAAATAGATTTGTGGAATGAATGAAATTTATTAAGAAATGGATTTATAAAATGAGATTTTATAAATGAAATTAGTTTTATAAACAAGTGGAAACTCAAAGGAGTTTATAAATTTATAACGATGTTTATAAATAAGGGTAAAATGATATCAGTTGATAAATTGGGAATATAAATTCATATGGCGAATTTATATCAGAATATGGAAATCGGTTTGAGGAAAAATTGTGGTTTCTATTTTTGAAAATGTGAGAATGGTTAAGGGAATGGAAATGAAATCGACGTGTAGTGAACCAAGAGGGATTTATAAACTGAAATTGGACACTGGAATTTAAAAAAAAATTATCGAAAAATTAAATTGTTTTTCAAAAGAGAATTTTCATATATTCAAACCATGTAATTTAAAGCTGCTTTAGTAATAAAATACTACGGAAGTGGATTTTTCAAATATTTAATATTAACTGAAATAAATTTCTAATTTTTATAATAAGCTTCGTAAAGCCAATTTGTTATTTGAAAATGAAATAGGGAATGAAGTGTCAGTGTTTATTTAAGTATTTTAAAATTTTAAATAATTACTTAAACGTGTTTTCAAAAATAAATTATCGTTCGTTAAGAACACTTATTATACATATATAGAGTTTTGAAAATGATTTGAATTTATTTATAAACTCTCTCGAGATGTGGAAACGGATATGATTTTTAGAAGTTGTAAATGGATAGACGAGATTATAAGTGAGTATAATCGACTTTGGAAAAATGTAAAGGAATTAATATAAAATTCGAAAATGTAGGAGATAGGAAAAGAAAAACTGCTAAGTATTGATATTATAATGATTTCGGGAAAATGGATTCTAATATTTTCCCAAGTGAGAAAATGATGGTTTTTAAAATATTTAGAGACGAAGGATTTATATCAAGATATTTTCTAAGTAATGGATTATAAATCGAAGTTGGAAATATTTCACTAAGTATTGAAGCGAGGTACGGGTGGTGTAACGACCCGAAAATTTTAATGATTTTATAGTGTTATTAACTAAATAAATTTCATAAAAATAAACAATAAAATTTTGAAATAAAAATTTGATATTTGAAGTATGTCTATTTAAATATATAGCATATGGTAAATTTTATTTGGAAAATATAAAAGTTAGTTTATTTGTGAAATTTCAAAATTTAATTTTAAGCAGTAAAATGGTTGAAAATTTAATATTTTCCAAATTTGAACATTTTTATACAATAAAAACGTAAATCATTTTCTAAGTGAGACGTCGTATTTCGTTTTCCTAAATTTGGACTGTTATAGCTCCATTTATCTTATTTTCGGCGCTTTGGCAGCATTTTTAACAGCGAAAAGTCAAGTTTTATAACTTGATGGTATCGCTGATATCTGTGTACCATTCTGTTTGTCTCATCGTGCTGATCTCTGTAGTATATTCATTCTTGTATTTTGATGTCTGATACGCAATGAAATCGGCATAACTGTTTGTCGTATCGGTACCGTAATTGTGCCTTTTGATTTCTTTGTCTTTGCTCACCCGTACTATCAAAGGCCATTTTGCTTTATTAAATTTTTGAAACCACCTATTGGAATCAAAGAGTCTTCAGCAATTATAACTCCTGAATTTGTGCTCGTCTTTTCTGTTCCTAATAGTTCAAAATATATTCTTTTCGTCCTTTCCATTCTTCCCTTTCAAATACATTCTGAAAATATAATTAGCACCAGAGGTAAGCTCTATTTCATTGCATGCTTCTCCTTTAATTGCTGTAGCCAACATACCCTTCTTCTGGCCCGAGTTGATGCCGTTCCTTTCCTATTTTTCACGAAGCAAGCCTGCTACCTCTCCATCCAATTTTTTTCTCGTGCCCTTCCCAATCAAACCTGAAGTCAGACCCCAAGCACCTCCTTCGCCAGCACTTCCCTTTGCACCACCTCTCTCCCCTACGCCACCGCCTCCCCTGACTTCCAGTCACCTCTGCCCTCCGCCTTGAACCATCGCCACCACCCAAACATCCACCAAGCTCGACTCGAAGACAACTCGATCACCCCAAGCCCCAAAACGATCCACCTATCACCGAAGAAAACCCCTCAAACCCGAAGTGCCACCGACCCACCACCACTCCAACCCACCATTGCCTGCACCTCCTTAGACGCCACCACCCAGCGCCGTACAACCCAAGCCTACCCCACCTCGGCCTGCCCTTTACCGAAGCCGAACCCGAGAAATCTTCCCCTGTCTCTTCTTATATATATATATATATTCTGCTTTGCATGTGAATACTTCTATTAATTATATATATGTGTTATACATATATATTGTGTTAGGAGTCATATGTAGCCTATCACTTTATTTGCATTATGAAACTCCTCCCTGTTGCATTTGCTGTAACTCAAGCTTTCTCTTCCTCTGCTTTATATGAAACATTATATATATTACATATATATGCACGCTATATTACTTGATTCATCACTATTGCTTGTCGCGTGTTGCTTATGTATATTTATATTATAAATTCTGGGAGGTTGCAGTTCGTTATATATATATACATATATATATATATATATATATATATATTGCATGCACGCGGGTTGCTCGATATAATGTACACTTATATCCTGTACACATATTATTGCATAAGTTATATGTACCATTAAATGTGAGCTTAGGTTCATGTCATATATAATGCATATATATGTATTGTCGACAAAGCTATATTTGTCACTTTTGAGCTTGTCGGAAAAAAAAGTTTTATGTGTTGTATAGGTAAGCATTCTTTCAAAAAAACAAATGTGTAAATATATATATATATATATTGCATATGTATATATTTGTTTTTCGTCGAATACTCGTGCTAAATCTATTTTGCTTGTCGCGGCTATTAGAAGTATCGTGTCGTTCCGTGTAACGACCCTGAATTTCGAACAAATTTAATTGAGAATACTTAAATTAATTTTAAATATTTGAACGATGATTTAATTTGTATCCCGAATATAAATTTGAAATTGGCGATTAAATTATAAAATTTAATCTATTGAATACTGAATAAAAATTTGAATCTTCAATTTACAGTTGAAGAAAAATATTTCAAAAGCTTTTAAAATTCGTATTGGTAATTCTGAAGATAACAGAAGCTTCAGAATCCAATTTCGAATTGATTTGATCAGTTTTGAAATCAAATCGTTCGAACCGATATTTAAAAATAGTCATTTTTCAAACAGTCTCGGAATTCGACGAAACCAGTTCCATTGGATCCGGAATATTGTATTATTGTCGGATTTCAATTTTCGTATTTTTCGGAGTTGTTTTGTAACCGTACGGTGAGTAAACGTGTTGGATTTTAATTCGAATTCAATTTATAATTTAAATTTTAAATGTTGGACAACACACACACGTTCTTCCTAAAATCACGCCTAAGATCCCGAACAAATATCGTGCAAACCCATACCTTGTTCATTTTTAAAATACCTCGTCCCCCTCACCTGTTCAAAAAACCTCAGAACGAAACAAAGAAAAAAATAAATGGCCGAAGCCCTTTTCTCTTCTAAATAAAATAAACGAACGAGTCATTCTCGTTTACAAATGGCAACCGAGCGTCTCACGTTCGATAATAGGGGAGGCGAGCACGAGCAGGGACGATGGTTTCGTGGTGAGGAGTTTCTCGCGAGCGCGACGACAAGTGTGGCGAACTTCGCGAATAGGCGTGCGGCGATGGGTCGCTGGCAGAGGTTCTCGAGGCGCGTGGTGGTCGCGATTTGGTCGCGATGGCAATTTAGGGCTTCAACATGGCGGCGTCTTCGGCGATGGAAATAATCGCGATTTCAACCGCGAGGCAGCGCTCGCGACTGGGCATCACCAGTGGTCGCGACGTTCGAGCTAGAGGGGTGAGGCTGCGCGATGAGTTGGAAGGTCGCGATCGAATCGCAGGCGACGTGCAAGTTTGGGAAGATCTGGGTGGGAGGCATACTCGATGCCGCCGATAGCTCGCGTGGGTGTCTCGATAGAGATCACGGCTATCTCGAGAGGTGGTTTGGGCGATAGCGTGCAGAGGCAATGCTCGGTTTGACGTGGTTGCGAGTTGGTCGCGTAGGCAGTGAGGTACAAAATTTTATCTGCGCAGTTCGATTTAATTTTAACATGTTGATAAACTGAAATTTGTTTTTGTAAACATATTGCAACTATAAGCTGATTTAAGCGAATTTTTCCAGTAAAGTATAAACCTGTTAGTTTTAACTCTATATATGTATAAAAAGAAATAATATTTCCTCTAAGATTGTTGGACAGGAAGTATAATAAAAATAAATATCATCTTACAGTGAATTTTTATAAAACAGTTTTTGTTTAAATTATTCAACTATATAAAGCCACAAGGTATATTATTTCACTTATTAAATACCAACTGAGATTTAGTGTGTATATATATACAGGTTTGAAAAGAATTTTTATTTAATAAGATTTTGGAAGTTAAATAGAAATTTCGATGTTTAAGTAATTTATATAAAAATCAAAATTTCAAATCTATATAGGTTATTTTATAAGTATGTATGTAGTTTCAAGAAGAAATGGAAGGTACATATATGTTTAAGGGAAAAGTTTGTTTAATTAAAATTAATGGTTTAAAACAAATAAACAAATGGTAATTGGTTCGATTTATTTCGAATATTAATAAAATTGTATAATTGTTTATACAAGGTCGAATACAACGAAGAAAATTAAAATCTGGAGTTGGAATGGATGGCAAAATAAAAAGCTAAGGTGAGATCTTCTCACTCAGATTTATGATTGAATTGCAGTTATTTATTGACTGATTGTTGTTATTTGATTGTGATATTAGATATGATAGGATATATCTATATATATAGCAGTATATACATATTGGCATATGTATATACTGGATTGTTGATTTCCCGCCACGTATAGCGGATGAGACCCTATTGCGCCGTTAGTAAGCGGATTTATAAAAACCTATATACCGCGATAATTCCGTACTGGAGCGGAATTGGTATTGTGCTAACATCTTTGGATGCAGGGAAACAGGTTGGAGGGATCCAACTGGATTCCTCAACTGTATTTATTTATTTACAGATGTTGATATATATTCTGTTGTCATATGTTGAGATATGATATTGACTGTTGTGATTGACTAATTGATGCGTTGCATCATCGGATTCAAATTTTGAAATTTAAAAATAACGATGTTGATTTTAAAAGTGAAATTTTAAAAGTGATCTTTGAAAATATACGTTTATTTAAATTGTTGAATTGATTTACTTTAAAAAGATAAACGTTAAAACTTTTAAGTTATAAAAGTTGAGATTTTGTGAATTTTAACAAAAAAGTAATTTCTTTTGAAATAAAGAGTTAAGAAATTTATGAAATGGTTTAAGTTGAGATTTTTGAATTCTTAAACCAATGTATATAAAAAGATGTATCAAATTGATATTTATCAATTAAAGTTATTGGAATTTTAAAATAAGTTTTATAAGAGATATGAAATTTATAATTATAAAATGTGAAGATATGAAATTTATAATTATAAAATGTGAAGATATGAAATGTATAGAATTATAAATTGTAAAGATATGAAATTTATAGATTTATAAAGAATGAAGTTGTAGAATGAATGATTATAAGAAAATTTACTTATAAATTGGATTTCTGCTTTTAAATGGAATATTGATCGGATCGTTAATAAAGAAGATTTATAAATCAAAGTTATTGTGAAATATAAGGTTGAATTTATAAACGTTGTTTTATAAATCTGAAATCACTTATTTTAAATAAGTGTATTATAGAAATTAATAAAAGGAGATTTATAAACCGAAGTTGTTATAAAACAAAAATGGAATTTATAAGCGTTGTTTTATAAATTCGAAATAAATTGAATTTGATGAATTAAATAGTGAAATGTGATTAGTGAAGTATATTCACGATTTTGGACGGTGAATATATTGTTAAGTAAAATGGATATTGTTTGGGAAAGCGACATTATAAATGAAGTTGATTGTTTTTAACGATGTTTTAAAATGTATTATGAATCGAAAGCATAGATTTCAACATACTTGTTGAAATAGACGTTTTCGAGAAATTTAAGGAAATGGTGGACTATAACACTGTTGTTATAGTAAATGGTTTCCGAAAGGAAATGTTTTTATGTAGTATTGGGATTTATAAATATCTATCTTAATTTTCAAATCCCTATACTAGTGGTTTTGAGTCGTCGTAACGATGTTTTACGTAACATTCGTTTTGACTCAAACAAATGTCGTCAAAGTAAATGATTTCCTTAAAAGAATGAAATATATATATATACTTAATTTGATTTAAGTATATCGAATATTTTCCAAGTGTTGAAAATAAATGGATTGTGAATTGCTGACTTATTTTTAAATAAGTATGGAAATGTTTCCAAAATGAAATGAAATGTTTTGAGAATTTATCTTCTTAAAGATAAATTGAAATTGAATATTGAAAACGATTTGAAAATCGAATATCAGTAGATATTCGAAAGTATAAATTCAATACGGAATTTATAAAAGAAAGCGAAGTTGTTTAAAAATAAATATTGATTTATTTTTGAAGTGTGGAAATTTGATTTGAAATTGTTTTCAAATGGTTAAGTGTGGAAATTTTATATCTAGTAAAGATATTTTTGAAGATGAAATAATTTGGAAAATTATTTGGAATCTGATGATGTTGCGCATCTTTGTTGATAGTTAAATAACCGACTATCAATAATTACCTTTAGATAGGTATTTGTTGTGAATTGGATGAATTTGAATGCCACACTTATTTTGAATAAGCGCTCACTATTCGGGTTAGCCGGGAAAGGACCATGGGGTCGTATAACCCATTCCGAATATGTGATACGTCGTTATGAATTGCATTCGAAGACCGGTGTTGAAGACCGGATATTTTTGGAAAACGGAAGGATTACCGTCGAGTTACTCTACATCGACTGATCTTCGATTTAGAGGTTTTATCACCCTTAGTGACGGGAAGTCCGGACGTGATTAGAAAATTATCCGGAAATGCAAGGGCTTCGTGAGAAGTGCCTTCGGTTCTGTTCGATCCCGGAACAGACTTATATGGATTGTGTGTCTGACGTTACAATTTGAGATATAAAGCTGATTTCTTTCAAATACATTTCTGTTGGTGGCGGAGAATTTATTCTCTTAGCTTAACACCCTTCTCTGAGACGTACGAGCTCAGAGGTTATGTAGTTGAAATTCATCAGCGATATATCCCAATTTGGTAACGTGGCATACTGAGTGTTGCTGTGAAATGATCAGTGTTTGATCATTTGTGATATGATCATTTGTTTGATCTTATATCTTTGTGATCATAGGTTGATCATTTTGTTTGACCCGAAGCAGGGCTTTTTGAGAAAGCGTAGCTTTGTGTACAAGACTTCATCGAGCCTCACACCCCGGAAATGGTCGAAACAGGAAGGATGCAGCAAGGTTCTAGGGAGTAGCGCCCCTTAGTGTATGTCATTCCTTCTGGATAAAGGTGGTATCATGGTATGGAGCCCAGATACTTAACCTCTGTGGTTACTGCATTATTATTATCTATGTGGTTTGTTGCGAATCGGGGATCCTCGGGAAGATCGGTGACGATCGGGGAATGGCATACGCGTGTCAGTAGTTACCTATTTTTGCAGAGGTAACCCGGCCTTGTGTTGGCAGAGATCCGGTTAGGTTCTCGGGTCGTCTATTCCAGGGACGTACCCATCGTGGATAGGAAGTTCCTTAGCCTGACCATTTGTTGGAAATCCAAAGAAACAATACGCGACGTGTACGGTTTTAGTTGTATTACCTGCTATGGAATGTGGCGGTAACCTGCTATTGAACATAGTAGCTATAGTAGGCATACGATACTGGTCGTATGTTGGCTAAGATTAATATTATACTTTCGAAATGATTTCTACACTATGCACTAATAATAATATCAAAAAGAATTTGATTTTCGCGTAGTAAGCATCTTTGACTATCATAAGAAGAAATCTCCTCCAATTCTGCGTTTGCATTGTGTGTGTGGTGGGAGGTCTTATGGTAGTTTCATTTTCCAAAAGCATTGCGAATTGACTTTAAAATTCTCTGCTGTTTATTTTTAAAGAATAACTGTTTTACGATCTCACACCAGTCACCATGACTGACTCGGAGTTTATTGTTTCCCTTCTAAACTCTGGGTGCCCACCAATTTCCACACGGGCAGCCTAGAGTTATATTATCAGGATATTCTGGATATTCTGGAGCTTTGGAAGCAAGCTGGATGGCGAGACGTAGTATTTGTATCTAATAGTATTTATTCCGCTGTGTATTCTGTATGAGGACAAGTTTATATAACTGTCCATTGTTGTATATTGACTCTGATTAATGTATGTATAAACTGATATAGCTCTTTGTTTTAAAAGACTAGTGTTTATCTATTATATATTGTTCCGTTGCGATATGAGAGATTCTGATATTGTTTTTTATTCTGATGTTGTTCTGTTGTTCTCCTTTCTTTTCTTCTTCTTCTATCTTTTCTTCTTTTTTTTTCTTTCTAAAACCATCACTATTGAAGTTTCCGGCACTCGATTGCTCGGCAGTCGATAAAGTGAGTATCGATGTCGAATTTTCGAAAGTCGAAAAAAATTTCGGGACGTGACAAAGTGGTATCAGAGCATATGGTTAAGCGACAACCCTGCTCTGTTGGGTGTTACTCATTAGAGATAGAGTCAGTAGTACTCTAGAATGAGTTGAGTGTAATAATAGATACGAGCGCGTATTTGTTAGTTAATATAAAATTGTTTTATATTGTGATGATTGGTTTATTGAGTGGTATATGAACCTTCGTCGGCACAGTCTTGCAAAACTGTATCGAAGGGGTTTCTAAACACTCGAATAGAACAATTCGGCACAGTATTGTTTTGAATAGGGTAAATGAAATAATTTTTCCCAAAACCTATTTTTGTATAGAAAAGAAATGTTTTTCTATAAAGTACTATAGTATATGGTTGCATGGATGTTAGGAAGTAATAATAGTGAATTATCATCACTGAAATTGAATAAGAAATTCAAATCGTAACTCCAAAGTTAAGAAATTAATTCATATACAAATGAAATTTGAGAATACAAATTATAAATGTGATTTGTAATTTAAAACGAAATTCCAGAGAAGTTTTTGGAAATGTTTTGAAAAGAATTTGAGAATTTTGGAGATTTGGAAAGTTTAAATTCTTTTTGGAGTTGGAAATGAATTTCAAAGGTTTTGAAAAGTATTTTGGAGAGATGAAAGCTCTAAACTCTTTTCGGTCGCTGGAAAATAATTCCGATGATGATCGCGACATCACCGGTGTTCATTTTCGGGTTTCCAAAAGAGAAATTGCTGCCAAGTTGTTTTAAATGGAAATTGTTTGGAAAATTGAGTTTTGTTTTGAAAATTCAAAAGATAAATTTGAATTGTTTTCAAAATGGTTTTGAAAGGTTGAAAAGACTCTGGAATACTGTATAAGAATATTTATGGAATATGATTGAATTTATAACTTATACAAATAGAAA
Organism: Allium fistulosum; assembly: GCA_030737815.1. Classification (NCBI taxonomy): domain Eukaryota; kingdom Viridiplantae; phylum Streptophyta; class Magnoliopsida; order Asparagales; family Amaryllidaceae; genus Allium; species Allium fistulosum. The sequence goes on from CM060902.1 coordinate 1,128,469,504, forward strand.
TTGTTAATGTAAATTATGTAATTGTGATTGGAATTAAAGTTCATTAACAAATGAAATCTATAAATGTGAATTGAAAGTATAAGGAAATAAATTCATATATGAACAGAGATTATGAATATGAATTGTAAATATGATTCATAAATGAAAATAGAATTCCAAGAAGATAATTGAAAATAAAATTCCTAAATGAAATGGAATTGTGAATGTGAATGTATAAATGATTGTATAAATCAAGATGTAGATAAGTTGATAAATTATAGAATAATTGAAATCTGATTGGAATGAAATTCAAAATTGAAGATAAATTGAACTCAAATAGAATTGAAATTGTGAATTAAATTCAAATGAAATTGAAATGTAAAGATTGAACAAAATTGAATAGGTGTAACTTCAATAGTGAAGTAAAAATGATATAAGAAGTACATATTGAAATTTTGTAATAAAATGTGCAAAATGGTTTGAATATATGTAACTAGATATTATGGCTAGTAGGATATACAGGTGTTATAAAGGAATTGGAATTTTGATTTCGAAGATAAAATTGAATTGCTCAAAAAGGTATGTATTTAAATTCGAATATGAGTTTTTGATGATTTCTTGTCTAGCCGCTTGGCTTTTTCTTTTTCTTTTTGAAATCTGAGAGTCCGTAGGGACGTTTTGTAGTCGTGCCATGTTAACCGCGCAAAGGAGACGCTGGCGAAATTTTTCGGGAATTTAGGGCGTTAGAAAATTTTTGAGAAATTTTTGAAAGTTAAAATTTGAATTTAAGTTTAAATTTGAATTTTGAAGTAAAACAATGCTGTTGAACTTATAGTTGAAGTTGAAATTTAGTTGAACTAATAACGAATCTTTAGTAGAAAGATTTGTTTTGAAAATTGATAAAACTATTTGGATGTTGAAAAATAGTAGACGAGTTAAGGGCCACTTTTTCTAACTTGTAATTTCGAGGACGAAATTCTTTTAAGGAGGGAAGTCTGTAACGACCCTGAATTTCGAACAAATTTAATTGAGAATACTTAAATTAATTTTAAATATTTGAACGATGATTTAATTTGTATCCCGAATATAAATTTGAAATTGGCGATTAAATTATAAAATTTAATCTATTGAATACTGAATAAAAATTTGAATCTTCAATTTACAGTTGAAGAAAAATATTTCAAAAGCTTTTAAAATTCGTATTGGTAATTCTGAAGATAACAGAAGCTTTAGAATCCAATTTCGAATTGATTTGATCAGTTTTGAAATCAAATCGTTCGAACCGATATTTAAAAATAGTCATTTTTCAAACAGTCTCGGAATTCGACGAAACCAGTTCCATTGGATCCGGAATATTGTATTATTGTCGGATTTCAATTTTCGTATTTTTCGGAGTTGTTTTGTAACCGTACGGTGAGTAAACGTGTTGGATTTTAATTCGAATTCAATTTATAATTTAAATTTTAAATGTTGGACAACACACACACGTTCTTCCTAAAATCACGCCTAAGATCCCGAACAAATATCGTGCAAACCCATACCTTGTTCATTTTTAAAATACCTCGTCCCCCTCACCTGTTCAAAAAACCTCAGAACGAAACAAAGAAAAAAATAAATGGCCGAAGCCCTTTTCTCTTCTAAATAAAATAAACGAACGAGTCATTCTCGTTTACAAATGGCAACCGAGCGTCTCGCGTTCGATAATAGGGGAGGCGAGCACGAGCAGGGACGATGGTTTCGTGGTGAGGAGTTTCTCGCGAGCGCGACGACAAGTGTGGCGAACTTCGCGAATAGGCGTGCGGCGATGGGTCGCTGGCAGAGGTTCTCGAGGCGCGTGGTGGTCGCGATTTGGTCACGATGGCAATTTAGGGCTTCAACATGGCGGCGTCTTCGGCGATGGAAATAATCGCGATTTCAACCGCGAGGCAGCGCTCGCGACTGGGCATCACCAGTGGTCGCGACGTTCGAGCTAGAGGGGTAAGGCTGCGCGATGAGTTGGAAGGTCGCGATCGAATCGCAGGCGACGTGCAAGTTTGGGAAGATCTGGGTGGGAGGCATACTCGATGCCGCCGATAGCTCGCGTGGGTGTCTCGACAGAGATCACGGCTATCTCGAGAGGTGGTTTGGGCGATAGCGTGCAGAGGCAATGCTCGGTTTGACGTGGTTGCGAGTTGGTCGCGTAGGCAGTGAGGTACAAAATTTTACCTGCGCAGTTCGATTTAATTTTAACATGTTGATAAACTGAAATTTGTTTTTGTAAACATATTGCAACTATAAGCTGATTTAAGCGAATTTTTCCAGTAAAGTATAAACCTGTTAGTTTTAACTCTATATATGTATAAAAAGAAATAATATTTCCTCTAAGATTGTTGGACAGGAAGTATAATAAAAATAAATATCATCTTACAGTGAATTTTTATAAAACAGTTTTTGTTTAAATTATTCAACTATATAAAGCCACAAGGTATATTATTTCACTTATTAAATACCAACTGAGATTTAGTGTGTATATATATACAGGTTTGAAAAGAATTTTTATTTAATAAGATTTTGGAAGTTAAATAGAAATTTCGATGTTTAAGTAATTTATATAAAAATCAAAATTTCAAATCTATATAGGTTATTTTATAAGTATGTATGTAGTTTCAAGAAGAAATGGAAGGTACATATATGTTTAAGGGAAAAGTTTGTTTAATTAAAATTAATGGTTTAAAACAAATAAACAAATGGTAATTGGTTCGATTTATTTTGAATATTAATAAAATTGTATAATTGTTTATACAAGGTCGAATACAACGAAGAAAATTAAAATCTGGAGTTGGAATGGATGGCAAAATAAAAAGCTAAGGTGAGATCTTCTCACTCAGATTTATGATTGAATTGCAGTTATTTATTGACTGATTGTTGTTATTTGATTGTGATATTAGATATGATAGGATATATCTATATATATAGCAGTATATACATATTGGCATATGTATATACTGGATTGTTGATTTCCCGCCTCGTATAGCGGATGAGACCCTATTGCGCCGTTAGTAAGCGGATTTATAAAAACCTATATACCGCGATAATTCCGTACTGGAGCGGAATTGGTATTGTGCTAACATCTTTGGATGCAGGGAAACAGGTTGGAGGGATCCAACTGGATTCCTCAACTGTATTTATTTATTTACAGATGTTGATATATATTCTGTTGTCATATGTTGAGATATGATATTGACTGTTGTGATTGACTAATTGATGCGTTGCATCATCGGATTCAAATTTTGAAATTTAAAAATAACGATGTTGATTTTAAAAGTGAAATTTTAAAAGTGATCTTTGAAAATATACGTTTATTTAAATTGTTGAATTGATTTACTTTAAAAAGATAAACGTTAAAACTTTTAAGTTATAAAAGTTGAGATTTTGTGAATTTTAACAAAAAAGTAATTTCTTTTGAAATAAAGAGTTAAGAAATTTATGAAATGGTTTAAGTTGAGATTTTTGAATTCTTAAACCAATGTATATAAAAAGATGTATCAAATTGATATTTATCAAATAAAGTTATTGGAATTTTAAAATAAGTTTTATAAGAGATATGAAATTTATAATTATAAAATGTGAAGATATGAAATTTATAATTATAAAATGTGAAGATATGAAATGTATAGAATTATAAATTGTAAAGATATGAAATTTATAGATTTATAAAGAATGAAGTTGTAGAATGAATGATTATAAGAAAATTTACTTATAAATTGAATTTCTGCTTTTAAATGGAATATTGATCGGATCGTTAATAAAGAAGATTTATAAATCAAAGTTATTGTGAAATATAAGGTTGAATTTATAAACGTTGTTTTATAAATCTGAAATCACTTATTTTAAATAAGTGTATTATAGAAATTAATAAAAGGAGATTTATAAACCGAAGTTGTTATAAAACAAAAATGGAATTTATAAGCGTTGTTTTATAAATTCGAAATAAATTGAATTTGATGAATTAAATAGTGAAATGTGATTAGTGAAGTATATTCACGATTTTGGACGGTGAATATATTGTTAAGTAAAATGGATATTGTTTGGGAAAGCGACATTATAAATGAAGTTGATTGTTTTTAACGATGTTTTAAAATGTATTATGAATCGAAAGCATAGATTTCAACATACTTGTTGAAATAGACGTTTTCGAGAAATTTAAGGAAATGGTGGACTATAACACTGTTGTTATAGTAAATGGTTTCCGAAAGGAAATGTTTTTATGTAGTATTGGGATTTATAAATATCTATCTTAATTTTCAAATCCCTATACTAGTGGTTTTGAGTCGTCGTAACGATGTTTTACGTAACATTCGTTTTGACTCAAACAAATGTCGTCAAAGTAAATGATTTCCTTAAAAGAATGAAATATATATATATACTTAATTTGATTTAAGTATATCGAATATTTTCCAAGTGTTGAAAATAAATGGATTGTGAATTGCTGACTTATTTTTAAATAAGTATGGAAATGTTTCCAAAATGAAATGAAATGTTTTGAGAATTTATCTTCTTAAAGATAAATTGAAATTGAATATTAAAAACGATTTGAAAATCGAATATCAGTAGATATTCGAAAGTATAAATTCAATACGGAATTTATAAAAGAAAGCGAAGTTGTTTAAAAATAAATATTGATTTATTTTTGAAGTGTGGAAATTTGATTTGAAATTGTTTTCAAATGGTTAAGTGTGGAAATTTTATATCTAGTAAAGATATTTTTGAAGATGAAATAATTTGGAAAATTATTTGGAATCTGATGATGTTGCGCATCTTTGTTGATAGTTAAATAACCGACTATCAATAATTACCTTTAGATAGGTATTTGTTGTGAATTGGATGAATTTGAATGCCACACTTATTTTGAATAAGCGCTCACTATTCGGGTTAGCCGGGAAAGGACCATGGGGTCGTATAACCCATTCCGAATATGTGATACGTCGTTATGAATTGCATTCGAAGACCGGTGTTGAAGACCGGATATTTTTGGAAAACGGAAGGATTACCGTCGAGTTACTCTACATCGACTGATCTTCGATTTAGAGGTTTTATCACCCTTAGTGACGGGAAGTCCGGACGTGATTAGAAAATTATCCGGAAATGCAAGGGCTTCGTGAGAAGTGCCTTCGGTTCTGTTCGATCCCGGAACAGACTTATATGGATTGTGTGTCTGACGTTACAATTTGAGATATAAAGCTGATTTCTTTCAAATACATTTCTGTTGGTGGCGGAGAATTTATTCTCTAAGCTTAACACCCTTCTCTGAGACGTACGAGCTCAGAGGTTATGTAGTTGAAATTCATCAGCGATATATCCCAATTTGGTAACGTGGCATACTGAGTGTTGCTGTGAAATGATCAGTGTTTGATCATTTGTGATATGATCATTTGTTTGATCTTATATCTTTGTGATCATAGGTTGATCATTTTGTTTGACCCGAAGCAGGGCTTTTTGAGAAAGCGTAGCTTTGTGGACGAGACTTCATCGAGCCTCACACCCCGGAAATGGTCGAAACAGGAAGGATGCAGCAAGGTTCTAGGGAGTAGCGCCCCTTAGTGTATGTCATTCCTTCTGGATAAAGGTGGTATCATGGTATGGAGCCCAGATACTTAACCTCTGTGGTTACTGCATTATTATTATCTATGTGGTTTGTTGCGAATCGGGGATCCTCGGGAAGATCGGGGACGATCGGGGAATGGCATACGCGTGTCAGTAGTTACCTATTTTTGCAGAGGTAACCCGGCCTTGTGTTGGCAGAGATCTGGTTAGGTTCTCGGGTCATCTATTCCAGGGACGTACCCATCGTGGATAGGAAGTTCCTTAGCCTGACCATTTGTTGGAAATCCAAAGAAACAATACGCGACGTGTACGGTTTTAGTTGTATTACCTGCTATGGAATGTGGCGGTAACCTGCTATTGAACATAGTAGCTATAGTAGGCATACGATACTGGTCGTATGTTGGCTAAGATTAATATTATACTTTCGAAATGATTTCTACACTATGCACTAATAATAATATCAAAAAGAATTTGATTTTCGCGTAGTAAGCATCTTTGACTATCATAAGAAGAAATCTCCTCCAATTCTGCGTTTGCATTGTGTGTGTGGTGGGAGGTCTTATGGTAGTTTCATTTTCCAAAAGCATTGCGAATTGACTTTAAAATTCTCTGCTGTTTATTTTTAAAGAATAACTGTTTTACGATCTCACACCAGTCACCATGACTGACTCGGAGTTTATTGTTTCCCTTCTAAACTCTGGGTGCCCACCAATTTCCACACGGGCAGCCTAGAGTTATATTATCAGGATATTCTGGATATTCTGGAGCTTTGGAAGCAAGCTGGATGGCGAGACGTAGTATTTGTATCTAATAGTATTTATTCCGCTGTGTATTCTGTATGAGGACAAGTTTATATAACTGTCCATTGTTGTATATTGACTCTGATTAATGTATGTATAAACTGATATAGCTCTTTGTTTTAAAAGACTAGTGTTTATCTATTATATATTGTTCCGCTGCGATATGAGAGATTCTGATATTGTTTTCTGTTCTGATGTTGTTCTGTTGTTCTCCTTTCTTTTCTTCTTCTTCTATCTTTTCTTCTTTTTTTTTTCTTTCTAAAACCATCACTATTAAAGTTTCCGGCACTCGATTGCTCGGCAGTCGATAAAGTGAGTATCGATGTCGAATTTTCGAAAGTCGAAAAAAATTTCGGGACGTGACATTCCGTGTCCGTATCCGTGTCGGTTGCTCTTCAAATTCCATCGCTCTCTAGCCACGAAAGGTGAGTAATCACTGACGATTAATGTTCTTATGCTTAGTAAATTAATTTCCTATGAAATGACAATTTAAAAATGCTGTTAAATTGGAATAGTTAGTTATTAACTGTTAAATATGATCTTATATTCAAAATTATTATTGATCATATATGCTAGTAATTGTTATGTAATAAAGCATTATTTTATTGTTCTCACTCTGCAAGTTCCCTTAGTTTTTAGAAATCACTATGGGTTGAAATGATAAATACCCTAACGGACTTTAGATTAGGGGAAAATTGTTATGGGTTGAAATGATAAACCCAAACGAATTTCATTGATTTTGAAATTGTGGGATTACGGGTTTAATAATATAAATCCATAAATTTAAATTATTGCGGATTGAAATGATAAATATCTGTATCACTTGACCATAGGATTTAAAATTATATACGGACACCGTTGGTCTATTTTGAAAAATGATTTCCAAGGTTTTGGAAAGAAATATACGATTTTTGATTTTTGAAATATAATAAATATTCTATCTTAAGATATATAAATCTAGAATTTAAAATTTACATGTTTTTGGAAATTTTGAAAATATAAGTTTAGTTTAGATGTAATTTATAAAATTTTACTTATAATTTTATTATATTTAAAAATGTAAATTAATATATGGAATAGATTTAAATAGAAGGTTTAATTTAAATTAATTTTGTAAAATTTATTTTAATTAATATATATATATATTAAAAAAATTAAAATGATTATTTAAAATTTATTTTAGTATTTAAAAATAGATTTTTATTTAATAAATTAAGGTTGGAAAGGTAAATTGGAATTTATTAGTAACTTAAATCGGTTAATAATTGAATTTAAATAAAGATTTATTTGGAACTTAATGATTTTGGAAATATAAAGTATGATTTATAGCTTGATTTATTTTAAGGTGATTAAATGAATATTTTTATTTAAATAAAATTAAAATTGAATATTTAATTTTGATTTAAATTTGTAATTTGAGATTTTATTTGAATATGTATAAAGTGATTTTATAAAATGACCATGGTGTGAAATAAGCATTTGGTTGTTAAAGGACCGGGATCGAATATTGTCATACTCTCTGCCAATACCGAAAACCACTTTAACAACTGTGTACGTGGTGGAGACTCCAGAATGAAGTAGGATGGTTTGGTGAATGATTCTATATGAGGTAATTACGTAGCCCTGACTCCCTCGAGTCAACTTGATGTGGCTAAAACAGGAGCCACGCTGGGCCAAGTGAGGTTGCACCTCCTATCGGCCACATTTCTTAGAAACCATATCTATTGCTTTGTGATTTGATTCGGTGTGCACACCTTTGATTGGGAGGGTGTCTCGAGGTGGGCGGTAGTAGCTGCTATGCGTTACCACCAGTCCGGATCCGCAAAATGGTAGAATCATACCCTGGGTATTGCCTCGCGTGTCTCGTCACATGCCTTATCGCGCCCTCTACGAGTTTGTTTTGTATCATACATATGGAGTGCCCTCTGGGTAAACCTCTAGTTTACGAAGGAGTGTACGGTACTGTATAGACTATGGGAATATATAAAATGTGTTAATGGGGATATGGGTAACGCCTTAACGCTATTTTGATATTTTACTTTACTATAGACATTATATATGTAGCGTACTGTACTATGTATGTAGATAGTTTATCGGATCCTTAAAGGATGGAATCCTAACATTTGAGTTACATTTGCATTTAACTTGATATTTCACTTGATTTTGATTTGCTTAGATAAGAATGTTAATCCAGACTCGAGCGTTTTGTGTTTTGCTTTATGCTTGGATCAGCCTGAGTATCACAGCTTTTGAAACTCATCTTTTGGAGCTTAGAGTTCACGTGGAAGATCTATCTTATCTATTTCAGCTTTCAGATTATTTTTGTTATTTTAGTTGAATGTTTCAGACTTGTCAGTTGCTTTTGTGTTAGAGGCTTCTGCGTACTGGGATTTCCGTTGTATTCTGTTTGGACTTTGTTATCTCAGTAGTAGCTTCATGAACAACTAGTTATTTGTTCCGCTGCATATTGTTGTATAACTCTATGTCTGTGATTCTGTGATTGATTGATTTATCGTATATGCTAAATTTTGCTAATTATAAATTAACAATCTGTTATTTGGAGCAATTTAAGTCTGAGATGTGTGGATTATTGTCGATTTGAATGGTTCGAAATAGCGGGTCGTTATAGGTGGAGATATCCTATTATGGAAACAAGTATTCGAAATGTTTTCAAATATTGATAAATTTGAAAGAGATTTGAATACATATCTTTGTAAAGATATTTTGAAATAAATGTTTTAAAGAATTATAAATGATGGCCTAGTGACTGCTTATGGATGTTATTTGATAGTTAAATAACTAACTATTAATATTGGCCAATTTCGTTAATCGTTTTGAAGAGACCGGGATCGAATTTAATTATCTGAAAACCACTTCGATTCGGTTTGAACGTTACGAATGGATATCGTGAAGATAGTGAAGACGGTGATTCGGTTTGTCCAGACCCATGACAACTTATATGGACGAATTCTATCAGAACATCGTCATTGGAGGACGATGAGCATTCTAAGTGAAATTGTTCTTGAAAGTTAATCGTAGCCTCAAGCCTCATCAACTGGAATGACTGAAAATCAAGGGAGATGCAGCAAGGCTAAGTGGGTCGCACCCAATTAGGGTATGTTACCACCTTTCTAAATACCCTCAAAAATATACAAATATAAATTATGGATATGGTCATGCATGGAAAAGTGAAAGCTCGATTTTAAGGGTGGGAACACCCGGGGTAATAACATATTCAGTTCTATCCAGGTTAGGGTTAGGGCCGGTCTTGTGTTGTAGGGGATCCCGGCGAGGTCCTCGGTACATTTTTCTAGATGTGTACCGTGATAGGTGGTACCCCAGTGCCTAGTCATTGTATGGAATCCATTCTCCAATAAGCACCGTACGGTTCTGATTGTGCCCAACTATGCTGAAACGTGAGATGCAAGCATTTCAACTATTTTCTATTTACTTTCTATAGACACTATTATAATATCAGATGATTTTGATAAAAATTGTTTGGTTATCGTAACGTAAAAACCCGTTGTGTTTATGTGTGACGTGGTCTTACAAGATACCTTTGTTTTCAAAGGATTTTGATAAAAGAATAATTCAAATTGAGTGTGTTTTCTCACGCTGGTTTTCCATACTGACTCGGGTATTATTTTATTATAATGCTCGGGTCAGACCGAGTATTACAGATTCAGAATATGATGCTATGGAGCTCAGGAGACGAGCTGGATGACAAGACGTATTTCAATACTTGATGTGTATTTCCGCTGTGTGAGGACAAGTTATTAAATTGTCCAGATTGATTGTTGTCTATTGTACTCTAATAATGGTATGTATATTAATAGTACAGTTCTTGTATTTAAAATCTGTTATTATATATTATATTTTGTTCCGCTGCGATTGTGAGATTTTGTGTTGTTGTTTTATGTTTCTTCTTCTACCTTTTCTTCTTCACCCCTAATGAACTGGTATTTCTGGCACTCGATTGCTCGGCATTCTATATAGTGGACGTATTGATGTCGATTTTCGAGGATCGAAAATCCCGGTTTGTTACAGTGGTATCATAGCCAAAGGTTAAGTGAGAACCTTGGTTTTGGTGGGAATTACTCATTAGAAATAGAGTCAGTAGTACCCTAGAATGAGTTGAGAGTATTAATAGATAAGAGTGCGTATTTGTTAGTGAATATAAAATAGTTTAATATTGTGTTGATTAATCCGTTGAGTGGTATATAAATTCTGGTCAAGTAGTGGGATGCCACGACATCGATAAGGGTTTCTAAACACTTGAATAGAGTAATTCGATATAGTATGGTTTTGGGAGTAGGTAAATGAAATAATTTTACCCAAATTATATTTTGATATAAAGGAAATAATTTTCTGAAATTATTATAGTATATTGGTGTGTTTGGTTATTATTATATAATCAAAACAAAGTTATAAAATTGGAAATGGTTTATTAAAACCAAATGAGATTGTATAAGAATGAATTATATGAATGAGTTAAAAAAACTAAAAAAAATGATTCAAACAATAATTGGAAAATTAAATCCTGGAGATTTTTGGAAAGGTTTTCCAAGGCATTTTGAAATAAATAATGGTGATATTATTTTTGGATTAGAAAATGGAAATGGTTTTAAATGGATTTTGGAAGTGATAAAGCACTGAACTCACTTTAGTCGTTAGAAAATAATTTTGGTGATGACGGTCGCATCATCAGGCTTCATTTTCAAGTTTCTAAGTGATAGACTGCTACCGGAATAATTTGATATGGATATTTTTGTTTTGAAACAAGTGTTGTTTTGGAAATTCCGAAGGAAAATTGTTTTGGAATGAAACCAAGTGGATTTTGAAAATTCCAAAGGAATAGTTGTTAAAACAAAATGGCTATATATATTTGATTTCAAAGTGATTTGAAATATATACCGGGAATTTGAATTTTGAAATTCTTATTAAATGTTCAAGAAATATCAGAAAATAAGTTATGAACTTATAAATGGTGAATGGTTTTAAAGAAAAATATGGAAATTGAATCTTGGAAATAAATTTTAACTTGAGTAAGTTAAAATAAATAAAATTTAACTTGAGCTAAGTTAAATAAAATTGGATTGGAAATGGTATTGATTGGGATTGAGATATAAAATTAAATAAATTGAATTTAAAATGAATAGGTGAATGGAACAAATAAATATAAGAAAGGAAAGTGTGGAGCACTGGAGTTTGGAATGGAAATTTAACTTAAGTTAAATAAAAAAAATTAAGTGGAATTGTGAACAAATAAAGTTTGAATAGCTTACAAAAAAAATTGGAGTTAATGGAATGAATATATATTTAAGCTATAAAGTGTTGTATAATCTTGAGTTAATAATAATAAAATGTGAATATACTCAAGTATAAAATTGATGGAATTATGAAGAAAATAAGTTGTGTAACTTATAAAATTGAAAAGTGAAATAGAAAACCACAATAAAAATGGTTTGGTATTTTGGTGAAGGTATAAAAATCCGAACTTGAGTTATAAATGAGAATTCGACTTAAATTGTAAGCGAATTAAATATAATTGGAAATAGTGTCGAATGAAATGGAAATGGTTTGAAATAGTGATGATTTAAGTTATAAATAAATTCAATGTAAGTAAAAATAAATTGAATATGGCCTTGGGATATTAATTAAATGAATTTGAGTATGAAGTTAAGTTTTGAAGTAGATTAATTGAAGGAACTAGTTAAATTAATTAGTAAATGGAATAGAATTAAATATAAATTGATTTGGAATCAGTTTAAAATAGTTATAAACTGGAATGGTTATTTTATTAAATAAATATCGTCAAATTTGCATTAAAAAAATTTGTCGTTGACGAAAACGGAAGTAGATAAAATTCTACGAATAAATGGAAAGTGGACAAATTGATTTTGAAATCAATTTGGAATTGATATGAGTTTGTTTGGTATAAATATGGATTGAATACAAATAATTGGGTTGTAATCATTTCGAATTGAATGAAAAGTATATGGATAGAGTGAAAGTAATTAAATTAGTATTGGAACCTTGTGATTTCTTATAAATACATGTTTAACATGTTTAGTGGTGCAAAGTATGTGTTTAACTATTTAAACGAATGAAGTGTTATTAAATTTTCATGTTTTAGTACTTACGTATTTAAATTGAGTAAGTACATGTACCCGAAGGCTATTGGGCTAGATTTGGGTTGCGTAATTGCATATAAAATAAGCCGCTCACTTAAAAATGCTAAAATATGGTACGTTTTTGGATTAAATATCGCAAAATATATAAATATTGTTATATATTGTGTTTTCCGACCGTGTGGGTCGATGTATATGTAACGACCCGGTATTTTGGACCATTCAAATCCACAATAAATCCACACATGTCGGACTTGAATAATTCAAAACAATAGATTGTTAATTTAAATTTGGCAAAACTCAGCATATGCAGTAAATAAATCAATCACAGAATCACAAACACAGAGTAATACAATAATACGCAGCGGAATAGATAAAATAGTAGTTTATGAAGCTACTATATAAACATCAGAGTTAAAAATAAAATACAACAGAATATCTCAAATACAATGAAGTCTTCAGTACAACAGATGACTTCTCTGGACAAATCAACTAGAAGAGCTGAAAGCTGAGGCGATAGTTGGATCTCCAAAGAAAGCTCCAAACTCCAATGTGAGTCTCAAATGTTGTATCACTCGGTCTGACCTGAGCGTAAAGCAAAACACAATCGAGTCAGGATTGACATTCTTATATCAATAAATCCAACTCAAGTGAAATATCAACTGAAATACAAGTAACTTAAAGGATGTTTGGGATAACCATCCTCTAAGGATCTGTGGAACTATCTACAAGGTAGAAATATACACTATAACACCGTGGTCATTTCAAATTTATTTATACTTCAAAATCAAAATATCATTTTCATTTCAAAAATATCTATTTTCCTAAATAATTTATAAAGTAAAGTATTTATAATTTCCTCAAGTCTCACAAATTGGTTCAATCAACTCAATTTCCAAATTTCAATTTAATTCAATCTAAATTTTTCCATTTTAGTTCAATTCAGTTTCTAAATAACAAATTCAAATTATATTGATTTCAAATACAGATCTGAATCACAAAATAAGCCATTTAAATTCCAATATATTTCAAAGCTTTAATATTAAACAATTTCAAAGTTAAATTTAACAGTTTCATATAGCTCTTGATTTAACTTCATTTATTATTTAATCAGGGAATATTCACTTAATAAATTCAATATCATTTAACTAGCCTTAAATTACATTTTACTAAATATTTCCTTAACTTTATTTTAAACAAGAAATATTTATTAAGTTACTTAAATCAAACCCAAGTTATAAATCATATCTTAAATCCCTATTTCAATAAGTTTCAAATCGGTTTAATTAAATAAAATTATCTTCCCAACCTTAACTTATTCAAATTATTACCGAAATCTATTTTGAAACATAAATTTAAATACTCAACCATATTATATGTATTTAATCAATCTTAATTAAATTATATATCATTATTAAATCTATATAAATCATTCCCATTTATATATAATAATTTAAGGCTCAACATTTACTAAAACCATATATTTCTTTCCAAAACCATAGAATTTATTTTCAAAATATTTATATATATTGACCAACAGTGTATGTATATATATCTATCATATGGTTAAGTGATATGGATATTTATCATTTCAATCCGAAATTTTAAATACATACGGGTAGATATCATTACGACCCGAAATCCCAAATTCAATCAATTGAAAATCGCTTGGGTTTATCATTTCAACCCATAACAATTTTCTCCAATTCTAAAGTCCGTTCGGGTATGTATCATTTCAACCCATAGTGAATTCTATACTAATAGGGAAATTGCAGAGTGATAACAGATAATATAAAATACAACACAGGCATATATCATCAATAACAATAGAATATAAACAGCGGGATATGGTGTCATATCCCACAGGTGAACAGTTACAGATAATAACATATCTAACATTTTAAATAACTACAGCAGCATATTTCAATTGTCGTTTCAATTGAAATCAAATTTAATAAATAAAAGAACGTTAATCATGACTGATTGCTCACCTTTCAAGGCAGGAGATATGCACGGTAATGGAAGCGAATAGACAAGGACAAGCATACAAATCAAGCGAGCGAAATGACGATAAGTTGGGATTTTGCTGAGATAGATTTGATATTGCGAATGTCAGTCAAAGTGGCACGAGATCAGTGAAACAGGATATATTACATATATATAAATTTTCTAAAATCAATTTAAACATATTTTAAAATAAAGTATATATTTATTTTCAAATTAACATTAAATACCAACATATAAAATATCCATATATATTTGAAAACAAATTCACATTCACTTATTGCCAATGTATATAAACGTATCTACAACTTACATACTTATGATAATAAAATCAATATTATTATAATAGCTATATACGTATATACTCACTGACATCTGTAACCACTTCCATAAATCAAAGGGTCGTTGCTCAGATTTAAATATGCGTATACTATTTAAAAGTATATATATACAGACAATCTTAAACAAAAACAGCTTATAAACAGGTCAGTTTATATAACTTAATTTATAAACTATCCCAACAACAACCTATTATAATGTATGCAAACTATCACCAAAAATGCAGACTACAACATACTCAGACAACATACTTTATGATAATATATATTTTTGTTTGAAAATATATTCACTAACTTATTATATAACTAATATTATAAAATTATTCGTATATTAACTGAACATATGTAAACAAATATATCTCATCTTTTAAACAAATCATAACTAGCTTGTTACAGCCTATATTTTCAACTAATAGATCATAAAAGAACTTATGTTCTGTACCATATACAAATAGATTATATATTACAGTAAACAAAATATAAACATTGCTAATACCTCACCTATGATAAAATATGCAATACTCATATACTTTATAATATAACTGTCAGATGCATATAAGACAACATATTTTTAAACCTTTATATAAATAGGCGTATATACTTACAAATTCAAAGCTTTAAAATAACACGAACAACATATATTACTCCACTGATTATATATATAACCTTTATATATTAAAAAACAGGTCATTAAAACGTACGTATAAAAAAAACGTTCCAAATACTTATATGTATTTTCAAAACTATATAAATATATACATTATAAAACGATAGATTATGACTGAGAATATAAACGAGAAGTATATATATAATAAATATAAATAACATGATAAAGCTTGCCTGCATGATCGATGAGATGGATGAGTTGCTCGGGTTCAAGGAAGCGGATCTCAGCGCTGCTTACGGCTGGCGCAAGACTTGAGTATGCAACATGCGGCAGGTGGAGGCTGTCACGTGGCATGGCTGAGGACAGCGGAGTGGTAGACAAGAGGTCGCAAGAAGGAAGGATAGGCTGTCAGAGGGTAAGGCGCAGGCAAAGCCGAAGGCAGGGTGTCAGGCCGTGGGTGGATGCGCGCGGGTGAAAGAGGATAAGTTGTACAAGGGTTTGGTGTGCTGAGGAGCCGAACAATGGCAGGTCACGGCGGAACAAGGTGGAGGTCTGGTGCTTGCGTGAGTTGCATGCATGGAGAGGAGGGAATGACAGGTTGGAGTTGTGATACGGATGGCCTGACATGGCAAGGCCGAGGAGTGGTGGGCGGAGCTTAGATCTAAGGCGAAGTTGAGGGGAATGGTTGAAGCTTTTGTGTGGCCGTGGATAGGTTCAAGGCGAAGGGAGGAGAAGCCGGTGCTGTGGTGGGAGGGTTTTAATGGCGAGGCGGAGGATCTGGAAAGAATGGAGATGGCATGGGGAAGGATTCAAATGTTCTTCTGTAAACAAAATAAAAGAAAACGAAAGAGGGGAGATATTGAACATGCCAGCTAATCAAAATTATGTACTTATGTATAAACGTATGTGTTCAAACGAAAGGACACAAAGAATTTTTGAACGAACCAAAATAAAATCATGTAACGGCAAATATAGTAAAGAGTGAACGAATAAATGTAGAGTGAAAGAATGATAACGGTCACCCAACTTTTCAGCTGAAAATTTTAAAGCAATTTATTGCTTGTTTGGGTTGCACGTTTTATTTGAAAAGGTTAGGAGGTTAAAAGTCACAATATATAATGGTACCGTTACTACGAACCATTTCACGGATTCCGCTGTTAATCGGACTTCAAAATACAGAATTGAATATACCGTACAGATCAGCACGACGAGACGATCAAAACGGTATATAGATATTAGTGGTACAATCATCCGATCAAAAGTCGATAATCGGTACCGAAAAATGCTGCTATTTTGCCAGAATTAAGATAAACGGAGCAGTAGAAGTCCAAATTTGGAAAAACGAAAGATGACATCTCACTCCGAAGAAGATTTAGAAATTTACTGTATAAAAATATTCAAGTTTGAAAAACATTTTATTATCGTCAATTATTAACTGATTTGAGTTTGAATAAAATTATACAATAAAATAAACTTCAATATTATAAATTGAAAATTTACCATTTGCTATATTTAATTATACGTAATTCAAATATTAAATTTTTATTTCAAAGTTCAATTATTTAAAATTTCACAAAATTCAGTTAACTACGTTATTAAAACCAATCAAAATTTATGGGTCGTTACAGTATATATTTTTATCTCTCTTGTCATATTGCAAAAGGCTCTCCATACGAGGGAGACTCTCTGCCAAAAAAATTCTGGAATTTAGGCTGCGAGAAAAATTTTGGAAAATTTTTGTTAACTTAAAAAGGGCGATTTTTAAGTTGTAATGAAAATAAAGAATTTTGAATTAGAAGATGAAAACTAATTGTTTTGGTTGAAATTAAAAGATTTAGGAAGGTGGAATATCGAGTTTTAATTAAGTGTGTTTTGTTAAGTTAAAGGGTTTGGAGTATTTTCCTGCCTTAGCAATTT
Organism: Allium fistulosum; assembly: GCA_030737815.1. NCBI lineage: Eukaryota > Viridiplantae > Streptophyta > Magnoliopsida > Asparagales > Amaryllidaceae > Allium > Allium fistulosum. The sequence continues at coordinate 1,128,486,863 of CM060902.1, forward strand.
CGGGGACGAAATTCTTTTAAGGTGGGAGGAATATAACGACCCGGAATTTTGGTCATTTGGTTTTGAACATTTAATTTATTTTAAATGTTGAATTTGAAATATTAATTGACTTTGGATATGGAAATTTTGGTTGAATTGGTAAATCTGACTTTATATTGGAATAGTGAATTTAATATTGGAATCATGAATTCGGGAATAGTGAATTTAATATTGGAATAGTATAAATAATTGGAATTGTTGTTGAATATGAATCGAAATGACTTCTAATGTGAATGCAAATTCTATTTGAATTTTTAATTTAGTTAGTAAGTTTTTAAAACTGAAATTCCAAATATTTTCATCAGTTTTGAAAATCGTCGATTTTATCGACGCGTTAAAATAGCAATCTGGGGCACAGTCTCGGAATTCGACAAAACTTGTTCCATTAGATCTATAATAGTGTATTAATATCGGATTTCAAATTTCATAGCATTTGGGTTTACCATTTGGCCGTACGAGATAGAAACGCCCGATAATAATTTAATTGAATTTGATTTAAATAGTCGATTTAAAAAGCTATCTTCCACATACAATCGAATTGGGGCTAAAGGCTTGTTCCATTGAGTTCGGAATAGCGTATAACATTATAAATGCTAGAAGGCACACCTCGGTAGGAGATCGGAATTATAAATTGTTAAAAACGAGATATTTTGAAATAAATTTATATTATAAAATTTAAAATCAACTCATACATGTCGTTTCTATCCATTTCAGCCTACCGTGTTCATTACGCTTCCCACTTCTTTGTTAAATCGTGTCTCCTTTCCCCTTTCATTTCTTTCAATCGACATGTCGTAAAAAAAAGAAATCAATTCAAATCATTAGAAAAAAATATATAATACGAAATCGCGATTCCCTTCCTCGTTATTCCTTTGTTCGATTGCACGAGAGAAAAAAGAAAAAACAAAGGTCACGATCAAAGGCGATTTCGATGGCAGGGTGGTGATTGACCGGGAGTCACGCGTGCGCGTGATGCGCCACTGGGGGGGAATCGACAGCGTTTTAGGGTTGGGTTTCTTTGAGACATGGAGACGGAGTTGGAGCATTCGAAGGATGGAGGAGTATTGTCATCGCATGGGGCAGCTGCTGCCACAGTCTGGTAAGACGCGGTAGTAGATTGTAGAATGCGACAATGTGAGTTCGAGCGGGCTGTAGGGGGATGAACCACGATTTTCGAGCGACATGGGAGTCGAGAGGGAGAGCAAACCCTAGATACGCGTGCACGCGTAAGGAAGGGGCAGCGGCAGCGTGGGAAGTCGCGAATCAAGACAGAGGGTTCGTCGAGCTTCAAATTTTTTTTCACTGGAACGGGAAGTGGCGCGTTGAGTGTTACTCGTGTGCATTTAAGTGCTATGCAGTGGTTCGATGAGGCAGGTAGGGTTTGTCGGGGCAGTTCCAGATGGATCTCGGCAAGCAGGAATGAGGAGGAAACTGGAAGTGGTAAAGGGCTGTTTCAGATTGTAAAGGAAGTGGAGTGGATTAGTCTAATGAAGGTAATTAACGTTTATAATTAATTGATTTAATTAATTAATTATTTTTGATTAAATCAAATGCTTATAGAATTGTATAACTTTTATACGAGATCTAAAATTAACGTAGCAAGTCACGTTGGACTCACGGTAGAAATACTATACTATGGAATAGATTTGGGATTGGAACGATAAACGGATTCGAAAAATCAAAGGTGAGAAATTCTCACTCCTTTGGATTGCCGAATTTAATTTTAAATAGTTAAAATTAATTGTTGGATGCTTGATTGAATTTATAAATTATTATAAGTCTAGATGTTATATATATATACACACACATATAGTAGTATATATTAGTAGTTGGATATATTTCCCGCCTATTGGAGTGGATGAGACCCTATGCGCCTCGCATAATAGCGGATGACCCTATATACCGCGATATCCCCTTCGAAGTGGGATTGGTATTTTTATGTTGTATTAACATCTGTGGATGCAAGGGAACAGGTTGGAGGGATCCAACTAGATTCCTCAAATATATTGATTATTTTTCATATATAGTGATATATGATGTGTGTAGATAATATGTTATAGATTATTGTTGTGATGTGAATTATTGGATGCTATAGTAGCACTGGCCTGAATTTGGGTATTTTAACTACCATAAATATTATTTTTGAATTTGAAGGAACTAAAAGGATATTTTGAATATAAAAATATGTATATCGAAGTTTGGATTATTTTAAAAGAAATTGATTTGGGTAAAACTATAAATTGATTTTTGGGTTGTACTTAACTATTCGGGAAAATATATTTTAAATAGAGATTTAAAAATAATTTATATAGAAGAGTTTTTAAACGATGGATTTTTTTTAAATGATACTTTTGAAAAATATGAAGAGGAGTTGAAATCGATATTAAAAATAGATTTGTGGAATAAATGAAATTTATTAAGAAATGGATTTATAAAATGAGATTTTATAAATGAAATTAGTTTTATAAACAAGTGGAAACTCAAAGGAGTTTATAAATTTATAACGATGTTTATAAATAAGGGTAAAACGATATCAGTTGATAAATTGGGAATATAAATTCATAGGGTGAATTTATATCAGAATATGGAAATCAGTTTAAGGAAAAATATTGGTTTCTATTTTTGAAAATGTGAGAATGGTTAAGGGAACGGAAATGAAATCGACGTGTAGTGAACCAAGAGGGATTTATAAATTGAAATTGGACATTGGAATTTAAAAAAAATTATCGAAAAATTAAATTGTTTTTCAAAAGAGAATTTGTATATATTCAAACTATGTAATTTAAAGCTGCTTTAGTAATAAAATACTACGGAAGTGGATTTTTCAAATATTTAATATTAATTGAAATAAATTTCTAATTTTTATAATAAGTTTCGTAAAACCAATTTGTTATTTGAAAATGAAATAGGGAATGAAGTGTCAGTGTTTATTTAAGTATTTTAAAATTTTAAATAATTACTTAAACGTGTTTTTAAAAATAAATTATCGTTCGTTAAGAATACTTATTATATATATATATATAGAGTTTTGAAAATGATTTGAATTTATTTATAAACTCTCTCGAGATATGGAAACGGATATGCCTTTTAGAAGCTGTAAATGGAGAGACGAGATTATAAGTGAGTATAATCGACTTTGGAAAAATGTAATGGAATTAATATGAATTCCGGAAATGTAGGAGATAGGATAAGAAAAACTCCTAGGTATTGATATGTTAGCACCAAAATTGGTCACTAACCTCGTTGAGAAAGATTGCGTAGAGAGATAAATGATGAAAGTAAATTTAAACAAAGAGCAATATGCTAAATTGAATGGAAAGACGAGAACACCGGATTTATAGTGGTTCGGCGTAACTGCCTACGTCCACTTTGAGGTTAATCTTTATTACTTTACTTGATAATTGATTACAGATACAATCCGTACACCAACTACTTGAATACAATTGCTAAGTAAAGAGAATGAGTCTTGAAAGCGGCAGAGTCTCCCCAGTGTTCTCCAAAAAAGGTCCCTTTCACTGTGCCCCTGCCTCTCTATTTATAGACAAAGATAGGTTGGACTTCCTTGGTGGGCCTGACAGCTCAATACCTCGGCCCCGAAAGAGTGAGCTCTGTGTGCTGAACCATTGATGCCGAATGAAGTGGTGCCGAACGATATCGTCGTGCCGAACGAAGTGATGCCAAACGATATCGTCATGCCGAACGAAGTGATGCTCTGAGTGGAGAGTGCAGGCCGAGCATTAGTCGAAGCCGGTCAAGATTGGATGAATGCCGGACACCTCTGGATACCAAACATCTCTAGATGCCGAACAACCCTGAATGTCGAACACCTTTGTATGCCGAACGATCTCGAATTCCGATCGTGATTTATGCCGAACGAGGTTGAGTGTTGAACGAGGTGTGGATGCCGAGCAGTATGGAGTGCCGAACGAGGTTTGGATGCCGAGCAGTGTGGGATGCCGAATGACTCTGCCACGCCAAACATTCCATGTATGCCGAATGCTCTACGTATGCCGAACACTCTCGAATGCCGAACGAACCATGTATGCCGAACACTCTCGAATGCCGAACAGGGTCTGATGCCGAACGATATACAATACCAAACGACTCTTAATGCCAAACGGTTTGTAAGTGCCGAGTGCCTAGTTGCCTGGTCAAATCTTCAGGTAACACTTGCCACCCCAAAGTGCATCTTGTGGTTGAACGTGATGTGCTTTGAGTCATGAATCCATCATGCCTTGCTTCAAACCGTGGCTTAGTCTTCACGATAGTATCTTCTCTCAAATTCCAGGTGAGGCGATGTGTGCCGAACGATATTCAAATACCGAACAACATAGCCGAAGCCGAGCGCCCTGGATGCCGAACGACATAGCCGATGCCGAACAATGTCTTTTTGACCGGTTCTACCGGTTATTGCCTCTTCGACTTCCTCTCCTTTCCTATAAAGGCCGGCATTCTTCTTCTTCTCTTTTTCACTTTTCTCCTCCACGACTCTCCAAGAATACATAACTTACCTCCCTTAAGTTTTATTCACCTCTTCCGATCTTTCCTTCCTACTTCGAATCCAACAAGCCCCTTTCCAAATTAAGCTCGAACAATCTTTCAATCTTAAGTCAAGCTCCCGTTGTTTTCTTCGTTAAGAACCTTTCGATCGTTTTCTCGAATTAGGAAGCATAACACAAAACTCGAACTCGTAACTTCCCCGTAGATTAAAGGGAGTAAGAGGCGTGTGGGTGATGAACTGTTGTGGCTCGGCACGATCTTTAAAGCCGCGTGAGTATAAGGGTGTACGGAATTGGAGGTAAGGCCTAGTGAAGTGGATCGGCATGACCGTGGTTTGATACGGCTTGCCGAAAGACTTGGTCATGTCGGTCGGGAGAGATGGAGGAAAATAGGAGAAATGATGTTAAGGGCAGAAGGCCGAGCGAATCGGCTCGGCATGACTTGCCGCGTGCACTCGTTTTCAAGCCGAACAGAAGGGAGGTCGAACAGAATTCTGGCCGGATAGAATTTTGGCTGAACAGAATTTTGGCCGATCAGAATTTAAGCCGGACAGAATTTAAGCCGAACAGAATTTAAGCCGAACAAAACTTAAGCCGAACAGGATTTAAGCCGAACAAAATTTAAGCCGAACAAAATTTAAGCCGAACAGAATTTTTGGCCGAACTCCTATTCACCTTGCCTAATCATATAACAAACACAAGGACAAGGACCTAAGCATACTAGCATATCGAACTAATCTGGACTGATAACTTCCTAGTTTCAATAATCACAAGCCTGAACTCAAACCAATAAAAATAGATTAAAGCTTTTAACACGCAGTGCCAATGTCCGAGTTCAAAATTGAAATTGCAATGCTGGCTTCCGGAGACGGTCAGCGATGACGGTCTTCGAGGACGACAGTTCAAAGCTCAACTTTACACCATCAATTCTTTGACTTATAATTTCTCAGCGTTTACACCTGAATGATCACACTAGTTCACACACTACACGGGGGGAATATTCGTATTGTTAAGTCTAACGTCGATTATTTTTCAAGTATAGTTCGAACAGGTACTTTGCTAAATTCAATCTTTATCAACGCTGTCTAGGAAATCTAGCTCCGCCACGATTTCAGACAGGCCTGAGCCGTCCTCCCGATGAGAAGTCGCAGATAGTTCAAACCCGTCAACTTCCCCTGCACATGACTTAGCTCTCGATGCTTTGGAGGCAACAATTCTCTTGGACAACCCTGTCGATTCACATGCTTCGAAGATTAATGAAAGTACACTCCGTTGGATATGCTCTGTCCATGGAATCCCCTTTGATGATGTGCTAGTTCCATCGGGACACGATCGTCCACACTTGCCCCCAGTTGGATACGTAGCCTGTAATAAATTCATGTGCTGGGTTGGCAGTGTGCCACCGTTTAACTCGTTTCTTCGGGATGTGCTGCAATATATTGACATTGCCCCATCGCAACTGCACCCGAACGGCCATGCATTCCTCTACGGTACTTGCATCCTCTTCATGAATGTCTTCTCTAGGCTTCCAACTCCAGGCGATATCCGGAAGGATAGTCCATCATTCATGTTTCTTGAGCCGCATAACAAATGTCAAATATTAACTGGGGCATGGACCAAGTTCACCTTGTATAAACAGGAATGGTTTTATGTGCGTTGTCCTCCCGGTTTTGCGAGCAGATGGGTTGAAGGAAGTAAGCCTTTTTCTTAGACTGTTACTCATGTTTAGTCGAAGCCGTACCTTTTCTAAATTTTACCCATCTTTTCAGGTATTAGCCCACGTCCTGACGGCCGCGGGTATTCTGATGCCGTCGAAGCCATTCGAGCCCTTCCTACCAAAGAATGGGACATTAGAACTCTCATTTCGAATGAGTCACTTACAAGGCTTGGACTGTTGGCAGAAGGCCGTTGGATAAGCCTTCCTCAAGGCGTCACCATTCCCAGGTCTGGCTCTGGTAAAGGGAAAAGACAAGCTGAGTCTTCAGCACGCAATGTTCCTGATGCACTAGAAGAGGGGGAAATTAAAGAGACTGAAACGCCCGAAGTACAGGGCGAGAATATTAGTCCGTCTCGGGGACCGACAGTTGAAGTTCATGACATTGAAACGTCGTCTTCCCCTTCGAAGGGGAAGAAGAAACTGACGTGCAAACTGAGGAAGAAAACTGTGGGCGGAGCTTCCAAAGTTACCCTTATTCCATCGGAAAAAGAAACTTCCTCGGAACACTTAGAAAGTTCTTTAAAGGGCCTGTCAAACCTTACCATTCCTGACGATTTACTCAACTACGGTTTCGACGATCCAGAGGCCCTCAAACTTCAATCGCCCACTAGAGGCAGTACGGGAGTTCAAGCCCAAGTCCAGGGAGATAAAACTCCAATTAGTAAAGAAACTGGTCCGTCGGGGGGAAACACTAGGACACACACGGACACGCGCACTTCACTCTGCACTTCAATCTTAATCGTCGCCCTGATCTTTTCTAACTTGTCGTTATTCTCATTCTATGCAGGTAACATGGGACGCTCCCACGGATTCGATCGCCTCCACGGCTCTTCCATATTTCACCATTCTGGCCGGGATTTGGGCTCCGGTAAACGCCGGGACATGGACCATTACGGAGATCGAGACAACCGTCCCCGAGAGTCGACTTATCGAAAGAAATCACATTCCTAGTCTTCATACTCTCGCGATCCTCCTCCTCAAATAGAGAAAGGCATTGAAAAGTCTTCGCTGAAGGGGTCTCAACCCGATGTTTCCCGAGATCAACATTTTGGCTCTTCAAGCACACGGCAATCTCGAGAACATCGTAAGAGAACAGAACTTTCAAAACCTCCTCCCCCTGTTCCTACGGTAGACCCAACGATATCTGAGAAGGTGGCCGAACTTAAAGTCAAATTTCCCAAAATCTACTTCGACGGTCTGAAGTTCCTTCCAGCAATTCATCATATTCCGGGGCATGTCAAGCAGAGTGCCATCGCTTGCAACAACGACGTCTATGTTCAACATGACGTGTTTGTTCATTTAGTCGAAAAAGTCTTGAAAATTTCCGTTGAGCGCCAACAGGAAATTGACTGCTTGAAGCTTGAAGCTATCTTCGATAAAGACATCATCAAAAATCAAGATGAAGAGCTTGCTTCGTATAAGTCCAAGCTCGAGGCTGCAGAACAAAGTGCAAAAGACACTACCGAGGCCGTCACTCGTCTAGAGATGACCCATAAAAAGGAACTTGACAAAGCGGTCCAATGCAGTGGGGCCCTGGCTTTAGAAAAAGATTCTATTCAGAAAGAAAGGGATGCACTCGCCCTGCAAGTCAAAGAGTTGAAAGAGCTACTCTCTAAGGAGAAAGAAGAGAAGATAGCGGCTCAAGAAGAGTCCCAACGATATTGCAACGAAATTGTTGCTACACGGCTCTTAAAAGCAAAGCTCGATGATGAGCTTTCTAAGGTTGAGATGATGAAGGACGAAGCCCATGAGGCGGGCAAGAGAATAGCTTCCGAAGAGATCGACTCCCGCCTTGAAGCAGCTGCAGAGGCCGGTAGAGAAGAGGTCAAGTGTATGTTTGACCCGCTGATCGCCGAATACAGCGCCCACGTCCTCATGCACCGGGACTTGACTTTCTTAAGGCGAGGGCTATCTTGAATCTCTAGCCGAGGCCTGGGAGACTTTAATAAAGATTAGAAAGGTTGAGTCGGGCACTGAGGAGGTGGATGAGGAGGCTTTAGTGAATGTAACAACTGAGTTTTTTTTTATAAATTTTAATTATCGACAAAATGACGATTTAATCTAGTCGACAATTGAAATTGAGCTTTAAATCGTATTTAAAATTCTTTAATAAAATTGTTAATCGTTGTTTGGGATTTTAAATCAAGTTTCAAATTCTTTTATAAAAAGTTTGTTAAAAAGGGGTTGTGGGCTTTAAAAATTATCTGGATCCACTTTCTTTAGCTTGTTGCTGAGATGTTATCAGAGAGAACCGCCCCTTTTTCATTCATTTTTCGTAACCCTAAAACAATCAAACGAGAGAAAGTTAATGGCGGCAGTTTCTTCGTCCTCGTTCCCTCCGCTTCGTCCAAATTAGGGCTTCTGCCGATCGAAGATAGCAACCCATTATGCTCGAGTGAGGTTCGTCTTTGCTTCGTTTGAACGCCGTGCAAAGGCGAGCAAAAGGAGATGCTATCGGCAGCAATTCGAGTTGGGTTTTTCGACAAAAGGTGAGTGATTTTTCACTCACAATCTAATTCAAGTTCAGTGCTATATTTCGATTGTTCGATTTCGTTTCAAAGCCGATATCGTATTTATTGATGCTTGTTTCTTGAGTTGATTTTGAACTGTCGTTTGAGTGATTTTGATTTCCACTCACATCACGTTCGAGTTCATATAATTCTTTGTCACTTAATTGCTATGGTTCTGATTTTGTGTTGAAACTGCTGCCTTGAATTCTCTGTTGCTCCTGGCTTCACTAAATCTGGATTGACTTATACACTGGTTGTATACATTTGATTTCTCTGTCCATTACTCGACTCGAAATCTATTTGCTTCGTATGCATTGATCTCGGGTTGTTTACATGTTGTACATGCTTATGAACATTCATACCTGCTGTACTATGCATATTTTCTATATAAAATTTAGAAACGAAGTTGTATTTTAGCTTGGCAAGTTATGTTTGCAAAATTGGTTCTTTGGTTCTCTGTAGCACATTTGGATGTCTTCACTGTTGACTGATGCTTGTGTTTTTCTGCTGTTTTGAATTATGAAGCTTTGGTTAGTTCTGTGTTGTTCATTTTATTAGCAGTCTTGCTCATATTTTTGTGGGTCCTCATATATGTGCATACATACCATTGTATGTGTGCATGCATATGTTGTTGAATCTACGTTTTTGGCTTCATCTCTACATGGTCTCCAGATCATTTGGGTTTTGCCTTTGCTGGTACACCTTGTCCCCGTGCACATTGATGTATACGCATTTATTTAGCACTTACACTTGGATTTTCATATGTGCACTCATTATCATTTGCTGTGTGGTTTTGTTACTTCACCATATTTCAGTATTTCCATTTAGTGTGATTCTTGCATTGCCCAGTTTCGCAGTTGCATCCCATATATGTGTGTTCATGTAGGTATACATGTTGTTGAAGGGTTAGCTTTTGAATTGAAATTCTCTTGTTGTTTTAGTGGTCATCATAGCTTCGACTTTGCTCACTGTCTATATGTTCCCTTCAAGCTACCTTGTGTCTAGTTGCACATGAGTCTGCACTGGTATTGATCACTGATGCATTTAGTTGTACATCAATAGTTTGCCTCTTCTATGGCCTGTTTTCGAGGCATGTTATCATGATTATTTGATTATGGCTCCTTCATTGTCACCTGACTTTTGTTTCACTTGAAATAGCACTGTCTCTGTTTTGATCAGAACTGCCATTTGATTCTAGTTGTGTATGAACATGGTGCATTGTTCGAGTTGTATCACTTGAAATTTACTATACTTGTGTTGTCACTGCTGCATTTCGTCGCTGAGACTATACTTGTACCGTCCACTGTTTCTAATTGGACCTGCACTGTCCATTGTTGTATTTACTTTGACATGTTCACTTGTAGTTGAAGTATTTCGCGAGTTTGATTATTCATTGTAGCTGTCTTGACCATTTGGGACAGTTACATACCTGTTTCAAGTAGTATTTGGGTTTCCCTGACCACGCATGCTTGTTAGTATCGACCGATACTTTGAGGCGTGTTGTACCCTGCTGTCTCTGTGCAGCCATTGTTTTCTGTTGATTGATTTGAATTTGGGCCGAGATTTAATTTTATGTCTCGACCATTTATTTGAATCGCATTTGAGTTGAACCCGACTTTCTCTGGGTTTGACCTTATGCGTGTTTCGTGAATTTCCGTTGATCTTTTATGCATTTCGTATGATAGTGGCGAGGCAGTACACACGTGCGTGTACTGCAGCCCTATCAGATTTGACAGTTTTAAATTGATTTAGTCGATTTGATAAATTGTTTATTTATCTCTGTTGATGATTTAAATCTGCTGATTTTTGCTAAACACTGTTAAGTGTTATATTGACCGTTATCCGGTTTCTTTGTTTAAAGAATCGGATAGATGGGAGTTATTGTGACTGTCGTCTAATTAAATTATTACTGCCTATATGCACTAATAAACTGGTTTGAATTAGACTGACCTGGGTATTATTTTCTTTTGAATGTAATACTCGGGTCAGACCCGAGTTATTTCAGGTTGTAGATTTCCTTCTTTGAGTTGCTGTTCGGGATATGAAGACTTTTCACACCTTTTGAAGTTGTCTCTGTTATTTTGTAGAAGTCGTGTCATTGTATAGGATGATATGTATTCATGTATATTAGTTGATAATGTACGTGTATATATAACTTCTAGAGTCGACAGTTGTAGTTGTATCATATGTATCGTGTCAACTATATTGTAACTGACATCGGTTATATATATATATGAGATTTTTGTTAATCTGTGTTCCGCATTTATATTATCTGTGTTATTGTTATATCTAATGTCCTAAACTATTATGAACTATCGTAGTTTGTTTTATACTGATAATTGGGTGTGTCGATGGGAGTAAATAAATAATAGATGAAAAATAAAAAGTATATAACACTCCTATCGAGATAACCAATATTAGTGTAAGGCCAACTACGGATGGTCGCTCCTATCCAGCCTTATTCTTCGTAATAATAGACAGTATTTCTTTTAATACTCTTTGTTATTATGAGTATAGAGGTGGGGCGTCACAGTGAAAGAGTTTCTTAGGGGGAACGAGCCATCGGACTTGTCTGCAGCTATGGCCATCTTTAGTAAAGGCTCTCCTCCGTCAAAGGAGAAAGATGACATCGCTGGCTCATCTGGAACTAGACCTTCAGCTCCCCCTCCTACTCAATCGGTCAATCGACCAGTACTTGATCCGTTCGAACAACACACCGGCTATGATCCGAAAGATCCCGGCCTCGGTATATACGAGCTATCCCCCATTCTAGAGGGTGAAACTCCTCGCACAGCCGAAAGCCAGCAAGAAACCGGTATAAAACTTTTCTTCTTGAAGTTCAAAGATCTGCCGCTTTCTGCGAGCGGTTATTGTTTCTAACGTTCGTTCTTTATGTTTTTATGCAGGCCGCTCTGATCCTGAACCGACTCTGAGGAGCGATGACGCCAAGGAGGAGACGGGGAAAACAAGCGATGCTACTCACGCGGGTGTAACCCCCGATCCTTATGCTCAGGTGATCGGGGCGCTAGATGATGATAAGTCTAAAACTTCATCTCCCGTTGAAGGGAGTTATGAAATTGAAATCACGGGTGCCTCAGAACACACTTCAAAGGTGAGTATGAAGGAGCAACTCACGGAAGAGAAGAAGAAGAAGGTTGAGATTAAGGTCGAGTCTCAAGTAATAGAACTTAACGACCCACTGAACAGGCCTCTGAAAGTCATTCTTCCCGGCAAATCCAAACCACTGGATGTTCCTCCTCCCACTCCTGACTCCGCTTCTTTAGCGAGAAAAAAGTCTAAGAGGAAGCGTGAGGGAGAGGAGTCATCCGAGAAAGCAAAGGAGGACAAGAAACTAAAGAAGTCGAAGAAGTAGCCACTATACTCGTTCAACGAGGTTTGGCTTAGGTCATGTAACTACTTTTACTTTTTCGTTTTCGTAGTTTATGTAGATAGACTTTTGACTCCAAGTTTTGGAGGAGTGGTTGTATAACCCCATTTTGGATTATTGAATAAAGTTTAGTTTCTTTGTCATTTGCACGATTTCTGCTTTTTAGCTTTCTGTATAACTGTGGTCGGAACTCAAGTTCTTATGAGTTACATAAATTCCCAATCCATTCTTACATTGTTCGGACATTCTTTGGAATTGTACTTCTCTTATTTCACATTTCTTGTATTTAGAGTATTTTTCAATCCGCGTTCTAGGGACTTAGAATGCTCCAGTCCGCATTCAGGGAATTTGGAGAGTCAGGCTGGTTATACTCTAGTCCGTACTCCGAGGACTTAGAATACTCCGGTCCGTATTCGGGGAACTTGGAGATTTGAGTCGTTTATACTCTAGTCCGTGCTCCGGGGACTCAGAGTACTCTGGTCCGCACTCAGGGGACTCAGAGTACTCTAGTCCGCACTCAGGGGACTAGGAGATTTAAGTCGTTTATACTCTAGCCTGCGCTTCGGGGACTTAAAGTAATCCGGTCCGCATTCAGGGGACTCGGAGTTTCAAGCCGTTTATACTCTAGTCCGCGCTCCGGGAACTTAGAGTACTCTGGTCCGCACTCAGGGTACTCGAAGATTCAAGTCGTTTATACTCTAGTCCGCGCTCCGGGGACTTAGAGTACTCCGGTCCGCACTCAGGGGACTCGGAGTTTCAAGCCGTTTATACTCTAGTCCGCGCTCCGGGAACTTAGAGTACTCCGGTCCGCACTCAGGGGACTCGGAGATTCAAGTCATTTATACCCTAGTCCACGCTCCGAGGACTTAGAGTACTCCGGTCCGCACTCAGGGGACTCGGAGATTCAAGTGGTTTATACTCTAGTCCGCGCTCCGGGGACTTAGAGTACTCCGGTCCGCACTCAGGGGACTCAGAGATTCAAGTCGTTTATACTCTAGTCCGCGCTCCGGGGACTTAGAGTACTCCGGTCCGCACTCAGGGGACTCGGAGATTCAAGTCGTTTATACTCTAGTCCGTGCTCCGGGGACTTAGAGTACTCCGGTCCGCATTCAGGGGACTCGGAGATTCGAGTCGTTTATGCGAGTTCGTATGTTAGGTAGAATAATGCAACTTCAGTTGTTTGTCACCAGACTATAAGGTTCAGAAACATCAATAATTCATAGAAAGGATGGCTTCAAGCCTTTATTAATGAAAACAAACTAAATCTTCCGATTACATGCTAAAAAGGAAACTAAGAATCAATGGAATATAAACTTACGGGAAACAATTGCTCCTAAAAGAGAACAGAAACAGGCTAAATATAATAACGTCGTAAGTGTTCACTGTTCCACGCTCGGGGGAGTGTCACGCCATCAACGGTCGCTAGCTTGAAAGTTCCCTCTTCAAGCTTCCGTTCAACGACATACGTACCTTCCCAGTTGGGATTCATACGTGATGGTACCGGGAAAACTCGTTTCAAAATGAGATCACCCACATCAAAAATTCTTGGGCGGACTTTGTCGGCGTAATATCGCTTGACTCGGTGCCTATATGTTGCCGCCCTTAATTCAGCTTCTTCACATTTTTCATCGATGTAGTATAGTGATTCCAACAAGAGATCCTGATTCGTCTTAGGATCATAATATGTCACTCGATGCGATGGAACTTCAAGCTCCACGGGTATAACAGCTTCCGAGCCGTATGCCAACGCGAATGGAGTGTGGCCAATCGCGGATTTGTGGGTAGTTCTATAAGCCCATAGTGTTGTTGGGAGTTCATCTACCCACTTGCCTCCAGCCTTTTCCAAACGCTTCTTCAATATGGACTTGATTATTATGTTCACGGCCTCGACTTATCCGTTAGCCTTCGGATGAGCAACGGCGGCGAACTTTTTCTCAATGTCGTACTTTAAACAGAAATCTTTGAATTCTCTACTTTCAAACTGAGTTCCGTTGTCCGTAATGATGGTCTGCGGGAGGCCAAAGCGGCATATAATGTTTCGTACAACGAAATTAATAACCTTCTTGGAGGTGATTGTGGCCAGAGGCTCTTCCTCGGCCCATTTCGTGAAGTAGTCGACCGCAACTATGGCGTATTTTGCACCACCTTTGGATATAGGCAAGGAACCGATTATGTCGATTCCCCAGATTGCAAACGGTCATGGACTAACCATTTGCGTGAGTTCCGTCGGTGGAGCTCTCGGGATTTTTGCATATCTTTGACACTTGTCACATTTTCTTACATAGTCTGCAGCATCCCGATTCACAGTTGGCCAATAGTATCCATAGCGGAGGATCTTTTTTGCTAGTGTCTGCCCCCCAGTATGATTGCCACATTCTCCTTTGTGAACTTCGTCCAGTACTCGCTTTGTTTCATCACGTGTGATGCACCGTAGTAAGGGAACCGAGAACCCCCTTTGATACATCACTCCTCCCTGCATCACATATCGCGCGGCTTTGCGAATAACCTGTCGCCCTTCGCTTCTCTTTTCGGGCAGAGTCCCATTTAGCAGGTATTGTTTGAACGGAGTTATCCACGACTCTTTCTCGATTTCCGTTTCCAACGCAAAATCGACTTCCATCACATCTATGCTTGGAGCATGTAAGGTTTCGACGGGAACTAATCCCATTTGATGTGCATCGCCGGTGCTTGCGAATTTGGCCAACGAGTTGGCTTCCTTGTTCTGTTCACGCGGGACATGTGAAATGTCATAATGCTCGAAGTTCGCCAATAGTTCATGAACCAGAGCAAGGTACGGAGCAAGCTTTTGTCCCCTTGCTTGGTAGTCTCCTCGCACTTGGTACACCACCAGCTGCGAGTCACAAAAGATTTCAACTGATTTTACCCCGAGTTCTCCAACGAGCTTTAAACCAGCAATCAATGCTTCATATTCTGCTTCATTATTCATAGCTAAGAAATTGAGCTTCAAAGCATAACAAATCAACCGATTTTTTGGAGTCACAAGGACTACACCAGCCCCGGAGCAACGGTCGTTTGATACTCCATCGGTGTACAATTTCCATTGAATGGGAGGAATGACACTGTGACCATCTGGTTCGTCTGGCATAGTAAACTCGGCAATGAAATCTGCTAATGCTTACCCTTGTATGGCTCTTCGAGGTTTTCCTGCCAACCAATCTCCAAACTCTAAATTCGGATCCACACCTCGCATCACAGCCATAAGAATTGCATGATCATTGGGATTACTGACTTCATTAGCCGCAACATGAATCTCTGTAAATACTCCTTCAATGACTCCCCAGGAGCTTGGATTACACTTGATAGAGACATCACGTCTTTTGGACGAGATGTATGTATCGTGAACTGTTCTATAAATTTCTTCGCCAACTCCTCGAAACTGGATACTGACCGCGGAGGGAGTCGGGTGAACCACATGGTAGCGATCCCAAATAGAGTTATTTGAAAGCACCTGCACTTGGTTGCCTCATTCGCTCTAGCTGATTCCATCATCCATTTATACCTCATCACATGCTGCCTGGGATCAGTCTTTCCTTCATAAGTCAGGATAGTTGGCATGCTGAACTTCCTGGGGTACTCGGCCTGTAGAACAACATATGTGAATGGAGTATGACTTCTGGACACTCCCCAATCATCGTTTGATAAGCCTTGATTCTCTTTCATCAACTGCTTGATCATAGCTGTCAGGTCTGTGGTTTGTATGGAAGGTGGAAGGTTGGAGTCTGTCCTACGGGATTGATCAGGCTGATGCCTCCTCTGCTGGCGATCTACCAAACGTGCATCATGAGGTTTGACATCATTGGCATCTTGGTGAACCGGGCGTCCAACCTCCACCTACACTCCAGCTCCTAAGTTTCCAGTTCCTGCTCAATCACGGTCTCCGAGGTGTAAATGGTCCCCAACTGTTCAAACAGCAGCAGCTGCCTGCGTAGTTTCAGTCTTGCGGCGTCTACGCCTGGGAGGTTCATCGGACGAAGTCGAGCTGTCAGATGAAGAGTAAGGAGCTGGACTGCCCCCAGCATTCTGATGCTGTTGTTGAGTGAGCTGTGCCATAAGGTTGGCGCTAGCTTCCATCTGCTCTCCTAGTTGTCTCCTGCTTTCCCTGAGCTCTCTCATCAAGTCGTTGAACTCTATTCTGGTGACAACTTGCATTTGGTCCTGGGGGTAGTCCCTGCATCTAGATTTGCTTGCTGATTGCTAGGCCCTACTTGTTTTACGCTAGCAGTCTCATGGGCGTCCGCATTATGAGAGGCTGATTAGGTACGTGGTCTTCCCATTGTAGAGTTATTGATAGGAACTCTGAGTAGAATCAACGGAGGTCCTGTGAATGACTCGGATCTCCTTCGGGGGATTTATTCAATCCAGTAGCTTCAAAGCAGTTGCTTGTGGCCTGAGAATTCGATTCTCAGTGAAAGCTCCAAAGTGTTAGCACCAAAATTGGTTACTAACCTCGTTGAGAAAGATTGTGTAGAGAGATAAATGATGAAAGTAAATTTAAACAAAGAGCAATATGCTAAATTGAATGCAAAGACGAGAACATCGGATTTATAGTGGTTCGGCGTAACTGCCTACGTCCACTTTGAGGTTAATCTTTATTGCTTTACTTGATAATTGATTACAGATACAATCCGTACACCAACTACTTGAATACAATTGCTAAGTAAAGAGAATGAGTCTTGAAAGCGGCAGAGTCTCCCCAGTGTTCTCCAAAAAAGGTCCCTTTCACTGTGCCCCTGCCTCTCTATTTATAGACAAAGATGGGTTGGACTTCCTTGGTGGGCCTGGCAGCTAAATACCTCGGCCTAGAAAGAGTGAGCTATGTGTGCCGAACCATTGATGCCGAACGAAGTGGTGCCGAACGATATCGTCGTGCCGAACGAAGTGATGCCGAACGATATTGTCATGCCGAACGAAGTGATGCTCTGAATGGAGAGTGCAGGCCGAGCAATAGTCGAAGCCGGTTAAGATTGGATGAATGCCGGACAGCTCTAGATGCCGAACATCTCTAGATGCCGAACAACCCTAAATGCCGATCGAACACCTCTGTATGCCGAACGATCTCGAATGTCGATCGTGATTTATGCCGAACGAGGTTGAGTGCCGAACGAGGTGTGGATGCCGAGCAGTATGGAGTGCCGAATGAGGTGTGGAAGCCGAGCGGTGTGGGATGCCGAATGACTCTGCCACGCCGAACAGTCCATGTATGTCGAATGCTCTACGTATGCCGAACACTCTCGAATGCCGAACAGGGTCTGATGCCGAACGATATACAATACCGAACGACTCTTAATGCCGAACGGTGTGTAAGTGCCGAGTGCCTAGTTGCCTTGTCAAATCTTCAGGTAACATGATATTATAAATGATTTCGAGAAAATGGATTATAATATTTTCCTAAGTGAGAAAATGACGGTTTTTGAAAATATTTAGAGACGAAGGATTTATATCGAGATATTTTCTAAGTAATGGATTATAAATCGAAGTTGGAAATATTTCACTAAGTGTTGAAGTGAGGTACGGGTGGAGATATCCTGTTATGGAAGCAAGTATTCATAATGTTTTCAAATATTGATAAATTTGAAAGAGATTTGAATATATATCTTTGTAAAGATATTTTGAAATGAATGTTTTAAAGAATTATAAACAATGGCTAGTGACTACTTATGGATGTTATTTGATAGTTAAATAACCAACTATCAATATTGGCCAATTTCGTTAATCGTTTCGAAGAGACCGAGATCGGATTTAATTATCTGAAAACCACTTCGATCTGGTTTGAACGTTATGAATGGATATCGTGAAGATAGTGAAGACGGTGGTTCGGTTTGTCCAGACCCAAGACAACTTGTATGGATGAATGCTATCAGAACATCATCATTGGAGGACGATGAGCATTCTAAGTGAAATTGTTCTTGAAAGGTATTCGTAGCCTCAAGCCTCATCAACCGGAATGACTGAAAATCTTGGGAGATGCATCAAGGCTAAGTTGGTTGCACCCAATTAGGGTATGTTATCACCTTTCTAGATACCCTCGGAAATATATATAAATTATAGACATGGTTATGCATGGAAAAGTGAGAACTCGATTTTAAGGGTGGGAACACCCGGAGTGGTAACATATTCGGTTCTATCCATGTTAGGGATAGGGCCGGTCTTGTATTGTAGGGGATCCCGGCAAGGTCCTCGGTACATTTTTCTAGATGTGTACCATGATAGGTGGTACCCCAATGCCTAGTCATTGTATGGAATCCATTCTCCAATAAGCGTCGCACGGTTCTAATTGTGCCCAACTATGTTGAAACGTGACATGCAAGCATTTCAGCTATTTTCTATTTACATTCTATAGAAACTATTATAGTATCAGATGATTTTGATAAAAATTGTTTGGTTAACGTAAGGCAAAAAACCTATCGTGTTTATATGTGACGTGGTCTTACGAGATACCTTTATTTTCAAAGGATTTTGATAAAAGAATAATTCAAATTGAGTGTGTTTTATCACGCTGGTTTTCCAGACTGACTCGGGTGTTATTTTATTATAATGCTCGGGTCAGATCGAGTATTACAGATTCAGGATAGGATGTTATGGAAGCTCAGGAGATGAGCTAGATGACAAGACGTATTTCAATACTTGATGTGTATTTCCACTATGTGAGGACAAGTTATTAAACTGTCTAGATTGATTGTTGTCTATTGTACTCTGATAATGGTATGTATATTAACAGTATAGTTCTTGTATTTAAAATCTGTTATTATATATTTTGTTCCGCTGTGATTGTGAGATTTTGTGTTGTTGTTTTTTGTTTCTTCTTCTACCTTTTCTTCTTCACCCCTAATGAACTGGTATTTTCGAAACTCGATTGCTTGGCATTCTGTACAGTGGACGTATTGATGTCAATTTTCAAGGATCGAAAATCCCAGTTTGTTACAATTCAGTTTTACCTACACATGTATGCAATTCACTTACTGGTTACTTTGCAGAATCAAAGAAGACCCGACTTATTCAAATTGGGATGGTTCCCACCTCAATTCCAAATTATCCCGCCTAAAATCAAATATTCCCAACGATGGAAAATTTTCCGCCCAAAGCCATGTCACCAATCCACACATGCTTAAAGCAAGCAATAGATGGATGACACATGGAAAGATCCAAGGGAGGAAATAAATCATGGTGGGACAGCATCGCTAAATAATATGAGGAAGGCGGGACTATAAATAAAGAGGCACTATAGTAGTGACAAAGGACCCTTTTTCCAATTTCCATAAAATTAATTGTACTGTGTAACAATATTCTCTGCAATGCAGAATGTAAAATTTCAAATGGCGAGTAAAAGAAGAGAAGAGGGAATTTCCTATGGAAGTAGGATTTTTTGAAATCCGAACCACGTAAACCTTAGTGTTGTTATTTTTATATTGCATTTTCTATTATATTCTCCGAGTTGGATTTAATTATGAAATTTAATGGAAAGAAAGGCTATATTTAAAGAGGCATCTCAATGAACAGTTGGAAGGCCATCTCTTAATTATGTAAGCACACAACAACATAATTACTACTTTAAGACAAATTGGACATTACTCAAATTTTCTAATTCATAATTGCGGAAGTAATTGGCATTATAATCACTTTATGATCATCTTGAGTGTTGTGAGACAAAAAATCTCACCAACAAAAGTACTTTATCTAGAAAAAGAAACCATTCTTTAAGTACAAATCAAATGAAATGTGATTCTAAAATATGGGTTCTCACTAATTCAAGCAAAAATGATAAACTATATATTAGTGAATATTTTGACTTGGTTATAAATAATGCAAATTATATTTTCAATGGATCAACCACGTCTACTTGGATATGGTTCCCTAAGATGTAAACTCTGTACTATTCAAAAAATATGAGTATCATTGTGCATATAATAGACTAATATATTAAATACTCATTACTTTGATATATAGTCAATACTTCACATTAAAACTATTTGTGATTGACTTATCTATGATATTCCCCATTTTTTTAAATATCTTGTACTTTTTGTTAATTACAAAGGGGGTGAAATAAGTACATATAGATAGGGGAGTACATAGTTAAAATTTAAAGAGAAACATTATATTCAGAGGGAGTTCTTAATATATAATATGCCTATGATCTTATCTCTTTGTGTTGATGACAAAGGGGTGGAAGAATTTGTACTTTACATGTTTTTATTGGCATAAACTACTTAAGTTAAGGGAAACAAAATTATTATATATAGCATATATTTATAGGGAGCTACTATTTTATATTATAAATTTATGTGGTTCTCATCATCAAAAGGGGGAGAATGAAAAAACCATATCCATGGTGTCTTGCTGATAAAAACCAACAAAATTGCTTCTAATGATTTCATCTAGTATATTACGGATTTAGTAAGCAATCAATGGAAGAGACAAAAGTAAAGCGCATATTAGAGAATACTTTGCTTTAGAAGAATACATGAGCTTCAGAAGACTTAAAATGGTGTTAAAAACCACTGGAACACATCGAAGCCAGGAGACATACACCAAAGAGCTCAAAACAAAATTATGAAAGAGTAAACAAAAATACACCGAGTCAGTCGGCTAAATCCTATCTAATCGACTGAACCAGTTGATCGAACTCTATTTTAGTCTTCTGAATATGGCTATGGTTTTTGGAATGTTTTTTACACTAGGTCAGTCGACAAATGGAGCTCTCAGTCGACTGAACCAGTTGGCTAAACTCCTATTCAGTCTTTTGATTTTGGCTATGGTCTCGGGCTTGAATTTTACAAAAGTTAGTCGAATGAACTCCATCCCTATTTTATTGAATTCATGGAATATGGCTAGTTCATGGAAATGTGTCTTCATAACTCATCGCACCTATGGTTGCTTCTCTTCATCAATGGTGAATCTGAAAGGTTGCACTCCTATTTTAGCATCCCTACAACACATATAATAGCCATAACCATCTATGAATCTATACACAACAATATACAACTCAATGCTATGAAATCCACACCTAAACTCTTAAACCCTAAAGAATTTACCCTGCTCTTCAAAAGATTCGTTTGATTCGAAGATTTTCGACTAGTGTGACTCATCTCCACATCCCATACTCCAGTCGAATAAACTCCTTAGCCTCTACACCTCTACTCAATATCCTTTGGTTCAGTTATAAGAGTTATTGTATGTGACGACCCCACCGCTATGCCCAGTTTAGCAAATAATATTACAAGTAATGTCATCTGCTAATTCAGATTATACGGCTGATTAAGGGAGATCGAGTGTGAATATATCTTTATAGTAACATTAACACGTCTTATTTACCTTTCTGAGGATCTGAACTGAAAATTTGACGTGTGCTGTATGAATACAAAGTAATAAACACACCGATTAAAAATATTCAGAACAGTATATAATATAGATAAATCAAGGATATGTGATAAATTTCTTATAAAATAATTTATCACTTATTAAATGATCATTCTATTTGTATCTAAGATTAGACCACTTTTTCATGATTTTCTAATATTCAAAGTTTCCAAAATTGGTTCAGATCACCAATTAATAAGAAAAATTCTTTTTAAGATATAAACATTTTAAAGTATTTCAAATTATTTAATCCTTTTAATACTTCAATTTGCAAAAAAATGTAAATTGCTCGAAAATATTTCTTCAATCGAAAAGTTCTTAATACAAAATTATTTACTTGAAGGAAATTACTTTTCTATTTGGTTGAGAAATCATGACAATTTCTTATTGTTCAATATTTAACTATTTCCAAATTATGTTTCCACTTTTCAAACTCAAGAAGTATAAATATCAAATTTCTTGATTTTAATTGTATATAAATTTACACAACCATATTTCCTTGAAATATTACTAATTTAAAATCAAATTACCTAAATTCAATCACTTTTCCATTAAATAGCCTTGTAGTTTTATTTCAAATTCTATTTTGATTTAAAATCCATAAGTATATAATAAATCTTTGTTTATATTACCAAAAAATTATACATAACTATTCAAAAGTAATATACACAAAGTACTTAAGTGTATATGTTATAAACGACATATACAAATTCACAAACATTCACCAATATTATAATGTTGTCTTGCTATCTGTTTATAGTGAATGGCTTTATCAGTTAGCTGCAATGTTGACCAAGTAATCAACACTGCCTCGCCACTGATTCCAATTATCACTAAGGTTTGATAGTTTTATTTTTTATCTAGAATAAATCAATACTTACAAATATCTTTATTATTTCACCATAACCATCCACTTTTTATTTTAGAAAACTCTTTTCATATTAAGTTAAATTTTAAAGAACTATTTAACTTATTTTAAACTTGATTTATTACAATTTTAAATTACCATGTCTGATTGTCTCGTCTTAGTGTTTAGAAAATTCTTATCGTTAATTTTGATCAGGCGCATCGATCAGAATTCTTTAAGTATTCAATGGGCAATTTAACACAAAAATCAATTTCCATATGATGTACGTATGTCTTCTAGTATTTTACACTTTCACCAAATATTGCTTGCTTAAAATAACATAATCAATGTTATTCATATGTATATCCTTTTTCACAAAATTTGATCCAAATTAATGTGGCTTTTATAAAGGTTCTTTCAATCCATCTTAAAATTTAAATAAAATAATTCTTAATAAATTTCAATTCCACTGTACATCTTGGTTTTAATCGGTTGTACCAATAATTATAATTTTATTTTATATAAAACAAAGTTTCCAATTTCCTTTGCGGTAACCACACTAATGAAGATACCGCAATGTTTAATAATTAATATCGAGCAGGTTATAAATTTTCAAATGAAAATTCCTACTCAATACTAATTCAACAATTATTTAGAATTTTCCAAACAATCAAACATCCATTAACCAATCAAACATATTTAGTTATAACTTCTTAAAATACCCAGCGGAAAACAGTCTATCAGCTTCTGATGTGCCACTCTGATCAATATTTTGATCAGGACACAACAATTAAATTTTTTAAGCCATCTGAGTTCAAATTTATACTATCCTTTAAATCTCACTTTTTAGAAAAAGTGAAATTCTAAATTTTATTAACAATTCCATATCAAAATTCATATACTTCAAAAAAATTCAAGTACGTCCCAATGATTATTCCCTATAATCATTTATATTCCTATTCCTAATAGTTAGTTAAATTACTAACTATCACATACAAAGGGATAGGACTCTAAGTCATCTAGGTCTAGATCTCGACTCTGTGTCAATTTATATTCTATAATGTTCTGAACACAATCTGATACCAAGCTGTGACGACCTCACCGCTATGCCCAATTTAGCAAAGAACATTACAAGTAATGTCGTCTGCTAAGAATGTGAATATATCTTTATAGTAACACTGACACGTCTTATTTACCTTTTTGATGATCTAAACTGAAAATTTGACGTGTGCAGTATTAATACAAAGTAATAAATACATTGATTAAAAATATTCAGAACAGTATATAATATAGATAAATCAAAATCAGAGTCACATATTACAGCGGCTAATATACAACATATTTCATAATAAGATGTGAGTCTACAAAATGTCAATACTAGACTCACTCTAATATACATCATGTCCCATACACTGCATCAAGTACAAAATGACTACTGAATAATATACATCACATAACTACTAAATGTCAATATACATAATGATGAAGTAAACTGAAACTGTCAAAATAGTCTACTCCAAAGCGAACCCAAAATCCAGGAGTCAATGAGTCCCTATACCTGTAAAGTCTTAGCCTGGCCCGAGTATTATTAAAAATAGTAACTGGGTCAAACTTATCTAATAAAAAAGTGAGATACAAATATCAAAATTATATGACTTAAAATAATAAGCCATAATAAAATATGCCGAACAAACAATCATAATTAGGCATATTAATTAAATTCACCACTTTATAAATCCATAAATGACTTAACTCTAAAATAAGCCATCCCAAAATATGCTTAAACCCCAAAAGTTCATAAAAGGCATATCAAACAAATAGATACAGATATCACAATTATGACTTAACTGTAACGACCCACTATTTTGGACCATTCAAATCGACAATAATCCACACATGTCCGACTTGAACAATTCAAAATAACAGATTGTAATAAAATTTGGAGCAAATAAAATCAAACATAGAATCACAAAAACAGAATATCAGAATAACTTGCAGCGGAAATAAAATACCATAGTAGTTCATGAAGCTACTATATACAAACTCTCAAAAACATATACAAAATGTCATAGTTTAAAAATGGATACAATAGATGTTAGGATACATAAATCAATAATACAGAGACAATACCGAATAGTAAATAACTGGATTAGAAGTTAAGAAATAACAGATGGACAGATAAGCTCCAGCAAATCTCTAGCTCTAGAAGATAAATTCCAAAGCTGTGATTCTCAGGCTGACCTGAGCATAAATCAAAACACAAAACACTCGAGTCAGGACATATATACTTATACAATGTAAACCAACTCAAGTGAACTGTAATAGCAATGCATAATAACTTAGAGGATGCTTGGGATCACCCATCCTTTAAGGATCCATAAAACCATCAATTTAATTACATCCCGTGGTTAAAATTCCAAATGGTAATTTATACTTCGAAATCAAATATCATTTCAAATCCATTTCAAAATATCCAAATATTTCAAATCAAATTATTCCATTTAAATCATTTAAAAATGAAGTTATTATATTTAATAGTCAATATTCAATTCCCAAAATTTTACCATTTTAGAATTCATTTATTCACTTAAATTTATTAAAACGGTGAAATTTCAAATTTTGCAGCATTTAGAAAATGCTACGGAAAGTTATGTTTAAAAACAATTCAATTAGCAAAAGACAGCATTTAGATGCTGTAATAGGTTTAGATTTTCAAATAAAACTTTAGTTAAATTTAGCAACTATAGCACTTAGTTCATTTTAGCCATTTAGTTCATTTATATCAAATATCTTTAACTTAAGAAATGATAGCATTTCAGGAATGCTGTCAATTTAAATTCCAAACTTTCATTACAATTTCATAAAAAATTAAAATTTATTTAAATCCATTTTAACTTATAAAAATCATATTTTCTTACTTTAAAAACAATCATTTAAATAACCCTTAATTTATGATTTTACAAAGTGAAAATTTCACAAACAATTATCAAATCGTTAATAATTCACTTATAAAATAAATGTAAAATTTATAATATTTCATTTACTTAACATTTTAATTAACTTTACCATTTCATAATTTTATTTAAATTCCATTTTATTTTCTTAACTTAACTTTTATTTTAAAACACTTTCACATTTTCCAAGTTAAGTTATACTTCAAATTTCAACTTTTAAACATTTATTTATTTAACTATTTTTAAATTATAGAAAAATCAATAACACTTTATAAAATCATTTTAAATTAAAATAAAAATCAAATTATCATAATATTTACATTTTTAACATACTTTATAATTTCAAGAAAATATATATATTAACCACGGGTTTGTATATAAATTTTTCTAACCTAAGTCAAATGATACGGATAATACATCATTTCAATCCGTAATTTACAAAGAAAAATCCGGGTTTTATCATTTCAAACTCGCAATCCCAAGTTAAATGAAATAAATAAAAATTGTTTAGGCTTATCATTTCAGCCCATAACAATTTTTCCCTATTCTAAAGTTCATTCGGGTATGTATCATTTCAACCTATAGTGATTCTATTCTACAGGGAACTTGCAGTGTGATCAACATATATAAAACGAACAGTATACAATATATAACAGTAACAGATGATATGACAGGTAATTAAACAGGTTTAACATCATATAAATAAATCATCACAGACATTTATAACATCATATAAAATTCTACACATTCAATTGTTGTCGTTTCATAATTGCATAAGTATAAATGTCTAGTGAGATTTACTCACCTCTTTTGCTGGAGATGCAAGCTCAAATGACACAACACAAACCAGAACACAATGACAAAGCTATGAACTTGAGTACAGAGCGAGATCCAAGTTATAGATCTTGTGTTACAACCCAAAACAAAACCAAAATAATAGTTAAAAATCAATACGATTGAATTTGAATAACTTTGAAACAAAAAGCAGTTTGAATACGAAACTTTTTGCCTTGCTTTCTCTACTTGTTTGCATGGCCTAGGGGATCAATTAGGTCAGGTTTGTACTTGGTTTGGATCAGGTATGGGTCTGGAAAAGGTAAGGCTACAAGGTAGAACATGATGGAGGAAGTTACAACATAGGGTAAGTGAAGGGTTTCTAGGCTAAAACATGGTTTTTGGCAACCAAAAGGGCTCGGTCATGGGGTTATAGGCTTGGCCAGTCAAGCTCAGGTGTGGATAGAGGTTGGAGTGGTGTGGGAAGGTCTGGAAAAGGTAGTGGTGGCGGCCTATGGTGGTGGCGGTGGTGAAAAATGAAGGGAAGGTTGCATACATGGCTCGGGTAGGCAATAATTGTAGAGTTTTCAATGTTTTTGTGGAGTTTTGCACAAAGGGAGGCCATGGCACTTTCAGGTCAGTGGAGAATGATGGTTTGGCCGTGGATTAAGTGGAGAAAGCGGTGGTGGTGGTCGGTGGAGGAGATGGTGGAGGTAGAGGCCTAGAAACATGTGAAGAGGCAAGGCAAAACATTGAAAAAAATGAGGAAGATTATGAGAAAAGAGGCCATTGCTTACCAAAATTTCAGAAATGGTTTTTGGCCGTGACTTTGCTAAAATGAGAAGCTTTTCTCACGTGAAAAATAATTAAAACTCATGGCTACAGCTGAAGGAAAGAACGGCCAAAGTTAGACAATGAAAAGGCAAGCAAATGAAGAGACTAGCTAATGAAAAGTCATAGTTTAAAAAGCTTTTTGTCTCTTCAATTTTCCATTCTTTTTAATTAAATAAAAACCAATGAAAATTTAGTAAATGAGTTTTAAAACTGAAACAAAGTAAAATAAAATGAAAATAAATAATTAAATATAAAGAAAATAGAAAAAGAATTAAAGAAATTGCTTAAAAATTGGAAACAGGGTTCAAAAATTACAAATAAATCATCACTAGCTTTAGAAAAATATCTACTTCATTTTAAAAATATTTTAAAACAAAAATGTGAAGTAAAATAATTAATTTATATTTTCAAAATGGAATAAATAATTAAATTTAGAGAAATTAGAAAAAGAACTAAAGAAATTGTTTAAAAATTCAAAATAGGACTTAAAAATTGCAAATAGAATATCACTAGATTTAGAAAAATTATAACTTTACTTCTAAACCAAATAAAAGTCAAGTAAAATAAAATAAATGCTGAACAAAATGAAGTGTAAATGAAAATAAAATAAAGTCTTAAGAAAATAGAAAATAAACAAAGAATTTCTTTAATTAAATGAAACTTGAAATTAGAAATTATAAACAGAATACAACTGACATTGGAAAATGTCAATTACACTTTGAAAAAATGTTTTAAAACCAAAATATATACATAACATGTTATTTTACCCAATATACACAAATTAGAACAAGATATGACAAAGAAAAATATTATTTATATAAATTAAAATACACAATTTTGTTAAATAAAACAATTTACACACAATATTGTAAAAAGCATAACTTTCACAATATTAATCCGATTTCAACGAAACGAAAATCCGTATTCTTGAAATTAAATCTATTTTCAATATAAAAGATAAAATTCAAAATTTCAAATATTTAAATTTTAAATTTAAAAGTCAAAGTTTGACCATTTTGACCAAAATCCACTTTTCTGGAAAATATTCTATTTAGTCATGTTTGGAATTCTAATTCACATCAAAATCAAAATTTATATTTAAAATAACAAAAATTATCCATTTAAATAAATAAATAAAGTTTTCAAATCAGGAAATTCAATTTAAAATAATTAAAATATACAATAAAAATAATCACAAAATACAGGGTTGTTACATTAACTATGACGACCCACATTTCGGAAGTTTAAATTAAAAATAATCCACACATTTCCAACTCAAACAATCCGGAACATAGATAATGAATGGAGTTAATTAAGAAAAGTAAGAAAAGAAGAAGAAAACAAACACAGAATCTTGCAGCGGAATGACAAAATATAATAATTAAATAAATAGTTCATGAAGCTGCTTATACTATACATTTGATTATAATTTATACAACATTTATCGGAGTTATATATATACAACAAAAAAAGGAAGCAGAACAACATGATGTAGGGAATAATAATAGTAATAATATACAAAATCTTCATCCTCGTCCTCCAAAAAATGATCTTCAATGCGCTAAAACTCAGGGCTGACCCAAGCGTAATGAAAAGACAAAACACACGAGTTAGGACTAAAATATCCTTATGTGAGTCAAATCAATATCACATATAACAGGAGTGTAATAGCATCAGATATGTTTACGGGGTTTCACGTCTCCTATCCAGTGTATAATGTGTGTGCAATAACTCAAGAGATGTTACGGGATTTTCCATCTCTTAAGGATCCGTCAAAATATTTATATATAGTAGAATACGCTATATATGTAATGTCTAATCAGTAAAATAAATATTTTTCTTAGCATTAAGCTTTGCATTAATCCCCCTTAACGCGTTTTTAAGCATTTGTCGTACAGTTTACATATAACGCCCAAGTAGCACGTCGGGGGATAGGGATGCGCCGTGATACGACAACACTAAACCAAAATCGTAGTGGTCTCGTATAGGTATAAAAGTATGACAAGGCACGTGAGGCAATGCCCAAGGTAGGATACTACCAGTTCGGGTCACAGGGCTGGTGGTAACGCATCGTAACTACGATCACCCACTGCATCCATCCATCCCATATCGAGTCAAAGGGGGGTCATCACAAATCAAGGTGCACCAATCGAAACCAACAACAAGAGTAATAGTATGGACTGAGTCCAAAGAAAATCAAAGAACAGATGTCCGATAGGGGTAGCCAGCCCGCTTGGCCCTGTCAAGCCGTCATGTTTTAGTCATTTTAAATTGGCACAAGTGTCGAGGTCTATCCACCATTATTCTCTTTCTTCAAATCCAGTAAACGACGCCAAATCCAACCACTTCGTTCTGGAGTATCCTCCGCGTACATAGTAGTTAAAGTGGTTCCAATATTGACAGAGAGTATGCCAATAAGAGGCCCCCGTCTCTTTAACAACCAAACTTCGTTTTACACACCGGTTGGTACTTTTACATTTCGAAAACGGTTCATACTTGATATCAAAATATCGTATTCTCTTCAAAATATTTTTCGTTTCAAAAATCCTCATATTTACTCAAAATATGTCAATTCAGTTCAATATGTCAATTTCACTTCAAAGATCGATTCGAATTACAATTTAGGTTATGACTTCATTTTTTAACTTCATTCGCATTTAAATCCATGATTTATATATAAACGATTCCCACTCTGATCAGTTTGAATTTTTAGAAAATAGTTTGAAAATTTTTAAATAGTTTAAAAAGTTAAAATAGTTTGATATAAAATAGTTTTAGTATTGGGAATGATTTATATAGTAAAATAGCTTGGAAAATCAAAATAATTTAAATACTTGAAAAGATATATTTTTAAACAATTTATATTAAAATAATTTATTTGAAAATAGTTTCAAATCAAACTGTCTCTTTCCATTCAACAAATTTGGACCCAAGTCCAAATTCCAATCTACCTGATTCAATTTCAATTATTCCAATTCAAATCATTTTCAATTTCAATTCAATACAAATTGACTCAATTTCGATTTCAATTCGAATTGACTTTGATTCCAATTTCAATTCAAATTGACTTCGATTCCAATTTCAATTCAAATCAGTTTAAAACTTGATTTCAAATTAATTCAATTTTGCTTTCAGTTCCAATTAATTTCAATTTTAATTCCAATTTGAAATAAATTCAATTCAATTCTCAATTTTGAACCATTTCAATTTATATAAATTCGAGTCAATTTCAGAATATCGATTTAAATCATTTAAATCAAATTTAACTTCGACGTTCAATTTAAGGTTCAAATCTTCAAAATAATTCAACTCCGAGCCCAAATTTGAAATATCCATTTAAATTACTTTAACTTAGCAATATTTCAAAGTTCGAATAAAAGTTCAAATATTTTTAAATCAAATCAATTTTCGAAATTCAAATCATATTTCAATTATAACTTCAAATCTCAAATGTCATTTTTAAACAATTTCGTTTAACAAATTTTAATTTCAACATTTTGAGCTCAAGTTCGAAAATAATTCAATTTCCATAAATTTGATTTTTATTTCTTTAAATCAAAATCATTTAAATAATTTCAAATCAAAAATTTTAAAATTATTTAATTTAACCAATCCGGTGTCCGTATATAATTTTCTATCATATGGCCAAGTGATCGGTTATTTCGATTTTAATTTCAAGGATGGATATATATCATTTCAATCCAAAATAATGTCATTGGTATATATCATTACAACCTATTTCTTAATTTATTCGAAATGATTCAATTGACAGTTTTATATACTATCAAATAATTTACAGGGTGATAAAGGATATTTATAAAATAAATAAACAATCAATCATCCAAAATATCAACCAATTGGCATCCATCACAATCAACATCCAAATCAGTCAATAAATCACAACAATTAACTAGTTATTAAATATCAGATTTTTAACTGGCAATTTAATTCCAATTTTACTTTAACTGTCAATTTTAATTTCTAACAACTCAATTCATATGTCAATTAAATTACCAAACAACAGTCAATAAAATTAAATTAATTCATAATATCAATTAAACGAACATCGGGAATATTTTAATACATCATGAGCATTATAAACACTCGCCTTTTACTTGAAATTGAAAATTTCTCAGCTTCAAATAAATACCACTTTGACTTCATACAGTAGACGACGTCGATACGAATCCAATGCAGCTCGTTTCGTCCGAAACGGGCCTCGTACGAAAAAGATATTCAATTATAAACATTAGATAAATTAAAAATTCATTAACAAAATTAATAAAATAAAATAAAAATATCTCACTGCTCCCACTCTCAGCTTGATCACGACTCCAGGCCACTCACGAACCCACGCACGCGACTTCGCGCTCGAGATGCACACCACAAGCCGTCGAACCTAGATCTGAATACACCACCACTTGCACCCATCTCCAAGCCACCGCCACCAGAGGCGCCTTCACCTCCGCCGCTACCGTTTGCCTATGAGAAACCAAAAACCGTGCGATGAACTCGAACAAAATCTGGCGAATCTGAGGCGTAATAGCATGATCCAACCGTCTAAAGCGTAGAGCTCAATGAGATCTTCAACTTTCATGTTGAAGCTGTAACAACCCAAGATTTTTGCAAATATTTTCAAATTAGATTTTATTTCAAAATTTTATTTTTAAAACATTTTAAAAGTGTAGTTGTAATTTTCCAATATTATTTGTATTTTGTTTACAATTTTTAATTCTAGTTTCAATATAGCAAACTATTTTCTTTATTTATATTCCTCAGACTATTTATTTATTTTCATTTCTACATTATTTTGTTTTATCTTTTATTTTATTTATTTGATTTTTGATGGGTTTATTTTGAATAAAAGAAAGTGGAAATTCAAAGAGACAAAGTCTTTTCATTTGCTTGTGAATTTTCCTTTTCTTGTCTTTTCATTGCTTAGCCATTCAAAACTCCTTGGTTTAGCCGTGCATTTCATTTGCTTTTTCATGTGAAAAACTTCCCATCTCATCATCATTCTCGGCCATTCTCATTTCTGAAAAAAAATTGTAAGTTCATGGCTTCCATCTTCTTTATTTTCTTCTTCATTTTGCTTGATTTTGCCTTGATCTCTTCATGCTTTGCTCGGCCCTACCCACCATCACCTCCACCGACCACCACCATCATCTCCTCCTCATCATCCATGGCCTACAACCACCCCTCTCCTCTGTCCAGACCTGGCTGTGACCACCAAGTAGAGCCATCACCACAAAAACTTTGCATAAACTCGAAACATTGCCTAGCCGAGCCTATTTTCCCATCACCCCTTCATGTTTAGCCACGGCCACCACCTCTGGCTCCACCACCAACACATGAAATCACCTCTGGACATCACATCATCCTCTGACCTGACCTGTAGTGGCATGGCCGAGCCCAAACTTGACCATAGGCCGAGCCTAGATGCACCAAAACCCCTTCTTTTGCCTTGTCATTTGACCTTCCCTACCTTGTAACTCCCAAACTCTTCACATCCCCATGTAGCCGTGCCTATGTGATGCCAAACCCGAGCCTTTACCACCAACAAATCATGATGGACGAACTAAATAAACATGTATGGTCGAGCAAAAGTTGAGTTGAGATCAACAATTTTGATTTAAAGCATGGTTAAGCCATTTATTCTTTGTCTATTCAAATTTCCAATTTTGTTTCAAGTTATATTGGTTGAATATATATTTATATTGCTTTGTTTTATTGTTGTATACAAGATTAATATCTTGGCTCTCTCTCCACTTGAATCAAAAGTCGTGCTATCGTGCTTTCTGGAATTTGTTTGTGTGTTTTGATTTGCGAACTCCAGCTTAAAAAGGTGAGTTATTCATGCTTGACAGTCATACTTATAGAATTGTGAAATGATAACAAGTGAATGTGTAGAATTGTTATACCATGTTATACCTGCCAGTGATATGTATTATATGATGTTAAAACCTGTTATGAACCTGTCACATCATCTGCTATGTTATATTCTGTTATATTGTTTATTTTATTCTTTTTCTCACACTACAAGTTCCCTGTAGAATAGAATCACTATGGGTTGAAATGATACATACCCGAACGGACTTTAGAATAGGGAAAAATCGTTATGGGCTGAAATGATAGGCCTGAACCATTTTTATTTATATTTTATTAACTTGGGATTGCGGGTTTGAAATGATAGAACACGGATTTTTCTTTGTAAATTACGGATTGAAATGATATATTATCAGTATCACTTGACCTAGGTTAGAAAATATTATACAGACCCGTGGTTGTTTTATATATTTTTCTGGAAACTTTTAAGTATTTTTAAAATGTAAAAATATGATAATTTGATTTAAATTGAATTTAAAATGATTTAATAAAGGGTTAGTGATTTTTCTATAAGTTAAAAATGTTAAATAGATAAATGATTAAATTGTAATTTGAAATATAACTTAATTTGTGATTTGGTTTAAAATGAAAGTTTAAGTAAAGAAAATAAAATGGAAATTAATTTTTATTTTTGAAATGGTAATTTAAATTTAAGTGTTGAGTTAATTGTTAAAAAAATGCAAAGAATAAGAAAATTGTACACTTGGATTTAATAAGTAAATTATTGAAAAATTTGGATTTAATTATGAAAATTTTACTTTATAAAAATCATAAGTTAAAGGATTTTCAAAAGAACATTTTGAGTGGAAAAATATGATTTTTATAAGTTAAAATGGTTAAAATCGAAGTTTATTTGTTTCTGAAATTTTATTATAAATCTGGAAACTGAATTAGTAGCACTTCAGAAATGCTATCATTTCTAAAATTAACTTAAAATCTGAAGTAAACGATACTGCAGCACTTTGTAAGTGTTGTGGTTGATACAAATGAACTAAAGTCTAATTAACTAAAGGCTACTGCAGCACTTGCTAAGTGCTGTGGTTGCAGAAAGAAAATCTAAAATCTGAAACTAATATAAGGGCTACAGTAGCACTTGATAAGTGCTGCAGCTGGCTGAAATGAGGTTTTCAAATGTAACTGAACTACTATTTTTGAAATGCTGTCTTTGCTGAAATGAATTGTTTCAAATATAACTTACCGCGGCATTTTTCTAAGTGCTGCGAAAGCTGAAATTTTAATGTTTTAAAGTATTTAAGTGAATAAATGAGCTCGGAAAAGGCTAAATTTTTGGGAATTGAGTATTTGATTTAAAGGTATAATGAATTTACTTTTAAATGGTTTAAATGATGTATTTTGATTTGAAATATATACTATTTTTGAAATTTATAACCACGGGTTATAATAACGATTGGTTGTTAAAGAGACCGGGATCAGATATGGGCATACTCTCTGTCGATACCGAAAACCACTTTAACAACTGTGTACGCGGTGGAGATTTCAGAATGAAGTAGGATGGTGGTGACGATCCTATTGAGGTATGAACGTGGACCCGACTCCCGTGAGTTGGCTTAAGGTGGTTAAAACAGGAGCGATCGACGGGCCAATGAGGTAGCACCTCTGATCGGACACACTTCTTCGATACCATTCTATTACTTTGTGATTGATTGGGGTACCCTTTGATTTTGGAGTGTGGCTCGAGGTGGGCGGTAGTGGCTGTTATGCGTTACCACCAGCCCGGAAGCGTAATTGGTATATCTACCCTGGCATTGCCTAGTTGTGTCGTGTCACCTATCCTAGCGCGCCTTGTACGAGTTTGATTTGTGTCGTACCTATGCAGTATCTTCTCGTAGCCTCCCGATCTGGAGGTACGCAGGTACTGTGTGGACTACTGGCACTATTCATGTGTTAAGGTGGAAAATGTAAAGCCTTAACGCTATTTTTAAGTATGTTTATTTTACCATTAGACATTATTATAATAGCGAATATTACTACATAGTAAATAGTTTAACGGATCCTTAGAGGATGGGCGGTCCCAGGCATCCTTTAAGTTACTTGTGCATTTATTACAGTTCACTTGAGTTGGTTTACATTGTATAAGTATGTATGTCCTGACTCGAGTGTTTGTGTTTTATTTTACGCTTGGGTCAGCCTGAGTATTCACAGCTTTGGACTTCACTTTCTGGAGCTAGGAATCGCTGGAGATTCTGCTTATCTAGTTATTTATCTATTTCAGTTTCAGTTGTTCTATTTCAGCTCTTGTATTAGTGGACTTATATGTATTTGGGATTTCTATTGTATGTGTTTTCAGACTGATATTATGTATTTGTTTTGAGACTTTGTTATAGTAGCTTCATGAACTACTGTGGTATTTTATCTTCCGCTGCGAGTTATTCTGATATTTCTGTGTCTGTGATTCTGTGATTGATTTTATTTGCTCCAAATTTTATTACAATCTGTTATTTTGAATTATTCAAGTCTGACATGTGTGGATTATTGTCGATTTGAATGGTCCAAAATAGTTGGTCGTTACAGTTGGTATCGGAGCTTTGGTTTTTTTTGGCAAACCTTAGCCTGCGGAGCAAAAAACTCATTAGAGATAGGGTAGAAATACCCTAGAATGAGTGAAATCAACCTCAGAATCATTTTTTTGTGAGAGAACGTATTTTCAAAGTATAAAATGATTTTAAAATGGTTTTTCAAAGATTATTTTGATATAAATTTTTCTTGTTTTAAAAGCAATTTTCTAAACGTCCTTCCTTTCGTATCTACCTTGTTAGTATTTTCTTTCTTTAGGATATTCATCCAAGTGAATTTATCTTGTCTTATCTTATCTTTGTCTTCTCTTTACCTTTGTCCTAAAATTCATTCTTGATTTTTCAGGATGAATCGTGGAAATGCCAGAGGTAGGGGTCGTGGTATTGCCCCAACTCCTCATCCTACTGCACTTGTTAGGTTTACTATTCTCTGTAAGGAATTCTCTCAGCTTGGTGGAACCAAGTTTACCGGTTCAGAGAGCATTAATGAAGCCCAGCAATGGTTATGGAGTTTAGAGAGGATCTTTACCGATCTCGAGATTACTGATGCCCAAAAGCGTCGGTAAGCAGCTTGGCAGCTGCAAGAGTCAGCCTTGGATTGGTGGGAGTCTGTTACAGCTCACACTAACGAGGGTGATATTTCGTGGGAGCAGTTTAGGTATCCTTTGTGTTATCTTGAATTTTGTTCCCATATTCTCCTTTCTTTTGAATCTATCTTAAGTTTTGTTTCTGTATCTTCTTTCAGGGAGGCTTTTGTGGCAAAATGGATGCTAGAAGCCGGTAAATCTCAGCTTTATCGTGATTTCATGGATCTCAAGCAGGGTACCATGTCCTTTTCTGAATATGAGCAGAAGTTCAATGAACTTTCCAAGTTTGGTCCTGGCCTTATAGACACCCAGCTTAAGAAGAATGAGAAGTTCATAGCTAGAGCTTGCCCAGAGTTCTATGATCGTCTCATTTCTCATGTTCATGGCACTTTTACCGAGCTTATGGATATGGCTATTCGATATGAGAATCCTACTTCTAAGGGTCCCGCTGTTATTGGTGCCCCTTCATCTTAGTCTTCCTCTGCTAACTCTAAGAAGAGAAAGCCCAATTTCCATCAACAGAAGAAGAATTGGCTCAAGAATCCAGAATTGGGATCTTCATCATCTTCTCCTTCTTAGAGGCAGCCTGTTGACCTTTCTACCATCACCTGCTTCAAATGTGATCAGAAGGGACACTATGCCAATAGTTGTCCTACTTTAGTTAGTGCTGTTGTTCCTCCTCCTGCTCAGTTGAATAGGCGTGATCTCTGTCATGTCTGTTTGCAACCTGGTCATTTCAAGAATGATTGTCCTTTGTATCAGAAGGGCAAGCCTTCTGGTATATTTGCTATCACCTCTGCATCTTCTCCTGCGCCTGCTCCTGCTCCTAGTGATGACCAGGGTACTCTTCAGGGCACCTTTTCTTTATTTCATCATCATGTTCATGTTTTATTTGATACTGGAGCTTCCCATAGTTTTATTTCTGTTGATTTGTGTGATAAGTTTGAGCATTTACTTTCTCCTGAGTATGCTTCTGTTCCTTTATGTGTTTCAAATCCTATTGGGGGTCCCACAAATCTTAATAGGATTTGTAAGCATGTGAAACTCTTCCATTCTGGTTATCGGTTTTCTGGAGATTTCTATGTTCTGGGTTTTGATGCTTTTGATTTATTTCTTGGTGAGGATTGGTTAAGGAATCATGATGCCCGTATCTCTTGCAAATCCCCAATTGTGTCTCTTGTGGGAGATAAGGGTGATCCTTTGATTATTCAGTGCCACATGCCTCAGGATTTTGCTGGCAATTTTATTTATTCTCTGGATTCTTCTCCTGGTGATCTTCATTCGACCCGTGTGGTCAGATTCTATCCCGATGTATTTGGTGAAGTCACCGCTTTACCTCCTAAGCGGGAAATTGATTTCCATATTGATCTTATTCCTGGAGCTCGACCTGTAGTTCTTCCTCCTAGAAGAATGGCACCCCGCGAGAAGGTTGAGTTGGGAAAGAAAATTGAGGACTTTTTCTCCAAAGGTCTGATCAGACCTAGCTATTCATAATGGGGAGCAGCGGTGGTTTTCATCACTAAGTCCGATGGTTCTTTGAGGATGTGTGTTGATTATAGGGAGCTGAACAAGCTCACTATGAAAAACAGATATCCTATGCCTCGCATCAATGATATGTTTGATCAGCTTTATGGTGCTACTGTTTTCTCTCAGCTTGATCTTGCCATAGGTTTCCACCAGCTCAGAGTTGCTGAGGAAAGTATTCCCAAGACTGCTTTTCGTACTGAGAATGGGTTTTTTGAATGGTTAGTCATGCCTTTTGGTTTGACTAATGCTCCTGCCTTCTTTGTTGATTTGATGAATCGTGGTTTTCCTGACGTGCTTAATAAATTTGTTCTAGTCTTTGTTGATGATATCCTTGTCTTCTCTAAGTCCAAGAAAGGGCATGAGTCACATTTGAAATCTGTTCTCGAGACTCTTAGAAATCATCAGTTGAAGGATAAATTTTCGAAATGCCATTTCTGGAAGGATGAAGTCTGATTCCTTGGACATATTGTTTCTGGTAATGGAGTTTCTGTTGATCCAGTCAAGATCGCTGTGATCAATGATTGGGAAACTCCTAAGACTCCATCTGATATTCGTAGTTTTCTGGGCCTTGCCGGTTACTACCGGAGATTCATTGATAATTTTGCTCGGATTTCTACACCTCTCACTGCTTTGACTTGTAAGAATTCCAAATTTATCTGGGATAAGAAGTGTGAAGCTGCATTCGATGAGTTAAAGAGCAAGCTTACTTCCACACCAGTTCTTACCATTCCGAATGGAAGTGAGGGATTGACGGTATACACTGATGCTAGTCGTGAGAGATTGGGTGCTGTTCTCATGTAGGATGAGTTGCTTGCTGTTGTCTTTGCTTTGAAGCTTTGGAGGCATCATCTTCTGGGAACTAAGTTTGAGCTTTTCACCGATCATCAGTCTTTGAGATATATCTTCACCCAGAAGGATTTGAATCAGAGGCAAGTTTGTTGGCTTGAGTTTCTGGCTTCTTACGACCTCGATATTAGCTATATTCCCGGTAAAGCTAATGTTGTGGCCGATGCTCTGAGTCGGAAGAAGGCTTTGTTGTGTCATCTTGTTGTTTCTTCTTCCCCTCTTTTGGACCGGATCATAGCTAAGCAAGATGAGGATAGGATGCTTAGATTGATTAAGGAGAGTGTTCGTAGCAGAGTTGGTGGTAGTAGTCATGGTAGTAGTGGAGCTCAGATCGATGATAGAGGGATTTTGAGGATTAATGGTAGGATTTGTGTCCCGAATGTTGATGGATTGAGGCAAGAGTTACTTCAGGAGAATCATCGATCCAGACTTTCTATTCATCCTGGTGCGACGAAGATGTATCAGGATATGAAGAGGCTTTATTGGTGGAAGGGGATGAAGCGAGATATCTCTATCTTTGTTAGTAGGTGTGCTACTTGTCAGCATGTCAAGGCCGATCATCAGAAGACCCCTGGTTTATTGCAGCCCCTTGAGATTCCTAATTGGAAGTGGGAACAGGTTTCTATGGATTTCATTGACGGATTACCAAGGACTAGCAGGGGTAATGAGAGTATCTGGGTTATTGTGGATAGACTGACCAAGTCCGCTCATTTCATTTCGGTCAAGTCTACATGTTCTTCTTCTAGCTTGTTTGAGATCTACATGAGGGAGATTGTTCGTCTCCATGGTGTTCCTCTCAGTATT
Source organism: Allium fistulosum (assembly GCA_030737815.1). Taxonomy (NCBI): domain Eukaryota; kingdom Viridiplantae; phylum Streptophyta; class Magnoliopsida; order Asparagales; family Amaryllidaceae; genus Allium; species Allium fistulosum. The sequence goes on from CM060902.1 coordinate 1,128,525,987, forward strand.
GTTTGTGATCGTGATCCTATCTTTACTAGTCAGTTTTGGAAAGCTTATCAGGAATCTTTGGGTACTCATATGAATCTGAGCACTGCTTATCATCCACAGACCGACGGTCAAACGGAAAGAGTGAATCAGATTCTCGAAGATCTTGTTCGTGCTTGTGTGCTTGATTATGGAGGATCTTAGGAAGATCATCTCCATCTTGTTGAATTCACCTATAATAATAGTTATCAGGTATAATCTAATCTTCTGTTTTAAGCTTATCTAAATCCATTATCTATCTCATTCTATCTTTGAATTCAGGCCAGTATTAAAATGTCTCTGTTTGCTGCTCTTTACGGACGACCTTGTAGATCTCCATCTTGCTAGATTGAATCCGGTAATCGTTTGGTTCTTGGTCCTGATATGATTTTAGAGGCTTCTGAGAGAGTCGAGGAGATTAAGAGGAAGTTGAGGGTTGCGCAAGATTGGTAGAAGAAGTACGCTGATAGGCGTAGGCGGAGTTTAGAGTTTGCTGTTGGTGATCATGTTTTCCTTAAGGTCTCTCCCTTAAGGAATGTCATTCGCTTTGGTCATAGAGGGAAGCTTTCTCCTAGGTTCATTGGTCCTTTCCGCATTGTGAAAAGAGTTGGTTCTTTGGCTTATCGTCTGGATTTGCCCGAGAAGCTTTCTAGAGTGCATGATGTATTCCACGTCTTGCATCTTCGCCGATATCTTCATGGCCCATCTCTTATTGTTCAGCCTTCTGCTCTTGATAGTTTGGATATTGAGCCTAATCTGACTGTCGAGAGGAAGCCACTTCGTATTGTCGACAGAGGTACGAAGCAGCTAAGAAGAAAATCTGTTAGTCTGGTCAAAGTACAGTGGAGTACTGATGATCGAGATTGTACCTGGGAGACGGAGGAGAGCATTCGTGCTTCGAATCCGGAATTGTTTGTTTCAGGTACTATTTGCTTTTCTATCTTGTTTTCCTTGTTTTCCTTGTTTCGTTCTTTTCGAGGACAAAAAGGTTTGAGTGGAGGAGAGTGTAACAACCCAAGATTTTTGCAAATATTTTTAAATTAGATTTTATTTCAAAATTTTATTTTTAAAACATTTTAAAAGTGTAGTTGTAATTTTCCAATATTAGTTGTATTTTGTTTACAATTTTTAATTCTAGTTTCAATATAGCAAACTATTTTCTTTATTTATTTTCCTAAGACTATTTATTTATTTTCATTTCTACATTATTTTGTTTTATCTTTTATTTTATTTATTTGATTTTCGATTGGTTAATTTTGAATAAAAGAAAGTGGAAATTCAAAGAGACAAAGTCTTTTCATTTGCTTGTGACTTTTCCTTTTCTTGTCTTTTCATTTCTTAGCCGTTCAAAACTCCTTGGTTTAGCCGTGCATTTCATTTGCTTTTTCACGTGAAAAACTTCCCATCTCATCATCATTCTCGGCCATTCTCATTTCTGAAAAAAAAATTGTAAGTTCATGGCTTCCATCTTCTTTATTTTCTTCTTTATTTTGCTTGATTTTGCCTTGATCTCTTCATGCTTTGCTCGGCCCTACCCACCATCACCTCCACCGACCACCGCCATCATCTCCTCCTCATCATCCATGGCCTACAACCACCCATCTCCTTTGTCCAGACCTGGCCGTGACCACCAAGTGGAGCCATCACCACAAAAACTTTGCATAAACTCGAAACATTGCCTAGCCGAGCCTATTTTCCCATCACCCCTTCATGTTTAGCCACCGCCACCACCTCTGGCTCCACCACCAACACATGAAATCACCTCTGGACATCACATCAGCCTCTGACCTGACCTATAGTGGCATGGCCGAGCCCAAACTTGACCATATGCCGAGCCTAGATGCACCAAAACCCCTTCTTTTGCCTTGTCCTTTGACCTTCCCTACCTTGTAACTCCTAAACTCTTCACATCCCCATGTAGTCGTGCCTATGTGATGCCAAACCCGAGCCTTTACCACCAACAAATCATGATGGCCGAACCAAATAAACATGTATGGTCGAGAAAAAGTTGAGTTGAGATCAACAATTTGATTTAAAGCATGGTTAAACCATTTATTCTTTGTGTATTCAAATTTCCAATTTTGTTCAAGTTATATTGGTTGAATATATATTTATATTGCTTTGTTTTATTATTGTATACAAGATTAATATCTTGGCTCTCTCTCCACTTGAATCAAAAGTCGTGCTATCGTGCTTTTTGGAATTTGTTTGTGTGTTTAGATTTGCGAACTCCAGCTTAAAAAGGTGAGTTATTCACGCTTGACAATCATACTTATAGAATTGTGAAACGATAACAAGTGAATGTGTAGAATTGTTATACCATGTTATACCTGCCTGTGATATGTATTATATGATGTTAAAACCTGTTATAAACCTGTCACATCATCTGCTATGTTATATTCTGTTATATTGTTTATTTTATTCTGTTTCTCACACTGCAAGTTCCCTATAGAATAGAATCATTATGGGTTGAAATGATACATACCCGAATGGACTTTAGAATAGGGAAAATTCGTTATGGGCTGAAATGATAGGCCTGAACGATTTTTATTTATATTTTATTAACTTGGGATTGCGGGTTTGAAATGATAGAACCCGGATTTTTCTTTGTAAATTACGGATTGAAATGATATAGTATCTGTATCACTTGACCTAGGTTAGAAAATATTATACAGACCCGTGGTTGTTTTATATATTTTTCTGGAAAATTTTAAGTATTTTTAAAATGTAAAAATATGATAATTTGATTTAAATTGATTTTAAAATGATTTAATAAAGGGTTAGTGATTTTTCTATAAGTTAAAAATGTTAAATAGATAAATGATTAAATTGTAATTTGAAATATAAATTAATTTGGAAATTTGTGATTTGGTTTAAAATGAAAGTTTAAGTAAAGAAAATAAAATGGAAATTAAGTTTTATTTTTGAAATGGTAATTTAAATTTAAGTGTTGAGTTAATTGTTAAAAAATGCAAAGAATAAGAAAATTGTATACTTGGATTTAATAAGTAAATTATTGAAAAATTTGGATTTAATTATGAAAATTTTACTTTATAAAAATCATAAGTTAAAGGATTTTCAAATGAACATTTTGAGTGGAAAAATATGATTTTATAAGTTAAAATGGTTAAAATCGAAGTTTATTTGTTTATGCATTTTATTATAAATCTAGAAATTGAATTAGTAGCACTTCAGAAATGTTATCATTTCTGAAATTAACTTAAAATCTAAAGTAAAGGATACTGCAGCACTTTGTAAGTGCTGTGGTTGATGCAAATGAACTAAAGGCTAATTAACTAAAGGCTACTACAGCACTTGGTAAGTGCTGTGGTTGCAGAAAGAAAATCTAAAATCTAAAACTAATAAAAGGGCTATAGTAGCACTTAATAAGTGCTGCAGTTGGCTGAAATGAGGTTTGCAAATGTAACTGAACTACTACAGCAGTTTTTAAATGCTGTCTTTGCTGAAATGAATTGTTTCAAATATAACTTACCGCAGCATTTTTCTAAGTGCTGCGAAAGCTGAAATTTTAATGTTTTAAAGTATTTAAGTGAATAAATGAGCTCGGAAAAGGCTAAATTTTTGGGAATTGAGTATTTGATTTAAAGGTATAATGACTTTACTTTTAAATGGTTTAAATGATGTATTTTGATATGAAATATAAACTATTTTTGAAATTTATAACCACGGGTTATAATAACGATTGGTTGTTAAAGAGACCGGGATCGGATATGGGCATACTCTCTATCGATACCGAAAACCACTTTAACAACTGTGTACGCGGTGGAGATTCCAGAATGAAGTAGGATGGTGGCGATGATCCTATTGAGGTATGAACATGGACCCGACTCCCGTGAGTTGGCTTAAGGTGGCTAAAACAGGAGCGATCGACGGGCCAATGAGGTAGCACCTCTGATCGGACACACTTCTTCGATACCATTCTATTACTTTGTGATTGATTGGGGTACCCTTTGATTTTGGAGTGTGGCTCGAGGTGGGCGGTAGTGGCTGCTATGCGTTACCACCAGCCCGGAAGCGTAATTGGTATATCTACCCTGGCATTGCCTAGTTGTGCCCTGTCACCTACCCTAGCGCTCCTTGTACAAGTTTGATTTGTGTAGTACCTATGCAGTATCTTCTCGTAGCCTCCCGATCTAGAGGTACGCAGGTACTGTGTAGACTACTAGCACTATTTATGTGTTAAGGTGGAAAATGTAAAGCCTTAACGCTATTTTTAAGTATGTTTATTTTACCATTAGACATTATTATAATAGCGAATATTACTACATTTTTTGAGCGACACGGTTGTGTAGCGTGGAACTACACAGCCGATTAAATATCATATAAATAAATAAGTAGTGCGATCAACAAGCCTGATCGCTGGCCAAAATGTAGTAAGAAACCGCAAGCTAGTCGATGAGAGACAGAGTTTTATATACAAAATACATATTGTGAACAACAGAATAGAAAAAAGACTAGAGCTATATAGAAGTTAGTGGTGCCCTCAATGCCTGCCAGGAGGAATTGCTGAAGTGCTGCCCGAGGATTCGGCTGGTGGAGAGCTGGGGTATGGTAATCTCAGTCTGAATGGTGCGGAGAAGCTTCGACCTGAAATAGATGAGAAATAGTGAATAATACATCTACAAGTTCCTTCGAAGTTGGATGTGGGCTTGCAGAATACACGTGCATTACGCTCGGCCCAGATGCACCAACTGAAAATAGCTACAATTAGATCAAAGTGATAGTTGGGGGGGTTGTTCTGCCAGTGGTCGAAAAATGAGTTGAATGTGGGGATATGTCCAAGAATGTGAACCGTCGAAGCCGCCCAGACCCTGACAGCAAAATCGCATTCAAAGAATAGATGTTGTAAACTTTCTGGAGTGGTAGAGCATAAGGCACAGTTGGGGTCGACGACGATGTTATGGCGAAGGAGCCTGTCTCTTGTGTTGATTCGCTCGTGAATAAGGCACCATTGCAGGAAAGCGAAGCGGGGCTGGATCCTGCACTTCCAAAGTCTAAGGGAAGGTGAAGAGACGTCCGGGGTTGTTTAGGTGAGCATAGCAGGAGGCAACGGAGAAGCCGGTTGATGGGTTGGGGGCCCAGGTGAAAGAGTCTGGCCGGGGGTTTAGATGGATGTTACGGAGAATAGAGGTGACAAGGTGAAGCTCGGAGAGGGTGGTGAGGTCAAAGTAGGAGGTAGGAAGAAGCTGATCGGGGCCCGAAATAGAAATGTCAAGGGTGGAGGCGAAGAGGTTGGTTGTATGAGCGAAGAGGTTGGGGAGGGTGGAGGAGAGGGGAAGCTGTTTGTGCCATGTATCTAACCAGAAGAGGCAATTAGCCCCATTTCCCAGGTTGACGTGGAAGAGCCGTTTGACACGTGGTAGGGTAGATACGACCCCAGACCAAAAAGGGGATGGTTTGATTCCGGTGGAGGCATGGAGGACAAGGTGAGGGTTTGAGTGATAGTGGAGAGAGGTAATCCAAGATTTCCAAAGGAAGGAGCCAGGGGTAAGGAACCGCCAGAGCCATTTGGAGAGGAGCGCGATGTTGAAGTCATGGAGATTAACGATTCTAAGGCCGCCGTTTTTCGGGGGGAGGCAGGCGGTCTGCCAGTTTACGAGTCTCTTTATATTACTACCATTCCAAAGAAAGGAGCTTCTGATCGCGTCAATTTTCTTGATTACCCAGGATGGGAGTTTGTACAGTGACATCCAATATGTGGGAATCGCTGATAGAACGGATTTAACAAGGACAAGACGCCCTGCTGAGGACAAGGAGTGAGCTTTCCATGAAAGGAGTCTGTTTTCGATTTTGGCGATGAGAGGGAACCAATCTGATCTATGTAGTTTGGTTGGACAGATTGGGACTCCGAGGTAGGAGATGGGGAAGTGAGCGATCTTGCAGTTGAGCAGGCTGGAACAGATTTGCCCGAGATGGTCAGCGCCTCCGAGCATGATGATGGAGCTTTTGTTGAACTTGATGGACAGGCCGGATATGAGTTCGAATGAATATAGAGCTACTTTGAGGCAATGGATGTGGTTGAGCATGGGTGATGCGAATAGAATGGTGTCGTCAGCGAATTGAAGGTTGGAAATGACTAGGTTAGAATTGGGGAGATTGATGCCCTGAAAGATCTTATTCGAAATTGCTAACTTGATCATGCGGTTGAACACATCGGCTACCAGAACGAAAAGCAAGGGAGAAAGTGGGTCTCCTTGTCGCAGACCACGGGCTGATTTGATTAGACCCCCCGAGACCCCATTAATGACTATCGAGGACATGCTTGAGTTGAGAATAGAGTATATCCAGTTGCACCATTTTGTGGGGAAGCCTCTGTGTTCCATTAGCTCCAGGATGAATTGCCAGTTAACTGAGTCAAAAGCTTTTGAGTAGTCTAGTTTGAGAAGCATTCCTGGTGTTGAAGTAGAGTGGCAGAAGGATATGACCTCCTGGGTCATTGCTACGCAGTCCATGATGTTACGGCCCTAGATGAATGCGGATTGCTCAATTCCAATTAGAGGGGCTATGAAGGCTTGAAGGCGGTTGGCCAGGACTTTGGTTATGATCTTAAAGGTTGTGTTAAGGAGACTAATGGGACGAAAGGACTGGAGGGAGGTGGCGCCGGAGGATTTTGGGAGTAGGATGATATTAGCGTAGTTGATGCGGGCCACGGATGATGGGTCGGCATGAAATTCGGAGCACATTTCGATGATGTCGAATTTTACTGTATCCCAGTAGTGTTTGAAGAATAGGGGCCCGAAGCCATCTGGGTCAGGAGCCTTGTCATCGGACATGCTTTTAAACGCTGCCCAAATTTCTGTTTCAGTGAAGGGATGGTCAATGGGGATGGGGTGATTCTCCGGGTAGAGCAGATTCCAATCAATTGGGGGAAGAGGGGGGTGATGGGTGCCTAGAATAGTTCGATAATAGTCAGTGAAGAGTTTAAGGATGACTGACTGATCAGAGGTGGTGTTGTTGTCTTGGGTGATTTCGGGAATAAAAGTTGATCTACGTCTGCCATTGGCGAGACGGTGGAAGTAAGCAGTGTTCTTATCGCCATCTTCAATCCATTTCGCTTTGGAGCGTTGTTTCCAACCTATTTCTTCTTGAAGTGACAATCTGTCTAGGTCAGCTTCCAGTTCTCTCAGATGAGATCTGTCTAATTCGGAGAGAGGAGAGGATTCTTCCAGGATATTTAGGTCCAGAATCTCATCTTGGATAGCGGAGATGCGCGAACGAATGGAGCCCCAAACTGATTTGGCCCAAGGTTTGATGATTTTTCGAAGGGAACGGAGCTTGGAGACGACTCTGACAGTGGCTGATTGGATGGGGGAAGGCTAAGACCAGATTTCTTTGATGAAATTATCAAATGATGGCTCGAGGAGCCAGAGGCGTTCAAACCGGAAGGGTCTGCTGTGACAAGTGAGGGATCCCGTGTCTAGGAGGAGCGGGCAGTGATCGGAGATAACTGTGGCTAGACCCGAGACAATGGAGAGGGGGTGCAAATCCTCCCAGGCCGGGTTGAAGAGGTAGCGGTCTAATTTAGCTAGTGAGGGATCTGATCTGCGATTGGACCAGGTGTAAAGGCGGTTGCTGATGGGAAGGTCAAATAAGGAAGCAAAGATTGATAAACTGGTTGAAGGCTTCAGAGTCTTGGGATAGATTGCCAGAGTTCCTTTCAGTTGGGGATTTGGTGGTATTGAAATCTCCTCCGACAATCCAAGGGCCATTGATATGAGCAGAGAAGGTGAGACAGTTCGTCCAGAGTTCGTTTCGATCTCGAGGGTTTTGTGGGCCATAGATATTGGAGAAGAAGAAGATTGTTCCAGTTTGTAAGTGGCGAAGGGCTACATGTAAGGCTGAAGTGTGATAGAAGGTTTGGCAGTGGGACCACACGGATTCATTCCAGGCTGTCATTATACCGCCACTCGAACCGACAACATTTATGTGGGCCCATCCCGTTAGGAATGGCCCACCGATTTGTCTGAGCATGTTGGGGTTTGGGTCTGACAGTTTGGTTTCTTGCAAGAAAAGGATGTCTACTTTATATGGGGATATGACAAGGCTAACAGAATGTCTTTTGTTGGGGTCCCCCAACCCCCGTGTGATATTAGCTTCATTGGGAGAATGATAAGCGCTCCGATTCTAGTGCCTGCATGGACGAGTAATGCTCTCCATGCAAGTTTACTCCCATGCAACGTGCCATTTTCTTATTTAAGCTTTTATTATGAGAAGAAAAGACAACATGATTAAAAAAACTACCAGGATGAGATGCTGCTCTGTCCAGTCTGGAGCTACGGCGCACAGCTGTTGGGGTGATTGGCTGGGACCACTGAGTAGCCGCTGGAGTGGTTGGATGAGGCTCTTTACCCGTCCTCGGGAGGGCCGCTTGGCTGAATTCTTCTGGGCTAGGGACGGGGAATTGATGAGCGGGAGAGGGAGGGTCAGCTTGGGGGGTGGAATTATGGATCAGCACCGGGAGAGATTGGGTATTAGTTTGAGGGATAGGAATAGGGTGAGGATTGGGAGGGGCAACGGAAGCTGGGGGGTTGGGATCTGCTGGAAGAGCGGGGATGAGAGGTCTAGGTCAGAGAAAGGGTCCCACCTGTGTTCTTGGGCTGGCCATGGGTCCCAGCCCCTTGGACCCACTACTTCGAATGATTGATCATAAGTTTGGCCAGGCACCGGTGGGGAGCCGGAGTAGATTGGGGAGTAGTTCATGACGTCGAATCTGTCTTCTGATTCTAAATTCTCGATCATGATGTGTTGCTCAAAAAGGGGGAAGTGTCTTTCGTAGTCAAATCCCAGTAGATGGTTTTCCGGGCGCCTGTTAGGGTGCTCGTGCTCCCATCTTTCTATGCGCAGGAGGTATTCTGTGTTGTTGAGGACGGAGACAAAGGATGATGGGGAAGTGATGCCACTGTAGAACTGAATTTGAATGTATAAAAAACGGTGGTCTAGTTCAGCCCATTCGCAGTCGTCCTGGGCCAGGAACCTACCCACTGGCTTAACTGCTTCGGTGATGGCTTCTGTGTTGAAGCGAAGGAGCTCTGGGAAGCCTGAGATTCGCGCCCATGAAGGTGGGTCTAGAGATGGCGCCGGGCGGTCGAGCTCAGACTAGGGTTGGAATTGCACGGTTCCTCCGACCGTAGAGATGGTCGATCTCTGGAGAATTTGGTCTCTGATTAAGAAAGTGGGGCAGTAAAAGATGAAGCTGTCTTCAGACTGAAGCCAAAGTGGCCATTCTCTGTGTTGGAATGTGGAGGATAGGGCATGGTGTAGAGAGTCAATGGACCATGTGCCGGAGATAATGTTTGCGATGAGGAGCAGTGATGTGTCCGCCATTGAGAAAGTTTTAGGGCTCAGGGGTGTGTTATGATGATGCTTTGGGGATTGGAATGGATTATGTGGATCAACAGGGGATATGACTTGCATTGGAGAGCTGAAAGGTTTCGTATGAGCTGGGTGGGGATGTGACGTTGGGACCCATCGGGTAGAGGGGAGTTTGTCTTTAGTGGAAGAGGAGGGGACTTTACTCGTTTTACGAGCCAGAGACTGATTAGGGGTTTTATCGGGACAGTGCGTTTGAGGATGCCCAAAAAATCTGCACTTATAGCATATCTTTGCATCCCTACAAACTTGCGCCACGTGTCTAAGGCCAGCACAACGAAGGCAACGGTTTTCCTTCTTTAGAAATTCCACCGTTTGGCGAACATTTCTGAAAAGAGGCAGGGGGTGGCGCCGCTTGGCCGGAGGATTGGGCAGGAGGGGGGAACGAGGTGCAGAACCCACTACCTGGGCATAGGTCATGGGGGCGGGAATCTCGATACAGAGGGGCTGGTTGGGTCCGGATGGGGGTGGTGGGGCTCGGGGTGTGGTCGCATGCTTTAAGTTACTTGTGCATTTATTACAGTTCACTTGAGTTGGTTTACATTGTTGAAAACCGAGACAATGGCCAAAGTTACTTGTGAAATTAGAGGATGGGCGGTCCCAAGCATCCTTTAAGTTACTTGTGCATTTATTACAGTTCACTTGAGTTGGTTTACATTGTATAAGTATGTATGTCCTGACTCGAGTGTTTGTGTTTTATTTTACGCTCGGGTCAGCCTGAGTATTCACAGCTTTGGACTTCACTTTCTGGAGCTAGGAATCGCTGGAGATTCTGCTTATCTAGTTATTTATCTATTTCAGTTTCAGTTATTCTATTTCAGCTCTTGTATTAGTGGACTTCTATGTATTTGGGATTTCTATTGTATGTGTTTTCAGACTGATATTATGTATTTGTTTTGAGACTTTGTTATAGTAGCTTCATGAACTACTGTGGTATTTTATCTTCCGCTGCGAGTTATTCTGATATTTCTGTGTCTGTCACTACACCAAAACAGGTGATTCCCAACGAGTATAACTGTCGCAAACAGTTTCAGCAACGCTTATTAGCGTCGTTGTAGGGGCGTCGCAATTTATTGCCAATGCTTATAAGCGTTGGCGAGTTTAGTTTCCCAACGCTTATAAGCGTTGGAAGGTTGTATCCGCCAACGCTTATAAACGTTGGTATGTATTATTTAGCAACGCTTATAAACGTTGGCAAATTAACCATCCAACATTGTTTAATTTTCTATGCTGACGCTTATAAGCGTTGGTAAATTTTAATTGCCAACGCTTATAACGCTGAAATATTTTCATTCTCAATATTGTCAATTATTTTAACATTAATAAACAATTAATAACTAACATGATATGCATTATTATACTACATTCAATAGGAACCCAAAATTTACAATATTAATGATCAAATAACAACATATATTTCATAGTCAACTATTTCATAACAATGTCAACTACTTCATAACAAGTACAATACATAATTTCATACAACACACATTGCAACTCTAAACTTCTTCCTTAATCACTCCCCATGTTGCACAAGTCACCCACCAAAACAGTCACTTTCATAGCAGCCTGCACAATCCGACTCTATTGCTCCTCCTGCCTCACATTTTACTGCCCACAGTTCATATCTTTACAGTCACTTCCCTCTCCTCACAACAGCATGACCACCACTCAAAATTGCCATCACACTTCATACTGCCTTGTAATCCTCAGACCAAATATTTCATACTGTTGTCTGCAAAATCCCAAAACAAAATTTCATTTCTTCAACATACCATCCCCGGTGCATCACCTCCCAGTGCATCTACCAACAAACATACTTTCCTTCAACATACTTGCTTGTCAGTCAAACATACTTGCCTGTCATACTCCATAACAACAGTTACCACTCCCTCTGAACCACCTTCCTGACCACCCTTCACCATCCTACAAATTCTTGCTCACTGCAACCTTTTAACCAAAATCGACAGCCAAAATGCTTCAACCATCAATCATTCTTGCAGCATACCACTGCATCACTGTATCACTGCAACCACGCGATCTACAAATCCAAGCCACAACTCGACATCCTTCTACAACACATCGTCTCCGAAAAGCACACTACTGCCTTACAGCCTCCAACCCGAACAACCTTCACTGCATACAAACCCTCTTCCTCTTGCTCCACATCACTGCATAACATACCCTTCCACTCAACCTACTTAACAACCCCTGTCCCCAACTGTTCCTCACTGCCATTCATCTCACTCTTCAACTCTTATTCATCAAAAATAGCCACCAGTGCACATCATTCCCTTCTAATTACTGCACATGTACCCACCAAACCAAATTCACTAACCAACAGCCTCACCACTGACCTACTTGCAAACTAACAGCCTCGACCAAGCTCCTGCACACCACTTCACAGATAAACGCCATTGCCACCACCTGCTTCACTCTTCTTCTCAAAGCTGCATTCTCAACCATACAACCAGCAAGCATCTCCTCTACCAAACTCACAACTGCTTTCACAAACACAACATCGAACCTGAACATACCATACATTCATTCAACCCAATCATAATTTTAATTTTGATGTAGAATATATTGAAGATGTCCAATTATAATTTTTAACTCAAGACTAGCCCTGAGTTAATGGGTCAGTGGAACCAGCTTGCATGCACATGCACAGGTACTAAACACGTCTAAAAGAAAAACAATGTGGGTCAGTGGAACCGGGTTACATGCACATGCACAAGTACCAAACGCATTTAAAAGAAAAACAATCTCCATGTGATTTATATTGAAATTACTAAACTTAAATTTGAAATGCTTACTTGGTTTTGAGTGGATAATAGGACATTAAGAAGTTCCGTGTTAGCTACCACAGTTAAAGGAGGCATCTGACTCATGATGCCAAGTGTACAACACATGCTGCACAAATTGGAAAAAATAAACATTACTATAAAAAGGAAAATTTCATTCTTGAGTGTAAACAAAAAATGAATCGCCTAATACTTAGTTTGAATGGCTGAAATATTATTGCACGCGTGATGTAGCAGCTCAATGTTTTCTTTTACCTATATAATGAAATCACGTTAGAGAATATCCAGAAACCATGATTTTTGTTTAATAGTTTTTGAGTAGGATGACTTAGATCAAAATTTCCACACTAATAAAACACTTCTACGTTATATTTAACAGTTAGTCCTTCAGTAATACGCTATTGCTTTATGATAAAATGAAGAAAAAAAAGGTAAGGATGTAACCGGTGCACGATTTCACATATTAGCTTCCTTCTTGGTCCAATAGGAGCAAAACCCATGTCCTTAAGGGCGCTCATACTGATAACATTCGCCAACTGATACACCCCAACCTTTTTCCTTTCTAAAACATGAATGAACCGTTGTAATTCCTTGTATGACATCAACCAGTTTCTAAGTCCACCGAGCTCCTTCAATTTTCTTTCCAAATTATGAGCTCTAAGCCTCTTGTTTGCAATGCTCAGTGCCGCAATCGGCAATAATGGCATTGGAGGTTTCGACTTCATCGAAAGAGGCAGATCTCTGGGGACAGTGGCCTTAGTTTCACTAGCCAAAGTACCATCATTAGGCAGTGGGTCTTTGTTTTTGTCCTCGTTGGCTAGAGCATGTTTCTCTTTCCTTTTCTTTTCAACTACTGTACTAATTGACTCAGTGGTGTCTGGAACTGGAAGTGTGATTCTTGTTTGTGATTGTTCTGGAGGTGACGCTGGAGCAATGAGAACTGTTGTCATTTGTTTTTTGACCACAACCCAACTATCTTCATTGTCCATTTCGCACTCTGTTGAAGAAGATGGTGATATTGAACCTTTTGTATTGGACAGCATATCGGTATTCACAAATCCAAGATTGTCGTTCATTTCTTTACCGATCATGAAGAGCTATAGTAACTGCTGCCACAATGCATATTGTAAATGAGTTAAACATCATGTGAACAAAGACAAGCCATCATGCGCATGCGCACAACATGAGGAGGGATATAGATTTCCTTTCTTATGAATCCCTCCTCCATTTCCTCCTTCATTCTTTTTGCCAAAAAAAGAAGAAGAAAAAAACAAATTGTAGATGAATTTTTGTAGATGCATTATATTAATTACCAAGATCTATGCAAAATTTGAAATCGTTCATACAATTTTAACTTTAAAAAATGCAAGGGTATATGGAACATCGAAAATAGTTATTTTAATCGTCGAGCCAGGATATTATTTTAAAAAGGATGGAAGTTTTGGAACAAATTCAAATTTTGCATAGATTATCTTACTAATTAACATAATGTATCTAAAAAATTCACTTTGGCTGGAAAATTTTCACTTTGATCCAATAATTTTTCACAGAAAGACAGTTCATCTTGGATGTTTTACTTTCTCTTTTAAAAAAGAACACACACACTTTATTCTGTATTTCTGAATGTACAACTCTAATTATTTTCATTTTGTATGCACATAATTGAAAAATGAAAGCGTGCCTTTGAAGCTGGCAAAAATTTCTAATGGTTTAAAGGTGTTTGCAACTGCACATAAAATGCTTGGCTCTGTACACTTGAAGCCGGTTCTCTCTGATCATAAAATGAGATAATTGCAATTGCGATGCAATGTAATAGGTAAAACAGAAATGGTAAAATAACATACAGGATAAGTCATGGCGTAACTCAAACTATAGTCTATATTAAGGCACAAAATATGAAATACATGAGAAATTAAACTGACTTCATACAAGCGATACCAATTTGTGCTTACAGAATCTCAATTCCACCCAAAATTATTTACAGCTAGTAAATGAACTAAGATTAACGGCTTGCGGTTAACAGTACGAGATAACATATGCAGTTTCCATGACATAAAATAGAAGATTTGAATAAACCAGACCTTTTTAGCTTTGAATTAGATGGCGCCGATAATTTCCTTGACTTACTATATGAATCCAGACGCTGATTTTTTGGATTGCATAGGGACCTCAGACTTATTTGAACCACCTAGTATAGATAATTACAACACTTGGAAAGGAGGTGCTAGCATGTCAGTCCATAGTAAAATAGAAATGTGATGTTGAAGCTTCTGTACAAATCCTTAACCTTCTATCCTCTCCATATCCATTCGCTTTTTACAAGTTTATATGGGATAAGCGTGGGTAGGGTAAAATAGTTAGATTTAGGGTTAAGTTGCAGACGGAGAGTAGCGAAAAGATTGGGGAAAATGGGATAAGCGTGGGTAGGGGGAAGCATGATATGTTATTCAATTACAATTTTGCCCTAGTATATTTCAATTAACTCCAATTAAACCAAGGCTTACAATGAAAATAAGTGTCGCCGTATTTAAAAGTGTAAATTTTTATTTTCAGTAACACTTATATTGGATAGCGACACTTATTAGCGAGACTAAAATGCAACACATATAAGTGTCGCCAAATGAAAAAAAAAGTGTTGCCAAATGACTGTTTTGGTGTAGTGTGTGATTCTGTGATTGATTTTATTTGCTCCAAATTTTATTACAATCTGTTATTTTGAATTATTCAAGTCTGACATGTGTGGATTATTGTCGATTTGAATGGTCCAAAATAGTGGGTCGTTACAGAAGCCGATGCTGAAAATGTATGGATTGCGAGAGACTGAGGAGAAAAGGACGATGACTATCGGCTATTAAACGTTTTGAATGAACGCGGCTGGAGATGTTGGGTTTGCGAATGAAAATATCTCTCGGCTTTATATAAATACTAACACTATTCACACATGAATTTCCAAACTCCAAACGAAGCGTGCTGCCTGGCGTTCTGTATGTTATACCCCCATTCCGAACACAATGGAACTAGTTTCGAGGGCTAATTCGATCGTATTCAGAAGATAGCTTTTCAAAATCAATTTATTTTAATTAAATTCCTTTAATATATTTCTATGCGTTTCAAGCTCGCACGGCCAAAAGATAAGTATGATCGCTACTAAACTTGAAATCCTATAATAAATAACTATTACGGATCCGATGAAACTAGTTTCGTTGAAATCCGAGACAATGGCCAAAATGACTATTTTTACTTGTTAATTAGAACAAGTAATTTCGAAAATTAATTTAATCACCTTTAAATTCAATTTTAAAAGTTAAAAACTTTCATTCTTTTTTAAATAAAATTCACATCAACTTCCGGCATCATTCTCATTCATATTTAATTCAGAATTCAATTATTTAAATAATTTCCAATATTAAATTTAAATAATTTAATTATCCAATAAATTATATTAATAAATCAAAAAATTTCAAATGAACTTCAATTATCACAATTATTTTATTTCCATCTAAATAATTCAACATTTATTATTCAATTCATAGTATTGATTATAAACACATTTAATACATAGAATTTCATTTCAATAGTTGTTCTTGCCTAAATCATCGAAATTGGTTGTTTCAAAATTTTATTCAAGTTCATATTCAATAACTACATTAATAAATCATTAAATTTTATTTCTAATCATTTTTATTCGATAATCATATTAAATTTAATAATTGAAAATAGTTAAAAATACGGGTCGTTACATTCTCCCCCACTCAAAAAATTTCGTCCTCGAAAAGGGGTTAAGTAGAGAATTTAACATTTGATATATTTTACTCCAAATAATTAGCTTATAAACGTAAAATCTATCTAAAAACCTTTACTACACTTCTACTATTCCACTTCGATATCGGTTTTACGGAAATTACAACTTATATATAAAAACAAGCTATAAATATTTTTTTTAAACTACTAAATTTTTCCAACGTCCGGATTTACGGAAAATTTCGGCAGCGTCTCCTTTGCACGGCTCGATCGTAAAAATATTACAATACAATATATATACCAAATATATCAAATATACATCTCATCTCAATGATGAGCCATCCCGTAGGGGAAAATATAAAAGTGCGGTATGTAATCCCAGATATGTACGTTATTATTTTTAATACGAGCGAGTTCGCTCATATTAAGCAAGCAAAAGCAAATAAAATCCGCATAAACATCCAAACGATGTTCGTATGTATCTATCTCGACTCAATTTAGAATATTAGTCACTTATAATAAATATAGGACATGTATGAATTAAATAGAACCACATAGCACGAATTTTGAATCCAAATCATAAGTACAAGCACAAATACACAACATACAACATACAACAATCATATGCAATCAAAAACAGTAACAACAATGGTTTGCAACAAAGGAAACCATTCAACCATCAATATTCATCCAATTATTCCAATTAATTCATAACTATGTGAATTTACATTATCCAATGTCAATATTTAATTTATTTACTTCATTTCTCATTAAAATCCAATTTTTATTAACATTTAATCGGTTTCCTTCAAATTTATTCACTTCTATTTTATTCACATTCAATTTATTCAATTCAATTTATTAAATTCCAATTGTTTCACTTTTTGTTTAAAATATTTCATATAAATTCATTTATGAACCATTTTATAAAATTATTCCATTTAACCTTGTTTAAGCTAAATTTTATTTTATTACAACTTAGTATATTCTCTTTAATACTAATATCATTTATAAAACATTTAAGTTTATTATAAACTGTAATATTCCGGGATTTCGAGGAATTTAAAATGTGATAATCTCTTAATTTAAATTGATAAAATTGTTATTTTCTAATATAAATAACCAAATAATATAATAATAAGATGTTTTAATTATGGTATAGATTGAATTATAATAAGAATAATTATTTTAAATTTTGTTATTTTATAAATTTGATTTTAAATAGATTTATCATTTCCAAAATTAAATAGGTATTGTTTAAATATATATATATATATATATATTGTCTTGAGTTGTTTTATATCAATTTCAAACTAAATAAAGTGTTTATTTAAATAGTAAATAAATACAAAAGATATGTTTACACTTAAAAATGAATTAAAAATATTGTATATAATTTTATTAGGATATAAATGAGTTTTATTGTTTTTCTTTTAAAGGTTTTATTTATATATCATATAGGAAAGCATTTATGATTAATAAATGTATTTATCTATTTAGGAAATAAATATAAAAGCTTTTTAAAACTCTTTTTAAAAATAATATAAAAAGATTAAGGACAAGTGTTAAAATTTTAGACATATTAAATACATGTGTGAGATAATTAGCTAAGGTATATGACAAGTGTCATAAGTTTATTTTTATTTTCTTTAATTTTTAAAAACAAATCTTTATAAAACTATATCCTCCTCTCTTTCTTTTTCTTGTTTATTTTCTCACATCTACAAGACAAAAACCAAATCAGAAATTATTCAAACCGAAATCATTCTCAAACCAAATCTGAAATCTCCACAAACAAATCTGAAATTCCACTCAAACCAGAATCAAATCTCCTCTAACAATTTACTCTGAAATCATTTATCCTCAAATCTGAAATTACCTGAATTCATCTTAAACCAAGAATCTAAAACCTGGAATCATTTCAAAGGCTTAATTCTCAAATTCAATAGCCTGTAACAATTGTTTTCAAGACCTGTTAACATTCTCCTGTTTCAAAGATTCAAGTCTGAATTATTCCAAGTTCAGGCAATATAATTTAAGGCAGAAGCAAGTGTCAAAAGCTTTTCAAATCTTTTAAAGGAATCAAAGCAAAGTTTCCAAAGCAAGTTTCCAGTTTTCAAAAACAAGCAAATTCAAGTCCAGTTCAAATTTTCAAAGTCCAAATTCCAGTTTCTCTGTTCAACAAAATTGGTGAGTAAACATCTTTTTCAAAAGTTAAAATGAAATTAAATTGCTCTCGAATGATTTCTGAATGAAGTATATTTGCATGTTCATGTGTGTATACTGTTTGTATGTGAGAATTGAAGTATGTATGCCTGGTTTCATTTATAATTGTTCTGTTATCTTCTATCGAGTAATATCTTCTTTATAAGACCTTGTACCATATATATATATCTCTTGATTCCAGTAGTATAATATGAGATGTACTTGAATGTTTGAGTGAAATTGTTTTGCATGTTTATAAATAGGTAGGAATAATTATATGCAGGTCTGTATACCTATATATCTCTGTTTTTATATCAATACAGGCTTCAAAATTTTTAGGAAAATTCATATCTTTACATCTGTTTGATTTTAGTCTAGGTAGTGTTAATGAAAAAGGTTTCTAACTATATATTTTAGGTTGTAAAAATAGATTCAATGATATGTAATAGACATTTAACCCAAAATATAAAGTTTACAGTAGAACTAAATGAAATGGGTAAATTTCGAAAATGTTAATTTTAAACTTTGATTCTAAAATCTGTTTAGTAATTACAAATGATGAATTTAGAAAAAGAATTCAAGAATTTTAAGATAGAAATGGTGGAGAAATTGTAAGATGAACGGAAATGTCATTTTCGTCATTTTCAGACAAACGATGGGGCTGGGTCCATCGTGATTGATGTCGGAGGTAGGTTGAAGGCTGTAGATGATGGGAAAAATAGTGAATGAATTTATCATTCGTCGTGGTGATCGATCGAGGGTATTTTAGGGTTTAGTGAGTGGTTTTGGACAGCGTTGAAGTCGAGGCTTTTTCGTGGACATGGTTGAGCCGGAAGCTACCGCCCTTGGGGGAAATGAGGCATGGGTCGGAGACGAAGCTTTGGTCGAAGTCATGGGGTTTCTGGTGGCCAGAGATGATCGGTCGAGGTGGTTCTTGGGTAAGGTGTTGTTCCAGGAAGTGATCGAGAAAGCTTAATTTCGATTTTCAATTTTGTTCGACGATCGGAGTTGTTGGGGTGTTCGAGGAGAAGATTAGTGACTCGTCGATGGCCGGAGCGATGATCGAAGGTGGTTGGTCGTGGTGTGCACGTGCACGAACGTGTGCGTGTGTCAGTGGTTTGAGTTTGGGGGAGATGAAGTTTACTCGAGTCGTACTCGGGAAGGAACTCGCGTGGATGAAGTTTTTGCTCGAGTATTAATATCAGGTTGGTACGCGAGCATTTGAGGGAACCAGTTTTTAACAGTTTTAAGTTTTTACAAACAGTTTTAAAATTTGTTCGGGGAGGCACTCGTGAAATAAGGCTTTGAACTCGGGTATGTTGCCGGGTTGTACGCGAGAAGTAATGGGTGAACTGTTAAGTCTAAAACAGTTTAAAATTTAAATAAAGGCAAGGTTTTTAAAAAAATTTAACAATCAAGTTAAATCAATTTTCCTGGAAATTTATTTCTTAATAATTAATGTTTTGACTAAATTTAAGTTGTAACATTTGTTTAACTTAAATGTATTAAGATAAATTCTAAAGTTATTTTCAAACTTAATTTGAAATATAAAGGAAATGTTTTTTTTATCTTAAAACTTAATTAAAGGATGATAGTAAATGAGAAAAGTTAAGAATGATTAATTAATGGAATTAGTTATTGATTAAGGACTTATTAGTTAACAATTAAGTTTTCAAGTGATTTATTAACTTGTAATTAAGGATTGTTAATTTATAATTAAAGGTAAGTAATTAATGATTATTTATAGTTAAAACTTAATTAATATTTTAATTAAGTAAGTTAATTATTAAGATCAAATGTTTTAATGATAATGTTTTATCTTAAGATTAATTAAGATTTTTAAATGAGTTGAAATTAATTAATTTAATTAAGAAATTAAGATTAATTAATTTATTTAATTAATTATTGATAAGGATAAATTAAATGATTAAAGGTTAATTAAACTAGTAATTAAGAAGTACTTAATAAAGTTTTATTAAATAATAATTAAGTTTTCTTAATTAATAATTAAGAAATTATTAAATTATAATTAAAGTTAATTAAGGATTAATTAACTGTTATTAAGGTTAGTTAATTATCATTAAAGATTGATTAATAGATAATTATGGATTAATTAAATTGGTAAAAAAGGTTGTTAATTAATAATTAAGTTTTATTAATTAATAATTAAGAAGTAATTAATTAGTTAATTAAGTTTAAGTAATTAATTATAAAAGTAATTAAGGATTGATTACTTTATATTAAAGCATATTGATTAATAATTAAGGTTTATTAATTAATAGTTAAAATAATTAATCAAGGATTAATTAAATTGTTTAAAGGGTAATTAAGGATGAGTTACTCAGTTATGATTTAGGAATGAATGTGATTTATTTAAGTTAATTAATTTGTTAATTAATTAAAGATAGTCACTTGGTAATTAAGTATAATTACTTAATAAGATTGGATAAGAGTAATTACTTAGTGTAAGTAATTGATAAATGAATTACTGTATGTAATTGGTGTAATTAATCAAAAAGGATTTATAAAAGAAATTAAAGTAATTAAGAATAGTTAATTACTGTTGATGATTATGTAAGGTTGATAAATGAAAGTAATTAATTAATGTATGATTAATTAATGTAATTAATTAAGGAATAAATGTAATTAATTATAGTTAATTAATTAATTAAAGTAATTAATTAAGGATCATTAATTATTGTAGTTAATGAGAGTAATTAAAGGTTAATTACTATAAATGAATAAGGATAATTAATTTGTGAAATTAATTAAAGGATAATTACTTTATTAATAATTAATCAAGAGTGATTAATATTTAATAATTAATTAAATGGATTGTAATTAATTAATGGTTGATTAAGCAAGGTTAGGAATTAATTCTTAAGTAATTAATTTAATTTAAGTTGATTAAATTAATTAAAATAGAGATTAATAAATGGTTGCTTATGAATGATGGTTGAGTAGAATGTCTGATTTGGTTGATATCTATTGGATGATATACTATGATATTCTGTGATATGATATTGGATATATCTGTGATAAATATGTGATATTTATCTATGTTAATGCTATGTGAATTCAAGTATTGAATTGAATTGTTTAAACCTTTAAACAACTTGGCCTTAAAAGATACGTTTTGGATTTCGATGAGACCGGGATCGGGTTTCCGTATACCGGATTTCCAGGTCTGGAGACCCGAATACCACATCGATCCAAATTACGATAGGTCGTGAATCTCAAGTGAAGATGAAGATTTAGAGTGCAAGGGTTATTGTCGTTAACTCTGAGGGTGATTCCAAAACGAGTGTAACGAGATAATGCCTTCGGTTTCGTTCGAACCCGGAACGAACTTGTATGGATTGAATGCTTTCAGAACATCGTCAGGTGGACGATGAGCATTCTAAGTGATGTGTTCTTTCTAAGGTAATCGTAGCCTCAAGCCTCACAAACCGGGAATGGCTAAAACAGGGGAGGTGCAGCAAGGCTTCGTGGGTAGCGCCCACTGAGAGTAAGGTCATCCCTGTCTAGATGTCCCTTTCTATTTCGACTTAGTGGTACGGTTGCAGTACACAACCGTGGGGTGATTTTATTCGGAATTATCCAGTAAGGGATGGTTCCGGCTTTGTGTTGCAGGGGAGCGGGCGTACTCCTCGGTACGGTGATCTAGGCCACGTACTGTGACGGGCGGTACCCCAGTAGCCCTGCCATTGTATGGAAATCCAACTTCCAATAAGTGCCGTACGTATTAGTTGTGCCCAACTATGTTGGAACGTGAGATGTAAGCATTCCAGCTATTTCTGTATTTTACTTGAAAACCCTAGACCCTATTATAATATAACTGGATTTCCTATCAAATGTTTTGGTTAGCGTAAGGTAAAAACTTACCCATGTTTATGTGTGGGAAGTCTTACGTGATACCTTTTTGATTTCAAAGGTTTTGAAGTTAAGCAAGTTTAAACCGTTTACTCACACCAGACCCATGTCTGACCCAAGTGTTTATTTCTGTTTTATATAAACTCTTGGGTACTCAAATTTTTACGAGTAGCCAAGAGAGTCAGGTTTGCTTTGACGAGTTATCTGGAGGAGCAATGGAGCAGGAGGCTTCAGCGCTGTAGAGATATAGTAGTTCCGCTGTGTTGATCTCTGAGTCATTGTTATCTGTGTTGTATCTTATATTGTAGAAACTAGACAGGTGTTTATAACTGTCTAGTATGTGTTGTATATGTTGTGTAACTCTGATAGTAATTGTATATGATACTATGTAATAGTTGTGTTATAAATATAATTTATTCGTTCCGCTGTTTAGATTCTGTTGTTGTTTCTTTCTTTCTTCTCTTCTTTTCTCTTTCTATCCCTTTCTTTCTTATCAGCGATGCGTCATTCTGTGGAATGAGTGGCGGGTCGTCACATTTGGTATCAGAGCTGTAGGTTGAGCGAATACCTAAGCTCTGGAGTGGTGTCTATCTTGAGAGAGCGTATTTGTAATTTTTACTATATATATATATCTATTCTACCTATTTGTTGGATTATCTGTTCGGGTTTTCCAATATGAGTTATAAAGGTAGATAAGGTGGTGGTGTGTGAAACACGACTACCATTGTTTAGAGTTTGAATGTTTGAGGTTGGAAATATATCTGTCGAGACTGTAGACCGAATACCGTCTCGAGTAAACTTTGATATGATATAAGGATTTCTCTGATCTCTGAAGGAAACCTGTTAAGGTTCAGAGTCGATCTTTGAAGTGCAGTTGGATGAGTAGAGTTTGGATCTGTCGGTTAAGCAGAAGTGTGTAATGGTAACTCAGGAAAGTAGTAACTGTGTGATGAGACGCAGTGACTATGGATATCTCAGAAGATGTTTTCTTTTGGAGTAAGTTTGAGGAAGTGTGTCTGCTTCGGTGTTGTGGCTGAGTTCAGCAGGATGTTTGTGTTTGGTCTGAGGTCCGGGTTCTCTAGAAGCTTTGGATAAGGAGTCTTTGTCATCCGTGTTAGCGGTGCAGCTCGAGTGTTCTGTGTTCCTGTTGGAAGATCTTTTGGCTTAGAAGTTTCTTAGAGGTGGAGTTCAGAAGCTGTGGAGTAAATTCATTTTTCAAATGGATTGGTCAAGCACTAGACTGTTCTGATGGATTAAGAAAGAACAGTAATCTTTGGATATTGGACTGGATAGAATCGCAAAAGTGACTTGCGATAGTTTGAGTGTTCTCTTGGGAAATATTTTGCTTGAGTTTGAGGCATCTCTAGAAGATGTAGGAGTTATAGAGTTGTCAGAGATTTTATGGGAAGTGTTGATCTAGTTTGTGTTCGAGTTCATAGACGACATCTAGATCAGAGTTGAGCAGCGAAAGCTTGGTAGTAGTTGTTCTAGAGTAGAAGCAACCGGAAGTTGCAGTGTTTGGATTAAAGGGTTCCTACAGGAAGCTTTTCAAGATTTGGAGGACAGATTGGTGAGAGCATCTGTTTTGTCTTTTCCGGATAGAAGAAGTATTTGGAATCTACCGATGATTGTGGAGTAGAGTTTGAGTTCTGGATTTCTGTAGATCTTGAGAAGATCCGTTTATTGGATTGTTTGTGGTCCGGTTTGTTTCGAGAAGCATCAGCAAAGGTTGAGCTGATCAGGAAAGGTGAAGGCAGCCCAGAATCGTCAGAAGAGTTCTGTGGATTAGAGATGGAGAATTTGGAATTCGAAGTTGGAGACTTCGTTGTTATTTCTCCAGTAAAAGGGAGCAAATAAGATTGGGTAAGACTAGGAAGATAACTCCGAGTATATTAGATCTTTCTGAGTTTTTGTGAGGATATGTGTTTTGACTTCGGTATTAAATTACCAGTTTGGATTTAATAGAGCGAGTAACCCAGTATCTGTATCGGGGAAACTCGGGATAATTTTAGGTAGTTTATCCGGATCTATGTTCGGATAACTAGAATTGTTGTTTGTATGAATTGTTGCTTGGATGAAATTGTTTGTTTGGATGAATGGTTGTTTGTTTGATAGTGTATGGCTGATAAGTATGCTTGAATTGTTTTAAAATGGATTGAAATAAAATAAAAATTTGGATTATCTTTTGTTTTAAATTTCGAGGACGAAATTCTTTTAAGGGGGAAGGAATGTAATATTCCGGGATTTCGAGGAATTTAAAATGTGATAATCTCTTAATTTAAATTGATAAAATTGTTATTTTCTAATATAAATAACCAAATAATATAATAATAAGATGTTTTAATTATGGTATAGATTGAATTATAATAAGAATAATTATTTTAAATTTTGTTATTTTATAAATTTGATTTTAAATAGATTTATCATTTCCAAAATTAAATAGGTATTGTTTAAATATATATATATATATATATATATATATTGTCTTGAGTTGTTTTATATCAATTTCAAACTAAATAAAGTGTTTATTTAAATAGTAAATAAATACAAAAGATATGTTTACACTTAAAAATGAATTAAAAATATTGTATATAATTTTATTAGGATATAAATGAGTTTTATTGTTTTTCTTTTAAAGGTTTTATTTATATATCATATAGGAAAGCATTTATGATTAATAAATGTATTTATCTATTTAGGAAATAAATATAAAAGCTTTTTAAAACTCTTTTTAAAAATAATATAAAAAGATTAAGGACAAGTGTTAAAATTTTAGACATATTAAATACATGTGTGAGATAATTAGCTAAGGTATATGACAAGTGTCATAAGTTTATTTTTATTTTCTTTAATTTTTAAAAACAAATCTTTATAAAACTATATCCTCCTCTCTTTCTTTTTCTTGTTTATTTTCTCACATCTACAAGACAAAAACCAAATCAGAAATTATTCAAACCGAAATCATTCTCAAACCAAATCTGAAATCTCCACAAACAAATCTGAAATTCCACTCAAACCAGAATCAAATCTCCTCTAACAATTTACTCTGAAATCATTTATCCTCAAATCTGAAATTACCTGAATTCATCTTAAACCAAGAATCTAAAACCTGGAATCATTTCAAAGGCTTAATTCTCAAATTCAATAGCCTGTAACAATTGTTTTCAAGACCTGTTAACATTCTCCTGTTTCAAAGATTCAAGTCTGAATTATTCCAAGTTCAGGCAATATAATTTAAGGCAGAAGCAAGTGTCAAAAGCTTTTCAAATCTTTTAAAGGAATCAAAGCAAAGTTTCCAAAGCAAGTTTCCAGTTTTCAAAAACAAGCAAATTCAAGTCCAGTTCAAATTTTCAAAGTCCAAATTCCAGTTTCTCTGTTCAACAAAATTGGTGAGTAAACATCTTTTTCAAAAGTTAAAATGAAATTAAATTGCTCTCGAATGATTTCTGAATGAAGTATATTTGCATGTTCATGTGTGTATACTGTTTGTATGTGAGAATTGAAGTATGTATGCCTGGTTTCATTTATAATTGTTCTGTTATCTTCTATCGAGTAATATCTTCTTTATAAGACCTTGTACCATATATATATATCTCTTGATTCCAGTAGTATAATATGAGATGTACTTGAATGTTTGAGTGAAATTGTTTTGCATGTTTATAAATAGGTAGGAATAATTATATGCAGGTCTGTATACCTATATATCTCTGTTTTTATATCAATACAGGCTTCAAAATTTTTAGGAAAATTCATATCTTTACATCTGTTTGATTTTAGTCTAGGTAGTGTTAATGAAAAAGGTTTCTAACTATATATTTTAGGTTGTAAAAATAGATTCAATGATATGTAATAGACATTTAACCCAAAATATAAAGTTTACAGTAGAACTAAATGAAATGGGTAAATTTCGAAAATGTTAATTTTAAACTTTGATTCTAAAATTTGTTTAGTAATTACAAATGATGAATTTAGAAAAAGAATTCAAGAATTTTAAGATAGAAATGGTGGAGAAATTGTAAGATGAACGGAAATGTCATTTTCGTCATTTTCAGACAAACGATGGGGCTGGGTCCATCGTGATTGATGTCGGAGGTAGGTTGAAGGCTGTAGATGATGGGAAAAATAGTGAATGAATTTATCATTCGTCGTGGTGATCGATCGAGGGTATTTTAGGGTTTAGTGAGTGGTTTTGGACAGCGTTGAAGTCGAGGCTTTTTCGTGGACATGGTTGAGCCGGAAGCTACCGCACCTGGGGGAAATGAGGCATGGGTCGGAGACGAAGCTTTGGTCGAAGTCATGGGGTTTCTGGTGGCCAGAGATGATCGGTCGAGGTGGTTCTTGGGTAAGGTGTTGTTCCAGGAAGTGATCGAGAAAGCTTAATTTCGATTTTCAATTTTGTTCGACGATCGGAGTTGTTGGGGTGTTCGAGGAGAAGATTAGTGACTCGTCGATGGCCGGAGCGATGATCGAAGGTGGTTGGTCGTGGTGTGCACGTGCACGAACGTGTGCGTGTGTCAGTGGTTTGAGTTTGGGGGAGATGAAGTTTACTCGAGTCGTACTCGGGAAGGAACTCGCGTGGATGAAGTTTTTGCTCGAGTATTAATATCAGGGTGGTACGCGAGCATTTGAGGGAACCAGTTTTTAACAGTTTTAAGTTTTTACAAACAGTTTTAAAATTTGTTCGGGGAGGCACTCGTGAAATAAGGCTTTGAACTCGGGTATGTTGCCGGGTTGTACGCGAGAAGTAATGGGTGAACTGTTAAGTCTAAAACAGTTTAAAATTTAAATAAAGGCAAGGTTTTTAAAAAAATTTAACAATCAAGTTAAATCAATTTTCCTGGAAATTTATTTCTTAATAATTAATGTTTTGACTAAATTTAAGTTGTAACATTTGTTTAACTTAAATGTATTAAGATAAATTCTAAAGTTATTTTCAAACTTAATTTGAAATATAAAGGAAATGTTTTTTTTATCTTAAAACTTAATTA
The DNA here is from genome assembly GCA_030737815.1 of Allium fistulosum. Classification (NCBI taxonomy): domain Eukaryota; kingdom Viridiplantae; phylum Streptophyta; class Magnoliopsida; order Asparagales; family Amaryllidaceae; genus Allium; species Allium fistulosum. The sequence continues at coordinate 1,128,553,003 of CM060902.1, forward strand.
AAGGATGATAGTAAATGAGAAAAGTTAAGAATGATTAATTAATGGAATTAGTTATTGATTAAGGACTTATTAGTTAACAATTAAGTTTTCAAGTGATTTATTAACTTGTAATTAAGGATTGTTAATTTATAATTAAAGGTAAGTAATTAATGATTATTTATAGTTAAAACTTAATTAATATTTTAATTAAGTAAGTTAATTATTAAGATCAAATGTTTTAATGATAATGTTTTATCTTAAGATTAATTAAGATTTTTAAATGAGTTGAAATTAATTAATTTAATTAAGAAATTAAGATTAATTAATTTATTTAATTAATTATTGATAAGGATAAATTAAATGATTAAAGGTTAATTAAACTAGTAATTAAGAAGTACTTAATAAAGTTTTATTAAATAATAATTAAGTTTTCTTAATTAATAATTAAGAAATTATTAAATTATAATTAAAGTTAATTAAGGATTAATTAACTGTTATTAAGGTTAGTTAATTATCATTAAAGATTGATTAATAGATAATTATGGATTAATTAAATTGGTAAAAAAGGTTGTTAATTAATAATTAAGTTTTATTAATTAATAATTAAGAAGTAATTAATTAGTTAATTAAGTTTAAGTAATTAATTATAAAAGTAATTAAGGATTGATTACTTTATATTAAAGCATATTGATTAATAATTAAGGTTTATTAATTAATAGTTAAAATAATTAATCAAGGATTAATTAAATTGTTTAAAGGGTAATTAAGGATGAGTTACTCAGTTATGATTTAGGAATGAATGTGATTTATTTAAGTTAATTAATTTGTTAATTAATTAAAGATAGTCACTTGGTAATTAAGTATAATTACTTAATAAGATTGGATAAGAGTAATTACTTAGTGTAAGTAATTGATAAATGAATTACTGTATGTAATTGGTGTAATTAATCAAAAAGGATTTATAAAAGAAATTAAAGTAATTAAGAATAGTTAATTACTGTTGATGATTATGTAAGGTTGATAAATGAAAGTAATTAATTAATGTATGATTAATTAATGTAATTAATTAAGGAATAAATGTAATTAATTATAGTTAATTAATTAATTAAAGTAATTAATTAAGGATCATTAATTATTGTAGTTAATGAGAGTAATTAAAGGTTAATTACTATAAATGAATAAGGATAATTAATTTGTGAAATTAATTAAAGGATAATTACTTTATTAATAATTAATCAAGAGTGATTAATATTTAATAATTAATTAAATGGATTGTAATTAATTAATGGTTGATTAAGCAAGGTTAGGAATTAATTCTTAAGTAATTAATTTAATTTAAGTTGATTAAATTAATTAAAATAGAGATTAATAAATGGTTGCTTATGAATGATGGTTGAGTAGAATGTCTGATTTGGTTGATATCTATTGGATGATATACTATGATATTCTGTGATATGATATTGGATATATCTGTGATAAATATGTGATATTTATCTATGTTAATGCTATGTGAATTCAAGTATTGAATTGAATTGTTTAAACCTTTAAACAACTTGGCCTTAAAAGATACGTTTTGGATTTCGATGAGACCGGGATCGGGTTTCCGTATACCGGATTTCCAGGTCTGGAGACCCGAATACCACATCGATCCAAATTACGATAGGTCGTGAATCTCAAGTGAAGATGAAGATTTAGAGTGCAAGGGTTATTGTCGTTAACTCTGAGGGTGATTCCAAAACGAGTGTAACGAGATAATGCCTTCGGTTTCGTTCGAACCCGGAACGAACTTGTATGGATTGAATGCTTTCAGAACATCGTCAGGTGGACGATGAGCATTCTAAGTGATGTGTTCTTTCTAAGGTAATCGTAGCCTCAAGCCTCACAAACCGGGAATGGCTAAAACAGGGGAGGTGCAGCAAGGCTTCGTGGGTAGCGCCCACTGAGAGTAAGGTCATCCCTGTCTAGATGTCCCTTTCTATTTCGACTTAGTGGTACGGTTGCAGTACACAACCGTGGGGTGATTTTATTCGGAATTATCCAGTAAGGGATGGTTCCGGCTTTGTGTTGCAGGGGAGCGGGCGTACTCCTCGGTACGGTGATCTAGGCCACGTACTGTGACGGGCGGTACCCCAGTAGCCCTGCCATTGTATGGAAATCCAACTTCCAATAAGTGCCGTACGTATTAGTTGTGCCCAACTATGTTGGAACGTGAGATGTAAGCATTCCAGCTATTTCTGTATTTTACTTGAAAACCCTAGACCCTATTATAATATAACTGGATTTCCTATCAAATGTTTTGGTTAGCGTAAGGTAAAAACTTACCCATGTTTATGTGTGGGAAGTCTTACGTGATACCTTTTTGATTTCAAAGGTTTTGAAGTTAAGCAAGTTTAAACCGTTTACTCACACCAGACCCATGTCTGACCCAAGTGTTTATTTCTGTTTTATATAAACTCTTGGGTACTCAAATTTTTACGAGTAGCCAAGAGAGTCAGGTTTGCTTTGACGAGTTATCTGGAGGAGCAATGGAGCAGGAGGCTTCAGCGCTGTAGAGATATAGTAGTTCCGCTGTGTTGATCTCTGAGTCATTGTTATCTGTGTTGTATCTTATATTGTAGAAACTAGACAGGTGTTTATAACTGTCTAGTATGTGTTGTATATGTTGTGTAACTCTGATAGTAATTGTATATGATACTATGTAATAGTTGTGTTATAAATATAATTTATTCGTTCCGCTGTTTAGATTCTGTTGTTGTTTCTTTCTTTCTTCTCTTCTTTTCTCTTTCTATCCCTTTCTTTCTTATCAGCGATGCGTCATTCTGTGGAATGAGTGGCGGGTCGTCACATAAACATTTTATATAACACAACTCATGTTTATTATTATTACTTCATATATGAAGTTCATATTAATTCATTGATTCACTTCATTGATTCATTTCATTTATTCAAATTCATATTAATAATTTTACTTAAGTAAAATTTATTTTATCACTCAAATTCATATTAACGGAATTTTCTTTTTATCACAATCAATTTCATTCAAATTTTCTTAAATTAACTTCCATTTTATAATTTATTTCATTAACTTACTTAATCAATTTATTCCATTCAACTTGACTTAAGAACAATTTCATTTCATAATTCAAATTTTCAACTCCTTATTCATTAATCATTTCTTAAGTTTATAATCATTTTATACAGATGTTTCTTTCTTTACACAATATTATTCAATTTATAATTATCTCAGAAAGCTACAACTAAATCTTAAAACATTCTTTGCAAATTTATATTTTTTTTCAAATAATTTACAAAGATATGATTTAATTTATTATTTGTTTACCTTCTCTTAAGTTCATATCTAAATAGTATTTTCTTTTTACTACTCAAATTATTCATTTAAAATTTCTTAGAATATTAACTAAGGTTAAAACATTTATTTTAACAACTTAATTTAATTTTTATAAATATTTCTTTAAGCACAATTTCAATTTGAACATTTTTATTACTTAAGTTCAAACTTGTATAATATTCAATTACATATTCATATTTAATTCAACTTTTTAAACATTTCTGGTAAGTTTTATATATGTTTTTAGAATGTAATTGAATGTTATACAAATTTATCTTATTAATTTTAGTTAACAAGAATGTTCAATAATTTACACAAGTTTAAATTTCCATTGTTTTGAAATTTAAGAGTTATAATTTAACTTCTCATATTTTATTTAAACACTTATCTTAAATTTCTTATTTCTCATTTTAGAAGTTTCCAACTATTCAAAAATTCACTTTATTTCTACAACCGAAAATCATTGATTAACAAGAACTTAAGAATTCAAATACCAAGTTCACTTCAAATCATTTTGAAATAATATATACTAGTATCTTTTATATATATCAAATCATATTTAGAAATTTTAAATCAAAATCTATTTATTGAATCAAAAGCGTAGTAAAGCTACTAAGTGGTCTCCCCCACTTTGAGACTCGAAAATGAATGTCGACGATGCGGCTGCCATCATCAAAATTATTTTGCAATGACAGAAGAGGGGAGTAAAGAATTTATTTCCTTTTAATTCCTTTTGAAACAATTTCTATTCGTAAATATTTTTAAATAATACTAATATTATTTTCAAAAGCACCGGAATTTAAATTCTCAAATTCTCAGTTTAAATTCATTATTTCAACTTAAACTAAGATTAAATTTTCATTTCATAATTCATTACTTAAGTTTATAAACACCCATAACTCAATTTAGTTAAGTTAGTATTTCCAAACTTGGTTTTACAACCTATTTACTTCATATTCAATTTATTTTATAAATCTATCCATTTGCATTCAATTTATTTACATCCAATTTAAATCAAATTCAATTACTCACATAAATTTCACTTACTCATTTATTCTCATTTAATTTCTTTTAAAATATAATATATAATTTAGGTGAAATTATTTCATTTACCCTATCTTTAAACATTATTATGTTGACTTGCCTCGTTTAAGTGTTTAGTAACCCCTATCGATAACATGGCGTCCCGCTCACCGACCAGAATTCATAAACTCAATGGATAAGTAAACACAATATAAAACATTTTATAACACTAACAAGTACGTGCTCTTATATATATACCCTCAAACAAACTCATTCTAGGGTATTACTACCCTATCTCTAATGAGTCAAACCCCACAAAGCTAAGGTTATCGCTAAACCAAAGCTCTGATACCAACTGTGACGAACCACATTTCGGAAGGTTTAAATTGACAATAATCCACACATGTCCAACTCAAACAATCGGGACATAGATAATCAATGTGGTTAATTAAGAAAAGTAAGAAAAGAAGAAGAAAGCAAACACAGAATCTTGCAGCGGAACGCCAAAATATAATAATCAAATAAACAGTTCATGAAGCTTTTTATACTATACATTTGATTATAATTTACAACATTTATCAAAGTTATATATATACAACAGAAACAAAATATAATACAGCAGAACAACATGATGCAGGGAATAATAATAGTAATAATATACCAAATCTTCGTTTTCATCCTTCAGAAAATGTTCTTCAATGCGCTAAAACTCAAGGCTGACCCGAGCGTAATAAAAAGATAAAACACTCGAGTCGGGACTAAAATATCTTTATGTGAGTCAAATCAATATCACATATAACAGGAGTGTAATAGCGTCAGAGATGTTTACGGGGTTTCACATCTCCTATCCAATGTATAACGTGCGTGCAATAACTCAAGAGATGCTACAGGATTTTCCATCTCTTAAGGATCCGTCAAAATATTTATATATAGTAGAATATGCTATATATGTAATGTCTAATTAGTGAAATAAATATTTTTCTTAGCGTTAAGGCTTTACATTAATCCCCCTTAGTGCGTTTTTATGCATTGTCATGCAGTTTGCATATAACGCCCCAGTAGCATGTCGGGGGATAGGGATGCGACGTGATACGACAACACTAAACCAAATTTGCAGTGGTCTCGTATAGGGATAAAAGTATGACAATGTACATGAGGCAATGCCCAAGGTGGATACTACCAGTTCGGGTCACAGGGCTGGTGGTAACGCATCATAGCCACGATCGCCCACCGCATCCATCCATCCCATACCGAGTCAAAGGGAGGTCATCCCAAATCAAAGTGCACCAATTGAAATCAACAACAAGAGTAATAGTATGGACTGAGTCCAAAGAAAATCGAAGAACAGATGTCTGTTAGGGGTAGCTAGCCCGCTTGGCCCGATCAAGCCGTCCTGTTTTAGTCATTTCAAATTGGCACAAGTGCCGGGGTCTATCCATAATCATTCTCTTTCTCCAAATCCAGCAAACGACGCCAAATCCAACCACTTCATTCTGGAGTCTCCTCCGCGTACACAGTTTTTAAAGTGGTTCCAATATTGACAGAGAGTATGCCAATAAGAGGCCTCGGTCTTTTTAACAACCAAACGTCGTTTTACACACCGGTTGGTACTTTTACATTTCAAAAACGGTTCATACTTGATATCAAAATATCATATTCTCTTCAAAATATTATTTGTTTCAAAAATCCTCATATTTACTCAAAATATGTCAATTCAGTTCGATATGTCAATTTCACTTCAAAATTTGATTCGAATTACAATTTAGGTTATGACTTCATTTTTTAACCTCATTCGCATTTAAATCCATGATTTAAATATAAACGATTCCCACTCTGACCAATTTGAAAATTTTTAAATAGTTTAAAAGGTTAAAATAGTTTGATATAAAATAGTTTGAGTATTGAAAATGATTTATATAGTAAAATAGCGTGGAAAATCAAAATAATTTAAATACTTGAAAAGATAGATTTTTAAACAGTTTATATTAAAATAATTTATTTGAAAGTAGTTTCAAATCAAACTGTCTTTTTCCATTCAACAAATTTGGACCCAAGTCCAAATTCCAATCTAACTGATTCAATTTTAATTATTCCAATTCAAATCATTTTCAATTTCAATTCAATTCAAATTGATTCAATTTCGATTTTAATTCGAATTGACTTCGATTCCAATTTCAGTTCAAATCAATTTCAAACTCGATTTCAAATTAATTCAATTTCGCTTTCAATTCCAATTTGAATTAAATTCAATTCAATTCTCAATTTTAAACCATTTCAATATTTATAAATTCGAGTCGATTTCAGAATATCGATTTAAATCATTTAAATAAAATTTAACTTCGACGTTCAATTTAAGGTACAAATCTTCAAAATAATTCAACTCCGAGCCCAAATTTGAAATATCCATTTAAATTACTTTTACTTAGCAATGTTTCAAAGTTCTAATAAAAGTTCAAATCTTTTTAAAACAAATCAATTTTCGAAATTCAAATCATATTACAATTATAACTTCAAAATCTCAAATTTCATTTTTAAACAATTTCGTTAAACAAATTTAATTTCAACATTTTGAGCTCAAGTTCGAAAATAATTCGATAAATTTGATTTTTATTTCTTTAAATCAAAATCATTTAAATAATTTTAAATCAAAAAATTTAAAATTAATTAATTTAAGCAATCCGCTGTCCGTATATAATTTTCTATCATATGGCCAAGTGATAAGTTATTTCGATTTTAATTCCAGGGATATACATATATCATTTCAATCCAAAATAAATGTCATAGGTATATATCATTTCTACCTATTTCTTAATTTATTCGAAATAATTCAATTGAAAATTTTAGATACTATCAAATAATTTACAGGGTGATACGGGATATATATAAAATAAATAAACATTCAATCGTCCAAAATATCAACCAACTGGCATCCATCACAATCAACATCCAAATCAATCAATAAATCACAACAATTAACTAGTTATTAAATAACAGATTTTTAACTAGCAATTTAATTCCAATTTCACTTTAACTGTCAATTTTAATTTCTAACAACTCAATTCATATGTCAATCCAAATGTCAATTAAATTACCAAACAACGGTCAATAAAATTAGATTACTTCATAATATCAATTTAACGAACATCTGGAATATTTTAATACTTCGTGAGCGTTATAAAACACTCACCTTTTATTTGAAACTTAAAATTTCTCAACTTCAAATAAATACCACTTTGACTCCATGTTGTAGACGATGTCAATATGAATCCAATGCAGCTCGTTTCTTTCGAAACGGGCCTTGTACGAAAAAGATATTCAATTATAAACATTTGATAAATTAAAAATTCAATTAACAAAATTAATAAATTAATTAAAAAAAATATCTCAATGTTCCCACTCTCAGCTCGATCGCGATTCCAGGCCACTCAAGAACCCACGCAGACGACTTCACGCTCGAGACACACGCCACCACAGTCCGCCGAACCTAGTTCCGAGTACGCCATCGCTTGCGCCCATCTCCAAGCCACCGCTGCTAGAGGCGCCTTCACCTACGCTGCCGCTGTTTGCCCATGAGAACCAAAAAACCATGTGATGAACTCGAATAAAATCTGGCGAATCTGAGGCGTATTAGCACGATCCAACCGTCTAGAGCGTAGAGCTCGACGAGATCTTCAACTTTCATGTTGAGGCCGATCCGTGTAAGTGTATGGATTGCGAGAGATTGAGGAGAAAAGGATGATGACTATCGGCCATTAAACGTTTTGAATGAATGTGGCTGGAGATGTAGGGTTTGCGAATGAAAATATCTCTCGGCTTTATATAAATATCTGACACTATTCACACATGAATTTCCAAGCTCCAAACGATGTGTGCCGCTTAGCGTTCTATATGTTATACCCCCATTCCGAACACAATGGAACTAGTTTCGAGGCCTAATTCGATCGTATTCAGAAGATAGCTTTTCAAAATCAATTTATTTTAATTAAATTCCTTTAATTCATTTTTACGCGTTTCAAGCTCGCACGGCCAAACGATAAGTCTGATCGCTACGAAACTTGAAATCCTATAATAATTCACTATTACAGATCCGATGAAATTAGTTTCGTCCAAATCCGAGACGGTGGCCAAAATGGCTATTTTTACTTGTTAATTAAAATAAGTAATTTTCAAAATTAATTTAATCGCCTTTAAATTCAATTTTAAAAGTTAAAAATTTTCATTCTTGTTTAAATAAAATTCACATCAACTTTCGGCATCATTCTCATTCATATTTAATTCAGAATTCAATAATTTAAATAATTTCCAATATTAAATTTAAACAATTTAATTATCCAATAAATTATATTGATAAATCCTAAAATTTCAAATAAACTTCAATTATCAACAATTACTTTGTTTCCATCTAAATAATTTAACATTTATTATTCAATTCATATTATTGATTATAAACACATTTAATACATAGAATTTCATTTCAATATTGTTATTGCCTAAATCTTCGAAATTGGTTATTTCAAAATTTTATTCAAGTTCATATTCAATAAACTACATTAATAAATCATTAAATTTTATTTCTAATCATTTTTATTCGATAATCATATTAAATTTAATAATTCGAAATGGTTAAAAATACGGGTTGTTACATTAACAATAACCAAATAAGTCATAAATAAAATACGCCTAAAACAAATACTCAAATAAGGCATATCTAACAAATCACCATTTTACAAATTCATATCAAGTCTCCAGTGGACTATCATCTCAAAATATGGTGATAACTAATTCAAAATTCCTCAGAGCCATAAAGGATACGGAATACCCATACTAAAAATCTCTGAAGAAGAAATCATCAATAATGAAATAATAATGGTAGTCAACTATTAGTATAAAATAGTGCGACACGGAGTCTAAATCTAAGAAATAGACCCTGTTAAATACCTAACCACAAGAAATATGATATAGTCTAACCCCAAGAAATAGACTGGCTATGTGAATTTACCTAATTCCAAGAAATAGGTAAACATAGTCCACTGTAAATAAACTGATAGGGCTACAATATAACACCCATCCAAACAACAAAAAGAACAGCCGTGTTATACCAGAATAGTTCTAGCCCTAAGAAATAGGTCTACCTACCCAAACCTAAATGCATCGACTCTTAGGTCAATGAAAAATGAGTCACTGTCTCCTGGGGATCTATCGGCCTCAATTAAAATCTGTACACCCCAAAATAATACAACTTTAAAGTGTTAATTACTATCACTCCAGCAATCACAAGAATTGAACTAACTGTCTCATACCAACTATTAAATTCAAGCATTTACTAAAAGCTAGTAAATTCCACTTATAAACTCTATTCAACAAATTATAGAAATAAACGAATGAATTGTACCAAAAGTCTCATACCAATCCTATAATTCAATTGTTTATTAAAATTCTTTGTTTTATAGAAAAGCACGAAATCCAATAAAATTACAAATCCATAATAAATGAGATAAAATAATTTTTCAATAAATTTTATTCGCTTAAAATAAAAGGGTACAAGTAAATTCACTTTATTAGTTTAATTTAAATCTATATTCATATTTACATATAATACATAACATATCTTTTAGAGTTTAGATATATTTAATTTTAAATATAGTTATTTATATTTCCATTATAGTTGGCATAAACTTAGAGTTAAGTATAGGTTCATACATATACAAGAATTGAATTGCTGAGAGAGACTTAGTAAATTATATATATAGAATAGCAGCAACAAAATATACAAAGTTAACATTAATAAAGCAAAGCACATGGACTAACATACACACTTGATGTACATAGTTGCATAGGCAATTTCGAAAAGTATGTACTAATAAGAACATGTATAGAGGAAATTTCGAAAATTATATCTTCTTATGCAAAGCTAGGCTACTAATAGAAGTGGGTACAAAGTTACTAACATACACATGCAAGTACTTATTTATATATGTATGCAAAGTTAGGCTACTAGAAATAGGTATAGGCAATATAGGTGTGTGAAACTTTTCTTATCTAAATGAACAATCTCAGGCAAGTACTTAAATATGTGTATAAAGTGATGTCAAATGCCATTAACATGTTGAATATGTTTTTTTTCAAATTAATACAAGTTGAAAGCCAAAGAAAGGATACTTTAAAATAATAATAAAATGCACATGCATTGCATTAGCAGAGACGTGAATCAAGATAAGAGAATAAAATACAACTATAACAGTTCAAAGCAAAATAATAAAGAACAGGGGATATATAATCAAACCATGAATTCATTCTTAACAAAAGAATGTGTGCCCATATTCTCAACTTAAACAATACACATCTATATTTAAATGCCATAAGACCATGGTATCAGGTTCCGGCCGGAACCTCGAGATTCCGGCCAACCCGGTTCGGTTCCGGCCGGAGGCGGGACGTGATTAGGGCAAAAACCCGTCCCATCACAGTTGACAAAAAAAATCAAAAATTTGAAGAAACAAAAATCGCAAGTGCTGTAGAAGATTGGAAGAGAAGCAAATCTTATCTATAAAAGTAGTAAAACCGAATCATAAATAACCTCATAATCAATTCAAGCTTTAAAATCTTAAGCGATTGTCGTTCTCGTGTTTGCCGTCTTCATTCGAGCATAAATTTGTAGATCGTGTCTTCTTGGTTCTCGTCTCTCATCTTCGAGGGTGAACGTCGTTTCTTATTTCCTCTTTTTTTCGCTGAGTTGCGTTGGTGGCTGAAGTAAGAATAAATCTGGTTGGTTTAGGGTTAAGTTATTTGATGTTGGGTATTAGGTACTGGGCGGGTTGAATATGAATGGGCTGGGCTGGTTATATTATTTATTTAGATTATGCTATATTCAATGTTTATTATTATGTGTCTAACTTCAATGTTCATTATATTAATTATTTAGGTTAGACTTAAATAATGTTTAGACTAGACCGTATTCTTTTATTTTATTTATAACATTTATTATTACTTTTTCACTAAAAATACGAAAATATGATATCGGGACCGAAACCGAAATTAAAACCGAAACTTTCGAAATCGATCGAAACCAATAAAATTTCAAATGACCGAAACCGAGTTCTCGAACCTTGCATAATACAAGCTAAATGAACAACTGACTTTATGTTTCAATGCTATTAAATAGTTAGTCTATAATCTATAAAAATAAAACATGGACAGCCCATTCTTTTGCTTGAGTGACAGACCCTATAAGTTTTGAAATGCATATATATATTTAATATAAACTTTACAACATTTTGTTTTAAAACCATTTTTTTCTCATATAAATATACATATGTAATATCCTGAAATTTTCAACCATTCGCATCCATATTTGTCAGATTTGAATTGCTCAAAATATCAGATTGTTAATTTAAATTTGGCAAAACTTAGCATATACAGTAAATAAAAAATCACAGAATCACAGACACAGAGTAATATAAAAATAATGCAGCGGAAACAAAAGAATAGTAGTTCATGAAGTTACTATATACTATATATATAACAGAGTTAAACAAGATACAACAGAAGTCACGAATACATAGATGTCTTATTATAATAGTCAAATACAAGATCTGAATACATCACTGGAATCAACTGAATGACTGAAAGCAGAATCAATAGATGGATCTTCAAGCGAAGCTCCAACTCCAAAGGTGAATCTCGAATACTGGTACACTCATTCTGACCCGAGGGGTAAAGCAAAACACAAAACACTCGAGTCAGGATTAACATTCTTATATCAATAAATCCAACTCAAGTGAAATATCAACCGAAATACAAGTAACTCAAAGGATGTTTGGGATAACCATCCTCTAAGGATCTGTTAAACTATCTACTATGTAGTAATATAAGTTATTATAATATGTATAAAGTAAAGTAAACTATCAAAATAGCGTTAAGGCTTTACATTTTCCACCTTAACACATTTTATATATTCACATAGTCTATACAGTACCGTAATCTCCCCCGTACTGGGCGTCGTCAGAGGGCACTCCATAGGTATGGTACAAAACAAACTTGTAGAAGGCACGCTAGGGTAGGTGGCACGTCAAAACTAGGCAATGCCAAGGTAGATATACCAATTACACTTCCGGGCCGATGGTAACGCAGAGCCGCAGCAATCGCCCACCTCGAGCTACACTCTCGAAAATCCGAAGGTGCGCACCAAATCAATCACAAAGTAATAGAATGGCATACGATGGAGTGTGTCCGATAAGAGGAGCTACCTCATTAGCCCGTCAATCGCTCCTATTTTAGCCACCTTATGCTAACTCACGGGAGTTAGGTCCACGTATATACCTCATATAGAATCGTCACCACCATCCTACTTCATTCTAGAATCTCCACCGCGTACACAGTTGTTAAAGTGGTTTTCGATATCGACAGAGAGTATGCCCATATCTGATCCCGGTCTCTTAAACAACCAAACGTTGTTATAACACCGCGGTCATTTCAAAATAGTTTATACTTCAAAACCAAAATATCATTTCCATTTCAAAACCATATCAAAAGGATATCATTTTCACTTCCAAACCATATCCATTTCCACAAAAATCATATCACTTTCCAAAGTTATAACGCTTTCGAAATCATAAGTCTTTTAAAATCAAAACACTTTGGAAATCAAAAACCTTGAAATCATAATACTTTGAAAATCATAACACTTCCCTTCAAACAATTTAGATATTAATAATAGTATATAAAATAAAATAGTTTATAAAATAATTTATATAAAATAGTTATAAGTTAAAACAGTTTATATTAAAATAATTATTATATTTAAAATAGTTTATATTAAAAATAGTTATATAAAAAATAGTTTATAAAATAATATAAAATAGTTTAAATATAATTTAAAAATACTTTATATAATAAAATAGTTTCCACAAATTTCATAAATCAATTCAAATCAACTTGAATTCCAAAATTCACATTTAATTTAATCTCAATTCATCGATTTCAATTCAATTCAGTTCTAAATAAACTATTTCAAATTATATCGATTCACATACAGATTTGAACCACAAAATAAACCATTTCAATTTCAATATATTTCAAAGCTTTATATATTCCACCATTTCAAAACTAAATTTGATAATTTCATACATATCTTAATTTAACTTCATTATTATTCAGTTTTGCAATATTCACTAAATAAATTCAATATCATTTAAATAAAAGCCCAAATTTCAAATCACTAAATATTTCCTTCAATTTATTTAAACTTGAAATATTCATTTAAATCATCTTAAACAAAAATCAAGTAAAAAAATGAATCATATCCTTTTAAAAACCCAAATGCCATAAGTTCAAATCGATTTAATTATATATAATTCTTAATTAAATACAATTTCAAATCTATCTTCTCAATCTTAATTTATTAAGTCATTACAAACTCTATATTACAATATAATTTAAATAATTACTTAATCATCTTATATTTTAATAAAATCAAACTTTATTATTAAACTTATTTTATATTAAAACAAATTTATACATAGCCTAAAATCAAGAATTTAACTATATATAAAATAACATTTAAATAATATCTAAAATCAATATTTTTATAAACAATATATTTCTTTCCAAAACCATAGAAATCATTTTCAAATACTTATATATAGACCAACGGTGTTTGTATAAAATTTTATATCATATGGTCAAGTGATACGGATATTTATCATTTCAGTCCACAATTTAAATATATACGGGTATATATCCTTTCAACCCGTAATCCCAAATTTAATTCAATGAAAATCGCTTGGGATTATCATTTCAACCCATAACGATTTTCTCCTATTCTACAAGATCGTTCGGGTATGTATCATTTCAACCCATAGTGAATTCTATACTAACAGGGAACTTGCAGAGTGATAACAGATATAATAATAACATAACAAGCATATATCATCAATATAAATAATAGATAATGGTGTCAGATGTCACAGGTGAACAGATATAGATAATAGCATATATAACAATGTAAATAACTAACAACAGCATATTTCAATTGACATTTCAATTGAAATCAAATTTAATAAATATAAGAACGTTAATCGTGAGTGATTTGTAACGCCCCACCTCTATGCTCACAATAACAAAGAGTATTACAAGAAATACTGTCTGTTATTGCGAAGAATAAGGCTGGATAGGAGCGGCCATCCGTAGTTGGCCTTACACTAGTATTGGTTACCTCGATAGGAGTGGTATATATTTTTCATTTTCCATTGTTTCTTCATTTACTCCCATCGACATACCCAATTACCAGTATAAAATGAACTACAATGGTTCATAATAGTTTAGGACAATATATATAATAATAACACAGATACAAAAGAATGCGGAACATAGATAACAAAAAAAGTCTCTTATATATAATAACTGATGGCAGTTACAATACAGTTGACACAGTACATATGATACAACTACAACTGTCGACTCTGGAAGTTATATATACAAGTACATTATCGACTAATATACATGAATACATACCAACCTAAATCTGTACACTGACTACTACAAAAAGACACAGACCACTTCAAAAGATATGAAAAGTCTTCATAGTCCAAACAGCAACTCAAAGCAGGAATCTACAACCTGAAATAACTCGGGTCTGACCCGAGTATTAAATTCAAGAGAAAATAATACACAGGTCGGTCTAATTCAAACTCAGTTATTAATGCACAGAAGCAATAATAATCAATATCAAATAGACGACAGTCACAGAAATCTCGTATATCCAACTTCCCGATAAGAGAATCGGATAACGGCAGATATAACACTAAACAGTGTTAAACAACATATCAGCAAATCCAAATCATCAACAAAGATAGATAAAAAGAGTATCAATGAAGATAATTTTGGAAAACAACAGAATTGCTTAAACAGCAATTTACAACAAATTCCAATTATTAAATAAATAATTAGAATCTCAAAATGATCAATTGAATCAAATTTCTGTGTGGCTGCAGTACACGCACGCGTGCACTGCCTCGCCACACAGTACGTGAAATCATCACAACAGTGAATACTAACAGTAATCAAAATTGCAGAGGTCAAAGAGAAACCCATGAAACTAAACAGCGAAAACAACAAAAATCTAGTTATCGATAAGATAATTAGAAAACATATAATCTAATTATCTAAAAGATAATTAGATATCAACAAAATCATCAACTCAAACCAAATCAGAATACCCTTCAAAGTAAATTGAATTTGGTAACACGAAATAATTACGACAATTGAAATCATCAATTTAAAACTTCAATTCTGTGTGGCTGCAGTGCACGCACGCGTGCACTGCCTCGCCAATGCAACATACGAAATACGCAACAAATCAATGAATCTAGAACAAATCACTGACTGAAGTCAGAAAACCGTGAGTACGCAAGTGGATAACCCCACTGCGGCATATCCAAATTATAAAGGCCACTAACTCAGAGGCAAAGTATCAAATATACAAATGTGCTCAAGACAAACGAGCTAAGTATGCAAGTAGAGGTGACAACATGAAACTGCACCAAACCAGAGGAATGCAACTGATTTCAAGTGAAGGACACTAAGTATTGCATCAGTAAACAATTCAACAAATGCAAACCAGACTTTAATGAAAGACAAACAAAAGTGCAACCTGAATCCTGACTCAAACCAAATGCCAACAATGACCAGACTTAAGTGAAGTGTATCAAGTCAGAAGCCATGACAATTAAAGTCGAAGAAAAGTCAGATATGCCTGAGTGTACATAAAGCCGTGAATAAAGTACAACAGAGTGCAAGCAGACTTTTATAAAGAGGCAGTAGTGAACTGCAATTACCCAAGTGATGCAAGAGAACTTCAACTGGTTGATAAAACTCATGGGTCAGACGACCATGCTACATGTACGAACATAGATTACTTGCAACCGTGGTGATATAGTGCAATACAACATAATTTATATCAGTGGACATAAATAATCACTGAACAAAGGAGCAGCCTCCAAGACTAGACGAACAAGTCCGGATGTAATGCATAAAAGTGCACAGTATTAAGACAGTGGCAAACTGTACAATGTGTATGCATGTATCATACTCGAGAACAAAAGGAAATGGTACAACTCAAATGAAACAAATCAAGTGACAGAAGTTAGTGGTGGTCACGAGATAAAGCAATGCCGTGATAACCAGAAACAAGAAAACAGCAACAACAAAACAGAATTACTAAGAATAACGAATAGTTCAAAATCAACGCCCAAACCACATCGAACAATGATTATCACGAAAACGAATATCTATGGCCGAGATGAATTCAAGCAACGAATTCAATTAATGGGTACAACAAAATCAAAAGCCTCGAATCGGTTCCAATTCAAGAATTTCACGCAGCAGAACTGTAACGACCGAAGTCATAAAATATATGTGACGAAAATAAAGGGTTCGAAGTTAAAAGGTGAACAAGTCACGAAAATCGAACAACACGATCAAAGTCAAGATAGCCACGAAACAGTTTGAATTAGATGTGAGTCGAACTCACCTTGTCGACGAATTTAGAAGAAGCCGAGCACACCTGCAATCGAGCGAATCCAGAGCTTGAACTCGATTGAGCAGCCGAAGTCCTCCTCTTTCCCCCTTCAGATCGCCGTAGCACACGAACCCTAATTTTGATCGAACGACGAAAACGAACAGAGCCGCCATTTTTGTTTCTTCTTAATTAGGGCTAGCGAAAATTGAACGGAGGGAAAAGAATTAGCCCCGGCCTTATTAATTATCACCATCCCTTGAAATACAAAAGTTGGCCAAGATTTAAATTCATAAAGCCCACATAAACACTTGACAATATAATACAAAGAATTTCAACCTGATCTAAAAACTTCACTTAGCAATTAGCAACAATATTAATCGTCTAATAACGATAATAAAATAATTGCAAAATCGCGGGTTGTTACAGACTCCCCCCCTTATAAAAATTGCGTCCCTGCAATTTTCATACTTAAAGTCGTCTATAACAATTGTTTTTCTAACCTAAACTGGTTAAGCTAGAAAATAAAAGTCGGGAATACAAACGCCAAAGAAATCTTTTATTTTCATAAAAGAAATTCACAAATTCTCAACGAAATCTAACTATCAAAAGATAATTAGAAAACAACAAAACTGAATAAACGCAATTATCAGCAATATTTAATTATCAATCAGATAAATTAATACAGAAATCACAGAATAGCCATATCTAATTATCACACGATAATTAGAAAATAGCAAAATCTAATTATCAGCGAGGATAATTAGGAAACACAAATCGCAAATCGCAAAACTGCAAATATCTAGTTATCCAACAAATAACTAGGAAACACAAACTTCATAATCAGCAAACTCTAACTATCAACAGAGATAGATAGAAAACAGCAATCGAATAAAATCAGCATACTCTAGAATCAATTGGAGACTAGAAAATCTCATATCAATAAAATCAGCAAACATCCAATTATCCAAACGATAGTCAGAAAACAAATCAACAAATATTTAGTTACCACAAACGGTAATCAAATTTCAAACCAACAAATATTCGATTATCAAAAACGATAATCAAATCTCAAATCAACAAATATTCGATTATCAAAAACGATAATCAAATCTCAAATCAACAAATATTCGATTATCAAAAACCATAATCAAATCTCAAATCAACAAATATTCAATTATCAAAAACGATAATCAAATCTCAAATCAACAAATATTCAATTATCAAAAACGATAATCAAATCTCAAATCAACAAATATTCGATTATCAAAAACGATAATCGAATCTCAAATCAACAAATATTCGATTATCAAAAACGATAATCGAATCTCAAATCAACAAATATTCGATTATCAAAAACGATAATCAAATCTCAAATCAACAAATATTCGATTATCAAAAACGATAATCAAATCTCAAATCAACAAATATTCGATTATCAAAAACGATAATCAAATCTCAAATCAACAAATATTCGATTATCAAAAACGATAATCAAATCTCAAATCAACAAATATTCGATTATCAAAAACGATAATCAAATCTCAAATCAACAAATATTCGATTATCAAAAACGATAATCAAATCTCAAATCAACAAATATTCGATTATCAAAAACGATAATCAAACCTCAAATCAACAAATATTCGATTATCAAAAACGATAATCAAACCTCAAATCAACAAATATTCGATTATCAAAAACGATAATCAAATCTCAAATCAACAAATATTCGATTATCAAAAACGGTAATCAAATCTCAAATCAACAAATATTTAATTACCACAAACGGTAATCAGAATCAACAATTATCTAATTATCACAAGCGATAATCAGAGACAACAAATATCTGATTATCAAAAACAATAATCAGAATCAACAAATATCTAATTATCACAAGCGATAATCAGAGACAACAAATATTCGATTATCAAAAACGATAACCAGAATCAACAAATATCTAATTATCACAAGCGATAATCAGAGACAACAAATATCCGATTATCAAAAACGATAATCAGAATCTCAAATATTTAATTATCGATACGATAATTAAACCTCGTAACATTAGATATCTAATTACCTGCAGATAATTAGAAACAACAAATATCTAGAAATCAATTAAGAAGACTAGAAAATCAACATAAAAGCTTGGATCGATCCCATCAGATGGCGAGTTTTTAATTCGCCGCACGTGCATCAACAAATGGTCGAAGCCTACAAAGTACTCAACATAATTTTGGCGCCCATTAGATTGACCCGAAGGTCCGCAGAGTGAGCCGAAGGTCTAGTACTGGTATTTGACCCGAAGGTCCTCATATGACCCGAAGGTCCTCATAGTGGCTCGAAAGCACACAAAAGCATCAAAATCATCAAAACAGCAAATATTTCAATTAACGAGTCCGGAATTAACCGAAATAGCAAACACACATGTCCCATACCACGTGTTTTACTAAATCGTTTGATTCTCTTCCTCGTTTCCTTGAAAGTGCAAAATTGTGTATTTTGTAAAAAAAATACATTTCACATTCTCAAACGGACAAGTCCGGAATTAAGGGAATCAGTAAAAGAAAGGGGTCATAGTCCTCGATTTTGCTGAAACGTTTAAATCGCTTCCTCATTCTTTTGAAAGCGCAAACTGCAAAATTCCTGAAAACAATTTTTATTTATTTTATACAAATAACAATTCACATTCTCAACTGAACAAGTCCGGAGTTAAGCGAATCGGTAAAAGAAAGGGGTCATTGTCCTCGATTTTGCTGAATCGTTTAAGTCGCTTCCTCATTCTTTTGAAAGCGCAAACTGTTAAAAATTTTATAAAACAATTTTCATTTTAAAACGATTTTCAGTACACGTGATTAAAACAGCAAATCAGTAACAATTTCAATAAGGAAATTATAATTCTCAAAATACCGTAAAAATGGGTCACAAATCAGCATTGCGGTATAACCGCTTGAAAATCCACTTTTAAAAATTTGACTGTTACTGAAGTCAAAGCGACAGTAATTTTCAAACGTAAAAATCTCATCAAAATAATTTACATCAAAATGTAACACTAGTGAATTTTCATTCATTAAAATTGCCAACAAACATCGTGCCTCAAAATTTAGCATCGATGTAAAAATCCCGTTATAAAATAACGGCAACAAAATACGTTTCATAACCAAGCATCGGTTCAACGTAAAATTAATGCAGTAACGTGCAACTCAAATTTGCACGTACTACAAAATGAACAAAGAAATCATTCGAATGTATCTTCAATGAAGATAATTCAAAACTGCTAAATCTAATCAATATATGATTAGCATAAAAGAAAACCAGCAAAGATCTCAACAAAATCACATAACTGCAATCGTTTCGAATCCTCAAATCGGATTCGAAATTCTCAAAGAAACAAAATAAATACAGCTATGTAAACTACAAATGAAATTTATTTCAATTTCATATTTCGATTTTTAAATCAAAAAGATTATCAGTTGTACTCAACGAAGACAGTTTCACTGTTTCCGCTGCGCACTCTGATAAACAGTACCCAAATCAATCAAATCGACAAAATACAGTTTCACTTTTATTTTTAAATAAAGATACTTAAAAATTTCATCCAAATTTCAAAACTTTAGTTTTGACTCAAAGCACAAATAAAACATCGACCAATAGTTGTAACATATGTTCCATCTAAGTTATGTTTTATATTATGTCCATAAACCCCAAGCTCCGATACCAACTGTAACGCCCCACCTCTATGCCCACAATAACAAAGAGTATTAAAAGAAATACTGTCTGTTATTGCGAAGAATAAGGCTGGATAGGAGCGGCCATCCGTAGTTGGCCATACACTAGTATTGGTTACCTCGATAGGAGTGGTATATATTTTTCATTTTCCATTGTTTCTTCATTTACTCCCATTGACATACCCAATACTAGTATAAAACGAACTACAATGGTTCATAATAGTTTAGGACAATATATATAATAATAACACAGATACAAAAGAATGTGGAACACGGATAACAAAAAAAGTCTCATATATATAATAACTGATGGCAGTTACAATACAGTTGACACAGTACATATGATACAACTACAACTGTCGACTCTGGAAGTTATATATACAAGTACATTATCGACTAATATACATGAATACATACCAACCTAAATCTGTACACTGACTACTACAAAAATACACAGACCACTTCAAAAGATATGAAAAGTCTTCATAGTCCAAACAGCAACTCAAAGCAGGAATCTACAACCTGAAATAACTCGGGTCTGACCCGAGTATTAAATTCAAGAGAAAATAATACACGGGTCGGTCTAATTCAAACTCAATTATTAATGCACAGAAGCAATAATAATCAATATCAAATAGACGACAGTCATAGAAATCTCGTATATCCAACTTCCCGATAAGAGAATCGGATAACGGCAGAAATAACACTAAACAGTGTTAAACAACATATCAGCAAATCCAAATCATCAACAAAGATAGATAAAAAGAGTATCAATGAAGATAATTTTGGAAAACAACAGAATTGCTTAAACAGCAATTTACAACAAATTCCAATTATTAAATAAATAATTAGAATCTCAAAATGATCAATTGAATCAAATTTCTGTGTGGCTGCAGTACACGCATGCGTGCACTGCCTCGCCACACAGTACGTGAAATCATCACAACAGTGAATACTAACAGTAATCAAAACTGCAGAGGTCAAAGCGAAACCCAAGACAACTAAACAGCGTATACAACAAAAATCTAGTTATTGATACGATAATTAGAAAACATATAATCTAATTATCTAAAAGATAATTAGATATCAACAAAATCATCAACTCAAACCAAATCAGAATACCCTTCAAAGTAAATTGAATTTGGTAACACGAAATAATTACGACAATTGAAATCATCAATTTAAAACTTCAATTCTGTTTTGGCTGCAGTGCACGCACGCGTGCACTGCCTCGCCAATACAACATAGGAAATACGCAACAAATCAATGAATCTAGAACAAATCACTGACTGAAGTCAGAAAACCGTGAGTACGCAAGTGGATAACCCCACTGCGGCATATCCAAATTATAAAGGCCACTAACTCAGAGGCAAAGTATCAAATATACAAATGTGCTCAAGACAAACGAGCTAAGTATGCAAGTAGAGGTGACAACATGAAACTGCACCAAACCAGAGGAATGCAACTGATTTCAAGTGAAGGACACTAAGTATTGCATCAGTAAACAATTCAACAAATGCAAACCAGACTTTAATGAAAGACAAACAAAAGTGCAACCTGAATCCTGACTCAAACCAAATGCCAACAATGACCAGACTTAAGTGAAGTGTATCAAGTCAGAAGCCATGACAATTAAAGTCGAAGAAAAGTCAGATATGCCTGAGTGTACATAAAGCCGTGAATAAAGTACAACAGAGTGCAAGCAAACTTTTATAAAGAGGCAGTAGTGAACTGCAATTACCCAAGTGATGCAAGAGAACTTCAACTAGTTGATAAAACTCATGGGTCAAACGACCATGCTACATGTATGAACATAGATTACTTGCAACCGTGGTGATATAGTGCAATACAACATAATTTATATCAGTGGACATAAATAATCAATGAATAAAGGAGCAGCCTCCAAGACTAGACGAACAAGTCCGGATGTAATGCATAAAAGTGCACAGTATTAAGACAGTGGCAAACTGTACAATGTGTATGCATGTATCATACTCGAGAACAAAAGGAAATGGTACAACTCAAATGAAACAAATCAAGTGACAGAAGTTAGTGGTGGTCACGAGATAAAGCAATGCCGTGATAACCAGAAACAAGAAAACAGCAACAACAAAACAAAATTACTAAGAATAACGAATAGTTCAAAATCAACGCCCAAACCACATCGAACAATGATTATCACGAAAACGAATATCTATGGCCGAGATGAATTCAAGCAACGAATTCAATTAATGGGTACAACAAAATCAAAAGCCTCGAATCGGTTCCAATTCAAGAATTTCACGCAGCAGAACTGTAACGACCGAAGTCATAAAATATATGTGACGAAAATAAAGGGTTCGAAGTTAAAAGGTGAACAAGTCACAAAAATCGAACAACACGATCGAAGTCAAGATAGCCACGAAACAGTTTGAATTAGATGTGAGTCAAACTCACCTTGTTGACGAATTTAGAAGAAGCCGAGCACACCTGCAATCGAGCGAAGCCAGAGCTTGAACTCGATTGAGCAGCCGAAGTCCTCCTCTTTCCCCCTTCAGATCGTCGTAGCACGCGAACCCTAATTTTGATCGAACGACGAAAACGAACAGAGCCGCCATTTTGTTTCTTCTTAATTAGGGCTAGCGAAAATTGAACGGAGGGAAAAGAATTAGCCCCAGCCTTATTAATTATCACCATCCCTTGAAATACAAACGTGGGCCAAGATTTAAATTCATAAAGCCCACATAAACACTTGACAATATAATACAAATAATTTCAACCTGATCTAAAAACTTCACTCAGCAATTAGCAATAATATTAATCGTCTAATAACGATAATAAAATAATTGCAAAATCCCGGGTTGTTACATGATTGCTCACCTTTCGAGGCTAGAGAGAATAGATAACACGATAAGCTACGATTTGAATCACGATCTAGACCATCGACAGATCCAACAACAAATCTCAAAGCGATGTAAGCTGAACACGGATTCGACGGACAAAGCTGATAGATAAGGAGTCAATGAAAAATTAGAATCAGTTTGATATATATACAGAAATATTTGTTATTTTATTAAAATCGATACTTTAAATCTAAGACAAAAATTAAAATAATATATATATATATAACAAAACTAATAAAATTTACACAAAGTACAGATCTTATATTTCTTATACCATATACAAACACTGTGTAAACTTATTTCGAAATATAAACACACATATATAACTGTATAACATAAACAGAATATATAGCTTATATGTATTTAACTCATATATAACAGTTTAAAATATATATAAACTAACATACTATATATAAAAGCAAACAAAACAATATATATATATATATTACTATATCCAATCAATAATATAGGTAAACCAAACACACTTATATTGACGCACTTTGTATATAACTAACAAATATATATAACTTGGGTTATAAACAAGCTTTTTAACAAATGCACATACTTCATATAAATTGAACATAACTTATAAATAAGATCTATATATATGTGGAAACTAATCTTATGTAAAATAAACTACATGCCTTACAGAACATAACATACAGCTAAGAATATTACAATCAAAATATATATTATATACACAGAACTCGAATACCCAAAATCAGTGAAAAGGAAATTATATAACTAGCAACATTACTTATTTATAGATTAATATATATATAAAAATACTATATTTTAAACCAATACCAAAAGTTCAATATATGATTTATAACTAACAATCTTAAAACTATAAACATATATATATAATTTATGTAAACAAACCTATATATATATATAAACAGGTATATATATTCAACTATAAATATATATATATAGGATTGTACTATATGTAACAGTATAACAAGTATAATATTCCTCCGAAACATCTTATATACAATACACGAAATCTTGTATAAATATATATAATAAATATATATATTATAAGGGAAGAGAAGTTGCAAAACCAAATATATATGTATAAACAATATATATATACTCTAACATATAATAACAAAACAAGTAAACACACGTACCATTTTTAAACGCTTACGCATGAAAATACAATGAGAATGAGGTGGCGAATGCTGGCTTTTGTGGAGATGTGGCTGACTTGCGTGCTACTGCATGGTGAATGGGACGGCATAAGTGAAGGAGGGTGATGGGTAGGCTACGGCTGGCGCTTGGAAACAAGGTGGAGTTTCGGCTTGGCCTAGCTGAGGTCGGCAAATGAAGAGGAGATGATATACAAGCTACAGGAGAAAGGAGGAAAAATGACTCACAGGCAAGGGAAGATGTTTGAATGAAGCGGTCGAACAAATTAAAAGCAACAGTGAATGAATGGAAAAAAAATATTGAACCGGTTGATAATATTGAAACAATAGGAATTTCGAAAGTCAAAAGCTAAAATTTATTAATGGCTGACTGTTGGATTCACACGAGATAATGAATGGACACAAGGAATTCAAAAGGATCAAAACGTACCGATACGGTGAACCTTTTTTTCCATATTCCGTTGTGCACCGGATATCAAAATTGATAATTCGAATATACTGCAGAGGTCAGCACGATGAGACGATTAAAACGGTACACAGATATCAGTGGTACGATCATCCGATCAAAAATCGATAATCGGTACTGAAAATGCTGTAAATTTGCCAGAAATAAGATAAACGGGGCAATAACAGTTCAAATTTGAAGAAACGAAATATGAAGTCTCACTTAGAAGATGATTTACAAATTTTCTGTAGAAAAATATTCAGGTTTGGAAAACATTTTATTATCATTAATTTTAACTGATTTAAATTTAAATAAAATAGCACAAAAAAATAAACTTCCATATTATCAGATGAAAATTTACCATTTTCTATGTTTAAATATTCATATTCCAAATATCAAATTTATATTTCAAAATTTTATTATTTAAAATTTTACAAAATTTCAATTAAATATACTAATAAAACAAATAAAAAAAATTGAAATTTACGGGTCGTTACAACATATACACACACTATACTTAGACTAAAGAATGAACAACTCCACATACATATGAAATTTTCAAAACTTAACAGGTGAGATAGTTGTTGCAAATTAGAAATTTCATTATATATTAAAGCGCTATATTTTCTTCTCAACAAATATTTGTACAAAGGACTTCGTAGGGACGTGTCCAATCAAGAAGGAATGATGCATAAAGTATGATAAACAATAGTACAAACAACTAATGGTAAAGCAAACAATTAATGGTACAAAAAGAAAAAAAGCATCCAAGTCAAACAAGAAAATAATGCAGCAATGTACAACATCATATTTCAAAATATATGGTACCAAAATAAGCATGAAAGTGATGTACAACAAGCAATCAAGTGATGGTACAAGAATAAACAAAGAAATGTATATATACTTGGCTGCCCATAATTTTCGTTCCTATCAAAGTCAAGCAGCATTATTTTTTTCGGATTATATATATATATATGTATATATATATGTATGTATATATATATGTATGGCTGTCGTTGTATTAAATTAAACAATGGATGGCTAGTAGCTTCACTTGACAAGGACGTACGAAAACAAGAGGAACAAGAGCAGAGCAAATTCAACCAACAGTTTCAGTATTAACATCCATTATTAAATATATATAGCTTTGTGGGAGAAATTCTCACCTAAATCACTACCAATGGAAACGAAATCGTGTCCAAGCCCTAGGCCATCCGTACCCGTCGTTGCCTTATTTGAATCCCTTCAACATGTTCTTGGTCGTTGCTCCCATACGTAGCACCCTAAGGTCGTTTCCGCCTCCACTTTGAATTCGAGTTAATTTGGGGATTTGATTGAGAATTAGCGCTTGGAGTCTATCTTTTAGATGAAGAAGGAGATGGAATAATTTGTTTACAGAGAACGATAATGAAGTGGAGAACTAAACATATTTGTTTACTTAAAGAATTGAGATAGATAAAAATAGGCTAATGAGCTCAAAAGTTGTTAAAGCCCAAGCTTCAATAAGGAGGCTAGTTTAGTTTATTATTTAGCCTAATAACACTAAATTAATCAAATAAAATCCTAAACCAAAATTAAAAACAAAATTTCTGATTATTCGACTCCTCAAAGGATATTTTATTCCTCATTGTCAAATTCAAATACTATTGATATTAAAATCCAATTATCAATATAAATAATATTTCGACTAAATCGAAATTTTCAAATTAAATAATTTATTCAAACTAGATT
The DNA here is from genome assembly GCA_030737815.1 of Allium fistulosum. Classification (NCBI taxonomy): domain Eukaryota; kingdom Viridiplantae; phylum Streptophyta; class Magnoliopsida; order Asparagales; family Amaryllidaceae; genus Allium; species Allium fistulosum. The sequence goes on from CM060902.1 coordinate 1,128,579,808, forward strand.
AAATTTCATAATAAAATCTTAAAATTAAAAATTTAAATTAATCAACACTAATTAATCGTAATTAATTAGGTCATTAATGATAGGATATTATATTGCACATCAAAGACACAATTTGTATATCAAGGTATGTTGTGTCAGAAAGTAACATTTGTTGCACTGCTTGTAAAAATTGTTGAAGTATTGTCGTAGTATCTTCAGGCGGTGTTGAAGTCATGTTTAGTTGTTCAGACAGAGCCTGTAAACCTGTTCCTTTGGGTGAAGTGAGGGTGCTGATAGTGGAATTCCAGAAGGAATCTGAGACTAAATGTATGAGAGGTGCTCCGAACCATTATAAAATTGGCTGTATAATCTACTGTATTATTTTCGCTGCATTTACATTGTTTACTACTAATTGGCCATCTTCGATCCTGTTCATAGCGATTAACAAGTGGTATCATAGTAGGAACTAACGAAGTGGTATCGGACAAGGAACTAACACTCAGCTTTATTAGCATAACATACATAGTATAGATAGTATTTATGGAAACTGAATGTTGAGGAAAATTTCTAATAGCGGCTTTGAATAAGCTTTAAATGTAGAAATATATATAGATGAGAAGAGAAAGTGTTTCTATATGAGTTAGTAGTTTAGTGAGGTTGAAAAAGAAAATAGAGAATGCTCATTAGTAAAATGCCACATGACTAGAGAAGAAAAATAAATAGAAAAAAAGGAGAAAAAAAATCAAAGAACTAACCTTTAATGGTATAATATAGGTAAGAAACATTTTGCTTCACTCATTTATTCATCATAAAGCTCCGTACATTTATACACAAAATGGTTACGATGACCTTTGTAACGAACCTGGCTTCTCAACCCTTAGAAGTCGACACTAATACATTCTCGGTATTCATATGTCGAAGCACCAAGTGCCGGAAGGCAGATTGTTAGGGGAAATAAAGTAGAAAGGAAAAATAAGTAGAACCTGAACAACATGGAATCTCACAAAGCAACGGAATAATATATAATATAATCAAGTCTTTATAAAATCTAAGACCCATTTTTTAATACATATACATATCAGAGTTGAACAATTATAACACATGTCCTTACAACAGCAGACAAACTACACATACACAATGGAAGATATCCAAAATATGATAGTACGTCCTAGGTCTCCAACTCGACTCCATAGCTCCAATGCATCTAAAGCTATCTTGCGAACATGCTCGGTCTGACCCGAGCATTATAAGGAAATAATGCCCAGGTCAGTCTGGAATACCAGCGTGAGTAAACTCAAATCACAAAAAAACTTTATTGATTTATTAACTTGAAAAATCTATTGAAAATCAAAGGTATCTCGTAAGACCTCGCTGCACATAAACACGGATGAGTTTTTACCTTACGATAATCAAAACACTTTTATAGAAAATCCGGTGATATTATAATAATGTCTAAGGGTTGAAAGTAAACTATTAAAATAGCTATAATGCTTGCATCTCACGTTCCAACATATTTGGTATACAACTAAAACCGTAAAGCTCGTATTGGAGAATGGATTCCAAATAATGACTGGGCTACTGGGGTACCGCCCGTCACAGTGCACCTCTAGAACAATGTACCGAGATCGTACCTAACGACCCCTGCCAACACAGGACCGGCCTACCCCTTGTTGGATAGTACCGAATATGTCATCACTCCGGTTGTTCCCAACCATTTTACTGAGCTAATATGCACAACTGAATCTGGAAATATGAATGGTCATCTAGAAAGGCGATGACATACCCTAATGGATGCGACCCACATAGCCCTGCTGCATCTCCTCTGTTTTAGTCATTCCTGGTTGATGAGGCTTGAGCCTACGTTTTGCCTTTCTTTAGCACTTTCCACTTGGAATGCTAACACTGTCCTCCAAGCATCAATGCAATGTTAGCATTCATCCATACAAGTTCGTTCTTGGACTGAACGAAACCGAAGGCACCACTTATATTACGTCCATTACGTGGAATCCCTCCCATGGAAAATAGAAACTAGCCTTTGCACTTTAAAATTCGGTCTTCGATTCCATTCTCTTCAAGATGTCTTCAATACGAAACATTGAGTTGGATCGAATTGGTTTTCGGATAACATATCTGATCCCCGTCTCTTCGAAAACAACTTTCGACAGTTCCGGTAAACTCAATCTCGGTTCTTTAGGAAACAAACAGACAAAGATAAGAGCAAAGTTCACATCCTAACGTTAGAGGATGGATTTCCTTATCATTTGTCCTAGAAGAACGAAATGAGTTTATACGTACAATATGCACATTCGAACGGTAACTGTACCATATAATTCCCGCGTTTCTCCTAGATATTTCCAAAGTTACATTTTTGTCCAGATTCGATAATTGGTTATTTAACTATCAAATAAACAAACATCCAATCATGGTTTAATTTCCATATGGGATCCACTAAGCCTTTATTAATTTTCTTTAATTAATAAACCACTTTATAAAACTTGATCAAAATATCTGTTTAAAACACTATTTCCAAACCCCTTACATTTCCTTTATATCTGGGAAACATTTATATACTTATCTCAATGGTATAAGTATATTACCAAAACATTTTACTTTTCATGCCTTGAAAACAAATTATGTACTTATCTTACCAGTATAAGTATATTTACAAACTTTTTCAAAGTTTTCTTCTTTCCAAATCCCATATTAAATAACCAAACATTTCTTCCAAATAAAGCATCCCGCTTATCCTTTATCAAAAATTCCCTTTTTAAAAGCTCATCTCATATTTCAATTAACTTCTAACTTTCAAAATAAAGTTATAACCCACTTTTATAAACCTTTGAGTTAATTTATAAACCTCTTTCCAAATCTCTGAAATGATTTATAAACATTTTCCCTATTTTTAAAACTCTTTATATAAACCTTTCTATACTCCTTTACAAACTATCCTTTATAAATATCATTTACAAAACATCATTTGTAAAACACCTTAATAGCCCTTTCCGTTAGTAAAAACCCCTTTCTATAAACAAGTTATCATTTATAAATACCTTTATAAGAATTATATAACTTGAAAAACCATTTATAAATCCTTAGCCTCAAATTGATTAAAGAATTAAAGTAAATTCAAAACCATACTTATAAATTCCAAATGAGGCTTAACTGTCCCAATGATACTAATTTAAGTTACCATTCAATTTCAATTCGATTCCCAAATCACATAACAATTATTTACATAAGCTACCATATATGTAAATACAGTTCATATCAATCAGAGAACAACACGTCAATATAACTAATTGGCATATACAAGTCCAAATAACATAACAACAGGATGGAGATTTATCCTGCTAAATAGATGTCCAAACAATTCAATCAATTTATAGTAGAACAGAGATCTATTCTGCTTAACACATGTCCACACAATCAAATCACTTACACTATAGCAGAATGGTGTTTTGTTCTGCTAACGGATGTCATTTAATTCTCCTAATCATATAGGTTACTTAAGGGTCTAGACAAAATATCCATTGATTTAGAATCAGTTCACTTTAAAAAGAAAATTTATTTAAAATACATTCGTTTTAGTTTTAAATCACCTTTGAAAAGATTTAAATAGATTTAATCAACTTAAACCCTAATTAAATCCCTAATTAAATCAAGACTAAATCATAACTATATTCTAACTAGTCTTAACGAACTTGATTAAGTACTAATTAACTTCCTAATGCAACTTAGTTAAGGTTAAATCAAATTGCTTAAAAGTTAAACCCTAATTAATCAAATATTAATTAAATAATCCGTTAATTAAATAAATAATTAATTAACCATTAATCTTAATCAAATAGTTAATTAATCACTTAATTACTTCTTAACCACATTAATCGCCAATTAAAACTTCATTAATTAATTAGCAGTCATTTACTTAACTTAAGTGATGATTAACCTCTAATCACCTTCTTAATTACCAATTAAGTGCCAATTACCTTTTAATTAACTAATTAATTAATTAATTAATTAATTAAATTACAAACTTAATTACTTTTTAATTTTATTAATTATGTTTGAAAACTTTTTACAAAACAGTTTCAAATTAAAACAAAATTGAAATGGAAATTCAAAACTTTAGTCGAACTGCATCCATAGCGACTGTCGCTATGAGTGCAGTTCGCTTTAACATATTTTTAAACCGTAAACACCTCGCTAAATTTACCATTTAATGTTTATAAACCTTTTAGAAAATTTTACAAGCTTTAAACTTAGATATACAAACTTTAAAAACCAATTTAAAACTTTTAACTCTTTTTAAAAAAATAAACAAAACATGATTCTATTTGGGTCTCGGATCCGTCGCAATTATGTACAAAGTCGCTAACTTTGTTTCTAAACATCATGGCCTTAGTTCACATACACAATCATACATCACATAACATACATCATCCTTACCATACACCACGTATATGCTCACAAAGATTCATGCTTACTAACTACATAATATCACAACCAAATGACATAACCAAATCCAACAACCAACACTATTCAAATCAATGATTATCAACATCATAACTAACCAATCTTAACACTACATACTCATCACATATAATTTCAACATTTAAGCTAACCTTTGTACTAAAAAGTGAGTTAGTTTACTCACCAAACTTCCGCAAAAGCTACCCGAACTTAAGCTAAACTTGCCAGCGGCTCACTAGCTTTGAAGAATGAAGGCTTTAGGTGCTAGCAACCCTTAAAATGAGCTTGACCTAGGTGTATGTAGGCTCAGTCAGAGGTGTGGGGGTGAATGTGGGGTAGTAGCTTGAAGGTAGAGGAGCTTCGGGTTAACATCGATTTCAACAAAGATGGACAGAAAATGGGTCAAATTTCCACTGATTTTTGGAAAGGTAAATCACAAAATTTTAAAAAGTGGTTAAAATAAAGGTTTTAGGAAATTATTTCCTCTATCATCTTAACAAAAGATTACTCATATTCGATTTGTTTTGAAGGAGTTATGATCAAAAGAAGAAGGGTAATTTTCGGACTTGAAATTCTGGGTGAAAAATTGCTTTGCAAAGATTGGGCATTTTGACATAGCTATGGTCGAAATCCGAAAAAGTGATCAACTAGAATGTTGTAGCCACTGGAATTTCAAGTGATTTAAAAAAATGAAGATCACCATTTGATGTGGGAATGAAGAAGTTATGGTTAGAGGAAAAGGAGGTAAGAAAACGAGAAATTCAAGGGCTATTTATAAGCAAGATCTCACACCTCATCATTTTGTCAAGTCACAGCATCTCTTCTCTTCCTCTCTCATGTCAAATCCCTCCCCTCTCTAGATATATCACTTAAGTAATGATGGCTAATGATGAAAATATCAAGTGATATGACAAGAGATAAATATATATTTATATATATATATATAAGTTTATTATTTTTAAACCCATGAGTTGTCACATCACTTCTAAACATAATTAACATAAGATAATATATTATTAAGCGTATTATTATATAGTTTATTATCTATCGTATGTGTGTATATATAGTACACAAAGACGAACAATGATTCCGACAACTTTCCGGTGTCGAAATGTCGAAAATTCGGAAAACGTTCTTCGGTCACATTTTCTGTTTTTCTACGAACTATTTAATTTGGTAAATAAATTTTGAAAATGATTTTACCATCATTATTAATTAATTAAAATGAGTTTATTTATCTATAAAAATTCATTTATTGTCTATATAAAATTTATATATAATTGCCTACTTTAAGCGACCAAATCCTGGGTTGTTACATTATATCCCCCTTAAAAGAATTTCGTCCCCGAAATCACACCACAGGAACACCTAATACTATCCATAAGTCTGTATGATGTTCATAGATCATTCATAACAAAACCTGATTCGATCACCTCTTGAATACATAACTTCACCTTCGAACTAGTATTGCTTACTGATTCTCTAGTGCGGACTCTGATTAGGTTCCGTGATTTGGAACCTCTGTTCTCCTTGCATAGTCGGATACTATGATAGAAAACTTTGGTCCCCTACCAAAAATCCTCATCAAGTTCTCACCTTCAAAATTCAAGTAATAGATTCTTATTCGGAATGGTGTGAAACACCTCAAAGTCATATTCTGGAATCTTAGATCAAAACTATATGAGAAGGAGAAATGATCTACACCCAATCTATGCATTATCTAATTGGTTCTCCTTAATACCAATTCTATTTCCACAAAAGTTATTTATGAAAACATTTCATAAAACTGATTTTGGTTCAACTTGTATAATACTCCACCACATCTTAAGAGTATATACCCCTATTAGATTTAACTATTTCATTTTTCATTTATCTTCTTAAGAAAACTCAAGATCCAAATACCCGGCTTTTATTTCAAAACTTTTTGAAATAAAACTCTATATTTCTATCATGGAAAATATATATCTATAGCCCGAGTAACTCCTAATGATACTAAGGGACTGGGTACTACCAAATAGTATCACGCATTTCCATTACAAAGAAGAATAATACTCAAGAGAAGTGCTTACCATCCGAACACATCTCTTCCTAAATTTTAAGTTATTTTCAAGCCACTCGAACTAGTTAACTTAAAATTATTTCTTTATTTCAAAATCTCATTTCTGAAACAATACCATACATTTTCCAATAAACAATTCATCGCTAACTTACTTTGGGTTCGTTCGGGTTGAACTTGTTTCGATCGTATAATGATAAAGAGAATAATTTACTAAGTGTAGTACAACGTTCGCCTAGCAAACATCTGATCGTCACTTAGAAGATTATTCCGATCGTTACGAAGCAATCGAGACTCATTCTCCTAACCAATCCAAAGAAAATACTTCCTTCTTAACATTTTCATTTCCAACAATTTTTTTTATTGGAACCAAACTACTTCCAAATAATACTAGTATCACTTTCCAAAACCTTGAAAATCATTTTTCAAAAGCACTGGGATTTAAGTTCTCAAGTTTTCAACTGATATTCGTTTTATTTAAAAGACACATCTTATTTGGTCCATTTCCAAATATTTATTTCCAAATATTCTAACCTTTAATAAATACCCTTTAATTGAATCAAATTTTAATCCAATATTAACATTGAACGCCTCATAGTCAAATTGTGAAACTTAATTCACAAGGTGTTCATTTCATGTTTTTCCCTATTCCTATTTACCAAACCCATATCTTAAAAATGAAACTTCCTATACACACTAAACATAGTCAATGCTCAACTGGACGAACATGACTAAACAAGCCTTAAATGGTAATAATAACATACTATTATCTCCTAATACCTCAACCAACTATACTATACTATTTTTGAAAATCATTATTTTCATATATAAACTATATTCTAGTTAAATTTATTGCATTTACCCAATTTCAAAATAATACTATGTCAATTAAACTTGTTTAAGTGTTTAGGAAATCCCTATCGATAACGTTGGCCAAACGCATCGACCAGAATTCTTAAGCCACTCAATAGATCAAACAACACAATATAAAACATTTTTATATCACTAACAAATACGCACTCTCATACACACACTCACTCAAAATCATCCAAGGGTCTCACTTACCCTATCTTTTATGAGTCAAGCCCCACCAAAGCCAAGGTGTTCACTCAACCTAAGCTCTGATACCAAATGTAACGAACCTAGCTTTTCGAGCCTTAGAAGTCGATACTAATACATCCTCAGTATTCATATGCCGAACCACCAAGTGCCGGAAAGACATATTGTTAGGGGAAAGAAAGTAGAAAGGAAAGATAAGTAGAAACTATACAATATGGAATCTCACAATGCAACGGAATAATATATAATATAATCGAGTCTTTACAAAATCTAAGTCCCTTTTTTAATACATATTCATATCAAGTTGGAAAGTTATAACACCTTTCCTTACAACAGCAAACAAACTACACATAACACATACACAACGGAAGATATCCAAAATATGAGAGTACGTCCTGGGCCTCCAACTCGACTCCATAGCTCCAAAGAATCTAAAGCTAACGTTCAAACATGCTCGGTCTAACCCGAGAATTATAAGGAAATAACGCCCAGGTCAGTTTGGAATACCAGCGTGAGTAAACTCAAATCACAAAAAAAAATTATTGGTTTATTAACATGAAAAATCCTTTGAAAATCAAAGGTATCTCGTAAGACCTCGCAGCACATAAACACGGACGGGTTTTTACCTTACGATAACCAAAACAATTTTATAAAAAATCCAATGATATTATAATAATGTCTAAGGGTTCAAAGTATTATATTAAAATAGTTGGAATGCTTGCATCTCACGTTCCAACATATTTGGTATACAACTAAAACTGTAAAGCTCATATTGGAGAATGGATTCCAACTAATGACTGGGCTACTAGGGTACCACCTGTCACAGTACACCTCTAGAACAATATACCGAGTTCGTACCTAACGACCCCTGCCAACACAGGACCGGCCTACCCCTTGTTGGATAGTACCGAATATGTCATCACTCTGGTTGTTCCCAACCGTTTTACTGAGCTCATATGCACAACTGAATCTGGAAATATGAATGGTCATCTAGAAAGGCGATGATATACCCTAATGGATGCGACCCACATAGCCCTGCTGCATCTCCTCTGTTTTAGTCATTCCTGGTTGATGAGGCTTGAGGCTACGTTTTGCCTTTCTTTAGCACTTTCCCATGGAAAATAGAAACTAGCCTTTGCACTTTAAAACTCGGTCTTCGATTCCATACTCTTCAAGATGTCTTAAATACGAAATGTTGAGTTGGATCGAAGTGGTTTTCAGATAACATATTCGATCTCGGTCTCTTCGAAAAAACTTTCGACAGTTCCCGTAAGCTCAATCTCGGTCCTTTAGGAAATAAACAGACAAAGATAAGACCGGAGTTCACATCCTAACCGTTAGTGGATGGATATCCATATCATTCGTCCTAGAAGAATGAAACGAGTTTATACGTACAGCCTAGCACCTTCAACGGTAACAGTACCATATTATTCCCGCGTTTCTCCAAGATATTTCCAAAGTTAAGTTTTTGTCCAGATTTGATAGTTGGTTATTTAACTATCAAATAAACAAACATCCAATCATGGTTTAATTTTCATATGGGATCCACTAAGCCTTTATTAATTCTCTTTTAATTAATCAAACTACTTTATAAAACTTGATCAAAAGATCTTTTCAAAACACTATTTATAAACCCCTTACATTTCCTTTATACTTGGGAAACATTTACATACTTATCTCAACTGTATAAGTATATTACCAAAACATTTTACTTTTTATGCCTTGAAAACAATATATATACTTATCTTATCAGTATAAGTATATTTACAACTTTTTCAAAGTTTTCTTCTTTCCAAATCCCATATTAAATAACCAAATATTTCTTCCAAATAAAACATCATGCTTATCCTTTAGCAAAAATTCCCTTTTTAAAAGCCATCTCATATTTCAATTAACTTATAACTTTCAAAATAAAGTTATAACTAGGGCGACCCACATTTCAGGAGGTTTAAATCGACAATAATCCACACATGTCCAACTTAAACAATCCGGAATATAGATAATCAATGGGGTTAATTAAGAAAAATAAGAAAACAAGAAGAAAACAAACACAGAATCTTGCAGCGGGACGATAAAATATAATAATCAAATAAACAGTTCATGAAGCTATTTACTTTACTTTTGATTATAATTTATACAACATTTATCAGAGTTATATATATATATACAACAGAATAAAGAAAATAATGCAGTGGAACAACATGATGCAGGAATAATAATAGTAATATATACCAAATCTTCGTCTTCGTCCTCCAGAATAAATCTTCAATAAGCTGAAAAACTCAGGACTGACCCGAGCATAATGAAAAGACAAAACACTCGAGTCAGGACTAAAATATCTTTATGTAAGTCAAATCAATATCGCATATAACATGAGTGTAATAGCATCAAAGATGTTTACGGGTTTTCACATCTCTTATCTAGTGTATAACGTGCGTGTAATAACTCAAGAGATGTTACAGGATTTTCCAGCTCTTAAGGATCCGTCAAAATATTTATATATAGTAGAATACGTTACATATATAATGTCTAACCAATAAAATAAATATTTTTCTTAACGTTAAGGCTTTACATTGATCCTCCTTAACGCGTTTTTAAGCATTGTTGTACAGTTTGCATATAAAACACTAGTAAACCCTCGGTGGATAGGGATGTGCCATCATACGACAACACTAAACCAAAATCGTAGGGGTCTCGTATAAGGATAAAAGTATGACAAGGCATGTGAGGCAATGCCCAAGGTAGGATACTACCAGTTCGGGTCGCAGGGCTGGTGGTAACGCATCATAGCCATGACGCCCACCACGTCCGTCCATCCCATATCGAGTCAAAGGGAGGCTATCCCAATTCAAGGTGCACCAATCGAAACCAACAACATGAGTAATAATATGGATCGAGTCCAAGAAAATCGAAGAACGGATGTCCGCTAAGGGTAATTGGCCCACTTGGCTCTGTCAAGCCGTCATGTTTTAGTCATTTCAAATTGGCACAAGTGCCGGGGTCTATCCATCATCGTTCTCTTTCTTCAAATCCACTAATCACCCTCAAATCCAACCACTTCGTTTTGGATTCTCCTCCATGTACACAGTTGTTAAAGTGGTTTCAATATTGGTAGAGAGTATGCCAATAAGAGGCCTCGGTCTCCTTAACAACCAAACATCGTTTTACACACCGGTTGGTACTTTTACATTTCGAAAACAATTCGTATTTGATATCAAAATATCATATTCGCTTCAAAATCAAATCCATTTCGAAATCATCATATTCACTTCAAAAATCATATCCATTTCGAAATCATCATATTTTACTTCAAAATGTCAATTCAGTTCGATATATCGATTTCACTTCAAAAATTTGATTCGAATTTTAATTTAGGTTATGACTTCACTTTAACCCAATTCGCATTTAAATCCAAGATATAAATATAAACAATCCCACCCTGACCAGTTTGAATTTTTAGAAAATAGTTTGAATAGTTTTATAATAGTTTAAATAATTAAAATAGTTAAAAATAGTTTAAATGGTTAAAATAGTTTGATATAAAATAGTTTAAATATTAAATGGTTTATATAGTAAAATAGTTTGGAAAATCCAAAATAATTTGAATATTTAAAAAGATAGATTTTAAATCATTTATATTAAAATAATAGTTTCAAAGTCAAACTGGTTCAGTTCCAAATCTTTCAATTTAAATCATTTCAATCTCAATCCAATTCATTTTAAATTGATTCAATTTCGATTTTCAATCCGACTTAACTTCGATTCCAATTTCAATTCAAATCGATTTCAACATTGATTTTCGACATTAATACAATTTCAATTTTAAATGAATTAATTTCAATTTCAAATTAATTTATTTCATCTCACCTCCAATTTGGATTAAGTTCCAATTCAATTCTAAAGTTTTAAACCATTTAAGTTTATCGCTTTCGAGTTCTATTTCAAAGATCGACTTAACTCATTTAGTTCAAATTAACTTCAATGTTCGAATTTAGATTCAAATCTTTGAAATAATTCAATTTCAAGCTCAAGTTTGGAATATCCATTTAAATTTTCCTTTACTTAAATAACTTCAAATCTTAAGTAAAAGTTCAAATCTTTTAAACAATTCAATTTCAAAAATTCAAATTATATTTCAATCATAACGTCAAAATCTTAACTTTGATTATTTAAACAATTCCAATTACCAGATTTGAATTCCAACATTCGAGCACAAGTTCGAAAATAATTTGATTTCCATAAATTTGATTTTTATTTCTTTAAATAAAAGTCATTTAAATAAATTTCAACTCAAAATTTTAAAATCATTTAATTTAACTAATCCGGTGTCCGTATATAATTTTCTATCCTATGGCCAAGGGAATCAGTCATTTCAATTTAATTCAAGGATGGATATATATCATTTCAACACAAAATAATTGTCATGGGTATATATCATTTCAACATATTTCTTAATTTATTCGAAATAATTCAATTTGCAGTTTTATATACTGTAAATAATATACAGGATAATACATGATATGTCAGAATAAATAAACATCCAAATCATCCAAAATGTCAACCAATAGCATCCATCACAATCAATCATCCAAACAGTCAATTTAGTTCACAACAATTTCATAGTTATTAATATCGGTATTTTACTGGCAATTAAATTCTAATTTCAAATTTAACTGACAATTTTTAATTTTTAACAGTTAATTCAAATGACAATTTAGATGACAATTAAATTTATCAAACAGCAATCGATAAATTATATCACTTCATAATTTCAAATTTAACTAGCATAAAAATATTCTTGTACTTGTGAGCGTTATAAAACACTCACCTTGAGTTTTCAATTTTAAATCAAATCGAACGACGTTCGATTTTAACCTAAAATTTTAGTTAGCTCCAATCGTCTCCAAATCAGTTCCATGATGTAGTGCTCATCGCCACAATTCCATTGCCGCTTGCTTCGCTCAATTCTGACCTCATATGAAGAAGATATGCATTTTTAAAGTTCGAATACAATTTATATAAACAATTTTTTTTTAAAATTTAAACTCTGAAAATTCACGGCCATTCAATTCCTGGAGTACAGATCTGGCCACTCACTGTTTTTCCCTTTCTTCTTCATTCGTTCGCATGTTCTAGGTCAAAGTCGCGTTCGAAAACCCATAGCCGCCTCCACTCATCAACAAATCGCGACCACCCCGAAGCCCTAGAAGATGATCGGCAACCACCCTCTCGAAGCCCTAGCCACCACGCATCGTCGCCAGAAGCCTCATGAAGCTCGGCATCCCCTAGCCCTTGGAAAACATGAACGAATGCGTGACATACACGAGCAGTTTCCGGCCACCACGTTGAACCATATCAAATCGCCACCGTTAGATGTCAAGATCTCGCAAAGCTCTACGACTTCCTAGTTGGAAGTTTTGTCAAATTGCGCGTGGATTGGAAGAAAAATGAGGAGAAAGGGTGGAAGTTTTCGGCCATTAAAATGGGTGGAGGCGACTACGTTCTCAAAGGTTAGGGTTTGGAGAGAATACACGTATATATACGCGTATGTACATTATTTTATTGTTATTTTTCACTATTCACGTACTTTTTCGGACGAACTCCAAATGAAGCGTGCCGCTTGGCGTTTTTAATGTTTTACCCCTATTCCGAACTCAATGGAACATGTTTCGAAGCCTAATTCGATTGTATGTGGAAGGTAGCTTTTCGAATCGAATTAAAATATTAAATTTCCAATATTAATTTCAACGCGTTTTTATCCCGTATGACTAAACGGTAACTCCAAACGCTAAGAAATTTGAAATCCGATAATAAAACACTATTACGGATCCAATGGGACATGTTTTGTCGATTTCCGAGACTGTGCCCTGGAAGGCTATTTTAACATGTCAATTAAATCGAACGATTTTCAAAATCAACGAAATTACTTGAAATTCAAATTTTAAAAACTTATCAACTCAATTCTAATTCAAATAGAATTTATATTCATATTAGAAACCATTTTGATTCATATTAAATCGCCAATTAAATTATTTACAGTATCCCAAATATTAAATTTCACTATTAAATTAATATATAAAATTTTCAAATTTTAATTTATCGACTTTTAATTTCATTCAAAGGTCCACTATCATCACTCTAATTCAAATAGAGTTTAAATCAACTTTAAAAATCATTTTCGTTCACATTTAACTCCAGATTCACATATTTACCCAATTTCAAATATTAAATTTACAATTCACCAAATCCATTTAATTGCTATATTTGAAATTTTAAACCATTTCACTAATTCAACCAAAATCTCCATATTCAAAATCAATTAATATTTCAAATTCAACATTTAAAATTAAATTAAATGTTTAAAACTAACGACCAAAATTCTGGGTCGTTACATTCCTCCTCCCTTAAAAGAATTTCGTCCCCGAAATTGCCAAGGTAAGAAGAATGGCGCAAAACCCATTAACTTTCCCAAAACAAATTAGTTGAAACAACTTCCCAAAATCAATTTTTTGAAACCACATTATCACTTTTACTAATTTCCAAATTCATCCATAGATTCTAAGTAATATTATTTACTCAATCATTTCAAGTTATAATCCAAAATCAAATTTTAGTTATAAAAAAAAATTCTTCAAAATTTTCATAAAATTTCACCAGTGTCTCCTTTGCGTGGCTAGATCGAAACAACTACAAAATACCACTCGGGCCCAAACCAACAAAAGAAAACAAAAGCCAGGTGGCTCAATCATAAAACCATCAAATCAAATGACAAAATAAACAAGTACCTTTTTGTCGGGCAATCCAAATTTTTCTTGATTTTAAATACCTGCATCTTATTTACCAATGATATCCAATCATATATTTTAAAATCATTTTATATTTTTCATTTTCAGTTTCCAATATTTGCTTCACTCAAGCCTATACGATGTACATATATCATCTGTATGCAATATCAAATCCGATCACTCACTCGATCACACAATTTCACTTCCGAACTAGTATCGTTCACACGGCTCTATAGTGTGGACTCAGATCTTATTCCTTGATCAGAAACCGTCATTCTCCTTGCATGGCCATATACTATGATAGAGAATTCCACAATCAACCAAAAATCCATATCCAGGGTTCGCCATCGAAAATCGAGTGAAAAATCCTAACTCGGATCGATATAAATTATCTCGAAATTATATGCTCGAATCTGGATCAAATCGTTATGCGAATAAAATAATATACGTACAACTTACGTATTTATTTCTATTAATTCTTAGCTATACCAAATTCCTTTGTTTATATTTACTTCATTTCCATTCAATTATTCACAGCTATCATTCACATTTATAATTCACATTCATCCTATTCACTTTTAATTTCCCACTTTCAGTTATTCACATTTATTTGATCTGCATTCAAATATTTACTTAGTATACTCCTTTCTGATTATCTCTTAAGAATTTTCTCATCAAATTTTCTTAAGTCGATTATAAACATTTTATACAAAAGTTATTATGTTTATTTCCACTTCACCGCTTAAGTTTATATCCATTTCTATTCAAATTCAATTCCGTTTTTCCATTTCAACATTCAATTTTATCCCTCCACATTCCAGACCTTATTTAACCCACCAATTACATTTGTTAGCTTAATCAGCCCATTTCATTAATCAATCTCGATTAATTCCATTTTAGATCAAATCCAATTCTATTTGACTCAATTTCATTGTTAAATTTCCATATTTCAACCATACTCCAAAATCATATTCACTCACTAATTTATTAAATTAGTTCATTCCTTAATTCATTAACAAAGTGTATTTTATTTAACCTAACATAGGCTAAATTTTCAAATTCCACTTAAGTTAAATTTTTATTCCATAATTCAATTTCAAATTTAATTTCCTTACATTCACAAGCACAATTTTAAAGCTTTGTTTCACTTACAAATTCCTAAAATTTATAAGTTATCAACTTATTTTTCTCATATTCCCACAAAACATTTTAAATGAAAATCCCAAAGTTTAAACACCTCGTTCTAAAGTATTTCAAATCATTTTTGAAATTATATATATACACAATTCCTCGATATATCGATTCATTCATTTGAATTTCCAAAATCAAAACTAACCTTATTAAAAAAACTCCATTTGGTAGCAATTCCTCCCTTGGAAACTCGAAAATGAACGTCGATGATGCTGTAGTCATCACTAGAATTATTTTCCAATGATCGAAGTGAGCTTTCATTTCATTTTAAAAATCCTTTTAAAACAAATTTTCTATTCAGAAATATCTCCAAAATAATACTCCATTATTCTTCACAAACTACTTTGGAAAACACTTCCAAATATCTAAGATTTAAAAATTCCCAAATACTTAGTTCAAATTCATTTAAAACATTTCCCAAAATTTCGGGGAATTAAATTTCCAATTCTGGTTTAAATCCAATTCTAGTTATAATTCCTTTGTATAAATTATTCTTATATACTTTAAAATTGGTTATATATCCCATTCTAAATTTTACACTATAATAATTTCTGGGAAATATTCTTTTATATCAAAATATAGTTTGGGTAAAATTATTTCATTTACCATTTTCAAAACAATACTGTGTTGGTTTACCTTGTTTAAGAGTTTAAAAACCCCTATCGATACAGTTGTACTTCCCGTACCGACCGGAATTCATAAACACTCAACTGATAAGTCAACACAATATAAAACATTTTATATTCACTAACAAATACAATCTCTCATATATATATATATACATATACATTCAACAACTCATTATAAGGTATTACTACCCTATCTCTAATGAGTCAAACCCCATAAAGCTAAGGTTATCACTAAACCAAAGCTCTGATACCAACTGTGACGACCCACATTTCAGGAGGTTTAAATCGACAATAATCCACACATGTCCAAATTAAACAATCCGGAATATCGATAATCAATGGGGTTAATTAAGAAAAATTAGAAAACAAGAAGAAAACAAACACAGAATCTTGCAACGGGACGATAAAATATAATAATCAAATAAACAGTTCATGAATCTATTTACTATACTTTTGATTATAATTTATACAACATTTATCAGAGATTATATATATACAACAGAATAAAGAAAATAATGCAGTGGAACAACATGATGCAGGAATACTAATAGTAATATATACCAAATCTTCGTCTTCGTCCTCTAGAATAAATCTTCAATAAGCTAAAAAACTCAGGACTGACCCGAGCGTAATGAAAAGACAAAACACTCGAGTCAGGACTAAAATATCTTTATGTAAGTCAAATCAATATCACATATAACATGAGTGTAATAGCATCAGATATGTTTACGGGATTTCACATCTCTTATCCAGTGTATAACGTGCGTGTAATAACTCAAGAGATGTTACGGGATTTTCCATCTCTTAAGCATCCGTCAAAATATTTATATATAGTAGAATACAACCAAATTTAGAACCTTACTTCCTGGGTCGTTACAATCTTACTTCATTTAGAACCAAATCCGTCAAATCAATATCGCCTAGTTTAAGCGACCAAATCCTGGGTCGTTACAACCTTACTTCATTTAGAACCAAATTTAGTGCAACATTGAAATATGGAGTTCGAGTGTTTAGTTTGAATCGTTAAAACAAAGCTTCTCCAACAAGTAAAAGATTATAAATTACGATCACGCAATATACAACTGTTAATTTTAAAATGTTTTTAATACTTGATTACAAAACATTAGTTGGATGCCCGTTGAAAATGATCCCAACTGTTGTGTGCTTGTTCATTAGGCTCTTAACTTTTAGGTGCCTATTGAACATGCACTTAGATGCTATGAATTTGAAATTCTTAGCACAGGTGAGTGCCTATTCAATAAGTTCCCAGTCTGGTTACATATTAAAAGTCAAATTTTATATTTTTTTGTAATATTATGATTCACAATTGACATATGTAAGAAGATATTTTGTGGTTCAAATTATGTATTCTTTAATACCCAACTTCTTGTTGGAGATGCTCTCTACTCAGAAGCTTTGTAACTTAGCCTATAAAGGATTCAATTTTAGAATGCTCTCACGATTGGTATTATAATATATAAAACCATCTATGGAAACCTAGTTTTAATAGGTTTTGAAAACATTTTTTTGATAAAAGGACGTATAATTCGAGGGTCATACAACCATAGATATATAAATATATAAAATAAGATAACAGCCAGTAAGGCTTGGTCGGTAGCCTTTAATTTTTAAGGTGGTCCGTTCATTCCATAAACATAGAAGCACAGGTGTGAGGCATAAGCGCCTCAGTGGCTAAAATTCACAAACTACAAGCGCAATTACACAATAGAATCAACAAAACAAATAGATGTGACCATAGACTACTATTCCAAAAGAAGAACTATATCCCGAATTCTGAAATTTGCGAAGGTAGAACGAAAGCTACCTAAATTTCCTACTAGCACCACAACGGAAGCCAGTAAATTAGAAAAGAAGATGATCTCCAAGCATATGATGCCAAAAAATTCCACAAATGGGCATATATCCCACCATATCCATTCTCACAAAATAATCCGTTAAAGGTAGTGATGGAGAAAGATGAGCTCCTGCAAGCATATCAAAACATTACAAAACAAAATAATCTGGCAAAGGTGAGATGAAAAGAGGCAAGGCAAACGTCAAACATAGGTCACTAAAGCAGAAGAACAACATCATCCCACCAAGCTAGACCATACAACACAAAGAGGAACTATAACACACACAACGTACCCAAATAAGCAAGAACTAATACACACAACCTAATACCCATAACAACATTACAAGCACATACATTTTTTCAATACTGACCAATGCAAAAGTTGACTGACCATATCCAAAATTTCAAGCACATCATTGCTGATATACGAACAATCACACTGACCCAAAGACCTATAACAGAAACAAATGGCTGCCCTATAACAATGCCATAGCTCACAGACCTAACAAAACCCTATGCCAAGAAAACACAATGATTAAAACAACAAGAGCAACCAAAAGATAGATAAAACCCAAATAGACCAAGCGGAACACAAAGATCGAAAATGAAAACCCCAATGCTAAAAATATTACAGGCCAAAAGAAGCACACAATCGACAAAAAGGAGAATGTTGGCAACTAGCAACTAACCCTAGCCCAAATACAAAGAAAAGAGCTCATCCACAACAACAAAACAACGAGCCAATCAAGGATAAATGGAAACCAAAACCACAAAGAACCATAGACGCCGAACAAAGTACCATAAGCATTGATAGAGGAAGATTCCTCCATTGTAGCAGCAATAACAATGGAGACACTTAGATGTAGCAATCTTGGTGAAACTAGGAACCCAGTTCTGATAGATCAATACCCCAAGCAGATGCCTCTCTAGAGGATCCAAATGCTACAAAATCACCCTGCAACCCCTAGTGGAGAAGTGACAATAACACAACTCCGACCACTACACTAAGAAAAGAAATTACAAGAACGTAGCTAAAGGAGCAAGATCTGAGCGAGGTGGAGGCAAAGTCAACAAAGTACGGAGCTCAAGAAAATAAAAATAGAGGAAGATAGGGATACGAGGAAAATCTTGCAGCAACATGAAAAGCTGAGGAAGATAAGGTGAGAAGTGGAAAGGAAATCGAAAGTGGAAGAAGAAAAATGAAAAGTTATAGATTGAGAAGAGAAGAGGTAGTGACAGAAAAGGGGAGATCAAACCAAATCTCCATTGATGCATGGGAATGAGAGGTAAAACGGGATCATATAGAAAAATATAGTTTATCCTAAAATTGGCCATAAAAATTTAATTTTTAAAGCAAAAAAATCAAATTTAGAGGGGGATGGATAAAAGAACAAAACATACTCATGTTTTTTAATCAAAAAGACAAGTTCCTGTATAACATCCCCTATCCGGAGGCCCGAAGCTAAGCGCTATAGATGTTGCAGTCATCCATAGTATATAACTTCCGCTGACCAAATACGGTAATATTAATGGTATCTATAATATCAGAGGCACATAAATATGAAAAAAATCATAGATTTCACAAAATATAATTATTACAAAATACGCCAAGAGCGACATATGAAGATGTCCCCTTGGTTGACCAGAGTACTATATAGTCATAACTGACATAATACAACACAGTGGAATCTAACAAAATAAAACAACAACTCCTAAATAGATATTCGACAGCCATATGCTCGTCTTCGAAAGCTTTATTTGCCAACCTACTAATAACCTGTAAACCTCAACCCTCAACCTACTCAAATCAATTTTGAGCACCCGAGAGTTTAAGGGGAAAAACACAAACTTCGAGTCGGACATAAAGCCTGGTGTGAATAATATAATACATCTCGGTTATTTGATATTAAGTGAGACCTCGCCGCTTAGCGGAACGGGTTTCCCCTCGCTAATATCCTTTTAAAACATATCTTTTGCAAATCATAATCCTGAAACCAAATCTGGTTAAAACTGTAAAGCAATATCATGTAAACATACATGTCAGGTAATAAATGAACCATCTATTCGAACACTATAGTTTTGTTTGGCTAACTACTGACCTTTGGCTGTCTCAGGCCTACCAGAAAATATAAAAATAATAATCTAACACCTGTTAGATACTCCTCTTCTGGACGGTCTCTCCCTAACTTATCTTCTTCTTGGGTTACCTAATCCTAATGGTTTTGCAGGCTCACCAATAACCTACCTCTATGCATATATATATTACCTTCTATGTGTAATCATAATTTTAGTCTTACCTATGACAAAGCCCTACACACTGGAATTTTGGACTAAATAGTTGGGGCTAATAGCTAATGTAAAGCGCGCGACCCTGTACCGTCCCATCTGGTATACAAATATCTGAGTCATTTTACTTAGGGTAACCTTCCTATTAATTTTCCTTGAAAACTTTTTCTTCTCAAAATTGATTTAAAACCTTTAAATCAAACTTAAACAAGGAAAATATATATACTCTATGCTTTACTTAAAATCACCTTACCATGTTTTATATACTTTACTCAAATTTTTGTTGATGAAAACATTTAAACCTTTGAAAGCACCCCTTTGAAACCAAGTAAACCCTTCTTTATAACCTAGGCCGAAAGGCCAAAACATTCATTTCAAAACCATTCAATCTTTCTTTCGAAAACACTTGAAAACCCCTTCCTTCGAAAGCTATAAAACCTTGGACATCCTATCTTTAAACATTTAAACTTTGCCTTTCGAAAACATTGAAAAACCTTTCCTTTCAAACCTTTCAAAACCATTGGAGAATCACCCCTTCGAAACCTTCATTTAAAACCATTTGAAAGCATAAACACCTTTATAAACTTCAAATTTTCGAAAGCATCTGGGTTCAATTTAAAACATGGGGA
This sequence comes from Allium fistulosum, assembly GCA_030737815.1. Classification (NCBI taxonomy): domain Eukaryota; kingdom Viridiplantae; phylum Streptophyta; class Magnoliopsida; order Asparagales; family Amaryllidaceae; genus Allium; species Allium fistulosum. The sequence goes on from CM060902.1 coordinate 1,128,600,747, forward strand.
AACACCTTTCGAAACCATTAAAAATCATCTCTTTCGAAACCATTTGGGTTCTACCTTCAACAGAGCAAAAGGATTATAAAACATTTAAGTCGAGAGCACTCTTTCGAAAGCATTTCCTAAGCAAAGAAGAGATGATGTCGAAACCAACCTTCTGAAAACATTGGAGAAGCGGCTTGGGTTTTAAAACAAAGTGTACCTTTCAAAACCATTTGCTTTGAAAGGTAGAAAAGCGGCAGCTTGGGGTTTCGACCCCATTCGAAAGCATTTACTTAAAACAAAAGGCGCAACCCATTTGAAACCATTCCTTTGAAACAATCGACTTAGCCAAAAGCCAACCAAGTTGAAAGCACTTCCTTCGAAAGCAAAGCAGGCGCATTTTCAATTTAAAACAAAGTCATGCTTCGACCCCATCGGAACCTATGGTCTCGACCCAGTACCTTTTGCCTTAGTCTAATTCACTCTGTACCAAGTTATTGATACTGGGTGCATTGGTTTCGATGGCAATAAAGGTGGCGGTACTTGGTCGAAAGCCCTGTGCCGAAAGTGGCGAAACATGCTAAAAGCATGTAAAAAATGATTTGTACTTTAAAAAGAATTTCTTTTCAACTAACCTGCCTTATTTGTCAAAATATTATTGGTTGCAAATTTTCTTTTCTAAAATTGCTACCAATATTTCAGAAATAAAAAATTTAGATAATTTACAAAATACCCCTTCTCCTTTTATAAATATATAAACATTTAATTCCATACCTTAAATAACTTTATATATCTATTAAAACACTTAGGAAAATTCTACAAAATTTCATAAAATCATTTTTATTGTGTTTTCTAACATATATTAATTTCAGTCCCAAAGCTTATATTATTTCACCGTAATTAATTTTATACCCAAATAATCATTTTCCTTCCTAGAAAATTAATATAAAATCCACACTAATTCAGAAAATTATGAAAATTGAAACCCATGTCTAAAATATCACTTCTGATCTAAATCTAAAATCGCAAGGCATTTAGATGTCATTAAATAGGGTTTCCACATTAAAACATATCATAAAACCTATATGAATAAGCATAAATCATCAACAAGCATATATAAACATTTAATCATTCAAAAACATGGCATAACCTTGCAAGATAAATCGGGTTTAACCTTAAAACTGAAATCATTAGAAAACATGAGATGTATTCATTATTCACCTTAGCTTTGAGATTATGGAGTTTGAGATTTGAATGGATTAAGTTGATTAATCTTCTTCCTTTAGCTCTTTCTTCCTCTTGTTCTTGCTAATGGTGGTCAGCCTTTATTTGTTTTTAATTTTGCAAATGAACGTGTAGAACATACACGGCTAAGAGTTTAGGGTATTAGAATGATCTCTTTCCTATTTTACCCCTCCTCTATTTCATTTTAACTCTTCTTTAGTTCATTGGTTACATGGCACAGCTACCCCTTATTAAAATCAAATCTCAATCCCCTGATCATCACATTATTTTATTTAATTTAGCTAATTAAATAACCTAAATAATGTTACTAAAAATATGGGGTGTTACATCCTATCTCAATAAAGAATCATCTTGACAATGCTCAGTGTCCTAAAGTTGTGTGTTGTAAGTGATCCTAATCTCCCCGGAGTGAGCCTACTTAGAGACTGTACTTTATAGAAAAAGATATTCGGTCCAACCACACCTAAAACTTGCATCATAAATTCGTTAAAACTATATTTTGAAGAAAAAAGTGAAGTGAAGTGAATTTTTAGTAAGAAGAGAAAATATAGAAATTCAATATTTTAGCATAAATGACGTTTTAAACTATTAAAGATAATAATTGTGTACCCTTTTTTCTTTCAAAAATGATGGAAAATGTATCAATATTTTGAATGCCTATTTAGAATAAATGATTTGAGATTAAGTTATTTTATAATTTGAATGTTTAAAATAATTGTTGCATGGAGGGTAAGTTGAAATGAAATATAAAAGGCGATAAAGAGCTACTAGTTTGACAGGTTAAAAGAAACAAAAGAAAATTACTTTATACTTATTTTGATTAGCTTTTAAAACCTCTAAAACCAATGCTTTAACGTTCACCTAATATAATCTTTCATAACCTTTAATAAATGAAGTCATACTAAAACAATCAAAATGATGTAAAGGAAACTTCTAAGTGAAGTCATTTCTTAAAAAAACAAGAAAAAAATTGGAGAATTGAAACAGAATGAGATGGAAAAAGTTAGTGTATGGTCATTAGGTAAAAGAATGTTGATACAAGGTAACATATCTCTACTATTAATCTTGACCATCAATATTGAAACTTCAATTAATAAGATTTTCACATGTATTTTTGAAATTTCGAAAATACCCTAGATAGCATCTCTTTTTCGATAATTCATCAATGAAATATCACTACCGATCAATAGCATGCACCACGACCCCTTCTGTGACCATCCATCAATGGAATACCACTACCTATTTGTATCATGCACACTATCCCTTTCATGACCACCCATAACTGAATCTTAATATTGATTTGCAACATCAACCACCGGTAAGACTGCTTGAAATAAATGTGTCTATGACCATCAAATATTTTTCACTTATAACACGCATATAATGAAAAAACAACATTATCGTAATAAAATTGTTTTTCAGTATTAAGTATTTCTTAAATGAAAATGTAAATGTCTCACAGACCTAATGTGCATTTATAGTAGTAGTAGTAGTAGATAATAAGCAATATATTTTAGTATGGTGTGCTACTATTGACACCCAGTTTTTTTTCTTTTGGCCACCATTATAATTTTATTAGATATCAATATTTTTCATGTACTTTTAGCCACTATATTCTATTCTTTCACTCAACCCTAGACAATCATAACTCTCATCTCTCCTTTACGTGCTTCTCAAAAATTTAAACCCAAACCTTAGCTCTTTTTTCTAATAGATGATGGAAGGTGAAGATTTAGTGGATAATCCCATTGTGATGATCACAAAGAGGTTAGTGTCCTTTTCATGTGTTAATATTTTTTCTTCTATAAACCATTCATAGATATGTTATTTAGGATTTTTGATTATTTTTAGAATATGTTTTCACGCCTCTCGACATAGGGTGTAACACCCTACCTTTAGACCTATATTATCCAAGAATATTACAAGTAATATTTTCTAGTAATATAGAGAATAAGGCCGGATAGGAGAGACCATCCGTATTAATTCTCTAGGGCTAACACTATCACATTTTCCTTTTTGTCTGAAGAAATCTAAGGACATGAACAGTCTTGGCACAAAGCAATAAACACGTTGGTTAATATCAAATAAAATAATATATCACATAATAAACAACACAGAATCACAAATCACAGCAGAAACTATAATATAGATCATATCACATAAAGCAAGGCAACAAAAAGGTGCACATGACCCATAAATATATACATATACAAGGAGCTCCAATAGGTCTTAAAAGAATATATACATATATCCAAAAGGATTCACTATCGCATACAAGATACCTAAGAGTACATATAAGTCCAACTCAAAATACTGACACTAGGTATATATACATATGTAGATAGAGTTCTACCATAGCATACCTAACAATATCCATAGTCAATCAGTCCCTGGACCTGTCAAGTCTCGGCCTGACCTGAGTATTTATAAAATTAAATAAGTCAGACTCTTCCTAAATATAATCGGATGAGATCACATAATAAGCATATATAATGCTTTAGATGTTACAATATCTGTATAATGGTGACATTCATTAACAGGTATCAAGACTAAATCACTATATTAAAATTTCATACCATGATCATCAACCGCTATCATTTCATTATAGTATGATTAGGATCCAATCAAACATAAGATTGCATAATAAGAACACATATCAAACATAAAGCTGTACCGCCTTTAGTTAACACAAAAGTATAGCATACATCAAGAACATAATTTATATATTAGATCCTATTGGTGTCTAGATTATGGGGAAAATTATTACTTGTGTGGGCTGCTCTATTCCAATGGGAGACTTACAAAAAATGCTCCTACAGTCGTTATATACCAACACTCTTAACAAAAGAGACATATATGGTACTGACTATTGGCTTTAGTGGTCGTGGGCAATCACTAACACGGATTCCATTCTATCATTAACACAGATAGTATCACTAACACGGGTATCATGAATCGGGGAGCGACCCCATAGTTAGCCTACAAGGTCAAGCAGATGATATACATTTTTAAAATAGTGAGCTATGGACATAGCGTATTTTCCCAATATATAATTTAACACTAAAGTGTTAACTATCGAACATTAATCACTAAAGTAACATCGTATGTTCCATACCACTTGGTATTGCTAGATTATTTACTATAAGTTAGTAAATATCACTCACTTAACTATTCTACAAGATAAGTTGCATAATCAACTGAATAAGTGACACCGAATGTTCCATACCATTTGGTGTTATTACGTCATTTCATAATATTTCTTGTCCCGTAAATGTAGCAGTTTGCATAAAAAATTATTTCTAAGGTCATAGAGAAATTCTATAAGTTCGACAAGTCTAGTGTAGATGCAATGAATTGCCTAAGGATGACTCATTGTTCACAAGCAATTGGTTTGCCCTTTTAACTCATGTGTAATACTTTCAAATCCATTTAAGGTCATTTAAACATCAAAAGTTTGTAAAAAATCATAACATAAAAGTTGTAGATAATAGTCTTAGCTATCCATGAAGAAAAAGATCATTAAATTTGGACTCATGGTTCAAAAGTTATGACTAGATCAATTTCAGGTATAAACTAAGAAAAATCACTATAAAAACAGAGCTATGACTGTATTTTCAAATCCATTTCAGATCATTTAAGCTTTCAAATTTTGTAAAACTCACAACGTGAAAGTTATACATAATAGTTTTTGCTTTCCAAAAAGAAAAGGATCATTAAATTTGGACTTACGGTTCAAAAGTTACGGCCAAATCAATTTCAGGTATAAACTTAGAAAAATCACTATAAAGATAGAGCTATGACTATATGTTAAAAACCATTTTAGGTCATTTGAACCTAATTTTTTTGTAAAACTTGCAATAGAAAAGTTATAAATAATAGTCTTAGCTTTCTAGCAAGAAAAAGATCATCGAATTTTTACTTATGGTTCAAAGTTATGGCCAAATACATTTCAAGTATAAACTCAGAAAAATCAATATAATGAAAGACCTATGACTATATGTTCAAATCCATTTCTAATCAATTAAACCTAAAAACTTTGCAAAACTCACAACATGAAAGTTATATATAATAGTATTAACTTTCTAGCAAAAAAATATATCAAATTTGGACTTACGGTTCAAAAGTTATGGCCAAATCCATTTCAGGTATAAACTCGGAAAAAGTCACTATAAAGACAAAGCTATGACTATATGTTCAAATCCATTTCAGGTCATTTAAATCTCAAATTATTACAAATGTCACAAATGAAAGTTATGGATAATAGTCTTAGCTTTCCAACAAATAAAAAATCTTCAAATTTGGACTTACGGTTCAAAAGTTATGGCCTAATCCATTTCAGGTATAAACATAGAAAAATCACTATAAAGATAGAGCAATGACTATATGTTCAAATCCATTTTAGGTCATTTAAAACTCAAAATTTTGTAGAACTCACATGGAGTTATAGAAAATAGTCTTAGATTTCTAGCAATTAAATGATTATCAAATTTGGACTTACGGTTCAAAAGTGATGGCCAAATCCATTTTAGGTATAAACTCAAAAAAATTAGTATAAAAACAGAGCTATGACTATATGTTAAAATCTATTTGGATCAGTTAGACCTCAATTTTTTGTAAAACTCACAAAATAAAAGTTATAAATAATAGTATTAAGCGTCCAACAAGAATAATAACATCAAATTTGGACTTACGGTTCAAACGTTATGGCCAAATCCATTTCAGGTATAAACTTAGAAAAATCACTATAAAGACAGAGATACGACTATATATTCAAATCCATTTTAGGTCACTTAAACCTCAAAATTTTTCAAAACTCGCGACATTAAAGTTATAGACAATAATCTTACCTTTCTGTCAATAAAATTATTTTTAAATTTGGATTTATAGTTCAAACTTTATGGCCAAATACATTACAGGTATAGACACTACAAGAATATTGCAAAAAACTGTGGTGTTTTATCATAAATGCAACAATAAAAAATTTTCCCAAAATATGTTTCGTGACTAAAAAAATTTTGTTCCCGCTCCTTAGAAAACTTTTTTTGCCTAGCCAAAAATAAACGTGACCAGTCATTGTTTTCCATCTCACGTATACTTAGAAAATTCTCTCCCCATTTCGATCTACTTCTGCAGAAATTTATTTCACCTTTTCAATCCTCACGGTAGCCAGCAATCGCTCAAATTTCATCAACTGAAGATCAAGTTCCCCTTTTCATCGTCCACTCCGTCCTTGCTCAATGTCCTCGTGGCATTACTCAACATCCTCGTGGCAGCCAGTAATCGCTTAGGTATATTTAGGTACGAATCGTCTAAATCGGTTTTGTGATTCGATTTTGTGATTCTATTTTGATTTAACCCTAATTTGCATGCATCGTATATTCGAATTTCTGCCTAATTTCTAACTAAAATTGTTATTCAACCCTAATAACGAAGATCTTTTATTCAACCCTAGTTTACACCTTTATATATTTATTTATTTTTTATTAAATGAATAAAAGCTTGGCTATGTCCAGGGTTAAACTGTGTAATTGTTTTACCATTTTAACCAAAGTACAAATTTTGTACACCAAGTACGAATAATCACAAAATTGAATTATGGAAGATATTGAATATCAACATGTCTGGACATGGAGAGTCTGGCTACACCCATGATTTTGTCAAAATTATCTGTAATACTAGACTCCAATTTGGAAAATTAGAACAGTAGTGAATTGCAAAGTAATACATAATCTTTTGCCTTCACATGTTAAGACTTTGAGAGAGACATGATAGTTGAGTAAGTCTAATTAAAGGAGTTGTATAATCCATACGTTTACCAATCTGTTAATGTGCAATTAATATAACTTACATCATAGAGAAAGTCATCAATAAGTGTCTTCATCATGTCTTTTGTCCTATAATTAAAAAAACCAGGTAAACGGAAAATGGCAAGTGGCTTTGCATGAAACCTAGAAGTAGTCGGCAAATATAAATAAAAAACAGAGATGCATGTTGCATCTGTTTATATGATGTAAGGTTTTACATAGATTCCATATGGGTCACTTTAGGTGTTACGGCCTGCATGACTTCAAGCAATGCCTTCTAAGCAAAAAATCAGTTTCTTTCTTTTATCTATAGTTGCAATTATTTAATGCATATGTAATCAAGTCTGTTATCCGGAAAGTAACCATCTGATCACACTCCTCATCTTTGTCACTTTCAACTAGTTTCCATTTAGCTGACTTTTATAATTTTGCATCAAGGACGTAGTAGTTTTACATAAGTAAGATTTAGTAGTTTCAGAGCTTGAAAAATTGTTTGTTTTATTAGTCATATTGTTTGTCTTCCAATATAAATTTAATTGATTTAGACTCTTTATATATTTTATGGCATGTGTAATAAATTTAATGTCATGTGTAATAAATTTTAAGTCTCATTTTTCTAGCCATGGTGTAGATCAATTTTATGGCCTGTGTAATAAAATTCTATGCTATAGCACTACGTTGTTTTGACCATAACCTTCAAACCATTTATAGCCTGTGTAATAGGAATTAAAAAATGCTTATTTGATAGCACCAGAAATATACGTAACCAGCTTTACAACTGTTCCTAAAGCAACAAAAAAACCTATTACCATGTTTTAAAATATCGAATTTGTTAGAAGTTACATTTCAAAATACCATATTCATTCGGTGTTATTATACTAAATGAACTGATTTTTCAGTAAAACCTACAGGTATGAAATCACTTACACTTGTTCATAATTTATTAACAAAAATTCATTGAAACGTCATTGAACAAAGTTTTATTTGGCTAATCTTTAGAATGATTGGGTGGCCCGATATTAAGAAGTACTATTAACGTAGTAACTTATTTTTTTTAAATTAGTATCAGACATAGGAAGAGGAGGTGTCACCAATTTCTACATCAAAGATTTGGAACTTATTTGCCTTCATATGTCGACGATGGAAAAAGATTGGGTTTTTTTAAACAGGTGATAAAACAATGATTAACTTAATATGTATTTTGAGAATTAGAACATGTAATATAATATTAAAACTCAATTTCTTTTTTATGTTTTTAACTTTTGTCATAGAACTAGCATAGAGTACCGACAAGGAGCAATGAATTTCGTGCATGCTGCAAAGAGGAATGTAAGAAGTGTAGAAAAAAATTTATGCCCTTGCAAAGATTGTCGGAATCTTAGTCGTCATGATGATCACATCATCGTTGAACATTTAATTATTGGAGGAATGGATCCTAAATACATACACGGTGTATGGTTTAACCATGGCGAACAGATAATTGAAGAGAAGAAAACAAATACGTTTGATGTATATGATTTATTCAAATGATTCACTATAAAGATGAAGATTTTTTGAATGATGATTTTTTTCATGATGATAAAGATAATGTTGATTCTCAGAGTAAAGAGGATGAGTTACTCAAGAACTTGGAAGATGCAGAAACTCCATTATATCATGGTTGCACAGATCACACAAAATTATCTGCCATCACCGTCTTGTTTAATCTTAAATGTGAGACTGGCTTGTCTGATAGTGGGTTTGATAAGCTTTTAAATGTGCAACATTTATTTTTGCCGAAGAATAACATGCTTCCCAAAACCTTATATGAAGTAAAGAAATTTCTTAGAACATTCGACATGGGTTTTGAAAAGATACATGCTTGTGAGAATGACTGTTGCCTTTTCAGAAAAGAATACAAAGATTTAGATATTTGTCCAAAATGTGGTTCTTCGAGATGGAAGAAAAATCAAGATACTAAAGAGGTTATAAAAGGTATTCCAGTTAAAGTGTTGAGATACTTTCCAATAATTCCGAGATTTAAAAGAATGTATAGGTCTCAAAAGATGGCAATAGATTTAAGATGGCATATTAAAAATACAAGCAAAGATGGAAAAATGCGTCATCCCGTGGATTCTATGACATGGAAAATGGTGGATGAAAAGTGTACATCTTTTTCATCCGATCCATGCAATCTTAGGCTTGGTCTTGCTACAGATGGATTCAATCCATTTTCCATGTTGAGTTCGAAATATAGTTGCTGGCCGGTAATGCTTGTGACATACAATCTTTCGCCAACGTTGTGTATGAAGAAAGAAAATATTATGTTATCTTTACTTATTCCAGGCCCAAAGCAACCCGAAAATGATATTGATGTATATTTGGCGCCTTTGGTGGAAGACTTGCATCATTTGTGGTGTAATGGAGTTAATGCTTACGATGCATTTAGTAAAACTTTGTTTAAATTGAATGCAATTTTGCTATGGAAGATTAATGATTTTCCGGCTTATGGAAATCTTGTGGATGTCGTGTGAAGGGGAAAAAGGTTGCCCATTATGTGGTGTTAATACCCATTCTCGTTGGTTGAATCATAGTTGAAAGTGCGTCTACATGGGTCATAGAAGATTTCTACTTACTTCAGATTCACGGAGGAAACAAAAGGCATTGTTTGATAACACCATAGAAAAAGGTAGTGCTCCTAGAATTCTAACTGGGAGAAACATTTATGCATTGTTGAAGGATTATCCAAATGATTTTGGAAAAGAAAAGGAAGAGAAAAGTAAGAAGAGAAAGTGTGCTTATGATACAGAATATGAGTATGATAATATTAACAATTCTACAAAATTGGAGCTATCAAGATGAAAGAAAAGATCGATTTTCTTTGATTTGCCATATTGGAAGGTTAGTAGTTAATTTATTTATTTTTCATTGTTTTAACATAAGAAAAACCCAATAATGCGTTATAGTTCTGGTTTTCGCAGGAACTTCCATTACGTCACAATATAGATGTAATGCATATGGAGAAAAATATCGGTGAAAGCCTATTGGGCACGATGTTGCATGGTAATAAATCAAAAGATGGAACCAACTGTAGAAAGGATTTAGAGGATTGGGGAATTCGAAATGAGCTTCATGCACAACCTCGTGGGAATAAAACGTATCTTCCACCGGCTCCATACATGTTGTCAAATTCCGAGAGAAAAATATTTTGCAAAAGATTGTACGATTTCAAAGGACCAGATGGCTACTGTTCAAATTTGAAGAATCGGATTTCGTTGCATGATTGCAAAATTAGCGGATTGAAGTCATATGATTACCATGTATTAATGCAACAGTTATTGCAAGTAGCATCGAGAGGATTAATGGCAAAGAAGGCAAGAAAAGCAATAATTCACTTATGTTCTTTTTTCAACAAATTATGTTAACGTGTTCTTGATAGAGAGAAGGTAGAACAAATCAATGTTGAGATTATTGAAGTTTTATGCGAACTTGAAAAAAAATTTCCACCATCATTTTTTGATATAATGGTACATTTGTCCATTCATCTTGGAAAAGAAGCACTAATGTGTGGACCGGTTCATTTTCATTGGATGTACCCATTCGATCGATATATGAAGACACTTAAAGATTATGTAAGAAACTATGCACGACTAGAGGGATGTATTGCAGAATCCTATCTTGCAGAAGAATCCATGATGTTTTTCAATGAATTTTTGAAAAAATCTGGACATATAAAGGAGAAAGAAGCTCGAAATGAAGATTATGAAAGCAATGTAATACCTGAGGAACGTCCGATTTCAATGTCCAAGATAGTTACATTGTCAGCTAATGAGAAAGAAATGGCTCATTTAGCCGTGTTAATGAATATGAATGTGGTGGAACCATTTATAGAGTAAGTTTATGTTACATTGTTTTAATCATTTTGATGTGTTCGTAATGCTATTTATAACTTATAATCACTTGTTTTATATTAGTTTGCATTTGGAGGAATTAGAAAATTCAGACCAGCGCATGAGAAAAAATGCGACCTTACTTTGGGACACACATACAAAAAAAATTGTCGATTGGATTAAAAGGAAGGTTAGTTAGATTCCAAATATATTCTAATTTGAGTACTAATATTACTCTAAAATATTCATGCTAAATGGAATTTGTTGTAGATACCTATTGCCTCCAAGGAACATGATGACATGTTAAGATGGATTGCTTTAGGTCCGAAGAATGATGCCTTGTCTTACAAAGGATATGTTATCGATGATCAATGTTTTCATATAAAAGATGTAGGGAGAGAATTCAGAATTGCGGGGTGGCCTTTGATGCGACTACTATGTGTAGAGCAAGTGCAAAAGATATGTCCCAAGTGGTTGATGTGGTCACTTACTACGGAATATTGACAGATATAATTTTATTAGATTATCATTTGTTTTATATTCCAGTTTTTAAGTGTCGTTGGGCGTATAAAGGAAATGGAGTAAAAGTTGATGATGATGGGTTCACTCTTGTTAATTTACATCAAGCATCATTTTCAAGAGATCCATACATACTTGCATCTCAAGCAAGACAAGTATTTTATTCAAGAGAAAATGATGATTCTAATTGGTATGTTGTAATGAAAGCACCATCAAGAAGTTTTAATGATTTAGAGACACATGATTGCATCGAGGAAGATATCCAAGCCGTGGAAGATTATGAAAGAACCGAAATGGATGATGAAGATGTTAGCTATGTTAGGGAGGATTGCGAAGGCATAATTGAGTAGATTATATGTTCACCTACTAAGTCAGATCCATACATTAGACTAATGCATTAGTCATAGTTGTAGACTCATTTTACTCTCTGAATGTCTCTATTTTTATTTTGCAAGTTGTGTTACTCATTTTGTATTTATTAAATTCACTATCAAAACTTGTTTTAGTAAGGAATGAAAGCATGGATTCAGATTTTATTGTCTTGTTACTCATTTTGCTGGATTCATATAATTTATTCATTGAATTAGAGTAGCAAACAATTCAAGTCCATTTGCGGTTCTAATTACTGTAATATTATGATTTCAATTTGTTAATCAAATAAATTCATATCCACTATGAACCAACCAGTTTTAATATGTGATTATTATTTGTACGAAGCATGAATATGTGACATAATAAACTACCATCTCAGGCAATCTTGGCCTAGTTCATTGTCTGTTATGTATTTGTAATGGAATAGCCCATAACTATTGGTTTTTTGAACTAAAATAATCTGAATTATAACATGCAAATTTTCATCTGATAGTTCTGAACTAATGCTTTTCTATTCCTGTTTTCAATTGTTCAGTTGGTACTTGAAGAATTAAAGTCAGCAAATTTGGCTCTATAACTACAGTTTGTCATTAGCCTACTACAGTTTGTCATGGATGGTATATATTTTTCTCATCTGCATAGTCAAAGAACTGATTTTCAAATCATGAACTGGAGTTGGAAAAGGATTGAACTTGCTTAACATGACTACTCTATAACAGTTTTTTGTTTATACATATATACTACGTTAATTTTTGCATGTTAACATACAAGGTCTAGTAAGTTTCTACATTAATGTATTAAAAAGAATATTGATCTGATTACAAAAAATTAATCTTTTGTTAATTAATTTGTTCGTTATATTGTTTAAGATATAAAATTAACTTCTAGAATACTTCGAAATATAACGTTAAAAAGATTCAGAGATCATGTATCTGCAAACTAATTATTGGGCCCAGATTCCTCCAGCGAGTAGATGGTAAATAATGAAATTTTTAAGTATCTCATATTTTGTTTCATTTGCAAAAAAGAGATGTTTCCAAGCTCTGTACGTACTCGCAACCAGAAAAATACTGATGAGGAATCCCAGAAGTATAATTCAAAGCGAAAGTATAATTCAAAGCGGAAGTATAAGATTCCAGCCGGTGCTTGCAGTGAAGGCGAAAAATGAGCAGTCAATGCTAAGAAGCAATCCAGTGTTTGCAATGAAGACGAAGAACAAGCACTACACGATAACCCTTCTAATTCAAATGGTGAAAGGGCTTTGTTAGATGAAGAAGAACCCCGCTTAGACAATGAAATTCTTCTTGACCAGACTGATGCTGCTGAGGTGGAAATTGAAAGAGCAAGTGATGCTGAAACCGCAAGTTCGTCTCGGAAAAGAGGCAGTAGAGGTCAAACAAAAGCAAAAAAACTCCTGTTAAACAGTCATGATCGAATTCAAGTTGAGTTCAATGATATAGGCGTACCAATAGGGCCAGGGTCGGTATATTTATCCTCTTTTCTTGGACCGCTTGTGCGGGAGCAGGTTCCATACACACTTGATGATTGGAGGAATCTAAGTGAAGAGTTAAAAGTTGTTTTGTGGCGATCGCTTCAGGTATGGAGCAGGTTCCCTATTGTATATGCTAGAGAATCTATTTATCAACATTTGTCCCTGCTTCTGTCTATATTTATTTTGTAGATTTATCAAGCAACTCATCTTTTTCTTCTCCTACCACTTACTTTTTAAAGTATAAATCCGGTTATAGCTTTGCCAATTTGCGGTTTTTAAATTGACTATAATAAACAGGAATTTATATTAAGAAATCCACAAGTTCTAGTAGTTGAATCATGTCGTTTAAACATTTTATCCTGACTTCTGTTTAAGAACCTTAATTTGTTAATTTGAATCATCATTAGTGCAGGTTCATATTGTGGGTTATCCTCCGAAATTCAATTGTTCATATTCCTGGTTTTTTAACATTTAATAGATAAATAAATTAGAAATGAATATTCATATTTCATGGAAGGTTCAGAATGACAAAGATTTATGGGTCCGGATGATTATTTCTAAGGCAAAAATGTAAACATGATTTGAATTATGTGTTACAAATCATAGTTTGAGTCATCTACTAAAGTACATCAGTACGAATTTGCTTGCTTATAAAATTAGTGAATCGTTTTTTGATAAACTTTCATTGTTTTCTAATTATTATTTTTAATAAAATCAGTTGACCAATGATTTCAAAACAATTATTCTAGACTGCAAATGCTATTCTTCAAAAATTAAACAATGCTGTCATAGATTATTGGATAGAATTAAAAAATTAAACACCAATATCCCCGCTCACTTGAGATTGAAATCATACCAATTTTTCTTTTTAGTGACGTTGCTATCATCTTCAAGAGTACAAATCCTATAGATATATTTTAGGTGTCTAATGTCAGGACCAGGTGATTATTTCATGATTTTCATTCAGATTTCTTCAAAATTTAGAGACCATAAAGTCATATATTCACCAATTCTGTACTAGCTTGACAGCATTCTGCTTCACCATAGCATGTTTATTTATATTCACCTACTGTTAATATCATGTTTTCTACTGTTAATATCATGTTTTCATGTATTGTTGCAGGTTAGATTTAAATTGGAAGAGGAATGGCAAAGAAAAGTCGTATTTCAACAGATGGGAGTAATTTGGAGATCCTCAAAAAGCAAATTGGTTCGAAAATTAAATAAAGCGGAGAACGAAGAGGAAAGACTTAAACTGAAACCTACCAACATCAAAAACATGAACGAATGGAGAAAGTTTGTGAAGGCCAAAACAAGTCCGAAGTTTAAGGTAACATTAAGATATCTGTAATATGCTTTTGGTTACTAAATTCTAACATCTTTCAATATTTCCAGAAACGAAGTGAGAAATATTCGGCCCTTAGGGTTAAACAATTTCCACACACATCTGGTCGTAGGGGAATGTCTAGATTGACCGAGGACATGGTTAGTTAGTTAAGTATAGCATTATTTAATATTATTTTATATCTGTCAGTTTATTTGTTTAATGTTATTCTAAATTTAGAAAAAAGGAAGTCCAAATCCATCGTCCATAACTAGAGCTGATGTTTGGATTAAATCTCATATTAAAAAAAATGGTGAACCAGTGACCGTGGAAGCTGCAAATACTATTGTAAGAATTTTTTATTTTATCGGTATATAAAAAATTATTCGAAACTATGATGATTTTACCATCGTACATTATCTGTATGTATTTATTAATGTAGGCGGAGATTAAAAAATTTGTTAGCCAATCACTGTCCAGCTCGTCATAGAATGTCAATGGAGATGCTCTTGCAAATGTATTGGGACAAGATAAACCAGGACGGTTAAGGGCACTGGGAAGGGGCTGCACCTTAACCAAGCTAGCTGTGGCCTAGTCCAGAGATAAACAACTATCTCAATGTCAAGAGGAAATAGCAGAATTGAGGGGTATGGTACATATGCTGGTGGACCAAAAGGTAAACTTTTAAAAGTAATTTATTAAGTAGACATTGGGAAAACACTGGGAATAACATTGGGAAAACATTAGGAAAACACTGGGTACGATGGCTTGAGGCAGCAAGTGAACCGAACAACAAGCAACACTTTGTTTTAGTGTGAAAATACCAAGCTTGGTCAGACTCTGCTAATTAAGACCCATTTTAGCTGCATTGCTCACTGGGAATAACATGTTATAATAATTGGAGACCCTTAAAAAGTTGGAGGCGTGTTAGGTAGTTTTCTAGTGGCCTAGTCCAGGGCCTACCTTTTCTAATGGTTTGTAAGAGACAAATGTTGAGTCTCATATTCGCGAATTCTTTTCGTTATTTATCGATTATAGCAACTTTGGAATGGGTTACTAAACTCTTTATTAAATGAGTCTATTTATCGGTTGGAATATTCTCTTGTATCGTGTCTAAATTTATCTGTAGGCAACAAGAATGTTTAAGTTTGTTTATCATGGAATGATATTTGTTTTGGTGTCAACTATATAATAATTTGATGCTTTCTTATTTTGGCACACAATTACAATTTACAAAGTTATTTATTCTTATATAGTAGATGAATAAATTCACACTTGCAAATGCAGCTTATTCTCGATATAAAATTACAATCATATTATACCCGAGAACATTGTAACAGAATTAGTTGATGGGCCTTTCATCTTTAGTTTATACCTTCTTTGACATATTCTGCTGAAGATCATTTTATTGATGGATAAATGTTTTTCTAATGTCGTAAGTTCACATAAATCTTTGGCATCCATTTTGAGTATCCAAACATTATATGTAGTATAGGTGTTCCTGCTTGCTTTTCATTTTTTCTCAAATAAAACTCTCAACAAGTTTTGGGTGCACATGTCGTCTTGACACTTGATCACTGAACATAAAAGGTAAGTCTATGATGAACAAGGTTTACTGATGCACCTATAATTTATTTCAAATATGCATAGCATCAAAGTATATGTAAAAACACTGTAGTAACTGGGAATAAAAAAACAGTGCATAACAACTGGTTTTTTGTTATATAATAATTTTGAAAATAATGAATTCAGACACACATGTTTGCAAATGATGCTACAACAACTGGTTTTTTGTATGTACTCTGCCATTCAAACTTGTTGGACTGACTCTAGTGACATTTTAAGTATTGTGCGTATCCACTTTAGTGCTCCTAAGATTAAAATATCCTAATATTAGTGCTTTGCTGTAGGGTAAAGAAAGTTCGAAAGAAGGGAGCACACCTGAATTAGTAAAAATAATAATTATATTACTCAAGAAATAACATTTGGATTTTATTTTTTGATCCAGTAATTGCTATAATTTTCTATTGAATAATTGCAGAGCAATAATGACATATGTTCGGTGTTGAATTAGGATGGAACCTCTACAGTTGTTGCCGATGGGAGAGTGTTGTCCATGGACTCAAATGAGGTTGTCAATGGCATTCATCTTGGACCAAATGTTGTGAGCGTTATTATAGATTTCGTGGAAGAACCAGATGCTTACTTATGGAGGCCTACACCTGAAATGACAATATTAGCAAACGCTGAGAATAAGGTAGTAGCATGGCCATTAAATTGCATTAAGAGGGCGCTGCGAGGACAGCTGAATGAAGTCAGTACGGTAAATTTTATAATTCACAATATTTACGTTGGTCTTCCACAAATTTAATTTAGAAATATGTCTTGTACAATATTTCACTTAATCACTAAACTCTTGATTTACACTTCTCCTTTTTAGAGTGACAACAGCGCCCAAGACGACAAATGCAAGATTTATGGTTGGAATGACGGTGAAGGGGTAGTTGCCGAAGGAAGAATCTATGCCAGAGATCCACAACATCTTGTTAATGGTATTCCGCTCGGTCCGGCTTCCTTTGCGATTTGGGTGGCCAATGTAATAAATGGAGATGCATATTTGTGGCGACCCATAGTTGATATGTCGTGTGTTAGAGATGCGGTTGGTAGGAAAGTAGCATGGCCAAAATGAAAAGTTGAAGTTAATAAAGATGCAGTTGGTAGGAATGTAAATTGTGCGATTTCTCCCATGATATCCACACCCATAATCGCGAAGAAACCACAACATGTAAGTAAATATGATGGAAATATTTTGTAGTTTGTATTTTGATTCTTTTGTTTGAAATATGCACCACTGTGTTGTTGTATTTTGTATGCTTTGGTTTCTAAAATAAGTACACAGTTTTCAATATGCACTGTTTGAAATATGCACCATTTTATTTCCAGCCGATTGCAAAGCTGACAAAAGATAATAAATGCAAGTTGATTGATGTAGGTGAAACGAATGAAGTAGTGGTTGAAGGAACTATCGCTTCAACTGATCCAATATCGATGGTCCATTGTCGTCCATTGGGACGTGATGCTGTAAAAGTTTGGGTTGAAATTGTAAGAGTTCTGGATGCAGTGCTATGGAGACCTACATCAGAGTTGACGTGCATGGAAGATGCCTTTGGCGTTCCCATAGCTTGGCCAATAGCAAAAGTCATTATGGAACCAAAATGAAAGGTATGCAATTCTTTATGTAATTGAAAACTTCTTGCAAAATTACCATCATGGATAACCAGTAGCAACAAAATACTTAAACCATCAACTCAAATAATTATAATGCCCAAGTGATTTGAAAAGGGGCTGCCTTCAAAGTTATTTGAAATTTTCCTCTAAATTGCCTCATTATAACCAGCTTGTAGATGTGCAATGAGTTGTTGTACTTGAATGATTTATGTGAATATGCAACAATGTGAATAAGTTAGAATTTATGTTGGAATTTACTATGATCAAGCTTATCAAAATATGGTATTTATGTTGTATATATTAACAGTAATTAGTCGGTGGTTTAATCCATCAGTAGCCATAAGTTATATCGACTAATTGTATGTACTTAAAAGATAATTTATGATCCTAAGTTTCCAGTCATTTTACATACTAGGACCATATTATATTATTATCCCATATTTTTATCAACAAATGCTTCTATCGTTATGAATTTTTTTAATCTGTGTTTGGCTGTATCCATATGGGTCTGGCAGACTTCTTACACCTACCTAATTTCACTATCTAAAATAATTCATGTACACTTATATTTTCATCTGTGTTCGAGTATATGAAAATCTATGTTTGAGTATATGAAAATGTACAGGCAGAGATAAAATGTACAAAACATTGATGACAAATCTTCATTTTCATTTTATTCTTGGCCAAAACTAACATGCACATTATTTTAGTTTTCATATTCAGTTGAACCCAAGATTGCACATATTCAGTTGTGCATAACTTTAGTCTCATTGTTTTCTCAGTATTGATGGTCCTGTCATTATTATCTCAGTATTGATTAACTTGAGTCTCACTGTTGATTATATTTTGTCTACAGGTAGGCGTTTCTGAAGAATGAGCAGTAGCAGCACTAGTTTATCGTACTTGTTAGGTAGTTTGGTTGTTTATTGTACTTGCTTAGTTCAGATTTTTATGGTACTTTAACTGCAGTAGTAGCATATTGTTTGTGGTACGTAGTTCGGTTGTGTAAACTTCTATGTACGATTAACCTTTTGTCTTGAAACTACTGTTCGGGTGTGTAATTCTATGTACGGTTAACATATTGTTTATGTTAGTGCTTTTGTTTATGTATTTTGTGGTTTTTAAATGTGTTTATGTTTGAATGTGTATGTGTATATGTATATGTATTTTGCGGTTGTTTAATGTGTATGTGTTTATGTATTATGTTATAAGCTATTAACAAGATTGAACTGGAGGCAATGTATAGGCAGAGCTGGAATATTTTTAGTAGCATTTCGAAAACGCTACAAAAAATAAAGGGTCGAAGGAGAGCATATATAGTAGCGTTTAATAAACGCGGCTACAGGCTTTGTCAATAACATGCGTCCTCTATTACAGCGTTTAACAAACGCTACCAAAATATTTTTGAGCAGACCAAGTACATTTTGGTAGCGTTTTATACACGCTGCAAAAAAAGAATTTAGTGGCGTTTCATAAACGCTACAGTAAAACGATTTATGGTAGCGTTGAAATAAGTGCAACTAAAAATCAGGTATTTTTAGTCGCGGGCTTTATAGCAGCGTTTATCAAAACGCTGCTAAAACTTTTAGTAGCGTTTTTGGAGCGCTACTAAAAATCAAAATTCTTGTAGTGATTGCAGAATTTGATAAAGTACTCCTAAGAAGAGTTGATCCTTACTTAAATATCTTTCAAACCCAGAAAGAATTAATAAAATCAGATAAGAGAATCAAAAGATATGGTAGTTTTACTACAGCCATTTTTAAAACAAAATTTTCTACAACAAAGCCATTTTATAAATTCTAATTTCAACCGAAAAATGTTACACCAAACTATATACTTTTATTAAACTACTTTCGATCATCTTTATATTTTCATATAATAATAATTTGCTAATAACATTAAATAATACAACCATTCATCCATGCATGCATCAAGCAACCCTTTAATTTAAATTCATCTTAGCATTTAATTAGCCGTACATATGGATTATTATTACATTATATGCATAAATCAAACTTTCAATATCCCTTGCGATTATTGTACCATCGAAGACACCGTAAGGTCTTATTATTAGTACCAAGTAGGTTTCAACTCTCATGTGTTGATTCCTAGTCATATAAACTTTAAATTGTTACTAAAATTTTAAAACAACCAAGCATTCACTAACCAATCAAACATACTTAAGGCAAACTAAATAATGTGCTCAATGGAAGGCAGTCAATCTGCTTCCGCTATGCAACTCTAATCACTAAAAGATCAAAACACAACAATTCAATTCAAAGCCATCTAAAATCTAATCTATGCTATCCATTAAATCTAACTCTTAATAAAGTGAGTTCCAAACTTTAGCATCATTATAAAAATAATTTGTATAGTTATTCGAAAATTTTACAAATATGCCCTAATGATTATTCCCAATAATCATTTATACTTTTATCCTAAATAGGAAATAAATTCTAAATTCTACCCTACATCCCAAGGGACGGGACTCTAAGTCCATCTAGGCCAAGATATGTGTCTCTTATACTCTATATTGTTATGAAATTTTACTCTGATACCAAGCTGTAACGCCTGACATTTAGACCCATATTACTCAAGAATATTACGAGTAATATTGTTGAGTAATATAGAGAAAATGGCTGGATTTTCCCTTAGGCTAGCACAGCACTATCATGTTTTACCTTTTTGTCTGAAGAAATATAATGATGTGAACAATCTCGGCACAAAGCAAGACACGTTGGCTAATATCAAACAGAACAATATATCACAAAATAAACAACACAGAATCACATATAATAGTGGAAACTATAATACTAATCATATCACACAAAGTCAGGCAACAAAAAGTGTGCACATGACCTATAAATATATACATATACGAGGAGCTCCAATAGGTCTCAAAAGAATATATACATACATCCAAAAGGAGTCACTATCTCATACAAGATACCTAAATGTACATAAAAGTCCAACTCAAAATACTGACACTAGGTATATATACATATATAGATAGAGTATCTGCCACAGCGTAGCTAACCATATCCATAGTTAATGAGTCACTGGACCTGTCAAGTTTTGGCCTGAACCAAGTATTTATAAAAATAAACGGGTCAGACTCTTTCTAAATATAATCGAGTGATATCACATAATAGCATATATAATGCACTAGATATTACAATATCTATATAATGATCACATTCATTAACATGTATCAAAACTAAATCATTGTATTAAAATGTCATATCATGGTCATCAACAGTTATCATTTAATTATAGTGTGAATAGGATTCAATCAAACATAAGATTGCATAACAACAACACACATGAAACATAAAGCTGTACTACTTTTAGTTCACACAAAAGTATAGCATATAGCAAAAACAGAATTCATATAGTAGATCCTGTTGGTGTCATGATTATGGGGAAAATTATTACTTGTGTGTTGCTCTGTTCCATAGGGAGACTTACAAGACTTGCTCGTGCAGTCATTATATACCAACCCTCTTAACACAAGGGACATATATAATATTGACTGTTGGCATTAATGGGCGTGGGCAATCACTAACATAGATTCCATTCTATCACTAATACAGATAGTATCACTAATATGGATATCACAACCCGGGGAGTGACCCCACAGTCAGCCTACAAGGTCAAGCAGATAATATGCATTTTTAAACTAGTGACCTATGGACATAGCGTATTTTCCCAATATACAATTTAACACTGAAGTGTTCTATAATCGAACAGTCGTCACTAAAGTAACACCGTATGTTCCATGCCACTTGGTGTTGCTAGATTATTTACTATAAGTGTAACGGCCCGCCAATCCGTACAATCTAAGCTGACAATAAACCACACATGTCCAATCCAAATTGAACGAAAAGACAGATAGTTATGGGAAAGAAAGAGGAAAGGAGAAGAGAAGAGAAGGATAAGAACAAATACTAAACAACAATAGAATCTCACAATCGTAGCGGAGCAATATATAATATAATATCAATGATCTTTACAAAGGAGGAACTGTTATATACACACATCCATCAAAGTACAAAAAAATTTCACTATCATCAGCCTAGACAGTTATAACAGCCAGTCCTCACAAATGTTGACAATTTCAAGAACAAAATAGTAGAGCTAAAACACATACGTAAATACGACTTGAAGACCTCCAACCCATCTCCTGAGATCCAATGTCTCCAAAGCAATCTATAAACACGCTCGGCCTGAACCGAGCATTATAATGAAATAACACCCCGAGTCAGTCTGGAAAACCAGCATGAGAAAACACACCCAACTGGGTCTTTTAAGTTATAGAAAACCTTTCAAAAATCAAAAGTATCCGGTAAGATCACGCCGCACATAAACACGAGCGATCTTTTACCTTACGATAACCAAAACATTTCTATAGAAAATCCATTTATATTATAATGATGTCTAAGGGTCAAAGTAAATATATGAATATAGCTGAAATGCTTACATCTCACGTTTCATCATAGTTGGGCACAACTAAGTCTGTACGGCTCTTATGGGAGAATGGATTCCATACAATGACTAGGCTACCGAGGTACCGCCCGTCCCGGTGTCGAAAGGAATGCTTCCGAAGGGGTCGAAATCCTGTTTGGTTTTAAAAGTTAAGTATTTTTCTTTGTTTTTCTTAGAGCTTTCGACCTAGTCGAAATGTATGTTTTCAAAAGGGGTTTTATAAATAGCTTTCGAAGAAGGTTGTTGTATTATATTTAAAGTATTAGCTTTCGAAGGGGAACCTTTATCTTTAAATAAGTGCTTTCGAAAGCAGTGGTTCCAATCAAGTCGAAACCTAGCCGCTATTTTACCTTCCAAGTGTATTAAAGCCATTAATACTTTCGAAGGGTTGTCTTTGTTTTAACTTAAGCTAAGCTACTTCCTAAAGGCTTTCGAAAGGGGTTGAGGCTTCCGAAGGTAATGGGGTCGAAAGGGGGTTTCGACGCTACCCTTCAAAGTTTTAACTTAAAGGTTTTGTGCTTACGAATAGGTGGTTCCGCCACCTTCTACTTTTCCTCAAACAATTCTATAAGGGATTTCGAAAGAGATACTTTCATATATAACCACTTTGACCCAAAGGATGTTTTAAAGAGTAAAACCTAATGTTCGAAAGGGGTACTTTTATTAGTTTCGAAGCTATTTTCCTGGAGATTATTAAGTAAGGTTTCGATGCATTCAAAGGGTATATACTTAGAGTTTTGAAAAGAGGTTTTCTATGCTTTCGAAGGAGGTCATCCAATGGTTTCGAAAGTGATATTCTAAGGTTCCAAAACAAATAACCCACTCTCATTATTAAAAGGAAATACCATGACATAAATAAAGATTTTTGGAAGTATTACCTCTTCATATATTTATTCACATTGTAATTAACCCATAACAGTAGCTTGGGGAAAGGCAGAATAACTAGCTAGGTTGACCTAGTAGTGAATATAACTTATGAATTGATAAAATCTTAATTTAAGATATTGGTAGGGGCCAATAAGTTCATAGTAAGCCCATGAAAATTGCGTAAAGGGAAAGATATTGGCAGGGGCCAATAGGTTCATAGTCAGCCCATGAAAACTATGATTTGATATTGGCAGGGGCCAATAGGTTTATAGTTAGCCCATGAAAACTATATCTGAATTAAGATATTGACATTTAATTAATAAGTTCCTAGTTAACCCATGAAAACTAGGATAATAGAAAAGATATTGGAGTTACCAATAGGTTCTTGGTGATCCCATGAAAACTATGAAATTGGACAGATAGTCCATAAACATTTAACAAGGTAATAATAACCCTAGAAACTATAATTGAGACAGATATTCAGAATGAAGGGGAATGGTTAATCTAGATTTGATTTACTTGTTTTGCATATCACCATAATGTATTGAAATACTATGTTTTAACCATTGTGGATGCAGGAGCACAGTACATGGTTTTATAAATGTTTTAGGATACTAGTGAGGGGAAAACCCATTCCGCGAAGCGGCGTGGTCTCACTAAATATCTAAATGATTTGAGATAGTTGATTATTATTCATACCAGGCTTTATGTTTGACTCGAAGTTTTTGTTTTCCCCTTAAACTCTCGGGTACTCGATTGATTTTGAGTAGGTTGAGAGTTAAGGTTTCCAGATGTTCTTTTAGACGAATAAAGCTTCCGAAGACGTGCAGGAGGCAAGCTTGTTATTAGAGTTCTTTTATTTCCGTTGTGTGTTTTGTTTGTAAAGGAAAATTTGTTTTATTGCCTTATTATATACTCTGATCTACCTAGGAGGGGCATCTTCATATGTCGCTCTTGGCGTATTTTGTATTAATTATATATTATTTGAACGTGGTCTGTGTACTGGGATTATGTAATCAATTTGGAATATTTTGAAATGGAACGTAGAATTTATATGCTGTCTAAAATTTTCCGTGTTCCTGTGTTTCTATGTATCAATGTATCTAATATTGCCGTATTTGGTCGCCGAGGATTAATAACTATGGATGACTAATTATATGTTTCTATGTATCAATGTATCTAATATTGCCGTATTTGGTCGCCGAGGATTAATAACTATGGATGACTAATTATATGTTTCTGTGTATCAATGTATCTAATATTGCCGTATATGGTCGCCGAGGATTAATAACGTGGTCTGAGTATTGGGATTATGTAATCAATTTGGAATATTTTGAAATGGAACGTGGAATTTATATGCTATCTAAAATTTTCCATCTTCCTGTGTTTCTGTGTATCAATGTATCTAATATTGCCGTATTTGGTCGTGGAGGATTACTAACTATGGATGACTACAGCATCCATAGCCGTTAGTTTTGGGTCTCCAAGTAGGGGGATGTTACAAGTTGGTATCAGAACATAGGTTTATGAAACTTTAAAAGAAACTTAAACTTAAAAGATTTTTCAAACATAATCCGATGAATCAGGTAATAAAGTTGGGGTCTGGATTAACGCTATAGTAACGTACTTTTGTTTGATATATAGTTATATATAAGTACGTATTCCCTGCTCTCTTAGACCGCTCTTCTATATCTTACTAAGGCTTGTATGCAGATTTACGAGAAAGGAGATATGGAAGCAGGAAACGGAAGAGGAAATCTCGGTGGAGGAAGCACCACAACTAATGGAAATGCTCGACCCACTAGCAGGAGTAACCTGGGTCGATAGGCAAATGCTACTAATCAAAATGCTGATGCCAATGTGGGTGCTAGAAATCCACCAGTAGATATGGGGGCGATATATCAGTTTTTCGTCAATATGATGCAAGCAAGAGTTGTTGTTGAAGTTGCTGGAAATGTTGGAGGAGCTAATCCTGTGGCTCCAGTTGGTAATAACTATGCTAAGCTGAATAGAGACTATACCAGTCTTGGTGGGAATCCATTCTTGGGGACGGAGAGTGCCATAGAGATTGAGAATTGGTTGTTGCATTGTTAGCATATATTTTCTGATTTGGGTCTGAATGATGGGCAAAAGAGAAGGTTGGCCTCTAGACAGTTGCAGGGCTCAGCGCTACACTGGTGGCATAATGTTACTGTCGGAGTTCCGGAAGAATAGTTGACTTGGGACGATTTTAAAAGGAGATTTGAGCAGAAGTTTGTGTTTGAGTTTGCTAAGTCAGAGTTAATAAGGAAGTTTATGGATCTAGTTCAAGGAGAGATGTCAGTAGTCGAATATGCTACTAAGTTTGAAGAGCTGTCTCGATACGGATATGCTACTATAAATACTGACATCAGAAGGAATGAGAGGTTCATTCGGGGATTGAGGCCCGAGCTTGCTAGGGCAACCATGATACATGTCCATGATCCTTGTAATATGGTGGTGGAGATGACCATTCGCCATGAGGAGTTACTTGCTGATTATGCTAAAGAGAAGCTAGTGGAAACTCAGGGTTCTCATGGGAAGAAGAGAAAGTTCTTTAAGAGGAAGGGAGCCCAAAAGGGAGATATTGCTAAGAAGTCAAAGGCTGAGATAGTTTGCTATAAGTATGAAAAGAAGGGTCACTTTGCGAATGAGTGTCGGTCAGGAAATGGGAAGAAAGCACCTGCTTTCTTCGTGGATTGACGAATGCACCTGCTTTCTTCGTGGATTTGATGAACCAGGTTTTCCGAGAGTACTTGGATAGGTTTGTGCCAGTGTTTATAGATGACATTTTAGTATACTCTAAGGATGAAAGGGAGCACGAAGTTCATCTTAGAGTGGTGCTCGAGACGTTGAGACAGAATCAGCTGAAGGTGAAGTTTTCCAAGTGTCATTTTTGGAAGAAAGAGGTTAAGTTTCTTGGTCACGTGGTTTCAGAGTAAGGGTTGTTAGTCAATCCAAATAAGATCGAAGCTGTTAATAATTGGAGGAGACCAGAGACGGTGACCGAGATTAGAAGTTTTCTTGGATTTGCTGGCTATTACCGGAGATTCATTAAGGACTTCTTGCGGATAGCAACACCTTTGACTAAGTTGACCAAGAAGGAGGTGAAGTTTGTCTGGTCGACAAATGTGAGGAAGCATTCCTTAAGTTAAATCATTTGTTGACCAATGCACCAGTGTTAGTAGTTCCAGGCGGAAACCAAGGGCTGGTGGTATATACTGATGCATATGGAACTGGAATAGGAGCAGTGTTGATGCAATATGGTAAAGTTATTACCTACGCTTCACGACAGCTTAGACCGCATGAAGTTAGATACCCTACTCATGATTTGGAGTTGGCAGCAGTAATCTTCGCATCGAAGATTTGGAGACATTATCTCTTAGGGGAGAGGTTTGAGCTTTATACCGACCATAAGTCACTACCGTATTTATTCTCTCAAAAGGAGTTGAATATGAGACAGCAGAGGTGGCTGGATTTTTTGGCTGCTTATGATTTTGGTATAGAGTATACTCGTGGGAAAGGGAATAAGGTAGCGGATGCTCTCAGCAGGAAACATCAGAATGTGGTGTTAGCTATGTTGGAAAAATGGAAGGATCTAGAAGCTTTAACTACTTGTAGTATGCAGTTAAGATCGACTGCTAGTTCCAGTCAAGGTACTGCCATGTTGTCTTGTTTGGAAGTTCGACCAGTGTTGATCGAAAGGATAGCTTCTAAACATGAAGAAGATCCAGTATTAGCCAGGAAGATTAGAAGGCTTGAGGTAGGATCAGATATCGATGATCTAAAGAGTTTTAGTCTTGACCAAAGAGGATGTTGAGAAATAAGGGACGATTATGTGTTCCGAATGTAGAGAAGTTAAAGAGAGAAGTTCTTGAAGAATTTCATCGATCCAAAATTACGATTCATCCTGGAGGAACCAAAATGTATCAAGATATGAAGATGAGCTTCTATTGGGAAGGTATGAAGAGGGATGTTAGCTTGTGGGTTAGGCAATGTGCAAACTGTCAACAAGTGAAAGCCGAACATCAAAAGCCAAGTGGGTTACTTCAGCATTTAGAGAATCCAGTTTGGAAATGAGATTCGATATCCATGGATTTTATAGACGGGTTGCCAAGGTCAAATAGAGGTAATGAAAGTATATGGGATATAGTGGACAGACTGACCAAGAGTGCCCATTTCATCCCAGTTAAGTCAACCAGGACGACACCTGTTTTAGCTAAGTTGTTCATGAAGAACATAGTTAGACTACATGGAGTTGTAGTAGTATAATCAGTGACAAAGATGCCTTGTTCACTAGTGAATTTTGGAAATTTCTACAGGAAGTATTGGGTACCAAGCGTAATATGAGTGCTGCATATTACCCTCAGACAGACAGGCAGACGGAGAGAGTCAACAAGGTACTCGAGGATCTATTTGCAAGCTTGTGTATTAGACTTTGGTGGATCTTGAGAGGATCACCTACATTTGGTTGAGTTTTCCTATGATAATAGTTATCATACTAGTATAGGAATGGCGCTGTTTGAAGCTTTGTATGGAAGGCCATGCAAATCCCCAGCGTGTTGGTTGGAAACTGGAGACAGACTAGCCTTAGATCCAGATCTAGTTAGAGAGGCGTCAGAAAAGATTGAGTTAATCCGAGGAAGGATGAAGGCAGCTTAGTTCATACAGAACAGTTACGCAGATAAGAGGCGTAAAAACCTAGAGTTCTCAGTTGGAGATAAGGTTTTCATTAAGGTATCGTCTATGAAGGGTGTGGTGCGATTTAGAAAGTTAGGGAAGTTAGCCCTGAGATATGTAGGTCCATTCCAGATTATAGAGAGGATTGGGAAGCTTGCATACAAAGTAGAGTTACTGGGCAGTATGGTAGGCATCCATAATGCATTTCATGTGTCTCATCTTCGCAAGTATGTGCATGATCCAGAGACTACTATTCCTCCGACCATGTTGGAAAACTTGATAGTAGAGCCTAATTTGACTTTTGTCAGACAACCAGTTTGGGTTGTAGCGAGGGATGAGAAAAGATTGAGGAACAAGACAGTCAAGTTGGTGAAAGTTCAGTGGAGCGACAACGAGAAGGACTGTACTTGGGAGACAGAGGACATGATTAGAGATACTTATCCTGGACTGCTTTGAGGGTATGTCTTTATTATTTATACAGATAGTTACTAGTCGGATAGGTTAGTATGTTTGTTAGGAGTTGTTACAGATGATTGCTATGTTTAGTATTTAGCCCTTACTGAATTTCGAGGACGAAATTCTTTAGGGAGGGGAGCCTATAACATCCCTAATTTTTGATAACATTATTTAGGAAATTCAATTAGATAAATTAAATAGAATAATGATGACAAGGGGATAGATATTTGAATAAATCATATAGGGTCGTGCTTAGTAATAAAATAAATGGGCTTAAATTAGTTTATAAGTTAATTAATTTACATGTAAGCATATTAGTAAATATCCATTCTTTTATACACGGCTACACACTTCTCATTCTTGTCCATTCACGTTCATTTTTCTCAAATAAAAAACAAACGTAAAACCCTAAGGAGCTGGCCATTATCAAAGAGGAAGAATTCGATTTAAAGCTAAGGATCAAAGCTAGAGGGATTAATCAACAACAAATCTGAAATTCCTTATCATATCTAAGGTGAATAATAATTCATTTCATCTCTATTTTGTTTTTATAATCATATGTTTTCGGATTTAAGATTGAATTCGTTTTATGATACTTTAGATGATGATATGCTTGGGTTATTATATGTTTAAATTTAAACCAATTCATTTACATATGAAATTGCACGGTTTTAGGGCAAAACCGATTGTTATTGGATTTAGAATGCCATGGAAAAATTATATGTTAGGTAAAACATGATTTTAGAGATGGGTTTAATTTTTCATAATTTTCCAAGCTATGAAGAATTTATTATGCATTTCTAAAGGAAAATACGTTATAATTGGGTTTGAAGGAAGAAATTGGGTCTGAAATTTTAATATGTTAGATAACATGATGAAATTGAATTTCTGGGATTTTTGGGGTTTTTTCCTAATTAATTTTCTATAGAAAATAAATTATTGTAAAAGAGGGACTTATCTGCAAATGTTGGTTTTGTTAAATGGAAGGGCTTAAATGTTAGATTTCCTTGATTTTGATCTGATTAAAAGCAGTAGTTCTAATTTGTAAAGTATTTGAAAATATTAAGGCAACCAATCAAAAGATTACAAATAGATAAGTGGTTATAAAGCAATTACTAAAAGTAGCTAAATTTCAGCCTTTAACTCAGAAAAATTGGTTCCGCCTCAAATAGCAGTACCTTTCGACTCCATTGACTTCGCTCCATCTCAGCCGAAACCATCTCAGCCGAAATCTACATAATTGAAACCAATACACAAGGTATCACTTAGATGGTACTTAGTGGATTGAAGGAAAGGCGGAAGCAATGGTGCCGAAAGGAATGCTTCCGAAGGGGTCAAAACCCTATTTGGTTTTAAAAGTTAAGTATTTTGCTTCGTTTTGCTTAGAGCTTTCGACCTAGTCAAAACATATGTTTTCGAAATAAGTTTTATAAATAGCTTTCGAAGAAGGTTGCTGTATTATATTTAAAGTATTAGCTTTCGAAGGGGTGCCTTTATCTTTAAATAAGTGCTTTCGAAAGCAGTGGTTCCGACCAAATCGAAACCTAGCCGCTATTTTACCTTTCGAGTGTATTAAAGCCATCAATACTTTCAAAGGGTTGTCTTTTTTTTAACTTAAGCTAAGCTACTTCCTAAAGGCTTTCGAAAGGGGTTGAGGGTTCCGAAGGTAATGGGGGTCGAAATGGGGTTTCGACGCTACCCTTCGAAGTTTTAACTTAAAGGTTTTTAGCCTACGAATAGGTGGTTCCAACACCTTCTACTTTTCCTCAAACAATTCTATAAGGGGTTTCGAAAGAGATACTTTCGTATATAACCACTTTGACCTAAAGGATGTTTTAAATAGTAAAACCTAATGTTTTCGAAAGGGGTACTTTCATTAGTTTCGAAGCTATTTTCCTAAAGATTATCAAGTAAGGTTTCGATGCATTCAAAGGGTATATGCTTAGAGTTTTGAAAAGAGGTTTTCTATGCTTTCGAAGGAAGTCATCCAGTGGTTTCGAAAGTGATGTTTTAAGGTTTCAAAACAAATAACCCACTCATATTTTTAAAAGGAAATACCATGGCATAAATAAAGATTTTTTGGAAGTATTACCTCTTCATATATTTATTCACATTGTAATTAACCCATAACAGTAGTTTGAGGAAGGGCATAATGTCTAGCTAGGTTGACCTAGTAGTGAATATGACTTATGAAATGATAATATCTTAATTTAAGATATTGGCAGGGGCCAATAGGTTCAAAGTAAGCCCATGAAGACTGTGTAAAGGGAAAGATATTGGCTGAGGCCAATAGGTTCATAGTCAGCCCATGAAAACTATGATTTGATATTGGCAGAGGCCAATAGGTTTATAGTTAGCCCATGAAAACTATATCCGGATTAAGATATTGACAGTTAGTCAATAGGTTCCTAGTTAGCCCATGAAAACTAGGATAATAGAAAATATATTGGAGTTACCAATAGGTTCTTAGTGATCCCATGAAAACTACGAAATTGGACAGATAGTCCATAAACATTTAACATGGTAATAGTAACCCTAGAAACTGTAATTGAGACAGATAGTCAGAATGAAGGGGGATGGGTAATCTAGATTTGATTTACTTGTTTTGCATATCACCATAATGTTTTGAAATACTATGTTTTAATCATTGTGGATGCAGGAGTACAGTACATGGTTTTATAAATGTTTTAAGATACTAGTGAAGGGAAAACCCGTTCCGCGAAGCGGCGTGGTCTCACTAGATATCTAAATGATTTGAGATGGTTGATTATTATTCATACCAGGCTTTATGTCTGACTCGAAGTTTTTGTTTTCCCCTTAAACTCTCGGGTCTCAATTGATTTTGAGTAGGTTGAGAGTTAAGGTTTCCAGATGTTCTTTTAGACGAATAAACCTTCCGAAGACGTGCAGGAGGCAAGCTTGTTATTAGAGTTCTTTTTTTTTCGTTGTGTGTTTTGTTTGTAAAGGCAAATTTGTTTTAGTGCCTTATTATATACTCTGATCTACCCAGGGGGCATCTTCATATGTCGCTCTTAGCGTATTTTGTATTAGTTATATGTTATCTGAACGTGGTCTATGTACTAGGATTATGTAATCAGTTTGGAATATTTTGAAATGGAATGTGAAATTTATTTGTTGTTTAAATTTTTCCATGTTCCTGTGTTTCTGTGCATCAATGTATCTAATATTACCGTATTTGGTCACCTAATAACTATGGATGACTGCAACATCCATAGCCATTAGTTTTGGGCCTCCAAGTAGGGGGATGTTTCACACAACATAGTCAATCATATCCATAGTCAATGAGTCCCTGGACCTATCAAGTCACCGCCCGACTCGAGTATTTATCAAAATAAATAAGTCAGACTTTTTCTAAATATAACCGGATGAGATCATATAATAAGCATATATAATGCGCTAAATATTACAATATCTGTATAATGGTCACATTCCTTAACATGTATCAAGACTAAATCACTATATTAAAATGTCGTATCATGATCATCAACAATTATCATTTCATTATAGTATGAGTTGGATCCAATCAAACATAAGATTGCATAACAACAACACACATCAAACATAAAGCTGTACTACTTTTAGTTAACACAAAAGTATAGCATACTGTAAGAACAAAATTCATAAAGTAGATCCTATTAGTGTCTTGATTATGGGGAAAAATATTGCTTGTGCGTGCTGCTCTATTCCAACGGGAGACATACAAGACATGCTCCTGCAGTTGTTATATACCAACCCTCTTAACACAAGGGGCATATAGGTACCGACTATTGGCTTTAGTGGTCGTGGGCAATCACTAACACAGATATATCACTAACACAAATATCACGACTCAGGAAGCGACCCCCTAGTTACCCTATGAGGTCAAATAGATAATATGTATTTTTAAACTAGTGAGCTATGGATATAACATATTTTCCTAATATACAGTTTAACATTGAAGTATTATATACCATCAAACAGTAATCACTAAAGTAACACCGTATGTCCCATACCACTAGGTGTTACTATAAGTTAGTAAATACCACTCACTTAATTGTTTTACAAGATAAGTTGTATAATCAACCGAAGAAGTGTCGCCGAATGTTCCATACCATTTGGTGTTACCATGTCATTTCAATATATTCCTTGTCCCGAAGAAGAAGCAATTTGTATAAAACATTATTTATAAGGTCATATAGAAATTATATAAGTTCGAGAAGTCTAGTGTAAAGGCAATGAGTTACCTAAGGATGAATCATTGTTCATAAGCAATTGGTTTGCTCTTTCAACTCATGTGTCGTACTTTCAAATCTATTTCAGGTCATTTAAACCTCAAAATTTTGTAAAAATCACAACTTAAAAGTTGTAGACAATAGTCTTAGCTTTCCAGCAAGAAAAAGCTTATTAAATTTAGACTTAAGGTTCAAAAGTTAGGATCAAATCAATTTCATGTATAAACTCAGAAAAATCAAAGTTATAACTATATGTTCAAATCCATTTCATGTCATTTAAAGCTCTAAATTTGGTAAAACTCACAACATGAAAGCTATAGATAATAGCCTTAACTTTTCAATAAGAAAAAGACCATCAAATTTGGACTTACGGTTCAAAAGTTATGACTATATGTTCAAATCCATTTCAGGTCATTTAAACCTCAAAATTTTGTAAAACTTACAACAAAAAGGTTATAGATAATAGTTTTAGCTTTCTAGCAAGAAAAAGATCATCAAATCTGTACTTATGGTTCAAAGTTATGGCCAAATACATTTCAGGTATAAACTCAGAATAATCACTATAAAGACAGAGCCATGATTATATGTTCAAATCCATTTTTGGTCATTTAGACCTCAAAATTTTGTAAAACTCACAAGATGAAAGTTGTAGATAATAGTATTAGCTTTCCAGAAAGAGAAAGATCGTTAAATTTGGGTTTACGGTTCAAAAGTTATGGCCAAATCAATTTCAGGTATAAACTAAGAAAAATCACTATAAATATAGAGCTATAACTGTATGTTCAAATCCATTTCAGGTCATTTAAACCTCAAAATTTTGTATAATACACAACCTAAAAGTTATAGATAATTGTCTTAACTTTCCATCAATAAAAATATCATCAAATTTGGACTTAAGGTTCAAAAGTTATGGTCAAATCAATTTCAGGTATAAAATCAGAAAAATCACTATAAAGACAGAGCTATGATTATATGTTCAAATCCATTTCAGGTCATTTAAACGGTTAAATATCAAAAAGTGAAAAAAATAAATTGTTGCTCATTGAATCTATTATCCAACCCAAAAAGACTGACCCCAAACTGGTTTAGGAAGTGCAAGTTATCCATATTTTACTACAACACACTTTCTAAATAAATTTTCAGCCATCACCTCTTGTTTCGAAGAAGCATACTTTCAATCACAACATAACCACAACAATTCGATTCAATTAACCACTGAAATCATTAGTTGAATCGATCTAAACTAACATGGAAACAACTTTAAAAAGAATGATGAGGATTACTCACCTTATCTTCTTGAATTCCTAGCTAAAACAATCAAAATACACTTGTTTTCTCTATTTCAGCTAAGCCCTAGAACCAAAATTACACAAGGGAACAAAAGTAGAATTCAATCATTGTAAAATCTGAAACCAATGAGTCAAAAAGGCAGAATATGGATTGAAATCGTTACCTTGAATTTACTAGAATTTATGAGAGTTTATATGAATTGATTTTGAAGTTTTTCTTGCCTACGTTAAGAAAACACTTAGCAAAATTTTCTTCACTCTGGCATGTGAACAAGAGAAGTGAGAAACTTCTCCCTTTTTACGTTTTAAGTGGGCTTGGGTTGGAAACAAGACCCAATAATAAAAGAATTAATTTTTATTTCTTTTTGTCCTATGAAGGCCTATTCTTTCTCTTAAGGTTTTTTTAATAAACAACGAAACAAAATATAACCCATTTCAACTAAAAGTCCATTTAGTAACCATTTTTAAGTACTAAATTAATTTTATATTTATTTTATTTGAAATAAAATCTCGAATAATAATTTAAAAGTGATTTCCAACACTTTGAAATTTCTTTTATATTTTAAAAAAGATTTATTAACCGAAAATTCTACACTATCTTATACGCATAAATTCATTCAAAAGATAAAATTATAATTTTCCAACTCTACACTAAATTTAGAATTAAACATTCTAAAACAATCTATCATCTATAAAAAAGAACAAAACCTTCAAATTACCTCATTTTAAATAATAATAATAATAAAAAAAACAAATTCCCATCTAAAATTTCAAATTAAATTATTACAGGTTTAATTAAAGTGATTTTAAAATTAGGATTGTTACATACTGTTTGTCATGTCTTCGACGTTATGGTTTCAGACAACATTGCCAAATCAAAACAATTAGAAATCAAAATAAAAAACCAATGGAAAGACGATTATAAAAGTAATTACTTGACTGTGTAGGTTGACAAGAAGAAGAAGATTACCGATTGGGATTTGTTTGAGATGAACGACGAGACTTCATCTTAACGATCATTAGATAAAATATGTACGTTTTGTTTCTATTTAGGGTTTAGGAGGGAGACTTCAAAATGCTTATATGTCTGGTTGATAGTAAAAAATAATGTTCGGTATTAAGAAGCATGTAACACAAATTAGGCAGGTGGTAGGGGTGGCAATTAGACCCGACCCGACGGATCCGGACTTGATCCGGCGGGTCTCGGTTCTAGACGGGTTGGATCTTGTCAGATCCAAACTATACATTTCAAAACATAGACCCAAGCTTCGGTTTGGTTCGGATCGGTTCTTCTTTGGTTGGGTAATAACACTAAAAATGCATATATTTTAATGTATTTTGGTCGGGCCTTCCGGATTGGGTCGGGTTTGATCGGATCTTTATTGTATTTTTCATCATCTAGATCTGACCCGAGATACATCAGGTTCGTTTCGGGTTTGAATTTGTTCGGGTCGGTTCGGTTCGGTTTTGCGGTTTTAATAAATACCCCCGTAAACATTTGGAGTAGTCTAAGTGTCTAACAATCGCCTTAATCTAACTTACGTCAGTATTAGGGATGACGAGGAGACCATGGAGAACGTAGAGAATCGCCTTCCCTGGGGAAGGAGAACCTTCGAGGAGAAAAAATACTGATAAGAAGAAGAAGAAGGGAAAAAGAGCACTCTTGAATTTTGGTTGCCGAATTTGGGTGGAATTGAGCGAACTCTCTTCACGAAAAGGTAAGCATACCTCGCTAGAAGCTCTTTGAAACAAGTTTTGTTCGAAAATATTATTATTCTGTGAAATTTGATGAATGTCCACTTGTTAAATTTGTTGTTTGAATGTTTATATTATGATTTGGTTGTTGTGTGTGGACATTGATTGGGGTTAAAAAGGATCGTTAGACAGTGAAAATGAATGTGCTTCTCCTTAACAAAATACGACATTTAGGTGGGGATAGTTGCTCTCAGAGACCATAGTTATAATCAAGTCACAGGAGGTGTTGCTACTGGGTAATGCATTGAATTACCAGAACATGGAATGTGAGGGTTGTGGCATTTGGAACTTTGCTATTTCCATTTTATCAAATGTGATAAGTTGAGATGGAAAAGCACATATTTTTGTTGTTTGGTCAAGGCCTAGAGGCAGTGCCAAAAACTGTCAAATAGTTTATCTCGAACATTTGAGAACTGTATGTCAGTGCGTCAAAATGGGCCACCAGAGCTCCAGTTATGGTTATCTTAAGTTGGGACTTGAACTAAAGCAAAGAGCAGGATTCTTTCTGGAGACAACATACAATTCTAAGAGAAACGCTGATAATTCTTTTGCCTTTGAAAATGCAGGGATATGATATATCAACAGTTCCTGAGAACTATCGATACAAGTCTGAAGCTTCAATGGATCTATTATTCATCTTTTTCCCTTTATAATATTATTATTGTTCGTCAATATATACCTAAGTTTGTGTCGTTTAAAAGATGAGTTTTGAAATGTGTTGCAAACTTTATTTCGAGTGGAAATATATCGGCGATTCTCTCGAAAGGAATTTTATTGGTCCTGGTTAAGGTGGAAAACATTTCGTATTGTCGGTTAAACTATTTTTGATGATACTTGTTTTGTTCAAGGTGAGAACAAAGAACATTTATTGCATTTAAACTTGTCATGAAGCTCAAGAAATCTTAGGCAGCGAGTGTGTCCTTTTTAGTTCATTTATTCCTGCTGTTGACCCATAAATATTAAAATATCTATCTTCTAGTCGGTGTTGACCCCAGGTCCTTAGTAAGACTTGGTATTGTACAGGCTTGTGGTTAACAAGTGCCTTGTTTCTGGTCATGTGCAAGTTTTCCAAAAGAACATTTTTTGAGCTAAGGTACTTGATTTTTAATGTTAATAAAAGCAATTTGTACATTTATGAGTAAATATTATTAGATTACTGAAAATACAACAGTGGACATCTTAGAAACTATTGTTATTTGACCTCTAGTATTCATCTATAGGATCTTAGTATGTCATATGCCTGCTATCCTGACCCATTGGTCCATATCAATGGAGTCTTAACGTAGCTTGGGATCTTATTCATCAGTACTGCTCCATATGTCCTTACTGGTTTAGACCTGTAATGTGCGCATGCTTTCTCATATATTATTAATATTCATGCTGCTTAGCCGGAGAGACTAGACTATGAGTGGGATATGGGGGTATTCATCTTTTCGTAGCTGTAGATGGTACAAAGGCAAGGACATGAACATGACTAATTTGATACATCATGGCATGATTTCATATACTGATGTATTATAAACTGCTGTTGATGTATATATTTATACAGACTTTGAAATTTCTTATGATGGTTTTAATTTATATTCCTTTCTATACTATCATATCTCTGCCATCTTTTCGTTGTTCAATACTACCGATTCTGTGTATTTCACGCTTAGTAATTAGGGCCTCCTCCATCAAGGTTCCCTCAATTAATGTTCTGGATCCCGAGAACCTTCAAGACAATGGTTGGGTTCATTGAACCCGAACACTGGCAAAACAGAGGAGACCTTTTAGATAGGAACGCAAATCTTTTCGAGGGTGGTCGCAATAACTTGGCACACTAGAGTTCATTGGGTTCAAAATTTCCCTGGAAATGATGCATGATAGAGGCATGGTCTAAAAGTAGAGACAGTGCTGAACCTCATCACCATCCTAAATTTTCTCATCTTCAAATATATTCATATTATTATTTTCTAAGCCTCTAAGGTTTCACTGCTTTCAATTCTATAAGTGAATCAGAGCTTTGCCAACAACAAAATTATTCTCTTTTTATTCAAGCCTGTAGCCACAGTTAGCACATTTTTGGCGGGGAATGTTGAGGAACCCCTTGAGCCCTCAAGGATGTCATATTACAAAAATAATTCTGCTGCTATCCAGAGAATTAAACACAGGGAAGTGTATGAACAATAAAAGGAACTAATCTTTCTTAACGCTAGATTTTGATCTTAATGTGCACCATCCATATAACCTCCCATGCTGAATCAATAAAGAAACTCAAAGTTGTTCAAAATGCACTTGCTCAAATTGTCTGGAATCTTGTCAATGATGGGCAGCACACGTCGCTTTGCCTACAGTTTAAGTCTCACCATATGGTGCCTGGTGCAATATTTCTTGCTGTTAAGTTTCTTGAAGTAAAACACTCATCTGATGGTGATAGGTGTGGAACCTAGAGTCTTGTATCATAAATTTTGACAAATGTAATATAATAGGATATCGTAGTCTGATGTTGGAGATGCTCCAACAGTTCTTATTGTAAAGTTAACATTAAAGGAATAATTCTCTTATGCCTTTTTCATGATTTCTTACTTGATATGTCCTAAATCTGATATTTTTCTTCTCTTCCAAATGTTTTAGATGGGGACGAAGTATATAAGTTCTCAATTTGAGGAGTCCAGCAGCATTGTTCCAGCTCTACCACATGACCTTGTATCTCTCATGGCACCACCAGGGTTTTCACCTCTAATGAAATTTTCTTTGCAAAAAGCGCAAAACAATACATCTGATGCATTACAGATTTCAGTGAGCAATGATGCCAGCATAATCGATGAAGGGTGGTTAAAAAGATCATTTCAGCAAAAGCCATGGCTCAGCTGTAGGCTCGACAATTGTTTAGAAAGTTGCTCAAATGAGGAAGATGATGACCCTGAGTTACTTGACTCGGTTAGTACTAATATTAATACTTTCTAACCAATTTATTTTGCTATTTGAGTGATATACTAAACTGTGTTAAATATTTCAGTGAATCATTAGAATATATTTGTGGATATAATTAACATGCACCCCCATATGAATTTCAATACATAAACATTTATTTAAAAATGGTTGATAACTAATCCAACAATATTTGTTATGCTGTTAGGGATATCCACAAATCTACATCTTTGAACCACTTATCCAAATTCAAGGAAGAAAGTTCCCATTGATATCATGCTAATATTTATATTTATATTACCTTTTGTTGACACTGTGCAGGGTATACCAGTGCTCCAGTGCCTACCAAAAGGGGTATTTCGTGGCTGTTCGGAATGTGCAAACTGTCAAACGGTAGACTTATTTGCTGTTAACATTTTCTTTATTCTGTAGTGATTATTACATTTGCTCGAGTAATGATAATTGGGTAATAACAGGTTAGAGCACAGTGGCGTCCAGAAGAGTCTTGCGGACCTGTTCTTGATGAAGCACCTGCATTTTATCCGACTGAAGAGGTTACTCTTAACATTCATGAATTTTTTATATATTGGACTACATATTCTCTTTTGAGGTACTAATTATTGTTTTAATTTTTTCCAGGAATTCAAAGACACTTTAAAATATATCGCAAGCATTCGTCCTAAGGCAGAACCATATGGAATATGCCGTATTATCCCTCCATCAACTTGGAAACCTCCTTGCCCTCTCATGGAAAAAAATGTGTGGACAAATTCAAAATTTTCTACCCAAGTCCATAAAATCAACATGCTCCAAAATCGTGAATCTTACAAGAAAAGATGCAGTAATCTTAACTCGTTGAAAAACAAAAGGAGAAAGCTTTTAGAATCTGATGAACATCAAAGTAGATACGATGGTAGTGCAGAAACAAATTACGATGCCTACAGCAATTTCCATTTTGACTCTGGTCCAGACTTTACATTTCAGTCATTTGAAGAATATGCAAAAGAATTCAAGGAACAGTATTTTCAAACAAGAAATGGTGAACCATCGCTTGAGGAAATTGAAGGTGAATATTGGCGGATTGTTGAGCGGCCAACTGAAGAGATTGAGGTACCTTTTTATGATAATTGATTTATATGAACTCTTTTGAAAGAGTAGCATTTAATATTTATATCTAAACCTTTAACTTGTCTGTAGGTTTTATATGGTTCAGATTTGGAAACTGGAATATTTGGAAGCGGGTTTCCTAAGACTTCATCACTTACTAATTTAGAAGATCAATATTTGAAATCTGGATGGAATTTGAATAACTTACCAAGGCTTTCGGGTTCTATGCTTGTATTTGAAAGAGAAGATATTTCTGGTATTACAATACCTTGGTTGTATGTAGGAATGTGTTTTTCATCATTTTGTTGGGTAAGATGCTACACACTTTTACTTATTACACTCTTTTTAGTTTTAGTTTCTTATTTGTGTAATAACTGTAATTAATGTTCATACCAGCATGTTGAAGACCACCACCTTTATTCAATGAATTATTTACATTTGGGTGCTCCAAAAATGTGGTACGCGGTTCCAGGAGATAATGCCTTGAAATTTGAAAAGACTTTGAAGAAACATCTCCCAGATTTATTCCAAGAACAACCTGACTTGCTTCACAAGCTTGTATTTGTTTTCTTTCTTTCTTTCTAGTATTTTATCATATTGTTTCTTTTCTAACGTGTGCATGTAACATGATGATACTTTCCCTTCACTTAGAATGTGTGCAATACGCGCGCACATGCACACACAGACACGATCACACACGCACACAGGATGCTGCAATACGTCTCAGCCTTTAGGAAGTTACTGTGGTTTTTATTTTCCTTTCCTTTTGTGTTTGAGATCTGATGGATGTATTGTATCATCCACTGTGTTTTTAGTTGTATCTTAATAGCCGCTCCTTGTAAACACTCATATTTATGGTTGTCTAGATCCCCACTCATTTAATTCCCATGTTGCCTCAAATCTCAATCACGTGATTTGATCTTTCAATGATTAGGTTTAGTTGCATGGAAAATAGGGTTAGTTGATAAGTTAATGGTTCTGCTTTTCATGTAACTAAATCTACACCATTCAAAATAAAATCAGATAGTTATGGTTTGGGGAAATATGAGGGATTTCTAGTCAACCTCTCTATATAATCTTTAACCACATGTTTAAGCATCAAGTTGAAGTGTGAGAGAGTCAAAGTTTGAACTCCAGTTACGATGCGCAGTCCCATGGTTTATATGGATGTATGTTATGGACAAAGATACATCCCACAGGGTTTGTGAGTGAAGCTCAATTCCTTTGTTAGTTTGTTAGCTTTGAAAGAGCTAAAAGGTTTAAAACAATCCAAAATTTTGTGTGAATGGTCTCTGATAGCAAATGTATCATATATATATATATATATATATATATATATATATATATATATTCGAAAATTGTTCGAAGAATAAACCAGAAGAGGACTACGGAGTGAGTATATGAGAGAGTGGCTACAGATCCCCATCATATCGCTTATGCATATATAAGCTAGATTCATCCCGTGATTGACTTGGAGTATGTGTTGAGGTTCAGTGCATACCCCCTCAGAGTTTACTATCATATGCTTGCATCTTTGCTATTTTATTTATTTATTTTTAGAAGAAAGGAAAAAGGAAAAGGAAGAAGAAAAAGAAGAAGATGCTAAATTCAATAACACCCCTAGATTTACCCCCACATTTGCACATTAATCTAAGCCATTGAATTGTTTCAGTGCATTGTAATAATGTTGATTAAGTGGCTATTTGTTGATATAAATCACTGCCATGCCATCATCAATATTAGTCATGAACTAAGTCAATTCAGCGTATTATATTAATATGCAAATATGCAGTGTCACTGAACCTTATTAGTGATTTACTGTTCATTTTTATTTTCCCAGTCAGTGATATTAAAACAAAACATTTATGTGACATTACTTGCCTCCCTAGACAACATTATTAATTAACATACAAACGATTCTTTATTGTGCTGTGTTCATGTGCGTGCACAAACATACAGCGACACTCACATATATCTGCATGTCCAATCTTTGTAATTCAAAGTATAGGTAATTTGCTGACTTATATAGTATATATAAACACACAAATCTTTTGTTTATTCTGAATTTTCAACTTGTCTCCCTAGACAACATTATCAACTTATATATGAACAATTGTTATTGTGCTGTTTTCATGTGCATACACTAGCATACAGAGACATCAACATAACCTGGATGTTCAATCTTTGTATTTAGAATATAGATAATTTGCTGACTTATATAATGTGTACAAACATGCAAATATTTTGTTTATTCTGAATTTATCAACACTTTTTGTAGGTCACTCAGTTTTCTCCCTCCTTGTTAAAAAAAGAAGGTGTGCCTGTATATAGATGCTTGCAGAATGCAGGAGAATTTGTAATGACATTTCCTCGAGCTTATCATTCAGGTTTCAATTGTGGATTCAACTGTGCTGAAGCTGTGAATGTGGCTCCTATAGACTGGTTACCTCATGGGCAAAATGCTGTAGAGATTTATAGTCAGCAACAACGCAGAATTACTCTTTCTCATGACAAGTTATTGCTTGAAGCAGCTAAAGAAGCAGTTAGAGCTCAATGGAGAATCAATTTTCTTCAGCAGAATACAGTTGATAATTTAAGATGGAAAGATGCAAGTAATGGTGATGGAATTTTAGCTAAGGCGCTTAAGGTTTTAGCTTAACTTTATATTTGCCATATTTGCATTTTTTCTTCCAGTTTTGGCCCCTCTATTCCCTTCATTGTTTTTTCTTCCAGTTTAAAGAATATAAAAATTTCCAACCTATGTTGGTACATATGATACATAATACAGTACATGCTATTTCATCCAAAAACTAGGATGCAAGTACATTAAGATATAGCGGTAAACATATAATTAACCAAACTTATTTGATTTGGACCAATAAATGTTCACTGTCAACTGATGATTTGGAGTAATGTAATTATGATAAATTTATGACTGGATGACCAATAAAAGGAAGCTGAAATTTATAAAACCATTTTTTTTTACTTAATTGCTGTCTTGATTTTCTCTTTCTTCCTTCTTCCTTCTTCTTCTTCTTCTTCTTCTTCTTCTTTTTGGGTTTGAAGTTAGAAGGTGTTGATTATATTGGCATATAATTATATACTTAGACACAAAATTTACCTTTTTCTCTCTTTTTTGTCAAGGATCGCATCAAAATGGAACGCGTTAGAAGAGAACTTCTTGCCCCTCCACAATCTCAAAAAATGGATGCTGATTTTGATGCAAACAGTGAAAGAGAGTGTGCAATATGTAATTACGATTTGCACCTTTCTGCCGTCTTCTGCCCATGCTTGCCAGATAGGTACACGTGCTTGAGTCATTCAAAGGATCTATGCTCTTGCAGTTGGAGCTCTAAAGTTTCTCTCTACCGCTATGAAATTGATGAACTCAACACCCTACTTGATGCTGTAAGTGGCAAGTTAAGTGCAATTTATAGATGGGGTCTCTCACACCTTGGACTTGCCTTCAGTTCTTCATCCCAAGAAAAAGAATCAGAATCCTTTATATCTCGACAGAAAA
The DNA here is from genome assembly GCA_030737815.1 of Allium fistulosum. Classification (NCBI taxonomy): domain Eukaryota; kingdom Viridiplantae; phylum Streptophyta; class Magnoliopsida; order Asparagales; family Amaryllidaceae; genus Allium; species Allium fistulosum. Next base: position 1,128,643,898 of record CM060902.1, read on the forward strand.
CACCCAAATTAAATCTTCCTGTAATTAGTTCAAAAATGAAGGTACATAATCAGAATAGTAAACTTGTGGTTACAGACAATGCCATTGTGTTGGATATTGATGATAACGAACCACCACTAGCCATATTGACTTCACCCAAAGTAAAGGAATCCCCTCCTGCAGCGTATTCCAATAATAAACAAGCTTTTGTTGGTAGTGTTACAAATGATCAGATTCAGGTAAAGAGTACGGAGGTTGAGGCACATGCAAATGCGAACACCGAAAAAGTTACAGAAATGAAATGTGGAAATCAGTTGATTACACAAACCCAAACTTCTTTGCTAGTCGCTAACAAAAATACTTTACCATCGAGTCCTATGATGACAAAAGATGAACAGAAGAATCACTTTGATGTCGAGGTTCTTGACTTTGGTATTGCTTCACCAGGAAGATTGTGGTCTTCTAGTCAAGCAATATTTCCTAAAGGTTGTTATTGTTGATCTCTTGTGTATATTTTATATGGTACTCAAGAATCAGGACTGCATACTTATTTCAAATATGCTTTATTTTGCAGGATTTAAAAGTCGAGTTAGCTATTTTAATGTATTAGAACCAACACAAATGTGTTATTATATATCTCAAATATTGGATGCAGGATTGCCTGGACCTCTATTTATGGTGATCGAATTGTAATATTTGTGTAACGTCGTTGATTAGCAGTTGTTGAACGTTGTAATTTTCTTTTACAGGTCAGTATAGAGAGCTTCCCAAGTGAAATTTTCGTTCATTATACTGCTACCACATGCTGGGATTTAATTAGGGAGAGACTAAATAGTGAAATTAGAAAACAACAACAGCTGAAAAAGGGCAATCTCCCTGCACTGCAACCTATTGGATCAGTCAGCGGCCTTGAAATGTTTGGTCTCACTTTACCATCAATTATTCGGGTAACCTTAGTTTGCTCTTTTTTTTACCAGTCTTGATTATCACTCTTCATCATTTTACTAAAGAGTTCTTTGTAACATTGATCGTTTATATAAAATCTATTTTTTATATAACGCAGGATGTTGAAGCAACAGATCCATGTCATTGTTGTGTGGAATACTGGTCATCTCGATCACAAGTATCGACTTCCATGCCGGTCAGTAAGAAAAATGAAGAAGTGCATATTCAAGGTATGCTGAAGAAATGCAGTCAAGAAGAGCTTCAGGCTTTGCATAGGCAATTAAATAGCGAGCATCCAGATGACCGAAGAGAGCTAAATGATATGATTGAGCAAGAGATAAAGAGAAACCGGTTATTATGATGTTGAGGAATCACATCATTCTTCTCATTTTGTGAAGGCAGCCTATCTGCAGATAAGATTAAAATTGACGATTTGTTAAATTATTGTTAATGGGGTTTTTGTTGACACCGTATTTTCAGTGCTAAGATAACACTGAGCCCTCGTTAAATTATTGACGGTTTATGTCCATTTTATTGGGCTTGTACACATGCAAAAAACAGATATGTTGTTCACATTCATTTATGTTGCGTGAACAAACTAGCGCTCTTTGTTTATAGTCGGTTAAGTATATTGGATGTAGACCTCATTAAGACCTAGCCATCAATGCATGCTATACCCTCAACCTCATGCATACGTTCTTCTACATATAAAGTCGTGTAACAAAGGTACTCTAGAGTAGATAGGTAAAGGAAGGCTTAATGAAACGCTTTTGCATTAACATATATTGATTTTACAGAAGTGATGTTATGATCGACATCTTTGCGTATTTTAACTCTCAATTCTATTTTGGTAAAGCTGTACATTAACATCATTTTAGTTTGGAACGCCACAAGACGAATAGGTGAACGTTTATTTTACTACTGTCATTCTTGGAGCAGTAACTTTAACTTCCTAGAAGAAGAGATGTTGGAAACTTCTGTTTGTAGTGCTCGTTTTAAGTAAGGTTATATGATATTTTCGGTAGCTACCATATACAATTTCAAAAGCTGTGCCTATAGAATAACTTTCATTTACTGCATCCAATATTCATACTTTGCAACCGACTTTTCATCATTGCATTACCATTTAAAAGTAATGACTAAAAGATATTCTATATCAATGTACGCTCTAAAACTAGTACCAACAGAATATCTCCAGAGAAACGATACATAGCGCTCCAAATGAGCTGCATTTTTTTTTTAGCACGCTCAACTTTTTTTTAATTGCTTTTAACGTCTAATATGATATTTTATAAGCAGTAGCTAAATAGGTAACATTGGTAAATATTGGAATATAAATAATTATCCTTATAGGATTACTTCTATGGGTATATGCATTCAGTGCCGGCCCTGGGATGTATGAGGTCCTAAACGAAATTTTTGTAAAGGGAAAAAATTGCAGACAATAGGTTTTGAACTTGCAACAATGTATTCAAGTCGTAACACTTTACCACTACACTAAATCACATATTATTAATTTGAGGCTCCTATAGATATTATATATAAAATATTCCATAAATCCGAGGTCCTTATAATCAAAGACGAGACCTCCTACAGATCGGAGGTGCTAGGCGGCCGCCTAGCCAGCCTATGTCCAGGACCGATCCTGTATGCATCAAATATCGGTTTAATATCGTCAATATATCACAAAAATATCATTGATCGATATATTAAAAAGAACATCGTTTGAAGTTCAATATGTGATATATTGCTGATATTATCTAATACTAACTACATAAAGCAGTAGATATAAAATATTTTTAGAAAAAATATTCTACGCCTCCTCGTAAGTGGAAGAAATAAATAAATTTTATCCATAAAAAAGAAGTGACTAATAGATACCTTTGAAATTATAGTCTTATACTACTTATATCCATTAATAAAACTATATTTGTTATATTTAATCCAAGATCATGTCAAATTTGAGGATTTGAGTTTGCCATTTTGGAGTATAATCTAAAGCAACCACTTACCGTAGCTTATAGATACATATCTTTATGTCGTGAATCTGGGTGAAACGATCATAGTTGAAATTTATTTTTCAATGGTGTTCTAAAGCTATGATTTCTCTATGACCCTATATCATGAAAGACTATAAGTTGAATATTCGTATCATGGACTCTTTGCTCAACAAAATGAAAGGTCGTGGATGAAAAATCAATTATTGTTTGACTAACATTGCTCCCGTGCTGGAGAAAAACCATGAATCTTATGTGATCGGCTCTGCTTTTGTGTTTTTCATCTTACAATCATGGATAAGGCATATGATTTGTTCTATAATGATTCGTATTTTTCGATACTTATTTTATGTGTAAATTATATGCTAAGGTGTATGTAATGGTTAAAGAAAATTAATAACTTTTCTTAAATCACTTGGATTGGATCCAAATCCCAATAACTCAAGCCTAAATTTCTTGATTTTTATCCTATTTCCTTGCTTGCATTCCCTTCATTCCACTTATTCATGTAAACTTAACTAAGAAGAACAAGGAAAAGAGGAAGAGGGCTTGGAAAAGGGAAGAGTTAGACATTGGGGTTGATTCTTTATAGTAAATTGATTGGGTTAACGACATATTTAAATTTGTAGCACCATGTTCGAGTTTCATTCAAGTCAATCTGATTGGCGAGTATCTCGCTTGGTGCAAATGCATTGTTGATTGGGGATTATTTTTATTTATTATTTATTTATTTTTATGCTATTTTGTGACTATTGTTAAATTGGATTAGTTAGAATATGTTTGAAGATTGGTTGAGTAAATTAATTTGACTTTAATGTGTGTTTGTGGAGTTAGATCCATATAATCCCTTTTTATTTTATTGAAGGTCGTTATTAATTTGGGTATTTTTCTTTATGGAAACTGTATCGAGTCATAAAAGAAATTCGAATATTGTGAACGTGGAATCGGGTTGGAAATGATGACTAATAATGATTTCTTTGACTCTTTAAAGCTAAGTGGTTAATATCGGGCACGTATCGGTCAATTACTGATATTACCGATATGAGATATTTTAAAATATTGTGATAATATCAGATAATATCGGTAAAATATCGAACATGTATAGAACATATTATAAACGATATTGTACTATGTTATAATGATGTTAAGTATTCAAATATTTGGATAAATAACTCCAAATTATTATCAAAAAATGATTGCATATAGTTCATAGAGTATAATCTAATTACTAAGATATTACATTTAATATAAATCATAACATAGACTCATAAAAACCGAGAAATTCGTATAATGCACATCATCATTATTTTTCATTTTATACTATAATATCCATTGTTTTTTCATTCATATAATAATCTATATTACTTTCTCAAGTTTTCCATATTGATAGTTTTGTCGTTTTCATTTTCACTTAATTTATCGAATAAGTAATGTTGATTTGATACCAATTACTACTTTAGCTCGTTTCTTATCGATATGTCAATATATAACTTAACTGCTCTTCAACTTTTAGTTCTAGGTGCATGACAATAACTAATAAAGTGAATTTGCATAAGCTAACTTACTAATTAGAAATGGTAAACAAAAAATTACTAAAAAGAGAAGTAGCTCTTTCATGATCTTGTTTTTAGCGGTAAAGTTTTCAAGGAAAATAAAACATACAAAATAATGGAATAAGTAGAGTTTTCTTTATTGAAAGACTAATGAAGAAACCTAAAACTGTATGGTTAAAACTAAAAAATTAGTACATTGAGATTTCTAATATGGTCTACAAATTGTCATTCACCATATACAAAAAATAAATATTTAGATGTGAAGATAAAAATTTGTAAAGATATTTTCTCCAACATATACAATAATGAAAGGTATTCTAAAAAAATATAAGGTATTTTACACTAAATATCGAGGCGATTATCAACAAATATCGGACGATACATCGATAAAGATATTTTAAGTGATATTTTGAAAAAATACCCATTTAGGTGCGATATGAGATATATCAGCGATATATCAACGATATTGTCCAACATTAACTACGTAGCTTTAAAGTGTAAATGGACAAAAACTTGATGATCAGCTGTTATAATAGTTTCTACTGCCAAAATATGGCGTTGAAGTATGAGAAAAAATCTCATGAATATTTTGAGTGAGGATAGTAGCATGAGATGAGAGGAGATCATAAACAGGTCTCTCTACTCCAAATAAAATACCAGTCGTGGCGCTCCCAAGAGGTGCTAGACAGGAGACTTGTTTGATCACTATTATGCATTGTATCTTACAACATCTACTTGCATACATCACATGTTATTTTCTTAGATTTACGGTGTCTACCTACGTATAGGAAACACAATGAGAAGCACAGTGGTGAATTAAGTATAAGACCAGAAAGAAAAAAATACGAAGGAATGGTTAGATTCGGTGTGAGTCGTGGAAGTTATTGTAATATTTTGAAATTTTATATATAATTTAAATATTAATAATAAATAATAATAAATAAAATTGAAATATTATTGGAGGGTATTTTATTAAATTTCAATTAGAGGGGCAAAATAGTAATTTTATAGCTAGTTGAATTTTTTGACGAGAATCGCACCATTACGTAGCACTCGTTTTTCTGGTCAAGATGGAGTATTCATTTGTTTAAATCGAACATTTTATGATTGAGATATCATAGTTTTAAAGATTTGGGCTGGAATTGTGTGCAGGCACTGGGCTAAGTTAGGCTGAATTGGGCCGGGTTCGTAATTTGAATTCAAATTTAGAAACCGTTTCAGTTTTCCCTCCTAAATTAGTTTTAAAAATACGATACATCTTCATTCTCGTTTTCTTCTCTCATTTCTGAAACGACCGAATGACCATCTTTCTCCTTCAATTAACTTAACCCAAATTCTTCACCTCTCAATGAAATTCGACGAGACTAAGTGCATTGGAATCGTAGCGAGGATCTCTATCATCTGGAGTGATAATTGGTGGCTATTATGGAGATTTTAATTTTTGAAAATTCTGCATGATAGGTTCTTTTGGCTTGATTTGATGAGTGCATCCTCTTTGATCATGTATAATGCTTTGATAATCATGTAGGATGCTTTAAGACTATCCTAGGATAAACCATGAAGTTAATTTTTTCCTAAATGATGATATATGAACATAGAAATAAAAGCACGTATGCACTTTAGAAAACTTCAGAAAACCTAAATTGGACACTAATCCGAATTGAAACCTAAAGAAATTCCAAATTGATGTATATGAATGCGTTAGGACCCTAGAAACATAGTAGCTAATGTATATACATTATATAGAATCGCAAAAAACAAAGAATGAAGGAAATTATCGGATCTAGAATAAAAAATATACAAAACAGTAAGAAAATCGCGTATCTAAGATATATGCACCGGTGTTGCACAACAACCCAGTTTTGGGTTAAATGGGGATTTTGAATGCCCGATTTGATGTGCGATGATTCAACTTTTTGCTTGGTGTTCTCTTGCGACTCTATGGTGATATTTTGACGTGCATGGCTGTCGTTTGGATGCATAAATTGATGATAGTGATAATGTATGGGTGTTATAACGACCGGCTTTTTCGACCATCGAAAGTTGGCACCAAATACATCCACTTATTCAAAACATCCAATCGCCAGAAATGTAGGTAGTTAGGGTAAAATAAAAAAAAGAACAAGAGAAACAGAATCTCACAATGGAACAATCACATATGATGTAACAAAGACAATAAAAGCTGTCACTTTAAAATACATAGTATATCAAAGTTAAAAACAAACATCATCAGCCTGGATCGTTATAACTTCCCGACCTTATAATTGCTGATGGGTATATATAATAATATAGCGGAAAATAAAAATACTAGGGTAGGTGAACATCCATATCTACTCCATGAGCTCTATGTTCCACCAACGATAACTTGGAAAAACTCGGTTTGATCCGAGCATTGTAATAAAATAACACCCGGATCAGTCTAGAAAACCAACGTGAGAAAAATCAAGTAATAAGTTGAATAGATAATAATTCTCTAAGACCACGCCAATAAACACGAAATGGGTTTTACCTCACAAGAACAACTTCCACACATGAATGAATGGAAACAAACTAAAACAAAGCTCAAACTTGAAAGAATGGGCATAAACAAGTTCAAAAATCCAAACTTAAAGAATGGACACAAATAATTAAACATCGAGAAGAGCTCCACTCACTTCTCGATGAAATTAAAAAAACAATTCAATGATTTGAAACAACAACAAGGAAAGGGATTTTCCAACAATGACTAAAATGGTGCACCCCATTATTGAAAGTATACCTCTAGACAATATAATTAAGATGGTCATTTTCTCCTATGAATCTTCTGGAAATGTGCAAGCCGGACCCCGCTAACCTTACCGAGTATCCGAGTATTTCACATCTTAGCGCGTATACCACCGAATCCAATCTAGGGTAAATGTGAAGATACCCTGATGGGAGCAACCCCATATAGCTTGACGTCCATTCGCTTTCTGATTTTAGTCATTTCCGACCAATGATATCAACGCTCAAAAGAACAACAAATCGTCTTAAATTGACGATACTTAAAGAAGAAAGCTAAATTGATAGTAAATAAATCAACTATTGGGAATAATCAAAATGATCATATATGGAAATTAAATCTCATACCCTTACCACTTACTTGTCGATTTCAAACTTGTACTATCCTCGGTTGAAAATAAAGCTGGACAGGTTAAGGTAGTGTTATATATTAAATGAGTTATAAGTTTGATTAATTGTCTTTAGGATAATTAATGTGATTTTAAATTTATAAAAGAATTATATCAATTATCTTTCCATATGATTAACTTGTTTTAAATTTGTGACAACATTTTAATTGATTTGTTATCTTCCAGGATAATAAATGTTGTTCTAAAATTTATAAATGAGAAAATCTTTTAAAAAAGGAATTGTTTTTAAAAATAAAGCTAAGTGTAAATTGTTTGGGGTTTATAATAAACAATGTTTTAATGACATTTTTTTACCCTTCTTTTTAATACACTTAAAAATATAATTTTCTCTTTAAAAAGTATATTTTAAAGAGCGTTTTTAAAGTGTTTTACAAATATTTGTGATGTGAAAACCAGGCACAAGTTCAGTTTTAAAAGTTTAAAAGGTTTGATTCGGTTACGAAAAAGATAAGAAATTTAATTTCTGTTAACGGTATCGCTTACATGGAAAAGATTTAGTCATACTCTTAACATTAAACGTCAGGTATGGAAACTCATTTCTATCTCAAAGGTTAAAATTGTTGTTAAGACAATGCCTAGATGTCAGTTGATTAACTTTAAACACCTTTATTGAATCAGTTAATTAACTTAAACCACTTTTATTAAATCAGTCAATTAATCTTTAAAACTATTATTAATTCCGTTAATTAACTTTAAACATCATTAATAAATTTATCAATTAACTTTATTATAGTTAAATAATAATTAAGAATATATTTAAACCTCCAATTTTTTTCAAATACTTATACAATCCTTACAAACACATTTGAAAAGAATTTACAAAATATTTAAGGTAAATAACCTTTATAAATTTTAAAAACATTAATTATCCCAAAAGATAATTAAATCCAATTTATAATGTTTTATAATAAATTTAAAACGATATTAATTATCTCGAAAGATAATTAATCAAACTTTATTATCTCTTTATAAGTTTAAAATAGTGTTAATTATTTTGAAAGATAATTAACAAAATTTATAACTCCTTTATATAAATTCTAATCAACACTTATACTTTATTTTCAAAATTCTCAAAATACTTGAAAATATAGTTTAAACAATTTTCAAAGTGCAAAAACATGACCAAACATTTACTTTGTAAAAACACAAACTCAAGCTCAACACACAACAAGGGTTTAAGGAGATGATATTTCATAAGTGACGGTACAACGATAATTTCCGTACCATCACTTACACAATCAAATAGCATGTCACAAATACTTCAACCAAATATCAATATAAGCAACATAAGAATATAAGTAAATAAATATTGGGGAGAAATCCCGTAGGGTCTCTCCACAAAAGTCTCCTGTAAATCACATATATGTATGTGTATTTTGAAGTGTCCCGTAGCGACCTATTCGCTATGCACACTCCGACTTTCCTTTTGTTTTTGTCCCCTGCAACACAATGATTATCTATGCCATCCGCTTTTCATGCGGGAATTTGAATCCAAACAAACAATCAAACAACAATATAAACAATCATTCAAGCATTTGACAATAATCTATAGCAATACGGACATCATATAGTTTTTTCAGAAGTGAGTAAACTCACAGAAATTCTAGTTGAAGCTTTCGCGTTCCAGTTTGGCTAAAATCGAACGACCTAAAATTTCACTTGCTCTAAAATTCAACAAATCCAATTCCAATATGAGATAACGTTGATACGAGTCCAACTACCGCGTTCGAACCAGACCTCGTATGAGCAAGATATTAAATTTATAAGATTTAGAGATTGGTTAAACAAATTAATTACTTAATTAAATATTTAATCACTAAATCAAACAAATTACCCACCTAAACTATTTCTTCCCCAGTCTAATTCCATTGCATGTACACGCTAGTGCATCTTCATCGTGCACGCACGACTCGCTCTCCCACATCTCTCGACAAAACCTGAATCTAACAACGTCGACGAACATCACTCAGCCTCCTCTCTGCGATCCACCCCACCACATCAATTGCGACTCAAAACTACTCCTCCCGACCCCATCAGGTCGTGATTTTTAATACTCCACCGAACTCCCTAAAAATTTTCCAATCGAATATCCTTCCTCCGACAAAGCCAAATCTACCCTCAGCCGTGTCTATCTCCTCCTAAATCGAAGTCTAGGCCAAACCTTAATTTTCCTCCGAAAATTCGATATCGACAAATAAACATCGCACACAACAACACCTATACCAAGTCAAAGATCCTACCTAGATGAGTTTAATGAATCCAAAATTGTATTTTTTTGATGAGAGAATCATTGGCTTTGGATTTTTAAAGTGGGAAAATTATTTTGTTTATTGTAAAATGATAAACGAAAAGAAGGAGGGAAAGCGAAAAGTTAAGTGGGGGAAAAATGAAAGCGCCCAAAATCTAAGTGTTGACTTTACTAAATTTATAAGCAAAACTATTACTTAACTTCCATCACAAGTTAAACAAAATTTCCAAGCAACATATCACATCACTAAAACGTATTTTTGAAAATTTGAATTTTGAATTTTATTTAAAATGATTTTGAAAGGAAAGTTCCATGGTATTCCACTATCCAATATTCTGTTCACGTACGAAACAAGAACGTCAGAAATAAAAATATGATCTTGCATCAAAATGTGACACGCTCCAATAAAATACACAGATTATTTTATTCTATGAAATTTCAAAGATACCGTCGTTTGCCGTAAAATATGTCAAACGACGATTTAAATGTTTTCCAAATCAAAAATTATGAAATAATCCAACAAATTAAATTAAAAATACATCAATAAAAATCAAGTCGTTCCATTAACAATTGATTTTCTTATTATTTATTCAAACCATTTATTATTGTGAATAAATTTACAAAATAAGTTCACCATCGTTAGTTATTAATTAAAAGGAGTTAAACAAGGCTATTAAATCCATTTAATTAATATTTAATTCATAATTCAAATATTTAAATTATCCCTATATTTGAATATAAGTTATTAAACTCTCTAAAAATAATTATTTAAATATTTAAAATTAACTAAATATTCAGAATCAAAACGATAAAATTTCAGAATGTTACATTCTCTCCCCTAAAAGAATTTTGTCCCTGAAATTCCCAAAAAAAGAAAATGTCTCCAAACCCTTAAGTTTAAAAACTATAAATTAAAATGAGTTATTAAACCTTTAAAGTCCCTTATGTTATAGAAAATTTTTGGCAGCACCTCCTTTGTGTGGCTGATTCAGAAAAACTACAACTTGCCACAGCTGGTTCAAATCAACCAAAAGAAAACAAAAGCCAAGTGGTCTCCCATATCCGGAGTATAAAATCATCAATTAATTACAAATCTCTAAATCTACTACATACCTCTTTTGCGTTTGATTTTTTTTCCAAGCAACTTAGTATCTTGGTGTTAATGCAGGTGCGCAAGAAACCAAACAGTAATCTCTTGTTTCCCTATACCTATCTTGTATTTACATAATCCAAAAGAAAATCATGTTCACAAGAGTAATACACTAGCTATTTTTATCATAAACTAAAGCAACATAAACAAGACAACAACCACAAGCAACCAAAGTATAGAGAATACTCTGAAATAAAATACTAAGCATCCAATCTTTTTTTTCAAAAGATAAATTTAGAACTAAATGCCTGAGATTTTATATTCAAAAATACATTTTCAAATTCCTCCAATATGAAATAAATCAACACCAAAATCAATTATGACATGGAGGGGCTCTTCCTACGAAGCATGGTATAACTCTAAAATTAAAACAAGACGGAGCATCCAGTGGTATTCTAGTTCCTCCAAAACAACAACTAGAGTAAAAAAAATACCTAGTGAGTCTTCCAAATTGGAAATCTCCCAATCGCCCAACTTTAGTCATAACAAAAAATATTCGAAAAACCACTACATAAAAACTTTTTCAAATATCCTAAAATAATAATATTTCACCCAAATTTTCAAAATAACAATATTATTATTTCTTTCAAAAATTCTTTCGAAACCACTTTTATTTCAAAAGCACCGGGATTTAAGTCCTAATAAACAACAATTTTATAAACCGTAGTTTATAAAATCACACCATCAATCAAATCAAATTCCATAAAGGAATAAACTAACACTTACATCATTTAAAATGTAAAATGATTAATAAACAAGATTTAGAATTTTGCTTAGGTTCGCAACTGTCTCAATCATCCAAGGATATAGATAATTTCCTAAGCATACCATTACGCTCATCAGTCTCTGGTTATTGCTTAGAAGGTTATCTAAGTTACCATAGAACAAAACTGAAAGTCACTCCCCAAACTTTCCTAAGCCACCAAACATAGTATACAAATATACTTAGCCCGTATGATGTACATAAATCATCCGTACACAAATACATGATTCGATTACTTGCTCGGATACATAGACTTTATTTTTGAACTATTATCACTTACTCGACCTCCCTAGTGCGGACTCCGATCTGGTTCCTTGATTAAAAACTTCCGTTCTCCTTACATAGCCATATACTATGATAAAAAACCCTAATATCATATTGAGACGCCAAATCAAGTGTTCACCGACAAGAATCAAGTGAGAAATCCTTTTTCGGATTGGTGTGAATCATCCAAAATTATGTATTCGAATGCTAGATCAAGAAAAGTGTGAATAAAATAATATTTGCATAACTTACTTAATTTTATTGGTTTCTTAACTACACCATCTGTTTCTAAAGCACTTTCATTTTTATTTTTAGCATCTCATTCAATACTAAAATTATTTATGAAATATTTCATAAATTCCTACTTAAGTTTATAAACATTTTATAAAGACGCATCTTTATAAAAAAATAAATTAAAAACTCACTCCACTTTTATTTACTAGTATAATATTTTTTAATATCCTAAGAATACATACACAACACCAATTTCATTTTACTTTTCAAAATTTAGATGGAGGCCCAAAAAAATGTGGGTTTTATAACTGAGTCAACCCTACTACCCCTTTACCTTAGGGTGTTCTAAGGAAAGATGTTTATAGGTTGGCCCAATATCACCAAATAGTTTACACTACTTAGATGATTAACAAAAACTATGGTTTTAATAAAACAATGCTTATGAAAACCTTCCTATCCAATTTAAAACTTATGTTAAATTATCTTCTTTGTATTTAAGAGTAAAAAATTTCATTTATCAAAACATTCTCTTACGAAAATACTTTTTATTCAAATCAATTTCCTTTAAGGAAACTTAAAAACTAAATACCCGGTTTTTTATTCCAAAACCTCTTTTTGAAAACATACCACATATATTTCTATATGAAATAACTTTAACAATTTATTCACTAACACTCACTTTGGATTCGTTCGGATTTTAACTCATTTTGATCGCACAATGATAAAGAGAATAGTTTACTAAGTGTACTACAACATTCGCCTATGCAACATTCAATCGTTACTTAGAAGATTATTCAGATTACCACAAAACTAATCGTGTTTTCCCTGAACTGTCCAAAGAAAATATTTCAACCAAATATCAATATAAGCAACATAAGAATATAAGTAAATAAATATTGGCGAGAAACCCCTTAGGGTCTCTCTACAAAATGTCCCCTATTAATCACACATATGTATGTGTATTTCGAAGTATTCTGCAGTGACCTATTTGCTACGTACACTCCGACTTTCCTTTTGTTTTTGTCCCCTGCAACACAATGATTATCTATGCCATCCGCTTTTCATGTAGGAATTTAAATCCAAACAAACCATCAAACAACAATATAAACTATCATCCAAGCATTCGACAATTATCTATAGCAATACAGACATCATATAGTTTATTTAGAGGTGAGTAAAGTCATAGAAATTTCAGTTGACGCTTTCGCGTTCCAGTTTGGTCGATTTTAGCCCAAAATTTCACTTGCTCCATATTCAACGGATCCAATTCCAATATGAAGATAATGTCGATACAAGTCCAACGTAATTAACCGTGCCTGGATCCAACCTCATATGAGCAAGATATTAAATTTATAAGATTTGGAGATTGATTAAATAAATTAATTACTTAATTAATATTCAATCACCAAATCAAATAAATTACCCACCTAAACTATTTCTTCCCCAATCTAATTCCATCGCCTGCACACGCTCTTGCATCTTCACCGTGCATGCACGGCTCGCTCTCCCACATCTCTCGATTAAACCTAAATCCGACAATGATTACAAACATCACTTCGCCTCCTCTCCGCGATGCACCCCGCCACATGAAGCTCGACCCATTACATCAAAAAGCAACCTAAAACTGCTCCTCCCGACCCCATCAGGTCGAGATTTGTAATACGCCACCGAACTACCCAAAATTTTGCCAATCGAATATCCTTCTTTTGACAAACCCAAATCTCCCTCAGCCATGCCAATCTCTCCTAAATCGAAGTCTAGGTCAAACCCTAGTTTGCTTCTAAAAAGTCGATCTCGAAAAATCAATATCAATGCAATAACACCTATACCAAATCGATGATCTCACCAAGATGAGTTTAATGAATCCAAAGTTGTATTTTTCGATGAGAGAATCAATGGCTTTTGATTTTTGAAGTGGGGAAAATTATTTTTCTTACTGTAAAATGATGAACGAAAGAAGAGGAAGGAGAGAAAGTGGAAAGTTAAGTGGGGGAAAAATGAAAGTGCCCAAAATCTAAGTGTCGACTTTACTAAATTTATAAACAAAACTACTACTTGACTTCCATCACAGGTTAAACCAAATTTCCAAGCAACATATCACATCACCAAAAAGTATTTTGAAAATTTAATTTTTGATTTTGATTTAAAGTGATTTTGAAAAGAAGTTTTTACGGTATTCTGCTACCCAATATGCCATTAACGTACGAACCGCGAACTTCAAAAGTAAAAATATGATCGTGTACCAAAATGCGACACGATCATAAATCAACATACATAGATTATTTTATTCTATTAAATACCAAAGATACCATCTTTTGTCACAAAATACGCCAAACGACGATTTAACTATATTCCAAATCAAATATTATGGAAAAATCCTATAAATTAAATTAAAAATACGTCAATAAAAATCAAGTCATTCTATTAACAATTGATTTTCTTATTATTTATTTGAACCGTTTATTATTGTAAATTAATTTACAAAATGAGTTCACCATTAGTATTTATTAATTAGAAGGAGTTAAATAAGGCTATTAAATCCATTTAATTAATATTTAATTCAAAATTCAAATATTTAAACAATCCTTATATTTGAATATAAGTTATTAAACTCTCTAAAAATGATTATTTAAATATTTAAAATTAATTAAATATTTAGAATAAAAACGATAAAATTCCGGGATGTTACAGGTGTAGTATATGTGGCTTCGGAATGATAGTTGAATACTTGTAGCATGTATGGGTGTGTAGCTCGATGATGACGAGGTACGAATGTAGTGTATGAAGTTTTGGACAAATGGGCGAGGATGTGAAACCTTGACGGGAAGGGCGAGAAACAAACGTAGTGTGCATGGCTTTGGATTTCGTAGTTTAGCTAAGTATATTTATGGTTTTGGAATGATAAATGAATACCTAAATCATGTAGCGCATGTGATGGGTCTGTGGTTCATGGTATTAACGAATGTTCTCCTGTAAAGTAATAAGGCTAGTCCAGGAGTTTTGATGTGGACAAAAGTCAACCTGAAGCGCACATGGGAGGACCAGGCATGCGTCCAATACATATTACTATTTTTTACTGCAAGTGGCGAGACCGGATAAAAGCCGTGGACATGTAATCTTTATCATAGGTGGTGAGATCAGATTATGTACCAGAGATCCTTTACCATAGGTATTCGGGACCGGACCATCGTTAGATAATATGATATTGTTCTATAGTGCATGAGGTGGACTAGAAGGTATTATATTTTAGGCTTAAATCATATTATATCACTGCCACAATAGTATATATGCATTAGATTGGCTTCACTTACTCAGATGTATGTCTGCCCCTCTCCTATATTTTCTTTATCGATATTACTCAAGTTGTTGGATTCTGGAGACCTGATAGACCAGGAGGCGAGATCCGTATATATTGTACATATTATATGTAAAAGTTGTATAGATAATCTGTATCTTAATGACATGGTGTGACAATATGTGTAGTTGATATGCTTTGGTTTGTATAAACTGATGTAGTAATATTATCTCTGTAAATAAATATATTTGTGTAATATGATATTTTTTGTGACCATCTACTGTGAGACTGTGAAGGTTATCAGTTAGTATAGTTTTTTTTCTTATACTTTCTCTATATATTAATGTATATCAATTTGTATCATCTAACGACTTGCCGTTTTGGGACTTCATTGCGTAGTTACAGAGTTCAGAAAAAGCGGTTGTTAAATTTGATATCAGAGCATATGTTATAGGATTTGGAACACATTGAGAGAGCGTACTTGTATATTATATAAAATATATAATATAATATATAAGTGTCAAATTGAAAATATGTGAATACACAATATTCTATTCCAATTTCTGATTATCTAACTAGGAGTTGCGAATGTATCTCATTTATAGATAACTGAAGTATAAATAATTCAGAAGAAACTGGAACGGAGACCAATGTTGGTGGAGTTAATACCAAGGCATGTGCGAGTACTTATGTAAATGTCACCGAGATTCCTAGCATGAATATACCCCTTTGGTTCCATATGGATTTCCAAGCAACTGCTCAGACTAGCACTATAACTACCTCCACCGAACCAGTTTCTGCATTCGAAGTTGTGGTTGCTATTCCACCATCGATTGTTACTTCCCAAAACTCTGCAAATTTTTTGCCAACTTAAATGGAAATCTGTATGTAGGCGCAGAATCATATGCAGTAACCAATACATAGCTAACGAACCATGAGATTTTTTTTTGATTTATTGGGATTAAGTGATGCGACTAAGCGGTAGTTGGCAGCTTGGCATCTACAGGAAGAGGCAGCTAATTGGTAGGAATTTTTCATTAGCTGAGATGAAGGAGAATACCATTACCCTAGAGATTTTCAAAAGGAAGCTTGAGATGAAATTCTTTCCCGAGGTTAAGAGAGGAATGTTGTTAGAGGACTTTATTTAGCTTAAGCAGGGAGATATGACTATAAAGGAGTATCTGAGTAGATTTAATGAATTGGAAAAGTTTGGATTTATGTTGATAAATTCCCCAAGAGGAGCTATAAATTGCTGAAGGTTTGAATTCATCGTAGAAGGAGTTGGCTTTGAGTTGGGTATCATTTGGAGCAACTTTTAGGGGGTTAGTTGAGGCGGCCTTGCTGAATGTTATGAGTGGAGATTTGAATAAGGAGCAGGTGTCGGTTGGAGATCAAAATAAGCATAAGAATGAAGGACCGCAAGGTGGGTAGAATTAGAAATAGGTTACTGTATGTAGAAGGTGTAACATGACTGGACATATAGTCAAGAATTGTAGGGTGAACCTCCAAAAGAGAACAGAATGTGATTATTATGGTAAGTTGGGACATTTGGAAAGAGATTGTAGGTCGAAACTGTTAGGACAACAAGGACAGGTGAAACAACAAGGATGGTTGAAGGGGTTAAGCGCTATAAGAGGGAGTGTCTAGCATTATATAAAGAAGGTCAGATTGTTAAGGCTTATGCATTAAATGCTATACCCACCGCTAGCATTGCACCAATGGCCCAGGATAAGGGGAAGTCAGTTATGGAAAGTGTGTTATTACTCTCTGATTTACCTATTAGAATTTTGTTTGATACTGGTGCATCACATTCATTTATAGCCAATGTATTGGTGGAAAGATTAGGAATAACCCCTAACTTTGTGCATGAGATTTTACTGTATCGAATCCTGTTGGGGGATCGATACATTTGTCTACTATTTGCCATGATCTTAAGTTGGCCGTAAATGGTGTAGAGTTAAAGTTGTGACTTAGCTTTGCGGGATATTGATTAATCTTGGGAATGGATTGGATGGCCCAATATGGAGTGGTTTTGGATTATGATAAGAGGATTGTTCGTTTGAGTAGTCATTACAAGCGTGATTTTATAGTTCTGTGTGAGCTTGACGTTTCCATGATGAAGCTGTATTTGTATTTGTTAGACCTATCACATGATGAGTTAGTGTATATTTTCACAGTTAAAGATTTTTCAAATGTATTCGCCGAGGTTTCCAAACTTTCGCTCTTTTGAGAAATTGAGTTTAGAATTGATCTTGAGAAAGATGCTAGGCTTGTGGGGATGCTTTTGAGACATATGGCTCCGAAGAAGATTTGTAACGACCCGTATTTTTGATAATTAAAAAATATTAAATTTAATAAGATTTTTGGAATTTAATATTGTGAGAAATTAAAAATTATGATTTATAAATGGAAAAAAACTATTAGAATATAATTTAATAATGTCGATTGAATGAAATTTGACAACTGTTTAATGTAATTTCAAATAATGGTAGTAATCAAAGTTAATAAAGAATAAAGTTGAACGTTGTATTAAAAAGAGAAATCAATGTTAGTTGATTTGGTTGGTTTTAACATGCAATAGGAAACCAATTATTTAGTACGTAGATTCAGTAACCTTTGTTGTAAGTAATAGATTTATAAATGTGTTTTTAAATGTGTTTAAATTACTTAAATGTAAATATTGTTTTAGTTATCATCTTATTATTTAATCCGTTGAAATCAATTTGGAAATCAATGAAATTAATGTAATTAAATATTGCGGTTAATATAAGAAAAGATGTTAACTGTAGAGTTTGAGTGAAATAAAATGAAAATTTATGTTGAATAAATTCATAATGTAATAGTTGATTTAATATGAGAACATTTAAATCAAAAATAAAAGAATAAATTGAATAAGTTTAATAAAGGAGTAAACATATGTTTATTTGTTTGAAATGTATTTAGCTTATTGATAAATTATAGGGATAAGAAACTATTATTTAGTAAGAAATGTATAACTCTTGTTTGTATCCAATAATGTATGAATATGATTAAATTACTATTAGATAGGACATAATTGTTCTATTTCTCATTACATTTATTCTGTCCATTTTGAAATTCACATTTGTAATCAACTGAAATTAATATAATTGAATAATTTCAATTAATAGGAGAGAAGACACTTGTAAATTAATAGGTGTAATTAAACTAGATTATGTTTTGTGAAAATATAAGGAAAGTTTGATTTAATGAAAAGAATATTTATATCAAATAAAATGAATGCTTCATTTATGAATGTAGGTTTAATTTCATTAAAATAAAGAATAGAATGATTGATTTGAAAGAAGAAATATATGTTTATTTGAACTGTGTTTTAGCATACAGATTGATTACAAGAATAAAAAAATAATTTATTTAAGTAAGTTATTTATTACTCTGGTGTATAAACAAAAAATTTATAAACGTGTTTAAATGACTAAAGGAAATCATTGTTCTATTTTTCGTTCATTTGAGTTTGTCTGTTTTGAAATTTAAAATTTTAATTAATTGCAACTAATGTAATTGAAATATTTCTAAAAGGAAAGAAAACGTTTATTGCAATTAATAGATTTAATAAAAGAAACACCCATTTTGTGTTAAACAGAAAGGCGTTTTAATGGAAATAAAAGATCATTTTGAGAAACCAAATTTAACGCTTTCATTTTTAAGGCAAGTATAATTTTATTTATTATGTGTTGAAAAAAAATTTAAATGTGTATAAATTGAGTATTATTTTAGTTAATGAAATTAATTTGGTTACGTTTCAAAAATTGAATTTCAAAAGGTTGTGCAATTTACATAGTCCCTTCATTCCTTTTGTTATTAATTGTTGCAGGTACGTTTTAAAATAGTTACCTCATTATTAATACTTGATCTGTTCATTTCTCCTTCTGTTAAATACCTGAGCCTAGACTTTTAGGCTATATTTAATTCTTGCCATCTCATTTTTAGTTGTACAAAATTTTATTTTCCTTGGTTTGCGAACTTTTCCATTCCTACGTACATTTCCTTATGCATTATTAATGCCCGAACTTTCAAAACAAAATGTGACATTCATTTTTGTCTCTCCACCTTCATTTCCTTATTATTAAATAACCTGCAATTTTATTTCTTCATTTGCATTTTGTTTCTCCTAACACCTCATATTCATTTAGTTCAAATTGTTCTTTACTGAAGGTATATTCTTATCATAAAATTGTTCACATTTTAAACTTGTTCATTCATTTTTTTTGTCAGCACCTCATTTCCTATGTTCAAATCTCCATTTCAAATCTTCCTTTCCCCGAATCATTATAACGTGAGCTTGCAAATTCAAAAGCTCTCATTTTTGCAAATTCAAAAGCTTTCTTTTATGAAACATGAGTTTCATTTTTTTCATTTTTCCTACACATCCTGCCATCATCTTAGTTTGTTCTTCCATCTTTACATGAAGCCTCATCTTGAGAAAAACATAAGTACTGAACTTTGTTTATTTTTTTATATTAAATGTGTGTACTAATTATTATTTTAATAATATTTCTTATAACATGAATTTCTTGTGCATATAAACTTTGATTCACGCACGATTTCTTCTATTGGATTCGTATTTAAATTCCGGACAACATGAAACTGGTTTGGTTGAATTTTGAGACTGTTGAGATTTTTCGCTTCTGTTTGGATTTTTATGGGCTAAAATCAAAGATGAGTGATTTAACCCACTCATGCAATACTAAATTTTCTTATGTTTGTTGAATAAATTTATGAAGTGATAAGAATGTTTATTGGTTTCTATTTGATAGCTTAAGTTGACATTTTAATTAAAACCGAATTTTATTGAATTAAATTGCCATTTAAATTAATATTGAAATTGAATTGCTAGTCAAATACCTGATATTGATAACCAATAAATTGTTGTGAATTATTGGCTGATTTGGATGTTGATTATGATGGATGTTTATTTGTTGAAATTTTGGGCAATTGGATGTTTATTTATTTTTACGTATCTCTGTTATCACTCTGTATACTAAGCGACAGCTTACAAACTATTATTTGAATTATTTCGAATGAATTAAGAAATAGGTTGAAATGATATATACCTATGCCACTTTGATTTGGATTGAAATGATATATGTCCATCCCTGAAACTAAAAATTGAAATAACTATTCACTTGGCCATAGGGTAGAAAATTATATATGGACACCGGATTGGTTAAATTAAAAGGTTTTAAAAATCTTGAATTTTGATTTTGATTAAATAATATTGTTTAAAAGAAATAAATTTTGGATTTATACGAATTGAATTATTTTCTAATTCAAGCTTTGAAATGTTGAAACTGAAATTGGTTAAAGGAAATTGTTTTAAAGAATTAAATTAGAAATGTGAAGTTGTAGTTGATATATGACTTTAATTTTGGAAATTGAATTATTTTAAGGATTTGAATCTTAAAATTGAACAATGGGGGTTAATTTGATTTAATGTTTCAAAGCAGTAAATTGAAATTGGACTTGAAATTGATATAAATTGAAATGGTTTAAAATAAGAATTGAATTGAAATTTAAATCATTGAATTGGATTGTTGAATCGAAATTGAAATTAAAAATGTATGTTTCGAAAATTAAAGTTAATTCGAATTGAAATTGAAATCAAGTGGATTTGACATTAAATCTAAATTGAGTCAATTGAATTGAAAGATTGGAAATTGAATTTGTTGGTTTGAAATTTGGACATGGGTCTAGATTGTTGAAATGGAAGGAAATAGTTTGATTTGATATTATTTTCAAAATAAATTATTTTAATATAAACTGTTTATAGATCTATCTTTTTAATATTCAAATTATTTAGATTTTCCAAATGATTTTACTATATAAACTATTTTTAATACACAAACCATTTTATATTAAACTATTTTAAATCTCTAAACTATTTAAACTATTTTAAACTATTTATAACCATTCAAACTATTTTCTAAAAATTTCAAACTGTGAAAAGTTGGAAGGTTTATTTTTAAATCGTCGAAAAATTAAATGCGAATGTGGTTACATTTGGTTATAACCTAAGTTGGAATTTGAAATGATATTTTTAAGTTAAAGTGACATATTTGAGTAAATATGGTATTTTGAAATGAAGTGATATTTTTGAAGTGAATATGATATTTTGATATCAAATATGAATCATTTTCGAAATGTAAAAGAACAAACCGGTGTGAAAAATGACGTTTGGTTGTTAAAGAGACCGGAGCCTCTTATTGGCATACTCTTTGTCAATATTGGAACCACTTTAACAACTGTGTACGCGGTGGATGATCTAAAATGAAGTGGTTGGATTTGGCGAACATTTACTGGATTTGAAGAAAGAAAACGATGATGGATGCATGACCCCGACACTTGTGCCAATTTGAAATGACTAAAACATGACGGCTTGTCAGGGCCAAGTGGGCTAGCTACCCCTTGTGGACACACCTCTTCGTATTACTATATTGATGTTGACTTGATCGGTGCACCTTAATTTGATTTGGGGGTGTTGGACGCGGTGGGCGGTCGTGGCTACAATGCGTTACCACCAGCCCTGCAACCCGAACTGGTAGTATCCTACCTTGGACATTGCCTCACGTGCCTGGTTATTCTTTTATCCTTATTTGCGACCACTATGATTTTGTTTTAGTGTTGTCTTATCACGACGCCTCCCTGGCTACCGACGTTATTGGTGATGCTACTAAGGCAAACTGTAGGACAATGCTTAAAAATGTGTTAAGGGGGATCAATGTAAAACCTTAACGCTATTTTAATACTTTACTTTACTGATAGACACTACATATATAGCGTATTTGACTACATATAGATAGTTTGACGGATCCTTAGGAGATGGAAAATCCTGTAGCATCTCTTAAGTTATTGCATGCACCTTATACAGTGGATAGGAGATGTAAAATCCCGTAAACATCTCTGAAGCTATCACACTCATGTTTACTTGTGATTGATTTAACTTACATCAGAACTTTTAGTTTTGAATCGAGTGTTTTATCTTTTCATTACGCTCGGGTCAGCATGAGCATTTCAGTGTTTGAAGACACTGGAGGACGAAGATGGAGTTTTGTATATTATATTATTAGTATTATTCCGCTGCATCATTATTGGTATGTTGCTATTGTACTCTGATTATTGTTGTAATAATTATGTAATCAAATGTAGATTATAAAACGGCTTCATGAACTGTTTATTTGATTATTATATCTTATCGTTCCGCTGTAAGATTCTGTGTTTTATTTTCCTTCTTTTCACTTATTTTCTTATTTAATTTTATTTTCCTTCTTTTCACTTATTTTCTTATTTAACCCTATTGACAATCCTCCCTTTTGAATGATTTGAGTTAGACATGTGTGGTTTATTGTCGATATGAACCGTCCAAAAGGTGGGTCATCATAGTTGGTATCAGAGTTTGATTTAGAGATACCTTAGCCCGTTGAGGTTAACTCATTAGAGATAGGGTTAGTAATACCCTAGAATGAGTTTGAGTGTATATACATGAGAGAGTATATTTGTTAGTGCTATAATTTTTTTTGTATTGTGTTAATTTGTTCTGTTAAGTATTTATGAATTCCAGTCGGTACATAGGACGCTATGGCATCGATAGGAATTTCTAAATACTTGAACAGGGTAAACCAACACAATATTGTTTTTAAAAATTAGTAAGTGAAATAATTTTACCTAATATTATATTTTATTTTGTATGTAAAAGAATAATTTTTCATAAATTGATATAGTTATTTTTGGTGTGTTGTTTGTTAGGAAATGATAATGTTTAATTATTGTCATTTGCTATTTGGATAGTCAAGGTCCTTAAAACTATTGACAATTGTATGTTATAAGAAAAGTAAGTTTATAAATATGGTTTATAAAATATGATTTATAAATAAAATGAATTTTATTGGAAATTTAAGAACTTGAATGCTGGTGTTTTGAAATTGGTTTTCAAGTATTTGGAAAAATAATATTAGTATTATTGGAAGCATTAAATATAAA
The DNA here is from genome assembly GCA_030737815.1 of Allium fistulosum. Lineage (NCBI taxonomy): Eukaryota > Viridiplantae > Streptophyta > Magnoliopsida > Asparagales > Amaryllidaceae > Allium > Allium fistulosum. The sequence continues at coordinate 1,128,667,512 of CM060902.1, forward strand.
TATTTCAAAAGGTATTTGGAAGAAATGTTTTAATAGAATTTTTAAAAAGGAAATAAGTTCAGTACTCCCCTCTTCTGTCTTTGGAAAATAATTTCGGTAATGATCGCAACATCATCGATGTTCATTTTCGAGTTTCAAAGTGGGAAGACCACTAAAGTAGCTTTGCTACCCATTTGTCTTAATAGACAAGATTTGATTTAAATTTCCAAAGTATGATTTGATATACAAAAGATATAAGTATATATTATTTCAAAGTGATTAGAAATGAACCCGGTATTTGAATTCTTAAGTCCTGTCAATTAATGATTTTCAACTGTAGGGATAAGGTGAAATTTTAATAGTTGAAAACTTCTAAAATGAGAAATAAGAAATTAGAAGCTAAGTATTTAATGAAACTGTAAAGAAATTGGAGATTTGTCACTTGCAAATTAAAAGATAATGAAAATTAAGAAGATGTAAACTATTGAACATTTTTTTAACTAAAATGAATAAGATAAATTTGTGTAACATTTAATTACATTCGAAAAACATACATAAAACTTACCAGAAATGTTTAAAAAAGTTGAAATGTTAATATGGATATGTAATAGATTATTATACAAGTCAAAGCTTAATAACAAAAATGCTTCAAAATGAACTTATTTTTATAAATGAAACATTAAGATGTACAAGAAATATTATAAACTTAAGTGAATATTTTGAAATGCTTAATAAATTAAATTGAATAGTAAAAAAAGTGAATACTACTTAAGTAGATGATTATAAACATAAGAAATTATTGAAATGATTCATAAATGTATTTAAAAATAAAATGATACTATATAAGAAAGGATAAATGTGAATTAAAAAGTAGAAAAACTTATGTATGAATTGATTCATTAGTGAATATTAATATTAAATGGGAATCTAGTTACATAAATAAATAATTATGAATTAAACTGCAAGGAAACTTATGTAATACCTTAAGGATTTATTCACCGATGATTTTAAATCTTGAATGGTGAGAAATTACTCTTCAAATCGTTGAGGTTGTATAAATAATCTATTAAGTAATTATCTAAGGCCGTTGAGCGTAAGGTACACTTGGTAGTTTATTTATCACCGTTGTACTATGAAAAGTATTTGAACCTGGACAAACCATTAGTTTTGGTTGATATGGATGTGTGATTGATTCTTTTATTTCATATAATGGTTGTACTGCTTTTGTTTGCATATGATTGTTATATATTGTCTGTTGCTTGTACTATTAATTGAAACAACTAAAATATATTACTCTTTTACATAGTTCTAACTCTTTTGGATTATGTAAGTAAAATACAGGTTAGTGGAAGCAATAGTAGTTGCTTTTGGTTTCATAAATAGAGTTTGTTTGCCCAGCAAATAGGTACGTTTTCGGATTATGGTTTTTGGAACGATATTTTATTATTTTCCCCACGGTTTAGGATGTTTATTATTGAAATATGATATATATATATATATATATATATATTGTAATTATTGATATTATTATTTTTCCGGACCTAACCGTGCAAAGGAGACTCTGACGAAATTTTTCGTAAATTTAGGACTTAGAAATTTTTTGTAGAAGTTGAGTTAGTTTCAAATTTTATATAAGCTTAAATATGTAAGTTAATTGTTATAAATTGATTATTTTGAATAAAAATATATCAAACCTCTTGATTCTATCTTGTTCCTTTTCGGGGACGAAAAGTTTTGAGGAGATTTGAGAGTTAGTTAAACAAGTTTCGAAGTTGTTGCATAAAGGATTTACTAGGAGAAGTATTATGAAGTGGGCAGCGCCTATCGTTTTTGCAAATATGGCAGACAGTTCCCTAAGGCTTTGCATCGACTATCGAGTGTTAAATAAGTCAACGTAGAAAAAACATTGTCCATTGCCTAGCATTGATGACCTCTTCGATCAACTTGTCGGGGCAAAGGTTTTCTTTCAGCTTGACCTTGCTATAGGATTTTATCAGTTGAGAGTTGCTGAGGTCAACATTTTGAAGACTGCGTTTTGTACTCAAGATGGATTATTCGAGTAGGTTGTGATACCATTTGGGCTGACTAATGGCCCGACTTATTTTATTGATTTGATGAGTAGGGTCTTTTGGAAACTGTGAATAAATTTGTGCTTGTGTAACAACCCAAAATTTTCGACACCCGAAAATTGACATGTATACGTCCACTGCATTACATGCCGAACAATCGAATGTCGAAAATACCAGATCGTTAGGGAAAAGAAGAAAGAGGTAGAAGAAGAAGTGAAAACAACAACACATAATCTCACAATCGCAGCGGAACAAAATATAACATATCACAACAGATTTTTATACAAAAAGAATCTGTAACTGTTTAATACTTACAATCATCAGAGGACACAACCATTACATAAAATCTGGATAGTTTAGTAACTTGTCCTTACACAGCGGAAATACAAATCTATGGAAATACGCCTCGTCATCCAGCTCGTCTCCTGAGCTCCATAGCATCCTATCTTGAATCTGAAATACTCGGTCTGACCCGTGCATCATAATAAAACAACACCCGAGTCAGTCTGGAAAACCAGCGTGAGAAAAACGCACTCAATTGGATTATTATTATATTTTCGAAAATCCTTTAAAACAAAGGTATCTCTTAAGACCCTGCCACAAATAAACATGTCGGGTTTTTACCTTACGATAACCAAAACATTTTTGTCAAACCCATCTGATATTAAAATAGTGTCTATAGAAACACTACAACAAAAAGACCATTTTACAACTGTAATTTTACAACTGTCACAAAATGTCAGTTGTAATAAAGTTTTTTACAACTCTTTTTTTCAAAAAGTTGTAATAGACTTATTTTTAACAACTCTTTTATTTTGCCAGTTGTAATAGATGTCTATTACAACATTTTATATTTGCCAGTTGTAATAGATGTCTATTTTTAACAACTCTTCTTTTTTGCAAGTTGTAATAGATGCCTATTACAACATCTTTCGTTTGCCAGTTGTAATAGATGCCTATTTATAACAATTCTTCTTTTTTGTCAGTTGTAATAGATGCCTATTATAACCTTTTCATTTGCCCGTTGTAATAATTAATTAATAACTATAATTAAATAATAATGCTTAATAATTAATAATCAAATATAAATAAAAAATTATAAAAAATTAATAATTACTATTAAATAATAATAATTAATAATTAGTTTGAAAATATGAAATAATTAATATTAACAATCACTATTTGATAATAATAATTAATAAATAACTACTATTATTAAATAATTAATAATTAATAATTAATATTAATAATTAATAATTAAGAAGTAATAATTAATATCAATAATTATAAGAAGTAATATTTAATATTTAGTAATTAACTTTGATAATTAATAATTTTGATGTTTTTTTGGAAAGTTGTATAAACTTATTTTCAATGACTCTTTTTTTTACTAGTTGTAATAGATGCCCAAATATTATAATAATAATTAATATTTTATAATTAATAATCAAGAATATTAATATTTAAGAATATTTAATAATAGTTACAAATTAATAATACTTAATATAAATAATTAATAATTATTATTAAATAATTGGTACTTAATAATTAATAACTAATAAATATTAATTATTTTTTAAAATTACTATTAAATATTTAGTAATTAATATTGGCAACAAATACATAATTATTAATAATTAATTTTAAATAAATTACTATTAAAAAATAATAATCTATAATTAGGTTGAAACATGAAATAATTTCTATTAATAACTAGTATTAATTAATTAAGTAATCAATATTTAATAAATCAATGGTCAATTAACAAATAATAAATATTAAATATTTAATTAATAATTTATAAATAATAACTTCTATTAAATAATAGTAACTTATTGCTATTAATAATTAATAATTTATTAGTAATTCTAATTAATAATAAATAATTACTCATTTATAAATAATAATGACTATTAAATAATTAATTATTCCTATTAATAATTAGTAATTAATAATTAATTATTATTATAATATATACATAAAATTAGCATTTAATAATTAATATTCAATTATAATTAAGAAGTAATAAGTAACAATTAATAATGAATAATTAACAAATAAGAATTAATATTTAATAATTAATGATTCACAATTAATAATTAATAATTACTATTAAATAACTAATAATAAAGAATTAAGAATAATATTTAATAACCAATGATCAATAAGTATTTAGTATTTAATAATTATGAAGTAATATTTATTATTTGGTATTTGATATTTAATTATTATAATTAATAATAATATTTAAAATTTAAAATTTTAATAATGTTTTTAGTAAAAGTTTATAATTAATAATAATGTTCGTTAAAATTAAAAAATTCAAAAATAAAAATTTAAAACAAAAACTAATAAATTCATACGCATCTAGATATTCTCTTTTATGATCATTTTTTTGACATATATAGGTATTTCTTTTGGTTTAACTAGCTGAAATTTTGGCTCCATCCCTCTAAAATTTTGGCTCCAATCCTCAAATGTTCTGGCTCCAATCCTATTTTTTATTATAACCCTCCGTCTTCTTAAACAGTTGATTAAAAAAATCACTGCTCAAGACAAATACTCTTCGTCTCAAAAGGCTTCTTCTCCTCAACAAAACAATCATGGCGGGAAAGATATAAGCAACTTTCGTCTGAAAAAATCAAGACTTCTAGATCTGGAAGCTGCTCGGGTTGCGTTGCCTCTGAAATCGACGACGAAAAAGTCAATAATGATCTGAACTTCTATCGCTTGCTTTAGGTAATCGATGTTCGTGCTCTTTTTCATATTTGAAATCTGAGTTCTTGGAGGATATTGGGGTTTACCTAACGTTTGTTTCTTCTAATTTTCATCGCTCAGATCACTTATTTATTTTATTCCTTCATCACATGTCTGCTTGTTTTTTAATTTTGGAGAAATCAAATGAAAACGACGACATCGAAAACTGGGAAATGATCCCGATTGCTAAGCACGTCCACACCAACACAAATAGCAAGGACATCTTACTTGCTATCGATGCCGACTGCTTCTCTAATGAAATCAAAGTCATCCAAATTGTTTCGGAGTCGATGAACAATTCTGAGATTGCTGGTACCAAAATCGAGACTCCGAAGTTCAGTATTGAAAACGGCGGTGGAGAGAGCAAAGAGGAGATCTTGAACTCAAAGAAGGAGAAGCCGAAGTTCTGGATTAATGGGTTTGTCTTCGATCTGGATCGCTACCATGGCTATTTTCATTTTACAGTTTGCTGGAAATAATGGTAGGAATTAGAGTAGCCGGAATATTCAGTTGCAGCTATATACAGAAGAAAAGGTAACGAACAAATTGAATACTTTTATGGATCCATCCTTCTAGTTTCTGTTCGATTTTCAAATTTTGATTTTAAACTCAATTCGACGTCAACTATAAACATAATTGGATAAATCTAATAAAAAGCAGCAGCAGTAAGTCTAGTATCTCCTTTTTTTTATTATAATAAATTCTTCCAGCTTTAGTGTTGTATATATTCAACATCTAACACAAAAAAGAAACAAGTAAATTCTGAACACTGTTACCAGGCGCGATTCTACATTTAAATAGAGAATTCATACGTAAAAATTAAATTAAATAAATAAAAAAAGCCTACATTACATATCGATATTACAATATGAACTTAAGTGTGCTATAAAATTTCTGCTGTACAAGTGGTATGCACTGTAAACAGTTGTGTTCTTCAAGCTGCCTGCAGTATTTGTATTTGCCGCCCTTCATTAAAAGTGGTTTCTGGAAGGGATTTAAGCACTTTCCCTCAAAATACAACCTGATAGCCATACCTTGTGTGGTTTGTGCTTCCTTGAGATGCTCTCTATGCAAGACTTATTTGTTTTCAAAAATAAATCGTATTTTTTTATTAAGTTCCTAAAGGGCAAAACATTATTGGCAGACAAGTATGCTGCTATGAATTTCACCTGGGTAGGCCATTACGAGTTTTACCTGCATGTTATTACTGCTTTATATTTATCTTTGTTTCAGATGTTACAAGAAAAAAAAGATGAAGCCTAAGTAAGTGTTTAGCCTTACAAATTAAAGTTTTTGAGTCCATTTGTATAAGTGTTATACATATGTTCATAAATAAAGTAATCGCCTAGTTTTGAAGGCTGTAAAAGTGAGAGTTGATTATCATTGCACAATGTACTACAAGTTTTATTTTCCAATTAAGTTTTTCTATCATACTTTTTATGTTTCTTTTTGGACAAACGTTGTCACTAAAATTACTCTTTTTTCCCTAGTGGTTATAACCATTTTAGAATTTTAGCACTAGTAATATGCTACAACTTCTATGATTTATATTAGCAAACTGCTAACATAATGTGTGTACTATGATTATGCGCATGCAACATTAGTGTATCTAGATAAACAAAGGTTACATCAGTAATATTCCTGCATCTGCTGTTTTACTTAGCACATAAAAGTATTGAGATGGAGCTGTTTGAAAGAGCCAACAAACATTTTCCATGGGACATCTCCAGCTAACATATAGTCACCATCCTTATCTTCATACGTGGATACATATTCTGTCCCACCTAAAAGATCAACCAGCTTCCTCTCAATCGAAATGTTTCCTATTCAAAACAGTAAGTCTAGTATCTCCATTAGCACTAAAGACTACAGTATGTTTAAATAGCAAGCAAAAACAGATTATTAGATTTATACGTTTGTCAACCATTTAACGAGGAGATAAAACAAGTTGCCAATATTCAACTTACTTGTTCAACCACTTTTTCATATTAATATTCAAGTAAACGGTATAAAAGTTACGGTTCAAAATTCATTTTAAGCTAAGATAACGAGTTGTTTCCAGTTGGGTTCTTAGTAACTTTTTTTTCCAGACAATAAGAGCAGTGAAGCAAGCAACTCAGACGAGGCATGCACTTTCAGCGGTGAGAGGAAATTCAACTACGAGGAGGGCTGCTGAGGCTACGTAAAATGTTGAGCGTTTTATGTAGTAGAGATGCAGCGAGGCAAAATGTTTGAGACTATTTGTTAAACCGTGATCATTTGAGATGACATCGGATTATTTTGTTGCATTTACTAAGGTACAAAAATAAAATGTATTGCAATTTGGTTGAATATGACAATGATTATAACTGCTTTGATTTGGTTATTTGGTATGTTTGATATATTAGTTTTGTAAATAATAATTATGTAATATTTGAATTGCTTAAAGTGTTATTTTTATTCTGTTATTTATGCTTATTTGCTTCTTGCAATACTAGCAAAATGTGTGTAGAAATTAATTTTTTTTATTTTTTATTTTTTTACCACAACTGCCAACCGTAGTTGTAAAATAGTCTTCTATAATTGCGGATAGCAGTTGTAAAATAATTTTTGCAACTGCCTAAAGTAGTTGTAATTTTTTTCTATAACCGCCAAAAGCAGTTGTAAAATAATCTTTTACAACTGCTACAGGAAGTCATTAATTTATTTTACAACTGTCGAATACGGTTGTAAAAAAATAGGACTCTATTACAACTCCGGATATAACGACGGGCAGCCGTCCGTTGTAATAGACCTATTACAACTGTTTTTGGCAGTTGTAATAGGGTATTTTTGTTGTAGTGAAAGTAAATAGAATACAGCTGAAATGCTTGCATCTCACGTTCCAGCATAGTTGGGCACAATCAAAACCATACGGTCTCTTATTGGAGATTGGATTCCACACAATGGCAGGGCTACTAGGGTACCGCCAGTCACAGTACCTGACCAAGATCAGAGTACCAAGGACCACTCCCGATCCCCTGCAACACAAGACCGGAGCTACCCCTTACTGGATAGTCCGAATAAGATCACCCCGCGGTTGGGATCAGCAACCGCCACACAGCCGAGATAAAAAAGGGACTATAGACAGGGATAACCTTACCCTAATTAGGTGCTACCCACTTAGCCTTGCTGCACCTCTCCTGTTTTAGCCATTCCCGGTTGATGAGGCTTGAGGCTAATCGTTACCTTTTTAAAGATCTCATTTACTTAGAATGCCCACCGTCCTCCAATGACGATGGTCTGATAGCATTCGTCCATACAAGTTGCCTTGGGTCTGGACAAACCGAATCACCGTCTTCATCATCTTCACGGTATCCATTCGCAACGTTCAAACCGAATCGAAGTAGTTTTCGGATAATTAAATCCGATCCCGGTCTCTTCGAAACGATCCGCGCATTGGCCAATATTGATAGTCGGTTATTTAACTATCAAATTAAACAATCATTCAACCAATTATTTTATTTTCACTGAAAAACCCCAATTCTGATTAAATCAAGATTTTAAATAAATTAAATCACTTTATCCAAAAATATACACTTAAAACATTTAAGTACAAAACTACATATATTCTTTACTCAAAATAATACTTATGAAATTCTAAAATAATTCTCTAAGTAGAACTTAGCCAAAAACTACTTTAAAAAAAACTATTGTATAAAGTATAAATATTTAATAATTACCTTTTAAATCATAATACTAATTTGACCTTTAAAATAATTACCACTAAAACTAACTTAATTAATATTTACTTTAAAATTTTTAAAACAACTAAATAATAAACTTTTCTAAAACATTCCTTTAAAACATCTTTAAAACTTCTAATTTATACTTAAAAATCTTCTTTGAAAATATACTTAGCTTTTCAGGAAATTACCCTTTCCATTCCAATAAAACCGGTCTAACCATTTTAAATCCTTCTCGATTTATCTCCAATTTAATTTACGTCCCAAATCCCGTAAATTTTCTTCCCATACTTTTAAAAATAAAACTCTATTTTATTTTTAAAACGATTTACTCATCCCCTTATAAATTTCCACCGTGAATTTATAATTTCAAATTATCCACTGATAATTACCTCACTTTATTTATAAACCCATTTTATAAATCCATAGCCTCACTCTCCTTTTAATCGCTATTTCAAAAACACCTAATCGATTTTCAAACCGATTCTCTGAATTAATTTCATTTTGAAATTTATTTTTGGGTTTATCAAAATTACCCCAAATTCCGAATTCTCAGATTTACTTCCCTCTTCTGATTCAAAATCCTGTTTAAATCCGTAACATCTATTTCATACTTTATTTCAAAACTCTCCTTTTGTTTTTCCCAAACCATTTAAATCTTGGATTTAAAAATAAATCCTTTTATTCTTAACAATATTGCTTAAGTCCTCAAAACTCTTTATTTCCCATTTATTCAAAATCCTTATTTTTCCTTACTCGAAATTTATTTAATAGGATTTTCAAAATCAAACCCTTTACCTTTTCCCCAAATTCATTCTCTTTAATTTATCCACTTCACTATAGTATTTTACCTATAATTTTTTGGTTATTTTCCTTTAAAAATCCAATCTTTATATTTTTGATATCTTAAAATATCAAAATATATTCAGCCAAACCATAACATTAAATAATTTCAATTTACACTATAATCTATCACAGATTATCGAATAATCATATCAATGAGTATGAGAATAAATTCAATATTTTTGAGGAATCCAGTTGGATCCCTCCAACTTGTTTCCTTGCATCCACAAATGTTAGCACAATATAAAAATACCAATCCCACTTCGAGGGGGATATCGCGGCATATAGGGTCATCCGCTATTATGCGGGGCGCATAGGGTCTCATCCGCTATAAAATGCGGGAATATCAATCACTCCAATATATATACTAATATATATATATATATAATATCATCCACCAGATAAATTATAAACTTATCAATCAAGTCAGGCATCCAATAATTTAAATTTAACATTTAAATTTTAATAGGTAATCCGAATGAGTAAGGAAATCTCACCTTGATTTTTATCGAAATTGTTGGTCGTTCCATAATTATTCCCAGCTCGTAAATTTCCTTATCCAACCCGTCCTGTTTTATTTATCTTGGACCTCGTAAGCATGAGCTATCAGTTTATAAGCATCCGACTATAATTAATTATATGATATTAATTTACAACATCATTATCTAATTTATCTACCTGATGAACGCTGCCACTATCAACCTCGTTTGCACGCTCTAGACTTGATCGCGACCAAAACCAAATCGCGAATCATCCCCAAGCCTCAACCATTCGATGCTGACCACCACGATTACTCCTCTGGACTCGCTCCAACCCTAAACTGATCTAGAACGAATATCATACGTTGCTGCAGCCAAAACAGAGACGAGACCTCCATCGACAAGCCCTCCTCAACCGACCACGACTACAATCCCTCACGGGCCCATCGTTATGCTTCCCCCACGTCCTCCTGAATCCACGCACACGAGCATCATCCCCCTTCATGAGCTACTCTCGTTCGCCCAACACCTTCGACGCCTCATCGCCGATCGGAAAACTAGGCTGCGACGATGACTACTCGCCCCTCCCCAGCCTTGCGCCTATCGTCTAGAGCAACGCACCACCATCGCATTTTCCCCTGGTCGCGACCTTAGTTCGAACGCAGTTCCACCTCTTTTTTTTTCGTGAGCTGAATTGGGAAGAGAGGAATGGGGACAATTCGATCTGAGGAAAGGAACACATCGCGATCTATATTTGAAGACAGGATCCATTTTTTTTTCTTGTGCTCGGCTATTTGTTTCTGCTTCTTTTTTTTCGTTATCTGTTGAGTTAATAAAGGGAATGAAGAGGAACATCGGGTACGAGATTTGGAAAGGAAGAGACGTTGATGTTGGCGTGTTGAATAGGTTAGTCTACAGTGATTTGAAAATGTTCTGATGTGAAGGGAATTTTGACTGGTCAAATAATATGTATATCATATTTAAATTTTACGTTTAAATCGTCTTGAATTCGTGGCTTAAAATCTTGACATCCTATCGTGGCGTGCCGCTAGACGTTTATAATGTTATACCCCTATTTCGATCACAATGGAAAAGGTTTTGAGTCCTAATTCGATCGTATGAAGAAGATAGCTTTTTGGACTCAATTATTATATTGAATTATTAATATAAATTTCAACGTGTTTATATATCGTACGACTACAGGATAACTCCAAACGTTACGAAATTTGAAATCCGATAATAATACAGTATTACCGATCCAATGGAACTGGTTTCGTCGAATTCCGAGACTGTGCCTCGAAAGGCTATTTTTAAATGTCAATTTAAATGATATATTTTTAAAGCTGAACAAATCACTTTTAAATTCGATTTTAAAACTTTTATCACCTTCCTTATTATGACTATAAATTTTACAAGCCTTTAAATTATTTTATCGAGCTTAAAACTCGTGATACAATAATTTAACCAGTATTCAATTATTAAATTATCCAATAAATCACTATATTTAAATTCTGAATTTATTTTATAAATAACCCAATTTTCATATTCAAGATCAATTCATAACTCAAATTCAATATTTAAAACCATTTAAATATTCCAAATCCAATGTCGGAAAATCCTGGTCGTTACATTCCTCCCCCCTTAAAGGAGTTTCGTCCCCGAAGTTTCTAAGGCGGAAGAATGCCCCGAACCCATTAACTAACTAAAACCCACTTAGTGAAAACTCGATATTCACTTTTTCTAATCCTTTAACTTCCACCCAAACAATTGGTTTTCATCTTCTAGTTGAACTCCTACATTTTCATTACAATTTGAAAATCAACTTTTCATTAACAAAAATTTTCTAACTCCCAAAATTTCCGAATTTTTTTGACAGCGTCTCCCTTGTATCGAGGAGCTTTTGCAATATGACAAGAGAGATAAATATATATACATTGACCCACACGGTCGAAAAAAATACAACAACATTTTATATTTTTATTCTTTTATTGCGTAGGCATACCTTTATTTAGCGTTTTTAAGCAAGCGGCTTATTTATTTAGCAATTAGCGCGACCAAATCTAGTTAAACGGCCTCTAGGTGCCTGTACTTACTCAATTTAAATACGTAAGTACTAAATATATGAAGTTTATCAACATTACACTAATTTAAATGCCTAAAACACACGATTACACAAGCAATGCATGCTAAACAATATATATAAGCAATTATAAGATTTCGACTTTAATTTTAATTGCTTCCAACCAAATCACACATCATTTTCATTCAATCCAAATGGCTTACAACTCAATTGCTTACATTCAATTCATTTTTAACCAAACGAACTCATATTCATTTCAATTGATTCCAAAATCAATTTTATTTGCTTCTATTAATTCATAGAATTTTCATTTACTTTCGTTTTCGACAAACGACAATTATTTCCCATGCAAACTTGACGACATTCTATTAATAAAATAACCCTTTCAGTTTATCACTATTTTAAATTGATTTCAAATCAATTTATATTTATTCCCATTCCACTTCTAATTACTTCTAATCCAATTCATTTTGCATTTCATTTAAATCCACTTCCATTGTTTTCCAATCCTTTTTATTTAGCTCGACAACATTCCATATCATTAAATAACCATTTCACCAATTTATTTAAGTCGAGCTTCCATTTAATATTAACTTAAGTTTTTTTTTCAACCCTCTTAACCAAAAACTTAAGTTTACTTCTCTTTGCAACAATTTCCTTTCCATTTAAATGGATTCTTACTCAATCAAATCACCTTCCATTTACTACTAAATTTTATTAATTCATTCACTCCATCCATTTTAATTCCCATATTTGAATTCATTTAAAATAATGTCCAAGGCCATAATTAATTTATTTATTCTCTGATTGGATTTATTTGCAACTCTAACCATTTCTATTTTAATCCAATTCCATTTCATTCGACAACATTTCAATTTTATATTAATTCACTTACCATCTAAGTCGAATTTTATCTATAACTCAAGTTTAACTTCAAATCCATTTTTAACCCACAATCTAATTTTATTTAACCCAGTTTATATCCATTTTATATCCAATTTACTAATTAATTATCTAATTAGTTCACTTTCATTCTATAATTCAATACTTGATTTTCTTATTCCAAAAATTTCTTCAATTAAATTCCCTTGAGTTCAATCCCATTTTGTAATTCAAGTTGAAATTTATCTCCCTTACTAAAATATCAAACGATTTTATTTTTGGGTTTTCTATTTTACTTTTCACTTTTTATAAGTCACACAACTCCTTTTTCATACTTCCATCTATTCAATACTCGAGTATATTCCTATTTTATTTTTAATTCCAGACTATACATTTATTTATAGCCTAAATGTATTATTATCCACTTCATTTCAATTTTTATAAGCTATTGAAGCTTTATTTTTTCCATTCAAAATCATTTATTACTCGATTTAATTTTTTTTCCAATTTAATTCAAATTCAACCCAATTTAATTTAACTTAGCTTAAGTTAAATTTCAATTCGTCAAATTTTAATTTAACTCACTTAAGTTAAATTCCCATTTCCATAAATGCACCCCATTAATCCAATTCAAATCCAGCCAATTAAATTTCAAAAATTTAATTTCTTCAACTCAATCTAAGTTAAATTTTATTTTAACATTTCCACTTTAAATTTTAATTCCAAAATCCAATCTCCATATTTTTCTTCAAAATCATTCACTATTTATAAGTTTATAACTTATCTCCTGATGATCTCTAAATTATTTAAATAAGGATTTTCAGGATTTTTAACCACCCGGTATTTATTTCAAATCATTTTTGAAATCTCAAATATTCCAAAAGCACACTTTTAATCTTAAACCAATCCTGGTTTTTATCCAAAACCAATTCCCTTTTGACTTGTTTTTTTTCTTCAAACAATCCAAAAAATGACCACGGTAACAATCCATCACTCAGAAACTCGAAAATGAATATCGATGATGTCGCGATCATCATCAGAATTATTTTCTAGGGACCGAAGTGATTTTAGTGCTACATTACTTCCAAAATCCATTTAAAATCGATTTTCCATTCGAAATATCTCCAAAACAATATTACTATTATATATTTTCAAACACTTTGGAAAACTTTACCAAAAATCTCCAGGATTTAATATTTTCCAAACTCTGGTTTTTTAACAAATCTTAGTTCTTAATTCCATTGTACAATCCATTCTTATACAATTTCTCCTTGGTTATAAATATCTATAACCATTTCAAATTTTATAATCTTATTTTTAATTATAATATTATCATCCAAACACTCCTATCATACCATTATAATTTTATAAAATTATTTCTTTTATATGAAAATATAATTTGGGTAAAATTATTCCATTTACCCGCTTCAAAACAATATTGTGTTAGTTTATCGGGTTCAAGTGCTTAGAAGCTCCTATCGAATTAGCGGCGTCCCACTATTCGATCAGAATTTATATTCCACTTAACCAATAAATCAACACAATATAAAACCATTTTATATTCACTAACAAATACGCGCTCATATCTATTATTACACTCAACTCATTCTAGAGCACTACTGACTCTATCTCTAATGAGTAATTCCCACCAGAGCCAAGGTTCTCGCTTAACCTTCAGCTCTGATACCACTGTAACAACCTGAGATTTTCGACGCCCGAAAATCGACATGTATACGTCCACTGCATTACATGCCGAACAATCAAATGCCGGAAATACCAGATCGTTAGGGAAAAGAAGAAAGAGGTAGAAGAAGAAGTTAAAACAACAACACAGATTCTCACAATCACAACGGAACAAAATATAATATATCACAACAGATTTTTATACAAAAGAATCTATAACTGTTTAATACTTACAATCATCAGAGTACACAACCATTACATCAAATTTGGACAGTTTAGTAACTTGTCCTTACACAGCGGAAATACAAATCTACGGAAATACGCCTCATCATCCAGCTCGTCTCCTGAGCTCCATAGCATCCTATCCTGAATCTGAAATACTCGGACTGACCCGAGAATCATAATAAAACAACACCCGAGTTAGTCTAGAAAACCAACTTGAGAAAAACACACTCAATTGGATTATTATTATATTTTCGAAAATCCTTTAAAACAAAGGTATCTCGTAAGACCCTGCCACAAATAAACATGTCGCGTTTTTACCTTACGATAACCAAAACATTTTTATCAAATACTTCTGATATTATAATAGTGTGTATAGAAAGTAAATAGAATATAGCTAAAATGCTTGCATCTCACGTTCCAGCATAGTTGGGCACAATCAAAACCGTACGTGCGCTTATTGGAGATTGGATTCCATACAATGGCAGGGCTACTGGGGTACCGCCCGTCATAGTACCTAGCCTAGATCAGAGTATCGAGGACCACTCCCGATCCCCTGCAACACAAGACCGGAGCTACCCCTTACTGGATAGTCCGAATAAGATCACCCCACGGTTGTGATCAGCAACCGCCACACAGACGAGATCAAAAAGGGACTCTAGACAGGGATGACCTTACCCAAATTGGGTGCTACCCACTTAGCATTGCTGCACCTCCTCTGTTTTAGCCATTCCTGGTTGATGAGGCTTGATGCAAATCGTTACCCTTTTAAAGATCTCATTTACTTAGAATGCTCACCGTCCTCCAATGACGATGGTCTGATAGCATTCGTCCATACAAGTTGCCCTGGGTCTGGACAAACCGAATCACCATCTTCATCATCTTCACGGTATCCATTCGCTACGTTCAAACCGAATCGAAGTGGTTTTCGGATAATTAAATCTGATCTCGGTCTCTTCGAAATGATCGACGCATTGGCCAATATTGATAGTCGGTTATTTAACTATCAAATTAAATAATCATTAAACCAATTATTTTATTTTCACTGAAAAACCCCAAGTCTGATTAAATCTGGATTTTAAATAAATTAAATCACTTTATCCAAAAATATACACTTAAAACATTTAAGTACAAAACTACATATATTCTTTACTCAAAATAATACTTATGAAATTCTAAAATAATTCTCTAAGTAGAACTTAGCCAAAAACTACTTTAAAAAAAACTATTGTATAAAGTATAAATATTTAATAATTACCTTTTAAATCATAATACTAATTTGACCTTTAAAATAATTACAACTAAAACTAACTTAATTAATATTTACTTTAAAAATTTTAAAACAACTAAATAATAAACTTTTCTAAAACATTCCTTTAAAACATCAAAACTTCTAATTTATACTTAAAAATCTTCTTTGAAAATATACTTAGCTTTTCAGGAAATTACCCTTTCCATTCCAATAAAACCAATCTAACCATTTTAAATCCTTCTCGACTTATCTCCAATTTAATTTACATCCCAAATCCCGTAAATTTTCTTCCCATACTTTTAAAAATAAAACTCTCTTTTATTTAAACGATTTACTGATCCCCTTATAAATTTCCACCATGAATTTATAATTTCAAATTATCCCCTGATAATTACCTCACTTTATTTATAAACCCAGTTTATAAATCCATAGCCTCGCTCTCCTTTTAATCACTATTTCAAAAACACCTAATCGATTTTCAAATCGATTATCTGAATTAATTTCATTTTGAAATTTATTTCTGGGTTTATCAAAATTACCCCAAATTCCGAATTCTCAGCTTTACTTCCCTCTTCTGATTCAAAATCCCGTGTAAATCCGAAACATCAATTTCATACTTTATTTCAAAACTCTCCTTTTGTTTTTCCCAAACCATTTAAATCTTGGATTTAAAAATAAATCCTTTTATTCTTAACAATATCGCTTAAGTCCTCAAAACTCTTTATTTCCCATTTATTCAAAATCCTTATTTTTCCCTACTCGAAATTTATTTAATAGGATTTTCAAAATCAAACCCTTTACCTTTTCCCCAAATTCATTCTCTTTAATTTATCCACTTCGCTATAGTATTTTACTTACAATTTTCTCTTTATTTTCCTTTAAAAATCCAATCTTTATATTTTTGATATCTTAAAATATCAAAATATATTCAGCCAAACCATAGCATTCAATAATTTCAATTTACACTATAATCTATCACAGATTATCAAATAATCATATCACTGAGTATGAGAATAAATTCAATATTGTTGAGGAATCCAGTTGGATCCCTCCAACCTGTTTCCATGCATCCACAGATGTTAGCACAATATAAAAATACCAATCCCACTTCGAGGGGGATATCGCGACATATAGGGTCATCCGCTATTATGCAGGGCGCATAGGGTCTCATCCGCTATATAATACGGGAATATCAATCACTCCAATATATATACTAATATATATATATATATATATAATATCATCCAACAGATAAATTATAAACTTATCAATCAAGTCAGGCATCCAATAATTTAAATTTAACATTTAAATTTTAATAGGTAATCCGAATGAGTAAGGAAATCTCACCTTGATTTTTATCAAAATTGTTGGTCGTTCCATAATTATTCCCAGCTCGTAAATTTCCTTATCCAACCCGTCCTGTTTTATTTATCTTGGACCTCGTAAGCATGAGCTATCAGTTTATAAGCATCCGACTATAATTAATTATATGATATTAATTTACAACATCAGTATCTAATTTATCTACCTGATGAACGCTGCCACTATCAACCTCGTTTGCACGCTCTAGACTTGATCGTGACCAAAACCAAATCGCGAATCATCCCCAAGCCTCAACCATTCGATGCTGACTACCACGATTACTCCTCTGGACTCGCTCCAACCCTAAACTGATCTAGAACGAATATCATACGTTGCTGCAGCCAAAACAGAGACGAGACCTCCATCGACGAGCCCTCCTCAACCGACCACGACTATAATCCCTCACGGGCCCATCATCACGCTTCCCCCACGTCCTCCTGAATCCACACACACGAGCATCATCCCCCTTCAGTGATTTGGGAAGAGAGGAATGGGGACAATTTGATATGAGGAAAGGAAAAAATCGCGATCTATATTTGAAGACAGGATCGATTTTTCTTCTTCTTGTGCTCGGCCATTTATTTATGCTTCTTTTTTTCGTTATCTGTTGAGTTAATAAAGGGAAGGAAGAGGAACATCGGATACGAGATTTGAAAAGGAAGAGACGTTAACGTTGGCTTGTTGAATAGGTTAGTCTACAATGATTTGAAAAAGTTCTGATGTGAAGGGAATTTTGACTGGTCAAATAATATATATATCATATTTAAATTTTAAATTTAAATCGTCTTGAATTCATAGCTTAAAATCTTGACATCCTATCGAGGCATGCCGCTAGACGTTTATAATGTTATACCCCTATTTCGATCGTAATGGAAAAGGTTTCGAGTCCTAATTCGATCGTATGAAGAAGATAGCTTTTTGGACTCAATTATTATATTGAATTATTGATATAAATTTCAACGCGTTTATATATCGTACGACTACACGATAACTCCAAACATTATGAAATTTGAAATCCGATAATAATGATACAATATTACGGATCCAATGGAACTGGTTTCGTCGAATTCCGAGACTGTGCCTTGGAAGTCTATTTTTAAATGTCAATTTAAACGATATATTTTTAAAGCTGAACAAATCACTTTTAAATTCGATTTTAAAACTTTTATCACCTTCCTTATTATGACTATATATTTTACAAGTCTTTAAATTATTTTTATCGAGCTTAAAACTCGTGATACAATAATTTAACTAATATTCAATTATTAAATTCAGTAATTAAATTATCCAATAAATTGCTTTATTTAAATTCTGAATTTATTTTATAAATAACCCAATTTTCATATTCAAGATCAATTCATAACTCAAATTCAATATTTAAAACCATTTAAAATTTCCAAATCCAATGTCGGAAAATCCGGGTCGTTACAGCTTGCATTTGTTGATGATATCTTGGTATATTCTAGAGATGAAAAGAAGCACGAGTTTCACTTGAAGGAAGTACTAGAGGTACTGAGAGGCAATCAACTAAGGGCTAAGTTTTCGAAGTGCCACTTTTGGAGGAGTAAGGTCTGATTTTTATGGCATGGTGTATCTGGTAACGGGTTGGTGGTAAACCCAAAAAATGTAGCAACAGTTAAAGATTGAAAGATTCCGAAGAATGCTTCAAAAGTACGTAGTTTCTTGGGATTAGTCGGTATCTATCGAAAATTTATAATGGACTTTGTAAGGATTTTTGCAACATTGGTGAAGCTTAGGATAGAGAACTTAGTTTATGTTTGGGATGTGGAGTGTGAAGAGGCGTTTTTCAAGTTGAAGGAGATATTGACAAGCACATCTGTTCTAGTTATCCCTGATGGTACCAAACCATTTTCCATCTCCACAGATTCTTGCGATACCATTCTTGGTGCTATCTTAATGTAGGAGGGTAGTGTTGTAGCATATCTTTGTCGGTAGTTGAAGACACCTGAGAAGAATTACCCCACACATGAATTTGAATTGGCTACAATTGTATTTGCT
Organism: Allium fistulosum; assembly: GCA_030737815.1. Taxonomy (NCBI): domain Eukaryota; kingdom Viridiplantae; phylum Streptophyta; class Magnoliopsida; order Asparagales; family Amaryllidaceae; genus Allium; species Allium fistulosum. Next base: position 1,128,686,843 of record CM060902.1, read on the forward strand.
TTGAAGTCGTGGAGGCACTATTTTCTAGGAGAAAGATTCAAGCTACGAACCACAAATCGTTGAAGTATTTATTCTCATAGAAGGATTTGGATTAAGGCAACAGAGGTGGATGAAATTTCAGTACTGCTTATACTCTTGGAAAGGGTAATGTTGTGGCGGATGCACCGAGTAGGAAGCATGCGACATTGAGTGCTACGATGTTAAAGATGAGGCAACTAGAGAATATATCTAGATTCATTTTTTGACCACCGACGGATATTACACCTCGATTATTAGCAACCTTGGAAGTTAGGACTGCACGAGTGAATAGGTTTGGTACGAATTGTAGGAAAGATGCAAAGTTGGTTGAGATTATGGATTGGATTGAGAAAGGTGAGAAATCGAGTCATTTGGAGCGATATATAGAGGATGGAAAACGATACTTGAGGCGAGAAGGAAGGTTTGTCAGTCAAAGTTGAAGGAGCCGATTGATGAAATGTTAGGGGAGTGTCACCATTCAAGGATGACCATTCATCCTAGGGTGATGAAATGTATAAGGATATGAAGATAGTTTATTATTGGCTAGGGATGAAGAGAGATGTGGTGAGCTATGTGGCGAGATGTCTCACTTGACAAAGAGTTAAGGTGGAGTAGAGGAAACTAAGTGGATTAATGATGCTTTTAGAAGTTTTGCCGCGGAAATGTGAAAGTGTTTCAATGGATTTCGTAGATTGGATGCCAAGGAGTAGAAGAGGAAATAAGAGTATTTAGGTAGAGGTAGATTGATTGATGAAAAGTGCACATTTCTTTCCTGTGAAAAGTACGAGAACTGAAGCAGCTTTAGCTACATTATACAATAAGGAGGTGATGAGATTGCATGGTATACCAACAAATATATCAAGTGACCGGTACCCACTCTATATGAGTGAGTTCTATAGGAGCCTGTCGGACAACTTGAGTATGGAGCTGAGTTTGAGCATGAAATATCACCTACAGATAGAAGGACAGACTAAAAGGGTGATAAGGTGTTAGAGGATTTATTGAGGGTGTGTATAACGACCATGTTGTTAATTACCTAATTAATTAAATTTGATTATGGTTAATACAATTCTGAATTGTGATTTTTAAAATTTAATTTGTAATTAAATCTAGTTTTGGAAATAATTGATTTGATTTATTTAAGGAAAGAGTTTCATTTCTTAAAGAGGATTTTAATATAAATTTGAAATGTAAATTTGGGAAATTTGATTAGGAATTTTATTTTGATTTTTATGAGTTTGGAAAATTGTGAAAAATCTTATAATTTTGTAAATATTACCGTTTTGAACTTTATTTAACAAGAGTTTGAAAATATGATTTTGGTGTTGTTTTAATCTCTAGTTTAGTTTTATTTTGGAAGATTTTGAGAAAAAGAGAAAATCATATCATATGTGTTTTATTTGGCTTGAATAAAATGAAAAAAAAGATTAAATATATGAAGAAGAATACATATCTATTTTGCCTTGGGCTTAGGTATGAGATCTAGCCTACTTAAGTGTAAAATAGAGAAAGTTATGTCATTTCCTAATACATTCATTTCTATTGAGCTGAACAAAACTCTTTCTAATCTTCTTCTTTCCAAACCAAAGAAAACCCTAAACCTAGTTCTAAAATCTTCAAAATCAATGTAGGAAAATTCTTAGAAAAGCTAAAATAAATAGAGTAAGTATTCTAAACCTTATCTCTACCTTCTAGACCCACAAAACTTTAATTTTGATCTCGTTTTGATCATATTGCTTGCTGGTTTTGTTTTGTTTTTGGGGTTATATGCAACTTTGGTAAAGATAAAGAGTTAGCAAAGATTAGGTGAAGGTTTAGTAAGTCATAAGAGGGTGAAAAGGTGAGTAATCCTCACTTACTATCTCTAATAGGGTTGTATATGTTTCATTTATTGAATTAATCTTTGAATGCATTGATTGCTTGAGTTTGATTGTTGAATAATTTAGAGAATTGTTAAATTGCACAAATAAAAAGTTTCATCTTGAGAAAATTGGATTTGGGTTGATTTCATTGCACAACCAATCACCATGGACGATATAGCAAGTATATGTAGTGTTAATGTTGGTATTAAGACCTGATATGATCTCTAGTACCTTCAGCAAGTGGCTAGAATCGACCATCTACGATCATCGGTCCCGGAATGGCATTCCTGCCTTAGCGAGCTGCTACCTAGGTTATGGGACCGGTCAACTGGTCGTGATTAACCGCTCGACCGGTGCTATTAAAAACTGGGCAGCTAGCCCAGTTCTGTTTTAGTGTTTTGAGTTGTTTTCTGCTTGGCTTTGTTTAGAGGATTTCCGAGTGATTTAACTTCTGGTTTTCCGAGTTTATATGATTCTCTAATTGATCGATTAATTCAGATTGAGTTTTGGAATATTATTATTTAATATAAATATAGATTTTTAACAAGAAATTATATAAAAGAAAGCATTCTACAAAATATTGCTTTTAAACTTGTTTTTCAATCAATCTTATTTTCTATTATAGATGGTTTTAAATAAGTAAATATATTTATTAAGTGTTGTTCTAGAAATAGATATGGATTTCTTAGGTATAGTTTTGGAATTTTAAACTTAAGTTGTGTATAATCAAATGTTTTCATACCTATACGGGCTTGGGTTATGAGTAATTATGGTTTTCAAAATAAATGATAACTTATGTAAGTGGTTTTGGAATATGGTTTGGGAACTATAGATCTTTAAAAAAGAATTTAGAACAACTATATATAAATGTATGAAAGTATTTTGATATTGAAAGTGGAAATTTGGATTATTTTATGTGTGTATATATATAGTTGAGAAATAAATGAGTTTATGGATTTTTAATGAGAAGTTTGGTAGTAAATATCTATATAGATAAAGCAATTTTTTTTGAAATCATTTCATATATGTTAAAATTATATTTGCTTTCAAACTATAAACTTCGATTGGATTTTATGCCATTTGTGCATATGTGTGATATTTGGATTTAGTGATAAAAATGTTTTGAGAACCCTAATCTTATAAAATGGAGAATACTAATAATCACTTAGTGTTATTGTAACGACCCGCCGATCCGCACTATTCAAGCTGACAATAAACCACACACGTCCAACCCAAATCGAACGGAAAGACGGACAATTATGGGAAAGAAAGAAAAAAGAAGGGAAGAGAAGAAGAAGAGAAGGGAAACTAAAACAACACAGAATCTCACAATCACAGTGGAACAACATATAATATAATATCAATGATCTTTACAAAGAGAAACTGTTATATACATACATCCACCAGAGTACAACAATGATCACAATCATCAGCCTGGATAATTATAACAACCCGTCCTCACAATTGCTGATGATTTCAAAAACAAAACAGCGGAATAAATATATATGTAAATACGACTTGAAGACCTCCAACTCGTCTCCTGGGCTCCCATGCATCCAAAGCTATCTATAAATATGCTCGATCTGACCCGAGCATTATAATAAAATAACACCAGGGCCAGTCTGGAAAACCAACGTGATAAAACACACCCAACTGGATTTTTAAGTTATAAAAACCTTTAAAATCAGTTGTATCTCGTAAGACTACGCTGCACAAAAACACGGATGGGTTTTTACCTTACGATAACCAAAACCATTTCATACGAAATTCTCTGATATTATAATAGTGTCTAGATACAATAACTTATAAATCTTAGCCGAAATTGTTACATTATTAAATTCCAGCATACTAGGTTCTACAATCAAAATTGTAAAGGCACGTATTGGAGATTGGATGTCATACTATGACAAGGTAAGGAACTATCTTCCGAAGGTACATCTCTAGATAAATGCACCAGGGTCTGACACGAACATTTTGTACCCCTGCCACACATGACCGGCCTACCACTTGACTAGTAGTATCGAATATGATCACCCCGCTTGGGCCCCGAAGCATACAAGAATATATAGTAACAGAACTTGATTTGAAATGACCATACCCTACTTGGAAGCGACCCACTTGGCCTTGCTGCATGCCTGATTTTTTTCATTTCCCGTTTGATGAGGTTTGAGGGTACGTTTTACCTTTTTATAGCACTTCCCACTTGAAATGCTAATACCGCCCTCCAAGAAACAATGCAATACCAGCATTCATCCATACAAGTTCGTTCTGGGACTGAACGAAAAAATTTAGAACTCCGTCTTCAATTCCATCATCTTCAAGATGTCTTCACTTCGAAACACTTAAGTTGGATCAAAGTGGTTTTCAGATAATATACCCGATCCCGGTCTCTTCGAAACAACTTTCGATAGTTTTCGGTAAACTCAACCCCGGTTCTTTAGGAAATAAACGATCAAAGATAAGAGCAGAGATCACCTCTTAACCGTTAGTGGACGGATTTCCTTATCATTGTCCTAAGAGAACGAAATGAGATTTATACGCAAAGTACAACATCATCGAAGATGACTGTCCCATATAACTCACGTGTTTCTCCTAGATATTTCCAAAGTTACATTTGGGTTCAAATTCGACAATCAGTTATTTAACTATCGAGTAACAAACATTCAATCGGGAATTTAATTCCATAGGAAACAAACATTTGTTAAGCACCAAGCAACACTAAGCCTTTTATTAATAAATCTTTTATTAATTAAATTCACTTTGTAACACTTGAATCAAAAATTCTTTTTACAAAGATTGATATAAACCCAAAATCCCTATTTCTAAATACTTGAAAAAATATCTATATGCTTATCTCAATGGTATAAGTATATTCACCAACAATTTGAAAGATTCCCGTTTTTATTAAATTCAAAACCATTTATAAACTCCATTATACATCGACAAAACCATTTATAAAATTCCTTTTATAAATCTATAAACCCACTTCTAAAATTATTTTATAAATATTTAAAACCATTTATAAAACGCTTTTACCCTTTTAAAACAATCTTCCTTTACATTTTCCAAAACATGTTATAAGGTTCCTTTTAATAAAACCCCCTCTGTTTATAAAACTCCATTTATAAATCTCGGAAACAATTATAAATAAATTCTAATCATTTACCTTTAAACACTACTATATACTAATAACATTACAAATAAATAAATACTAAATTTAAAACATCTTAAAATAATAATTAAAAAGTTTCAAAACATTCTTAAATAAACAATAATGATTTATCTTCAACATTATTATAAATAATAATAATTAATTTCCAAAACTTTACCAGATAAATAATTTAAAACCAATTTCAACCCTTATTAATAATTTAAATAATAAACTTTTAAAATATTAAAAATATTGATAAACCCCTTTAAAACAATATTAGTATAAATAAACAACTTTTAAAACATAATTATATTTCCTTGATAAAATCCATACTTAACTTTCCACAAAATCATTTTCATATTTTATAAAAAAGATTCATAAATCTCTATCTATTTTATAAAACTTCCTATTATACAATTCATTTATCTATAGAGCTTTATTTATAACTCCAACCCTTTATAAATCTCGCTTATTTATAATCCCACTCAAAAACATAATTTCAACCCATTTGAAATGTTGCTCCCATATTCATGGATTCCTTCTATAAATTCCTTTTTATTTTTAAAATCATTCGACATCTTGCAATTTACCCTCACCTTCGATTTCCAAAATATAATCAACTATTTTTCAAAAACAACATTCCACATCCTATAATAAATCCACCCCTTTGTAATTTATTTCCCCATTGATCCAATGATAAAAGTTTCCCTAAATTTATAAACACCGTTTATAAATCCATACTTTTATTAACAAAATATGATTTTACAAATCTTCACTCCCTTTGTAAAATATCGCCTTTATAAATTATCATATTTATAAATTTCATCTTTATAATATTATAATATATGTATTTATATATATATATATATTACTTTACATAAAATGGTTAATAAATATTTATATAAAAATATTTCTATTTTCTTTTTAAAATCATATCCTTTATTATAAAAATGGACTTATTTTAAGATTTTTAAAAATCTTTATTTTGTAATTTGAAAATCTCTATTTAAAATATTTTATAAAAATGTTAATCTATAATATCCAAAAATCATACCTTTGATTTTAAAATAATTTACTTCTTCAAATAATTCGAGAATAATTATTTAAACATATATACTTTCCAGAATAACTTTGAAATCCCTTTTCAAATTCAATTACTATTTCAAGGTATTTAAAAATACCAAAATATAAGGCTCAGTGCTACTAAAGCACTAAATAATCAAAATCGTGCCAATGTCATCAATTATAACATCCAAGACATCATATATCAATTTATATGAAAATAAATCAATAGTGTAAGGAATCCCGTTTGATCCCTCCAACCTGTGGCCCTGCATCATATATAGTGTATAATCATAAAAATATAAATCAACCGCTTCGAGGCGGGATTTGTATACAAAGGTCATCTGCTCTTATACGGGAACGTAATAGGGTCTTATCCTCTAACGACCCAGAATTTCCGATCCCGAAAATTCCAGATAGTTAATAAAAGAAGAAAAGGGATAGAAGAAGAAGAAGGAAACAGAAACACCAAAACATAGATTCTCACATTCGCAGCGGATCAAAATATAATATTAAATAAAATAGCAGTTATACAAAGGAAAACTATATCTGTTAATTTACATCAATACATCAGATTTACAACATTTACACATACACTGGACAGTTAAAATCAACATGCCCCAGATAAATAACAACATATCACAGCGGAATACACTCCATACGTTCCTGCCATCCAGCTCGCCACCTGAGCTCCAAAACGTCCTCACCTGAAAATCTGTAATACTCGGTCTGACCCGAGCATTACATCAAAGTAACACCCGGGTCAGGCTGGAAACCAGCGTGAGTAAACTCATCTAACATGAAATTTCAATCCATAGAACTTATTTAAACCCGAGGTAACTCGTACTTTACTACAAGCAAACAACTTATATAGTCAACACTTATTTTCACAAAACAATATCTAAGTATCCAATTTAGTTTAAACGGTCCATATTATCCCAAACCAGCCTATGGATTTCACATATCAATCTATAAAGAATTATAGAAGATTTCAAATCGAAGTGGTTTCGGGTATTACTAATACCCGACTCCGGTCTCTTCGAATCCGATATCATCTAAAAAAACAAAGCTGTTTAAGTTTAAACAATTTCATTTATATCCAAAATTAAATATTACATAGCCATTCATCACAGATAGACAAACCATATTATCTTAGTTCAGTCCAAACATAACATATCACATAACATCACAAATCACTTATTAGAGATTATCAATAATCCAAAGCATCCAATATCATTCAATCATTCATAAGCAAGATTAATTCGTCACATCATTTCTAATTAAATTAATTACTTCAATCATCTTTAAATCCTGCTCATTCAATATTAATTAATTACAAACCAATTAATCATCCTTAATCATCATTTTAATTGGATTTAGTAATCAGCCTCTAATTAATTACACAAATTAATTAGCTTCAAACATTCATATTAATTACCCTTTAATTATTCTCATAAATTAATTAATAATAATTTATTCCATTGATTAATTATCCTTTAATTAATCATCTTCATTAATTAACTAACCCCTTTATTAATTTCTTTAATTAATCCATACTTTAACTAATTACAATAAGTAATTAATTCTTAATTACTTCCATTTAGCAATTATCATTAAATAAATCATATTTAGTAATTACCCATTAATTCCCCTGCTTAATTAATGACATTAAGCAATTATCCTTTAACTAAAGTAATTATCGTTAATTAATTACATTAAGTGATTAATCTTTTAATTAATCATCTTTTAATTAATAACTTAATTAATTAATCACATTAATAAGTCAATCCTTTAAGTTGATTGCACAAATTAATTAATCTTTAATTAATTAATTTACTAAATTTTAAAATCACTTTAAATTTACTTAACAAGATTTAAATTTAAAAAACTTCAACTTCTTAATCACAAGTTAAAGAAAACATTTACATTTACAAAATAGAATTCAAAAACCAGATTTACTTCAAAGGTTTAAAACTTCCTTTATTTAAATTTTAAATTTGTTTCTAAAAACTCTTAAATTTTTTTGAAAATTTCCTTTAAATCTTCTACTTCAGATTGAATCTGAGAAACACTCAAACCATTCCAAGTTCAAATCCCTTTTCTTAAATTTAAAATGTTTAGTTTAAATTTTAAATTTTTAAAAACTTGAAAACAACCAAACTGTTTCAGGTTAAAACCCTACAGGCAACTTCGAGTTTCAACTCGAGCCACAAACTCAAAAGCACGAGCATCTCTTCGAGTCACAACCTAACCCAACCACCATAATCCCGCTGACACCAAAAACACCCTCGTGCACATGCACCAGTGCCGGAATCACCTTCCACCTCCGATGAACTCTCTAGCATAACGAACTTCAATGCAGCAACCATCTCCAATCCTCAAAACGCCATCACCAGCCTCAAATCAAAATCTAGCTACCCAGTTGGAAACTGGAACCAACAGCCATGGCCAAAATCCCCACGAACTCATGCCTCCGACCATCAGACGAAGCACCACCACAGTCACACTACCTTCGACCATCCATGAAGCCGTTACACTTGTTCCCATCGAACTCGATCACCTTGAGACAGTGCCACGATCCCATTTTCCAGACTCAACTCACTTAGGGTTTAAACCTAAATCGACCAAAATCCGATGCCACAGGGATTAGTCGCCACTACCATAATTTTTCCCAACATCCCTGATCCTTCCTCCACCTCCAGTCGAAACACCGACCACCATTGTTCCTCCGGCCACCCATAAATGCTCAAAACCCTAATCCAGACATCAACAAAATGCACTCTCAGTACATCATTAAAAATTGTGATTTTCTTTTTAAAAATCATATCTTCCAGAGACAATTTAGTTTATATAATTGATTCATCCAATTACAACATTCGATTTTAACATTGATGTTAGAATGGTTACTGAATTCCTAAATTTCCAAAGGATTTTCAAACATTTGTTACTTGAATCTATTTTTAGTACTTAGATTTTGAATATACTAAACCATTTTGTTTGTAACCCAAAGTTTAACAACAAACAGGTAAAGAAATTGGAATTTAATTCTAGAATTTGAACTCTGTAATATGAAACAGAGGAGAACATGGATTCAATCAGACATGCACACATGAATAAAATCATATACACAAAATTATACACTTATTTATACACATGCAGGTCATCATCACATATTTCACATGCAATCAGATAATTGTCTACTTAACTTTTAATTTTAAAAAAATAAAGTTTACTCACAGTTTAAAGAAGAACAGAGGAGCTCCTTCCTGGAAGTTGATTTTCTTTTGAAACTAGAAAGCTGAACTGCTATTATGACCTGAATCCTAACTTGGATCTGATGTTGTTGAATTTAGTTGTTTTATACTTATTCTGGTTTGGCCTCCTCAGATTTTGTTCTTCCCTTTTTCTTTGATTTCAGATTTCATTGAGTTAAACTGAAACTTTGATTCAGCTGTTAAAATGATCCTGCTTAGATCTGAGATGATTTGCTTGATTCAATTTCTGGTTTGATTTTCTTCTTACAAGCTTTTGTTTCAGGTTTGTGATGCTTTGATTTTTGTTTTGCTAGGTTTTAGTTTTGAATTCACTAAGAAAATGAGAAGAGGAGAAGTATGGATATATATATAGTCTGGTTTCTTCTTTTTTTTAGAAAAATAAAAGATAATTAAAAATGGACACTTGTTATATTTGCATGCTAATTTATCTACACTTGTTTATCTCATATATTAAGATGGTTACACATATCTAATTTCATGATGAGATGATTACACTTGTCTTTATCTTCATGTATAAATGTTTAAATATATTTTTATGTAATTTCCTACTTATATTTATATTCTATTTTTAATTGTAAATGAATACTTTTCCCTTTTATAAATATTTATAAAATCCTAAAGAAAATGATTTTAGAATTAATTATACATTAATAAGAAATCACATTTATTTGGTATATATAAATTTAACTTAAAATACCCCTTTGAAAATTATTATATTAATCTCAAATCATAACCTCCAAATATATACATATTAGAAAACAAATTCTTATTAACTTTAAAATATAGAGTCTTAAAAATCCGATTTATTTTTAAGATATTTATCAATTTGAATTTCAAATTCAAATTCAAACTCAATTTAAAATCAGCTCATTTAATATATATATTTAAATAACACATATTTAATTTGCTCAACTTATAAATCAGTGTTTTCAATAGTTAAAATCAGATAATTATCCAATTAACTGATGCCCAAAAAATCTGGGTTATCACATTCCTCCCCTCTTTGAATCTTTTCGTCCTCGAAAAGAACAAAGCCAGAATTTTATTAAAATACTTAATATCAGTTAAATTACTCTTTGAACATTTTTATAACTCTTTTAAAAATATATATAATATTACTAAATTAGTTTTTATAAAAATACTTTTTATAACTCGATGTTTTAACAAGTCCATCCTTGTTCTCACAGAAATTCGGTCATACGTTGATTAGGCGTTGGACTGAAAATCTATAAGTACTTGGTAAACCCATTTCAACACCCAGTGAAAATACTTGGAAAATAATTTTATTGAAAATATAGAAAACAGTTTTGAAAATAGAGGAAATATCTTTAGTGAGAATGCTCTGGAAATCATCACCCCCATCCATGGTCGTAGTTAACCCGATGGTTACGTTGCCATCCCGACAAAATCCATAGATAACTGTAGGCCTCTACGCCCATCGATTACACCATGGAACCCGCTACAGATCGCAGTTATACCCGGGCTTTACGTTGCTATCACAGCAGAAACCCATATAACCGTAGGCATCAGCGCCCTCGAATTTCGCTACCAAAAGAATGAAACTCCTCCACTCGACCATAGATCGCAGCCTACCGATGTTACGTTGCCGTCCCGGCAAAATCAAGTGTAGATTGTTGGCACTCATCCTCCACACGATTTTCGCTATGGTCCACACAGTTGATCGCAGCGACATCGAGTTACACTGTCGTCACAGCATAACCCAAATGCCCCTGTAGGCATCAGCGCCCTCGACTTTCGCTACCCAACAATCCTCAGGAACTAGTTTGTCCGGACTCCTCACAGGATCAACTTTAGAACCCCCCCTTAGGGCTCAAGGCAGTACCACCCTGTGGCACTCCTGAGAAGTTCATTCAAGGGAGCGCTTTTTCCCCAGAGCCACTTTCAAAACACTTTATACTATACACATATAGTATTTTCCAAATCATAAACCTAGTATGAATTTCATATAAATCTCCTTTCTCAAAATCGATTATCCCAAAATCGATAATTTACAAACTAGGCTTTCCAAATTCCAAATTTGATTTTCCTCAAAAATCAAAAGCCCCTTTTTTTTAGAAATCCATAGGTTCCCAAAACCTTTTTCCAAAATCATTTTCACAAAATCCTTTATATATACGTATATATATAATAACCTTGGGAAATTTTTGAATCACTTCATATTTGTATAAATTCACCTTTGTACTTCAAATATTTTCAAAACCCTTTTCTTCTGGCAATAGATTCAACAAGGGGAGTTTACCATATCATACATATATATGACTTACTTCATTCCAAATCAAATATTCAAATTTGATTAATTTTTTTTAAAAGTCATTTACCATATTACTTAATTCCATAAGTAAATTTTAATAATAGAAATATTAAATTTCCACCTTATTTCCTCATATATCTCACAAAATACACTTTTCATTTCAAAACCATTTTACAATTCTTATCCACAACTTACAATATCAATTTCATTCAAACTCGTACGATGTACATATATCATCCGTACACAATATCAATTTGATCGCTCACTCGATCACACAATTTCACTTCCGAACTAGTATTGTCCACCCGAATTCCTAGTGCGGCCTCAGATCTGGTTTCTTCATCAGAAACCGTCATTCTCCTTGCATAGTCACAACTATGATAGAAAATATCCAGAACAAATCAAAAATCCATATCCAGGTTCGTCGTCGAAAATCGAGTGAAAAATCCTAAATCGGATTGATAATACTATCTCGAAATTCTGTGCTCGAATCTGGATCAAATCACTATGCGTATAGAATAATATGCGTACATCCTACGTATTTATCTTCATTGATTATCAGTTAAATCAATTTCCTTTGATCCTTACCTTGATTTTATTCACTTATTCACATTTTCCTTAATCCTCATTTGGATTATCACTTCAATTCTTATCTCAGTTGGGTATTTAATCCATAACAGTTTGAACTCCGTCCAGTTTATATTTAGAAAATAGCTAGAAAATTTAAAAATAGATAAATAGTTGAAAAATAATTATTAACTGTAAAATATTTGTAAAATAGTTAAGTAATTGTAAATAGTTGAAAAATAGTGATTATTTATAAAACAATTGAAAAACAGTAATTAGTTTATAAATCAGTTGTAAAATTGTTAAATAGTTCCAAAAGTAATTGTAAAACACGTTTAAGATAGTTTTAGGTTTAAAAAGAAAAGTTGTATAGTAAATAGTTTGGAAAAATAGATTTATATTAAAACAATTTATTTTGAAAATAGTCCAGAGTCAAACTGTTCAATTCCCCATTAATTTAATTTAAATTTCCACTTCCATTTAAATTGACTCACTTCAAATTTGAATAACTTCAATTTCCCTTGAACTTGATTTATCCCCAATTCAAGTTGAATTAACCTCAATTTATTTCCAAATTCAGATCAAATTCCATTTGATTTTAAACATATTCACTTTAATTTCAATTTCAAATTATTCAAACTAATTTCAAATTGAATCCACTTGAATTTCAAATCATTTCAATTTCTATATGAATTAATCCCAATTCCCATTTGAATTTGAACTCATTCAATCTTCAATTTTATTTCAAATTAATCCAATTCAAATTTTCCATTTGAATTTTAAACTTATCCATCTTAAATCACAATTCCCATTAATTCAAATCAAATTCAGTTTGAACTAATTCAATTTAAATCTCAATTTTAAACCATCTCGAATTATATAAATTCGAGTTAAATTTTTAAATGTTGATTTAATCCCTTAAATCAAATTAACCCTTATTTTAAACCAACAATCTAAATCTTTAAACAATTAAATTTTGAGTCCAAATTTCAAAACTCCATTTAAAATTTTCTTCATAATAATAGATATATCCAATTTATTCCCCAATTTCAATTTTGAAACCAATGCTTAACAATTTAAATTTCCAAGTTCTTTTTGAACATTTAAATCTTAAATTCAAAGTGGTTTCATCTCCTTAATTTCAAATTTTAATTTCCCTTTTTATCTAAATAATGGATATATCACCACAATCCATTTCTTTATTCATTTAAACAAATCCAATTCACAATCTAAAGATTATTAATAACAAAAGGATCATATTATCCAAATTGTTTTAAAACATCCATTTTCAATTTCTAGATCTCAAACCCATTTTGAGATCTCACAAACTCCCCATTCAAATCAATCATTTAACCTTCCAGTTAAATCCCAATTTTATTTTGAAATTTCCAATTCAGGTTGCTTGTTAACTTATTTAACTTTCCCAAAGTTAAATTCAATTTTCTTAATCCAGCCAACCATACCCAATTTGAATTCCCATTTCAAATTTTAAACTTCACATTAATAATCTCATAAGTTCAAAAACTTATCACCTTGGATATCACATCTCATTTCAAATTTAAAACTCAACATTTAGAGTTTATTTCAAACCATTTTTGATATTATGTATATTCCTCATATATACATATTATTTCCTTTACACACTAAGTTATCCTTAAATTTTAAATCACCTTTGGTTTTTAATTCAAAACAAATTTTCAAAAAACCCTTGTTTGGAACAAGTCCCTTTTATTCAAATAATATTTATTTATTATTTCTTTTAGCACTTTGAAACAAATTCCAAATTTTCTGGCTTAGATTTAAAACTTCACAATCTAGATCATCTTCGGTTCCAATTTATAAGTCAAACTTACCTAAAATATTTCATTTTGCTTACTCATTAATACACATCTTATTATTAAACACAACAATCATTTATGATAATAACCAAGATTATCATATCTGGAAACCAATTCATTATTATCTTATTCTGAAACTTTTCCCCAAATTGAAGATTTAATTTCAGTTTGAATCCATTTTAAACTTACCTTTATTTAATTTCAATTTGATTGTATTTCTATTACCTCTTAATTTAATTCCAATAATTTAACAACCAATTACCTTAACATTTATTGGTTAAGGAATATTGCTTTATATATATATATCAAAATATATTCTTATATAAAATCATTTAAAATCTTTATATAAGAAAATAACAAGTACGTTCTCATATATATATATATATATACACACTCAACTCATTCTAGAGTACTATTGACCCTATCCTTATGAGTACACCCACCAGAGCCAAGGTTCTCGCTTAACCTTTGCTCTGATACCAACTGTAACGACCCGGAATTTCCGATCCCAAAAATTCCAGATAGTTAATAAAAGAAGAAAAGAGATAGAAGAAGAAGGAAACAGAAACACCAAAACACAGATTCTCACATTCGCAGCGGATCAAAATATAATATTAAATAAAATAGCAGTTATACAAAGGAAACTGTATCTGTTAATTTACATCAATACATCAGAGTTAACATTTACACATACACTGGACAGTTAAAATCAACATGCCCCAGATAAATAACAACATATTACAGGGGAATACACTCCATACGTTCCTGCCATCCAGCTCACCACCTGAGCTCCAGAACTTCCTCACCTGAAAATCTATAATACTCGGTCTGACCCGAGCATTACATCAAAGTAACACCCGGGTCAGGCTGGAAACCAGCATGAGTAAACTCATCTAACATGAAATTTCAATCCATAGAGCTTATTTAAACCCGGGGTAACTCATACTTTACTACAAGTAAACAACTTATATAGTCAACACTTATTTTCATAAAACAATATCTAATTATCCAACTTAGTTTAAATGGTCCATATTATCCCAAACCAGCCTATTGATTTCTCATATCAATCTATAAAGAATTATAGAAGATTTCAAATCGAAGTGGTTTCGGGTATTACTGATACCTGACTCCGGTCTCTTCGAATCCGATATCATCTAAAAAAAACAAAGCTGTTTAAGTTTAAACAATTTCATTTATATCCAGAATTACATATTACATAGCCATTCATCACAGATAGACAAACCATATTATCTTAGTTCAGTCCAAACATAACATATCACATAACATCACAAATCACTTATTAGAGATTATCAATAATCCAAAGCATCCAATATCATTCAATCATTCATAAGCAAGATTAATTCGTCACATCATTTCTAATTAAATTAATTACTTCAATCATCTTTAAATCCTGCTCATTCAATATTAATTAATTACAAACCAATTAATCATCCTTAATCATCATTTTAATTGCATTTAGTAATCAGCCTCTAATTAATTACACAAATTAATTAGTCTTCAAAAATTCATATTAATTACCCTTTAATTATTCTCATAAATTAATTAACAATAATTTATTCCATTGATTAATTATCCTATAATTAATCATCTTCATTAATTAACTAACCCCTTTATTAATTTCTTTAATTAATCCATACTTTAACTAATTACACTAAGTAATTAATTCTTAATTACTTTCATTTAGCAATTATCATTAAATAAATCATATTTAGTAATTACCCATTAATTCCCTGCTTAATTATTGACATTAAGCAATTATCCTTTAACTAAAGTAATTATCATTAATTAATTACATTAAGTGATTAATCTTTTAATTAATCATCTTTTAATTAATAACTTAATTAATAAATCACATTAATAAGTCAATCCTTTAAGTTGATTGCACAAATTAATTAACTTACTAAATTTTAAAATCACTTTAAATTTACTTAACAAGATTTAAATTTAACAAACTTCAACTTCTTAATCACAAGTTAAAGAAAACATTTATATTTACAAAATAGAATTCAAAAACCAGATTTACTTCAAAGGTTTAAAACTTCCTTTATTTAAATTTTAAATTTGTTTAAAAAAACTCTTAAAAACTTTTGAAAATTTCCTTTAAATCTTCTGCTTCAGATTGAATCTGAGAAACACTCAAACCATTCAAAGTTCAAATCCCTTTTCTTAAATTTAAAAAGTTTAGTTTAAATTTTAAATTTTTAAAAACCTGAAAACAACCAAACTGTTTCAGGTTAAAACCCTACAGGCAACTTCGAGTTTCAACTCGAGCCACAAACTCAAAAGCACGAGCATCTCTTCGAGTCATAACCTAACCCAACCACCATAATCCTACTGACACCAAAAACACCCTCGTGCACATGCACCAGTGCCGGAATCACCTTCCACCTCTGATGAACTCTCCAGCATAACGAACTTCAATGCAGCAACCATCTCCAATCCTAAAAACGCCATCACCAGCCTCAAATCAAAATCTAGCTACCCAGTTGGAAACTGGAACCAACAGTCATGGCAAAAAACCCCATGAACTCGCGCCTTCGACCATCAGACGACGCGCCACTACAATTACACTACCTTCGATCATCCACGAAGCCGTTACACTTGTTCCCATCGAACTCGATCACCTTGAGACACTGCCACGATCCCATTTTCCAGACTCAACTCATTCTAGGGTTTAAACCTAAATCGACCAAAATCCGATGCCACATGGATTAGTCGCCACTACCATAATTTTTCCCAACATCCCTGATCCTTCCTCCACCTCCAGTCGAAACACCGACCACCATTGTTCCTCCGGCCACCCATAAATGCTCAAAACCCATAATCCAGACATCACCAAAATGCACTCTCAATACATCATTAAAAATTGTGATTTTCTTTTTAAAAATCATATCTTCCAGAGACAATTTAGTTTATATAATTGATTCATCCAATTACAACATTCGATTTTAACATTGATGTTAGAATGGTTACTGAATTCCTAAATTTCCAGAGGATTTTCAAACATCAGATACTTGAATCTATTTTTAGTACTTAGATTTTGAATATACTAAACCATTTTGTTTGTAACCCAAAGTTTAACAACAAACAGGTAAAGAAATTGTAATTTAATTCTAGAATTTGAACTCTGTAATATGAAACAGAGGAGAACATGGATTCAATCAGACATGCACACATGAATAAAATAATATACACAAAATTCTACACTTATTTATACACATGCAGGTCATCATCACATATTTCACATGCAATCAGATAATTGTCTACTTAACTTTTAATTTTTAAAAAAATAAAGTTTACTCACAGTTTAAAGAAGAACAGAGGAGCTCCTTCCTGGAAGTTGATTTTCTTTTGAAACTAGAAAGCTGAACTGCTATTATGACCTGAATCCTAACTTGGATCTGATGTTGTTGAATTTAGTTGTTTTATACTTATTCTGGTTTGGCCTCCTCAGATTTTGTTCTTCCCTTTTTCTTTTATTTCAAATTTCATTGAGTTGAACTGAAACTTTGATTCAGCTGTTAAAATGATCCTGCTTAGATCTGAGATGATTTGCTTGATTCAATTTCTGGTTTGATTTTCTTCTTACAGGCTTTTGTTCCAGGTTTGTGATGCTTTGATTTTTGTTTTGCTAGGTTTTAGTTTTGAATTCACTAAGAAAATGAGAAGAGGAGAAGTATGGAAATATATATAGTCTGGTTTCTTTTTTTTTTAGAAAAATAAAAGATAATTAAAAATGGACACTTGTTATATTTGCATGCTAATTTATCTACACTTGTTTATCTCATATATTAAGATGGTTACGCATATCTAATTTCATGATGAGATGATTACACTTGTCTTTATCTTCATGTATAAATGTTTAAATATATTTTTATGTAATTTCCTACTTATATTTATATTCTATTTTTAATTGTAAATGAATACTTTTCCCTTTTATAAATATTTATAAAATCCTAAAGAAAATGATTTTAGAATTAATTATACATTAATAAGAAATCACATTTATTTGGTATATATAAATTTCACTTAAAATACCCCTTTGAAAATTATTATATTAATCTCAAATCATAACCTCCAAATATATACATATTAGAAAACAAATTCTTATTAACTTTAAAATATAGAGTCTTAAAAATCCGATTTATTTTTAAGATATTTATCAATTTGAATTTCAAATTCAAATTCAAACTCAATTTAAAATCAGCTCATTTAAGTATATATATATATATATATATTTAAATAACACATATTTAATTTTATCAACTTATAAATCAGTGTTTTCAATAGTTAAAATCAGATAATTATCCAATTAACCGATGCCCAAAAAATCCGGGTTGTCACATATCCGCTCCAATAGGCGGGAATATATCCAAACTAACAATATAAACTAGTAATTCATACAAACAGTCGATTACAATCAACAATTAAATATTCTCGCATCCAATAAATAAATTTCATTGACTATATAATTTTCTAATTAACCAAAAAGATGAGATTAACTCATATTGATTTTAGTTTCGTCAAAAGGTTTCTTTCCAGACTAAAACCAAACGGCCGTTTGATTTTAGCATAAATTCCGACTAGCTCCAATCTCGTTCAATCCAACCCCATAGCATAGTACTCATTGATACAAACGCAACACAACTCGTCACGCTCGAATTGGACCTCGTATGAGTTAAATATGAATTAATGAACATTTGAATTAATCGAATTATAATTTACTTAAAATCTATAAACGTTTTAAACTGATTAAACTACCTTCCCTCTCTCTCTCACACATGCTCACTTCTGGAATGAAATGCGACTAACCCAGGTAACTTGCAATTTTTGACTCATCGCCCCCCGCCAACAACCACCAGAGATCGACGCGCCTCATCCATAGCATGCTCCGACCTCCAGCCATCTTCCGCCGCCAGCGTTATCTCCTTAAACCCCACCGTCGCCACAAAATCGAACCCCAGACCGAACACGAATGTCGTTCATTTTCGGCCACCTTACCACACTAACGACGATCTCCACCATCGAAACCCTTCATCTCGTCGTTGCGGACAAAATGCTAGTTGAAGTCGACGTCTGAAAATGCCTGAGGCAGCGCCGATGATCTCGACCATTGGATTAGAGGCGGATTAAATTCAGAAAAAAACGCGAATTAACTTCTCTAGAAATCGCGGTTTTTAAAGAAAATAAAAGGTTTGGTATGAATAGTAGATGGTATGGGCTAGGTATGGATGAAGGGATGGATTGCAAAATATTGTGTGTGTGTGTGTGTATTATTTAATTTTAAAATATTCGGTAATACACAACCCCAAATCTCGAACTCCAATCAAGACATGCCGCCTAGTGTCCTACATGTTATACCCCTATTCTGAACACAATGGAACTAGTCTCAAGGCCTAATTCGATCATATATAGTAGATACCTTTTGAAACCCAATTATTTATATAAATTTCTGAAATTATTTTCTACGCGTTTCGATCTCCCATGCCCAAACGATACGTCTAATCGCCCCGAAATTCGTCGACATACTATAATTCATTTTTACTGATCAAATAACACTAGTTTCATCGAAATTAAAATGAGTAATTTTTAAAATTTGTTAAATCACTTTTAAATCCAAATTTAAAAGTCTACTGTCTTTATTTCTATAAAAATAGAATTTAAATCAACTTTCAAAATCATTTTTATCCAATAAAATCCAAGCTTTAATTACTTTAAATATTTCCAATATTAAATTCAACAATTTAATTGTCAAATAAGTCGCTATATTTGAAATCCAAGTTATTTAACTTATAATATTAACTTTTCAATATTTAAAATCCATTAAATATTCCAAATTCAAATGACTAAAATTCCAGGTCGTTACATTCTTCCCCCTCAAAAGAATTTCGTCCCCGAAATTTCAAAGGTAAAAAAAAATGTCTCAAACCCATTAACTTTCCAAAACAATTAGTTGCAATGGATTACCAAATTCTTTTAAACCTTTTAACTTTTCCGAAATCAATAAGTTGAAACTTTGTCAACAATTCCTCTTAATTTTTCAATCCATAATTAAAATTCCTAAAACCAACTAATACCATTCCAAGTTATAAACTAAAATCCAAATTTTAGTTATCAAAAATTTTCCCAAAATTCTCAAAAATTTCCTAACGCCTTAAATTTATGGAAAATTTCGCCAGTGTCTCCTTTGCGCGGCTCGATCATGAAATTTACAATGTATATATAATCACAAATATACATCTCATCTTCGAGGATGAGGCATCCCATGGGAAAAAATATGAAAATACAATATGTAATCCGAGATGTGTACCTTATTTTAGCATTAGCAACCATATACAACCCATATGATTCGAAAGTAAGCTCCAAATGCAAAGCATACGCCATCCGCACCTACTAATCACTCAACAACCAATAAGAACATGTACATAGAAAATAATATCACTATATAACATAGACTATACCATAACTATATGCAATTTTAGTGAATGTAACAAGAAAACTTATTAAACAAATAACATCCATCCAATTTATTTGTCATCATATAAATTTGCATTTTCAATTGTCAACATTATACTTATACATTTTCATCTCTTATTAACATTCAATTTATTCCCATTCAGTTTATTAACATTCACTTCATTTCATTCACTTTGAATTCAATTTATGTTTAACCAAATTTCATTTTGAATCATTTCATAAAATCATTACATTTTAACCTTTCCTAAGTTAAATATTATTTCACCATCACTTAGTATATTCTTCAATATTAATATTATTTTGATCCATTCCATCAACAATTACTTAAGTTTATTTTAAACATTTAATACAACATTTCTAATGTTTATTTTCACTTCATAACTCATGTGACGACCGCCATGACTCCTGCACTGAACCTAGAGATAATGCGCTGTAAAGTGTGCCAGGCAGCCATGAACGATTGTCAGGGTAAATTAAAACAGCCGAATCTATCGTATTACTCACAGCGCATGGACAAAAATACAATAGAATATACACATAGTGAAGCTTCACAGAATAGAATCTCATCAATAAAACTTCATAATAGTTGAATACAAACATCTGAATAGTCAATACATCAAGCCTCACTACATAACACTCAGAGAATATACAAACAGCGGAACACCCAGTACATATAGTAAGAAGATAATATGCAAGCCTCCAGCTCGTCTTCGATATCAGCACCGTGGAAAGCAAGAACAGCACCTGTCACCTACTACCTAGTCTGCCCATCCCAAAATGGAAGAACAGCCCAAGGCAATAAGAGTTAAAACATAAAGCCTTGAGTCAGACAACAGTCTTAGTGAGCGGTAAATTAACTAACAACATACCAAAAGAGCATAAAGGAAAAAGAAATAGGAATCCAACCCTCCCATTCCACCTCTTTCTACAGTGATAGCCCCAGACACATACTAAGCAGAAGCAAACATAGCAAAGCATACAATTTAAAATAAAGCAATTATCACTCGAGTCAAGGGCGATGTTTTCCAAGTACAAACCCCCAAGGCCTAAACCAAGTTCAGATAAGCACCAAGAAAAATACCGCTCTTAAGACCGAATGATGATACAACCAAACATCCATGACTCTGGCTATCACTGTTATCATTGCCTCGATATCATCGTTAATTGAATGACCGTCTCTTTATTTCATCCGTCCGTCAAGGGCTAATGGAAACCCCGGTTCTAGACATAACTCCGCACGTCATCGTGACCCGTGCCTAGGACTATCGAAATCTGCCCAGTGTACTTGACTACCAATCAGTAGCCTTCAGGGACTATCGAATCTGCCCAACGTACTCTTGCTTTGAGCATGCTAGAACCTTCAACAACGATGAGATCTCAGCCTTCTAGTCATCCTCCTCGACGACTATTTCCATACTAGCTCAAGTGCCTCTCGAGCAAACCATTATCCTCAAACTCGAACCATTTCACCGAGTTATCAATCTGCTTGGAATGATCCCGTCTGGATTAGACCAAGGCTATCTCATATCATACTTTGCCTCATCATCATCATAGCAAAGCTTCATCTCAACATCATCATCAAATCTATCCATACGAGCTTCATCATCCGCTACATATGCCACGAGCAGCTTTTCCAATTCAAGAGCCTTTCCCTTAGCTTTTGAACCATCTTTGACCATCTTATATAAATCAAATCATCAATCATCTAATTCATAGCAATCAATCAAATCAAACATTAATCCAAGTAAACAAGCATTCAAATATGATCTAAATAGACAATTATAACAATAATGGCAATTTCGTAATTAAAGAGTCAAAAGTCTAACAAGCATGAAAACATGAGCAATATCTCTATAATCTTGATGAATGAACTTGAATAGGTTAACATGTAGTAAAATGGATGCCAAATCATTATGAACAATGGATCTATATGGATTTATACTTAGGATTAGGAAGATGCATGGGAATCACTACTTTAACACAAAATCAAGCCAACGATCCGATATACTCCTTTGGATCCGTGTGAGAGATAATAACCACTCACCAAATCACCTAAACAACCCAAAAACAACACACTTTAGATCTGGACAGCGAAGAATCTAACTCGATCTATCACAAATCCGCTTCAAACGATGAAATCTCTCTTCGATGGATGAAGATCTTCAATCTAAGCTCTTGGATCTTCGATTTGATCTTCGATTTGGATGGAAGAAATCACAAGATTAGAGTGGAGAAAAGAAGTGAAGAAGTGTAGAAGTCGAGCTCTCAAAATGGCAGCACTTCGTCGCTTCAAAATCCGGATCCCAAAAATGAAGAAGAACTCTCCTATTTATAGGCTGAAATCCACCTTAGGTCGTTCACTCGGAGTTAGGTCGTCCACGACCTAAAAACCCTACGACCTAAAACCCTTCGACCTAACACCCTACGACCTAACAGCCCCCAAGCCTCTACGACCTAACGACTTAACATATGCGCACTCATACGACCTAACCAGATGCGCTTCTACGACCTAACGACTTAGCGCATCAGTGCACCCAAGCGACCTAACGAATGCGCATCCATACGACCTAACAGATCCAACGACCTACGCGCATCCACGACCTAACAGATCCAATGACCTACGCACATCCGCGACCTACGACCTAACAAACCTGCGACCTAACACACACACGCTTCCTCGCGACCTACGACCTAACACATACGTGACCTAACACACATAGAAACCCACGACCTAACTAACTTAGGTCGTCTACGACCTAACTCAACACACCTCCTTAGGTCGTCTACGACCTAACTACTAGGTCGCTAACTCGCTAACTCATAGGTCGCTCACCACTAGGTCGTTAACCACTAGGTCGCCAAATACTGTAGGTTACTAACTCTTAGGTCGCTAAATCCTATAGGTCGCTAACTCCTATAGGTCGCTAACTCTCTTAGGTCGGCAACTTCCTATAGGTTGCTAACTCTCTTAGGTTGGCAACTTCCTATAGGTCGCTAACTCTCTTAGGTCGCTCACTACCTTAGGTCGCTAACTTTCTATAGGTCGCTCCAACCGACCTAACCTATCCCACGACCTAAGCCACCACACGACCTATCTTCTATACGACCTAACCCCAAATCCTTAGGTCGCCAATTACCTTAGGTCGCTCCACTGCCCTAGGTCGTCCACTCCTTAACTCGCCCACTTCCTTAGGTCGCTCCAAACTCTCCTACGACCTAAGACTTGGACTCTGGACGACTTATCAACAATGCGACCAAATGTCAACTGTTTTACGATGTTTCGATCCGTAAAAATACGGGTCGTTACATTCTCTCCCCCTTAGGAATTTCGCCCCCGAAATTCCAAACAAACAGAGCAATCAAAGACTATTCTGCATGCCTACCATCCATAGCAATCAACAAACCATGCATCCAATTCTAGCTTAGCATGCAGAATTCTAAAACTTAGAACAAGTTACAATGTCGTTAGATGACACGACACCTTAGGGCCATACCTTGAAGAGTTCAGGATGAGCTGCTTTCATCCTCTCTTCCACCTCCCATGTACAGTCGTTATCATCATCACTCCATTGTATCTTGAGCAACTTAACTATCTTCCTCCTAAGCTGTTTCGTGTCGGTTTCCACAACACGAAGCGGCTTACGAGGTCTTCTATCGACTGGATCAACTTCGAAATCTTCACAGCTATCAGCAGAAATCACTGTATTCGAGTCGTGCACATACTTCCGTAGATACGATACATGAAAAACATTGTGCACACCCGACATCTTCTCTGGTAACTCCAATCTGTAGGCAAGCTTTCCAATTCGCTCGATGATCGGGAATGGTCCAACAAATCTCGGAGTCAATTTTCCTTTCTTCCCGAATCGAATAACATTCTTCAGTGGAGAAATCTTCACAAAAACCATATCATCTACGTCGAATTCCAAATCCTTATGACGCTTATCTGCATAACTTTTCTGTCGATCTTGGGCTGCCTTCATTCGTTGCCGAATGATCTCTATGCAATCCGAAGTCTGTCGAATCATCTCTGGCCCAAGCATCAGTTTTTCTCCTGTTTCTAACCAACACGTCGGAGAGTTGCACGGTCTTCCATACAATGCTTCATACAGTGCCATACCAATGCTGGACTGGTAACTGTTATTATATGAAAATTCCACCAAATGAAGGTGATCTTGCCATGATCCTCCGAAATCTAAAACACAAGCTCTGAGGAGATCTTCCAAAACTCGGTTGACTCTCTCGGTCTGACTATCTGTTTGAGGGTGATAGGCTGTACTCAAACACAACTCGGTTCCTAAAACTTCCTGAAAGCTCTTCCAAAATCCACTAGTGAACAATGGGTCTCGATCGCTCACTATACTCTTCGGAATACCATGGAATCGAACTATCCACTTAACATATAACTCAGCCAACTTTGATGCAGTCCTAGTCGATCGAACCAGAATGAACCTTGCACTCTTAGTCAAACGATCTACGATGACCCAAATCCCTTCATTTCCCATTCTTGTTCTAGGTAACCCATCAATAAAATCCATCGATACTTGCTCCCACTTCCATATAGGAACTTCTAACGGCTGAAGCAATCCACTTGGCTTCTTCTGTTCGGCTTTTACCAACTGGAAGTTCATACACTTGGAAATAAAATTTCCAACATCCTTCTTCATACCTTCCCAGTAATAGGTTCTCTTCATATCCCGATACATCTTATTTCCACCTGGATGAATTGTCAGCTTCGAGTGATGACTTTTCTTCAAAACTTCACTTCTCAATTCATCTATATCGGGAACAACTAGTCGTCCTTGCTTCCGAAGCCAACCTTCTCGATCGACCTCGAATCCTTTATCCTTTTCTGGGTCCAATCCAGATTCCAAATCATGGATAATCTTGACAAGCTTATCGTCTCGCTTTTGGCTCTCGCCAATCCTTTCCACAAGAGTAGGTCTTATCGATAAGTTTGCCAACATCTCAGGTTCTAATTCGCATCTGGGCCTGAAGTCAAATCCAGCTAAATACTCGAGATTCTTCCATTCTGAAAACATGGCTCCCAATCCTGCATGTCTTCGACTTAACGCATCTGCCACTGCATTACCTTTTCCCGGAGTATAAGCTATACCAAAATCATATGATGCTAAAAACTCTAGCCACCGTTGCTGCCGAAGATTCAAATCCTTTTGGGAGAAAATATACTTCAACGACTTATGATCTGTAAACAACTCGAATCGAACTCCCAATAGATAATGTCTCCACATCTTCAGAGCAAATACAATCGCCGCTAATTCCAAATCATGAGTCGGGTAATTCCTTTCATGCGGCTTCAGTTGTCGACTGGCATACGCAACAACTTTATCCCTCTGCATCAGCACTACTCCAAGTCCAGTACCACATGCGTCGGTGTAAACCACCATCTCATCATTCCCACTTGGAATAGTCAAAACAGGAGCACTTGTCAGTCGCTCTTTCAGGATTCTGAAAGCTTGCTCACACTTATCATCCCATTTGAACACTTGGTTCTTTTTCATCAATCCTGTTAACGGTGCAGCTACCTTGGAGAAGTCTTTGATAAACCGTCGATAATATCCTGCTAATCCAAGAAAACTTCTCACATCAGATGCATTCTTAGGTCTAACCCAATCGTGGATTGCTGCCACCTTAGCGGGATCAACCACTATTCCATTTCCAGAGATAACATGGCCTAAGAACCTCACTTCACTCTTCCAGAAGTTACACTTCGAGAACTTAGCCTTCAGCTGATGTTTCCGTAAGGTTTCCAAAACAATACACAAGTGCGTCTTGTGCTCTTCTTCAGTTCTGGAATAAATCAGAATATCATCCACGAACACTAGCACGAACTTACTCAACTGATCTCTGAACACTCTATTCATAAGATCCACAAAATATGCTGGCGCATTAGTCAATCCAAACGGCATTACCAGCCACTCAAAGAAACCGGATGGTGTCCTAAAAGCAGTCTTTGGCACACTATCCTTAGCCACTCTTAACTGGTGAAATCCCGTAGCCAAATCCATCTGAGAAAACACCTTAGCTTCGTAAAGTTGATCAAACAAGTCATCTATTCTCGGCAATGGATACTGGTTCTTCTTAGTCACCTTATTCAGCTCACGATAATCCACACACAACCTCAACGATCCATCTGCTTTGGTTGCGAACACAACTGGTGCACCCCATTCGGACACACTATGCCGAATGAATCCTTTCTGTAAAAGGTCATCAACCTGCACCTTCAACTCCTGCTGTTCCCTAGGCGCCATCCGCCTAAGAGGCATCACAACAGGTCTGGCTCCTTCAACTAGATCTATACGAAACTCGATCTCTCTATGCGGCGGTAACCCTTTGACCTCGTCAAAGACATCCTCTAGCGATTGGCAACGATGACAGTCCATCCCGTGGAACAACCAGCGAATACATGAAGCTCATGAAGATGCCTTCCTCATGCTTACATCATATCACAATCTTTCGCCCCTCCACATTCTCGACTGTTACCTCCAACCTCTCACAATCAACCTTTGCCGCATACTTCCTAAGCCAGTCCATACCTAAAATAATTCCGAACCCCGCAATGTTCAGAACAAAACAATCACAAACAAAAGAGCAATCATGACTCGATACAATCAGACCACGGCATAACATACACAAACAAGACGAACCCCCAACTGGATTAGTCACAACCAATGGCCTATCAACAATATCCGGTTCCAAACCTAACCGGCCTACAAGTTTGTTACAAACAAACGAATGCGATGCCCCAGTATCAAACAACACTCTAACTGGAACACCACATATGGAAAGAGTACCTTGAACCACCACACTCTTTCCTTTCTCTTCATCGGTAGGAGCTTTCGAAGATGATGGAACAGCTCCCAAAGCATAAGCTTGCAAAATCTGCTTGTCCCTCCTCGGTTCTGGACAATTCCTCTTAACATGTCCCAGCTTGTCACAGTTGTGGCACTTCACCGGCACCTTCGGATTCTTGCAATCCCTGGAGAAATGGCCCTTCTGTTGACAATTGAAGCAGGTCACTTCGCCCTTCGGCTTCTTCTGGCCATCCTTACCCTTTTGTTGCTGCTGCTTCCTCTTCTTGTTTCCACCCTGCTGTGGTCTAGACTCCTCCTTGGTCACAGCAACAACAGATCCCTCTTTAGGAAACAGATTCTCATGCCTGAGAGCTTTCTCCACAAGCTTCTCAAATGGATCGTCCAAATGATCCACCAACTGCCTCCCAAGATAACTGTCCAAGCCTGTCACAAACTTCTCATTCTTCTGGTACGAAGATTCAATATACGACCGGGCATACTTGGACAAAGCTTCAAACTCAGAAACATACTCAAGAACTGGTCTTCCTCCCTGCTTGAGCTCCACAAACTTCTTGAACAGAACAGACTTCTGAGCTGTAGAAATGAACTTAGCTTCAAATTTGACTTGGAATTGCTCCCAAGTGATTTCTTCCTCCGGAGTATCAATGGTGATAGAGTTCCACCAGTCAGAGGCTCTCCCTTGAAGCTGTCTTGATGCTAACTTCCTCTTAGTCGCATCCTCAATTCCCAAATCACTAAAGATCCTTCTACAAGCATCTATCCACCTCTGGACTTCAATGGTTGATTCTGTTCCTAAGAAAACCTTTCCTCCAAGAGCAGTATAGTCTTAACACAACTTAGCAAAATCCACTGGTCTTGGATTTTGAACTTGAACTCCAACATCTACCGATGGCCCCGAGGCTGGCATCCTTCTCATGATCGAGGTCATCATAGCTTCGAACATAGCAGCAAAATCAACAGCCCCCTCAGTAGCACGGCCTTCCCTAGCAGCTGGTCTCCCTCTTCGACTCATCCTTAATATCTATAAAAAGAAATGATTAATACACCTTGAGAACAACTGCATAAAGGGTTCAAATCATTCTAAGCTACTATATTATATATAGTAATCATCCATCAAAATACAATTACGTCTCTCATACGCAGTTACGTCAGTGAGCGTTGGGTAAAATCGATTAACCAAAGCTCTGATACCAAATGTGACGACCGCCATGACTCCTGCACTGAACCTAGAGATAATGCGCTGTAAAGTGTGCCAGGCAGCCATGGACGATTGTCAGGGTAAATTAAAACAGCCGAATTTATCGTATTACTCACAGCGCATGGACAAAAATACAATAGAATATATACATAGTGAAGCTTCACAGAATTGAATCTCATCAATAAAACTTCATAATAGTTGAATACAAACATCTGAATAGTCAATACATCAAGCCGCACTACATAACACTCAGAGAATATACAAACAGCGGAACACCCAGTACATATAGTAAGAAGATAATATGCAAGCCTCCAGCTCGTCTTCGATATCAGCACCGTGGAAAGCAAGAACAGCACCTGTCACCTGCTACCTAGTCTGCCCGTCCCAAAATGGACGAACAACCCAAGGCAATAAGAGTTAAAACATAAAGCCTTGAGTCAGACAACAGTCTTAGTGAGCGGTAAATTAACTAACAACATACCAAAAGAGCATAAAGGAAAAAGAAATAGGAATCCAACCCTCCCATTCCACCTCTTTCTACAGTGATAGCCCCCAGACACACACTAAGCAGAAGCAAACATAGCAAAGCATACAATTTAAAATAAAGCAATTATCACTCGAGTCAAGGGCGATGTTTTCCAAGTACAAACCCCCAAGGCCTAAACCAAGATCAGATAAGCACCCAGAAAAATACCGCTCTTGAGATCGAATGATGATACAACCAAACATCCATGACTCTGGCTATCACTGTTATCATTGCCTCGATATCATCGTTAATTGAATGACCGACTCTTTATTTCATCCGTCTGTCAAGGGCTAATGGAAACCCTGGTTCTAGACATAACTCCGCACGTCATCGTGACCCATGCCTAGGACTATCGAAATCTGCCTAGAGTACTTGACTACCAATCAGTAGCCTTCAGGGACTATCGAATCTGCCCAACGTACTCTTGCTTTGAGCATGCTAGAACCTTCAACAATGATGAGATCTCAGCCTTCTAGTCATCCTCCTCGACGACTATTTCCATACTAGCTCAAGCGCCTCTCGAGCAAACCATTATCCTCAATCTCGAACCATTTCACCGAGTTATCAATCTTCTTGGAATGATCCCGTCTGGATTAGATCAAGGCTATCTCATATCATACTTCGCCTCATCATCATCATAGCAAAGCTTCATCTCAACATCATCATCAAATCTATCCATACGAGCTTCATCATCCGCTACATATGCCACGAGCAGCTTTTCCAATTCAAGAGCCTTTCCCTTAGCTTTTGAACCATCTTTGACCATCTTATATAAATCAAATCATCAATCATCTAATTCATAGCAATCAATCAAATCAAACATTAATCCAAGTAAACAAGCATTCAAATATGATCTAAATAGACAATTATAACAATAATGGCAATTTCGTAATTAAAGAGTCAAAAGTCTAACAAGCATGAAAACATGAGCAATATCTCTATAATCTTGATGAATGAACTTGCATAGGTTAACATGTAGTAAAATGGATGCCAAATCATTATGAACAATGAATCTATATGGATTTATACTTAGGATTAGGAAGATGCATGGGAATCACTACTTTAACACAAAATCAAGCCAATGATCCGATATACTCCTTTGGATCCGTGTGAGAGATAATCACCACTCACCAAATCACCTAAACAACCCAAAAGCAACACACTTCAGATCTGGACAGCGAAGAATCTAACTCGATCTATCACAAATCCGCTTCAAACGATGAAATCTCTCTTCAATGGATGAAGATCTTCAATCTAAGCTCTTGGATCTTCGATTTGATCTTCGATTTGGATGGAAGAAATCACAAGATTAAAGTGGAGAAAAGAAGTGAAGAAGTGTAGAAGTCAAGCTCTCAAAATGGCAGCACTTCGTCGCTTCAAAATCCGGATCCCAAAAATGAAGAAGAACTCTCCTATTTATAGGCTGAAATTCACCTTAGGTCGTTCACTCGGAGTTAGGTCGTCCACGACCTAAAAACCCTACGACCTAAAACCCTACGACCTAACACCCTACGACCTAACAGCCCCCAAGCCTCTACGACCTAACGACTTAACATATGCGCACTCATACGACCTAACCAGATGCGCTTCTATGACCTAACGACTTAGCGCATCAGCGCACCCAAGCGACCTAACGAATGCGCATCCATACGACCTAACAGATCCAACGACCTACGCGCATCCGCGACCTAACAGATCCAACGACCTACGCGCATCCGCGACCTACGACCTAACAAACCTGCGACCTAACACACACACGCTTCCACGCGACCTACGACCTAACACATACGCGACCTAACACACATAGAAACCCATGACCTAACTAACTTAGGTCGTCTACGACCTAACTCAACACAGCTCCTTAGGTCGTCTACGACCTAACTACTAGGTCGCTAACTCGCTAACTCATAGGTCGCTCACCACTAGGTCGTTAACCACTAGGTCGCCAAATACTGTTGGTTACTAACTCTTAGGTCGCTAACTCCTATAGGTCTCTAACTCTCTTAGGTCGGCAAATTCCTATAGGTCGCTAACTCTCTTAGGTCGGCAACTTCCTATAGGTCGCTAACTCTCTTAGGTCACTCACTACCTTAGGTCGCTAACTTTCTATAGGTCGCTCCAACCTACCTAACCTATCCCACGACCTAAGCCACCACACGACCTATCTTCTATACGACCTAACCCCAAATCCTTAGGTCGCCAATTACCTTAGGTCGCTCCACTGCCCTAGGTCGTCCACTCCTTAACTCACCCACTTCCTTAGGTCGCTCCAAACTCTCCTACGACCTAAGACTTGGACTCTGGACGACTTATCAACAATGCGACCAAATGTCAACTGTTTTACGATGTTTCGATCCGTAAAAATACGGGTCGTTACAACTCAAGTTCATATTCAATTCTATTAAACAACATTCCAACCATATTCAATTCACTTTGCAACTTAAATTCATATTCATTCCACATCCTAAGTTGTATTTTATTCTATAACTGAAGTTCATATTTCATTAATTCATTGCAAATCAAATTCAATTCATTTAATTCATCCGTTACCCCACTTGAGTTAAATTTTATTTCAAAAATTATCTCATTTAACTTAAGTTAAATTTAATTACCTATCTCAATATATGATTTTCATTCCTTAACATTCATATCGAACAAATTTAGAAATTTGTTTTAACATATCCCCTTCAAATTCATAAGTTGTACTTATTTCTTATCTTTTAGTCTTCAAAGTTCAAAAACTTGTTATCTTATGTTTCTCAAACATTTAATAGAAATATTCAGGATTTTAAACACTTGGTTTTATTTCAAATCATTTTGAAATCATATATATATACATAACTCCTTTATATATCAAATTACACCTCTGGAATCTAAAAGAAATTTGTTTTATCAAAAAAAACTTCAATGGTAGCAGTTCCTCGCTTAGAAACTTGAAAATGAACGCCGATGATGCTGCAGTCATCACCAGAATTATTTTCCAGCGACTGAAGTATGTTCAATGCTTTCCATTCCCTTTAAATCCTATTTCAAATAATTTCTAACCAAAATATTTTCAAAGTAATACTATTATTATTTTTCTAAAACCTTTTGAAAAACAATTTCCAAAATCAATGGGTTTTAAATTCCTCAAATTCCTTGTTTTAAAACCATTTCCATTTACAAAATCATATCCATAAATATACTTATGAAATTTACATTTCCTTTCCATTTATAAAACAAATTTAAAATCATATTTATAAATTCACTTTCTTATATAACTTATTTTGCAAACGTTTATCCTTATTTAGATTATAATAATGACAACTTTTATTAAAACAACAAACAACAATAACAAATGATAATAATCAAATATTATCATCTACAACAACCAAACACTCCATATATAACTATTATAATTTCTAAAAATCATTCCTTTATATATAAACTATAATTTAGGTAAAATTATTTCATTTACCAATTTTCAAAACAATACTATGTCGGTTTGCCTTGTTTAAGTGTTTAGAAACCCATATCGATAACATGGCATCCCACGCACCGACCATAATTCATAGGCCGCTCAACAGACAAATTAACACAATATAAAACATTTTTATATCACCAACAAATACGCGCTCATATATATATATATATATACCCTTAAACTCATCCTAGGGTCTCGCTTACCCTATCTCAAGTGAGTAAATTCCCACCAAAGCCTAGGTGTCGCTCAAACTAAACTCTGATACCAAGTGTAACGAACCGTCGATCCACACTATTCAAGCTGACAATAAACCACACAAGTCCAATCCAAATCGAACGGAAAGACGGATAGTTATGGAAAAGAAAGAAGAAAGAATAAGGGAAGAGAAGAAGAAGAGAAAATAAACTAAAACAATAAAGAATTTCACAATCACAATGGAACAATATATAACATAATATCAATGATCTTCACAAAGAGAAACTGTTATATATATATATACACACACACATCCACTAGAGTACAGTAACGATCACAATCATCATCCTTGACATTTATAATAACCTTTCTCACAATTGCTGATGATTTCAACAACAAAACCGTGAAATAAATATATACGTAAATATGACTTGAAGACCTCCAACTTGTCTCCTGATGTGACGACTGCCCATGACCCCTGCACTGAACATAGAGATAGTGCGCTGTAAAGTGTGCCAAGCAGCCATGGACAATTGCCAAGGTAAATTAGAAACAGCAGAATCTATCGTATTACTCACAGCGCATGGATAAAATACAATAGAGAATATATATAGTGAAGCATCTCAAAATAGAATCTCATCAATTAAGCTTCATAATAGTTGAATACAAACATCTGAATAGTCAATACATCAAGCCTCACTACATATCACTCAGAGAATTATACAAAGCAGTGGAACATCCAGTACATATAGTAAGAAAATAATATGCAAGCCTCCAGCTCGTCTTCGTCATCAGCATCGTCGGAAACTAAGAACAGCACCTATCACCTGCTACCTAGTCTGCCCATCCCAAAGCGGATGAACAGCCCAAGGCAATAAGAGTTAAACATAAAGCCTTGAGTCAGAAAACAGTCTTAGTGAGCGGTAAATTAACTAACAACATACCAAAAGAGCATAAAGGAAAAAGGAATAGAAATCCAACCCTCCCACTCCACCTCTTTCTACAGTGATAGCCCCCAGACACACTAAGTAGAAGTAAACATAGCAAAGCAGACATTTAAAGTAAAGCAATTATCACTCGAGTCAAGGTCAACATTTTCAAAGTACAAACCCCCAAGGCCTAAACCAAGATCAGATAAGCACCCAGAAAACATTGCTCTTGAGACCAAATGACGATACAACCAAACATCCATGACTCTGGCTATCACTGTTATCTTTGCTTCGATACCACCGTTAATTGAATGACCGGCACATTCTTTCAGCCGTCCGTCAAGGGTTAATGGCAACCCCGGTTCTAGACAGAACTCCGAACGTCATCGCAGCCCGTGCCTAGGACTATCGAATCTGCCCAGAGTACTCGACCATAGGCCCGTCAATGGATACCCGAAAAATCCGAAATCCGTCCGGATCCGTATACGAAAAAACAGATATTATCCGATATCCGAAAAGCGGATGCGGATATCCGATATTCGAAAAGAAAATCGGATGCGGATGCGGATATGGGCATATCCGTATCCGAAAAACATCCGTCCGATCCGAAATTTTATGTGTGTTTCCATTTTATCATTATGTATGTTGCTATTTTATCATTTGAATTGATGTAATATTGTGTAAACTTGTTTGATATTATGTGTGTTGTCATTTTGTCATTTGAAAAACCAATTAGTATTATAGTGTGTGTATTGTCATTTGAGAAAGTGATTGTTTTAGTTCAAAAATATTAGTATAATAAAAATCTTATTCAATTTCGGATGCGGATATTTCAGATATTTTCGGATATCCGGAAATATCCGCTTTTTATTTTTGGATGCGGATATTTTCGGATATCCGAAAAATATCCGCGGATGCGAATACGGATGTTAATCTCAGATATCCGCGGATATCGGATGCGGATTCGGATGTGGATTTAAATTTTCGGATGCGGATACAGCCATATCTGCATCCGTTTGCATCCGTTGACAGCCCTACTCGACCACCAACTGTAGTCTTTAGGGACTATCGAATCTGCCCAGCGTACTCTTGCTTTGAGCCTGCTAGAACCTTCAACAACGATGAAATCTCAGCCTTCTAGTCATCCTCCTCGACGACTATTCTCATACTAGCTCAAGCGCCTCTCGAGCCAACCATTATCCTCAAACTCGAACCCTTTCACCGAGTCATCAGCATGCTTGGAATGATCCCGTCTGGATTAAACCAAGGCTATCTCACATCATGCCTCGCTTCATCTCATCATAGCAAAGCCTCATCTCAACATCATCATCAAATCTATCCATATGAGCTTTATCATCCGCCACATATGCCACGAGCAGCTTTTCCAATTCAAGAGCCTTTCCCTTAGCTTTTGAATCATCTTCGACTAACTTGTCCAAATCAAATCATCAATCAACTAATTTATAACAATCAATCAAGTCAATCATTAATCCAAGTAATCAAGCATTCAAACATGATCTAATAAACAATTATAACAATAATGGCAATTTTGTAAATAAAAAGTCCAAATCTAACAAGCATGAAACATGAACAATATCTCTACAACTTGATGAATGAACTTGCATAGATTAACATGTAGTAAAATGGATGTCAAATCATCATGAACAATGGATCTATACTTAAGTTTACGAAAATGCATGGAAATCACTATTTTAACACCAAATCAAGCCATCAATCCGATATACTCCTTTGGATCCGTGTGAGAGATAATCACCACTCACCAAATCACCTAAACACCTCAAAAGCAACACACTTCAGATCTGGACAGCGAAGGATCTAACTCGATTCTCCAAAATTCCGCTTCAAACGATGAAATCTCTCTTCGAAGAGTGTAGATCTTCAATCTAAGCTCTTGGATCTTCGATTTGGATGGAAGGAATCACAAGATTAAAGTGGAGAAGAGAAGTGAAGAAGTGCAGCACTCGAGCTCTCAAAATGGCAGGACTTTGTCGCTTCAAAATCCGGATCCCAAAAAGTGAAGAAAAACCCCGTATTTATAGGCTGTTTCCTTAAGTTGTCCGCCCCCCTTAAGTCGTCCACGACTTAACAAACCCCACGACTTACGACTCAACCAATCCTACGACCTAGCAGATCCTACGACTTAACCATCCCCTTCGACCTACGACTTAACAACCCTTCTGACCTAGCACGTGCGCGACTTAACACTTACGCGCAACCTAATGACTTATCAACAGTCGCGACCTAACACTCAATAACTTCGCGACTTAGCTGGGTTACGACTTAACACCTCACGACCTAACTACACCCAGCATACTATCATAGGTCGTCTACGACCTAACTTAAACATGCCATAGCGACTCAACGACTTATCTTAACTCGTACACGACCTAAGAAAACCCTATGACTTAACTGCCTCCGACCTAAGACTTAATGGTACAACATCCTACGCCATAACACACGACCTAACCTTAGCTCGCTCCTAAGTCGCTCACGACCTATCTTCTTAAGTCGTTAGCTCGCCCAGTTTCCTAGGTCGCTATCCCTATGCCGCTAACCCTTAAGTCGCCAACTCCTATAAGTCGCCAATCCCTTAAGTCGCTTACTAACTTAAGTCTGCAAATCCTATAAGTCGCTCCAATCCTTAAGTCGTCTACCCTCCTAAGTCGCCAACTCCTTAAGTCGCTCCTCCAACCTAACTACTATACGACCTAAGCTCCGAACGACTTAAGCTCTAAACATTCTAACAACACTAGACGACTTATCAACACTACCACCTAATGACAACTGTTTTACAATCTTTCGATCCGTAAAAATACGGGTCGTTACATTCTCTCCCCCTTAGGAATTTCGCCCTCGAAATTCCAAACAAACAAGAGCAATCAAAAACTATTCCGCATGCCTACCATCCATAGCAATCAATAAACCATGCGTCCAATTCTAGCCTAGCATGCAGAATTCTAAAACTAGAACAAGTTACAATGTCGTGAGATGACACGACACCTTATGGCCATACCTCGAAGAGTTCAGGATGAGCTGCCTTCATCCTCTCTTCCACCTCCCATGTATAGTCGTTATCATCATCACTCCATTGTATCTTGAGCAACCTGACTACCTTCCTCCTAAGCTGTTTCGTGTCAGTTTCCACAACACGAAGCGGCTTACGAGGTCTCTCAACAACTGGATCTACCTCAAAATATTCACAGCTATCGGCAGAAACTACTGTATTCGAGTCGTGCACATACTTCCGTATATACGATACATGAAAAACATTGTGCACACCCGACATCTTTTCTGGTAACTCCAATTTATAGGCGAGCTTTCCAATTCGCTCGATGATCGGGAATGGTCCAACAAATCTCGGAGTCAATTTTCCTTTCTTCCCGAATCGAATAACATTCTTCAGTGGAGAAATCCTTACAAAAACCATATCACCTACGTCGAATTCCAAATCCTTACGACGCTTATCGGCATAACTTTTCTGTCGGTCTTGGGCTGCCTTCATTCGTTGCCGAATGATTTCTATGCAATCTGAAGTCTGTCGAATCATTTCTGGCCCAAGTATCAACTTTTCTCCTGTTTCCAACCAACATGTTGGAGAGTTACACGGTCTTCCATACAATGCCTCATACGGTGCCATACCAATGCTTGTCTGGTAACTGTTATTATACGAAAATTCCACCAAATGAAGGTGATCTTCCCATGATCCTCCGAAATCCAAAACACATGCTCTAAGGAGATCTTCCAAAACTCGATTGACTCTCTCAGTCTGTCCATCTGTTTGGGGATGATAAGCTGTACTCAAACACAACTCGGCTCCCAAAACTTCCTGAAAGCTCTTCCAAAATCCACTAGTGAACAACGGGTCTCGATCGCTTAATATACTTTTTGGAATACCATGGAATCGAACTATCCACTTAACATACAGCTCAGCCAATTTCGATGTAGTCCTAGTTGATCGAATAGGAATGAATCTTGCACTCTTAGTCAAACGATCTACGATGACCCAAATCCCTTCATTTCCCGCTCTGGTTCTAGGTAACCCATCGACAAAATCCATCGATATTTGCTCCCACTTCCATGTAGGAACTTCTAATGGCTGAAGCAATCCACTTGGCTTCTTCTGTTCGGCTTTTACCAACTGACAGTTCATGCACTTGGAAATAAAATTTCCAACATCCTTCTTCATACCTTCCCAGTAACAGGTTCTCTTCATATCCCGATACATCTTATTTCCACTTGGATGAATTGTCAACTTTGAGTGATGACTTTCCTTCAGAACTTCCTTTCTCAATTCATCTATATCGGGAACAACTAGTCGTTCTTGCTTCCGAAGCCAACCCTCTCGATCGACCTCGAATCCTTTATCATTTTCTGGATCCAATCCAGATTCCAAATCACGGATAATCTTGACAAGCTTATCGTCTCGCTTTTGGCTCTCGCCAATCCTTTCCACAAGAGTAGGTCTTATCGATAAGTTTGCCAACATCTCAGGTTCCAATTTACATCTAGGCCTGAAGTCAAGTCCAGCCAAATACTCGAGACTCTTCCATTCTGAAAACATGGCTCCAAATCCTGCATGTCTTCGACTTAACGCATCTGCCACTGCATTACCCTTTCCCGGAGTATAGGCTATACCAAAATCATATGATGCCAAAAACTCTAGCCATCGTTGCTGCCTAAGATTCAAATCCTTTTGGGAGAAAAGATACTTCAACGACTTATGATCTGTAAATAACTCTAATCGAACTCCCAATAGATAATGTCTCCACATCTTCAGAGCAAAAACAATCGCTGCCAACTCCAAATCATGAGTCGGATAATTCCTTTCATGCGGCTTCAGTTGTCGACTTGCATACGCAACAACTTTACCCTTCTGCATCAGCACTGCTCCAAGTCCAGTACCACATGCGTCGGTGTAAACCACCATCTCATCATTTCCACTTGGAATAGTCAAAACAGGAGCACTTGTCAGTCGCTCTTTCAGGATTCCAAAAGCTTGCTCACACTTAGCATCCCATCTGAATACTTGGTTCTTTTTCGTCAATCTTGTTAATGGTGCAACTACCTTGGAAAAGTCTTTGATAAATCGACGATAATATCCTGCTAATCCAAGAAAACTTCTCACATCAGATGCATTCTTAGGTCTACCCCAATCCTGGACTGTTGCTATCTTGGCGGGATCAACCGCTATTCCGCTTCCAGAGATAATATGGCCTAAGAACCTCACTTCACTCTTCCAGAAGTGACACTTCGAAAACTTAGCCTTCAGCTGATGTTTCCGTAAGATTCCCAAAACAATACGCAAGTGCGTCTTGTGCTCTTCTTCAGTTCTGGAATAAATCAAAATATCATCCACGAACACTAGTACGAACTTGTTCAACTGATCTTTGAACACTCTATTCATAAGATCCACAAAATATGCTGGTGCATTGGTCAATCCAAACGGCATTACCAGCCACTCAAAGAAACCGGATGGTGTCTTGAAAGCAGTCTTCGACACACTATCCTTAGCCACTCTTAACTAGTGAAATCCCATTGCCAGATCCATCTGAGAAAACACCTTGGCTTCGTGAAGCTGATCAAACAAGTCATCTATTCTCGGCAATGGATACTTGTTCTTCTTAGTCACTTTATTCAGCTCACGATAATCCACACACAACCTCAATGATCCATCCGCTTTAGTA
This sequence comes from Allium fistulosum, assembly GCA_030737815.1. Classification (NCBI taxonomy): domain Eukaryota; kingdom Viridiplantae; phylum Streptophyta; class Magnoliopsida; order Asparagales; family Amaryllidaceae; genus Allium; species Allium fistulosum. Next base: position 1,128,726,238 of record CM060902.1, read on the forward strand.
ACAAACACAATTGGTGCACCCCATTCGGACACACTACGCCGAATGAATCCTTTCTGTAAAAGATCATCAACTTGCACCCTCAACTCTTGCTGTTCCCTAGGCGCCATCCGCCTAAGAGGCATCACAATAGGTATGGCTCCTTCAACTAAATCGATATGAAACTCGATCTCTCTATGCGGCGGTAACCCTTTGACCTCATCAAAGACATCCTCAAATCCATTAGCGATTGGCACCGATGACAGTCCATCCCGTGGAACAACCAGCGAATACATGAAGCTCATGAAGATGCCTTCCTCATACTTACATCGTATCACAACCTTTCGCCCTTCCACATTCTCGACTGTCACCTCCAACCTTTCACAATCAACCTTTGCCGCATACTTCCTAAGCCAGTCCATACCCAAAATAATTCCGAACCCCGCAAAGTTCAGAACAAAACAATCACAAACAAAAGAGCAATCATGACTCGATACAATCAGACCACGGCATATCATACACAGACAAGACGAACCCCCAACTGGATTAGTCACAACCAATGGCCTATCAACGATATCCGGTTCTAAACCCAACCGGCCTACAAGTTCATTACAAACAAAAGAATGCGACGCCCCAGTATCGAATAACACTCTAACTGGAACAACACATATGGAAAGAGTACCTTGAACCACCACACTCTTTCCTTTCTCTTCAGCGGTAGGAGCTTTCGAAGATGATGGAACAGCTCCCAAAGCATAAGCTTGCACAATCTTCTTGTCCTTCCTCGGTTCTGGACAATTCTTCTTAATATGCCCCGGCTTGTCACAGTTGTGGCACTTCACCGGCACCTTTGGATTCTTGCAATCTCTGGAGAAATGGCCCTTCTGCTGACAATTATAGCAGGTTACTTCGCCCTTCGGCTTCTTCTAGCCATCCTTACCCTTTTGTTGCTGCTGCTTCCTCTTCTTGTTTCCACCCTACTGTGGTTTAAACTCCTCCTTGGTCACAGCAACAACAGATCCTTCTCTAGGAAACAGATTCTCATGCCTGAGAGCCTTCTCTATAAGCTTCTCAAATGAATCGTCCAAATGATCCACCAACTGCCTCCCAAGATAACTGTCCAAGCCTGTCACAAACTTCTCGTTCTTCTGATATGAAGATTCAATATACGACCGGGCATACTTGGACAAAGCTTCAAACTCAGAAACATACTCAAGAACTGGTCTTCCTCCTTGCTTGAGCTCTACAAACTTCTTGAACAGAACAGATTTTTGAGCTGTAGAAATGAACTTAGCTTCAAATCTGGCTTAGAATTGCTCCCAAGTAATTTCTTCCTCCGGAGTATCAATGGTGATAGAGTTCCACCAGTCAGAAGCTCTTCCTTGAAGCTGTCTTGATGCAAGCTTCCTTTTAGTTGCATCCTCGATTCCCAAATCACCAAAGATCCTTCTACAAGCATCTATCCATCTCTGAACTTCAATGGTTGACTCTATTCCCAAGAAAACCTTTCCTCCAAGAGCAGTATAGTCTTTACATAGCTTAGCAAAATCCACCGGTCTTGGAGCTTGAACTTGAACTCCAATATCTACTGCTGACCCCGGAGCTGGCATCCTTCTAATGATCGAAGTCATCATATCCCCGAACATGGCAGCATAATCAGCAGCCCCCTCAGCAGCACGGCCTTCCCTAGCAGCTGGTCTCCCTCTTCGACTCATTCTTAATATCTATAAAAAGAAATGATTAATACACCTTGAGAAACAACTGCATAAAGGACTCAAATCCTTCTAAGCTACTATATTATATATAGTAATCATGCATCAAAATACAATTACGTCTCTCATACGTAGTTACGTCACCGAGCGTTCGGTAAAATCGATTAACCAAAGCTCTGATTCCAAATGTGACGACCGCCCATGACCCCTGCACTGAACATAGAGATAGTGCACTATAAAGTGTGCCAAGCAGCCATGGACAATTGCCAAGGTAAATTAGAAATAGCAGAATCTATCGTATTACTCACAGCGCATGGATAAAATACAATAGAGAATATATATAGTGAAGCATCTCAAAATAAAATCTCATCAATTAAGCTTCATAATAGTTGAATACAAACATCTGAATAGTCAATACATCAAGCCTCACTACATATCACTCAGAGAATTATACAAAGCAGCGGAACATCTAGTACATATAGTAAGAAAATAATATGCAAGCCTCCAGCTCGTCTGCGTCATCAGCATCGTCGGAAACTAAGAACAGCACCTGTCACCTGCTACCTAGTCTGCCCATCCCAAAGCGGATGAACAGCCCAAGGCAATAAGAGTTAAACATAAAGCCTTGAGTCAGACAACAGTCTTAGTGAGCAGTAAATTAACTAACAACATACCAAAAGAGCATAAAGGAAAAAGGAATAGGAATCCAACCCTCCCACTCCACCTGTTTCTACAGTGATAGCCCCTAGACACACTAAGCAGAAGTAAACATAGCAAAGCAGACATTTAAAATAAAGCAATTATCACTCGAGTCAAGGTCAACATTTTCCAAGTACAAACCCCCAAGGCCTAAACCAAGATCAGATAAGCACCCAGAAAACATTGCTCTTGAGACCGAATGACGATACAACCAAACATCCATGACTCTGGCTATCACTGTTATCTTTGCTTCGGTACCACCGTTAATTGAATGACCAGCACATTCTTTCAGCCGTCCGTCAAGGGTTAATGGCAACCCCGGTTCTAGACAGAACTCCGCACGTCATCGCAGCCCGTGCCTAGGACTATCGAATCTGCCCAGAGTACTCGACCACCAACTGTAGTCTTTAGGGACTATCGAATCTGCCCAGCATACTCTTGCTTTGAGCCTGCTAGAACCTTCAACAACGATGAAATCTCAGCCTTCTAGTCATCCTCCTCGACGACTATTCTCATACTAGCTCAAGTGCCTCTCGAGCCAACCATTATCCTCAAACTCGAACCCTTTCACCGAGTCATCAACATGCTTGGAATGATCCCGTCTGGAAACCAAGGCTATCTCACATCATGCCTCGCTTCATCTCATCATAGCAAAGCCTCATCTCAACATCATCATCAAATCTATCCATATGAGCTTTATCATCCGCCACATATGCCACGAGCAGCTTTTCCAATTCAAGAGCCTTTCCCTTAGCTTTTGAATCATCTTCGACTAACTTGTCCAAATCAAATCATCAATCAACTAATTTATAACAATCAATCAAGTCAATCATTAATCCAAGTAATCAAGCATTCAAACATGATCTAATAAACAATTATAACAATAATGGCAATTTTGTAAATAAAAAGTCCAAATCTAACAAGCATGAAACATGAACAATATCTCTACAACTTGATGAATGAACTTGCATAGATTAACATGTAGTAAAATGGATGTCAAATCATCATGAACAATGGATCTATACTTAAGTTTACGAAAATGCATGGAAATCACTATTTTAACACCAAATCAAGCCATCAATCCTATATACTCCTTTGGATCCGTGTGAGAGATAATCACCACTCACCAAATCACCTAAACACCTCAAAAGCAACACACTTCAGATCTGGACAGCGAAGGATCTAACTCGATTCTCCAAAATTCCGCTTCAAACGATGAAATATCTCTTCCAAGAATGTAGATCTTCAATCTAAGCTCTTGGATCTTCGATTTGGATGGAAGGAATCACAAGATTAAAGTGGAGAAGAGAAGTGAAGAAGTGCAGCACTCGAGCTCTCAAAATGGCAGGACTTCGTCGCTTCAAAATCCGGATCCCAAAAAGTGAAGAAAAACCCTGTATTTATAGGCTGTTTCCTTAAGTCGTCCGCCCCCCTTAAGTCGTCCACGACTTAACAAACCCCACGACCTACGACTCAACCAATCCTACGACCTAGCAGATCCTACGACTTAACCATCCCCTTCGACCTACGACTTAACAACCCTTCCGACCTAGCACGTGCGCGACTTAACACTTACGCGCGACCTAACGACTTATCAACAGTCGCGACCTAACACTCAATACCTTCGCGACTTAGCTGGGTTACGACTTAACACCTCACGACCTAACTACACCCAGCATACTATCATAGGTCGTATACGACCTAACTTAAACATGCCATAGCGACTCAACGACTTATCTTAACTCGTACACGACCTAAGAAAACCCTACGACTTAACTGCCTCCGACCTAAGACTTAACGGTACAACATCCTAAGCCATAACACACGACCTAACCTTAGCTCGCTCCTAAGTCGCTCACGACCTATCTCCTTAAGTTGTTAGCTCGCCCAGTTTCCTAGGTCGCTATCCCTATGCCGCTAACCCTTAAGTCGCCAACTACTATAAGTCGCTAATCCCTTAAGTCGCTTACTAACTTAAGTCTGCAAATCCTATAAGTCGCTCCAATCCTTAAGTCGTCTACCCTCCTAAGTCGCCAACTCCTTAAGTCGCTCCTCCGACCTAACTACTATACGACCTAAGCTCCGAATGACTAAAGCTCTGAACGTTCTAACAACACTAGACGACTTATCAACACTACGACCTAATGACAGCTGTTTTACAATCTTTCGATCCGTAAAAATACGGGTCGTTACACCTGAGCTCCCATGCATCCAAAGCAATCTATAAATATGCTCGGTCGGACCCGAGCATTATATTAAAATAACACCCGAGTCAGTTTGGTAAACCAGCGTGAGAAAACACACCCAACTGGATTTTTAAGTCATAAAAACTTTATCAATAGTATCACGTAAGACCACGCCAGACAAAAATACGGACGGGTTTTTACCTTACGATAACCAAAACCATTTCATACGAAATTCTCTTATATTATAATAGTGTCTAGATACAATTACTTATAAATCTTAGCCGAAATTGTTACATTATTAAATTCCAACATACTAGGTTCTATAATCAAAACCGTCAAGGCATGGATTGGTGATTGGATTCCATACCATGACAAGGTAAGGAACTACCTTACGAAGGTACATCTCTAGATAAATGCACCGGGGTCTGACAAGAACATCTTGTACCCCTACCATATAGAACTGGCCTACCACTTGACTAGTAGTACCGAATATGATCACCCCGATTAGGCCCCGAAGCATACAAGAATAGATAGTAACCGATCTTGATTTGGAGTTACCATACCCATTTTGTGAGCGACCCACTTGGCCCTGCTGCATGCCCGATTTTTGTCATTTCCCGGTTGATGAGGTTTGAGGCTACGTTTTACCTTTTTATAGCACTTCCCACTTGGAATGCTAATACTGCCCTCCAGACAACAATGCAATAGCAGCATTCATCCATACAAGTTCATTCTGGGACTGAATGAAACAATTTAGAACTTCATCTTCAATTCCATCATCTTTAAGATGTCTTCACTTCGAAATGCTTCAGTTGGATCGAAGTGGTTTTCGGATAACATACGCGATCTTGGTCTCTTCGAAACAGCTTTCGATAGTTTTCGGTAAACTCAACCCTGGTTCTTTAGGAAATAAATAGTCAGAGATAAGAGTGGAGATCACCTCCTAACCATTAGTGGATGGATTTCCTTATCATTGTCCTAGGAGAACGAAATGAGATTTATACGCATAGTACAACATTATCTAAGATAAATGTGCCATATAACTCACGTGTTTCTCCTAGATATTTCCAAAGTTATGTTGAGGTCCAAATTCGATAGTCGGTTATTTAACTCTCGAGTAACAAACATTCAATCAGGAATTTAATTCCATAAGAAACAAACATTTGTTAAGCACCAAGCAACACTAAACCTTTTATTAATAAATCTTTTATTAATTAAATTCACTTTGTAATACTTGAATCAAAAATTCTTTTTACAAAGATTGATATAAACCCAAAAGCCCTATTTCTCAATACTTGGAAAAATATCTATATGCTTATCTCAATGGTATAAGTATATTCACCAACAATTTGGAAGATTCCCATTTTTATTCAATTTAAAAACCATTTGTAAACTCCATTATATATCCACAAAACCATTTATAAAATTCTTTTTATAAATCTATAAACCCACTTCTAAAATTCTTTTATAAATATTTAAAACCATTTATAAAACGCTTTTACCCTTTTAAAGTAATCTTCCTTTACATTTTCCAAAACATGTTATAAGATTCCTTTTAATTAAACCCATCTGTTTATAAAACTCCATTTATAAATCTCGGAAACAATTATAAATAAATCTAATCATTTACCTTTAAACCCTACTATATACTAATAACATCATAAATAAATAAATATTAAATTTAAAACATCTTAAAATAATAATTAAAAAGTTTCAAAACATTCTTAAATAAACACTAATGATTTATCTTCAACATTATTATAAATAATAATAATTAATTTCCAAAACTTTACTGATAAATAATTTAAAACTAATTTCAACCCATATTAATAATTTAAATAATAAACTTTTCAAATATTAAAAATATTGATAAACCCCTTTAAAACAATATTAATATAAATAAACAGCTTTTAAAACATAATTATATTTCCTTGATAAAAATTCATACTTAACTTTCCACATAATCATTTCCATATTTTATAAACAAGATTCATAAATCTCTATCTATTTTATAATACTTCCTTTCATAAAATTCATTTATTTATAGAGCTTTATTTATAGCTCCATCCCTTTATAAATCTCGCTTATTTATAAAATCCCACTCAAAAACATAATTTCAACCCGTTTGAAATGTTGCTCCCATATTTATCAATTCCTTATTAATTGGTACGACAGAGTCAATAGTCACTCTATCTAGGTTTCTGAGTTGAGTATAGAGTGAATTGAGAGAAAGTCAGTACACACTAAGGTGCGACTGAGCGACCGATCTCTTTTATAAATAGTCACTGGTAATCAACAATATCCAGTACAAATAGTAGAGTACCGAGCACAGGTCCAGTACTATTAGTTGAGTTTAGTTGAGTTTCATTTAGTAGAGTTAACCGAGAAAGTTAGTACATGCAGTTAAATACCTTTTTATTTATAAAGTCATTCGACATCTTCCAATTTACCATCCCTTCAATTTCCAAAATAGAATCAACTATTTTTCAAAAATAACATTCCACATCCTATAATAAATCCACCCCTTTGTGATTTATTTCCCCATTCATCCAATGATAAAAGTTTCCCTAAATTTATAAACACCGTTTATAAATCCATACTTTTATTAACAAAATATGATTTTACAAATCTTCACTCCCTTTGTAAAATATCGCCTTTATAAATTATCATATTTATAAATTTCATCTTTATAATATTATAATATATGTATCTATATATATATATTACTTTTCATAAAATGGATAATAAATATATATATAAAAATATTTCTAGTTTCTTTTTAAAATAATATCCTTTATTATAAAGATGGACTTATTTAAGATTTTTAAATATCTTTATTTTAAAACTCGAAAATCTCTATTTAAAATATTTTATAAAACTGTTAATTTGTAATATCCAAAAATCGTACCTTTGATTTTAAAATAATTTACTTCTTCAAATAATTCGAGAATAATTATTTAAACATATATAATTTCCAAAATAACTTTGAAATCCCTTTTCAAAAAGCAATCACTATTTTAAGGTATTTTAAAATACCAAAATATAAGGCCCAGTGCTACTAAAGCACTAAATAATCAAAATTGTGCCCATGTCATCAATTATAACATCCAACACGTCATATATTAATTTATTCAAAAATAAATCAATAGTGTGAGGAATCCCATTGGATCCCTCCAACCTATCCCCCTGCATCACATATAGTATTTAATCATAAAAATATAAATCAACCTCTTCGAGGCAGGATTTGTATACAAAGGTCATCCGCTCTTACATGGGAACGTAATAGGGTCTCCGCTCTAATAGGCGGGAATATATCCAAACCGACAATATAAACTAGTAATTCATCCAAACAGTCAATAACAATCAACTGTAAAATATTTCCGCATCCAATAAATAAATTTTATTGACTATATAATATTCTAATTAACCAAAAAGGAGAGATTAACTCACATTGATTTTAGTTTCATCAAAACGTTTCTTTCCGGACTAAAATCAAACGGCCGTCCGATTTTAGCATAAATTCTGACTAGCTCCAATCTCGTTCAATCCAACTCCATAGCGTAGTACCCGCTGATACGAACGCAACTCGTTGCGCTCGATTTGGACCTCGAATGAGTTAAATATGAATTAATGAACGCTTGGATTAATCGAATTATAATTAACTTAAAATCTATAAACGTTTTAAACTAATTAAACTACCTCCCCTCTCTCTCTCCCACCCTCGTTCTCACTTCTGGAATGAAACGCGACTAACCTAGGTAACTCACGATTTTAGCCTCATCCCCCGCCACCAACGACCACCAGCGATCGCCGCGCCTCGTCCATAGCATGCCCCGACCTCCAGCCAACTTTCGCCACAAGCGTCGTTGCCTTAAACCCCACTGTTGCCACAAAATTGAACTCCAGACCGAACACGAACGGCGTTCATTTTCTGCCGCCTTGCCGTGCCAACGACGATCTCCACCGTTGAAACCCTTCATCTTGTCGTCACGGACAAAATGCTATTTAAAGTCGACGTCTGAAAATGCCTAAGGCGGCGCCGATGATCTCGACCATTGGATTGGAGACGGATTAAATTTAAAATAAACATGAATGAGCTTCTTTGGAAAATCCGGTTTTTAAAGAAAACAAAAGGTATGGTATGGACTAGGTATGGCTAAAGGGATGGATTGCAAGATATTGTGTGCATATATATATTATTTAATTTTAAAATATTCAATAATATACAACCCCAAATCTCGAACTCCAATCAAGGCATGCCGCCCGGTGTCCTATATGTTATACCCCTATTCTAAACACAATAGAACTAGTCTCGATGCCTAATATGTAACGACCTGGAAATTTTAACGGTTTAGATAACATAATTAACTGAAATTTTATGAAAATTTAAACAATTAAATTCGACGATGAAAATTTGATATTTGGTATGCGTCTATTAAAGCATTAGGAAGGGCAGATTTTCATCGAAAAATATAAAAGTTAATTCTGTTATGTAATTTTCAATTTCAATTTAAAATCAGTTAATTTGAGGAAAATAAAATGTTAGCGAAATCTGAATATTTTTTATAATAGAAATGTAAACTATTTTCTGAGTGGGACGCCATCATTCGTTTCATCAAATTTGGACTTCTTTAGCCCCGTTTATCTTATTTTTGGAGAATTTGCAGCAGTTTGGCAGCGAAATATCGACTTTTGATAGGATGGTCGTATCGCTGATATTTGTGTACCATTTTGTTCGTCTCATCGTGCTGATCTCCGTAGTATATTCAATTGTGCATTTCGGCGTCCGGTACGCGGCGAAATCTGCAAAACGATTAGCCATATCGGTTCCGCATTTGAGCCTTTTGGTTTCCTTTGTCCTTTCAGTTATCCACCGTTTAAAAGCAAATAGCCATTGGCTTTTGTAATTCCCAAAATTTAACATTTGGCTTTTGCTATTCCTATTGGTTCAATATTTGTTTGTTGGTACCTTTCCATTCCTGTTTCTTTCCCCTCATTTCATCTCTTCGTTTCTGCCATACTAGTGTATATATATATATATATATTATGTTTGCTTTTATATATTGTTTAAACCCACCTACTCGTGCCTAGAACCTATCTGCTCATCACTTTCTTATTTTTTTCGAAGCCTGTTATCTAACCGTTGCCCTCACCAATCTCCGCATGTGCTCAACTCCGCCTACGCCAGCCGAACCTCCTCCTTGCTCCTCCACGTCCAACATTAGCAACCAAGCCAGGCACATCAACCCAGCCATTTGCCTCTCCAACCTACCATGCTTGCACCTTTTCCCCTGACCGAGACTCCACCAATTCCTTTGCCGAGCACGCAACTCCTCCACGAGCTCACACAACCACTCGACAACCTTGCCTCGACAACCCAACCATCCTCGTCCGCCTCCTCACGCAACTAAGCCCCACTCCTCTCCAACAATCCGACCCAGTCCTCCGCCTACCCACCTCACAACTGACAGCCAACGTCCACCTTCAACAGTACCATTCCTCCACTACTTGAACCTGAATCCGATTCGCCAAAGCCACCTCAACCATCACGCCTCGCCTACACACAGCCTCTGTCTTGACCAAGCTGCAGCCACCCACAAACCGAACTAGCCTTGCACCACCACCTTCTTCATTTTGCCCTCGACTTCTCTCTTCGACATCCAGATCCACCACCATCTCACGTAACCGCCCTCCGAGCTCCTGACAACCCCTGTTGAACGCATCAGCCATCTCTACATATATTTCATGTATGTATATATTTCAATATATGTAGCAACATATATATTTCATATATGTATTTTATTCTGGAATTTTTTTATCTATCTTTGTTTTTGTTTTGTCCTATAAAATTCCAGCCTTCCTTCTTCTCCTTTTATAAAGAAAAAGAAAGAGTTTATTTTGAATATATATATATATTTATTAATTTTTACATATTCGGTTTTAAATATAATATGTAGATATATTGATTTTAATAGATATGTTTTAATAAATAATTATTTCTTTTAAAAATATATAATATAAAGATTTTATTTTAATATATGTATAAATTAAATATTGATTATAATATATATATATATATATAAATGTTTTACTGTTAAATATGTGTTTTAATTGAATATTGATTTTTAAGAAAATATAATATATATTTGTTTCCATTGAAGTCTAGATCTTGCTAGTTGCTGTCTGTATCGCAGCAGTTTATCTGTTGTCTCGCTATCCCGTTGTCGATCCGTGCTTATCTGTGTCTGTCTACATCTTGTTATCATTCTTTCCGTAGCCACGAAAGGTGAGCAATCACTCACGATTAACGTTCTTATATTTAGTAAATTTAATTTATATGAAATGACGATTGAAATATGCTGTTAAATTTGAATTGTTAAGTTATTTAATTGTTAAATATGATATGCCATTATCTGCAATTATTTACCTATGACACCATAACCTGTTATATATATTATATTTAAATTTGTTACTGATGATATATGCCTGTTGTTGATATGTTATATTATTATCATATTTGTTCTCACTCTGCAAGTCCCCTGTTAGTTTAGAATTCCCTATGGGTTGAAATGATACATACCCGAACGATATTATAGATTAGGGGAAAATCGTTATGGGTTGAAATGATAAACCCAAGCGATTTTCATTGATTTTGAAATTTTGGGATTTGCGGGTTGAAATGATATATATCCGTAAATATAAAATTTAAATTGCGGATTCAAATGATAAATATCCGTATCACTTGACCATAGGATATAAAATTATATACGGACACCGTTGGTCTATTTTTGAAAAATGATTTCCAAGGTTTTGAAAGGAAATATATGGGTTTTAATAAATATTGATTTTTTAAAATATAAAATATAATTTTATTTTATATATGTGTAGAATTTAGATTTTTAAAATTATATATTTGGAAATTTTAAATTTATAAGTTAGTTTTGAAAATATAAATTTTAAGATTTACTTATAATTTTATTATTTTTAAATATATAAAAATAAGATTTAATAAATTTTTTTTATTAATAAGGTTTAATTTAATAAAATTTAATTTAAATAGTATATAATATGTTTAAGTAATTATTTAAAACTATATTAATATTTTAAAAATACATTTTTGTAATAACTTTAATAAATTTAAGGTTGGAAAGATAAATTGAAATTGATTTACAATTTAATTTGTTTAAGAATTGTATTTAAATAGAAATTGATTTGAAAACTTATTAATTTGAGATTTTTAAAGATATGATTTTATAACTGGATAACTTGATTTTGATTAAAGGTGAATAAATGAATATTTTCAGATTTAAATAAGACTGAAATTGAATATTTAATTTTGATTTAAATTTGAATTTGAGATTTTATTTAAATGTTTATAAAAGTGAGTAAATGAATATTTTTAGAATTTAATATAATTGAAGTTAGATAATTAATTATTGATTTTATTTAAATTTGTAATTTGAGATTTCATTTAAATGTTATTAAAATGATTAAGTGAATATTTTCAAATTTAAATAAAATTAAAGTTGAATTTTGAATATATATGAGATTTATCAAGTTGAGTTATTGTAAACTATTTGAATATTTAAACTTTAAAATCTATTGAAATTGGAGGTGGTTTTAAATTTGGAATTCAAACCTGGATTTGAAATCGATATAAATTAAAATGTTTTAATGAGAATCTGAATTGAACCTTTAACCTTTTTAATTGAAATTGTTTAGCTGAAATTGATTTAAATTGAATTGTGGAATTAAAGTTGATTTGAATTAATTTGTGAAGTTGGAAGAAACAATTCTACTTTGAAACTATTTTTAATATATGAAATATTTTTAATATATAAACTATTTTTAATATATAAACTATTTAATCTATAAACTATTTTTAAATATAAACTATTTTAATTTATAACTATTTCAATATATAAAATATTTTCAATATTCAAACTGTTTAAGTTAGAAAGTGATATGATTTCGAAAGTGATATGTTTTCGGAAGTGATATGATTTTGAAATGTATATGATATTTTGATATGAACTATGAACTGTTTGAAATATAAACGACCGCGGTGTGAAATAAGCGTTTGGTTGTTAAAGAGACCGAGATCGGATATTGTCATACTCTTTGCCAATACCGAAAACCACTTTAACAACTGTGTACGTGGTGGAGATTCTAGAACGAAGTAGGATGGATTGACAACGTCTATATGAGGTATGGACGCAGCCCTGACTCCTACGAGTCAGCTTGATGTGGCTAAAACAGGAGCCATGCCGGGCCAAGTGAGGTCGCACCTCCGATCGAGCACATTTCTTCGATACCATTCTATTACTTTGCGATTTGATTGGGTGCACCTTTGATTTTGGGAGTGTGTCTCGAGGTGGGCAGTTGTAGCTGCTATGCGTTACCACCAGTTGGGATCCGCAAAACGGTAAAATCCTAACTTGGGCATTGCCTCGCGTGCCTTGTCACATGCCTTATCGCGCCCTCTACGAGTTTGGTTTGTACCATAGCTATGGAGTGCCCTCTGATAGCCCTCCAGTTTACGAAGGAATTTTGGTACTGTATAGACTATGGGAATATATAAAATGTGTTAAGGGGGATATGGGTAACGCCTTAATGCTATTTTAATAGTTTACTTTACTATAGACATTATATATGTAGCATATTGTACTATGATGTAGATAGTTTAACGGATCCTTAGAGGATGGGTATCCCAAACATCCTTAAAGTTATTTTGTATTTCAGTTGACATGTCACTTGAGTTAAATTTACTGGTATAAGAATGTTAATCCTGACTCGAGTGTTTTGTGTTTTGCTTTATGCTCGGGTCAGACCGAGTGTCACAACATTTGAGACTCACCTTGGAGCTTGGAGTTTTGCTTGAAGATCTATCTATATCTATTCAGCTTCTCATTTGTTTCCAGTTGATTTGTGCAGACTTGTCGTTTTCTTTTGTATTGACACTTCTATGTTTTGGAGATCCTTTGTATTTTGTTCCAGACTCTGTTGTTTATTGTAGTAGCTTCATGAACTACTATTTATCTATTCCGTTGCTTATTTTTGTAATAATCCGTGCCTGTGATTGATTTATTTACCGTATATGCTCAGTTTTTCCAAATATAAATTAACAATCTGTTGTTTTGAGCAATTCGAGTCTGACATGAGTGGATGATTGTCGATTTGAATGGTTCGAAATACCAGGTCGTTACATGTGGTATCAGAGCGAGGTTTAGGCAAAACTTAGCATATGGAGTAAAAACTCATTAGAGATAGGGTAGTAATACACTAGAATGAGTAAAATTAATTACAGGATCATCTTCGTTCGAGCTTGAAATTCTTCGTTAGGATCCTCTTGGATTAGGGTTTCCTTGGAATTTTTGGAACTTTCCCTTTGTTCCGAAATTCATTCTTGTCCTTTCATGTTCGTGTTCTTCTTGATACCGGAGCATCCCATAGATCTATTTCGGTTGATCTCTGTAATAAATTTGAGTTCATCCTACCACCTCAATTGGCAACTTCATCCTCGTGAGTGACTAATCTCATCGGCGGTCCCGCCAACCTTAGTATGATTTGTAAAGGGGTGAAACTCCTTTACAACAGGTGTCAATTCATCGGAAATTTCTATGTCCTTGGCTTTGATGCTGTTATCTTTTGGAAAGCCTGAACCGTTTCTCTAGCAGATGACTAGGGTAATTCTCTTGTGATCAAATGTCAATTGCCTCAGGATTTTACAGGCAGTTTTATCTCTTCGCTTGATTTTCAACCTAGTGATCTCGACTCCACACCGATAGTCAGGGATTACCTTGATGCCTTCGGTGAAATCATTTCTCTCCCTCTCAAGCAAGAAATTTGATTTCCACTTCTATCTTATTTCTGGAGCTCGACCTGTTGTCTTTCCTACAGGGCGAATGGTTTCTATGAATGGTTAGTCATGCCCTTTGGATTAACCAATGCTCCTACCTTCTTCGTCGATCTCATGAATCGTGTTTTCCATGATGTTCTCAACCAGTTTGTCCTGGTTTTCATTAATGATATTCTCGTCTTTTGTAAGTCTCGGTTGACCCAGTTAAGGTCACCCGCGATTAATATAGTCTATCCATCTTCCCTCGTTTGTAATTTAACTATTCTATCTTCCTTTTGAACCTATCTTCTTAGTCAGAATTTCTCTGATATAGGTCCCTCTATATTTGAATCTCTATCCTTGTTTTGAAATCCATTCTTGAATCATTCAGTGAGGGAGCGTATTTGTAATTAATAGAAAATGTTTTATATTGTGTTGTTTGAGTTGTTAAGTTTGATTTGGGGTTTCGATCGATTCGTCTGGCCAACACTATCGATAGGAATTCCAAAACACTTGAACATAGCAAACTGACACAATATTGTTTTCAAAATTGGTAAATGAAATAATTATTTTATATATAAGAGTATAATTTTCTGAAATTTGATGGTTAAATGAATTGGTTGTTAGAAATGATAATACTAGATCAGGAAATTATTATCAAGGACAAAATTTCTCAGCATTTTAGCCTCAAGGACAGACCTTCAGTATTTTATCCTGAAGGACAACTTTCTTTAGGTATCAGTTTTTACAGTTTTTAGGTATCAGTTTGTAGTTATCGGTAGTAGTTTTTAGGTATCAGTTTTTAGTTCGGTAGCAGTTTTGAAAGAATGTTTGTCCTTATGAATAATTTTGAAAGAATGTTTGTCCTTATGAATAATTTTTAGGAAAATGTTTGTCCTTGTGGTTAAAATATTGAGGTCGTGTCCTTGAGGCTAAAAATATACAAATTTTTTTCCTTTAAATTAATTCCCCCATACTAGATTATCATTTATTGTTTTGAAAACCATTAACTATTGTTGTATATAAAAAGATGAAATTGTTTAAACATAGATTATAAATTTGATTTGCAAATGAATTGAATTTAAATTTAGGACTTAAGAATTTAATTTTCGGTACTTTTCAAAATTTGGTTTCCAAATTTTTGAATATATATATATATATAATTTGAAAGTATTTTCGAATGGAAATTGTTTTTAAAGAATTTTAAAAGAAGTAAGTCAATACTCTCCTCTTTGTCCCTCGAAAATAATTTCATTGATGACTGCAGCATCATCGTCATTTATTTTCGAGTCTCAGAGTGGAGAGACCACTTGGTAGCTTTGCTACACTTTTGTTTTGAAAAATAGATTTGATTTGAATTTCTTGAATATGATTTGATGTACAGAACATTTATATATATATATTTATTTCAAAATGGTTTGAACTGAAACCTGAAATTTAACTCTTAAGTTCTAGGTTAAGTGATGGTTTCAATTATTGAAATAAAGCAAAAATTTTGAATAATCGGAGGATCTAAAAAATGAGATAGAATTTAAACAACTTGAAACAGTGGAACTAGGAAAAATTTAATTTGTATAATACTCAATTGCATTCTAATATATATAACTTACCTAAAATATTCAAAAAGTTAAATGTTAATATGAGTAAATAATTGAAGGTTATAAACTTAATCTATGTTATAAGATGTGTTAATTGAAATAAATTGAAAAATATAAAGAGAATGCATTTAAATAAATAAATATAAACTTAAAAATAATTGAAATTGAATTTTAAGTGGAATTAACTTAAGTGAAGTCAAATAGATTTAATAAATGAGTTAATAAAAAATAAATTTGTTTTGAAAGAAAATTTTGTAGCAAATGTTAATAAATTAAAATCAAACCAACCGAATGAAAATACATTGAATTGAAAACAACCACTTGTGAATACAATTGAATATTTATTGATTATAAATCAATTTAAAAAGAAAGGAAAAAATTAATGAAATCTATATGGTTTTAAATTTTATTATTGTATCTGGTAATATGTATCTCTAATCTATATTTCCTCTCGGTTGCTTCTATTCTCCTACCTCATTCCTTTTCGGGGACGAAAATTTTTGAGTGGGGGAGAGTGTAACGACCCGAAAATTTTAATGGTTTAGATAACGTAATTAACTGAAATTTTGTGAAAATTTAAAAAATTAAATTTGACGGTGGAAATTAGATATTTGGTATGCGTCTACTGAAGCATAACGAAGGGAAGATTTTCATCGAGAAATATGAAAGTTAATTCTATTGTATAATTTTCAGTTTCAATTTAAAATCAATTAATTTGATGAAAATAAAATGTTTTCGAAATCTGAATATTTTTATATAATAAAAATGTAAACTATTTTCCGAGTAGGACGTCATCATTCGTTTCGTAAAATTTGGACTTCTTTAGCCTCGTTTATCTTATTTTCGGCGAATTTGAAGCAGTTTGGCAGCGAAATATCGACTTTTGATAGGATGGTCATATCGCTGATCTGTGTACCATTCTGTTTGTCTCGTGGTGGTGATCTCCGCAGTATATTCAATTGTGCATTTCGGCATCCAGTACGCGGTGAAATCTACAAAACGATTAGCCATATCGGTTCCACATTTGAGCCTTTTGGTTTCCTTTGTCCTTTCAGTTATCCATTGTGTAAAAGCAAATAGCCATTGGCTTTTGTAATTCCCAAAATTTAATGTTTGGCTTTTGCTATTCCTATTGGTTCAATATTTGTTTGCTGATGCCTTTCCATTCCTGTTTCTCTCCCCTCATTTCATCTCTTCGTTTCTGCCATACTATATATATATATTTTATGTTTGCTTTTATATATTGTTTGAATCCACTTGCTCGTGACTAGATCCTATCTGCTCATCGCTTTCTTATTTTGTTTTTTCGAAGCCTGTGATCTAACCACCGCCCTCACCAGTCTCCGCCTGTGCTCAACTCTGCCTACGCCAACCGAGCCTCCTCCTTGTTCCTCCACGTCCAACATCAGCAGCCGAGCCAGGCACATCAACCCAGCCATTTGCCTCTCCAACCTACCACGCTTGCACCTTTTCCCCTGACCGAGACTACACCAATTCCTTTGCTGAGCATGCAACTCCTCCACGAGCTTACACAACCACTCAACAGCCTTGCCTCGACGACCCAACCATCCTCGTCCCCCTCCTCATGCAACCCAGCCCCACTCCTCTCCAACAACCCGTCCCAGTCCTCCGCCTACCCACCTCACAACTGACAGCCAACGTACACCTTCACCAGCAGCTTTCCTGCACTCCTTGAACCTGAATTCGATTCGCCAAAGCCACCTCCGACACTGCGCCTCGCCTACACACAACCTCTGTCTTGACCAAGCTGCAGCCACCCACAGACCAAACCGGCCTTGCACCGCCACCTTCTTCATTTTGCCCTTAACCTCTCTCTTTGACATCCAGATCCACCACCATCTCACGCAACCGCCCTCCGAGCTCGTGATAGCCCCTGTTGAACGCATCAGCCATCTCTACATATATTTCATGTATGTATAGATTTCAATATATGTAGCAGCATATATATTTCATATATGTATTTTATTCTAGAAATTTTTTATCTATCTTTGTTTTTGTTTTGTCTTATAAAATTCTAGCCTTCCTTCATCTCCTTTTATAAAGAAAAAAAGAGTTTATTTTGAATATATATATATATATATTGATTTTTACATATTGGGTTTTAAATATAATATGTAGATATATTGATTTTAATAGATATGTTTTAATAAATAATAATTTCTTTTAAAATATATAATATAAAGATTTTAATTTAATATATGTATAAATTAAATATTGATTTTAATATATATATATAAAGATTTTATTGTTAAATATGTGTTTTAATTGAATATTGATTTTTAAGAAAATATAATATATATTTGTTTCCATTGAATTCTAGATATTGCTTGTTGCTGTCCGTATCGAAGTAGTTTATCTCTTTTCTTGCTGTCCGGTTGTCGATCCATGCTTATCCGTGTTTGTCTACATCTAGTTATCATTCTTTCCATAGCCACGAAAGGAGAGCAATCACTCACGATTAACGTTCTTATATTTAGCAAATTTAATTTACATGAAATGATGATTGAAATATGCTGTTAAATATGAATTGTTAAGTTATTTAATTGTTAAATATGATATCCCATTATCTGAAATTGTTTACTTGTGACATATGACACCATAACCTGTTATATATATTATATTTAAATTTGTTACCGATTATTTATGCCTGTTGTTGATATGTTATATTATTATCATATTTGTTCTCACTCTGCAAGTCCCCTGTTAGTTTAGAATTCCCTATGGGTTGAAATGATACATACCCGAACGATATTATAGATTAGGGGAAAATCATTATGGGTTGAAATGATAAACCCAAACGATTTTCATTGATTTTGAAATTTTGGGATTTGCGGGTTGAAATGATATATACCCGTAAATATAAAATTTAAATTGCAGATTAAAATGATAAAAATCCATATCACTTGACCATAGGATAGAAAATTATATACGGACACCGTGGTCTATTTTTGAAAAATGATTTCTAATGTTTTGAAAGGAAATATATGGGTTTTAATAAATATTGATTTTTTAAAATATAAAATATAAATTTATTTTATATATGTGTAGAATTTAGATTTTTAAAATTATATATTTGGAAATTTTAAATTTATAAGTCAGTTTTGAAAATATAAATTTTAAGATTTTACTTATAATTTTATTATTTTTAAATATATAAAAAAAGATTTAATAAAAAAATTTAATATTAAGCTTTAATTTAATAAAATTTAATTTATTTAGTATATAATATGTTTAAGTAATTATTTAAAACTATATTAATATTTTTAAAATAGATTTTTGTAATAACTTTCATAAATTTAAGGTTGGAAAGATAAATTGAAATTGATTTGTAATTTAATTTGTTTAATAATTGTATTTAAATAAAAATTGATTTGAAAACTTATTAATTTGAGATTTTTAAAGATATAACTTGATAACTTGATTTTGATTAAAGGTGAATAAATGAATATTTTCATATTTAAATAAGATTGAAATTGAATATTTAATTTTGATTTAAATTTGAATTTGAGATTTTATTTAAATGTTTATAAAAGTGATTAAATGAATATTTTCAGAATTTAATGTAATTGAAGTTAGATAATTAATTATTGATTTTATTTAAATTTGTAATTTGAGATTTCATTTAAATGTTATTAAAATGATTAGGTGAATATTTTCAAATTTAAATAAAATTAAAGTTGAATTTTGAATATAAATGAGATTTATCAAATTGAGTTATTGTAAATTGATTGAATATTTAAACTTTAAAAGCTATTGAAATTGTTGGTGGTTTTAAATTTGGAATTCAAACCTGGATTTGGAATCGATATAAATTAAAATGGTTTAATTATAATTTGAATCGAACCTTTAACCTTTTCAACTGAAATTTATAAGTTGAAATTGATTTAAATTGAATTATGGAATAAAGTTGATTTGAATTAATTTGTGAAGTTGGAAGAAACAATTCTACTATGAAACTATTTTTAATATATAGACTATTTTTAATATATAAACTATTTAATCTACAAACTATTTTTAAATAAAACTGTTTTAATTTTTAACTATTTCAATATATAAACTATTTTCAATATTCAAACTGTTTAGTTAAAAGTGATATGATTTCGAGAGTGATATGATTTCGAAAGTGATATGATTTTGAAATGTATATGATATTTTGACATGAACTATGAACTGTTTGAAATATAAATGACCGCGGTGTGAAATAATCGTTTGGTTGTTAAAGAGACCGGGATCATATATTGTCACAATCTCTGCCAATACCGAAAACCACTTTAGAAACTGTGTACGTGGTGGAGATTCCAGAATGAAATAGGATGGATTGGCGACGTCTATACGAGGTATGAGAGCAGCCTCGACTCCCGCGAGTCAGCTTGATGTGGCTAAAACAGGAGCCATGTCGGGCCAAGTGAGGTAGCACCTCCGATCGGGCACATTGCTTCGATATCATTCTATTACTTTGTGATTTGATTGGGTGCATTTAGGAGTGTGTCTCGAGGTGGGCGGTAGTAGCTGCTATGCGTTACCACCAGTCGGGATCCGCAAAACGATAGAATCCTACCTTGAACATTACATCGCGTGCCTTGTCACATGCCTTATCGCGCCCTCTATGTGTTTGGTTTGTACCATACCTATGGAGTGCCCTTTGATAGCCCTCCAGTTTACGAACGAATTTCGGTACTGTATAGACTATGGGAATATATAAAATGTGTTAAGGGGGATAAGTGTAACGCCTTAATGCTATTTTAATAGTTTACTTTACTATAGACATTATATATGTAGCATATTGTACTATGATGTAGATAATTTAACGGATCCTTAGAGGATGGGTATCCCAAATATCCTTTAAGTTATTTTGTATTTCAGTTGACATGTCACTTGAGTTAAATTTACTGGTATAAGAATGTTAATCCCGACTCGAGTATTTTGTGTTTTGCTTTATGCTCGGGTCAGACCGAGTGTCACAGCATTTGAGACTTGCCTTTGGAGCTTGGAGTTTTGCTTGAAGATCTATCTATATCTATTCAGCTTCTCAGTTGTTTCTAGTTGATTTGTGTAGACTTGTCATTTTCTTTTGTATTGACACTTCTATGTATTGGAGATCTGTTGTATTTTGTTTCAGACTCTGTTGTTTATTGTAGTAGCTTCATGAACTACTATTTATCTATTCCGCTGCTTATTGTTGTAATACTTCGTGTCTGTGATTCTGTGATTGATTTATTTACCGTATATGCTAAGTTTTGCCAAATATAAATTAACAATATGTTGTTTTGAGCAATTCAAGTCTGACATGAGTGGATGATTGTCGATTTGAATGGTTTGAAATTTTAGGTCGTTACATAATTCGACCATATACAGAAGATAGCTTTTGAAACCCAATTATTTATATAAATTTCTGAAATTATTTTCTTGACGTTTCGATCTCGCACACCCAAACGATACATCTAATCACCATGAAATTCATCGGCATACTGTAATTCATTAGGTCCAATAAAACTAGTTTTGTCGAAATCCGAGACAGTGCCGTAGAAGGCTATTTTCACATGTAAACTAAAACGAGTAACTTCCAAAATTAATTAAATCACTTTTAAATCCAAATTTAAAAGTTTACTATCTTTATTTCTATAAAAATAGAATTTAAATCAACTTTCGAAATCATTTTTATCCAATCAAATCCAAGCTTCAATTATTTTAAATATTTCCAACATTAGATTCAATAATTTAATTATCAAATAAGCCGTTATATTTGAAATTCAAGTTATTTAATTTATAATATTAACTTTTCAATATTTAAAATCAATTAAAAATTCCAAATTCAAATGACTAAAATTCCAGGTCATTATAGTTATTGATTGGTTTAAATGCTCTCAAGTAACGCTTTATCGAATATGATACAACTCATTGAATGTTTGAGTGGAATTTACTAAACCATCAGCGAATACTTGAGTTTCACCAGGTAGTATGGGATGCCTTGGTTAAATTCTTGTGATAGCCTTTGGGAGAGTATTTAACACTTTAGGGTTGTATTCTCTTTTGGTGTTCGACATGGGGCTGATAGATCCTTAAGAAAATATAGTTTAGGTTTTCCAGTGGTATCAATAATTAGTGAGATTTACTAGCTTATAGTAAATACTTGAATTTCATCAAATGGTATGGGATGTTTTGGTTAAGTTCTTGTGATTACCAAAAGTGATAGTATTTGGCACTTTAGAGTTTACTTTCTTTCGGTGTTCGGCGAGCTCGATAGATCTTTAAGAAGTATACTTATGGATTTTTCCCCGATCATTGGGACGCTCGAGACTTGTTTTCCATGATCCTTGTAATTGACTGAGATTCTATGTTCTTCGATCCTTGTGATCGGTCTAGATTCGGTGTTCCTAGATCCTTGTTATCGGTCGAGATTCTATGTTCCACAATCGGTTGAGATTTTGTTTTCCTGGATGTTGAGATGTTAATATTTTCTAGAATTCGGGGTTTTATGACTATTCTATGTTTTCTATATTTGGTGATTATTCTATTTTTTCATGATTGTGTCTTAATATGGATTTTGAGGATTTGTGATTTAAGTATTCATATGACTTGAAATGGATTCTGTGTTAGACTATCCCAAAGACTTGTTTATATGTATGACATCTGTATTGATTTATATGTCATATATCTTTATTTTATATCTTGTTCGCACCCTTTGGATATTTAGAGATAATCCCTCGTTTATTTTATATACTTGGGTTAGGCCGAGGCTTTTCAGGTTATAGGACAGGTTGACCTTTGGATGGTTGTGCTAGTAAGGAGGTAAACATTTTTGACTTTTAGTTTATCTCACTTAGGATTATATGAGATGAATATTTGAGTTAGAGATTTGTACCAAATGTATGTTATGTGAGTCTAATCTTAAATTTGTAGACTCACAGTTTGTATATGTATTTGAAGTTAATATTCCGCTATGATATGTGATTACTATTTTATATGATATGCTGCTCTGATTCTGAAAAACCAATGTGTTTATTACTTTGAACTAAGACTGTACACATCGTATTGTATTCCAGAGATTTAATAAAATAGTAAGTATGATGTGTCATTGTTAGTTTAAAGTTATATTCATATTTGGTCGCCCTTAACAAGCCGTATTCTCTATATTATTAGTCGACATTATTTACAATGTTCTTTAATAATATAGGTATAACGGTAGGGTCGTTATAGTTTGGTATCAGAGCTGAGTCGAAACATTATAGAATATAATATCACAGATTTGAGACCTAGATGACTTAGATTCCTTTCCCTCGGGGTGTGTGGTAGATAGTTTTATTAATTATCTATATAAGGATAGGAATATAAAATGATTATCATGATAGTCATTTGGGATGTATTTTGATTTAAAATTTTAGTTTGATAAATTAGAATTTGTGATGTTAATTTTTTTGAAAAGTAATGTGTTAAAATCTTTTAGAGTTTGGAAATTTGACATAAATTGGAATGAACTAATTCAAAGCAAACAATTTTATTTTAATATAGAATTGAAATAAATAAGTTTAAAAATCTAAATAATGCATAAGTGAGCAGAGTTGCGCAACGGAATTTGAGAGATAAAATTGTTCTGATATGGACGACTATTTGGTTTTGGTTGATTAATAGTTAGGAATTGATTGCTTGATTATATTTATTTAAATTGGATGCATGGATGCTTGTAATAATAAAATAAATATAACTAAGTAAAACTTGTGATTAATTATTGTGTTGACTTGCTCAGAAATTGTTTAAGGATTCTAATCGATATGTGGGATGCCATGTTATCGATAGGAGTTCCTAAATATCAAGCAAAGCATTTTGACATGAAAATCTAAATTATTTTTTTGGAAAATATTTATGTCTAAAATTAATTGAAATAATATTTTAGCCATAAAATAATTGTGTGAAGAGGAGGAACTTGGTAAGACATTTTTGATAACGTATGTGATCAACTTTGTAAAATAACAAACTGAATCACAATAATTAGTGGTTTAATATTATTTATATAATAAGATTAAAAAATAATAATTCATAATTTAATGTATTGATTGGAAAATTTTAAGATCTTCTTAAAAATAAAAGGATAATATTTTGTTTATCAATAGGTGTTTAATAAGCATAAAATAAAACATTTAGGATTGGTTGAGGTATAAAAAAATAGAATATTTGGGAAAATTTAATAGAAATAAGGAATACTTTGAAAGTATTCTGAGATTGTTAATTTTGTATGTAATTGGAAGTGAAAATATAAATTTTGCATCGAAATTTTTTATGGTGTAATCCTTTTCATTAAGGAAATTGCAGGGACGTAGTTTTCTTAAGGAGAGGAGCCTGTAACAACTCTGTTGTTAACAACCTAATTACTTAAATTTAATTATGATTAATAAATTATGAATTGTGATTTTTAAAATTTAATTGTGTAATTAAATCTAGTTTTGGAAATAATTGATTTGATTTATTTGAGAAATGAGTTTTATTTCTTTTTTTGGCAAGGCCAGCCGGTTTTATAGTGGACCGTCCACTTTTATTACGAACGTAATAAAACATGAAGTACATGAGTAAGGCAGAGGCACCTTAACTACGTAGAAAAATAAATGAAGAAAATAGAGCACTGGAGTATGACAGACATGTCACAGCTACAATAAAAAACTAACTAGACTAGGGCTCCTCCGAAGAGGAAGGATCACCAACGTCAACATCCACCTGGGAAGAAACCAAGGGGACTTTTCCAATAAGACCAAAAAAGGGGCGGAACAGGATAGCAAGAGAAGGATCATAAATCTCAGCATCAGAAGAGTAAATAAATGATCGATCCCAGGAAGTATCAGCAAGCATGACATAATTTAACTCAGCATACAAACCATCCAAGTCAAGAACCAAGGAATCACCAGATGGTCTATAATAAAGGCATCTAAGGTCCAATAGATCATCGGAAACAAATCTAAAATAGGAATTATCCACTGGGTTAAAGCGCATATCAGAATGGAGATCAACCCAACATCTCTCAGACTCATCCCAAACTGGCAAACGAGGCGGAGCAAGATCCCGAACAGCGGAGGGAAGCGAAGGAACATCACCAAGGACAGAGGATACAGAAGGGGAAGCATGCCGAGCAACTGGAGACGGCGGACCTGAGACAGATAAAGGAACTGCAGGAGGAGGAGCAATCTGGGAGGAAGAAACCTTGGGAACCCATTTCCTAAGCGAAGGCCGAGGAAGAGGGATCTTAGGAGCAGCAGCGGAAACAACAGAATGCGTGCAGGCAGAAACAAGGTGGCCAAAGGAGTGACATGAGGAACATATAACCGGGACCCAACCGTAACGAACACGGACATCAACCACATGGCCAACAACAAGCTGAACATGAATAGTGGAAGGGAGAGGCTTAAAAGGGGTAATCTCAATCAGAGCCTTAGCGTACACCAGTTTTTCACGCGCCACTGTATTAGAATCAAAACATTTCAATTTACCAACGTTACAAGCAAGCCAATTCAAACCAAGCAGCGGTTGAAGAGAAGAAGGAATTTGAGAAAAATAAACCCAAACAGGGATAGATAGTACTTGTTCACGCGCACTTGCCACCGTTGGAGACCAGGGAGTAATAATAAATGGTTTCCCATCAAAAAAAGAAGGCTCAGCCTCGAGAACACGACTGCGATCCGCAGAGGAGGAGAACAACATGAAGTACATGGAGTCAACCAGCTTAACACGAAGATCACCGCGAAGCCTCCAAGCTCTACGACAGACAGAAGACGCATCAAGAAGGCGATGGTTTGGGTCCAAAAAGAAACCAACCAAATATTCAGACCAAAAGTCCATACCAGCTTGCATAACATTTGGAGGAGGGAACATCACTCCATCAACCTCAACGATATCAAAATCAACTGGTTCATAAACACCTGCATTACGGGGCAGAAATGTAAAAAGAGAAGACCAAGATTTGGGACCAGCTGGGGATGGAACAGCAGGACGATGGATATGAATTGGAGGACCGCGAAACTCCTCCACGGATGGATTACCTACTGAAGCTGCATACATTAAATCGCCAGAACTTAAGACATTGAATTTGGGTACACCATTCTCCTCAGCATTTGGTCGAACACCAGATGTGCACCGAGCCAAACACAAAATATCAACAGGGGCAGTAAGCAACTCACAAGCAGACACACCAACATCCACACCATTTGCACCAGAGACAACAACATCAGACACATGCACATGAACGGGACCAATACTAGAACGACAAACATCACTACCCATTGAAGTCAACAACTCAGGACACTCAACAGCAGCAGGAAGTTCAACATTCTTAACCGTAGGCAGCGGAGGAAACTCGGAGTCGGATAGTAAGGGAGGCATTGAACTCGAGGACAGAACCTTAAAAACCCTACCAGATCTAGTTGAAGAAGGCGAAGGGACAGGAGCAATGGGAAGGAGGGGAAGACGAGGAGAGTTAGGCATGAGCAGAGGGAGAGGGAGGGAGAGACGAAGCAGAACGGAAACTAACGATACCTGGACGAGGGAGACAGAAACGAATGGGCGGACGCCATTTCAAACGAACGGGTGGACGAGGGAGATCAATGAGTTTTATTTCTTAAAGAGGATTTTAATATAAATTTGAAATGTAAATTTGGGAAATTTGATTAGGAATTTTATTTGAATTTTGTGAGTTTGGAAAATTGAGAAAAATTCTATAGTTTTGTAAAATAGAAATATTACTGTTTTAAACTTTATTTAACAAGAAGTTTGAAAATATGATTTTGGTGTTATTTTAATCTCTAGTTTAGTTTTATTTTTGAAGATTTTGAGAAAAGGAGAATCATATCATGTGTGTGTTGTTTGGCTTGAATAAAATGAACAAAAGATAAAATATGAAGAAGAATACATATTTATTTTGGCTTTGGGCTTGGGTATGAGATCTAGCCCACTTAAGTGTAAAATAGAGATAATTATGTCATTTCGTAAGCCAAAACATTGGTATACATTCATTTCTATTCAGCTAAACAAAACACTTTCTAATTTTCTTCTTCTCAAACCAAAGAAAACCCTAAACTTAGTTCTAAAATTTTCAAAATAAATTCAGGATAATTCTTAGAAAATCTAAGATATACAAAGTAAGTATTCTAAACCTTATCTCTACCTTCTAGACCCTTAAAACTTTGATTTTGATCTCGTTTTGATCATATTGCTTGTTTGTTTGGTTTGGTTTTTGGGGTTATAGGCAACTTTGGTTAAGATAAAGGTTAGCAAAGCTTAGGTGAAGGTTTAACAAGTCATAAGAGGGTGAAAAGGTGAGTAATCCACACCTACTATCTCTAATAGGTTTGCATATGTTTCAGTTGTTAATTTAATCTTTGAATGCATTGATTGCTTGAGTTTGATTGTTGAATAATTTAGAAAATTGTTAAATTGCACTAATTAAAAGTTTCATCTTGAGAAAATTGGATTTTGGGTTGATTTCATTGCACAACCACTCACCATGGAAGATATAGCTAGTATATGTAGTGTTAATGTTGATATTAAGACCTGGAATGATCTCTAATACCTTCAGCAAGTGGCCGGAATTGATCATCTATGATCGTCGGTCCTGGAATGGCATTGATGCCTAGGGAAATTGCTACCCAGTTTACAGGACCGGTCGTGATTAATTAATCGACCGGTGCTATAAAAACTGGGTAGTGAGCCCAGTTTTGTTTAGGTGTTTTTAGTTGTTTTCTACTTGGCTTTGTTTTTAGGATTTTCGAGTGATTTAACTTCTGGTTTTCTGAGTTTGGATTCTATAATTGATGGATCAATTTGGACTGAGTTTAGGAATATAATTATTTAATGCATAATATAGATTTTTAACAAGCAATTTTATAAAAGAAAGTGTTCTACAATGTATATATTTTAAACTTGGTTTCAATCAATATTTTTTTTAAATGATTTTAAATAAGTAAATATATTTATTAAGTGTTGTTGTAGAAATAGATACGGATTTCTTAGATATAGTTTTGGAATTTTAAGCTAAAGTTGTGTATAAACAAATGTTTTAATACCCATATGGGTTTGGGTTATGAGCAATTATCATTTTCAAAATAAATGATAACTTATATAAGTGGTTTTGGAATATGGTTTGGGAACTATAGATCTTTTAATAAGAATTTGGAACAACTATATATATATATATATATTTATCTTTAGATATTGAAAGTGAAAATTTAGATTATTTATCTAAAGATATATATATATATATAGTTGAGAAATAAATGAGTTTATGGATTTTTAATGGCACGTTTAGCACTAAATATTTACACAGATAAAGCAATTATTTGAAATCATTTCATATATGATAAAATTATATTTATTTTCTTTCAAACTATAAACTTGATTGGATTTTATGCCATTTGTGCATGTTGTGTGACTTTTGGATTTAGGGATAAAAATGTTTTGAGAACCTTAGTTTTATAATATGGGGAACACTAATAATCGACTTAGTGTTATTGAACGGTTTAAAAGTTCTCAAATAATGCATCGTCGAATATGGTACAAATCATTAAATGAAATGTTTGAGTGTTACTAAACCATTAGCGAATATTTGAGTTTCACCAGGTAGTATGGGTTGCCTTGGTTAAATTCTTGTGATTGCCTTTGGGAAAGTATTTAACACTTTAGGTTGTATTCTCTTTTAGTGTTCGACATGGGATTAATAGATCCTTAGGAGAATATAGTTTAAGTTTTCCAGTGGTAAACGTAATGAGCGAGATTTACTAGCTTATAGTAAATACTTGAATTTCACCAAACAATATGTGACATTTTGGTTAAGTTCTTGTGATTACTAAAAGTGATAGTATTTGGCACTTTAGAGTTTACTCTCTTTTGGTGTTCGACGAGGCCGATAGATCCTTAAGAAGCATAGTTATGAATTTTTCCACGATCCTTGGGATCGGTCGGTTTTCCATGATACTTGTGATTGGTCGAGATTTTATGTTCCCCGATCCTTATGATCGGTCGAGATTCTATGTTCCATGATTGGTCGAGATTTTGTTTTCCTGGATGTTGAGATGTTATTATTTTCTAGAATTCGAGTTTTTATGACTATTTTGTGTTTTCTATGTTTGGTGATTATTCTGTATTTTCATGATTTCTATGTCTTGATATGGATTTTGAGGATTTGCGATTATTTTGCGTGTTGTGATTTAAGTATTCATATGACTTGAAATGGATTCTGTGTTAGACTATCCCTGAGACTAGTTTATATGTATGACATCTGTATTTATTTATATGTCATATATCTTTATGTTATATCTTGTTATCACCTTTTGGATATTTAGAGATAGTCTTACCCGTTATTCGACGACATACTATATTTCATTATTACGGATCCAATGAAACTGGTTTCGTTGAAATCTGAGACAGTGCCCCGAAAGTTTATTTTTACACGTCAATTAAAACGAATTATAATAAAAACCAAATTAATCACTTTTAAATCTAAATTAAAATTTAATACCTTCATTCTTATTTAAATAGAATTTAAATCAACTTTTGAAATCATTTTTATTCACATTAAATTGAGGATTTAATTATTTAAATAATTCCAAATTTTAAATTCAACAATTTAATTATCAAATAAATGGCTATATTCGAAATTCAAGTTATTTAACTTATAAAATTAAATTTTCAATATTTAGATCAATTAAATATTCCAAATTTAAACGACTAAAATTCTAGGTCGTTACAATTAGGCCTGGTCCATAATTTGAATTCAAATTTATAAAATTGTAACGACCTGCCTTTTTGGATGGTTTAAATCGACGATAAACCACACACGTCAGACTCAAACCATTCAAAGGGGCAGATTGTTATGGGGTAAATAAGAAAAAGGAGAAAGAAATAAAACAGACACAGAATCCCGCAGCAGAATGACAAAAATATAATAATCAAATAAACAGTTCATGAAGCTATTTACATATAATATTGATTTAACTTTTATAATACAGATCAGAGTTACATACAACAAAAATAAATAATAAATAAATGCAGCGGAACAACATGATGCAGTGAAATAAATATAGTAAATAATAATAGTACAAATTCTTCGTCTTCGTCCTCTAGAAAGCAGTCTTCGATAAACTGAAAAGCTCAGGCTGACCCGAGCGAATTGAAAAGACAAAACACTCGAGTTAGAACTAAAAGATCTTATATAAGTTAAATCAACAGTAAATAAATATGATCGTAACGGCGTCAGAGATGTTTACGGGGTTGAAATCTCCTATCCCGTGTCTAACGTGAGTGCAATAACTTAAGTGATGTTCTGGATTACCATCTCCTAAGGATCCGTTAAACTATCTACTATGTAGTACAATACGCTATTATAATATGTCTACAATAAAGTAAAGTATTAAAATAGCGTTAAGGCGTTACCCATATCCCCCTTAACACATTTTATATAATGCCGCAGTCTATACAGATATTGTAAACTCCACCCGCGGGTGGGCTATCAGGGAGCACTCCATAGGTATGACACAAAACAAACTTGTAGAAGGCGTGATAGGGCATGCGACATGACACTCGAGGCAATGCCAGGGTAGATATACAAATTTCGGATCTGGACCGGTGGTAACGCATAGCTGCTACTACCGCCCACCTCAGAATACACTCCCAAATCAAAATCAAGGGGTGGCCACCAAATCAATCACAAAGTAATATAATGGTATCGAAGAAATGTACCCGATAGGAGGAATGACCTCACTTGGCCTGGCGTAGCTCCTGTTTTAGCCACATCAAGCTAACTCACGGGAGTTAGGGTCACGTAAATACCTCATATAGAATCGTTCGCCAAAACCATCCTACTTCATTTCTGGAATCTCCACCACGTACACAGTTGTTAAAGTGGTTTTCGGTATTGGCAGAGAGTATGACAATATCCAATCTCGGTCTCTTTAACAACCAAACGCTTATTTCACACCGGATGGTTCTTTTACATTTCAAAGTCAATTCACAATTTATATCAAAATATCATATTCTCAAATCCATATCATTTTCGAAATCATACTTACTTTCAAAACCATATTCACGTTCAAAACCATATTCCTTGTTGAAGATGTCGATAAGATAGGTTAATTAAATCCTCATTCCAAAATATCATATTTACTGAAATATGTCATTTCACAAAAAGGGATATCAATTCCAAATTCCAACTTAGGTTGTATCATCATCAAGGATTTAAATATAAATACTTTAACTTTTACACTGTCTGAAATTTTAGCAAATAGTTTAGATTGTCATAAATAGTTTTAATAGTTTTAAAATAGTTTAAATAATAAAATAGTTTAAATAAATTTAAATCTTATTTAATTAGATTTGAAATGATTTAAATAGATTTAAATATAGATTTAATAGATTTAATTTATATTAAATAGATTTTTAAATAGATTAGATAAATTTAAAAAAGATTAAATATATTTAATTTATTTTAAATAGATTTAAAATAGATTAAATAAATTTAATTAGTTTAAAATAAGTAAATTAGATTAAATTGGATTAAATAGGTTATAATAGATTAAAATAAATTGAAAATAGTGTAAAATTGATTAAAATAGTTAATTTATTTAAATTAGTTTAAAATAGATTTCAACGTTATATCCAAACATTTTCAATAACTCAATTCTGATAAATTCATTTATATTTGACACATCAACTTTGAAATTTCAATTTAAATCCTTTGAACAATTCATTAAATCAATTCCAATTTCAACCTCAACGCTTGGATTATCGAAAATAATTCAGTTTATATAAATCAATTTCTATTTCAAAATGCCAGTTAACTGAATTCTAAATTTTAAAGAATTAAAAATCATTAAATTTAACCGATCCGGTGTCCGTATATAATTTCTACCCTATGGTCAAGTGATACAGATGTTTATCTTTTCAATCCGCAATTTTACATTTTACGGTTATATATCATTTCAAACCGCAATCCTGAATTAAATAAAAATCCATAAAATCGCTCGAGTTTATCATTTCAATCCATAACGATTTTTCCCTAATCTACATATCGTTCAGGTATGTATCATTTCAACACATAGGGAACTTGCAGTGTTATAACAATATAAAAATACAACATCCAGTCATACAATATCAACAATCAAACATCCATCACAATCATCATCCAAATCAACCAATAAACATCAATAGATAACCGATTATCATTAACAGGTATTAAATTGACAATTAAATTCAATATTAAATTAAACGATGATTAAATGCAATAACAGTCAAATTTAACTAGAATGACAATTTAAACATACCAAACATCAATCAATAAATTTCTAATCACATCATAAATTTAATTTAACTAACATAAGAAAATCTAGAAGTTGTGAGTGGGATAAAACACTCACCTTTGATTTCAAATCGATTTGAAATCCAAATAAAGGCCCAAAATTCGATAGTCTTAGAATTCGTCCAAACCAGAGCCATAATGTCCAAAATTTCACTACGATCCCATTGGAACAAACCACGAGTGAATCTGAGCTCGTATGTAAAAGTTATATATGTTAGAACATTATACAATTTATAATTAAATTTAAATAAAATAACAAGAGGAAAGTACACGTCACTGCTCGTTCAAACACACCGAAATCCTACCCAGCCTTGTACTCGACTCCGCACAACACCTAGCCACCACTGTTCCTACCAATTACGTCGCCACTACGATCGTCTATGGACAGATCAGATGCCACCATCATCTCTCACGCCTTGAGTCGCCCCTCCACCATGGTCGCGGCTCCATCCGCCTCCACCATTTACCCCACCGCCGCCACCGCTTTGTCATCACTTTTTGGCGAATAGAGGACCATCCAACACAAATGAATGGTACCGATGGGTGCTGCTCGACGTCAGCTTCCCATCGCCACCTCCCGATTGTTGATCAGGCAACGATCTACCGTTGGATCGTCAAAACCATAAAATGGACGGACGAGGTTCAACCTCGATTTCTGGTCAAACGATAATTCGAATTGAAAAATGAATCATTGTAGTGGATTACGCTCGTCGAGAGCTTCAAAATGATATATACTTTTTTAGGCTTTGGAGGAGTTTGATTTTTGAAATTGAAATTGAAATTGGAATAGGGTTTGCAAATTGATTTTTGTTTTTGCCATTGAAAAGAAAGAGAAGTAGACAGATGAAATTGTACATACAGTAATGAGGAATAAAAGGCTGCTAGGGTTAGAACAGAACAATATATACTAACGAAGCCTAATAAGAAAATGAATAAACATCCGAATTGGTTCGAATTGACAATAACGACCCGAAAAGCCCGTTCTGCCTCCGAAACGAAAGTGGGTCATCCCATATATCAAAATATATTTTTTCGATAATTTTAAACTCAATGGAATAGATTTCAAGTCCTAATTCCATCGTATGAAGATGTTAGCTTAAAATCAGCTTATTGCAAATTGATTTCAGTTGAATTTAATTAAATTGATTCCTACGCGTTTCGAGTCCGTTCGATCAAACGACAAGTCCGAACGCTACGAAACTTGAAACCTTACAATAATTCACTGTTATGGATCCGATGAAACTAGTTTCGTCGAAATACGAGACAGTGTCCAAAATGGCTATTTTCACGTTAATTAAATAAATTAATATTAAATTAATTAAATCACTTTTTAATTCAATATTTATAAACTAACAAATTTTCATCCTTTTTGATTACTTAGACATTTACAAAAATTTAAAACAAGTTTACATAAAATTTCAGTGTTGGTTATTACACTAATTACAGTGTTCAATTTCAACCGTAATTAAATCCAATTAGTTATAATTTAATTTCAATAAATTGATCTAATTTGGTTTCAATCTTTTTATTCAATCAATTATTACTCTATAGATATAGTTAACATTTGTTTATATCTTATTACACAAATATTCTACAATCATCATCTTTTAACATATTAGTTGCAGTATTCCAATAATATTGAACCTTTGTTGATTTTGACATTAATTATAATTTAAAATCCCACAACTTCATTTATCTTGGTTACATTTTTTTATTAAATCAATTTATTGCCTTATGATTGAC
The DNA here is from genome assembly GCA_030737815.1 of Allium fistulosum. Classification (NCBI taxonomy): domain Eukaryota; kingdom Viridiplantae; phylum Streptophyta; class Magnoliopsida; order Asparagales; family Amaryllidaceae; genus Allium; species Allium fistulosum. The sequence goes on from CM060902.1 coordinate 1,128,760,338, forward strand.
ATTTCAGTACATTTTATTACATTCCCAATTTGCAGTTATTGTATCAACTCACATTAATGTAACATTTATTTACATTTATTTGTAATTGATTAATTAAATTGGTAACAATTAACAATTGTCACCATTTCTACATTTAATAACATTTGTAAGTTTATTACTTACAAACAAATGTTATAACAACTTACACTATACTAATTCTATCCAATTACAATCTATTACACATTATTTCATTAATTAATACAACCTTTAAATTATCAATTACTTTTTTAATCCAATTATCAATAAATAAACACATTATTACAATTAATTTACAATCTATAACCAATTGTAACCTTTTAGTCATTTCAATAAATTGGAATTTCATTTAAAGCAGTTATCAATTTCCTTAATTTAGTACTATTACATTTCATTCCAAATATATTCTTATTACTAAATCCCAAATTTTTATTTCTACCAACATTAAATCACAAAACCCTATTAAATTAACTATTTTTAATTATCGAAAATTTGCGGGTCATTACAAAAATCGTTTCAGTTTTTCCTGCTAAATTAGTTTTAAAAGTACATACATCTTCGTTCTCGTTTTCTTTTCTCATTTCTGAGTTGGCCGAACGACCATCTTCCTCTTTCAATCAACTTAACCCAGATTCTTCATTTCTCAAAGGAATTCGATGAGACAAAGTGCATTGGAATCGTAGCGAGGCTCTTTATCATGTAGAGTAAGAATTGGAGGCTATTACAGAGATTTGAATTTTTTGAAATTTTGGACAACGACCCTTTTGGCTTGATTTGGTGAGTGAATCCTCACTGATCTTGTATAATGCTTTGATAATGGTGCATGATGCTTTAAGACTATCCTAGGATTAAACTATGAAGTAAAATTTTGTCTAAATGATGATATCTGAGCATAAGAAATAAAAATATGTACTTTGCCTTTTAGTAAACTTTAGAAAACCTAAATTGGGCACTTCTAAATTGAAACCCAATGAAATTCCAAACTGATGTGTATGAATGAATTAGGACCCTAAAAACATATTAAATAATGTATATACATTGTGTAAATTCACCAAAAACAAAGAATGAAGGAAATTTCAAATATGAATAAAAAATATACAAAACAGTAAGAAAATCGCGTACCTGAGATGTGCATCGGTGCACTGGTGGTGCACACCGGTCCACCAGTGTACAACATAATTTTGGATTAAATGTGGCTTTTAAACACCTGATTTGATGTGCGATGATCCAACTTTCTATGTAGTGTTCTCTTGTGACTCTATGGTGGTATTTTGACATGTATGTCTGCTATTTGGATGCGAAGATTGATGATAGTGATGATGTATGGGTATAGTATATGCAGCTTTTGACGTGCATGGCTGATGTTTATGAAAGTAACATTGGACCTTCTAACACTAAAGTATTCTTGTGTGTTGATGAGGCAAGCGATGCATAAGTTAACACACATGGACACAATTATTGAATCAAGTGGTGTATGTAACTGGGAAGTGGATAAGTTTCAAAAAGAATCTTTTAATAAATTTTTACACAAGATAGTATTTATTTTATTATGAACAAAATTCTTTTATATTACATTAATACTTTTTTGTAGTTTTATTTGAAATTCAAAGTTAAATCTAGTATTGTTAATTACTGATATTAATCTAATTTTATTTATATCATGAACCTTGTATGTTTAATGATTTAAGGTGTGCGCGTGTGTGTGTATATATATATGTGTGTGTGTACTTTTTATACTAAGACAAGATTAATTTTTTTGTTATATTTTATCTAACATATTTAGAAAACTATTAATTTATCTTTACCAAAATAATAGTAATAGTATTTTTTATTTAAACATCATGTAGCCAAAACTATTACAATTTTATTTAGGTGTTTAAAAACATTATTTTACAAAACTTTTTTATAAAATTCAAATTGTATATATAGTTTAATAAATTGATTTGTTAATTAAAGTATTAACATTTCATTTAAAACTTAATTAATAGATTTAGTAGTTTTTAAAGCATTATAGTATAAATAATTTAATAACCTGTTAACTTTCAAAATATTATTATCCTATACTAAAAACCTTTATGTATATAAAATGAATTAAAATTAAAATGTACATGCATATTTTAAAATAAATAAATAATAGTTTAATATAAATTAAACTTGTTTAATTTTTTTAACATAGCTAGATATAAAATTAATTATATAGATACATATAATTAAATTGTTAGAGCGTGCTATCTTGCTAAATGATCTAGTTAACATCTATCACATCGTATTATCAGATTCACATTCGAGAGAACTAACTTGTCAAACACATACACAAACACAAACACAAACACAAACACAAACACAAAGGTATAATCTAATTAAAAGATAATAAAATGCATGAAGAGAATGTAGTTTATAAGGTTATATTTATAGTAGAAACTCATAGTCTACGACATCAACATTTTACTATAAAATGCTCAACAAAGTGAGACTCGCTCTCCTTTTGATATGAAACAAAATTTTGATATATTCCTCCTATTTAATATGGTTGACCTATATTTAAAATAATGAATATTCTTGGTAAATTTTAAAGGGTTTTACTTAATTATTAATAGGCATATTTAATTATTAAATAAATGTGTACAACAATCACACATTTTATTAGTTAAATTCAAGCTCATAAATGATAATTAAATATAATCAGTATATTAATGTCTCCATAATGTTTATAACATTATAAATTATTTCATCCAGTTAATTGCGGTTAAATACAGAGAGTAACAGTTGTGATACTTCAATGTGTGGAACTCAGTACGAAGTAGTGTTCGAAGGATTCAGATATTGAAGTCTGTATGAACTTTGCTGAAGCACAATAATAGATGCGAGGTTATATGTTTGCAGATTATATGGTTAATTCCTACTTCATAGTCATTTAAGTTATACCCTTAAGCAATAATATATTATGCACATTGCATCTCTTGATAAATTTTATATCACTAAGACATCTAGAGTTTGGTCAATGGTCTCTAATAATATCCATGGTTAATATTGAAAACTGACCTTCGAAATGACTTAGTTCATTTTGCTAACATTTATCGGTTAACTCTATGCCTTGACCAAGGTCTACGTGATTCTTTGTAACAACCCGATGTTGAAAAGAAATTAATTAAAGTTAATAATAGTGATTAAATTAATTAAAATGAATTTTTAAAGATTGAACAGGAATGATTGGAATTACTTGTAAATATTGAATTTTAATGATAAAATATTAATTGAGGAAATTTAAATTGTTTTGGGAAGAATTATTTAAAAAGGTTATAGAATGAATTATTTTGGAGAATTGAATGATTTAAAGTTGTGATTTTTTAATAAATGAGAAATTAATAATTTAAATTGATATCAATAATAATGTTTTGAAATAGAAATGATTTTAAAATTTATTAAAAGTGGATGAATAATTTTATAAAGTTTAATAGTAATAGCAATTGAGATTAGAAATATACTTTAGGGGAAAAAGAAGTTGCATTTTATTTTAATAAGGAGTTTTGGTAATTATTTAATAATTGAGCTTAAATACAACGGTTTGAATTAAATAATTAAAATGAATTAAATTATGAAAAATAAATTCTATAAAATTACATATTGTTGAGTAAATACTTGAGTGTTATAAATATAATTGTAATTTAAAATTTTAAAAGTGATTAGTGTTGGGTCGAAGCTAGTTTTATAAAAGAAAAGAAAGAAGGAAAAGAAAATAAACATTTGGTAAAATATAAATAAAGCCCAACTCCAAGTTTTCAAGCCCAAACCTATCCCAATGTGCAAATCTTTCCATTTCTAGATTTCTCCTTTCATCTACGTTTACTAACTTAATATCATGAAGCTTATCCTCTTATTCGTTTTTCAACCTTAGGAAGCAATATATAGAAAACCCTCTTCCTTTAGAAATCAAAATAAAATGAAATAAATTGTGGTAAATTATCAGATTTTAATATGTGTGTCTCAACACCTTGCTACACCCTTAGCTATGAAGAAGTTGGAGTTTTGATGATCATTTGAAGTTCTGGAAGTTGGTAATATGCAGTAAAAGAAGAAGATGAAGTAACAGGTTTAAGGTGAGTAGTTTTACTCACAAATCTATGTCTAATTCTTTTAATTCTATGTATATGTTTGATTGGATTATTGTATGGATGGATGTACTTGTATATGTGCATTGAGTTGGTGATGAAAATGGCAAGAAGGAGGAGGAGAAGTCCTAAATCAATCAAAAAGATGATCGACATGGTACCTAATCGGTAGGGCAACCGATCGACCTCTGGCGGTCGACTGGTGGTGCTACCGGTTGCACATACGAGTCCGCGTTTAAATACATACATACATACATATACATATATATATATATATAATAAAATGAACATAAAAATATATATTACATAAAATATGTTGTATTGAAGTACATTATATGTATTTGATTAAATAATTTTTTTTATTTAAGTTGAATATTAATTATATTATTAGGATTCATTTATTAAGAAAATTTGATTTTTAATTTTAGTAATTATTCAAAAAGTCATATAAGCCCGCAGCTCTAGTGCGGTTGGCAAGATTTCCTAGCTCCCCAATAGAGGAAGAGGGTTCGAGCCTTGGCAATGGCATTTTAGCGGCTAGTTATTTATGGAGGCATGCAATAATCCCATAAGTGAGTTAAAATTCTCGGGATCGAAAAGTGCCTCTATGAGGGCCCTAAGTTAAAAGGGGGTGGGACTTTGGTGGATCTCTCTACATTCTTAGCCTATGCATATTGCCTAGGTTTTATAAAAAAGTACTAGAAATTTGCTGAAAAATATGAAATGATTTATAATTAATATATGATGGATTTCAAAATATATTTCATGAATTTCTTAATACAATCTATAGTTTTGAAGATATATTTTATGGATTTGAAATAAAAAGAGATTCATTTATATATTATAAATTTAATTTAAAAATCATATTTAATTATAGAAAATTATGATATGATTGTTATGAGTGATATTTGATTTTAAAATCCATTTTTAATGTTTTAAAGCATAGAAGTGAGTTTTCAAAAGTTATTCGTGAATAATATATTACTGAAGTTTTAAATCTTGGACTTTGGAGAAAATCTTGGGCTGATATCTAGGTTGAAATGAAGGAGATTTAAAACTCTGATACTAACCAAGCTGTCAAATCTCGGATTTTGGAAAAAATCTTGGATTTCTATCTCGGGTGAGATGAAGGAGATTTAAAACCTTGATATTACTATTTAAACGTTAAAGGTTGAGAAATTAGTATTTTAACTATTTAATATCTATAAATGCTTTTATTAATTATGGATATGTTTTATAAATAAATATATCTATATCTCTTTCTAAATATGCATATATATATATATCATGTTTGCACTAATTCCGTGTAATGAGAAATCCGAATAAATGGATTAGTAATATCGTTAGTATGAGACTTCCACTAATACTTTTCCGAATATTCTTTGGACTTGTTATAGAATAAGGTATGCGAGTGTAGTTTATTAGCATTAAGCGAATGTGTGAACATCATCGGGTGGTATGGGATTCCCATGTCAATATTTTTTTGATTTCTTTCTATAAGTAAATGTCACTCATCAGGATCAAAGTTTAAGGGAAATTACATTTATGGTGATGCGAACCGAGAGTGAGTAGGCTAAGAGCCATAAATGTGTCTATCTTTTGTGTGCACTCCTATTATATAACATGGAGTAAGCCAGATTGGCTAGTATCCATCCTAGCGGCATGATTGTGGGGTCGCTCTCTAAATATGTGACATAGCTTTTTGATGTTTATATGGTTGAGAGCCAGTGCCCCATGTCACTTAGGCCAGCATCAGTTATCATTAGGGAACTTGCAGGGTCATAACCATCATATAAAGTTGTCTTGCAATAATTGGATTTTAGGTCATGAGGCCACCGAGGTAACCGATAATTGTATGAGTAGCATTGAGAGAGCACGAGGAAGGCTTTTGGAGTAGGCTGAGAGCTGTCTAGTATTTTTTGTTACAGACACATACTTATTCATCTATATGAGATGATTATAGATACGATTGAGAGCCGATTGGGTCATTTAGTGAGACCGATGCCAATATAGTTATTTATGATGCTGAGAGCACATATGACTGAAAGTCTAGATGATTATCTATGATACTGAAAGTTGAGTCAATTAGAGAAGGTCCATGAGACCGTATGATTATTTTATTGGCTGGGAGATAGGTCGATTACTACGAGGCTAAAAGTCTAGATGATTATCACGAGATTATAGATCTCTTTGATTATTCAATGGACCGTGTGTGTCCATGTAGTCATGTTACCCCGTACATATTGATTATATTGCTATCGAGGATAGCTAGAAATGCTGAGAGCGTTGAATTGGACCTTGTACCTCTCTTTTAATATGGCCATCTGAGGGATGACCATGGCTACCGAGAGTATGCCATATTTGTATATCATGTATGTTTGATTTGTATGGTTGTCGTGTGCTTTCTTATATGTTGAGTATGATGGACCTTGGGTATGTCTACTTCACGATTATCTGAGAGGTAATCATGGGCATTGCTGAGAGCATGTCCTAAGTAGTTATTGATCTCTTTTATTGGTAGATAGTTGGATGCATGTATGATTCACCCTTGATATTATATATTTTCTATGTAGTTTGACATGACTTTTATATGGGTGATATTACTTGTCTATAGTTTTGTGATCGGATGCTAAATTTGTGATATATTGATGCTTGCATTTTAGATAGAGTCTGACCCGTGTGTTATTCATATAATACTTGGGTCAGTTCGAGACATTTTAAGTTTAAGGACGAGATGACTAGTTTGTAGATGCTGGGCTTTAATGGAGGATATGGTATTATTGTATATATCATTATGTATTATGTCTCCTCACGTATGTATAACATGGTATTTGATAGTGGATATACATTGTATATTTTGTGATAGTGGGTAGTTGACCTATTTTATATCCCACTCAATTTGTATTTATTACCTATTATATATATCACTGCGTTAATGACTCAGTGTTCTCTGATATTTATTTTATATTGTGTATCATTCTATCTTGAAATCGCACATGCTTATTGCTTTGTGCCGCCACAGAGTATGAATGGTTGTGTTCGTCACATGATTTTGAAATCTGTACCAAAGTTAGCCCAAGGGAATATTCACGTGTGCCAGTCCAATATTGCCTTATTCTCCATATTATCGGACGATATTACTAGTAATATTATTTGATAGTATGAGCATAAAGATGGGGTGTTACATTTTGTGTCAATTTTCAATCAAAATGATACAAACCTTCTATATTGAAGGAGACAAATTCTCTATATAGTAGTTTTTCAATTCATATGTTTTAACACATGCCCAACTATGGAGTGCAAGATGATCCATTTATCATGTGATTGACCGTAATCAAAGTAAGATCATAACACACAAACTTCAAAATACTCTCAAGTCCAAAGACTATTACACATTGCAACATGAGATTTACTAATATACAACATATAGAGGACCCTTGGTAAGTCATTATGTGATTGATTCAAATGACTACAAGTATGTAACCTGTATATTCCTCTAATAGTCATGAGTAAATCATTGTCCATAGCATGATATTGTTACAACTACTAGTCTTATCAATCTATCAATATGCCATTCTTAAAATGCCAAATGACTAGGAACATTTAAGGGTAAATGTTTATCAGTATGATCCAATACTAATGGCTACGAACCTTTTTGTAACCGTGATCGATTTAAACAGTCTGTCGTAGGGATCTCTATTCATAAATTATAATGTGCTCACATTACACACACTATATATATTATTAAAAACATGCAATGACAATAAAACCAAAAACCGTACTTTTATTCCAAACTAGATTCGTTATAAGTATTAATTACATATTCAGATTACATAATTGCTCATACGACATACTCGTAACTTTATCAATGTCATTATGTTACGATCATGTAGTGTGATATTGCATTATGTTATTACTACACCCATTTTCAATCAAGTTATTAGCATAGGTCCTGGTAGACGAAGCCAATAGGTCAAGCGGTGCGATAGGTAATAACATGGGTCAAGCACTACACCAAATATGAACAACACAAGTTCCAAATAAAGCATCCAAGGCCCTACCAAATTCCACATCGAACTTTATAGACATAAAAGCATCACACAATAAAGTGGCGTCGTCAAACAAGAATTTTACAATAGTTGTGAAAATCAGTGTAATTCATATAGTTTCACATCAAACTCTTATGGATATTTTAATAACAACTATTGTACAAACAATTCGAATTTTGCACCATAAAGTTTTCAAAATGATGACCAACCCTCAACTCTTGAAAATAGTATTGAAATGATTTGGTCTTTAATTGAACAACGAAATCAAATAATAAATAATTTGAATAATTTATATCCGTGCAATAACATAAGTCAAGGATTTCAGAATAATCAAAATATGAATTCACTTCAAAATTCAAATAACTTTGATTATAACCTATGCCAATTCATTTTGAACTCCAAAATGAAGGTCAATATCAAAATGAAAATGGAAACAACTGTTTAAATGATTTTGGCAATGGGAATAGTTTTAATCATGGTGAAAATTTTTACTTTCAACAATTTCAAATTGAAAATTCTCAAATTAATAATTATAATTTTGATTTTGTTGAGCAGAAGGAAGAAACTCACAAACATCACAAGGATTGGTTGTTTGAACATACATGAAATAACGTGAGAAACAAAATCAACTCCCAACGTGTGACGAGTCAAGTGATAATCCATCTTTTACCAAAAATGACGATTTTCAAATAACAATTTTTGAAATTGAAAATGACAATCTTAGTGAAGTTGTTGAAAGTGAGGTAATTGATTTGAATTTCAATTCTTTTGAGGGTGAGAAACTCGATTTTAAATTCGATCTTCCTTTTTCTAAAAAAATGAATTTCAAACAATAACTTTACACCTTGAAAACAATGAAGTTGTGAATAATTCAACAAAGGAAGATGAATTTTGTGAACACAATTTTTTTGGATCTTTCGAAGATGAGTTGTTGAATTCTAAAGGGGTAGATTTAAATCACCATTTTTATTTTAAAATCAATAATTTTGAAGAATTTGTCAATGATGAGTTTGAATTTAAATTTGGTGAAAATAAATTTGAACTTCAACCAATTGTTCAACCTACCCCAAAAAATATCGAAAATAAAACAACTCGTACGATTTTTAATAAAACGACATTCATTTTTCCAAATCAACTTCAACTTTGAAATCTTTTATGGTTTGGTTTTCTGTACTTAAGCTATGTCTCTCATACTTGACGAGACAAATGAATTGGTCTTTGGAAGACCGTTTCATTTACTCTTTAACAGTATCTTTTTTGATTTCGTGTAAATAGCAATCGTTTCATTTTCTTTTAAATATAGGTCATATTTTTTTATTTCTCCTTTCACTTGGGTTGACTGTGGGGACACAATCAAAATTAAGTTGGGGGGGGGGGTCTCATGTTCATCTATGATTTTTCATGATTTATTTTTTTTGCATTTTCTTTCCAAAACCTAAAAAGAATCTCAAAACAAATTTTATTTTTAGCATTTTGATTCATTTTTGAAGAAACACTATATGATAAGCATACGCTTTTGGTCATTAAATGGAAATTTTTGGAAATTACTTGTCTTAATAAATAAAAAAAAGGAAAGTTTGAATTATAAGCAACTTTAGTTTAACTAGTATATTGGGCGATTTATAGGTGATGGGTATGAAGTATATTCTAAATTTAGTCTTTGTTTAAAGAGTGGTTGATTTTAAAGTATAGAACTTAACTTTTTAAATCATTGATGTTAAGTTGTGCTAAGTTTATTTTGCAAAACTCTCCCTTATTCGAAAAAAAATTCAAATTTTTTTTGTATATAAATAATAAACACCTAGAGTCAGGTGTACACACGTAAGTGTATACGCTCGCCACGCTCTATACTCTTCTCACGTAAGCCCGTAAGGCAGTGCATGAATAGAATATTTGGCCTCGGTATATCTGAGTTAGGTGTATGTATATAAAAATTGTTTTATTAATAATGCCTACAATCGATGGGCGTACACACTTGTATGTTCACTCACCATGCTCTGTACTCCCCTCACGTAAGCCCGAAAGGCGGTGCATAGTTGGTATATCTGGCCTCATTTTTTTGAGTTAGGTGTATGTAAATAATGTTAATATCAATAAATTTTTCAAATAATAAGAGAGAGCAAGCAAATGAAACTCAAGCACTATCTTGACTTTACTAATTTGATTTGTTATACGAAAAGAAATAAAGATGCCACTTTGCAAACTATGACAATCGATTAAAGAATTTATTTCATAAGTGCACCATGTTTTCTTCCGAAACAACTAGCCAAAGTAGAGTTGAATGTAATGATAACTTAGCTTTTGTTGGACTTTTTGATTAGTATGGGACTAAAATTTTCAAGATAATGATCAAAATTTGTATATAACGAACTTTGTCGATTTAAAAGAAAATTCTTCATTTGTAAATATTTTTGAAACTTGCATCATGTAGTTGCATTTAGGAATTTTTCATGTTTCATTTGGATTTTGTGGATAGTATCTACTGAAAACCCTCACGAGACAACACTCGTCCTACTAGGGACACCTAGAGGTTTAACGGCTTATTGCATACGCTCAACGCAATCGTGCTTCCTACGAAAATGGATTTATCTTAGTTTTAGTTTATTCGAGGATGAATAAAAAGATAAGTGTGGCGGTATTTGATGTGCAAGTAAAAGTGCATATTTTTACTTCCATATTTAATCTACTTTTATTTAAATAAATGAGCATATTAGGGTATTTTACATGTTTAAACCAAAATTTAAATTGTTTTCAAATCATCATTTATTCATCTTCATTTGGGGGGTAAAATGGTAGTTTTGTGTATGATTTAATTTGAGAAAATTTACTTGCACATTTTTATTTTTAATTGTAGAAAATGGAGAGCAAATATGATGAAGCTTTCATGTATGTATGCATGCATAAGTGAAGGAAGACAAAAGAATGAAGAAATAAAAGAATGCATACAACATGGAGGAGCCCACCTGCCCACTAATCCATGGAGCACAATTAAAAGCTAATGGAGATTAAAATGCACATACACATGTTAATGGTGGATTAGGTAGAAGCTAATGATTACTTGGAGGTTACACTTCCTAAAGTGCATTTTGGGTAGCTCCCTATAATATGGATTAGGGTTTTAGGCATGTATTAATACCCCCTTATGTTTCATGTAGAGGACTCTTACCTTCTCTTTAGTTAGTTTAGTTGTAGCCACCTAATGTAAACATAAACTCTCTTTCTCTTTAATGGCTTCTTAGCCTTTTCTTTATGCAATTTATTTATATGCAATTTTAATTCATGCACTTTTAATTCATGTTCTTTTCTTTTTTGTTTCTTTTTATATTAGTAGTTTAGATCTCTTTCTTTAATGCAAGTACATTAGCTTTTTAGTTTATTTTAATTAGCTCTCTTCTTTCATGTTGAAATCACTTTATGTTATAATGAATTCAAATATGAGAATCTAAGCCCCTTCAATTTAGGAGTGATGAAGCTCTCATGAATCACATAAAATTAACATAGTGATTTCATTTGATCTCTTTTTGTGCTTATTGGAAATTTTTGATGTGGTAAAATTTTGTTGTTTAACATTGGAGTTGATAGCCTATGTTGTCGACACCAAATAGGCTATGCTTAAACAAACATAAACACAAATTACCTCTTCATCTACATATGATTTTGGTAATGAAGTGGATTTTAGAATCAAAATTTGACGGTCTATGTTACTAATCAATAGTAAATAGATCATGCTTAGACTAGATTTTATTTTTAATTTCATTATAATTTCCATGAAAGTTGACAAGTGGTTTGGATGGTGTGTTAAAGTTTGATGGTTTATGTCGGGCTAACTAATAGCACAAATAGACCATACTTAGGATAAACATATCAACTAAATTCACAAATGACTAAAAAGAGAGATCACAATTTCATTATGTTGATTTGTGTGAACATTAGAAGGGATTTTCCTCTAAATTTCCTTCTATACTCATATTTTTATTCATTTTGTTTTCGTTAGTTTTTACATTTTTAGTTTAAAACAAATTCAAACTTTGGGTTAATTTGATTAAGTAGAATTTAAAATTAATTCAATTCTATATGGATCGACCCGTACTCGCCACATACTAAAATTGTACACCGTGCGCTTTCGGTTATTTTTATTACATTTTTCAGCGATTTTCTAACCAATAAAAAATTCGTCGTCAAACACCCTTTCTAGGATGCACCATCAAAGCTCAATACAATAATTCCATAATACCACAAAGTATGACGTACCTTCGCTGCATCAAATGAACTATTCCCACTGCACAAGCAGTGCAACCTAATGCGTCATCATTAGTCATAAAGCAAATATGAACTCCTCAGCATACTTCACAAACCATAGATAGATGGAAAGCATCCAACAAAATCGTACTCATTTCACACTTTATATTCAAATTATCCCACCAAAGCCAAATTTATCCTATCTAAAACCTAATTATCCCTCTTAAATACACTGCATCAATCTATGTCATACAAGCTCAGCAAGACGACTGAGGTACAACTAGCAGGATCTAACGATAACAATTAAGTATAACTTCAGCAATCCGTGTAACATCTTTTTTGCTATAAAAGGAAAGAACCATGGTAGAGAAAGGGGGTCGAATTTTTTTCTATTTATACAATTAATTACCTTAAAAATAATACTAAATATTCATTGATTTCAGCGATACATAAATTCTTTATGTCTTTTACTTTTTATTTATTTTCATACTTTTCTCCATGTTCGGTTTTTATTTAAATTTGTGTTAGCAACTTTTACATTTTAACAAATAGTTAACCTATAAACCTCATAATTGTGTAAGCGTACCACAACAAAATTACTATTCATCAAGGTATTTAATAAAATTAAAACTTTCTAATTCCTAATTGCATAACCATTCAGCAACATGGTTACTTCTAAATTTTTTTGCTGATGTGAGATCGAAAAATCTCACCGACAATTTGGTGCTAAAAGGAGGGTTGAGCCCCTAATAAATTTGTTTACAAGTTGCTAACCAAGCAACCTAAACCCTACCAAACACGCATCTAACAACTTGCTAAACCAACAATTCTCCCACTCCTCCAGTTAAAGCGAAACATCTCACCTCTATGGCAAAATAGCACAGTAAACCAAGCTCCTTTGAGAAAATAATGGGTTTCCATCAAATTTATCCTCAAATCCCTTCCTAGAGGCCTTTATTCAATTCAGAGTCCAAATAAATGAAAGGATGGTCATGCTTGAAAGAATACTGGTCCAATATCCAATTCCTAACCACATCCTCCCATATTTCCATAGCTTCCCTCCCTCATTCACCAGTTGTGAAAACAAAAATGAACTAGTGGACAAAAAAATCAATCTCAACATTAAGAACGACAATGCCAGCTATAAGAGCTTGAGGAAAAACTAAAGAACAAGGATTTAGCTAACCCAAACAGCCAATCCAAAAGCCTAATATTAAATCATTTTTTCTTGAGAATCACAACAAATAAACTTCACATGATGATGATGAGGTCGGCTCTGTATCAAGGGAGCCTTATTAAGAAATGAGGCAAAGGATGAAGAGATAAGGGCCTTGAGGGACAGGATTAAACAATTGGCGCAACAACAAACTACTAAGAGCGTGAGGGGTATGAAGATATATTAGAGTCTGACTTGCTTGGTAACTTCAGGGCTCTAGCTATTGTGTAATGACCTGGAATTTCGAACACTTTGTATTTATATATATGAATTATTTAAATATTTGAATCTTGAATTTAATATGACTAAATTGACTTAATAACCTTGTTAAACCTTATTTTTAATTAATAACTAAAGGTGGTAAATTTATTTTTGAAATTTGTTTACAAAAATAAATAGTTCGAAGAAATATCGATAATGTGACTAAAAATCGTTTTATCGATAAACAAATTCTTACTCAATAAAAGTTGTTCGAACTTGTTGTGCTTGTTTAATTAAATAATGTTTCATTAGTTAGCAACTATAAATATTTTCACTAAATATGGTAAACTTACTTAGCTCCTAGAAGCTTCTAGAAGGAAATGAGATATTTTGAGTGGAAGATATTTAGGCTAGATATTTTCTTTGGCATATGAGGGAAAAGGTGATCACATGGAGGCACATGAAGGGTGTGAGCGTTAGATGGATAACCAGAGGTGAGGGTAAGGTTATGGTGACCATTTGTATGCCTATATTAAGGACCCTAAGGCTCTTGAAATCATTTTCACATTTTTGCAAACAAAATCTAAGCACTTCATTTCCTTCTCTCTTCATAAATTCCTAAACAAAAAGAAAAGAAAATCAACTCAAAAACTTACCAAACTCAAGTATAACTCTTACAACAGCATAACAACACCTTTTAGCAATCTCAAAGCTTGAAAATTTGGAGCACACACCCTTAAACCCACCACCATGAGCATTTATAGCCATTTATGCTTAGGCCGTGAGCAAAAGGAGGAGGAAGGTGGATTTTGGAGCTTGTTTTGATTGAGGTAGGAAGTGGTTGCAAAGGTCGAGGGTTGAGCTTGGTTGTGTACTTGTTGAACGGTGAGTAAGCTCACTATTTGAAGTATATAAAGCGTATATATGCTTGTTTATATGATAATATTTGCATGACTATATATTATTGCTTTCTCTCTTTTTATTCTTACTTTGGAAAGCAAATGGGAAATGTAATTGATGTATTTGACTTATATGACTTTCTATGACTTGTTGCATAGCCATATCATGAAGCACATATGGTTTGGCTGGACTCTGATTTGAATTGAACTTGAATTGAAATGGTTTTATAGCGACTAGTCGTTATAGATGCACTTAGAAATTGCTTTGTGTTCACTAATTTCTATAGAACTTTGTAGAGAGATCCTTGGGGATTTCTCACCATGATTGTGATGTAAATTGTGTATATGTGTTACTGTAAAAAGATTCGATACTAAAAAGTTTGTTAGCATATCGAAAAATGATAAAACGTTTGAGTATACAAAACCGCCCCGGTCAACGTAATGTACAACACCGCCGTAGCACTTTTAAAACGCTATAGTAGCTCTAAACCCATTTTACAGCATTCTAGAAATGTTATAGTTTCTTTTTGAACTTTAGTTGTTTAAAAATGATTTTAACTTAAGTATTTTCCTTCAACTTTTGAGGAATGTTTTCTAACTAATATTAGAGTATTTTAAAAGTGGTTTAGAATTTTAATATATTTTTAATAATTAATTATGACTTATTAAATTAAAAGGTTTATTTAAAATAAAGATAAACATGCTTTTTGGAGTTTTTAAATAAAATATAAAATAAGTACTTTTAAGTAATATTTCAAATAAATATTTTAAACCAAAGTAAAAGTATTTTTATCTATATATATATATATTTTAGAAAATTAGTTAGTTATTTTATTTAAAGCAATTAAAAAGCTTATTTAATATAAATACCTTTTAAATTGTTTTTATAATTTTATTATTTATATTAGCTTATAAATAAATTAGTATACATACATACATACATACATATAGGTGTGTGTATCATTTTTCAAAGGTTTTTAGTGTATATATGCGTTTGGAAAAGTAAGTTAAGTATTTTATAAAAGAATAAAAGAAGTTCTGTATTATAACACTTATGTTATAATAAATGGCTTTGTAAAGTTAATTAAAAGTATATTACCTTATTTAATAAGTGTAGATATAGTTAGATCTTTAAATGGATGTTTTTAAAGATACTGATAAGTATAAAGTGGTTTGGTTTTATAGTAAGCAATGTTTAAAAAACATTTTTTTAAACCCTTTTTGATTATACTGAGTAATATTTTTTTTTGAAACCTACTTTCGTAGGCCAGCGATGTAAGAAGGTCCGCCACTATCCCACCCCCTTTTAACTCAGGCCCTTGTAGGGGCACTTTTCGATCTCTAGATTTTTAACCCATTAAAGGAATTATTACATGCCTTTGCAAATGTTAGGTCACTAAAGTGCGGCTGCCAAGGTTCGAACCTTCACTCTTTACTGCAGAGCTAGATCTTTAAATGTTTTTTTAAAGATAATTATAATTGGAATGGTTTTGTAGTGACAAATTTTTAAGTAACAATTGCCTTTAATCTTTTTGAATATATTTATATCTTTATAAATGGATATTTTAAAGATAATGCCAAGTATGGAATAATTTAGAAAAAAGTTATATATAGTAAATATTTAACTTATAAAAGAAAAAGGGGGTTATGGTAATAATGTTTAAGTAACATTTGTTTTTAACCTATTTGATTATATTTTAAGGTAAGATATACTGCTAATGATTTATGAATATACTTATACCATTTGAGATAAGTATATAAATACTTTTTGAATTATTGAAAAGAGTAAAATTAAATAGTGAAATAGTAGTATACATGTATATATCTATTGTGAAGGTATTTTAAATATATATATTAGTATTTCAAAAGAAGTTTTAATTAATAAATGGATTAATTAAATAAGAAGAGGATTAGAAGTCGCGTTTGTGATTTAATCATGCTTTATGTGATTTAATCGCACTTTGTGTGTTTACTTGTTTATGGAAAGTATTTAGTCGTGTACTTAGCAATAAAAGCCGATAAAGTATATTTATTCTATTTGTGAGAATTAAGGATGATGTTCGAGTATGGTTTAGAAGCCATAGTGCTCTAACCTACCGGCTTCACTCTTGTTGGAGGGATAATATAAGTTGAGAAAGTCGAAAATGTGATGAGCGTACGAGACTTGGTTTCCATATGCGACCGTTTCCATTTGTACTTGATAGTCAATTAGTCGACTATAAAATTAATCAAATTAACTTTGGTAGTATATGTAAGCATCATGTATTGATATGTTTTGAGATCCCCTAGGGCGGACTTGTTCGTATGAATCATCTCTTACTTTAAGAATGTATATATACGAGATCCCCAGGCGAGGACTACTTTATAACGTTCATTTAATTCTTAAAGAACCGGAATGGAGTTAATCGAAAATTCATCGATTTAGTTTTGAATAGACTGGGATCAGATAAGTATTTTACTTATCGAAAACCACTTCAAAACTGATGTACAAGTTCTATGTTTTCGAGGCGGTCATGAAGTGAAATATTATTGATTTAAACTGTCTATCCTAAGGTTATGTCCAAGGGAGAGGTCACCGTTAACATTTCAAATGGTGCTATCGTGTTGTACTATCTATCTTGAGGTTTAATCCAAGGAAGAGGATAGAGTTTGCATTTGTTTGACGGCTTATATTGGGATCCATGGAGAGATTCATGATCTACTCGAGATGTTGGAACCTTGAGAGAGATTCAAGATCTGTTTGAGTGATGAAGGCTTGTGTGCTGAGATGTTGGACGTGACTTCAACATCAAAAATGGCTAAAGATAGAGTGGGATACACAACCTATGGCTTAGCTAACTTGCAAAGGGGTGTATCAACTCCATATCAAGAGTGTGCTTATTGATGTTGGTACCGAGAGTTGATGATACTTGGTTCTACAAGTTCGGGCATGGTTCAGTTGTGTTTACCATATGGTATATTTTGCCTAGAGATATATGATGTTCAGAAGGTAGTTTCTGGTCCTTGTGTAGGAGGTCGGATTCGGCTTGTTTGAGGAGACCTCCTTAGAAATCCATTATGCATACGTACCTTAGCGGTTTTAGATGTACTTCTAATATTATTGTGTTATGAGATGCAAGTAGCACAACAATTTTTTGATTTATATTCTACATCCTAGACATTATCTATTATATCATCTTATGTAATTATTAGATGGGTTCGGTTCTTTTGAAGGGATAACCATTACGGTGTTTTGAACGGTCTCAAAAGTACTGTTATTGTTGGATGCATATTTCTTGAGCTTCTTATAGTAGACATACGTCTTACTCATGGTTTTATATTTCCCTTATTTCAGTTGGTGCACTTTCAAGTAGTTTGGGAAAGGCATATTTCTATTGATGTTCTTTGGAGCTTGAGGAGACAAGCTAGATGCTTTCACCTACCATAGTATTCTTTTTTCTACTGCACCACTATGTTTTATATATCAGCATTTGTGAGGATAGGCTGTTATAACTGTCCAGGCTAATTATAGTACTTAGGATTGTAACTTTGAAATTCCATGTATCCTAGAGAGATAGTTTGTATTGTGTTTTTCTATCATATGTTACCATTCCACTGTGAGATTCTAATGTTGTGTTCTCATCTTTCTTGTTCATGTTCCTTTTCCTTTTATTTTACCTTCAATTTGTCTTTCTGCCACTTGGGAGCTTGATATACGAATACCGTAAATGTATTAGTGTCGACATTTAGGGATCAAAAAGAGAATGGTTACATTTGGTATCAGAGCTGAAGGTTAAGCAAGAACCTTGGCTTTGGTTGGGTATGGCTCATTAGGGATAGGGTAAGCAACACCCTAGAATGAGTTGATCGTATTATATATATGAGAATGTATATGCAATTGTTATATATTAGTTAAGTATAAGTTGATAGCATAGTCTAATTTATGTAGGGACTAATGATGTTCATCTATTATCCCTCGTTAATTAGTTTAGTTATACTCGGCCAGTTTATTGGCATTTACTATTGTTTGTTGATTGTTGATTTGTGCTCGACCAATTTATAAGCAGATCTACCTTTTCGCTGTGTGGGTTGGGTAGACATTAATTGTGGGTGCATTGAAACAAACATCTAGTGAATTGAGTTTCACAATTTGATTATAAGGCTTTCGGTGACAATGTTGGGTTAAAAGTTAACTTTAATAAAATATGTTTATTATAATTCAAAGAAAAGAAAAGGTATTTTGTAAATAAAAATTTGTGAAAAGATTTTATATAAGAAAGTAACTTTATATAAATATGGTTTATAAAAGAAGAGGATTTAAACTGATATTTTGAGAACTTAAATCCCAATGTTTTTGAAATTGGTTTTTTGATATTTTTGGAGGAAATAATAGTAGTATTTTTTGAAAGTACTTGTGAATACTAATATTTTGAAAAGGAGCATTAAGATTTTTTCGAGTTCGAGGTTGCTCTCAAGTCAATTCGGGAACAAAGTATTTTTATGTTATTGTAACAACCCAAAATTTAATCCATAATAACTAATTCGTTAATTAATCAGATAATAAAATAACTTTGTGAAATTATCAGAATTAAGCCATGGAAGCTGCACCATTGTGTTCTTGGTAATTTTCTGGTCAATTTCCATATATAGAACGTCAAAATCTAAGCTAATATGACCAAGTCATAAAATAAACAAAATAAGCAGAAAAAAAATATAAGCAGGTCGACCGTCCGGTCGACCGGGGTACCAGGCGGTCGACTGCCCGATCAACCCGCCTGCTGTTATGGGGAAGAATGAACAATTGTTCGTTCGTTCGTATGATGGCAAGATTTTTTTAACCGACTGACGTGTTTTGCATTCTTCTGATCAATCTGGTCCATCTATTTTTGCATCCGATGGCTCCTATTCAGCCTATGATATGGATGCATCCTATTTAATCTCAAAATCCAACAGTCCGAGATCCACTTCTACCCCTATAAATACACCCCTAGACTTAACACATTTTCTCATTCTAGGTTTTCTCCAATTGGGTTCACCTTTCTAGGAAGGACCCTAAATGGAATAATTTTTCCAAAGGAGAAAATCGTTATAAATTAAATTATTTTACAACTCCAAGTGGATCCTAGAAGACCAAAGGAAGAGCTTAGGACTAAAGGTGAGTGATTGTAATTATTTTAGATTTTTTTTAAGTAATTTAAAATAATAGAGTTTCTAATAGTTGTAGTTTAGTTGTAGTTTTACTACGATTTTTGGAATAGCCTTTTCAGTGGTTTATTTACAGTTTTAGAATTATTTTCAATCTATTTCCTTTTAGCTATTTTTTCAGTAATTTTAGTTTATTTCTCTTAATTATAGCTTTTCCGTTTATTTACTGTATTTAAGTTTATTTACTATTATTTATACATTATTTACATCTTTTTTCTACGCTTTGGATTTTCTTCTATTTTTAGTTTTCTTTTATTCCTCCTTCTTCTTCGCGTATGGGTTAGAATAGGATTAACGCGAATATGGATTAAATTGTAAGAAAACTAAAATAATGGAATATAAGATGTAAATTTCAAAGACTGTATTATAAATGGAATTGGACTAAAATTACGCGTAATTATGACGTTAATTGGGCTGAATTAAAAAGATTGGCCTAGATATAACTTAGAATTATAACTAAAAAAGAGAAAAAGATGAAAGAGGCTTATTTTCACACTTAGACCTTGGGTTAAGTAATAAGCATGATTATAACGTAGGTTATAATAAGAAAAAGAACATAATAAGGCTTTTTTTAGACTTAGGATAAATTAATAAGCACAGATAGTAGAGAAAAATGTAAAGCCTTATTTAAATAATTTATCTATATTAATAAGCAAAGATGAAGGTAGGACCTATACCAAATAGCATTCCCTATTAGACATAACGGTGGTCCCACATTAGCCAGAAGTGAGACGAGGGCACGCTTATGCTAAGAATTGTAGTAATTGGTCAAATAGAAGTCCAAATCATGGGGGATTTGGATAAGGGGTGCAACTAGATATTGTTTGGATGATGAGCCAGTACCAACAGCATTTCCCCTATAGTTTCTATGGACACACGGTGATCTCACATTAGCCTGAAGTGAGATGAGGGGCGCTTATGCTGGAGTTCGAGGTAATAAGAATACCCAATAGGTGGAGCAAAAGGCAGCATGGGAATGGTGGCAGTTACGCATGCGACTTCCATTCGGGTGCTCGGTAATCGCTATGAGTTCCAAGCGCTTAGTATAGGTGTCTTTCGTAGACACTATTGCCTTCCGTGTAAGGAGCTATATATGTCATCCGGATCCACAGTGGGTGCTTTGTGCATCTTCCGTGTAGGGAGTTATATAGAGTTTGGTGCGCAGTAAGGTCTATGGAGTAGCAGGCCGATCAAAAAGGGTAAAATTAGGGTTACATCCTAGTTATAGGATTAGGAATTCAGCCTAATTAAAGCAGAAATCAAGGACAAGTGCAAGCAATCAAAGTTAACCTATCTTATAAATTGAGAAATATTTAATCGTACTTATTTCCAGTTTATCTCTTTCATATTTCCTTTGTTATCTTTATTTATGCTAGAACTGTTGTAGAGTCTATTACTTTTATCTTACTTAAAGACTCTAGTAATTACTATCATTCACCAAACTTTTAGTCTGACCCACTCCTCAATTTTCCCCTTTCCCCTATAGGCAATCAAGGGAGAAGTCAGTAGATTGCTGTTGCTTGGAGTTTTCTTGGAGGAGATTTCTACTATGTATTTCTTTTATTTTCAGCTTTTGTTCTTTCTATGTACTGGCTTATTATGAGGGATATTATGTACTCTGATTTTTGAAACTATGAGTTCATATTTCATGAGACATATTGGATTTTTAGACATGTATGTGGTATTTGGTATTTGAATTATTTATGAAGCAATTATGAAGTTTTGTTTTAATTAAGTTATTATTTTAAGTTTCCGCTATTTTTATATATTTTTGTCTTATGAATCTTAGTCTATGTTAGCTTTAGTTATACCTACAACGCACCATGCCTTTTAATATGTCCTTTTGGGTATATTAAGGGATGTGGGGTGTTTCACTTTGTATCAGAGCCTAAGGTTACAAGATTCCAATTTTTTTTTAAAAAGTAAAGTATTTTTCAGAAAAGAACTTTTAGAAACGAGTTTAAGTATAAATGAGTTTTTATAAAAAAACCCTCATAAATCCAGTTCAATCTCCCTTTGACTCTTTCCTAAACTATCCTTTTCTTTTCGTAGAATGGCCGATGCCTCGAACCTTCCTAAGGGCATTCCATTCCCAGCCTGGTTTCGTAGGTACTTACAAGCCACGACTCCAGAGGTGCACGGGCCTACGCCTAATCTTGCACTAGCGGGTGGGAATCCCATCAACCCACCTGCCGCCATCAATTTCTCTATGCTTTGTAAAGATTTTGCGAGTTTAGGCAGGAAGACTTTTTCTGGCAAGGAGACTTTTGTGGAGGCGAGAGCATGGCTTAAGGACACAGAGAGGATTTTTGGTCTTTTGGGATTGGATGGTCAACAGCGAGTTCAGCTAGCCGCTTTGCAGCTAAAGGAGGAGGCATCTTATTGGTGGGAGGTGATAGAGTTGGAGGGTAGAAATGTTACTTGGGATGGATTCCGGGAGCGATTCGATAGGAAGTTTCTGTCTCAGGCGGAAGAGAGTGTTCAGCTGGAGAGGTTTATCAATTTGAAGCAAGGGAGTCTGTTTATTAAGGAATACATCAATCAATTCAATGAGCTGCCGCGGTTTGGTTTGGATTTGTTGAACACAAAGCATAATAAAGCTATGAAGTTTGCGAAGGGATTGAATCAACTCCTTCGAGGATTATTGCTGACTCATGTACTGATGGGAGCTACTTATGAGTCTTTGGTCGAGATGGCGCTTATGTCGGATATAGTCAAGAAGGGAGAGACTAAAGAGGAGGTTAAGTCAGAAGGTTCAAAGAAGAAGTGGTGGGAAAAGAATAAGAAAAGGTGATGGTCCTCAAAAGCAGATTAAGAAGGGAGTGAAGTGCCATAGTTGTGGGAATGTTGGACATATGACCAAGGATTGCAGGAAGGATAAGATGAAAGGTAAGTGCTATACTTGCGGGCAACCCGGTCATATAAGTAGGGGTTGTCCCCAGAGAGCTGGTCAGGGAGCGAGTGCACCAGTTGCGTAGATTCAGGTGTTAGACACAACACCTTCCCGTAGCATTCCAGATAGAGGTAGGAAAGTCACAGTTGAAGGTTTGATTTCTATATCTAATTTTCCCATTCAGACTTTATTTGATTCTGGAGCATCACATTCTTTTATCTCTAGTTCTCTAGTAGATTGTTTTCACTTGGACATATCATTAGTAGTAGACCTCGTTATTGTTTCAAACCACATAGGAGGATCGGCACACTTATCTATGGTTTGTAGGGGTTTGAAAATCTTTATCCTAGGCGTAGAATTTAACTACGACGCCTATGTTTTGGGATTCTTGGGGTATGGGATGATCTTAGGGATGGATTTTCTATCCACATACGGAGCTATCTTAGACTGAGAGAGGAGAGTCGTTAGACTTGAGATTTGCAGTGGTAGGACTCTAGAGGTATCTTGCGACTCGCAAGGGTCAGTTATGTTGAGCTTCTTATACTCCCTCGATTCATCGTCATCAGAGTTGCATTCGATTCCTATTGTCAGAGATTTTGTAGACGTCTTTGAGGAGGTTAGGGGACTGCCCCCTAAGAGAGAGATTGACTTCAGGATTTATTTGACCGAGAATGCCAAACTAGTAGCATTACCCGTGAGGCACATGGCACCTAGGGAGAGGAAAGAATTGAGCAAGCAGATTTGTGAGCTTTTGGAGAAGGATTCATAAGAAGGAGCATATCGGAGTGGGGAGCACCAGTCGTCTTCGCCACTAAGGCGGATGGTTCTCTCCGACTCTGCATGGATTATATAGAAATAAATAAGCTCACCAAGAAGAACCGGTATCCACTTCCTAGGATTAATGGTCTTTTTGACCAGTTGGTAGGTTCTTCGGTTTTCTCTCAGCTTGATTTAGCCACGGGATTCCATCAGCTTAGGGTGGCGAAGGACAGTATAGATAAGACTGCGTTTAGGACACCAGACGGATTTTTCGAGTGGTTGGTTATGCCTTTTAGGCTAACCAATGCTCCTGCCTATTTCGTTGATTTGACGAGCCGCGTCTTTAGGGATGTCCTAAATAAGTTTTTGGTGGTATTTGTGGATGACATCTTGGTATTTTCCAAGAATATGGAGGAGCATGTTGGTCATTTGGAAGAAGTTCTTAGCACACTTCGTAGTCATCATTTGAGAGCTAAGTTTTCGAAGTGTCATTTTTGGAGAGAGGAAGTTCATTTCTTGGGGCACGTAGTTTCTAAGGAAGGTTTGGCTGTTGAGCCCGCCAAGGTTATTGCAGTGCAAGATTGGAAGGCCCCCAAGAACATCACTGAGGTTAAGAGCTTCCTAGGATTGGCTGGCTACTATAGAAAGTTCATTAGAAACTTTGCCAAGATTTCGGCACCACTCACACGCCTTACTGAAAAGAATAAATCCTTCGTGTGGGACATGGATTGTGAGGATTCCTTCACGAAGCTTAAGAGAGCCCTTACTAGTGCACCAGTGTTAGTTTTACCCGATGGAGCTAAGCCTTTCACTGTATACACTGATGCATGCGGGATGGGTCTAGGAGCGGTGTTGATGCAAGAAGGGAGGGTAGTGTGTTATGGTAGTAGGCAGTTGAGGATGCATGAGAAGAACTACCCCACCCACGATTTGGAGTTGGCTGCCATAGTTTTTGCACTTAAGTCTTGGAGGCACTATTTGCTTGGAGAGAGGTTTGAGCTTTTTACCGACCATAAGTCTTTAAAGTATCTATTCTCGTAGAAGGACTTGAACTTGAGGCAACAAAGGTGGATGGAGTTTTTAGCCTCGTATGATTTTGAGATAGCTTATCCCCTGGCAAGGGTAATGTGGTTGCAGATGCATTGAGTAGAAAGAAAGCAACCCTTAGTCCTTTGTTCGTTGAGTGGAGGAGCTTGGAGTTTATTTCTACTTTTGATTTTAAGCCCTCTACGGACATTACCCCCGGATTGTTGGTGACATTAGAGGTGAGGTCTACCCTTATGGATCAGATTGGTTCGAGGCAGCGGAAGGATTCGAAGCTCATAGATATTATGGATAGGATTAGCCGAGGAGAGGTCTCGAGACATCTCCAACGCTATTCCATTGATAACAGAGGGTGGCTTAAGAGAAATGGGAGACTTTGTGTTCCATGTGCAAGTGACTTGTTGAGAGCAGTTTTGGAGGAGGTGCACCATTCCCGTATGACTATTCATCCGGGTGGTGACAAAATGTATCGGGATATGAAGAGGATGTTCTATTGGGGTGGTATGAAGAAGGATGTGGCAGAGTTTGTGGCTAAGTGTCTTATATGCCAAAGGGTAAAAGCAGAGCAGCATAAGCCCGGTGGATTACTCACTACACCTCAAAGCTGTTTTAGCCACACCCCTATCCGCCTTATTTGATACGGCTCAAAGCCGTATCAAATTTGATACGGCTTTGAGCCGTATCTAATTCGTGCCTATTTTGGCTGGAAAATCATACACCCTGGAAAACACGGTCTTCCCCAAATTCATTCCTTCCCTCGTTTTTTTCGTTCTCCCTCCAAAACATAAATGTCGTTCTCTTTCCCCCAAATTCACGTCCGTTAACATCCCAAATCTCCAAATCCCTAATTTTCTCGAGTACGGAGCTGAGTAGCTGACGATTGAGGTTTTCTTTGTAAGTTGATTTTCACGTATTTGAACATTTATTTATTTAATCCTAGTTGTTCTATGAAGAATTTTTTGAAAAACTGAATAAAACGAGAATGCATGTGGATAATCTGGGTTTTGGCTGATCGAATTAATATTTTGGTATTTTTAGAGAATTTAAACAAACTCGTGGATTTGATCGCTGGAATTCGAGCTTTTGATAATCGCTGATTTGTATTTGGTATCCGTTGATATGATTTTTTTCGTTTATTTTATATAATTTTTTTATGATTAGTTCTGGAAGTAGCCATGAAAACAGTACATACACAGCGAACCATCTTTAGATTTACTACCTCTTTTGCACTACTTCACTTGATGTAAATTATCATAATATTCTTTTTATCATTGTTGTTCTACTGAAATAATATTTTTTGAGTAAAATTTATTAAATAATGTTGATTTGTGACTTTGGAATACATGTACCATACAGATGCAAAACATCTTTGTTAATAACATGATTTTCTCTCGGCAACATATCTCATAAACCTTTATTTTCTTAAGATCTTATTACAATAATTAAATGAAGTTCAACCATGCCATTTATAGCTAAAGATACATTTAAGATAATGGACCGTTATGAGTTTTTTATACAAACACTACATATTGTGATTCATAGCTATGCTTGGAGCTTTGCTGAATTACTAACAATCCATTATGATTTGATTATTATTGCTCTGCACTGAGTTTTGCCTTTGTTGGAGAGAATTTTGGTGGTGAATGTTTCCATACAAACTTTGGTCCATGCAGTTAATTAAGGGTGTGAGTAGTTTTTGTACGTTCTATTAGGGGTCAAATTAGTAGCTACAGATCTTTTTATGTTTATGTTTTACCTCTTAAGTTGATTTAGGCCTAATGTGTTATACCTCTTAAGTTGTATGTTAATATATTGCAACAATGCATTGAGTTGGGTTTAAAACAAGATGTTTGTTAAATATTGTCCAGAATCATATATTCTTCCAACTTTAATCCTCCTTTTTAGTACAAATTAATGTGTTCTTCCAATTGTAATCCCTCTTCAGTACCGACTCCCATGCTCTTGTCTTTCTGTCTTAAAATTGTTTTGATCACTGCTTTACATCTCACTACATAACTTCTTAGTTCTCATAAAGTTGTAGCCATTTTTCTTTGCTAATGCTGTCAAAAAATAAACATTGAAGACTTTTTACCAAGAATTTGTTGGTGAATTCCCTACATATTCAACAACTCCATCTGCACTATTTTCTTAAATCATGTTGTTAAAATTATTTCCTACATCATTACATGTTCGACTCAGCTAGTTTACCAAACAGAATGTGAACTTGTTCAAAATCTCTGCTCCATCAACTATCTGCGAAACCTCCCAATTCTCTCATAGTATCTCAGAGTCTTAGGACCCCCATGTTGTACTGTTTGAGCATAAATCAGCTTCTATACAAGAGAAGTTTTCTTAACCACCTAGAAATGCATTTATTTTAACAAACACAACAACAACAAGTTAAAGCCTTTAGTCCCAAAAGGCTTTAATTTATTTTAGAAAATACAACAACATACCCCTTGGATGCAAAGTTATGCGTAGAAGAGAAAGAAGTGAAGTGCTGTTGAAATTAAAGCATTTAGTCCCAAAATGGCTTTAATTTGTTTTAGACAGAAGTGAGGTGTTGTATACAAATTTTTGATTGTATGATTAATTAAGAAGAGAGACCATCAGGCCATGGTGATTTTTCATCTTTAACTGAAAAGACTGCCTAATGTACTTCTTTATCTGAAATTGGTTGTAGTAACTAATGATTGCCCAGTTCATTAACTACCGTTCTACATTGTATGCCTTCAAAAGTTTGATTTTTTGGTTGTTCTCCATTATATAGGTGAGTGTAGTGGGTGATAGCCTGGGATTGTATCTGTTATGCATTATAGACCAGCTCACCTTTGTCATTATACAAAGCTTGATATTATTTTTATACTTCCTCATTGACATTTTAGCGTAGAGATTTTTTGAGTTTGAGTCTCCCTATATAAGCCATGAAATCTTAGACTTTTGAACTGCTTCTACATATTTTCCATGCATTGTCTTTTTAAGAGCATTGCCTGCATGTAATTAATCTTCATATAGTAGTACATTATCTGGATTGTTGTCTGCAGCCAATAACTTATCATTATATTCTGATTCCAAAGCTGATAAAGTGTTTGCATCCTTTGCTCTTAACTTATTCTAGTTTTTTAGATATGTTTTATCCTTCTTAGTTTGATTATGAATTTCTGAATTTCAGTGCCTCGTACATTTATAATTAAACTGGTAGTACCTGATCTTCATATCCATTAGCCAAATGCCAACTTTTGTATTCAAAAGCTTTTCACTTTTGTTGAGTAGTTTGTGTATGTAGTTTGATGATATGGGGTTGTGATCACTCAAAACCGAGGTACTGGCAGTGGCAATAAAATCTTGAAAGTGTTGTAGAAAAGTATTGTTTATAAGCACTTTGTCAATGTGAGTAGCAATACCTCTACGTCTCCATGTGAATTGAAAATCTTGTATATATATACACTCATATATATATACACATACATATGAGTGTGTATGTGTATGTGTATTGCATATAGTATGTGATTTATACATGTTTATATGTATAAATATAGTTCTAGTATGTCCGACTAAGGTCTACTAGGAGATGCATGGAATATTATATACATATTTATTGATATGCAGTTTAAAGTGTTTATATATAGTTTTGGTATGTCTGACTTAGGGCTACCATTGGTGCATGGAACCACTATACCAATGAGGTGCACGACCTGTAGATGTGGTCCCAGAGTAGGGGCACAGAGAGACTAGGATGCTAGTCTAGAGTAGGTCATATACCATTTCATAGTACTCTTATATGCTGCGGTAGGACCTACATACCAACTTCTTATAAGTTGATTACATCGCAAATATATTATATTTACGTCTAATGTTCTAATATATATGATATAGGAGGGCAATATGTCTTTCAGTATAGACAAAAAGTGGATAAATGAATATGATCAAAGATCTACATACTATATAGACGGGGTGAAGAAGTTTATTAGTTTTGTTGATGAAAATGGTGGTAAGAAAGGAGTGTATTTATGCCCTTGCACTCGGTGCAAAAATAGGAAGACGATCAAATTAGATGACATTCATTTTCATTTGCTTAGATGGGGTTTTATCCAATCATATACCGTATGGTATTTTCATGGGGAAAAAAGGGCAGAGAAGGAAAAACAACAACCAGTTAGTCATGCCACAAGTACCGACGAGTCTGAACATATTATGATGGAAGATCTAGTCAATGATGCAGATAGATTTCATCATTTTCAACATGAAAATCCGTTGTCTGATCATGCTAATGTTGGAGAGCCGTCTACGGTTGATGGCAATTAGCAGGCCAATGAAAGTAAGAAGTATAAATCACTTTTTGGTAGCGCAAAAGAGCCACTCTATCCTTCATGTTCAAAAGGGTTGACGAAGCTGTATGCCATTGTGAAACTGAATAGCTTGAAGACCCAATACGACTTTTCAGATAATGGTGTGACTGCACTCCTCGAACTAATAAAGGAGTTACTCCCCGAAGGTAACACGCTGCTGACAAAGTACTCCGACGTGAAGAAGTTAATTAAGCAAGTTGGGATGAATTACAAAACTTATGATGCATGCATTAATGATTGCATATTATACTGGAAAGATGATGCGAATATAGTTTCGTGTACAAATTGCAACGAACCAAGATATATGACATCATTCAACGAAGAAAGGAAAGGCATCAAAGTACCTCGAAAGACATTAAGACATTTTCCTTTAATTTCTAGATTGAAGAGATTGTATATTGTACCATGGATAGCAGATGCGATGACCTGGCATGGTCGTGCCAAGTCTGATCCAACCGTAATGCATCATCCATGTGACACTTCTCAATGGAAGGCCGCGGATTATTTTGACCAAACATTTGCTGTCAAGCCACGAAATGTCACACTTGGAATAGCAATAGATGGTTTCTGTCCACATGCTTCTCTATCTAACCCTTACAGTTGTTGGCCAGTAATTGTAGTACCATATAATCTTCCTCCGTCTATGTGCATGAAACGAGAGTTTTCAATGTTAACACTGTTGATTTCTGGGCCAAAACAACCAGGGAAGGATATTGATGTTTATTTACAGTTGTTGATAGACGAGTTAAAGCAGTTATGGAAAGGAGTCGTTACATATGATTCATTAAATAAATCCGAATTCACAATGAGAGCTAGGGTGTTGTGGGCAATCCATGATCACCCTGCTCTTGGGACTTTATCGGGATGTACAAATCACGGTTATTTTGCATGTCCGGTTTGTGGGGAAAACACTTGTTCTTATCATCTTCCTGAAAGTAAGAATATGTGTTACATGGGACATCTAATGTTTCTTCCTAAAGAACACAAGTTTCGATACGACAAGACAAATTTCAACAACGAACAAGAACTTCATCGTCCTAAACGGACATTAACTGGTTTTGAAGTTGAAAAGAAAGTAGCGAATATCAAAATGAAAGTTGGTAAACACAAAGAAGAAATTAGTCGAAAACGGAAAAAGTCAATTAATGAAGAAGTTGACAATGTTTCTGCATGGTACAAGAGGTCTATCTTTTTTGATTTACCATATTGGAAAGCAAATATGATTCGCCATAATATTGATGTTATGCATACGGAGAAAAATGTCATAGAGTATCTCATCAGCACCATTATGGACCATAAAGATAAGTCAAAAGATGGCATCAATGCACGCAAGGATTTGAAAATCATGGGTATAAAACAAAAGTTGTGGGTGATGGAAGATCCTGAAACAAATAAAATAATCATACCAAAGGCAACTTTCACTTTGAGCAAAGAAGAAAAGATACGGTTTTGCACCGTTTTGAAAAACCTGAAAGTGCCCAACAAATTCTCTTGAAACTTCCACAACAATGTGAGCATCAATTCTCCCGAACTAAGAAATATGAAGTCACGTGATTACCACGTCATAATGCAACATTTGCTTCCGGTATTGCTTCAACATTATTATCCACAACATAAGGATCTGCGAAATGTTATTCACCGTATTAGTCTATTCTTTAACATTTTGTGCTCAAAGGTGATCAATAGGGAATACCTTATAAAAGCAAAGGCTAGTTTGGTAGAAGCAATGTGTGTTTTTGAAAAACATTTTCCACCTGCATTTTTTGATATCAGTATCCATCTTATGGTTCATTTAGCCGATGAAGCATTAATTTGTGGTCCTGTCAGATATAGATGGATGTATCCCTTTGAACGGTAAATAACTAATTTCAGTTATGTACATTATTATTCGATAGAAATAGCTATTATGTACAATATATAATTGATCACATTCACAGGTTGATGAAAACATATAAAGGATATGTGCGCACAAAAGATACATTGAAGGTTGTATTGCAGAAGGATATATCGTACAAGAAGCTAGCCTTTACTGCATGGAATATATGCCAAACGGAGGTGATGGCAATCATAAACATACCCGCGAAGCGTTTTTAGATGAGGACGATGAGTTTTCTGGTGAGATACCTTTAGATAATGGTAAAGATATAACGTTAACCCAAGTGCAGTTTGAACAAGTGCGTAGATGGGTCCTTAATAAGTATGATGGATTGGATGAATGGAAGAAGTAAGTTCACACCTTTGTTTTGAATTTCCATTTTTTAATTCAATTTATGTATTCGTTTTGATATGTGTTTTCCATAAGAGGTATAACTCCTATGCGAAAAGTACTAGATTTCAATCACGAGGCAGGGGTACAACTATCGAAGTCGTTCAAAGTTTTACTCTATGGTTACGCAACGAGGTATTACAACATCTTAAGTATTTCACGTGTTTATAAGTTGGCAATACACCTTCGTGACCATGTTTTGTTTTACTTATTGTATTTTATGTAGTTGTTGAAGTGCATCGATGTTGATCCAACTCTCTGGCGGCTAGTGCATGGGCCGAAGTTCACGACGCTTAGTTATACTAAGTACCAAGTGAATGGTTTTTTATTTTCCACGAAAATGTACGAAGATCGTATGGTAACACAAGATAGCGGTGTATGCATGAAAGCAATTACAAAATTTAGAGCGAGTGGTAAAGATAAAAATTATAAGGAAGCAGAAACAACGTATTACAAAGTCATTCAGCAGATACTTGAGTTGGATTACACTGACTTCAAACAAACAGTTTTTTATTGTGATTGGGTAAAGGTCGAGGATAAGATCAATGGTTGCAAAATAGATCCTGTTTCAAACTTGATCATGGTTAATTTAGGGAAATTGAAGAGAAAAGATAGCATGAATGATGAGCCATTTATTCTTGCATAAGAAGCGAGTCAAGTGTTCTACTCAACAGATTTAAAAAATAACGGTTGGTCTGTGGTTTTGCATACACCAAAACGGTTGACTACAAATGTGGATGGCATTGAGTTTCCTACCGTCTATCAATCAGCTTTTGAAGACAATGAAAAATTAGAAGACCTTACCAAAACCATTTGTTAACTGATGAATTGTTAAATGCTTCATTTCTCGTTTGAATTTCTAGTCCTTGGGGTAGTAGGAGTGTGAGATATCATTGAACCAAACAAAAATTCGCATAAAGAGAAGGTTTCTTAAAATGTCTATATTGTTGTTGGTTTCTGTTATATTGAAAAGTTTCATGATAGTATGTTTTTTATAGACTTGTAGATAAAAGGGGATTTATTTTTAAAACTAAACGTGGAATCAAAATTACAAATTTAAACCATTTTCATTAGTTGATTGTAGTCAAATTTGAAATCCAAATAGTTCTTCTGTTGTTATTGCTTTTTTACTTTTGTTATTGCCATGAATTGATGGTTGATGAGACCGCTTTTATTGGCTAAACAGCAAATTTTACAGTGATGTTGATTTCATTTTTATTTCAGGACAACTGAGTTGATATATTCGTAGATTATTTGTTTTTTCTTTTCTTTTTGTAATCTATGATACAATTACAAATCAATAATGGTTATTTAACCGTGTGTAGGAAACTATGTCACAAAATCCAGCATCATCACATTCATCATGTTCAGAAGAACAAATAGTTGATCAAAACTTATTTGGTATTCCAGTCTCAAAAAACGCTGGAAAAATCGCCACTATGCTGGGTAAACTAGTAAGAGCTCATGTGCCGATATCATACATAAGTTGGAACAAAGTACCCGGTACATATAAGGACGATGTTTGGAACCAATTGGTGGTAAGTTTTTACTTTGATTCATTTCTGACGATATTTAAAAAATATTTATGGTCAGTCACTCTATTTTGCAATGTATATGCACTACATGTTACAGTCGGTTTCTGAAACCTGTTTTAAGTCTGATAGAATTGATTAACTTGCTTAGGTCGGCAGTTGGCTCTATTATTTGATAGAATTGCTTCTTTAGTTTTCTTTTTATTAAGTCTGCTTGAATCCAGTTTACAAATGAACGGTGACAATCTTAAGTCTTAACATGTATTACATACAGACAGTTCCATACTGTTTTGTTTATGTATTTTACTTTTTGCAGAAAATGTATGCGCTCGAACCGCTTTCGAAGGAATTTTTTTTAAAAAGAATGTCCGAGGCTTTTAGGAGACACAAAAAAAACTTGAGATCAAGTTTTTATGACACTTTCGATAATGACGAAGAACGGATGAAAAATTGTCCACCTACAATTGCTCAAGAAGATTGGAACGAGTTCATAAAAAATGAAGCAACGCCTGAAGCGAGCGGAAGAAGGGAGTTAGCCAAAAAAAAATAGATCATTGCTCAGTTATGCTCACCATGAAGGCCGTAAAAGTCACGCTAAAATAGAACACGAAATGGTAAGTTATATTCGTTTTTTTTCAAAAATGGTAAAAATCACAACTAACATATTTTATATATTGCAGATCGTTGCAAATCCATCTGCAAATATCAACCGTCGTCATGTATGGGAGAAGACACACATGAAAAAAGATGGTAGCATATCAGATGCCAATTCTTCGTACTTCATAAGTTAAAATTTCAGTTCTGTGTGTACCATCTTTACACAAGTACAATTTCAGGTATATATATAGGAATAAGCATAGGAATATCTACAGTCTGGTATATATTCATACAAGTACAATTTCAGTTCTGTGTGTACATGAATTAACAGTCTTGTATTCATTAACATAAGCATTAACATAAGTATAACCTTATATTAATACACACAGCAATAACAGCATACGCATTGAGGTGAAAAATGCTTCACTATAAGAAGTATAGATAGAACCGTGAACTAAATAGAGGTTGAATCAAATGGATAGATTTTGAAATGGTAACATGGTAATATGTTTACAAAGTGAACGTTGCATGGACAAAGGATGGTACAAAAACAAATATACATGCGTACTTCTTTCTTTCTTTTCTGAAGTTCTTCCACAGATCTTTTACTTACTAGCAGCATTTTTTGCATCAACCTGAAAATTAGATTAAGATATAAGTCCATATGTATATAGGTTATTAGAGGGAATCTTAATTAGATCATTACCCCAATCACTATGCCATAGTGAGTGGTAGTTCCAGGTCCGATGGTGTCGTTGTTGATACATGATTGAGCACAACCAGCTCGTCATTTTGAGCACAATGAGTAACAATAATCAATCTTAACACAATAAATTATTACACACACATTATTAGAAACCTATATTTTAGATTAAACACATTTCTTAATTCACAATATTTTCACCAAAGATTCAAATTTAGGTGTAATACATATGATATACGATAAATCACTCATTTCATTTTGATTCAACTACCAATACAACCTTATTTTTTGTAATTACTGAAATATGCATGGATCATTGATGATGAATTTTCTTTCTTTTATCTTTGAAATTATAAATTTCTGAATTAAAAATAACATATTTTAAAATAATATAAGAAGATCGATTAGAATGTAATATAGGAATTGTTTTCAGTGTGTGATGGTGTGGCTCTCTGATGCTATTAGGCTATTAGCAATGACTTTAAAGGAAGGGCTAGCAGACTAGGTGGGCATTTGTGTTTATTTATCAATGTAAATAGGAATGCAACTATGATCAGGGTAATGACCATCTAGATTGTGCTAACAAAAGACATGATCTCAAATTCTAGTAGTTCTGATTATGTAAGCTTGGATTTGTTCTCTATTCATAATATAGATTGCTCGTAGGTGGATCACAAATCGTTCTTGGAGGCAATTGACTGTGTGCCTGTAAACTGATTTCCTGGCAGCTAGGTATATTTTATATCAATCAATACGTTGTTTTATCATCACTTCTATTTAATTAGTATGGTTTGAAGAGAGCTAATTAAATGGAAGTCTTTCAAAATGTGCATCGTAACGTTTATTTATATGCCTATTAGCGAATACAGCCACTGACTATAAATTTTGTTATTTGTTATATGGGATGATAGGGCGATACCTGTTAACTTCTCTCCCCATTGATGCAACAAAGTATATAAAATTTTGAACTGCAAACTTGTATTGACAGGCATTATTACCTGCTCAAATGTCAGCGTGTGTAGCCTGAAGCAGCACTATTTTCTTTGGCTTAATACGATGGATGATTATCAAATTCTCTTACTGGTGCCATGTCATTTTTAACTGAGTCATCTCACCACCAACTTACGTATATATGCATATAGACACATACACGCTAGGGTCATTTATAACTGAGTCATTTCACCTCAGATGGCCAGCAACAGTTTTGGAACTTAAGTTTTCAAAACATGTATACATACATATATTTTCATTATTCATATATAAGTATTATGCAATCTCAGGATCAAATTGCGAAATTGAAGAAAAAGATCACCGATAGTGATGAAGAAAAATTGACAGTGGATGAAGATATCATATCACAAGTGATGGGAAAGGATACAAGGGGTAGGAGCCGCGGTGTTGGGACCGTCATACCAAAGACTAATATTAAGGCTTCTGCTATTGCACATAAACGATTGAAACATGTTTGTGGAGACAATGCTGAGTTGAAAATGAGGATGGGAAGTTTGGAGGGTACGGTGGGAAGTTTGGAGAGTACAGTAGGAAATTTGTCTGGGCAAATGGAGCTTCTGATCAACATGGTGGGAAACATAGAACAAGGAGAACGCAACACACAACTCAATGCTTCTAAATTCGTTGTTTCTCAATCCCAGGATACGACCAATGTGGTGAACAATCCAAAATGTGAAATCCTCAACTCTGATCTAGACATAATAGCAATAGGTATTTATTAGTTGCTTTTTATTCTTACTTGTTTTCGATGCAGTTATTTTGTTGGATAGATCTAGATAATAAATTTTATTGCAATAGGTACTGTATGTCGAGATTCTACATCGTCCAAAATCCATGGGAAATCTTTACCATCCACACATGAAAAATTGGTTTTGGACAATATACTGCTACCAGATGAGAGAACCAACAAAATAAATCATCAATTTGCAGAGACCTTTGTTGATGTTGGAGTGGATGGGTATGTGTGCCATCCGAAGATTATGATTCGATATCTTTAGCATGTATGTGAGCTCATCCAAAAATTATTTATATGGTTTTTGATTATATGCCATCCAAAAATTATTTATCTTTAACATGCCATTCCTTTTTACGGTATTGTTTTTTGATTATATGCACTGTTCTGTAGTTTCTGTTTCTCGTTTGTTAAACCATGAGGTATGCGCAGAGTACTTTATTTTGACTGTCTTATTTCTTTTTATGCTTTTTTTTGTTTTGGGAAAACTGGCTTATCCATTGACTTGAAATTGAAATTTGGTGGTTTTATAGAAATGGTAAATACATTACATTTCTGAGTCAGTTTTGAAAACAAAACTAGAATGTTGTTTTCGATAATCGTTTAAGAAGGATAACATAGTACATTATTGTGTTGATATCCTTGAAAACTGGTTGAATTCAAGCTATTAGAATTATAATTGTATAATGATGAACAATGAGCCGCAAAGATAATAACTATTCAAGCTATTATTTTGAATATGTGAAATTTTGCATATCGCTAATTTTCTCGTCCTTTTGAGCATTTTGAAAGAAATACCAAATTTTCTTCTAATTTTAGACTAGTTATTTGCTAGAGTTGTAATATGCACAAATATATTTATTTCCGTAAATAAAATTGTTAATATGGAAATTGTCTAGAGATTCAATATTGAAATATGTGAAAATTTGTAGATTATTTGGATAATATATTAAAGAATGAACCGAGAGCATCGATATCCCCACGTTAACATTAAATGATTGTGCATTTGGTCATGCTTTAACTTGTGACCTTCAACTTAGCTATATATTTAGGCATTGAATTAATAAGATTGTACATTTGGCGGGACTTGAACCCACAACATTTGAATCTATGTAATTTTTGATCAGTGAATTGTTTCTTTCGAAATATCAAACAGGTATTTATATATTGTAAATAGTTGATCCATCTATAAGCTATCATTTTTCTCAAAACAGTTTGAATCTTGTAGAAAAGATTGCATAACAAATGATTGTTATAAAATATAATGATTTGGAAAAGATATCTCATCCAGTAGAAAGAGGTTCATTAAGTTGTAAAAGTTTTCTCTATGTTCTTTTTTCAGATTTTATATTGAGATAGTGGTGACTGGTGAGAGAAGAATTGGACATCTATCTTTGTTTTTAGTTGACTTCTAATTGTAGCGATTTCATATGACGAAATTGACAAAATGCCCAATCTGATAATAAGTTTTGCATAAGAGAACGAAAGCAGCAGAGAAAAAATGTAGAAGGGTGTTGATGTAATTTGTACATCAATATCCCTAATCCATCTGTTCTATCTATTACTTTGGATACAAGAAGAAACCAAACAAGCTCGATGGCATGCTATCATCATACATAGATATTATTATTCCTCCCAGATCTCTCATTGTTTCAGCATTCAAATAAATTTTCCAATATATGTAGACTTGCATGGTTTTACGTACAATTGTCTACTTTCTCATTGACCCAGTAATTTATATTCTGAATCACTAATAATGTACGTCTGCATGTTATGTAGATTTATGAGCAGCACATTTGAGGAAAAATAGCTCACTGTTGTTTGCTTACTGAGAGAACATGCTCCTTTGATAAGATCATGCAGCATGCATAGATTTCAGCTATGTACAACAAAGATTCTCCAAAAAAAAGTTGCAATTTACTGCAGTTGCTTATTAGTTGTCATGTATTATTGTTGTCTTGGAAGTAGCAAGATTTTGTAAAACAGGATGAAATTAGCCTTCAAAGTTGTAAGAAATGCAACATGGAAGTTCATATTATATTTATTTTTGCTGAGAAAGTGCTATTTAGATTAATATTTGTTTTTTACATGGTCTTTTGGAGCAAAGTTAAGTCGACCACATGGAATTCATATGTTACTTGTAATGTTCGATGATATGGATATCTTTAACAGCAACATATATGAGCAACATCTTTTCCAGTTATTTTGTATAATACTGCTTTTGTATAATATTGACCATATTTTGTATAATACTGCTTCTATTGTAATCCAACTATTGCCGTATCTATTACTGCTTTAAATACTGCTTCTATTGTATAATATTGCATCTATGCTGTTGTAATTCACGGCTATGAGCTGTGTGAATTAGATACTGCTTTTATTGTATTATACTACATCTATGGTATTGCAATTTATGGTATGAGCTTTGTGAATTAGATACGGCTTATTGTTGTATCTATTACATCAATTAGATACGGTCAAAAGCCGTATCTAATTCATGTGCTTAGTATATGAATTAGATACGGCCATGGGCCGTATCTAATTCTCCAATTAGATACGGCCCATGACCATATCTAATTAATAAACACGCTTTCTATTGATACGGCTTACGGCCGTGCCTAATGGCATTAGATACGGCCCTAAGCACTGCCTAATTCACCTTTCTGGTGTAGTGACTCCAGCCCTTAGATGTGTCGGTGTGGAAGTGGGATAGTATTTCTATGGATTTCATTGATGGTTTACCCTATTCTAGGAAAGGGAACACTAGCATTTGGGTGATTGTTGATAGATTGACCAAGAATGCCCACTTCATCCTAGTTAAGAGTAAGCGTACGGCTTCATATTTGGCATTATTGTACATTCGAGAGATAGTCCGTCTACATGGAGTTCCTTTTAGCGTTGTTAGCGATAGAGATCCCATTTTCACTAGTGAATTTTGGATAATCTTACAGGAGGCGCTAGGGACACAACTTAGGTTGAGTACGGCCTATCACCTCTAGATAGATAGCCAAACGGAGAGGGTAAATAGGGTGCTTGAGGATTTTCTACGGATGTGCATTTTGGACTTTAGAGGAACTTGGGTGGAGCATCTTCCATTGGTTGAGTTTGCATACAATAATAGTTACCAAACAAGTATAGAAATGGCATTATATGGGAGACCTTGCAAGTCCACATCATGTTGGGTTGAGTCTACAGAGAAGTTATTACTTGGGCCCAATATGGTCAGAGAGACATCTGAGAGGGTGGATTTGATTCGGCGGATGATGAAGACAGCTCAAGACAGGCATAAGTCTTATGCGGATAAGCGGAGGAGAGACTTAGAGTTTGAGGTTGGAGACTTAGTTTTTATCAAAGTATCCGCGCTTAGGAAGGTGGTAAGGTTCGGATCAAATGGAAAGTTAGCCCCTAGATTTGTTGGACCATTCCCTATCATGGAGAGAGTTGGGAAGATGGCTTACAGAGTGAAGCTACCTGATAGGTTCGCAGGAGTGCACGACGTTTTCCATGTTTCGCACTTGCGAAAGTGCTTACATGACTGAACGGAGATTATAGAGCCTAGTCAGTTAGAGGACGCGGAGGTAGAAAGGGAAGCTTCTATTCGGCGTATCCCCACGAAGATTGTTGGAAGAAACATCAAGTGACTAAGGAATAAGGAGGTTCCACTGGTGAAGGTGCAATGGGGAGATGATGTTGTAGACGCCACTTGGGAAGCAGAAGAGAAGATTCATACTTACTATCCTCATCTTTTTGATAGTGAGTTTTAGAATTCATTTTTTCATCTTTAGTTTTGAATTGTAACGACCCGTATTTTTACGGATCGAAACACCGTAAAACAGTTGACATTTGGTCGCATTTGTGATAAGTCGTCCTGAGTTTAAGTCCTAAGTCGTGACCGAGTTAAGGAATTCGGCGAGTTAGGTGATAAGTCGTTTAAAAGTTAAGTCGTGGTAGCTTAGGTCGTAGGGTGTTGGAGCGACCTAAGGTAGTGGACGACCTAAGGAAGCTGGGTTAGCAGTGGGACGACCTATAGAATTTGGCAACCTAAGATTAGTAAGCGACTTAGGAATTTGGGGTGACCCAAGAAAAAGTTAAGTGTTAGGTCGGCTGGGCGAGTTAACGACCTAAGGAATTGACCGACTTAAGACATAGACGACTTAAGGAGTTAACGACCTAAGGGATTGAGCTAGTTAGGAGGTTAGGTCGTTTGAGCGACTTAAGGATTTTAGGTCGTAAGTTGTTATGTCGTGAGGCGATAGGTCGTAGGTCGAAGTTAACTCGGCAAGTGTTAAGTCGAGCATGAGTTTAGGTCATCTGTATTAAGTCGTAGACGACTTAGGTGTTAGCTGTTAAGTCGTAGAGTTGCTAAATCATTAAGGCATAACTCTGTTGAGTTGTTAGGTCGGCTACCCTGTTAAGTCGTAGATCGTGGATTTGAAGATCGGATGGTCTGTTAGGTCGTGTAGTAGCTATGTCGCGTGCTTATGCTAAGTCGTTAGGTCGGAGGATGTTATGTCGCGCAGAGGGTTAGGTCGTGAGTTCTGTAGGTCGTAGGTCGGAGGGTCTTTGATAAGTCGGCGACAACTTAAGGGGCGGACAACCTAAAAATCTGCCTATAAATACTCGTCTATTTCTTCATTTTTGGGATCCGGATTTCGAAGCGACGAAGTGCTGCCATTTTGAGAGCTTGAATTCTACACTTCTTTACTTCTTTTCTCCACTTTAATCTAGTGATTCCTTCCACCCATATTGACGATCAAATCGAAGATTCAAGAGCTTAGATTGAAGATCTTCATCCTATGAAGTGAGATTTCTTCGTTTGAAGCGGATTCGTGATAGATCAAGCTAGATCCTTCGCTGTCCAGATATGAAGTGTGTTGATTTGGGGTTGTTTAGGTGATTTGGTGAGTGGTGATTATCTCTCACACGGATCCAAAGGAGTATATCGGATCGTTGGTTTGATTTGGTGTTAAAATAGTGATTTCCATGCATTTTCCTAATCATATGTGTAGATCCATATAGATCCATTGTCCATGATGATTTGATATCCACTTTACTACATGTTAACCTATGCAAGTTCATTCATCAAGATTATAGGGACATTGCTCATGTTTTCATGCTTTTTGGACTTTTGACTCTTTAATTACGAAATTGCCATTATTGTTATAATTGTCTATTTAGATAATATTTGAATGCTTGTTTACTTGGATTAATGTTTGATTTGATTGATTGCAATGAATTAGATGATTGATGATTTGCTTTAGACCGAAGATGATTCAAAAGCTAAGGGAAAGGCTCTTGAATTGGAAAAGCTGCTTGTGGCATATGAAGCGGATGGTGAAGCTCTTATGCATAGATTCAATGACGATGATGTTGAGATGAAACTTTGCGAGGATGTGATGAAGCAAAGTATGATATGAGATAGTCTTGGTCTAATCCAGACGGGATCATTCCAAGCATGTTGATAACTCGGTGAAATGGTTCGAGTTAGAGGATAATGGTTTGCTCGAGAGGCGCTTGAGCTAGTATGGAAATAGTCGTCGAGGAGGATGACTAGAAGGCTGAGATCTCATCGTTGTTGAAGGTTCTAGCATGCTCAAAGCAAGAGTATGTTGGGCAGATTCGATAGTCCCTGAAGGCTAATGATTGATAGTCAATTACTCTGGGCAGATTCGATAGTCCTAGGCACGGGTCACGATGACGTGCGGGAGTTATGTCTAGAACCGGGGTTTCCATTAGCCCTTGACGGATGGCTAAAAGAATGTGCCGGTCATTCAATTAACGGTGATATCGAAGCAATGATAACAGTGATAGACAGAGTCATGGATGTTTGGTTGTATCGTCATTCGGTCTCAAGAGCAGTGTTTTCAGGATGCTTATCTGATCTTGGTTTAGGCCTTGGGGGTTTGTACTTGGAAAACATCGCCCTTGACTCGAGTGATAATTGCTTTACTTTACATTGTATGCTCTGCTATGTTTGCTTCTGCTTAGTGTGTGTCTGGGGGCTATCACTATAGAAAGAGGTTGGAGTGGGAGGGTTGTATTCCTATTCCTTTTCCTTTATGCTCTTTTGGTATGTTGTTAGTTAATTTACCGCTCACTAAGACTGTTGTCTGACTCAAGGCTTTATGTTTTAACTCTTATTGCCTTGGGCTGTTCGTCCATTTTTGGGACGGGCAGACTAGGTAGCAGGTGACAGGTGCTGTTCTTGCTTTCCACGGTGTTGATATCGAAGACGAGCTGGAGGGATGGCATATTATCTTCTTATTATATGTACTGGATGTTCCGCATGCTTTGTATTCTCTGAGTGATATGTAGTGAGGCTTGTTGTATTGGCTATTCAGATGTTTGTATTCAACTATTATGAAGTTTTATTGATGAGATTCTACTCTGTGAAGCTTCACTATATATATATTCTATTGTATTTTGTCCATGCGCTGTGAGTAATACGATAGATTATGTTGTTTTAATTTACCCTGGCAATCGTCCATGGTCCCCTGGCACACTTTACAGCGCACTATCTCTAGGTTCAGTGCAGGGGTCATGGGCGGTCGTCACATTTGGTATCGGAGCTTTGGTTAATCGATTTTTCCCAACGCTCGCTGATGTAACTACGTATGAGAGACGTAATTGTATTTTGATGGATGATTACTATATATAATATAGTAGCTTAGTAGAATTTGAGTCCTTTATGCAGTTGTTTCTCTAGGTGTTCTAATCATTCCTTTTTGTAGATATTGAGAATGAGTCGAAGAGGGAGACCAACTGCAAGGGAAGACCGTGCTACTGAAGGGGCTGCTGATTATGCAGCTATGTTCGAAGCTATGATGACTTCGATCATGAGAAGGATACCAGTCCCGGGGGCAGCAGTTGATGTTGGAGTTCAAGTCCAAACTCCAAAACCAGTGGATTTTGCTAAGTTGTGCAAAGATTATACTGCTCTTGGAGGGAAGGTTTTCCTGGGAATAGAATCAACCATTGAAGTCCAGAGGTGGATAGATGCTTGTAGAAGGATTTTTGGTGATTTGGGAATTGAGGATGCAACTAAGAGGAAGTTAGCATCAAGACAGCTTCAAGGGAGAGCCTCTGATTGGTGGAACTCTATTACCATCAATACTCCGGAGGAAGAGATTACTTGGGAGCAATTCCAAGTCAGATTTGAAGCTAAGTTCATTTCTACAGCTCAGAAGTCTGTTCTGTTCAAGAAGTTCGTGGAGCTCAAGCAGGGAGGAAGACCAGTTCTTGAGTATGTTTCTGAGTTTGAAGCTTTGTCCAAGTATGCCCGATCGTATATTGAATCTGCATATCAGAAGAATGAGAAGTTTGTGATAGGCTTGGACAGTTATCTTGGGAGACAGTTGGTGGATCATTTGGACGATTCATTTGAGAAGCTTGTGGAGAAAGCTCTCAGGCATGAGAGTCTGTTTCCTAAGGAAGGATCTGTTGTTGCTGTAACCAGGGAAGAGTCTAAACCACATCAGGGTGGAAACAAGAAGAGGAAGCAGCAACAACAGAAGGGTAGGGATGGCCAGAAGAAGCCGAAGGGCGAAGTGACTTGCTACAATTGTCAGCAGAAGGGCCATTTCTCTAAGGATTGTAAGAATCCGAAGGTACCGATGAAGTGTCACAACTGTGACAAGCCGGGGCATATCAGGAAGAATTGTCCAAAACCGCGAAGAGACAAACAGATTGTGCAAGCCTATGCTTTGGGAGCTGTTCCATCGTCTTCGAAAGCTCCTACCGC
Source organism: Allium fistulosum (assembly GCA_030737815.1). NCBI lineage: Eukaryota > Viridiplantae > Streptophyta > Magnoliopsida > Asparagales > Amaryllidaceae > Allium > Allium fistulosum. Next base: position 1,128,803,878 of record CM060902.1, read on the forward strand.
TGAAGAGAAAGGAAAGAGTGTGGTTGTTCAAGGTACTCTTTCCATATGTGGTGTTCCAGTTAGAGTGTTGTTTGATACTGGGGCGTCGCATTCGTTTTTTTGTAGTGAACTTGTAGGCCGGTTGGATTTAGAATCGGATATTGTTGATAGGCCATTGGTTGTGACTAATCCAGTTAGGGGTTCGTCTTGTTTGTGTATGTTATGCCGTGGTCTGATTGTATCGAGTCATGGTTGCTCTTTTGTTTGTGATTGTTTTGTTCTGAACTTTGCGGGGTTCGGAATTATTTTGGGTATGGACTGGCTTAGGAAGTATGCGGCAAAGGTTGATTGTGAGAGGCTGGAAGTGACAGTTGAGAATGTGGAGGGGCGAAAGATTGTGATACGATGTAAGCATGAAGAAGGCGTCTTCATGAGCTTCATGTATTCACTAGTTGTTCCACGGGATGGACTGTCATTGGTGCCAATCGCGAATGGATTCGAGGATGTCTTTGACGAGGTCAAAGGGTTACCGCCGCATAGAGAGATCGAGTTTCGTATAGATCTAGTTGAAGGAGCCAAACCTGTTGTGATGCCTCTTAGGCGGATGGCGCCTAGGGAACAGCAGGAGTTGAGGGTGCAGGTTTATGACCTTTTACAGAATGGATTCATTCGGCGTAGTGTGTCCGAGTGGGGTGCACCAGTTGTGTTTGCAACCAAGGCAGATGGGTCGTTGAGGTTGTGTGTGGATTATCGTGAGCTGAATAAGGTGACTAAGAAGAACAAGTATCCATTGCCGAGAATAGATGACTTGTTTGATCAGCTTCACGAAGCTAAGGTGTTTTCTCAGATGGATTTGGCAACGGGATTTCACCAGTTGAGAGTGGCTAAGGATAGTGTGTCGAAGACTGCTTTCAGGACACCATCAGGTTTCTTTGAGTGGCTGGTAATGCCGTTTGGATTAACTAACGCGCCAGCATATTTTGTAGATCTTATGAATAGAGTGTTCAGAGATCAGTTGAACAAGTTCGTGCTTGTGTTCGTGGATGATATTCTGATTTATTCCAGAACCGAGGAAGAGCACAAGACGCACTTGCGTATTGTTTTCGAAATTTTGCGGAAACATCAGCTGAAGGCTAAGTTTTCGAAGTGTCACTTCTGGAAGAGTGAAGTGAGGTTCTTAGGCCATGTGATTTCTGGAAACGGAATAGCGGTTGATCCCGCTAAGGTGGCAGCAATCCAGGATTGGGTTAGACCTAAGAATGCATCTGATGTGAGAAGTTTTCTTGGATTGGCAGGATATTATCGACGGTTTATCAAAGACTTCTCCAAGGTGGCTGCACCGTTAACAGGATTGACGAAGAAGAACCAAGTGTTCAAGTGGGAAGATAAGTGTGAGCAAGCTTTCAGAATCCTGAAAGAAAGATTGACGAGTGCTCCTGTTTTGACTATTCCTAATGGGAATGACGAGATGGTGGTTTACACCGACGCATGTGGTACTGGACTTGGAGCAGTGCTGATGCAGAGGGATAAAGTTGTTGCGTATGCCAGTCGACAACTGAAGCCGCATGAAAGGAATTACCCGACTCATGATTTGGAGTTAGCGGCGATTGTATTTGCGCTGAAGATGTGGAGACATTATCTATTGGGAGTTCGATTCGAGTTGTTTACAGACCATAAGTCGTTGAAGTATCTTTTCTCCCAAAAGGATTTGAACCTTCGGCAGCAGCGGTGGCTAGAGTTTTTAGCATCATATGATTTTGGTATAGCTTATACTCCGGGAAAAGGTAACGCAGTGGCAGATGCGTTAAGTCGGAGACATGCAGGGTTGGGAGCCATGTTTTCAGAATGGAAGAATCTCGAGTATTTAGCTGGATTTGACTTCAGGTCTAGATGTGAATTGGAACCTGAGATGTTGGCAAACTTATCGATAAGACCTACTCTTGTGGAAAGGATTGGCGAGAGCCAAAAGCGAGACGATAAGCTTGTCAAGATTATCCGTGATTTGGAATCTGAATTGGATCCAGAAAAGGATAAAGGATTCGAGGTCGATCGAGAGGGTTGGCTTCGGAAGCAAGGACGACTAGTTGTTCCCGATATAGATGAATTGAGAAGTGAAGTTCTGAAGGAAAGTCATCACTCGAAGTTGACAATTCATCCAGGTGGAAATAAGATGTATCGGGATATGAAGAGAACCTACTACTGGGAAGGTATGAAGAAGGATGTTGGCAATTTTATTTCCAAGTGCATGAACTGCCAGTTGGTAAAAGCCGAACAGAAGAAGCCAAGTGGATTGCTTCATCCATTAGAAGTTCCTACATGGAAGTGGGAGCAGATATCGATGGATTTTATTGATGGGTTACCAAGAACAAGAACGGGAAATGAAGGGATTTGGGTCATTGTAGATCGTTTGACTAAAAGTGCAAGATTCATTCCTGTTCGATCGACTAGGACTGCACCAAAGTTGGCCGAGTTGTATGTTAAGTGGATAGTTTGATTCCATGGTATTCCGAAGAGTATAGTGAGCGATCGAGACCCATTGTTCACTAGTGGATTTTGGAAGAGCTTCCAGGAAGTTTTGGGAACCGAGTTGTGTTTGAGTACAGCTTATTATCCTCAAACAGATGGTCAGACCGAGAGAGTCAACCGAGTTTTGGAAGATCTTCTTAGAGCTTGTGTTTTGGATTTCGGAGGATCATGGAAAGATCATCTTCATTTGGTGGAATTTTCGTATAACAACAGTTACCAGTCAAGCATTGGTATGGCACCATATGAGGCATTGTATGGAAGACCGTGTAACTCTCCGACATGTTGGTTAGAGGCCGGAGAAAAGCTGATGCTTGGGCCAGAGATGATTCGACAGACTTCGGATTGCATAGAGATCATTCGGCAACGAATGAAGGCAGCCCAAGACCGTCAGAAAAGTTATGCAGATAAGCGTCGTAAGGATTTGGAATTCGACGTAGGCGATATGGTTTTTGTGAAGATTTCTCCACTGAAGAATGTTATTCGATTCGGGAAGAAAGGGAAATTGACTCCGAGATTTGTTGGACCATTCCCGGTCATCGAGCGAATTGGAAAGCTCGCATATAGATTGGAGTTACCGGAGAAGATGTCGAGTGTGCATAATGTTTTTCACGTATCGTATCTACGGAAGTATGTGCACGACTCGAACATAGTGGTTTCTGCTGATAGCTGTGAAGACTTCGAAGTTGATCCAGTCAATAAGAGACCTCGTAAGCCGCTTCGTGTTGTAGAAACCGACACGAAACAACTTAGGAGGAAGGTAGTTAAGTTGCTCAAGATACAATGGAGTGATGATGATAACGACTGTACGTGGGAGGTGGAAGAGAGGATGAAGGCAGCTCATCCTGAACTCTTCAAGGTATGGCCCTAAGGTGTCGTATCATCTAACGACATTGTAACTTGTTCTAAGTCTTAGAATTCTGCATGCTAAGCTAGAATTGGATGCATGGTTTGTTGATTGCTATGGATGGTAGGCATACGGAATAGTCTTTGATTGCTCTGTTTGTTTGGAATTTCGGGGGCGAAATTCCTAAGGGGGAGAGAATGTAACGACCCGTATTTTTACGGATCGAAACATCGTAAAACAGTTGACATTTGGTCGCATTTGTGATAAGTCGTCCTGAGTTTAAGTCCTAAGTCGTGACCGAGTTAAGGAATTCGGCGAGTTAGGTGATAAGTCGTTTAAAAGTTAAGTCGTGGTAGCTTAGGTTGTAGGGTGTTGGAGCGACCTAAGGTAGTGGACGACCTAAGGAAGCTGGGTTAGCAGTGGGACGACCTATAGAATTTGGCAACCTAAGATTAGTAAGCGACTTAGGAATTTGGGGTGACCCAAGAAAAAGTTAAGTGTTAGGTCGGCTGGGCGAGTTAACGAACTAAGGAATTGACCGACTTAAGACATAGACGACTTAAGGAGTTAAGGACCTAAGGGATTGAGCTAGTTAGGAGGTTAGGTCGTTTGAGCGACTTAAGGATTTTAGGTCGTAAGTTGTTATGTCGTGAGGCGATAGGTCGTAGGTCGAAGTTAACTCGGCAAGTGTTAAGTCGAGCATGAGTTTAGGTCGTCTGTATTAAGTCGTAGACAACTTAGGTGTTAGCTGTTAAGTCGTAGAGTTGCTAAATCATTAAGGCGTAACTCTGTTGAGTTGTTAGGTCGGCTACCTTGTTAAGTCGGAGACCCTGTTAAGTCGTAGATCGTGGATTTGAAGATCGGATGGTCTGTTAGGTCGTGTAGTAGCTATGTCGCGTGCTTATGCTAAGTCGTTGGGTCGGAGGATGTTATGTCGTGCAGAGGGTTAGGTCGTGAGTTCTGTAGGTCGTAGGTCGGAGGGTCTTTGTTAAGTCGGCGACGACTTAAGGGGCGAACGACCTAAAAATCTGCCTATAAATACTCGTCTATTTCTTCATTTTTGGGATCCGGATTTCAAAGCGACGAAGTGCTGCCATTTTGAGAGCTCGACTTCTACACTTCTTCACTTCTTTTCTCCACTTTAATCTAGTGATTCCTTCCACCCATATTGACGATCAAATCGAAGATTCAAGAGCTTAGATTGAAGATCTTCATCCTTTGAAGTGAGATTTCTTCGTTTGAAGCGGATTCGTGATAGATCAAGCTAGATCCTTCGCTGTCCAGATCTGAAGTGTGTTGATTTGGGGTTGTTTAGGTGATTTGGTGAGTGGTGATTATCTCTCACACGGATCCAAAGGAGTATATCGGATCGTTGGTTTGATTTGGTGTTAAAATAGTGATTTCCATGCATTTTCCTAATCATATGTGTAGATCCATATAGATCCATTGTCCATGATGATTTGATATCCACTTTACTACATGTTAACCTATGCAAGTTCATTCATCAAGATTATAGGGACATTGCTCATGTTTTCATGCTTTTTGGACTTTTGATTCTTTAATTACGAAATTGCCATTATTGTTATAATTGTCTATTTAGATCATATTTGAATGCTTGTTTACTTGGATTAATGTTTGATTTGATTGATTGCAATGAATTAGATGATTGATGATTTGTTTTAGACCGAAGATGATTCAAAAGCTAAGGGAAAGGCTCTTGAATTGGAAAAGCTGCTTGTGGCATATGAAGCGGATGGTGAAGCTCTTATGCATAGATTCGATGACGATGATGTTGAGATGAAACTTTGCGAGGATGTGATGAAGCAAAGTATGATATGAGATAGTCTTGGTCTAATCCAGACGGGATCATTCCAAGCATGTTGATAACTCGGTGAAATGGTTTGAGTTAGAGGATAATGGTTTGCTCGAGAGGCGCTTGAGCTAGTATGGAAATAGTCGTCGAGGAGGATGACTAGAAGGCTGAGATCTCATCGTTGTTGAAGGTTCTAGCATGCTCAAAGCAAGAGTACGTTGGGCAGATTCGATAGTCCCTGAAGGCTAATGATTGATAGTCAAGTACTCTGGGCAGATTCGATAGTCCTAGGCACGGGTCACGATGACGTGCGGGAGTTATGTCTAGAACCGGGGTTTCCATTAGCCCTTGACGGACGACTGAAAGAATGTGCCGGTCATTCAATTAACGGTGATATCGAAGCAATGATAACAGTGATAGACAGAGTCATGGATGTTTGGTTGTATCGTCATTCGGTCTCAAGAGCAGTGTTTTCAGGGTGCTTATCTGATCTTGGTTTAGGCCTTGGGGGTTTGTACTTGGAAAACATCGCCCTTGACTCGAGTGATAATTGCTTTACTTTACATTGTATGCTCTGCTATGTTTGCTTCTGCTTAGTGTGTGTCTGGGGGCTATCACTATAGAAAGAGGTTGGAGTGGGAGGGTTGTATTCCTATTCCTTTTCCTTTATGCTCTTTTGGTATGTTGTTAGTTAATTTACCGCTCACTAAGACTGTTGTCTGACTCAAGGCTTTATGTTTTAACTCTTATTGCCTTGGGCTGTTCGTCCATTTTTGGGACGGGCAGACTAGGTAGCAGGTGACAGGTGCTGTTCTTGCTTTCCACGGTGTTGATATCGAAGACGAGCTGGAGGGATGGCATATTATCTTCTTATTATATGTACTGGATGTTCCGCATGCTTTGTATTCTCTGAGTGATATGTAGTGAGGCTTGTTGTATTGGCTATTCAGATGTTTGTATTCAACTATTATGAAGTTTTATTGATGAGATTCTACTCTGTGAAGCTTCACTATATATATATTCTATTGTATTTTGTCCATGCGCTGTGAGTAATACGATAGATTATGTTGTTTTAATTTACCCTGGCAATCGTCCATGGTCCCCTGGCACACTTTACAGCGCACTATCTCTAGGTTCAGTGCAGGGGTCATGGGCGGTCGTCACATGAATAGGTTCTTTCCTTTATTATCCTTTGGGAGGGTAGAACTTAGGATTTAACCTATGGATGGTAGGATTTGATGTAAACATGTTAATAGAACATGTTATGAATGATGTATGCTAGTGATTGCAAGTGTTTGCTAGTGGATGCTAATGGACACATATAGGTACACTAGGCACTATTATTCTTTAGGGATCGGCCTAACTAGGACACTAAAGCATATGCATATGGATGTGTGCGCATTTTTATTTTATTTCCCTGGTTGTTATAAATGGATATTTTTCACATGATTGTTGCATTTGGATGATGTTTGTAACACGCATAAAGAATTATCAGTCATCATTAGGAAATTTTTGCATTTATTTGGATACATGGCACGGGCATGATTGCATAAAAGGAGGTCAATTGAATTAGCGGACCGCCTAATCTTTTGCATTAGTTAGGAACATTTACACTACACTAACTGCATAAGTATCATAAACTGCATTAGAAAAACTTAAGGACAATGGATGAATGATTGATGATCGACTAGTTGATTGTAGAATTGGATGAAAACATTTAGTCATTCTTTTATCCTTAGAAATTTCGGGGATGAAATCGTTTAAGGAGGGGAGGATGTAACAACCCAAAATTTAATCCATAATAATTAATTCGTTAATTAATTAGATAATAAAATAACTTTGTAAAATTATCATAATTAAGCCACGGAAGTTGCACCATTGTGTCCGTGGTAATTTTCTGGTCAATATCCATATATAGAACGTCAAAATCTGAGCAAATATGACCAAGTTATAAAATAAACAAAATAAGAAATATATATATATAGGCAAGTCGACCGGCCGGTCGACCCGCCTGTTGTTTTAGGGGTGAACGAACAATTGTTCATTCGTTCGTATGATGGCACAATATTTTTTAACCGACTGACATGTTTTGCATTCTTCTAACAAATCCGGTCCATCTATTTTTGCATCCGATGGCTCCTATTCAGCCTATGACGTGGATGCATCCTATTCAATCTCAAAATCCAACAGTCCGACATCCACTTCTACCCCTATAAATAGACCCCTAGACCTAACACGTTTTCTCATTCTAGGTTTTCTCCAATTGGGTTCACCTTTGTAGAAAGGATCCTAAACGGAATAATTTTTCCAAAGGAGAAAATCGTTACAAATTAAATTATTTTACAACTCCAAGTGGATCCAGGAAGACCAAAGGAAGAGCTTAGGACCGGAGGTGAGTGATTGTAATTATTTTAGATTTCTTTAAGTAATTCAAAATAATAGGGTTTCCAATAGTTGTAGTTTTACTACAATTTTTGGAATAGCCTTTTTAGTAGTTTATTTATAGTTTTAGAATTATTTTCAGTCTATTTCCTTTTAGCTATTCTTTTCAGTAATTTTAGTTTATTTCTGTTAATTATAGCTTTTCTATTTATTTACAATTTATTTACAGTATTTTAGTTTATTTACTGTTATTTATACATTATTTACATCTTCTTTCTACGCTTTGGATTTTCTTTTATTTTTTGTTTTCTTTTATTCCTCCTTCTTCGCTTATGGATAAGAATTGGATTAACATGAATATGGATTAAATTGTAAGAAAACTGAAATAATGGAATATAAGATGTAAATTTCAAACACTGTAATATAAATGGAATTGGACTGAAATTACGCGTAATTATGATTTTAATTGGACTAAATTAAAAAGACTGGCCTAGTTATAACTTAGAATTATAACTAAAAAGGAGAAAAAGATGAAAGAGGCTTATTTTCACACTTAGACCTTGGGTTAAGTAATAAGCACGATTATAATGTAGGTTATAATAAGAAAAAGAACAGAATAAGGCTTATTTTAAGACTTAGGATAAATTAATAAGCACAGATAGTAGAGAAAAATGTAAAGGCTTATTTAAATAATTTATCTAAGTTAATAAGAAAAGATGAAGGTAGGACCTGTACCAAATAGCATTCCCTATTAGACAAAACGGTGGTCCCACATTAGCCTGAAGTGAGACGAGGGCATGCTTATGCTAAGAATGGTAGTAATTGGTCAAATAGAAGTCAAAATCACAAGGGATTTGGATAAAGGGCGCAACTAGATATTGTTTGGATGACGGGCCAGTACCAACAGCATTTCCCTTATAGTTTCTATGGACACACGATGATCTCACATTAGCCTGAAGTGAGATGAGGGGCACGCTTATGCTTGAGTTCGAGGTAATAAGAAGACCCAATAGGTTGAGCAAAAGGTAGCATGGGCATGGTGGTAGTTACGCGTGCGACTTCCATTCGGGTGCTCAGTAATCGCTATGAGTTCCAAGCGCTTAGTATAGGTGTCTTTCGTAGATTTTATTGCCTTCTGTGTAGGGAGCTATATATGTCGTTCGGATCCACAGTGGGTGCTTTGTGCATCTTTCGTAGACACCATTGGCTGCTATGTAGGGAGTTATATAGTGTCTGGTCCACAGTAAGGTCTATGGAGTAGCAGGCTGATCAAAAAGGGTAGAATTCGGGTTACATCCTAGTTACAGGATTAGGAATTCAGCCTAATCAAAGCAGAAATCAAGGACAAGTGCAAACAATCAAAGTTAACCTATCTTATAAATTGAGCAATATTTAATCGTACTTATTTCCGGTTTATCTCTTTCCTATTTCCTTTGTTATCCTTATTTATGCTAGAACTATTGTAGAGTCTATTACTTTTATCTTACTTAAAGACTCTAGTAATTACTATCATTCACCAGACTTTTAGTCTGACCCACTCCTCTATTTTCCCCTTTCCCCCTATAGGCAATCAAGGGAGAAGTCAATAGATTGTTGTAGCTTGGAGTTTTCTTAGAGGAGATTTCTACTATGTATTTATTTTATTTTCAGCTTTTGTTCTTTCTATGTACTGGCTTATTATGAGGGATATTGCGTACTCTGATTTTTGAGACTATGAATTCATGTTTCATGAGACATATTGGATTTTTAGACATGTATGTGGTATTTGGTATTTGACTTATTTATGAAGAAATTATGAAGTTTTGTTTTAATTAAGTTATTATTTTAATTTTCCGCTGTTTTTATATATTTTTGTCTTGTGAATCTTAGTCTCTATTAGATTTAGTTATACCTACAACGCACCATGCCTTTTAATGTGTCCTTTTGGGTATATTAAGGGGTTGTGGTGTTTCAGTTATCTAGTTCGAGTGTCTTGAAAGTGACTAAAAATGGGCAAGAGATGTGTTCGATTGGTAAGCACTTCTTATGGACGTTACCCTTCTTTGTAAGGGAATATATATGGTACGATTTGGTAGGTCCCATGTCCATAGTATCATTTTTGTGTTACTCGATCTATGTGCATATTTTATATATATTTTAAAGTATATATTTGGGAAATTGGTTTATGAAATTATGGTCATGATACTTAGTACTATTATACGAAGTATTTGATACCACTTGGAAAAGGATTTTGGTTAAGTCCCAGAAGTATAATTGAGTGTACTGAACTCACTTTTATCACATAAAAATAATTTCAGCGATAACTACAACATCATCGACATTTATTTTTGGGTTTCAAAGTGGGGGACACTACAAAGGTAGTTTGCTATAGAGTAATTTTTATAAAACAGATTTTGATTTAATCCCAAAACTATGATTTGATACACAAAAGGTATATGGATGTATATTTATTTCAAACGATTTGAAATAAAACCCTCTAAAGTTTTCCTTAAAGAAGTTTGATATAAAATATAGATTAGAATAACAAAGAGTAGTTGCAGGTAATACAAATTTTGGTAAGAACTCTCTTATAGAAAGGTTTTGTCTGCATGCTACATAAGGAACCCAAGTGGTAGTGGCATAACCCAAGTAATTAAGAAACCTTTTTATGTTTCTGTTTATAGTAAAATGTGTCTAATGAATAAGTAAAACTTTGATAAGTTATCATAACGACACATCTATCTTATGCATTAGGATAGTGTGGTATGTTCATCATTTTATAATGTGATTATTTGGTAGTTTTCATTTGTTAAAATAAAATCAATTCTTTGATGATTTTTGATAGGCTAACATTTACGAATCATTTTAGAACTTAGAGTTAATTGTTTTTAAAAATATAAAGCTGAGTTGAGATTACACTTAATCGAGAAGGTTGTAAGTTAGAACAAGTTTAAACTTTGTTGAACTTCTATGATAAGTAATCATTCGATGTTAATGGGCAAACTAATAAGCGTCTTTAACTTAGGGTTGTGTAAGCAAAGTAGGCTCTAGGTATAAGTTTGGATACCAGAGTCCTGTTCTTCCTAGCCACTTGCCTATCTTGACGGTTAATGAAATTGAAAGGTTGACTTAGTTATAAGACCCAGAATTGTTTTGGGACTTCGTCTGAATTTTTGAAAGTTAAATGAATTTGATGTTTTGTATATACTTTTACGATGTAGTAGAGAATTATATGAGTAATAACTTGAAGTAAGTTTTTATGAAATGTTTTATAAATAAAGTTATGTCTTTATAAAATGTTTATAAACTTGAAGTTATGTTTTATGAAATTGTTCACAAATATTTTTTGTATGGAATGAAATACTGTTTGGATAAATGAACATGGTTAAAAAGGTATTTGTGTAGTTAAGAAACTAATGGGATAAATATGTAAATTGTACGCAGTTTAAACAAGGATTTTTCATTCGTTTCTTGACGATGAATACTTGAAACATATTCTTGATATATTCCCAAGGTTTTATATCATAGTATAGCCATATAAGGATAATAAAAGTTTCTAATCAAGGAATTTGATCGGGGTTCGCACCATAAGGGTCAAGTGATCTATACTAGTTTGGGAGTGTGTGATCGAGCAAGTGATCAGACTAGATATTGCGTATGGATAATCCATGTTCATCATATGAGATTAAGTGTATGTGCATACTATGTTTTATTGGCTTATGGATAATTCAGGGGATGACTCTTCGATTTGTTATGAGGTTGCGTGAATAATCGTCTAAGTAATAACCTGAGGCTATTGAGCGTAAGGTACGCTTAGTAGGTTGTTTATCATCCTTGTGCGTCGAGAGAGTTTTTGAACCTGTGCGAACAATAAGATTTGTTTGATGGTGTTTTTAGTACTATCAAATATTGTTTTGGGCTTGATTCTTTTATGTGTTAGTCATGTTGGAATTTCGAGGATAAAATGTTTTAAGTGGGGGAGAATGTAACGACTCGAAATTTCGAACACTTCGTATTTAAATATCAGAATTACTTAAATATTTCAATCTTGGATTTAATGTGATTAAATTGATTTAATAACCTTGTTAACCCCTTTTTAATTAATAACTAAATATGGTAAACTTATTTTTGAAATTTGTTTACAAAAATAAATAGTTTGAAGAAATATCGATAATGTGACCGAACATCGTTTTATCAATAAACAACTTTTTAGTCAATAGAAGTTGTTCGAACTTGTTGTGCTTGTCAAATTAACTAATGTTTCGTTAATTAGTAGCTAAAAATATTTTCACTAAATATGGTTAACTCAATTTGCTTCTAGAATCTTCTAGAAGGGAATGAGATATTTTGAGTGGAAGATATTTAGGTTAGATATTTTCTATGGCATATGAGGTGGAAAGCTGATCATATGGAGGCATATGGAGAGGGGTGAGGCTTAGCCTACTAGGGGGTGAGAGGAATGTTATGGTGAACAATTGTATGCCTATATTAAGGAACCTAAGGCTCTTGAAATCTGTTTCATATTTTTGCAAATAAAATCTAACCACTTCATCTTCTTCTCTCTTCATAAATTCCTAAACAAAAATGTAAAGCAAATGAATTCAAAAACTTACCAAACTTAAGTATAACTATTACAACAACACCACCTTTTAGCAACTCAAAGCTTGAAGATCTAGAGCACACACATCCAAACCCACCAAGGCCGTGAGCATTTATAGGCCATTTGTTCCTATGCATGAGGAAAGGAGGAGGAAGGTGGATTTTGGAGCTTGTTTTTGTTAGGGTAGGATGTGGTTGCAAAGGTCGAAGCTTGAGCTTGGTTGTGTACTTGTTAAAGGGTAAGAAAACTCGCCATTTGAGGTATACAAAGTGTTTATACACTTGTTTATATGATAGTGTTCGTATGACTATATATTGTTGCTTTATCTCTTGTGATTCTTTCTTTGGAAAGAAAATGGCATAGTAATTGATGTATTTGGACTTGTATGACTTTTTATGACTTGTTTCATAGCTTCGTCATAAAGCACACAGGGTTTGGTTGGACTTTGATTTGAATCAAACTAAAATTGAAATGGTCTTATAGCGACTAGTCAATATGGAAGCACTTATTAATTGGTTTGTGTTCGAAAATTTCTATAAAATTTTGTAGAGAGATCGTTAGGGGTTTCTCGCCATGGTTGTGATGTATAGTGTGTATATGTGTTACCGTAAAAATATTGGATGCAAAAAAGTTTGTTAGCATATTGAAAAATGACATAACTTTTGGGTATACAAAACTACCCCAGGTCATTGTAATTTACAACACTCTTCCTAGCACTTTTAAAACGCTGTAGTAGCTCTGAACCATTTTAGCATTCTGGAGATGCTATATTTTCTGTTTTGAACTTTAATTGTTTAAAAAGGACTTCCGACTTAAGTAGTTTCCTTCAATCTCTTTAGTGATGTCTTTTAACTTATATTAGAGTATTTTAAAAGTGGCTTAGAATTTCAATATATTTTTAATAATTAATAATGAATTATTAAAGTAGAAGGTTTATTTTAAATAAAGGAAAACATGTTTTTTTTGGAGTTTTTTAAATAAATTGTAAAATATGTATTTTTAAATAATGTTTCGAATAAATTTTTTAAACTAAAGTATAATTATTTGAAAGTATTTTGATATTATATGTCTAACTCATGGTTTTATATTTTCTTAATTTCCATGGGTGCTCTTTCGAGTAGTCTGGGAAAAGTAGGTTTTCGTTGATGTTCTTCGAAGCTCGAGGAGACGAGCTGGATGCTTTCACCTACAATAGTGTTCTAATTTCTACTGCACTACTATTTTGTATATATCAACATTTGTGAGGACATGCTGTTATAACTGTTCGAGCTGATGATAGTACTTAGGACTGTAACTCTGAAATGCTATGTATCTGGGGGAGATAGTTTGTACTATGTTTTGATATTATATGTTATCATTTCGGTATGAGATTCTGATGTTTTGTTCTCTTTTCCATGTTCCTTTTCTTTTTCCTTTTATTTTACTATAACAATTTATCTTTCTGGAGCTTGGGTGCTTGGCATACAAATACCGTGGATATATTAGTGTGGACATTTGGGGGTCGAAGTGGCGAATCACTACATATTGATAAGTACAATGGGATATAAATCCAAATAACTATTTGTGCACTTTCAAATATCACATAGATATTCTCAAAGTGGGAAGATTAGCCATATGTAACCCGTTTTTAGTTTCTTCGCTGAAGTAGCATCTAGATGGTTACATAGGTATGATTCTGGGGAAATATACTTATGGGCACAATTTTCATCAGCTTACCGTTGACAATTCAATGCCAAAAGAGAAGCATCTCTTAATTTGGACACTCTAACCTACATCAAGCAACATGATAATGAAAGCTTGCACGGTTTCATTAGTTGATTCAGATCTAAACCTATGTGCATTGGCGTTACATGTGAAGAGGCATTGCCAATGGTAGGGCATTTTGGAACAAAGAAAGATACAAGGTTTTGAGATAAGTATGCCAGAAATCCTTGCAAGAGCATGAAGGTTTTCTATGAAAGAGTTAGTTCCTACATTCGAGTCGGGGAAGCTTGAAAGGCCGTAGGCATAACAATTGATAAAACTTCCCTGATCTAAAATGATAGGAAAATGGGGCAGAGACTTACAATCAATCAGCAAAGAGATAGTGATGAGCTCATACTCTATAGCTCATAGCCCATGGCATATATTTGAGGTAACAAAAGCTGAGCTGGCATACACTTCCCAACAAGGGGATGCAACTTGAGAAAATTAAAGGTAGTGCCTATCGCTGCTTCTACAGGGTTAATGGGCACCACATTGACAACTACCATCATTTATTTTAAAGGTTGATCTAGAAAGGCTAAATAGGAAGCTTTCAACAAACTATGGTAGTAGCTCTAGCGCAGAATCAATCACCTAATCCACATGTAGATTAGATTGGAAATCCTAGCATTCTCATGGGATCCATCCATTGCGCGCCTCATCTGGATGGAGAAAGCAAAAAAGGAATTGGACATATATGTCCAAGAAGCATAGGTTGAGAACATAATCATACAACATGTCAAGCAACAACCTTCATCAGATAGTAGCTCCTTAGTGGAAATTCAATAGGATTCGTGTTTCATCATCAAGACCCCTTTATGATAACAGTACAGATTTCGAACTGCACTATTAAGAAAATATTGGTTGATTATGGAAGCTCAGTCAACATAATTTTAAAAGCTATGCACGATCAAATGAAGCTAAGAGCAGAAATGAAACAACCCACCCCGGAACATGCCTAAATTTCGATCCAGAAAAGGCCCATCGAAACTTAGATCCATTCTAAGGCAAGCTGTTGGTGGTAAAAGAAATAACATCGCAGAGTCATAACTAAACTTTCATAACTCACAGCGGATGGAACAAAATATAATAGTAAAGTGTACCCATTCATTTAAAAACCATAAAAATGTCATAATACAAAATTCCTAAAAAATGGTAACATAATATCTATTAAGACAATTGTCTAAATCTATGGGTACACATAAAAGCAAATAATAATAATAAATACTTCCACAAGCCAAGCTTCTTCATCTCTAAGCATCATCATCGCCTTCACTCCGTCCGTAACTTGTGTTGTAATGAGGAGGGAGTTAGAACAACAAGTGTTTGGTGAATAAAAACCTCAAGTCTTACCTTTTCAGTACTTGGGTAGTATATGTCAAAAGAAGAATATATCTACGAACATATAACCATTAAAATTTACTTCTTTATAAGGAAAGGAGGCGGGTCCAGCCACTTAATATCTTCCATTCCAGAAGCAAGTTTCTAAAACCTCATATCCCAATCATACGTAATAAATAGCTAATAAAGTGAGAGACGGTACCCAAGCCATTTAATACTTTTTATTGAAAAATAGGCAGACTCTAGTCATTTAAAACCTTAATTAAGGTAGACCCCATCATTTAAGACCTATTTCCAAGGTGTGCTCGTCAATGGTACTATCTAGCTGACATCATATGGAATCTCATAGGCCACTTAATACTTCCAAGTGGAAAATAGGCAGACTCCGGTCATTTAATTACCTTAATTAAGGCAGACCCAATCATTTAAGATCTATTTCCATAAGTGGACCCCTGTAGAGATACCACCTAATGTGTCCCCTTGTCCATTTAATACTTCACTTGGGGAAAGGGTCCAACCACTTAATACCTCAAAACCCCAAAGAAGGCCCTTCGTCTTATGGCCCATACTCATAATGACATCCCATATTAGTCCACTATTCGTAGGAACTGGTAGCCAGATTAGCTGGGAAGATTTCCCCTATAGAATTTGGGACCAACCTCGCGTCATTACAAATATTTATCATAAGGATATCTCGCATCAATAAAAGTGTACACAACTGCTGGCAGCCTTAAAGTGAAGGGTAGACTTCTGTCATGTAACTCTATTGATTTCGCATCCCTATGACTTAGCCACAAATCAATTGCTCTCCATTTATATATATACACACTCATCTCACCGTTTCATAAATAAAGCCTTATAAGGAATCTTCCTTATTACGTCTT
Source organism: Allium fistulosum (assembly GCA_030737815.1). NCBI lineage: Eukaryota > Viridiplantae > Streptophyta > Magnoliopsida > Asparagales > Amaryllidaceae > Allium > Allium fistulosum. Next base: position 1,128,819,969 of record CM060902.1, read on the forward strand.
AAAATAATAATTAGGCTATATAAGAATTTCCTCTTATTTTAGCCTCACAATCAATTACCTTCCTAATGAGAAAAAAATGTAAATGAATGTCTAATTAACTATGCTATATACGCGATAATTACACGTTAATTATGTAAATAGAGATAAATATTCGCGCCTAATAAGTTCTAAACGCATGGATTTTACGCCCTAAACTAGCGATAAATATAAATTCCCTAACTAATTATTACCGCAAGTCCTTTCTTAAAATTCCCAAGGTTTTGTGGGATTCTAATATCCAAAGCAGGGAATAAATATTCATAACCAAAACTGCAATAATAGACTTGTAAATAAAATAAAAACTCAATTTGTTGCACTAATTCAATGAAATATCTTAAACAATAAGAATTGTAATCTAAACCACATATTTCATTCAACTCCTCTTTTACAAAGAAATAGATAAGAATAAGTGGTATAAACTACGAATAGAAATCGTAATCTAAACCCCTTATTTTATTGAAGAGTCACAGTTTGACCCAACGAAGAAGGAGAAGTGGAATAGGCTATGAAATTATCAAAAATTACAAAAACGAAACAAATTCCATCAAATTAATGCAAATAATTGGGAATCACAACATAGAATTGACATATCGAAATAAAAAGGAATTTTGTAGGATTTTATCTATCATATTTTTGGAATCCCAAAATCCCTAAGGCATAATCAAATCCAAAAGGAAATACACTAAACAATTGCTGAAAAGAAATACTAAAGTTTCCACTCACAGATTAGCCTTAACTTCACTCAAATGGATTTATAGCCTTTCAATCTCTTCCAGAATCTCTCTCTCTTTTGATATATTTACACACACAATAAGAAAGAGGTATATATATTCATTAGATTCAGGATAATTGTAGAAGAATAGGATAAGAATATATTGAAGGAAGAAGAAACAAATATGAAATAAGTTGAATTCTTACCTGAATTCTCTGCGGAGTTTCTGAATCTTATTAGAGAGGGCTAGCAACGGCAGAATTTTATCGTATTCCCTAAAATAATTTGAATAAAAGTGAAGAGGATAGGGTTCTATTTATAGGGGTTGAAACACACCAGAACCGTAGGATGGAAGTAGGTTGGAAACGGGTAAATCTGGAGCATATAACTGAATATAACATAGCTTCAAACCCTAGCCGCCACTAGCAACATTCATTTGCCAAGCGGTCGACCGTCTATGTGCGACTGGTCGACCGCTACAGTCAACCGCTCCTCTATTTCGGGGAACGTTTATTTTGTTCTGTTGCACAATTATTTTATTCCCTAATTAACTTTTTGATGTTAAACGTTAATTAAATGTTTACTTGGCCCCTAAGCTTATTTTTGAAATTTAAACCTTAAATTTGATTTCTCATTTGAATTTGAATTTAAACTAAATTAGTTTAAATCTAAAAACTTCAAATACTCATAACTTCTTTGCTTGAGCTTCGTTTTCAGCATATTATATATGGAAACAGATCAGAATTTTACCACAAATGCAACGGAATAACTTTTGTGGCCAAATTCCAACTTTTATAGAATTTCCATATTCAACCCTTATCATATTTAGTTTAATTTACTTTATTTATTTACGGTTCATTTTACGGGGTGTTACATTCTTTCACCCTTAAAAAGGATTTCATCTCGAAATCTTCCAAGAGGCGAAAAACGTAATGCGAATAACATACATGTTATACAACCAAGTTCTCTACACAACCATCTACTCAACCAATAGTGCAATGTGATTATGTACTGCAGACAAGCTAAAATGAGCTCAATCCTAGCATGAGTGTGTAATCCTGTCATGAAGATATGTATGCAAATATCCTAACCATGCATAAAATTTCTATATGAGTGTGAAGTGATTGTGAAAAAAGTGTAACAACCATCTCCTACTATCCAATCTATCAACGATGATGCAATCAAAATCCTAATTTTGGGGAGAAAAATTACCAGTGAAAAGCTCTAGATGAGTGTTTTTCATCTTCTCCTTGGTCTTCCATGTGCTTTCCGTCGGATTGTTCCTCCATTATACTCGGACCAACCTAATTATTTTATTACGGAGTCTCCTAGTACCGTGCTCCACAATGCATGCGGTGGCACGAGCCACTGTCGGCCCCATTTCAAAATCCCCCAACTGATCTGGATCTATTCATTTAGCTATGTCATGAAGGCATTTCCTAAGGTGAGAAACGTGGAAAACATTGTGGACTCCTGCCAACTTGTCAGGAAGCTCCACATGGTACGTCAATTTTCCTATTCTTTCCATAATTATGAATGGCCCAACAAATCTAGGCACCAATTTTCCAGACTTGTCAAACCTAACAACTTTTCTAAGAGGGGAGATTTTAACAAATACTATATCTCCAACCTCAAATTCGAGCTCTTTTCTTCTTTTCTCCGCCTAAGATTTCTGACGGTCTTGCGCTACCTTCATCCTTTGCCTGATAAACTCTACTTTTCCATGGTATTACGGATCAAATCAGGTCTAGGTAATACTTTGTCGTTGGTTTCCCACCAACAACTAGGCGATTTGCATGGCTGCCCATCCAGTGCTTTAAAAGGGGCCATACCAATCGTCGTTTGATAGCTACTATTATACGCAAACTCACTAAAGGTAGATGCTGCTCCCAATGTCCTCCGAAATCCAAGGCATAAGCTCTCAACAAGTCCTCCATAATCCTATTCACCATCTCTGTTTCCATCAGTTTGTGGGTGATATGTCATGCTAAGGTCCAAAGATCTTCCTAAAGTTGTTTGTAGGTTCCTCCAAAACTCGCTAGTGAAAGGGGGTCCCTATCACTTACTATGCTTGTAGGAATTCCATGTAGAAGAACTACCTCCATAATATAAATCTGTGTGAGAGAGGCACTAGTCCTATTTCTCCTAATCGGAATAAAATGAGCACTCTTAGTGAGTCTGTCCACAACAACCCAAATTGCCTCATTGCCCTTCTAACTTTTAGGCAATCCTTCCACAAAATCCATTGAAATATGTTGCCACTTCCAAGTCGGAATTTCCAAAGGTAATAATAATCCACCAGGCTTCCCTTGCTTAGCTTTTATTTTCTGGCATGTCAAATACCTAGCAACAAACTCAACAACGCTTCTCTTCATTCCATTCCAAAAGAAAATCCTCTTCATGTCCTTGTACATCTTATCCTCTCCGGGATGAATGGTCATCCATGAGTGGTGATACTCCATAAGCACATCTCTCATCAAATCATCAATTATTGGGATGTAAAGACTGCGTTCATCTCTTCTCAAACATCCCTTCTCATGAACCGAATCCCTCATAGCATAGGGAAAATACTCTCCTTTTCTTAATTTTTCCAAAATCTCTACTATCATCTCATCTTTCACTTGCTCATGCCCTATACGATCCATCAAGCCTGGTCTAATCTTCGTAATTGATATATAACCTTAGATGGAATATGTTGACAGTTGGAGGTTCAAATTTGAGAGAAACTTCAACTGTCTCCATTCATATATAACACCTAGGATAGCGTGTCTCCGATTAAGGGCGTTGGTGACTACGTTCCCTTTTCTAGGAGTATATTGAATACTAAAGTGAAAGGATGCTACATACTCCATCCACCTCTGCTGCCTAAGATTAAGATCTTTTTAGGAAAATAGGCATTTGACTGATTTATGATCAGTGAATAACTCAAACCTTTCCCCCAAGAAGTAATGCTTCCCCATCTTTAAGGCAAAAACAATGGCTGCCAATTCTAAATCATGCACTGGATACCTCTTCTCATGGTCCTTTAGTTGTTTACTAGCATAGGCAACTACCTTCCCTTCTTGCATAAGAAGTGCTTCTAATCATGTGCCACATGCATCTGTGAAAACCGTAAACAGCTTGGTTCCATTTGGAATAGTGAGCATAGGTGCACTAGTCAATGACTCCTTAAGCTTCTCAAATGCCTTGGTGCATATATCATCCCAAGCAAAAACTAGCTTCTTCTTAGTCAATTGGGTTAAAGGGGCTACTACTCATGTAAAGTTCTTGATGAACTTCCTATAGTATCCTTCCAACCATAGAAAACTTCTAACATTTGATGCATTACTAGGAGTTTTCCATCCTTGGATAGCTTCCACTTTAGCAGGGTCCACAGCCAATCCTTTTCCAAAACAATATGCCCAAGGAACTTAACTTCATTCTTCCAAAAGCGGCATTTAGAAAACTTGGCTTTGAGTTGGTTTCTTCTCAAGGTCTCCAATACCTCCCTAAGGTGGTCCTCATGCCCCTTCTTTCCTTTGGAGAAAATCAAGATATCATCAACAAACACCACGACAAATTTGTCAAGCCACCCTCTAAATTTCTACTCATCAAATCCATAAAGTATGCTGAGGCATTCGTCAATCCAAAAGACATTATTTCCCACTCATAGAGACCATCTGGAGTACGGAATGCGGTGTTCTGCTTTCTTTTCTCTGCAATCCTCAACCATTGGAATCCCTTTGCTAAGTCCAACTGGGAAAAGACTTTAGCCCCTATAAGTTGGTCGAACATGTCATCTATTCTAAGTAGAGGGTGCCTATTCTTCCTTGTGAACTTGTTCAACTCCCTATAAGCGATGCAAAGTCTTAAAGAACCATCTTCCTTAGTAGCAAAAACAACAGGGGCTCCCAACTCAGAAGTACTCTTATGGATGAATCCTTTCTTTTATAGCTCTGAGATTTTCTTATCTAATTCTCTTCTTTTTAGGGGCCATATTCACAAAGGCAGAGCAATGGGTCTTGCGTCCTTCTCCAAATCGATTCGGAACTCAATCTCCCTATAAGGTGGGAGACCTGAGACCTTCTCAAAGACATTGAGAAATTCCCAAACCACAGGTACAAATGATGGCACTCCAATAAAAGATAGATTTGGTGAGTATAAATGGCTTAACTCAACTAAAGCTTTGGGTGTACAAAGAACTTCTAGGTCACGACCTCCATAACTCCTTCATCATACCATCCTCTTATCATAGTCAAGAATGGCTCCATAATATAACAACCAATCCATACCCAAGATAAGCCCATACCCCTCGAAATTTAGAATATCAACATCGCATATGTCTAACACTTGGTCTTTGTAGATAAGAGAAAGATGGTTCGAAGCCCTAATGGGATTGGAAACCTCTATTAGGTTGTTGACCATCTTGGTTTGAAGATTTAAGGAATTTACTACATCCTTAGCTATAAAGGAATGTGATGCCCCTGAATCAGCTGGGCTACAAATAGTAACCCCAAAAATAAGAGTTATACCTTCTAGAGCTGCTTTTCCTTGGTCCCTTGGTGGCTTACTGGCAATAGAGACGGCTTCAATAACGTAGGCATGTCTGCTTGATCCTTCCTTAGCCATCTTGGGATATTGATTCTTGTGATGTCCTTCCTCATGGAAGTTAAAGCACCTTCCTTTAAAGGCTTCCTTTGTCATACTCACCCTACAATCTTTAGCTTCATGCCCTTCCTCGTGGCATTTTTTACACACCTTCACATCCTTCTTAAACGTTCCCTTCGACTTCTTGTTGGCCTAAAAGCTCCCTTTCTTGGACCATCCTTACTTTTGGGTTAGTGTAGACTTCTCCTTCTCTCTTCCCTTATCTTCCTCATTGTCCACATGCAGCATTGTCATTTCTACCAACATCTCATACGTGGCCCCCATAGGTACTTGGGTCAACAACATTTCTGTTTGGGAAATTTAAGCCCTTCATGAACTTCATGACCTTTTTCATAGGTGTGTCTATCAGGCTCATCCTAAATTTAGCCAATTCAATAAACTTAGCTATGTAACTCCTTAAGGGTAGAATCTCCTTGTCTCAGCTGAATGAACTTTTCCAATTGCAAGCTAACCTCTGCTCTAGACATGAATCTCATTTCAAATCGGTCTTTGAATTCATCCTAAGAGAATATCCTTCCTGGGTGCTCATCAGTCACAAAGTTCCACTAATTCAAGGCTTCTTTCCTAAGGTGCCAAACTACTATTCTTCTTCATAGTTGATCATCCCAACCAAGCTCTCTAAATATCATCTCGCAGTTACTAATCCAAGCTTTAGCTTCTGAATATCCTTCAGCTCCAGAGTATATCTTCCCTCCCATATTGAGAAAGTCATTACATAACTTAGGAAAGTCGACCAAATGGGGTGCTGCATCGGCGGGCGGAGCAGTGGGTGCTGCATAGTCGTAAGATATTGTTTAAACCATTCGGGCATTCCACGAATGGGTGGTTTTCCGTAGGTATGGTTCCCTTGTTTGAAAGAAAATTGATTATCAGCCATATCAACTATCTGTAGGTTAAACCTTTAGTGACGATTTCCTAAGATAGTATTTACATGCTGAAAGAATAAGGTTGCCTAGTGTATAAGCATATGTTCAAGAAGAGAGGGTATGGATACATACATACATACATATATATATATATAGTAAGAATTCTTTGAAAATTCCTTTTGAAAAACCTTTTTCAAAATAACAAATACGTCTCTCATACGTATAGTTTTTCCCCGTTGATTGGGTAACCTAAGCTCAGATACAGAATGCAACAATCCACCTTGGAACATGCCTAAATTTCGACCCAGAAAAGGCTCATCGAAACTTAGATCCGTTCTAAAGCAAGCTGTTGGTAGTAAAAAGAAATAACACTGCAAAGCCATAACTAAAGTTTCAAAAATCACAGCAGATGGAACAAAATATAATAGTAAAGTATACCCATTTATTTCAAAACCATAAAAATGTCATAACAAAAATTTCATAACAAAAATTTCAAAAAAACTGTAACATAATATCCGCTACAACATTGTCTAAATCCATGGGTATACAAAAAAGCAAATAATAATAATAAATACTACCATAAGCCAAGCTTCTCCATATCTAAGCATCGTCACCGCCATCACCCTATCCTTAACTTATGTTGTAATGAGGAAGGGGGTAAGAACAACATGCGTCTTTTAAAAAAACATCGAGTCTTACCTTTTCAGTACTTGGGCAGTATATTTCAAAATAAAAATATGTCTACGAACATAAAACCATTAAGATCATTTAATACTTCTATATAAGGAAAGGAGGCATGTCCAACCACTTAATACCTTCCATTCCAGAAGCAGGTTTCTAAAATCCCATGTCTCAATCATATGTCATAAATAACTAGTAAAGTGAGAGATGAGACCAAAGCCACTTAGTACCTTTTATTGGAAAATAGGCAGACTTTGGTCATATAATACCTTAAAGGCAGACCCCATCATTTAAGACCTATTTCAAAGGCGTGCTCCTCAATGGTACTATCTAGTTAACATCATATGGAATCTCATAGGCCACTTAATACTTCCAAGTGGAAAATAGGAAGACTCTAGTCATTTAATTACCTTAATTAAGGCAGACCCCATCATTTAAGATCTATTTCCAGAAGCATACCCCGGTAGAGATACCACCTAATGTGTCCCCTTGGCCATTTAATACTTCATTTGGGTGAAAAAGGCAGGTCCAACCACTTAATACCTCAAAACCCCGAAGCAGGCCCTTCGTCTTATGGCCTATACTCATAATGACGTCTCACATTTGTCTGCTATTCGTAGGAACTAGTAGGTGAATTTCCCCTACAGAATTGGGGCCAACCTCACGTCATTACAAATATTTATCATAAGGATATCTTACATCAATAAAAGTGTACACAGCTATTGGTAGCCTCAAAGTGAAGGGTAGAATTCCATCATGTAACTCTATTGACCTTGCATCCCTTAGACTTAGCCACAAATCAATTACTCTCCATACATACACACACACTCTCTCTCATCTCACCATTTCATAAATAAGGCCTTATAAGGAATCTTCCTTATTACTCCTTAAAAAAATTATTATGCTATATAAGAGTTTCCTCTTAATTATGCCTTACAATAAATTACCTTCCTAATAGGGTAAATAAATGTAAATTAATGTCTAATTAACTATGCTATTTACGCAATAATTATACGTTAATTACATAAATAGAGATAAATAATCACGCCTAATCAGTTCTAAACGCACAGACTGTATGCCCTAAACTAGCGTTAAATGACAATTCCCTAACCAATTATTATCACAAGTCCTTTTTCTTCAAATTCTCAAGGTTTTTATGGGATTCTAATATCCAAAGTAGGGAATAATTATTCATAACCAAAACTGCAATAACAGACTTGTAAATAAAATAGAAACTCAATTTATTACACAAATTCAATGGAATATCTTAAACAATAAGAATTGCAATCTAAACTCCATATTCTATTCAACTCCTCTTTTACAATGAAATAAATAAGAATAAGTGGTGTAAACTATGAATAGAATTCATAATCTAAACCCTTTATTTTATTAAAAAAATCACAATTTGACCCAACGAAGAAAGAGAAGTGGAATAGACTATGAAATTATCAAAAATTGCATAAACGAAACAAATTCCATCAATTTGATGTATATAATTAGAAATCTCAACATAGATTGACATATCGAAATAAAAAGGAATTTTGTGGGATTTTATCTATTTTCAGAATCCTAAATCCCTAAGGCATATTCAATTCCAAAAAGAAATATACTATAAAATTGCTAAAAAGAAATACTAAGGTTTCCATTCACAAATTACCTTAGCTTCACGCAAATGGATTTGTAGCCTTTCATCTCTTCCAGAATCTCTCTCTTTAGAAATATATATGTACACACACACACAATAGAGAAGAGGTATATATATTCATTAGACTCAGGATAATTGGAGAAGAACAGGACAAGAATATTAGAGGAAGAAGAAACAAATAGGAAATAAGTTGAATTCTTACCCGAATTCTTTACGGATTTTCTGAATCTTATTAGAGAGAGATAGCAATGGTAGAATTTCGTTGTATTCCCTAAAATAATTTGAATAAAAGTGGAGAGGATAGGGTTCTATTTATAGGGGTTGAAATGCATCATAGTTGAAGGAGGAAGTAGGAAGGAAATGAGTAAATCTGGAGCGCACAACTGAATATAACATAGCTTCAAATCCTAGTCGCCACTAGCAACATTCGTTGCCAAGCGGTCGACCCCTATGTGTGACTGATCGACCGCTACGGTCGACCTCTCCTCTATTTCAGGGAACGTTTATTTTGTTCCGTTGCATAATTATTTTATTTCCTAATTAACTTTTTGACGTTAAACGTTAATAAAACATTTATTTAGCCCCAAGCTAATTTTTGAAATTTAAACCCTAAATTTATTTTCTTATTTGAATTTGAACTCAAACTAAATTAATTTAAATCTGAAAACTTCAAATGCTCAAAACTTCTTTACTTGAGCTCCATTTTCAGCATATTTTATATGGAAACAGATCAGAATTTCTCCACGAACGCAGCGGAATAACTTTCATGGCCAAATTTGAACTTTTACAAAATTTTCATATTCAACCCTTATCATATTTAATGCAATTTACTTTATTTATTTATGGTTCATCTTATGGGGTGTTACAAGAAATTATGAAACATAACCATGAGTGAATGCACAGATTCAACAATACAATAACAGTTTCGGTAGGTTTAGCCAGACTTCTAGTAACAACTAGAACTACATGCTCGATAAGTCATTCTATGAGAGCTTTCTCATAATTGATCAACCGTCTCCATACAACGCCTTCTTGGGAAGGCCTGCACTTATAAATCTAGAAGTAGTTATTTCACAAAGAGACTTACTAGTGAAGTTCCATATCCTTGTTCGGGTTGGAAGAATTAGGGGAGAGAAGTCTTTAGCTAGGTAGTTATATTTTGTAACTTTAAATCCTAGCAATAAATCTATTCAAATTATATTGTTGTGTCTTCTAGTGTATGTAAAATTGACAAAACAAAAAATAATAAGATAGTTCAAGGAATTGAATCGAAATTTCATACTGAAATGACCCATATTCTCACATAATGATGATTGTAAAATATTTTTATTTAATTCAAATGATGTCGTATGACTTTGATATTTTGATAAATGGCTATAAGGGACATTTTCCACACCTATGATTTTTATCTTATTTCTATGTGACCATTTTGACCCTTAAACCTTGTATTAACTATAAATTTTTATAGGAGTCTAGTTAGGGTCTAAAATTACTTCCATTGCTTCAAGATGATGGTTTCCCATTCTGTAGAGTGGTCATAATAGTAAAACGGATTTAGCATTTGAAAGTTATGGCTATTTTAAGTTTTGACAGCTGCTAGCCTACATTAGTGAGCAATTAACTAAGTCCATACTTCGGCCCACTAATGGATTTCAGGGATTGTGCTAAGGGGAGGTTGTAGGGACTGATCTAAATCATTTTCATCTACCCCAAAATAGTTATAAGCTACCATTAACCCTAATCTCTTCAAAAATCATCTCATTTTCTTACTAATCTTAGCCAAATCATCATTTGAAGGGTAATTAGCAAAGCGAATTGTAGATCTATCTATTTGGTGCTTGAGGATTCGTCTTCCTTTGGTGTTGACATCAGATCTTGGGGTTTAAATCGGTATTTTGGGTAATCGATGAGTGGTTCTATAACTTTCATTATCCTATGCTTGTTTATATAGTTAATATTGCTGTTTTTAACATGATTTAGAACCTAAAACATTTTCTAACTTTAGTCACATTTTTACATATGTATATGGCCGAAATCTAAAGGTTTTTTTAATGGTTTTGCAATCCCTCTTGATCATATTAACATGCTAGAGTAAAAGTTAGATCTAAGATAGGATTTGTATGATTGTCACGTTTTGATGAATTGCATGTGCGCAGATGTTTTCAAATGATATTTCATCTTTGTATGTTGTGCTTTGAAATGGTTTGCTAGTGCTTTTAGGTAGTTTGGAAAGAGGTTGTCGAATTAAGCAAATCGAAAGAAAAGATGGTTGGAATTGGATGAAACTTGGAGAATGGGCTTTGGAGTATAGAGGGAGCCTATGTTTCAAGTCGCATCAAAATCTGGTCGGTAACGAGGAGAGGAATTTGGTTAGCAGAAATGGTCAAAATTGGATGAAACTTAGAAGAGGGGTTTTGAAGTATAGGGAAGCTGTAACACCCCTTAATTTAAAAAGAATTATATTTATAATTAGTAATTCCGAAAAATTGAATTTTTATAAATGTCTACATCAATATTTGGTTCATGGCAATTTTAAGATCAATTTTCATATATAAAGTTTTCCGATCTGAGTTCAAACGAATAGGTTATTAATTAATGTTTGAACCAAAAATGGCACAAACACCCAGATGTTTATGTAGAGAAAACATATGAATAAGTGAAAATGAGAAATAAACAAGACACAATCATTTACAGTGGTTCGACAAAGCAAGGCCTATGTCCACTTTAAGATTTTATTGCTTATACCTGACTTGGAGGTAGATCTACTTAAGGGTCAGTACAACTCCGACGCTTAGATTTTCAGAATTACAAGAATATGGAGTAGAGTAGAACTAGAGCCAAAAGACCCTGAACAATAAGCCCTAATTTCCTATATATAGAGGTAGGGGCCTAAAATCTCGTATAAAAATATCTCCATCCCATTATGCACGATTTAGACCAATTCTCCCAAGAAAGTAGGTGCCAATTTAGCAATTTGTATGGGTCAGTACAACTCCATGGTTAGGGGACGGTACCGATCCATAGGATGGACAATACGACTATCTTCAACTCTTCATCTTGGCTCGTCTTGTGGTTAGCTACGTTATTCCATAGTTATTTGCATCAATATTAGCTTGCTTTTGGGTCCAAAAGATGGAGTTGTGGAAGAACAGAGTTGTAGCTTAAAGTTTTCATGGAGAATTGCACTAGATCAACAAAACGACATTGAATATTTGCAATGGGGATCAAGTAGGACTCGTAGGTAGAAGTTGGGTCCCCTAAGTAAAGGAAATAGGGGTTAGTATCGATCCATGGGTAGGGGTCGGTACCGACCCATAGTATGGGTAGACCCATGTGACGACCCGGAATTTTGGATATTTGAAATTAGAATATTTAATTGATTTTAAATATTTGATAGTTAGTTTTAATATGAATTTCAAATATCACTATTTATTGAGTAATTTAATTATTAAATTAAATAATTTGAAGTTGGGTAAAATGTTGAATCTGGAGTTTTAAGCCTGTTAAAAATAATTTGAAGGCTTGGAAAATTTACATTGATAATACTGAAGGTGATGGAAATTTTAAAATTGAATTTAAAGGTGTTTTGTTCAGTTTTGAAAATATATCGTTTAAATCGATATTTAAAAATAGCCTTCCGAGGCACAGCCTCGGAATTCGACAAAACCAGTTCCATTGGATCCGTAATATTGTATTATTATCGGATTTCAATTTTCGTAGCGTTCGGAGTTGTCGTGTGATCGTACGATAGGTAAACGCGCTGAAATCTATACCGAGATCTAATATTAAATAATTGGTCCAAAAAGCTATCTTCTCCATATGATCGAATTAGGACTCGAAACCTTTTCCATTATGTTCGAAATAGGGGTTTAACATTATAAACGCCTGGCAGCACGCCTCAATAGGATGTCGAGATTTTAAGCTACGAATTCAAGACGATCTAAATGTAAATTTAAATTTAAATATAATATATGTTGTTTACCCAGTCAAATTCCCTTCACATCAACTTTTTCCACAGTAGAGATTCCCTTCCACCAGCCTACTTTCTTTCACCCTCACACCTTTTTGCCCTCTCTGTAGCAAGCAATGGCAGGCATGCAAAAATCAAATTACGTTCCCCTTTTGTCTTCTGAAGCAAGCTGACAACTTTCCTTATTTATGTGGCGTTTCTTTCCCCTTCCATTCCTCAGTTCAAAATGCAGAGAAAATATAATGGCCGAGCAAAATCAATAGAACGAAATTGTTTCGTTCGAAATCAAAAAAAAGGGGAGAGCGCTAAACCAAATTCGAACGAAATCACGTTACCCAAGCCTTACCTTCCTTCAGGAAATCGAAGCGAAATCATTTCGTCTTCATACTAAAATAAAGGGGAGATCCCTGTCGTGATGGAAAGGTGATCGAAGGGGGAAGCGCGCATGAGTGCGGGCAGTTGCGCAAGGGCAAGTCGCATAGGGTTCGGCGATGTCGAAGTTGAGATTGGGGAGGGCGCGTTCTATGCGCGTGAAGCACAGGCGCTCAACGTCGATCGGCGATGGCGGCGGCATCGTTCTAGACTTTGGAGGTTGCGATCAATTGGCAGAGGAGGACGAGCTATGGTGATGTTCATCACAGTTGGGTTTCATAGTTCTGGGGTTTCGAGAGCAGTGACGTCGAAGCAAGCGAAGGGATGCGGTGGTCATTGGCGATTCACAAAGTCGTGGATTTCGACAGTCGTTGGTTGGAGGTGTTGCATGTCGTGGCTGTAGTTATCCGGTGATCTTGGGCAAGGGGGAATCTGGAGTCAGAGTGAGGTATAAAAATTCAGTGATAAGATTAATTTTAAAATTTATAATTTAGTCAAGAAATTTAAATAAGTCCGCTAATAAAATTTAATATAATTCATACGAGGTTTAAAATCGAAGGGAAGCTATGCAGAAAAATATAAATTTGGATGGATTGCAAATTAAAAATCAAAGGTGAGATTTTCTCACTCATTCGGATTACCCTATTAAGATTTAAATGTTAAATTTAAATTACTGGATGCCTGACTTGATTGATAAATTTATAATTTATCTGCTGGATGTTATATATATATATAGTAGTATATAGTATATATTGGAGTGATTGATTTCCCGCATTTTATAGCGGATGAGACCCTATGCGCCGCATAATAGCGGATGATATTATTTAAACCCATATACCGCGATATTCCACCTTGAAGTGGAATTGGTATTGTACTAACATCTGTGGATGCAGGAAAACAGGTTGGAGGGATCCAACTGGATTCCTCAAAATATTTAGATTGTTTAAAATTCTGTGATATGATTTATTTGAATATCTGTGATAGATTACATTGGTAATTGGAAATGTTGGGTGCTGTGTTTAGTTGAATATATTTGGGTATACTGAGATACCAAAAATATATAGATGAGATTTTTGATGAGAAAATAAAAGAGGGAATTTTTAAGCAGAATAATTATAGAGAATTTAAATAATTTAAAGAATGAATTGGGAAAGGAAAAGTGATTTTAAATTCTATTAAATAAATTCCGAGTATGGGAAAGCAGATTTTGAATAAAAGGGAAAATAATGAATTTTAAAACTTAGGTGATATTATTTAAAGGAATAAAGAATTTATTCTAAAATTCAAGGTTTAGATTTATTTGAAAGGATAAAGAAGGAATTTGAAAGAAATAAAAGGAATTTTTATTTCAGTTTAAATAAGATTTTAAATCATAATAAGAAGTCAAATCTGGAATTAATGGAATTAATGGAATTTTAAAATAAATTGGGTAAATAAAAGAATTTATTTTAAAAATGGTGTTGATTTGGAAATCGATTTGAAATTTGATAAAGTGTTTGAAATTGTGTTTAAAAGATGGATGAGACCATCAAATTTATAAACTGGGTTTATAAAAGTGAAGTAATATATCAGTGGATATTTTGAAGAATAAATTCGCGGTGGGAATTTATTAAAGGAATGGGTAAATTTGTTTAAAAATAAATAGCGATTTATTTTTAAAAGATGTGAAAGAGAAGCGTATTTCCCTGGATAGCCAAGTATGTTTTCAAAGAAAAATTTTAAGTATAAGTTAAAAGTTTTAAAGTTGTTTTAAGGGTATGTTTTAGAAAAATTTATTATTTTTAAATGTTTAAATTTTAAAGTAAGTATTTTTCAAATTTATCTTAGTAGTAATTATTTAAAGGTGACTTGGTATTATGTTTTAAAAAGAGAAAAAATTAGTTTTATATTTTATAATTAGCTTTATTTTAAATATTCTTAAAGTATATATTTCTGAATAAAGTATTAAAGTAGTTTTTAATTTAAATGTTTTAAAGTGTATTTTATAATAAAGTGTTTTAAAATTATTTTAAAAATCTAAAGTAATTGTACTTGGTGATTTCAGTGGAAATAGAAAATATTTGGGAAATTATTCCGTGAGAGAAAGGTGGTTTTTGAAACCGTTTTCAAAAAGGTTGAAAATGGAAATATATCTTGCGAAGATATTTTGAGATAAATAAATAATTTGGAAAATTATTTATGTGTCTGATGGTTGTTGTGAATGTTATTTGATAGTTAAACAACCGACTATCAATATTGGCCAATGCGCTGATCGTTTCGAAGAGACCGGGATCGAGATTAAATTCTCGAAAACCGCTTCGATCCGGTTTGTACGTTTTCGTGGGGAAAACGAGTTTGGAATCGAAGATGGAGCAGTGAAGTGCAAGGGCTAGTCGCTACTAATCCTGAGGGCGATTCCAAAATGGATGTAGTAGGAATAGTGCCTTCGGTTCCGTTCGAACCCAGAACGGACTTGTATGGATGAATGCTTTCAGAACATCGTCAGGTGGACGATGAGCATTCCAAGGGATATGTTCTAAAAAGGTAACGCTTAGCCTCGAGCCTCATCAACCGGGAATGACTGAAAATCAAGGGTTATGCAGCAAGGCTATGTGGGTAGCGCCCATTAGGGTGAGGTCATCCATGTCTAGATGTCCCTTTTTATTTCGGCTGTGTGGGCGGTTGCTAATCCCAACCGCGGGGTGGCCTTACTCGGAATTATCCAGTAAGGGGGTAGTTCCGGCCTTGTGTTTTAGGGGATCGGGTGTGGTCCTCGGTACACTGATCTAGACCAGGTACTGTGACTGGTGGTACCCCAGTGCTTAGTCATTAGTTGGAAATCCATTCTCCCTACGCGCCTTTTACGGTTTTTGTTTGTATAACCCACTTTGTGGCTAGTATGCTGGAATTTAATCATGTAACAATTTTAGCTATTTGAATAAGTATTTGTATATACACACTATTATAATATCAAACGGATTTGATAAGAAAGTGTTTTAGCTATCGTAAGGTAAAAACCCGACATGTTTATTTGTGGCACGGTCTTATGAGATGCTTTTGATTTCAAAGGGTTTTGAAACTTTAATAATCCAATTGAGTGTGTTTTCTCACGCTGGTTTTCCAGACTGACTCGGGTGTTATTTTATTATAATGCTCGGGTCAGACCGAGTATTATAGAATACATGATATGATGCTGTGGAGCTCAGGAGACAAGCTGGATGGCAAGACGTACTTCCGTACTTGATTATTATTCCGCTGTGTATTCAGTTTGTGAGGACAGGTGATGATAACTGTCCAGTTGTGTGTTATGAATTGTGTTGTACTCTAATGATATTATGTATAAACAGATATAATTCTTTTGTTTTAAAGATTAGTCATTTATCTATTATATGTTGTTCCGCTGCGTTTGTGAGATTCTGATGTTGTTTTCTATCTTCTTCTTCTACCTCTTTCTTCTTTAACCCTGAAGACTCGTACTTTTGTTCCACTTTGAGCTGAATTTTTGTGGAATTTTGCCGGCTCAAAGGGGTACGAATTTGCGGGCCTTTACAACCCATGTTGCTTTGGTCTTATGTTGTTCTGGCATTGGCCTTGCGACTTTTTTTGTGTCTGGTTCCTATATTTTTGGGCTATTTCTCTGGGTTTCCTGCCTTGATAACTCCAAGTTCGACCCGTCTAATATGTTAGAATATGGCCTTGTCAAAAGGCTGGATAACACTTGCCCCACAAAGTACACCTCGTTTCAAACATGATGTGCTTTGACTCAAGGCAAGTCTGAATTGCTGTGACGGACTCCACTTTATGTTCCAAATGGTCGTTATACTTCTTGCGAATCATTGTTGTGGAAAGTTATGTCCATTATGATCCGTTGCGATGCTCTACCAGCATTCGGGATTTATAATTTAGAATGTGTCCTCATAATCTGTCATTCTAAACTTGACAATTTTAAATTGATTCCTTCCATGCATTATTTAGGTTTAAATTCAATTTCCTTTGATTCTGGTCATCAGATATTAGGTATAGATACATACACATACTCACGTGCATGCTCTCGAGTTAGGTGGAGTATACACCTACATATACATATATTTACACACACACACACACACACACACGTTTTTCTCTCTTTCTCCTTTTCTCTCTCTTTTTTTCCCTTTTTGAGACTGGTACTGACCCATAATCTAGGAGTCGGTATTGACCCTTGACTTTGGAAAAAAATCACAAGTTCAATGCTTACAACCACAGTTCCAACGTGGGTATATAACCCATTCCTATCTCACTTCTTCCCTCACTTGTTCGTCTGCTTTTGCCAAATTGAAACAACGAGCTCCCATTGAAGATTTCGCCTTCTCTAACCAACCCTTGCCTTTCTTCATGCCTAGAACAGCCGTCGCCCTGTCCTTTCCTGCACCTGATGCCGCCCATGTCGTCGTGACCTCGCCCATGTCACCGTGACCTCGCCTTGTGTTCATAGACCCGAACCATCTCTCCACCGACCCAATCCCTAACCCTAATCATTCAAATAGACCTGATCCAAGGCCTTATCTTGACTTGCATAGGTAGGTGATAAATTTGGTGATGGACCTTGTGACGCCCCACCTCTATGCTCACAATAACAAAGGTTATTATAAGGAATAACGTCTGTTATTGCGAAGAATAAGGCTTGTGAGAAGCGACCATCCGAAGTTATGCCTTAGACGAGTATTGATTACATCGATAGGAGTTGTGTAAATTACTCCCAAAGATATATTTTCAATCCAAATCTAAAATGAAACTACAATGGCTAAAGAAAAATTCAGAAAAACTCATAATAACAACACTGATAGTATAATCACATCAGAACAGAAATATCAGATATATAGCGGAAGACAAGTCTGGAATACATGCTACAATAGTCGATGGTTCACATGAACCAAATGTACATAAACATATACATCAACATACATAAGATGAGAGTCAAATAACCAAAAGAACTCCTCGAAGGCTAGATAAAAGATGATGTGAGATCTCAAAAGCTGAAGCTGCTACTGAATCAGAGATAGCGTCTATCCTGAAATAACTCGGTCTGACCCGAGTATTATTTAAAAGAAAATAATAAACGGATCAGTCTAATTTATTCTTAGAAGTGAATGTATCATGAATAACATCAAAGCAGAATAATAATAGTCTCGAATGAGGCTATTCAACATAAGAAATCAACATAGTTAAATGAAGAAATCACATCAAACTCCATCAAAATCAACTTTCAAATTCACAATTGAATTCAAAACAACAATTCACCAAAATCTAGAAATTAAAACAGACAACTAGAAAATCAACATAAAAGTGGATCGATCCCAACAAATGGCGAGTTTTAGCTACGCCGCACGTGCATCAACATATGGCCGAAGCCTACCAAGTACTCTCAACATAATTTTTGGCGCCCAACATACGACCCGAAGGTCCAACATATGACCCGAAGGTCTAGTACTGGTATTTGACCCGAAGGTCCAACATATGACCCGAAGGTCCAACATAGTGGCTCGAAGGCGCACAAAATCATCAAAATCATCAAACAACAAATATTTCAATTAACGAGTCCGGATTTAACCGAAATAGTAAAAGTGTGGTTCCATACTCCGCACTTTTGCTAAATCATTTAAATCTCTTCATCGTTTCCTTGAAAGTGCAAAATTGTGTATTTTATAAAGATACATTTTACGTTCTCAAATGGACAAGTCCGGAATTAAGCGAATCAGTAAAAGCAAGGGTTCATAGTCCTCAATTTTGCTGAATCGTTTAAATCGCTTTCTCATTCTTTTGAAAGCGCAAACTGTAAAATTTTTGAAAACAATTTTATTTTAAAACGATTTTTAAAACACGTGAACAAAACAGCAACAACTATGTCAATTTCGATGAGGAAATTGTGTAACACAAAACGCCGTAAAAACGGATACCAAATCAGCGTTGCGGGATAACCGCTTAAATATCCACTTTAAAATCGACGGTTACTGAAGTCAAAACAACAGTAAATTTTTATTCGTCAAAAATGTTACCAAAACAACATACTTCAAATATACAATACCGACGTACAAATTCCGTTATAAAAATAACGGCATCAAATTACGTTTTAAAACGTAATACCGGTTTAACGTAAAACTAGCACTGGTATTTAACACAATTTCATGCAATTCAACTTGCACACACATACTGAAATTTGTGGTCTGGGCATCACTTTGGTATACTAGCCTAATACACTTTCAAAGCAAGTATATATATTTGGAACACTAACCTTACATGCAAATAAAAAGGATGACTCACTTTCAAAGATAATGCACTCACGTTCAGAAAATAAGGCACTCACATTCCAAAAGATAATGCATGGCATTAATACACGTGCATAAAGGAGAGTACCTTCAAATTTATAGTACACGTGTAAGACAATTGGTGACCAGGTCTCACAACATTTTCCTATGCAAGTGTTTGATAACTGAAATGAACAGACTTGCACTAAGGTCCGTATATGAGCATCAAGGATAGACGTTTAAACTGATTCATAAGCAAAATATTACTATGCTTGCAATCTCTACAGGCTTCAATGGCCAAGCACGCAACTAAGAAAATATGCAAAGATACACGTTTAAGCACATTATAATAAAACTCTATAAACTGTATTTTAATACTTGTATGATGACTGCAAGCTTTCACGCAGGCTAATGACTAAGAATCCAGATTTTTCTTTTTCTTTTCTTTTTTTTTCCTGAACAACAAGACCAAGGTATTTAGACAAAAGCAGGTGACCACTAACTTCTTGATTCAAAAAAAATAAGTTATTCGCAAGAAGTCAAAGATCGAAGAAAGCACAAAAGTATTAACTCAAAATCAACTGAAAAAAACAGCGCAAAACATATGCTGCAGGAATGCCAAGAATCATCACAAAAGTAGAATTCAAAAATCAAAGAAAACAGTGTTTCAAAACACTGTCAGAGGTTTGATGTGTATAAATTAGAGGTGTGAGTATTACTCACCTTATCTTGTTTCGAAAACTGCTAGAACAGGGGATTCGAATCTTAGAGCTGCTGCCATTAATGCCCAAGTTCTGAAATGAACAAAAAAAAAAGACGCAGAGAAAAATATTATTTTCTTTCCATCGGTAAGTCAAAGAATTTGAGTATTGGCCATCATCTGGTACACTTTGCATTTAATGCAAAAGTGTATTTTTTTGAAGTATTGTACACTGCAATACTTAGCTAGTGATAGAAAGAAAGATGATGATATTCCAAATACAAAACCTAATGATACACTTTGTTTTCACACTATGATTTGCCTCCGTGAACATGCTTTACATTACCACTCGCATTCTAAAGCGTGGTCATATGTTGCATAATTCACCTATATGCAAATCTTTTTCTAGTGTGAATAGTGTACTAAGCAAGACAGCTGCGCAGGGTATGGACATGTGAGGCGTGTGCTATGAAAGTGGGTTAACTGAGTGATGCGTGCAAGAGTATCACTCATATATACATGTCACTTTGCAACCTGGGACAAATGTATGCGAAATCTTTCAAAACGAAATTGTGTTCACACTTGCACAGTTGTAAAACTGACTTTGCAGCATTATATTCTTCAAATTTTAATAAATAAAATTAAATAAAAATTCTATTTAAAATATACACTCCGACAGTTATTCAAAGATTTCGGTCGTTACAGATTTTGGAAACATTTATTACGACGGTAATAAATTTATCGCGGTCGTTACAGACTCCCCTCCTTATAAAAATTGCGTCCCCGCAATTTTCATACTAGAAGCAGTCAATAACGTAAATAATTTATCAAATCAAAGATTAAAAAGGAAAGATAGATACAAATGCTCACCTCCACCCGAAGAGGAGAGAAAACCGGGATAAGAACGCTCAATGAATTCTCTGGTTTCCCAAGTGCAATCTTTGGGGTTTGCAGACCATTGAATCTTCACGAGTGGAACTTCTTTGTTCCGAAGGCGTTTCACCTCCGTAGTTAGCACACGAATAGGATTTTGCACAATAGACAAGTCGGGTGAGATCTCAAGATCTTGCAACATAGGAGGATCAATAATAGAATCTGAATCTCGAAGGCATCGACGAAGTTGAGACACATGAAATACGTCATGTATTCCCGAAAACTGAGCAGGTAGCGATACACGATAAGCAACTGGGCCAATGCGTTCCATAATAGGAAACGGTCCAACATATCGAGGAGCCAATTTCCCGGAGTGACTAAAACGCACCACACCCTTCATCGGGGAAACACGAATAAATACGAGATCGCCAATAGAAAATTCCAAAGGCTTCCTACGATGATCGGCATAAGATTTCTGCCTATTCTGAGCCTCCTTCATTCTATGTCTGATAATATCAATCCTCTCAGAAGAATCACGAATATAATCAGGGCCGAGAACTAACTTTTCCCCCGATTCCAACCAACAAGGTGGTGATCGACACGGCCTTCCATAAAGAGCCTCGAAAGGAGCCATACCGATACTGGATTGAAAACTGTTGTTGTAAGAAAATTCAACAAGAGACAAGTGGTCTTCCCAACTACCACCAAAATCTAAAATACAAGCTCGAAGGAGATCTTCCAAAACTTGATTCACCCTTTCAGTCTGACCATCAGACTGTGGATGATAAGCTGTACTGAGATTGAGCTTAGTGCCCAAAGCTTTCTGAAGACTCTGCCAGAACCCACTAGTGAAAAGCGGATCTCTGTCACTAACAATAGAACTAGGCACACCATGAAGTCGAACGACTTCTTTAATAAACAGCTTAGCCAACAAAGGAGCAGTCCGATTGGACTTGATAGGAATAAAATGGGCTGATTTAGTCAATCGATCAACAATCACCCAAATGCTAGTATGGCCCGACCTCGAACGAGGTAGACCATCAATGAAGTCCATGGAAATCTGATCCCATTTCCATAATGGAATCTCAAGGGGCTGCAAAAGACCACTGGGACGCTGATGTTCTGCTTTAACAAGCTGACAAGTCATGCAACGACTTACATAACTTGCAATATCACGCTTCATACCTTCCCAATAGTATAAGCGTTTCATATCAGCATACATCTTACTACTACCCGGATGGATAGTATACTTAGAACGATGACAGTCCTCAAGAATGTCATTTCTAAGATTAGAAATATCAGGCACAATCAATCTACCCTTCTTCCGAATACAACCATGAATATCAATATCGAAATCCTTTAGATCGCCACTGCGGGATTCCGATTTACAACTCTGAAAAAGATAAGCAAGATCTGGATCTTGCTTCTGGGCTTCGGCAATGCGATCTAACAAATTAGGACGAGCTTCCATGCTAAATAAAAGCACGGGAGAATCAGAAACTGAAGGATGGTCTCTAATATCACAAAGAGATAAAGCTTCCAAAATATTCCACTCTGCTAGCATCATGGAAACAACAACTTGCTGCTTGCGGCTAAGCGCATCAGCAACTCGATTACCCTTACCAGGGGTATACTGAATATCGAAATCATATGAAGCAAGAAATTCGAGCCAACGTTGTTGCCTCATATTAAGCTCTTTCTGAGTAAATAAATACTTTAGAGATTTGTGATCAGTGAAGAGAATAAAACGCTCACCCAATAAATAATGTCGCCAAATCTTTAGAGCAAAGACTATGGCGGCTAGCTCCAAATCATGGGTAGCATAACGAATCTCGTTAGGCTTTAGTTGTCTAGAAGCATAGGCAACTACTCTATCTTTTTGCATGAGAACAGCACCGAGCCCAAAACCACTGGCATCGGTATAAACAACAAGATCACGATTCCCTTCGGGAACCACTAAGATAGGAGCATGAGTAAGGAGATCTTTTAACTTCAAGAAAGAATTCTCACACTTATCCGACCAAATAAAAGGAACAGCTTTTCTCGTGAGAGTGGTAAGCGGTAAAGCAATACGAGAAAAGTCCTTAATAAATCGGCGATAATAACCCGCCAATCCAAGGAAACTACGGATCTCAGTAACGGACTCGAGCCTCTTCCAATCCTGAATAGATTCGATCTTGGCAGGATCGACAGAGATACCATCGGAAGAAACAATGTGACCGAGAAATTTCACCTTATTCTCCCAGAAATGACACTTGGAGAATTTGGCATAAAGCTGATGCTGACGAAGAGTGCTCAAAACAATCTCCAAATGCTGAATATGATCGGCTTCAGATTTGGAATAAATAAGAATATCATCAATGAAAACCAAGACGAACTTATCGAGATATTCCCGGAATATCCGATTCATAAGATCTACAAAATACGCCGGAGCGTTCGTCAAACCGAACGGCATAACAAGCCATTCGTAAGAACCATAACGAGTACGGAATGCAGTGAGAGGAATGCTATCTTCCGCCACTCGTAACTGATGAAAACCGGTAGCAAGATCGAGTTGGGAGAAGATCTTGGCGCCACTTAATTGATCGAACATGTCATCGATCCTAGGCAATGGATACCTATTTTTGATAGTAAGCTCGTTAAGCTTGTGATAACTAATACATAGCCTAAGAGTACCATCTGGCTTCTTAACGAAGACAGCGGCGGCTCCCCAAGGAGACGAGCTAGAACGGATAAAATGTTTGGCTTCCAACTCAGATAATTGTTGCTTGAGTTCCTCATTTTCCTTAGCAGACATCCTCGTGGGAGGACGACTGACAGGATGTGCACCGGAGATAAGATCTATACGGAACTCAATTGCCCTTTTTGGCGGCAATCTAGAAATAGGCTCGAAAACATCTGAAAAATCACAAACAACTGGAATATTATCTAGGTCATCCTCAGATTCAAGGGAAGAAATGAACGCATTCGAAGTATGATCCATGCTTCGAAATATAATAGATAATCGCTCGCTAGCATCGGGATGTTTGAGATACAAAGTTCTTTCGGGACATAAGATTTGAACTTCATAACGGACGAGCCAATCCATACCCAATATCATATCAAAATCAAGATGATCCATAACATGCAGATTCGCATGAAAGGAGAAACCACAAAGAATAATCTCAACATCAACACACAACAAACCAAGAGTAGCAGATCCACCAATAGGATTTACGATCCTCAAAGGGTCGCAAAGAGTAACAACATCTAAATGAATAATATCAACAAGCTCCTTCGACACGAATGAATGCGATGCACCCGTATCGAAAAGAACTCTAATAGAACGATCATGAAATAAAAGGAAACCTTCCAAAACAGAAGGAGTAATACCTTTGGGCTGAGAAGAATCACCAGAAGCTTTAGCAACATTAAGCTTCCCCGGTTTGAAACCCTTAGGAGCAATAGGACAATCAAAAACCCAATGACCTTCTTTCTTGCAATAACGACAAATGCGAGGCTTAGTACAATTGCGAAGAAGATGATCCAACGAACCACAATTATAGCATGCCTTCTGAACAGAAGGTGCACTACTAGGCTGAGAACTAGAGGTAGCTTGCTTCTTCTTCTTCTGATTAGAATTTGGCTTACGAAATGGAAACCTCTTCTTGTTGGGTTTTTTAGAAACCTCAACATCATCACCACTATCACGTTCCTTTTCAACAGCTTCAAGACAAAGAGCCGAATCAACAAGCTCCTCAAAAGATAGCTTAAGCTGAAGCAAAAGAACTTTCTTCAGATACTTCTTCAAACCATCAACAAAACGAAGATTCTTCTTACGCGGAGTATTAATGAACTCAACTCCATATTTGGATAAAGCCTCAAAAGATGCAACATAATCAGAAACAGAGGACTTTCCTTGCTTCAACTCAAGGAAACTACGAGCGAGATTAGCCTTTTCTGATTCAGGAACGAACTTAAGTTCAAAACGTTCCTTAAACTGAACCCAAGAGAGAGAGGACTCATCAACTTCCGAAATAAAGAGCTCATACCAATCAAGCGCACGCTCTTGCAACATACTAGATGCCACGAGAACGCGATGATGATCTGAAAGATCCATCCGAGAAAATGTGCGCTCACAAGTGCGCAACCAAGTCTGAACTTCCATAACACTTTCTGATCCCTTAAAAGGCTGACCCCCAAGGTGGGAATAGTCACTACACATGCGGGCGAAGGCAGACTTCTGAGCAGGAGCTGCGGGAGTAGCAACAGGAGGCTGAGTACCTCGAAATAGCTCCATAAACTGATCAGCTGACATATAGACACCGTACGGATGAGAACCACTAGACGGGCCTGCAGAAGAATGCTTCCCTCTACCTCTTCCAGCCATAGGCTGAAAGACAAGAGAAGGCAAGGATTAGTTAAAACAATACACAATTGATAAGAAGTTTAACAAATGGAATACTACGGAATACAAAATTTATTCCTAGACGTACTCCACATATTAAGTGGAAAGAATAGATTAGAAAGGCACGAATAAAATTCCCGAATTGTTGTAACACATGTTCCATTTTTATTTTTATTTTTCTGTTCTGTGTTTATTACAATTTATTCTGAATTCCAGCTCTGATACCAAGCTGTGACGCCCCACCTCTATGCTCACAATAACAAAGGTTATTATAAGGAATAACGTCTGTTATTGCGAAGAATAAGGCTTGTGAGAAGCGACCATCCGTAAGTTATGCCTTAGACGAGTATTGATTACATCGATAGGAGTTGTGTAAATTACTCCCAAAGATATATTTTCAATCCAAATCTAAAACGAAACTACAGTGGCTAAAGAAAAATTCAGAACAACTCATAATAACAACACTGATAGTATAATCACATCAGAACAGAAATATCAGATATATAGCGGAAGACAAGTCTGGAATACATGCTACAACAGTCGATGGTTCACATGAACCAAATGTACATAAACATATACATCAACATACATAAGATGAGAGTCAAATAACCAAAAGAACTCCTCGAAGGCTAGATAAAAGATGATGTGAGATCCCAAAAGCTGAAGCTGCTACTGAATCAGAGATAGCGTCTATCCTGAAATAACTCGGTCTGACCCGAGTATTATTTAAAAGAAAATAATAAACGGATCAGTCTAATTTATTCTTAGAAGTGAATGTATCATGAATAACATCAAAGCAGAATATTAATAGTCTCGAATGAGGCTATTCAACATAAGAAATCAACATAGTTAAATGAAGAAATCACATCAAACTCCATCAAAATCAACTTTCAAATTCACAATTGAATTCAAAACAACAATTCACCAAAATCTAGAAATTAAAACAGACAACTAGAAAATCAACATAAAAGTGGATCGATCCCAACAAATGGCGAGTTTTAGCTACGCCGCACGTGCATCAACATATGGCCGAAGCCTACCAAGTACTCTCAACATAATTTTTGGCGCCCAACATATGACCCGAAGGTCCAACATATGACCCGAAGGTCTAGTACTGGTATTTGACCCGAAGGTCCAACATATGACCCGAAGGTCCAACATAGTGGCTCGAAGGCGCACAAAATCATCAAAATCATCAAACAACAAATATTTCAATTAACGAGTCCGGATTTAACCGAAATAGTAAAAGTGTGGTTCCATACTCCGCACTTTTGCTAAATCGTTTAAATCTCTTCATCGTTTCCTTGAAAGTGCAAAATTGTGTATTTTATAAAGATACATTTTACGTTCTCAAATGGACAAGTCCGGAATTAAGCGAATCAGTAAAAGCAAGGGTTCATAGTCCTCAATTTTGCTGAATCGTTTAAATCGCTTTCTCATTCTTTTGAAAGCGCAAACTGTAAAAATTTTGAAAACAATTTTATTTTAAAACGATTTTTCAAACACGTGAACAAAACAGCAACAACTACGTCAATTTCGATGAGGAAATTGTGTAACACAAAACGCCGTAAAAACGGATACCAAATCAGCGTTGCGGGATAACCGCTTAAATATCCACTTTAAAATCGACAGTTACTGAAGTCAAAACAACAGTAAATTTTTATTCGTCAAAAATGTTACCAAAACAACATACTTCAAATATACAATACCGACGTACAAATTCCGTTATAAAAATAACGGCATCAAATTACGTTTTAAAACGTAATACCGGTTTAACGTAAAACTAGCACTGGTATTTAACACAATTTCATGCAATTCAACTTGCACACACATACTGAAATTTGTGGTCTGGGCATCACTTTGGTATACTAGCCTAATACACTTTCAAAGCAAGTATATATATTTGGAACACTAACCTTACATGCAAATAAAAAGGATGACTCACTTTCAAAGATAATGCACTCACGTTCAGAAAATAAGGCACTCACATTCCAAAAGATAATGCATGGCATTAATACACGTGCATAAAGGAGAGTACCTTCAAATTTATAGTACACGTGTAAGACAATTGGTGACCAGGTCTCACAACATTTTCCTATGCAAGTGTTTGATAACTGAAATGAACAGACTTGCACTAAGGACCGTATATGAGCATCAAGGATAGACGTTTAAACTGATTCATAAGCAAAATATTACTATGCCTGCAATCTCTACAGGCTTCAATGGCCAAGCATGCAACTAAGAAAATATGCAAAGATACACGTTTAAGCACATTATAATAAAACTCTATAAACTGTATTTTAATACTTGTATGATGACTGCAAGCTTTCACGCAGGCTAATGACTAAGAATCCAGATTTTTCTTTTTCTTTTCTTTTTTTTTTCCTGAACAACAAGACCAAGGTATTTAGACAAAAGCAGGTGACCACTAACTTCTTGATTCAAAAAAAATAAGTTATTCGCAAGAAGTCAAAGATCGAAGAAAGCACAAAAGTATTAACTCAAAATCAACTGAAAAAAACAGCGCAAAACATATGCTGCAGGAATGCCAAGAATCATCACAAAAGTAGAATTCAAAAATCAAAGAAAACAGTGTTTCAAAACACTATCAGAGGTTTGATGTGTATAAATTAGAGGTGTGAGTATTACTCACCTTATCTTGTTTCGAAAACTGCTAGAACAGGGGATTCGAATCTTAGAGCTGCTGCCATTAATGCCCAAGTTCTGAAATGAACAAAAAAAAAGAAAGACGCAGAGAAAAATATTATTTTCTTTCCATCGGTAAGTCAAAGAATTTGAGTATTGGCCATCATCTGGTACACTTTGCATTTAATGCAAAAGTGTATTTTTTGAAGTATTGTACACTGCAATACTTAGCTAGTGATAGAAAGAAAGATGATGATATTCCAAATACAAAACCTAATGATACATTTTGTTTTCACACTATGATTTGCCTCCGTGAACATGCTTTACATTACCACTCGCATTCTAAAGCGTGGTCATATGTTGCATAATTCACCTATATGCAAATCTTTTTCTAGTGTGAATAGTGTACTAAGCAAGACAGCTGCGCAGGGTATGGACATGTGAGGCGTGTGCTATGAAAGTGGGTTAACTGAGTGATGCGTGCAAGAGTATCACTCATATATACATGTCACTTTGCAACCTGGGACAAATGTATGCGAAATCTTTCAAAACGAAATTGTGTTCACACTTGCACAGTTGTAAAACTGACTTTGCAGCATTATATTCTTCAAATTTTAATAAATAAATAAAATAAAAATTCTATTTAAAATATACACTCCGACAGTTATTCAAAGATTTCGGTCGTTACAGATTTTGGAAACATTTATTACGACGGTAATAAATTTATCGTGGTCGTTACAGACCTAAGTATGGATGAACATATGTGGGCGAATATGGACGTGGATGAGATTTTAGGTTACAGGCGTGATTTGGGAAGCGGTGAGGGTGGAAGAAGAGGAAAGGTGGAATTTTCCTTTGAGTTTTTGAGTTGTATAATTCCAACACTTAGGCAAATTTGGAAATTTCGGTTCACATGAGAATCTACCTTACAAACCAATGTCCTCTTCTCGGTCTTGAACCTTTTCAAAAGCATGGCCAACGATGTGAAACTTGTTGAGACGGTCAGCGATAACGGTCACGTCGAGTGATATCCAGAATTTAAAAAAGAAATGTTAATAATATCAGAAACATGAACTGCACAACACTACACGACACCGCATTAGAATCCACTTTTGCACAGGGGTACAACTTGCACTTAATCTTCTAATGTTCATTATCCATCGACTATTTTTATAGAAATGGATTAGAGACGTTCCAACCGTCTTGCTGCTCAAGCCACAATCACATCCACTTTGAGATACGTAGAGTCCGATGCCGAGTCAATTTTAACCATGAATCCATATGCCTAACAAATTCTAACTCAGTAGGAACAGCAACAAGAGATTTCGCATGTTGAACAACAAAATCTAGAATATCCACAAGTTGAACAACAAATTCCAAAGAATTCTGTAGAGCCGGCTGATGGGCCAGAAATAGATCCAGCTCCCAACACCCTTAAAGATGCTATAATATTGGAAGATACTGTTAATTCTTCTGCTTCCAAAATCGACGAAGGATAACTCTGCAGAATATGCGATAAGCATGGGATTCTGTTTGAAGACGTTCTAACTCCATATTGTCATTAAAGACCACACAACCCTCCGGAAGGGTAAATTGCTTGCAATAAATATATGTATTTGGCGACTTGCATCCCACCATTCAACCAGTTTGTCCATCGAGTTTTGAGTTTTATATACTTAGCTTCGACACAGCTGCACCCGAACAGCTATGCTTTCCTCCTTAGTACATACATGGTCTTCTCCGAGCACTTGAACTGAGTACCATGCGATGTGGAGATCCGATACATTTATAGCTTCAAGAGCCAAAACAAGAGCCCATCTCTTATTTACTTGGAACCGATGAGGGGTTGTAGAGCGGTTACTGGGGCATGGAACTAGTTGAGCTACTTCAAAAGCAAGTGGTTCTAAATTTGTTGTCCACCCAGGTTTGCATGGAGATGGATATCTGAATGTAAGTTCCATCTCATTTATATTGTATGAATTTTCCTTATAATATGCAGGCTTAACTCATATCCTTGCTTTACTATCCAGATGTTCCGGTGAGACCCAGGAGTTCGACTCTTTTAGATGCCGTTAACACTCTATGGCAGTTTCGGCAGGAGATAGTGATACCAGAACTCTCCTGTCAGATGAAAATCTTCTTGCCTATGGCTTGTTTGAAGAGGGCCACAGTATTGGCATCGTCCAAATAGCTTCCAATGATGACGATGACGATGATGGTAAGAACTCGCCTGGAGGAATCAAGATTGATCCAGATTTTCCCCTATTCGAACGAGCACCAGAACAATTCGAAGAAGGCGAAATCATTAGAGAGAGTAGCGAGGTTGGCTAAGTAGGCCACGAGTCTCAAACTGAGCAACCTAGAGATGATCAACAACCTGCTCTAAATAAGAGGTTAATTGTAAAAAAATTCAAGGCACAAACTTTTAATCATCCTTCGCCGGTCAAAGATTTGGAGAAAACTCCATCCCTTCCTTCAAAAAGCACATTGCTGGTTTAGGACAAATTCCTATCGAGTTTGGTTCTTTTTACGTTGGTAACATTAGTATTGAGGGCATCGATTCCCCTATTCGCTTCAAGAAGGATATCAACCCTACTAGTGTGGGAGAGGTCACTCCCATGAGTAAAGGTCCAGCTGACGGTCCGTCGAGGGGACACTAGGACACTCACGCACACGTGCACTTCACAACACTCGCACTTGTCATGTGTCCTCGATTGTAGGATCTAACTTGTGCTCATTTTCTTTGCAGGATCCATGGAGAGAAAGAAGTGCATATACCGATCTTTGGAGGAGAAAGAATTTTAAGCACAAAGGCCCCGGTCGAGTTCGTACCACCATGGAAGTAGTCGCGATTATGAGTCAGGCTACCGCTCTAGCCATGATAGGGATGATCGGGACAGAAACAGCTACGACAGAGATCGCTCAACACACAATTCTGCTTTCAAGCATCTCCCTAGGTCTAGATCACTTTCTCTTAGAGGTCCAAAAAGGCAACTTGATCGTTGTGATGACATCCAACCCAGTGATGCTTCTTGCGTTCTACCTCCAGTTTCCATCCCTTACCATCTCACTCCAATCGATTCTCCGACCGTAGGCATCGCAAGAATGGCTCTAAAACTTCCTAACACAATCCTGGCAAAGAAACTGTTATAGTCCCACCTATCTCTGTAGAGGAATAGCTTGTGGCCAATGCCTGAATGGCCAAACTAAAGGAAGAATTTCCAAACATTTGCTTCGATGTTCTTATATTTGTTCCTAACTTGGAAAGAATCCTGGCTAACGTACAAAAGATGACCATCGATTGTGTGATCAACTTTCACAATTTGTATAATGAATGGTCAAAGTTAGCTAAAAAATTTCCAAAGTGTCGAGGGATAGGTAGCCAGAGATTGAAAACTAGAAGCTCATCAAGGCTGACAACAAAAGCATCGTTGCTAATCTCGATTCCGAGGTTGAGAATCTGGGGAAATCTCTAGTTTTGACATAGAGAAGAAAGCCGAGGATGCCATTAAGGCACTCGAGACTGAAAAGACCAAGCATCTTGATGAAATTGAAAAAGCGCATCATCAAAACCATAACCTGGTGTTAGAGAGAGATGATGCTAATAGGAAAATGGCCGAGCTGAAGACCAAGCTTGAGCATGAAACAAAGGAAAAGGATGAAGCGCTCCAACAAGCTCAAACTTATTATGGTGAGTTGCTCGATGCCAGGGAGGAAAGAGACAAAGCGCTCGAGCATGTTAAAGATGTTGGTGCACTCGTCAAGAGAGAAGTTGAGGCCGTAGAACAGCAGGAAGAAGAGCAGATAATGGAGGGGTTTGAGCCATTACATACCTAGTACAATGCTTATGTGCTCAATTCTGAAACCTGGAGTGGTTTGAAGATGACTATCCTAGAATCCTCGGTCTTACCTAAGAGCAGATTGTTGAAGAAGAGAAAGCTTTACTCAAAGGTGGCGAGGGGGATTTGGACCAATTGGAGAAAGAAGTCTTGGTAGGAGATGAGCCCAAGATTCTGAAGGATGGTTGGCGTAATCTCCATCCGGAGTTGGCCGTAATAGCACAAAAAGACATAGGCGAAGGCTCTAAGTCAATGCCACAAGATGCCGCCACTGCCAGCCAAACACTTGGGTTCTAGGCTACTCTCGATTCCACTTTTGATCCTGGGTATGATCCACAGAGGCCTGAGATCCATAGGCCTACCATTCTCTCTGATTCCTGAGGGGATCTCCGATGGCACTCCAGCCGGCACAGAACCCCAAATGGAAGATGGTACCTCATTGACTTCTTCTATATTCTAGAAAGTTGATGTATCATCAATTAACATAGCTAATCTCTCTCTCTCTCTCTCTTTATTTCTCAAGCTTCAGGTCAACCCCATATTGCTCCTCTTCCCGATAAGGACTCTCGGCCGGGACAACATGCGTCTGCAACGGAAGCAGTAACCGTTACAACGTAAACAATTATTCCAACCATCTTAGTTGAAGAAACTCCCGACCTTGATGAGCAAATGATTGATGCTTTGCTGGATGAAGGGACTGGGGGACTCAAGAAGCTTAAACAGATGAGGATGTTGTGATAACTAGAGTTTCTGAGTCCCTGATGTGCATGTAAATTTGCATATTTTTACCACTATATTTAATCTATTTAAATTAAATAAATGATCATATTGGGTATCTTTACCTGTTTAAACCAAAATTCATATTATTTTCAAATCGTCACATATTCATCTTCATCCAAAGGCAAAATGGTCATTTTTGTGCATATATTAATTTGAGAAAATTTAATTGAAAATTTCTATATTATTTTGTAGGAATTTAAATTCATATACAAGTGGTTTCATGATGATATATGCATGCACAAGAGTGAAGAGAACAAATTAAGATGGAAATAATTCAAAGTGAAGACAATGGAGGACCCCACCTACCTTAATGTACAAATTAGAGGATAATGCACATGCTTTATGGAATTAATGGCTTCATGTACATTTAAGTGAGGGATTATTGAAGCTAATGATAACTTTGTCACCACATTTCCTAAGAGGGTATTTTGGGCATTCCCCAAAAATATGCATTAGGGTTTCTAACTTGTTTAAATACCCCTTATCTTCATGTAACCCTCTCCTCTTTTTTAGTCTCTCTTAGTTTAGTTTAGGCTCACAAATAAACAAGCTCTTCTCTTTATCTTTTCATGACTACTTAGCCATTTTTATCTTCATGTAATTTTTCTTTTTTATGCAATTTAATATATGATCTTTTCCCTTTCTTGTTTATTTCATTTCATGTTGTAGTGTAGATTTACTTTCATGCAAGTAGAATAGTTCCAATTCTTGTTAATTAGCTCTCTTTTTCATTAGCTTTCATTTTCCTTCTTTTTTTAGTTTCATGTTGCAAGCTACAAGTGTTGATATGATAACACAAATGAGAGGCTAATCCCTTCAATTTAGGGGTAATGAAGCCTCTAATCATGTAGCTTCAACATTTTGATGTTTATGCTCTCTTTTTGTGCTTAAAATGAAGTGGTTTAACTTGTTGTTTTTGATGTGAATTTGATAGCCTATATTGTTGACACCAAATAGGCTATGCTTAAACAATCACAAACAATGATTAGTCCCTATCGGATCGCACCATGAGTCAACTTAAACAGGAGCTAGAGAAGCAAATCCTCCTTTCCATGGAGATTAAGCAGGAGAAGCTTGAAGTTATTCCTCCTCTATCCATTGCTTTGCCTGAGCAAACTATCTTCGCTTCAACCAATATTCCTCCACCTGGTAGCGCTCAAAGCATACCAGTGGGATCTTCACGAAGCAATCCGGTCTCCATTCCTCTACCTGGGAACACTCAAAGCGTGCCTGCTCGATTGTCACAGAGCACTCCTTCCAAGGGAAAAGGAAGTGAGGGAAGAGTAAAAAAATCAGCTGGAAGGATCCAATGCGCCTTCTTCAGTGGAGATGAAGGAAAAGAAAGAAAGGAAGAAGAAACCCAAGAATTGATTTTCTGTCTACTTTGTGCCTTTCGGTTGTATAAAGTACTTAGGTTTTCTTCTAGTTTCCTGATTTTTTTTGTTTGGCTGGTGTAGTGCAGATCTTGCCTCCGCTTTTGCTTTTGTCTTTAGTGCCAGTAACACTTGTACTTAGTTCTCCAAATTTCATCTGAATAGCAAAGTTTTTGTTTCAATAACTCTTTGTATGGATTTGTCTAAGTACTTAAGAAATATGCTTTCCATTCAATGTACTTGCAATCTATTTTTTTTAGTTATTATTGTCAGACCAAATCCTTAGCCGTTCTATAATTTTTCGGCCTTTGGTTGCTCTTGTGAATGTAGAGTAATCGTTGAAGTGCTAAACTCTGGGCATTGGTTGAATTTAGTCACCTAGGATTAGCGCCTTAAGTATCCTTTTCGAGGATAACAATTTTTGATCGTGCCAAACTCCGGGCACTAGTCTAAGTCAACCACTTAGGATCATGGTTCATACATCCCCATCCATGATGTTTACGTTCAATCACGCCTAACTTTGGGCGTCAATCGAAGGCTTGTATGTTTGGTCCTGCCTTATGCCAGGCATGGATCCTCCGTTTCGCCTACTCCGGGCAAGGTGTTAAGTGTTGGATGGTCATGTCACGTCCACTTTTGTTTATACTCTTCGACCTCAATCCAAGGACAAGTGTTAAGCGAGTGAATGGTTGCACCATGTTTATTCTAATTTATACTCCTACCCCCACAACAAGGTCGAGAGTTAATGTACTGACGGTCATGTCACATCCGATTTGAATTTATACTCCTACTCCCAATCTGAAGACAAGAGTTAGCAGATGGATAGTCGGGTCACGTCCATTTAGTTTATACTCTTGCCCCTAGTCCGAGGATAAGAGTTGGCTAGTATCTATCTTCGAATACCGAGAACAACTTCGAGGGTTCAATCACAAACCGTTGAAGTTTCTAACTCTAGGTACCTGCACACCTGCATTATTCACATACAGATTCATTTGAGTCGGTCATGTCATAAATCTTAAGTGATGGAAAGACAAAGTCTTGGATTTGAAAAGCTATTTTATTCCATAAAAGACAAAATATGACATAATCTGCCTTATTACACGGCTCTAGCCAATTATTTATGAATTTATTTCTAAGTGAAATAGCATCGTAGGTGCTCATTATTCCACGCCCTCGAGAGTGAAATCCCATCTGTCGTTGCAAGCCTGAAAGTTCCATCTCCAAGCTTTTTCTCTATTGTGTACGAACCTTCCCAGGTTGGGCCTAAGTTTCCAGGGCCAGGGAAAATTCGTTTGAGAATCTAGTCATTGACTTCGAAGGTCTGATTCCTGACCTTAGTATTGTAATATCGTGTGACTTGGTGTCCGAGTGCAACTGTCCTCAACTCAGCTGCATCGCACTCATGATCGATCATATCAAAAGACTCGAGCAGAAGTTGCTCATTAGTCCATGGATTGTAGTGAATCACTCAATGAGAAGGTACTTCCAGTTCAACTAGAATCATAGCCTTTGATCCATAGGCTAGGGCAAACGGAGAGTGGCCAGTCGCCGACTTGTGAGTTATTCGATGAGCCCATAGTACTATTAGAAGTTCATTGACCCAATTTCCCTTGGCCTTTTCCAATAACTTCTTAAAAATGAACTTGATCATCTTATTCACAGCTTCAACCTATGCATTCGCTTGAGGATGTGCCACTGCAGCAAATCTCTTCTTTATGCGATGCCGGTGGCAGAAATCTTTGAACTCAGTACTATAGAATTGGGTTTCGTTATCGGTAACAATTGCTTATGGAACTCCAAACGACATATGATATTCTGGACAACAAAGCCGGTTACTCTCTTTATGGTGATCGTGGCCAACGGCTCTGCCTCGTCCCATTTGGTGAGTAGACAACTGGGACAATGGTGTACTTTGAGCTACCTTTAGATATCGGTAACACATCGATGATATTTATCCCCCAAACTGTAAACGATTAAGGAATGACTATTTGAGTAATCTTCGTTATGGGGCTCTCAATATTTTAGCAAATCTCTGGCACTTGTCACACTTTCAAATGTAATTAGCTGCGTCTTGGTTGATAGTTGGCCAGAGTATCCATAGTAGAAGACCTTCTTTGCTAAGTTTTGCCATACAGTCTGGTCGCCATAGGACCCTTTATGAACTTCTTTCAGGATCTGCTTGGCCTCATTTGGGTGACAGACCGAAGCATTGGGACACAGAAACTCTTTCTGTAAAGTACTCCTTTCTGCATAATATATCTCAAAGCCTATCGAAGGACCTTCCCTCGTTCATTCTTCTCTCCGAAAGGATTCCTCTCTATAAATAATCTCTTGTAGGAGTCATCCATGACTCCCTTTCGGGCTCAACCTCCAAGATCCAATCGATATCCATCTGGTTGATGCTCAGAGTTGATAGTACTTCCACCGGGACTAGGCTCATGAGCTTCACATCTCCGAAACTGGCCAACTTAGCCAGTGAGTTAGCCTTCTAATTTTCCTCTCTGGGAATATGAGTGATTGTGTTATATTCGATGTCATTAAGCAGCTCAAGGACTAAGTTTAGATAAGGAACTAGTCATGCTCCTTTTGCTTCAAACTCTTTCCGAACTTGGCAAACCATTAGCTGGGAGTCCTAGAAAATATGTAAAGTCTTTAATCCCAAGTCTTTGGAAATTTTGAGTCCTACAATCAAGGCCTCATATTCAGCTTCATTGTTTGTTGCCAGAAAGTCAAGCTTAAAGGCATAACAGATTGGGTGTCCTTTGGGATTGACAAGTACAACTCCAGCATTGGAACACTATTTATTAGATGCACCATCCATGTACATCTTCCATCTAGTATCTTTCTAACCACTGCTCTCTGAAGGATTATCTCATGTAGTGAATTCAGCTATGGAATCCGCCAAGGCTTGACCCAGGACTGCTCTCCGAGGGTGATAAGTTATATGTATTGGCTCAATTCAATGTTCCATTTCAATAGCCTTCCAGAAGTTTTAGGTCACTACAAGACTTGTCGTAAAGGCTTCTTGGTGAGAACTTTAATAGGATAAGCTTGAAAGTAAGGGCGGAGCTTTCTCAAAGCGATCAACAGGCAGTATGAGAGCTTCTCCAGCCTCGGGTAATTTCTTTTTGCTCTCATCAATCGCTTACTGATAATAGACCGGTCACTGGATGCGGGATTCCTCACATACAAGTGCGGCGCTTAAAGCATGCACCGACACTTCTAAGTATATAAACAAGTCCTCATCATCCACCGATTTCGAAAGGATGTAGGGCCTCTCCAAGTGATTTACCAGAGCTTGGAATGTGTCTTTACACTCACGATTCCATTAAAAGCTCCTTTTTCCCTTCTTAATCACCTCGAAGAAAGGAATGCATTTATCTGCAGCTTTGAAGATGAACCGACTCAAGGCAATGACCTTCCCATTCAAGCTTTGGACCTCCTTAATTGTCTTTGGGGCTTCGATCTTTCTCAATGCCTCGATTTTCTCCGAATTGGCTTCAATCCCATGGGAGTTCACAATGAAGCCCAAGAATTTCTCTGACACAATGCCGAAAGAGCATTTCAAGGGATTGGTCTTCATTCTATACATTCAGAGGACATCAAACATTTCCGCCGGATCATCAACGTAGTTTCTTGAATTTCGTGACTTCACAAGCATCTTATCCACGTAGACTTCCATCGAGCATCCAATCCGGTCTTTAAACATCCAGTTTACAAGCCTCTGATAAGTTGCTCATACATTCTTTAATCCAAAGGACATAATTGGATAGCAATAGAGTCCGAGGTTGGTTATGAAGCTGGTGTGTACTTGATCTGGGACGTGCATCGATATTTGGTTGTATCTAGAGTATGAATCCATAAATGAAAGTAGCTCATGTCCAACAGTTTAGTCCACCAGCTGATGGATCCTCGAAAGCGGAAAAGCTTTCTTTTGGGCACGTCTTATTCAAGTCTGAATAGTCTCTCAACAAGACAAGATTAGATACCCAATTCAGGTATAAGACATCACGGATGATGCCATCGTCCTTTAGGTTACCCACCTCTTATTTGAGTGCAGCGGATCTCTCCGGACACAGGCTGTGGCGTTTCTGTTTCACTAAAATGCTTTCGAGATTTATATTTAATGCATGGCTCGCTATCTTTGGCGAGATTCCACACATATCCGAGTATATCCAGGAAAACACATCCAGGTTCGTCCGAAGAAAACCAACTAACTTCTTCACCAATCTTGCACCAAACCGCGATCCGATCTTTAGGACCCGATTCAGATCATTCTGACCAACCGAAACAGCGATCGTCAACTTGGTGGGAGCTGCTCTTCCACCTTCTGGCTCTTTACGTCAGTCCATGACATCGTGGAACAGACTAGGCTGCCCAAGCCATGGCATAGGTTGTAGTTGCTATGCGTCCAAAGCCATAACGCAGAGGGTCCCCTCCACATTTTTTCCTTCCTCCCTTCACCTTGCTTCCTTTAGCTCGGTGACCTAGCATTCGCAGCCAGTCACCCGATCTCCATGGATAATCCCTACGCCATTCACTATAGGAAACTTCATAGTCAAACACCAAGGTGTTATAGCCGCTCTGAACTCAGCCATGGTCGGTCGGCCTAGAAATGCATTGTAAGATGAGTAAATATCTAACACCAAAAAAGGCATGACTCGCACTCACTTGCGGTCGCCCTCGCCAAGTACCATCGGTAATTCTACATATCCAATTAGTTTAGTAACCATCCCGTTGAACACCTATATTCAAGATTTACAAGGTTTCAAATCCTTCTCCTCCAACGTCATTTGATCATAAGCCTTATTACACAGGATATTGGTTGAACTCCCACAGTCAACAAGCACCTTTCGAATAATAGTAGGACCAATAGTGGCTATGATAACGAGTAGGTCAATCGTTGGAGCTTCTACTCTATCAGCATCTCTATTTTGGAAAACAATAACATCAGTTATTGTTCTGCATTATTTTGCTGGAGTTCCATCCTCAACAGCATAGAAACTTTCACTCTTCGTACGTTTAATAGCACCAACATATCTATCCATCTCTGCTAGACATTTATTGACAAGGTATGGCCCACCGATGATAGTATTAATCACTAATTGTCTTTCTGGCTGCCTAGGTGCATTAATACCAGACTTAGCTTGTCCCTGCTAGGAAGATGACCCAAAGGAGTTTGAATTTCCTTGCCCGCCATCCTGCGGGGCTTTCACATACTGTTGTAACTTCTTCTTCCGAATTAAATCTTCTATCATACCTTGCAAGTGTCTAAACTCATTGGTATTATGACCGTGAGTTTCATGGTGCCTGCAGAACTTGTCTAACTTCCTCTCCTTTACAGTCGACTCTCTTAGAGCCGGCTTTCTATACTGCTTAATGTTCTGAGTTGCCAAATAGATATTCTCTATCGAGTTGTTCAGTTCAGTGCAGGTTTCGTATTTAGGAAGCCTAATATGATTCCTGTTATCATTATTCTATTTTTGATTATTGTTTTGATTACTAATATTCACATATACATTTCCAAAGCTTCTTCTGGACTACATTACAACAACATTGCTTTGTATCACTTCGTCTGAATTCCCAGCAGCAGTCCTCCATGACGTTTGCGCACTTCTTCCAAGCATTAGTACACGTTGGCTTTTCTATAGAACGCATCCATTGCCGATGGGAGCTTCATTTCCAACCATTCCCCGAGCTTCGTATCGAGATGAATCCCCCTAATCAATGCCATCAGCACTATGTCATCCTTGGGATTTGTAACTTCTGTCATAGCTGTGTGGAATCGATTCAAGAAATCCTTCAATGACCCTCCATCAGCTTGAAAGAGGTTTGACAAAGACATGACATGTTTTGGACGTGAAGTATGTAAGCGGAGTTACTCTATAAATTTCTTCGATAACTCGACGAAAGATGATATGGACCTCGATGGAAGTCAAGTGAACCACATCGTAGCTACTCCTTCTAGGAAAATTAGGAAATAGTGGCATTTCATGGCATCTAAAGCTCTGGCTGAATCCATATGCCATTCATATCTCATCAAGTGCTGCCTAGGATCCGTCGTTCCTCCGTACAACATCATAGTTGGCATCGTAAATCTCCGAGGGTATCTCCCACGTAATGTTCTATGTAAATGAATTCCCACTGGGAGAGGTACCCCATTCACCGTTGCTTCCAAAATGATTTTCACTAACAAATATTCTGAACATATCCTCTAGGTAGTCCGAGTCAATTGGTTCGACTGGAGGGCGATAATCGAGTTCTATCCCAAGTATTTAGCCAAGCGGACACTCACGATACCGAGTTTCTCTAAACTCCGGGAGATCCATTTATCCAGCGACCTCCCTGTTTGATTCCCGTAAATAGCATCATTAGCAGCAGCATAATTTTCTAGATTTTGATCGCCAGCAGTGCCTCTAAAAGTCAAATCTATGCCGCCTTCCAAATGATTGGCTCTTGGTCCACCATTGGAGGGTCGGTACCCACCCCTGACCTTGGGTTAGTACCGATCCCCAAACTTGAGCCTGAAGCTCATCTTCCTCGGTAAGATGTTCTAGCATCATTCTGAGTCTTCTTCTACTTTCTGTCCTCCGTCTTTACTTGGATGATGAGGAACTTTCAGATGAAGAACTAGAATTCCTTCTACTCCTTCTACGGTTGTTTTGAGTTAGCTCATTCAATAGTCTCATGCTTTGCTGCATCGTTTGATTCATAACATTCTGACTAGCCTAAAATCTTACTTCCATCTGCTTCATCATCCTATCCGTCTCCATTATGGTCATGAATTTAGTTGGAGTATGGATGTCAGGTTGAGTTGGTTGCACAACTCCATCTCCATGCCAAGAATTCTGATTCTTAGCTTCAGTAGTAGCTCTAGAATTGGTAGAGCGGTCTCTTTTCGATGGGACCATTGCAAATAGCTTCTTATTGATATTTGGAAGTCCGAGTAGTAGAAAATGAGGTAGGAAGGCCGGATCTATCTCTTGAAATTAAGAAATCCAATAATAGTTGATGGATCCAAGTAACTTGAAAATACTTTCTTAGTGAAAGCACAAAAATGTTTGAACCAATAATGGCACAAACACACAAAAGTTTATGTAGAGAATAAAATACGAAGATATGTAAATGAAAATGAGAAATAAACAAGGCACAATCATTTGGCAAAGCAAGGCCTATGTCCACTTTAAGATTTTATTATTTATATCTGACTTGGTGGTAGATGTTCGTAGGGGTCGATACAGCTCCGACACTTAGATTTTCAGAATTACAAGAATATAAAGTATAGTAGAACTAGAGTAAAAAGATTCTGAAAAATGAGCCCTATCTTTCTATTTATAGAGGCAGTGGCCTAAAATCCTGTACAAAAATATCTCCATGCTGTTATCCTCGATTTAGACCAATTCTCCTAAGAAAGTAGGTGCCAACTCATCAGTTTGTATGGGTCGGTACAACTCCAAGGTTAGGGGTTGGTACCAACCCATAGGATGGCTAATATGAATGTCTTCAACTTTTCATCTTTGCTCGTCTTGTGATTAGCTTCATGATTCCATAGTAGTTTGCACCAATATTAGCTTGCTTCTGGGTCCAAATGATGGAGTTATGGAAGAATAGAGTTGCAGCTTCAAGTGTTCGTGGATATTGATGGAGAATTATATTGGATCAACAAAAGGACATTGGAAATAGGCTATTGGCATCAAGTAGGACTATTAGGCAGAACATGGGTCCCCCAAGTAGAGGAAATAGGGGTCGATATCGACCCATAGGTAGAGGTCAGTATTGACCCATAATATGTGTGGACCCATGTTGCTTTGGTCTTGGGTTATTCTGGCATCGGCTTTGCGACTTTGTTTATGTATGGTTCCTAGACTTTTGGCCTATCTCTCTGGGCTTTCTACCTTGATAACCCCAAGTTCGACCAATCCAATCTGTGTGAATATAGCCCGATTAAAAGGTTGGATAAAAGCATATGAAGTTTTCGAATCAGAAATAATTATTTATGTAATTATGGTAATAAAAATAAATTAAATGTAAATCATAACATTAATGGAAGATTAAACGTTAAGAAATGTTAATGTTAAAATCAAATCTCAAAAGATGTGTTAAGTGGGAAACAAATAAACCAAATCGGTTAAACAAGTAATTAAATTAAATAAATAATGACAGCCAACAAATCACGCTAAAACAAACGGCACAGTCAACCAAATACGTACCCAGGTGACTAGTAGCGGTTGACCTTAGGTATTGAGCAGTCGACTATTGCCAAGGTAAAACTGACAGTAAACATTAGCCTAAATGGTCCGCATTTAATAAATCTTTTATTAACGAATATGATTAATTCTAGAGCCTATAAATACATGCCTAGTTTCTCACTTCTCTTCTCATATTTTCTGGGTCACATAGCGAAACTCTACCATTCTCTTTTCTCAACAATTTCTAGAATTCTAAAAGTAGTAAAACTATTATATATATTTTGTGTGTGTGTGTGTTGTATTTAAGTGAAGAAAAGCGAAGAATAAGAGACGAGAAGAATAGGATCAATTTAGAACACACAAACAAAGGTAAATCATGAATTTTAAACTCAA
This sequence comes from Allium fistulosum, assembly GCA_030737815.1. Classification (NCBI taxonomy): domain Eukaryota; kingdom Viridiplantae; phylum Streptophyta; class Magnoliopsida; order Asparagales; family Amaryllidaceae; genus Allium; species Allium fistulosum. The sequence continues at coordinate 1,128,862,344 of CM060902.1, forward strand.
ATCTGAATTTAATTCAATCCTTTCCCTAGGTATATAGTTCTAATAAGTGTATACTCTTTTTATATTTTGGATTCAAAGTAAGAGGGAATCAAATAAAAAAGGAATGGATCTAGATATGAAGAATTGGAGCTAAAAAGAGGCAAGTGGGAAATTACTTATTTTTAATAACATTAGATTTATATCGTTGTAAATCTATTTTATTTATGCTTAGATATAAATCATGAATTGGATATTTAATGCGTAAGGAGTTGATATAATTCACGAATGAGATATTTAATTATATACATGTAATGATTATGTAAAATATGCCTATATGTTATGGGAAATCCTAAACTTGATAGATATTGTATACATTTGAATTTGAAATTAGACATATAAATAGTCAATAGATTTATAAATAACTTGTTAGTAAAATCATATTGGGATTCCAAATTTGGTTAGTTTCATAGATTGTTAAACATAAATTAGAATTGATTATAAAGTAAATTAGGATTAGACAATATTTTAATAGATTGGAATGAATCATGTAACAATGTGAATTTCTATAAATTGTCTAAAATATAATAAGTGTATTGGTTGAAATAACAAGGAATGTAAACAAATAGGAAGAGACGTATAAAATAAGGGAATCACCATATTTTTTACTGTCTAGTCCAATAGAAAAAATAAAAGATAATTCCTTTTTATTTCATGCATAACACAAGTCCTCTTTTAAGTAATGTATAGAGAATTATAGTGTTAACAATTTCCTTTGTGGAAAGAAGTAATTTTTTATCCGACATTTTGACCCGTCTATATCCGAACTGACTAGACAAGTTAGACTCGACTATCATCAAGGCCAGTAGCCTAGAGCAATGATCGTGGGGTCCAAAAATCAAGCATAGATGATAATATGAAGCAGAAGCATGAAAGCTCACTATTCCCCGAAGATGGATCAAGTACGATCCGTATTCTGCACTATGAATTGTATCGTATCGATTTCACAACTCAATTTTGCAGCGATGATCGATCAATAACTCAGAACCTACACATGCTATCAATATAAAACTTGGAGTACAAGCTTACTACAACATGTGGAATACCCACTAAGGACCTCATTCCAATTGGAGAAAGTTGGAGGGATCGTCATAAATCCCTTTAGAGGGATCGGCATAAATCAGAATTCAAGCAACACTATTTCATGGAAAATGCGATATCTCACAAACCGTACGTTGGAATTGCACGAAATTTAGAGAGCAAGTAGCTATCATTATGGGGAAACCCTCATAGGGATCGCAACACATTTGAATACACTAATAGGGATCAGTATTGATCCCTATTTTGGGCCCTGATAGGCCTGGAAATTTTTGGATGGCCTCGCCTTGGTCTCCCCCTTCTGCCAAAATTTCTGTTCGATCCGTTCACATCTTCCCCTATAAATACAGCAGCCATAACGTCAGAAAAGGGATCCTGCTTTCTCTGCCGAGGCTCTGCCCTTTTTATTCTTCACTTTTGTATTAATGGATCCCAGCCAATCCAAACATTCTTGTAATCATAATCAAGTGAAAGATCAATAAAAATATAAAGTGGATGTAGGCCAAGATTGCCGAACCACTATAAAAATCTGTGTGTTTATTTATGATTTTTGTTATGTTTTAATTTCATTCTTCATTTAATCTCTACTAGATTCTATTGGGTGTCGATGCCCATTTTTGGCGTCAACATAATTCCAATGTATTGAGGTATAAAATCCTTAAATATAACTAAAGTAATGTTAGTAGGAATAATAACAACAATTTAAATAGGAAACCTAAAGTATATGATTTAAGATAGCATGGAAAATAAATGGTAAATAAAGAAGATACAATTAAACAGATATGGAAGTAATAAGTCTAAACAAGCAATTAAAGAGAGATATTAGTTAAAAAGAAAACATGGGATTTCATCCAATAATGTTAAACGAAAGGGAAATAATAAATGACACTTAAGTCAATAAATTAAAAAGGGTAACAATGATAGTAAATGACAAGAATAAATTAAAATTAAGTTATGTAAGATTTATTGAACATCAATGATTGAAAGTAAATAAACGTAATAATCAAACAAATGTATACAAATTTAGATATATGTTATGGCGGGTGTGAATAATGGGATATAACCGAATTACCTAAATTAAGTAAAAGACCATGCGGTCATTAGAATGGGTTGGAATGCGAGGTCAGTAGTGTTACATAATAGAAGCATGCCCACCGCAAGGGGCTACTAGCAATTGTCTATATATTATACTGATGTAGGACATATCCAACTGTAGGACCCATGGAGTATATACGCTTTGCCTATAGATGAAGGAATCTCCTCAGTAGAGTTTGGTTTAATGAATAAGGGGAGGGTATTGGCTTGATTGCGTTGGGCAATCTAAATAGGATGGTGAGCAGCTTGACTCTATGTGTAACGATCCCGTTTTTAAGCCAATTTAAATTAGTAATTAATTTAATTTTTAGAATTAAATTGTAAATTAATTTGTGAATTATCTTGAATTTTTCCAAAATAAATAAGAAATGTGTTTGTTTATATATATATAAATATAAAAGGAAAAGTATAAATAAGAAAACATATTACATAATTTATAATAACATAAGGGTTTAAAACATAATTTATAAATTAAATGAAACAAGGGTTTAAAACATAAAAATGAATATTTATGACAAATGGAAGATAATTAAAATTTGCATTTACAAGTGTAACTTAACTTGATTTACAAATAAACAAGTGGCATAATCATTTTTCTTTTGAAATTGAATTTTATACAAATGAGAATTTGTTAAACCAGGCTTCACTTCTCAATATACTTTCATCTTCATTTCTGATCAAAACCTGAGGAAATTTTATCAAAACAAAAGAAATCAAACAACTCTGTAAAAATCAAAGAGCAAGCTAATTCAAACCTGAAGCATCTCAAAACAAGCTTTAGTTTTCAAAATGGCAGATCAGATTCAAGCTTCAATCTGAATCAAACCCAGTAACAAGTAAATGCAACATCAAGATCAGATTCAATTAAACCAAAAACAAGTAGCGAATCAAACTCAGGAAAATCAATTTCCAGATCATTTCCAGGCTCAAGTTTTCTCTGTTCTTTCAAATTGCAAGTGAGCAAACTACCTTTCAAATATTGAAATCTGTTTATATTTTTGATGTTGTGATGAATACTTCAAGTTGTTGTGAAAAATGCTTTGAACTGTACTATTCTGTGTGTATGCATGTCTGTGTATGTATATCTATACATATGTACTGCTCTATTAAATCTCTGGCTCAAAGCCATTGGAACAAAAATGAAATTGCTCCTACTAGAATCAATTGTAGACTATGATTACTAAAAAGAAAATGAAGATGACAATGGAATTTCATTTTTAGGAATAATTGAAAATGGAAATACTCAGCAATCATTTCAAAAACAATATAATTACAATGAAGCTTTGAAAAACAGAAAAATCAAATATTTTGATTTCATAATTCGATTACATAACCAGTCTTGACTTAGAAAATGATGATTTTAGAGAATCATTTCATAATTTTTAGTTTTGTAAATCATGAGAAATTGTATGTTGAACGGGATTTGCATTTTTACCAATCTCTGGTGATCGACGATGAATTGTGGATCGTGATTAATGGTGAAGGTAGCTGGGAGGATGCAGATTGGGGGAAAAATGGAATTGTATTTTTCTGATCGTCGTTGTCAACGTTACGGCGGGAAATAGAGTTTTAGGAATGGGTTTGTTCGACTGGGTTTGCAAAACAAATTCGTTGTCAATGGTGGATTATAGGTGATCGGACCGGGGGGAAAGGGTACTTGGGTCATTGGTGCAGCTCTCGTCGTGATGGCATGGCTTCTGGTGATCTGGATCGACGGCGCGTGGTGGTTCTCTTCGATCGAGTTTTGGTTCCTGGCACTTGAATTGGTTCGAATTCGATTGGCCGTGACGTTTGGTGATCTGGGTGTTCGTGGCGACTCAGTAGTTGGTCATCGACTTATCGAAGGGGGCGAGGTTGGTCGGAGATAGTTGGTTCGCGCCAGTACACGTGCACACGTGTATGTGTGGTATCTGGAATGTTTGTGAATTTGGGAAGAAAGGGCAGGCTCGGGTTTGTCTCGGAGTTTTCTCGTGTTTGACTCGAAGCAAGGGGGATGTGGGCTTTGCTCGTGAGTGACTCGGGGAATTTAGTTGTTGGTCTGGGATTTTTATGGTATGGGCTCGGGTCTAGAAATTATGGGTAATAACAAGTTTTTAAATTTTAAAATTTGGTCAAGTTTAAACAATTTCTTAACCCATTTCGTTTTGAATAATAGATATTGATTTAAGTTGGGATTAATTAAGATTTTAAAACAAATTATTTTAAGTTTAAAGTGTTTAATATATATATAACCTTATTTTAAAGTTTATTTTAAATAAACTTAATTATTGTAATTAAGTAAATAATTAAGAAAATGAAATGTTTTCTAATCATTAATTCAACGTAAAGGTCTTAAGTTAATTAATGTGTTAATAATAATTTATTTCCAAAGGTTATAAAATAAGGATTTAATGATAATAAAAAAATAAAGATAAAATAGTTTATCTTATAATTAATTAAGATCTTAAGTAATTTATGATTTGTTAATGTAAGTAATTAAGGATAATTACTTAAAGAATAATTACTTAATGAAGGTAATTAAAGATTAATTAAGGTTAATTAATTAATGATCAAAGGATAATTAATGTGATTTAATTAAGGATAATTAATTAATTAAGGGTAATTAATTAAGGGTTAATTAATTTAATGTAATTAACTTAAGGTTAATAATTTATGTGAAGGATAATTAATTAATTAAGGATAATTAATTAAGATGGGTAATTAAGGATTGATTAATTAATTTCGTTAATAAATTAAAGTAATAACAAATGGTTTGTAATTTATTAATATTAATTAAGCAGGATCATAAGAGAATAATTTATTTGATTTAAATTAAATTAATTATAGATTATGTGATTGATATCTCCTTGCTTATGGATGATTGTTGTATTGAATGCTTGAATTGTTTGCTATCTTTGATCTGTAATATTCTGTGATGTGAATTGTTTTGGATTGAGCTGTGATAAATGTAATTTATTTATCAATGATGAATTTACATTATTTATCTGTGAATGGAAGATAAGCGTTATAAGGATTATACCGCTTATCGATATTATTGTGCTTGAATTGATGATGGTTGTGATATGTTATTGTTGTGTGTAAAACCCCTGGACTACACCACACACACACAAATATGGATTTCACGAGGAAATTGGTTAAGTCATAGATATTTTGTATTTAATATTATTTTATTCAAATGATGTAATGATTTTAAAAGATGAATTTTGAATCCAAATAGTTTTGGAAATGGAATTGGGTTAAATCTAAAAAGCTTTTGAAAATGAGTTTTAAAGATAAAATTATTTTGGATACCTGTTAAAGTTTTGAAATTTAAATAGTTTGATTTGAATTTGAATTAAAGATTTGAAATTGAGGTCTATGAATATATGTTTGGAAAGTTATATAGGGTATATATATATTAAACCGTTTTAAAATATCTTTAAATGTATTATTTTGAGAATTTGAATTTAACCCAAGTTTATACTTGAAATGCTTTAACTTGAGCAAATGTAATCGGATTTTCCTGAAACGAAAACTCTTGTTTTTCAAATAATAATAGCTTTCATATAAAGAAAGGATTTCCAATTTGTGGTGCAAGGATTTCAAGTTTGAAATGAAAATAGTTTTGAAAGCTATGAATAAATCTTTGTTAAAGATTGGTGAACCATATTTTCAAATTGAAGAGGATTTTAAATGTGTATCTTTTGTATAAAAGATTTGAAATTAAAATAGTTTTGAAAGCTATGAATGAATCTTTATGAAAGATTGGTGAACCTTGGTTTCAAAATGTAAGTGAATCTTTTGTTTAAAAGATTAAAAGGTGGATCTTTTGTTTGAAAGATTAAAGTGGAAATTTGTTTGAACCATTCGAAAGGAAAGGTTTTGGGCTAAAAGTTGTGACTTAACTAAAATCCCAATATATCCATATGTTTTAAAATTAGCGCTCATTATTCGGTTTAGCCGGGAGAGGACTTTATGTCATAAAGCCCATTCCGAATAATGATACGACGAAATGGATAACATTTGAAGACCGATGGTGAAAACCGGGTATTTTCAAGAAAGAAAGGATTACCCGTTGAATGTCTCTGCGATGAGTCGCGCCGGTATAGAGATCTCCATATGTGATGGGGAGTCCGATCGGGATTGTGAACACCCGGATTGCAAGGGCTTCTTTAAAGTGCCTTCGGTTCTGTTCGAACCCGGAACAGACTTGTATGGATGTGTGTCTGACATTACACTTTGAGATGTAAAACTGGTTTCTATGAAATACATTTCTTTTTGGTGGCGGAGAATTTATTCTCTTAGCTTAACATCCTTCTCCGAGACGTACGAGCTCAGAGGTTATGTAGTTGATGGTTACCAGTGATACATTCCCAATTTGGTAATGTGGCATACGAAGTGTTGCTGATCATTTGTTGATCGAAGCATGGATTTTGTGAAAAGCGTAGCTTTTTGGACGAGACTTCGTCGAACCTCACAACCCGGAAATGGTCGAAACAGGAAGGATGCAGCAAGGTTATTGGAGGTAGCGCCCCTTAGGGTATGTCCATCTCCTTTTGGATAAAAAGTGGTATCATGGTATGGAGCCCAGATACTTAATTTATGTGGTTGCTGCAAATCTATTGCTTTGTGGTTGTTGGTGTTGAGAGCTCTTGGATAAAGGTTGGTTACGACCGGGGGATGGCATACTCGTGTAGTAGTTACCTAGTTACAGAGGTAACCTGGCCTTGTGTTGGCAGAGATCCGGTTAGGTTCTCGGGGCGTCCCTCCAGAGGCGTACCCATGTGGCCCAAGAAGTTCCTTAGCCTGACCATTTGTTGGAAATCCAAAGAAACAATACGCGCTGTGTACGGTTTTAGTTGTATAACCTGCCATGGAATATGGTGGTAACCTGCTATTAAACATGGTAGCTATAGTAGGCATACAATAATGGTTGTATGCTGGCTAAGATTAATATTATACTTTCGAAAGGTTTTCTTCACTATGCACTAATAATAATATCAAAAGGTTTTCGCGTATCAAGCATGTTTGACTATCATAAGGAGAAATCTCCTCCAATTGTGCGCTTGCATTGTGTGTGTGGCGGAAGGCCTTATGGTAGTTTCATTTTCAAAAAAGCATTGCGGATTTCCTTTTATTTCTTTTTAAAGATAAACTGTTTTGTTTGCTCATACCAGTCCCATGACTGACCTGGAGTTTATTGTTCCCTTTCTAAACTCTGGGTGCCCATAATTTTCCACACGGGCAGCCTAGAGTTAGATTTTCAGATAATCAGCTAGTAGATATAGATTCGGTATCCTTCAGCTTTCTGTTTGGAATTCTTTGGAGTCTTTGGATTTTTGCGATCGCATTCATTAGTTACCTGGTTTGATACATTACAACTTGATGGTGGTTCGAGCTTGAAGTTTGGAGCTTGGCATTGAAGATGTTGTTTTTCCGCTGTTGTTGCTGCTGTGTCATATTCCATTGTTGTATTCTACTCTGATATTTATGGATCTGTTGTATCTTATTGTATCGGATATTGTATCCATTGTTGTATCAATTTTTGTATCAATGATATATTCATTCTTTTTCCGCTGTGTTGTTGTACTTAATGTGTTATAAGCTTCGGCGTACTGGACTTCGACGTTAGAATTTGCGGCATTCGAATACAAGTGAAGTATGGATGTCGATTTTCGAACGCCAAAATCCGGGTCGTCACACTATGTCAGCATGTGTTTGTACTAAATCAGTAGTAGGAGCTACATAGGTCAAGTGCATCATCAGTCTAGAGCAGTCAAAATGGAAAAGATAGGGTTACACCTAACGGGCAGGCCTTCTACTAGCATATGCCACATTAGGTAATGCACTACCACAGTTGTTTGCTAGTTTGTTTGTTAGGCCAAGGCTAATTAACCCATAAAAGTGTTCTTTCAAAAACAAATTGTGTAATCCGAGGAGCTAGGTCCTCTATAGTTTATGGAGCTGATTCCAAAATAGGAAGCAGACAAGTAGTAAGTCCCAAAGCAAAGCGAGATAGAATACGACCAAATTATAGTGAAGTCGTTATTAGGTACCGTGGCAGTTCCTTGGTATGCACGACAATGAGGACGTGATACTGCGACGATGGATCTTGATAGGGTGCCGGGTCATGGATACTAACGGGGATAGTATCTTGGTCCAAAGGGGGACTATGGTACTTATATTATACACACACATATGTAGTTTTGGTCTACTTCAGTAGATGAGACATATCCTACGTGTGCGTGAAGTCGAGGCGACTGAGTAAAATAAAACGACATAACATGTGATGAGAAGCAATCGACTTAAACTAGTGTTATGTATAAATTATAATATTTAACAGTCGCCAGAACTTTGTTCTGACCCCCTCCTCATTTCAATCCATATGATAGCTTTAGAGTGATAGGTACTATTGCAAGGTGGTAACAGTGGAAGGATAGGTTTCCTTATGCATGCACGACACTAACAAGGACATTAGATATTAGAAGTGTCAACCATGGTCAGTACTATATGTTCTATTATACTTTACTATTCTACTGTGAGTTATATCGATAGTGCTCTAATATGCATATATTTGTTTACTTGTAGGATACCAAATCAATGATCCATACTTTGATGGACTTGGGTTTTCGATTTAGCGAAAATTCAGGCCCTCTAGGGTGAAGGTTGCTACAGGAGCCTATATTTCAAATTGCATTAAAATCTGGTTGGTAGAAAGCTCCAAATATGAGAGGAATTTGGTCGGCAGAAATCGTCGAAATTCGATGAAACTTGGGGGAGGCACTCTAAAATATAGAGGAAGCCTATGTTTCAAGTCTCATCAAAATATGGTCGGTAGATAGCCCTGATGACGAGAGGAATTTGGTCAGTAGAAATCGTTAAAATTGGATGAAACTAGGAGGAGGGGCTCTGGAGTATAGAGGGAGCCTATTTTTCAAGCCGCATCAAAATATAGTTGGTAAAAACCTCCGATGATGAGAGGAATTTGGTCGGCAGAAATTATCGAAATTGGATAGAACTTGGAGGAGGGGCTATGAAGTATAGAGGGAGCCTATGTTTCAAGTCGCATTAAAATCTGGTCGGTAGAAAGCTCCAGCGATAAGAGGAATTTGGTCGGCAGAAATCATTGCAATTGGATGAAACTTGGAGGAGGGGCTATAGGGAATAGGGGGAGCCTATGTTTCAAGTCGCACCCAAATTTGGTTGGTAGAAAGCTTTGGCGACGAGTAGAATTGTGGTCAGCAGAAATCAACATGGTGGCACTTTGCTTTATGGCTTGACAAAGGAATTGAGTTAGGTTCCTATGACGATGGATCGATGTTGAATGTTTCTATCATGGGATAAAGAAATGTGGAACAGTTCCTTGAAGATAATAGGAACTAGTTGGAGCAAGGAAAGGACTCAAATACGCGTGCTAAGGGATCATTGATACTTGTAGTGTTTTCTAATGTACTCGAAAGCAGTGGTATTATGAGTGCACTGATGTGGTACTTTGAAAGGCTACCCCAGATCGTTTGAATGGATTTTTATCCCTGGATCGGGGGAAAGAGTCTAGTATCAGCTTCGGGCTAAATATGAGTACACTGGAATCTCAAATTTCCCTTAATCCCTTGCAAGGGAAAGGCCATGCGAGTTATCATATATCTAGAGCACATTGAGTGATAGTAAGGATTGTTTGATGGATGCTATGTTTGCTTTGATTGCTTTCTTCCATAGTCTATCACTCTAGGAATGTTGTTTAAGATAGGTATTGGGGATAGGGATACATGCACACTCGTTACTGTACTTATTTTGCAGGTATACCTTTATGATGTTAATAGAGTAGCATATTATGTTCTTATGTGTCGAGTCTTTGGTTGCAGGGACAAGTCAGGTATGGCTCGTATACCTTTGTTTGTTACTATATCGACTTGTATAGTATTTGAGATTCATTTACCACTCATACCAACTGTTATCTAACTCAAGGTTTTATGCTTTGCTTCTTATTGTCTCGAGCACTCTTAGTGATTAGACTAGATAACATGTCTATGTGAGAGGAAGTAGCTATCTAGAGAAAAAGCTGGATGGAGCTTTCACGTATTATATATGGATTACTATGCTTATTTCGTTGTGCAATACTGTGAAGCCTTTACAGTGTTTTCTTATTATTGTTTGAGTTTATTTCTGTTTTGTATACACTCTATTCCAATATTGTATAATAGTGTGGATCTGTACTTTGATATCTGGGTAACATAGTTATTATTGTCTCTCATGTTTTATATCTGTGATGATTATTATATTTTTTCAATGCACTATGAGATATACGACAGGTTCTATGATATTGGCCAGGCACCATAACTGTGCACTATTTAGTTATATTGGATGTCAAAGGTGTAGAGCGGTTGTCATATTTGGTATCAGAGCTCTAGGTTATGTGATTAACTTGAGTTGATACCATGGTCTAGTAGAGATAAGAATGAGTTATCACCCTACATCGAAATTATATACACGAGAGAGTGCACACTTGTTATATATTTTGATTTTCAAAGCTATATGGTAGTAAGTATAATATATAAGTCATATGCACACATGAGTAACATTGACTCAGTTTTCTTTTATGAGAGACTGATCATTCTTGTTACAGACCAAAAATAAGCCATCATATAGGAAACACTGTAAGGAACTCTATCTCTAGAGCCGAAGAAGGTGCGGGTTCGGGTGCTGCTACTCCCGATCTGCAGGCAATGTTTAATACCATGATGCAGAACATACTACATAATGCTTGAGTAGAAGCTATGAATGTTTTTGTAGGTGGTGGTGCTTAAGTTCTGGCACCCAGAGCTGATTTTTCTTAGTTGAAAAAAGACTTTGCTAGTCTAGGAGGAAAACCATTCCAGGGAATGGAGTCGGCGATGGAATGCAAGACTAGTTGGGCACCTGCAAGAAGATCTTTGATGATGTTGAGTTGGAAAATGCTATGAAGAGGAGATTGGCTTCTCGACAGCTTCAATAGAGAGCCATGAACTGGTGGAACACTATTAGAATCGCTACACCCGAGGATCAGTTTACTTGGGACCAATTAAAGACCGGATTCGAGGAGAAGTTCATTCCGGCTACTATGAAGTTGGTTCTATTCAAGAAATTTGCTGATTTAAAAAAGGGAAAGATGTCTATCTCCGAGTATGTAGTTGAGTTTGACGTGTTGTCAAAGTACGGGTTGTCCTTCATTGACACTCCATTTAGGAAGAATGAGAAATTTCTTATGGGTTTGGATGACTACCTGGGGGAGAAGTTGGTGATTCATATTGATGAGCCAGATAAGAGACTTGTCAAGAAATCTCTTAGCCATAGAGTTTGTACGCCAGGTCCAAATCAACTGTTGTAGTTAAGGAAGAGCCAAAACTACAACAAGGCAGTGGAGGTAAGAAGAAACGAAATGGAAAGAGGAAGAAGTTTCGAGGAAAGAATGCTAAGAAGCAAACTCAGTGGGATCCTATCTGTTATGGTTGTGAAAACAAGGGTCATTTGATTAGAGACTACAAAGCTAATGGAAAGAAGAAGTGCCACAACTACGGCCAGTTCGGACATATGTAGAAGAACCGCCCAGAGCTAGCACAGTAGAAGCAAGTTGTAAAGGCGTATGCTTTAGGCGCTTCTCTGACTTCGTCGAGTGCTCCATCAGTGAAAGATAATGGAAAAGGCATCATGATTTAAGGTATGTTTTCCATTTATGATGTTCCCATATGTGTTTTGTTTGATACCGAAGCTTCACATTTCTTTACATCTAGTGACCTAGTAGATAGATATGGATCGAAACCCGAAATAGTTGACCGATCTTTGATTATGATGAACCCTATTGGAGGCTCCACTAGCATGTGTATGGATTAATGTGGCTTGGTCTTATCAAGTTATGGATGCTATTTTGTTTGTGATTGCTTTGTATTGAATTTCATTAGGTTCAGGTTTACCTTGGGAACAGACTGGCTAAGGAAGTATGCAGTAGTGGTGGATTGCAAGAAGTTATTATTGACGATTAGGGCTGTGGAGGGGCGGACGATAGTGATTGGTTGCTTGCCAAAGGATGGGTTTATCCTTTCTATATTCGCTCAAGGTTCCATATGATAGGTGTTCATTTAGGTCTATTGTGAGAGAGTATCCGAATGTGTTTGAGGAGGTGACTAGATTACCACCACATTGAGAGATTGAGTTCCGCATAGACTTAGTAAAAGATGTCACACCGACAGTTTTGCCTTTGAGGCGTACGGAACCTAGAGAGCAGAAGGAGTTGGAGGTGCAAGTGAATGACCTGTTGAAGCGAGGGTTCACTCGTAGGAGTATATCTGAGTACGGCTCACCTGTAGTATTTGCCACTAAGGTAGATGGCTCCCTGAGATTATGTGTAGGCTATCTTGAGCTAAATAAGGTAACAAGAGAGAACAAGTATCCACTCTCATGTATTGATGACTTATTCGATTAGCTTCATGGTGCAAATGTGTTCTCTCAGTTGGATCCAGTGATGGGTTTTCACCGGTTGAGAGTGGCGATGGAAAGTGTGTCGATCACCATGTTTTGTATGTCGTTTAGTTTCTACAAGTGATTAGTTATTTCGTTCGGGCTAACCGATGCTCTGGTATACTTTATTAATCTCATGAACCGTGTCTTCAGGGATTGATTGAACAAATTCATGCTTGTGTTCATATATGACATTTTGATCTACGCTAGGACAAAGGAGGAACACAAGATGCACTATGGGAGTATGCTTAAATTGTTGAGGAAGCATATGTTGAAAGAAAAGTTTTTAAAGTATCACTTCTAGACAAGAGAAGTGAAATTCTTGGGTTATGTTATCTCTGAGCAGGGCATTATAGTAGATCCTGCTAAGGTGGCAGCGGGTTATGATTGGAACTATGAAGAATGCTACTGATGCGAGGAGTTTCCTAAGATTGGCTGGATACAATAGACGTTTTATTAAGGGCTTCTCAAAAGTAGCAGCATCGGTAACCAATTTGATAAAGAAGAATCAGACTTTTTTGATACACAAAATGTGATCATGCATTTGTAAGTCTAAAGGAGAGGTTGATGAGTGCACCAGTTGTTGATGCCAAAAATGGGCATCAACACCCAATAGAATCTAGTAGAGATTAAATGAAGAATGAAATTAAAACAGAGCAAAAATCATAAATGAACACGTAGATTTTTATTGTGGTTCGACAATCTTGGCCTACATCCACTTTAATTTTTATTGATCTTGCATTTGATTATAATTACAAGAATGTTTGGTTCAGTTGGGATCCATTAGTACAAGAATGAAGAATATAAAAGTGGAAGAGCCTTTGCAGCAGAAAGAAGGGGCCCCTTTTCTAATGCCATGCTTGATGTATTTATAGGGAAAGATGTGCATGGATCGGGCTGAAAATTCGGCAGAAGGACCTCCAGGCGAAGACGAGGCCGTACAAGAATTTTGAGGCCCATTGGAGCCCATAATAGGGACCAGTATCGATTCCTATTTGGTGTCCAAATGGGGTGCGATCCTTCTGTTGGTTCCCCCATGATGTTAGCTACTTACCCTCCAAATTTCATGTCGTTCTCACTTACCATTTGTGAGATATCGCATTTTCCGTGAAGTTGTTTTGCATGCATTCTGATTTCAGCCAATCCCTCTAGAGGGATAGATACCGATCCGTCCAATCTCCTCTGATTGGGATGAGATCCCTAGAGGGTGTTCTCCATGTTGTAATTTGCTTATACTCCAAATTTCATGTTTATAGCATCTTAGATTTTGAGTTCTTGACCGATCATTGTAGCAATGTGTAGTGAAAGTTGAATATGGCTGATCCCTTTTATAACAATCCCTTTTATACGATCCTTTTTATACCGATCTCTTTTAAACCAATCCCTTTTTATAGGTGAAGTAATTTGCATACGAAATCCAAACGACTTGAAACTTGAAATGTGACCTCATGGGGCCTTCCTTGTCACTCCATATTGATCTCACCTAGTTTGATACAAAAGTTGAGGATAAGTACCGATACCCTAGGGAAAGGGATTGGCACTGATCCCCCGTCTATGGGAGGCATTATTCCATACTTAGAATATTCATAAGAGTCTGTCTCTTGGTATCGGTGATCGTCGCTTCATACCATTACCTGCGCTTGATCTCTGAGCTTAATATTCATCTCTCCGGGATGTCTTCCTCGATGATCGTCCAGTCTAACTTGTCCAGTCAGTCTGAATTTAGCTGGGCCAAAAGGCCAAATAACATTTTCCCCTTAAAGTATGTCTTGTTGCATACATGACGTGCTTTGAATTGGTGTCAAGTTAGGGTCATCGTTGAGGATTCCACTCAACGTCTCGAATGGCTATTATCCTTCTGTTGCTATTGAGCTACTTTACGGAGAGTCAAATCTCTCTCTGTTCATTGTAACGCTTGGTTGTTATCAAACGATACAAGTTCTAGAGTAGAATATGTCGGTAATCGTCTGCACTCAGTTCATTAAGCTGATTAGTCGAGTTAGTATGCCTTGGTTATCTGATTCAATTCTTTCTTTGATTTCCCCATGTGAGAATCCAATTTCTGATGATTTCAAGAAATTGAATTTTCAGGATGTACACGTGCACGTTCAGGTATATGTTTTTGTTGTTGGCTCCCAAAGCGTTCATATGTTCACATGTCGTTGCAAACTTGGTGGAATGCAATTTAATCATTTGCAATTTTTTGTCTCCCGATTCTTCTCCCTCTAAATCTTTATGGCTACATGATGAAGGGATTGGAGAAGTTGAAGTTGAAGAGATCGCTGATGACAATCGATTATGGGTTTGAAGCATATGGGTTAGCCTTGAGGTTGAATGTGGCCTACTGCATTTGATCACCTAAGAGATAAAATGAGGGGCGGTTTCAATCAATTGCATGCATAGGGCTTGGATATTGATGGCAAGAGTAATGGTGTTTCTTAAAAAATGATTTTGAGTGTAGGACTTCTCTCAATATTCGTTTGATTTTGTCGTGGGCAATTAACCGAAGCAGGGGAATGGATAAACACTTCATGTACATGATTCCTTCTTAGATGTCATAGCTTGAAGCTTTGCGGAGGATTTGTCATTTTTCATTCCTCCATTCGGGAATGATTCCCCATTGTAGATAGTCTTTCATAGGAGTCATCCATGACTCCTAGTCTGGCTCCATCTCCAAGATCCAGTCGATCTCCATTTGGTCAATGCTTGGAGCATTAAGTACTTTGACTAGGACTAAGCCCATTTGCTGCGCGTTCCCTGAACTAGCATACTACTTGTTGGGAACCACAAAAGATCTACAAGGTTTTGCACTCCTAGTTCTTTAGCAAACTTGAGCTTGGCAACTAAGGCTTCATATTCAACTTCATTATTTGTCACAGGGAAATCGAGTTTCAAGGCATAGTAGATCGATCTTTCCTCGAGAGTCACTAACACAACTCCAGTGCCAGAACATCGATCATTGGATGCTCTATCCGTGTACATCTCCTACCAAATGGTCGGTTCTACACTGCTCCCCAAAGAGTCGTTTGGTGTAGTAAATTCGACTATGAAGTCCGCTATTGTATGTCCCCGGATAGCTCTCCGAGGGATATAATTGATGTTAAATTTACTCAATTCAATGTTCCACTTGAGTAGTCTTCCAGACGTCTTAGATCGTTGTATGATCTGTCGTAATGGCTGGCCGGCATAGATGTTAATGGAGTGGGCCTGTCAATCACTTGCTTACATAATATACCGATCTTTGGATTCGGTTCTCTTTGCATAGCATTACGGCGCTTATGGTGCGTACCGGCATGGCTAAATAGATGTGTAAATCTTTGTGATCCAATGGCTTGGATAGGATGAGAGGTCTCTCTAAGTGATCTACCAAAGCTTGAAACACATCGACATAATCTTGCATCCATTCAAAGTTTCTTTTCCATTTCCAAACTAGGTCGAACAAAAGAGTACACTTGCCGGTGTCCCTAGAGATGAATCGACTTAGGGCGATGACCTTCCCATTTAGGCACTATACCTACTTAATTGTCTTTAGTACCTAGATGTCTCAGATTTCCCAAATCTTCTTGGGATTGGCTTCAATTCTCGGAGAGTTGAGCATTAAACCCAAGAACTTCCCTGATGGAACGCCAAAGGAGCATTACAAGGGACTGAGTTTCATTCCATATCTTTGGATAAAACTGAATATCTCTACTAGGTCATCGATGTGGTTGTTTGATTTTTGTGACCTCACGAGCATTTTATCCACATATACCTCCATTGATCGCCCGATCTAGTCTTTAAACATCCGGTTGACCAGTCTCTGGTAAGTAACTCCAGCATTCTTTAGTCCAAACGGCATCACAACATAACGATATAGCCCTAGATTGGTAGTGAAGTTGGTGTGTTCCTGGTTGATGTGCATCGAGATCTAGTTGTTTCTGGAGTACACATCCATAAACGAAAGCAGTTCATATCTAGCAGTTGAGTCTACCAGCTGGTTGATCCTAAGAAGTGGAAAGCTATCTTTCTGGCACGCCTTGTTCAGGTCTGAGTAGTCGACGCATGTCCACCACTTTCCATTAGCTTTTTTCACAAGAACTGGATTAGATACCCATTTTGGGTAGAGGGCGTCATGGATAAACCCATTGTTTTTTAGTTTATCCACCTCCTCTTTAAGTGTAGTAGATCTCTTTAGATCCGCGTCGCTTTTGTTTCACTGGGACATGCCTCGAGTCGATATTTAATGCATGGCTCATGATAAACGGCAAGATCCCACACATGTCAGAATGGGTCTAAGTGAACACACTAAGATTCTGCATTGGGTAAAGCCAGCTAATTCTTTCATCATCGTTACACTAAGCTACGATCTGATCTTTAGGACCCATGATGAGTCATCATGACTGACCGCAATATCAATCGCTAGTTCAGTGGGTGCAGCCTTGAATTCTTTGGTCTCCACTTCTTCATCTCTCGGGTTTATGTCTTTATAGAACCGACTGTGGTGTTGTGGCTTGACATTGGCCTTATATTGTGAGCTGAAAAATGCTTAAGTGGATTTGCCTAAGCAATGGGATTGGTTTCGATCCCTTGTTTTAATTGGACTTAAGCAGTTTTTGGTTTGACATGAACATATTAGACCATATGAACTCGAAATCGAACAATGGGATATGCCATATATGACTTGCATACTTGAACTAGCATGTAGCCTTGAACCAGATGTTTACTACTTCAGATTTGAATAGATTAGCATATTTGTACTTGTACGGATTGTAACATGTGCCCTGAGTGAACTTGAATATGAATGTCAAATTCCTATATGCCGATAGCTGATCCTTGAGTTCAAACGTAACTGTTTCACGTAACAATCAACATAAAATCTGGTTGGGATGGTCAATGATGACAGTCACTCCGGTTGATTCTCAGAGTCTTGTCATGAGCTGTAGAGTCTGATAGTGATTTTAGATGCTTTTAGCGATTACCTACGATGGTTGAAGATCAGGCTTAAAGGAGCATTGAATCAAACACCAAGTAGAGTTTAGTCTTGTGTATTCGAGTAATACGCTTTCCCTTCAATGTATTCATGATCTGTTACTCGACGTTCGGGTTGGAGTGATGGTCAGTTGCCAATGAGCTTGGGCATCGATTTGATAATTCTATCTCTAGGCATCCTTTCAATCGTAGCCATGAGTCATCATAAACACCAGGTATGAGTCACAGCATTGAGCTATCACATTCAGTCTTTGGATAATCACACTTCTTCTCCCCATCTCAGGTTGATAATTGTACTACATGGATGGTCGAGTCTCATCCTAGTCGTGCTTATACTCCCTCCAAAGCTCCAAGGACTTAGAGTTGATCGATGAATGGTCGGTTAACATTCATCTTATTTCCCGCTCGTGCCCTCAAGTCTGGGGCATACGTCGATAAGTAGGAAGGCAAGACATGTCCAATTAGTGATTGATGCTCTCCCTGCCAGATCAGAGTCAAGGATTAGTGTGCAGACGATCGAGTCACATCCATTTCGTATTGCTCTTCTAATCAGATCATAGTAAGAGTCAACGAATGAACGGTCGTGTCGCATTTATTCGGAGCTGGACAGTCAGTCGCTTCCATTTTGATTCATATTCTCCAGCCAGATCTAGGGATAGAGTTGGCTCAGGTGCAGTCGGGTCATGCTCATCCAGTTTCATACTCCTCCTAATGATCGAACGAGGGTCTGGAGAATTAATGATCAAGTCATACTCATTCGTGGTTTATTCTCCTATCCGCACTTTGGTGATCGAAGTTTCCGAAGGACATCTGGGTCATATCCGTTTGTGTTTAGTGTGGATCGATATTGACCGTCGACCCAGTGGGACAATATGAAAAACTTGGATCGACATTGCCTATCGATCCGGTGGTATGATATAGTCAGTCGCCCGTAACTTTGAATGTCGTTTCTATTGGTTTTGTATTCAGGCCTTCTTGCAATCGTTGCCTTAAGTTGTAAAGATTACAAAGTTGGAGTTATAATGGGATGTCGTATGCAGCTTGTAGTAGTTTATGCTCTCGTTCCCATTCTTGGGTTAGCCGAATTAGTTTGTGGACGGTCGAATTTCATCCATAGTGAGTTTATATTCCTCCTATTGAGTTTAGGTTGGAGTTTATGGACTATTGAGTGGTCGAACCGCACTCATCTATTTGTTTATACTCATATTCGCACTCTAGGGATAAGGGTTTATTGGCGAGTGGTCGAACCGCACCCAATTTGTGTTTATACTCCAATCCGCACTGGGGGACCAGAGTTATTTGCTTGACGGTCGAACCGCGTCTATGTCTTGGTTTAGATTTTAGGCTTGTCGATGTCTGGGCAAGGCTTGGATTGTTCGCCATACCTCAGGCGCAAACAAGATCACGAAGGATGTATCACATCCTCTTTGGATTGGATAGTCGAACCACATCCAATTTAGGCTTGGGTTCTCAAACTATCCCTGCATCCAGGGCAGGAGTCGATGCGTGGACGGTCATACCACGTCCACTTCCATTTGGATCCTGTTTTTGCCGAGCCTTGGGAGTAAGATGAGTTTTATGAAGAACTTCGAGCTCGAGCAGGGGAGGAGATGGTCAGATCGCATCCACTTTGAGTCATGTGTTTGGCCCCAAGGGCAAGAGTTGAGGAGCAGAAGGTCGAACCACACTCATCTATTTGTGTTTATACTCCAATCCACAATCTGGGGACCAGAGTTTTATAATGGGTAGTTTGTCGTGCCCATTAGGTTTTTATTCTTCAACTCATACTCTGGGGGCTAGAGTTATCAATGCACGTCGAACCACGTCCAGCTTTAACATATGTTCCCTCTATCGGACCGAGAGTGGGAGATAGTGAGCGGCTGGTCGAACTGCATGCACTTGGTAAGTTTATAATCCGTCTATCATTGCATAGATTGGAGTTGGTGAATGAACAATCATGTCTTTTTCGCTTTATATCGGATGGTTGAGTCGCATCCGATTTTGTTGCTTATACTCTGGTCCATTCTAGGGGAACTGGGTTTGTTGATAGGTGGTCAGATCGAGCCCGTTTAGAGTTTATACTCTAGTTTACGCTCTGGGAACTAGATTTGGCCGATGGGTCGTTAGTCACACCCATTTGGTGTTTATACTCCAGTCCGCACTTTTGGAACTAGAGTTGGTCGATGGGTTGTTATTCACACCCATTTGGTGTTTATACTCCAGTCCGCGCTCTGGGTACCAGAGTTGGTCGATGGGTGGTCAGTCACACCCATCTGGTGTTTATACTCCAGTCCACACTCTGGGGTCAGAGTTGGTCAATGGGTGGTCAGTCACACCCATTTGGTGTTTATATCTATTCCACGCTCCAGGGACCAGAGTTGGTCGATGGATGGTCGTACCGCATCCATCTTTTTGGTGTTTATACTCCGGTCCACACTCTGGAGACTAGAGTTAGTTAATAGATAGTCAGTCGCACCCATTTTTGATTTATACTCCAATTTTCAAGTCGAGGTAAGGGTTGTCAAATGAACGGTCGAACCATGTTCACCCATGGAATGGAATTCTACCCCCAGCATCAAGGACAAAACTTGAAAAATGGACGGTCAATTCACGTCTATTTGTGATTGTAGCTCTTCCAATAAAGTCGAGGAAGGGAGTAAGTGATGAATGGCTAGATCACATCCATACCTATGTTGGATGATCAGGTCTCATCCAATTTCCTTAGTACTCCTCCCAACTAGTCGAGGGAGTGAGTTGTCGAGTGGACGATCAAATCACATCCACCTCAAGTTGCAGTCGTGCCCACATGTTGAGGGCAGTGGTTGATGAGTAGTTAGTCAGCCATGCCTACTTTAAGTCGAGCTTCTGAACTGCCCCCCAAGTCCAGGGCATGAGTCAATGTGTAGACGATCAAATCAGTCCCACTTTAGTTGGATCTCGGCATCGCCGAGCTTCGGGAGAGGGATATGTATTTTGTCAAACTTCAAGTGCATGCTGGGGAGTGGATGGTCGAATCACATCCACTCCATCCTTCTTTTGTCTTCAAGTCAATCGCGGAGGTTGATGAGTGGACGGTTAGTCTGTCCACTTTGTATTGGATTCTGACCTTGTTGGGCTATGAGTAAGGTACAGATATTCTATCAGAATTGAAGCACATAGTAGGAAGTGGATGGTCGAGTCACACCCACTTTTCATTTCGAGTCCTTGCCCCCAAGTCAGGGATGTATGGTAGCTGATGAGCGGTTGAATCATGCTCGTCTTGATGATCCTCCAAAGGTCTGATCATGGTCCATGGAGGTTGGTTGGCACCCAACTCAAAGTACTTGGTCATCTGCATTGTTTTAAAGTAGTTTAGTTCAAGTCAGTCGTAGTTCACAACATAATTGAAATTGAAATAAATCTTATTAATAAGTGAAGCAGCGTCGTATGCTCGCTATTCCACTTCACCCTAACCCTTCTCAATTGGAAGTCGATCGTAGGTAGTCAAATTGAAAATTGAAGTTCTTTATTGATAGGCATCGAATGTTCCCTACCCACCTTTCTACGGGGCTTGTACATAATTGTCAATGTTTTCTTTCCAGATTAGTTTTTCGATCATATCTCGTAGGTGTCTGCCATCGCTGGTTTTATGACCGTGTGTATCTTGAAATATACAACATTTCCTAGATTTCTCCTATGTTTCGATGGACTCTCTCGAGGCTGGTTTCCAGTGCTGCTTTGAGTCGTGAGTCTCCAAGTAGATGTTTTTGATCGAATCGTTCAAAGGAGTATATGAGTTGAATTTTAGGACTCTGGGTTGTCTCCTAGAATTCGAGTCCTCATTTAGGGCATCATTGTTACTCTTGTTTTGAACCCCTTCGGCCATCGGGCCTACATTATTTCCTGTCAATATTACTCTCGCACCCTCCTTGCATAAAATTGATTCGCTTTGTAATAGAAATGATCCAAGGTCGTAGGAGGCTTTCCAGCTAACCAATCGTTGAAATCCGACCAGGGGTCGATTCCCTTTATTAATGCCATCAGTTTGATATCCTCGTGGGGAGTGCTCACTTCAGTGATGGCGATGTTGAATTCATGCAAGAAGTCTTTGAGTGGCTTGCATGGCATTTGGAATAATTTAGGCAATGACATTGCAACCTTGGATATTCTGCCCATAGAATGGCTTCAGTGAACGAATTCTGATAGGGGAAGAATTTTCGATCGTTATCGGTTTGGTTTTGGCTCTCTAACAAGCCGTCGTACCATAACTGCTAAGTCAGGTGTTTGGAAGATGATAAGTTGAGGGCAGTCGCAATCTACCCTGGCAGCTTGACCCAGTAACCGATCCTAGTTTGTCTCATATCGTCTTAGTTCTTCTGCCTTTGGAAGTACCATTTGAGTAGTAGTTCCTTGTCCATTCCTTGGCTGCAATTCAGCAGCTACCGCTTGATCCTCTATGCCCCCGTCAGTAATAGGATGTAAGGGAAGTGGATAAAATGCACCGTCTTTAAGTTGAGTTCTGAATCTAGAATGCTGGGGCACCGCGCTATGTCACGGGTTCGGGTGCTTGTAGAGGGATCGGTATATACACCTCATAGAGGGATCGGTATATATACCTTGTAGAGGGATAGGTATATACACCTTACAGAGGGATCAGTATATACATCTTGCAGAGGGATCGGTATATACACCTTACAGATGGATCGATATATACACCTTGTAGAGGGATTGATATATACACCTTGTAGAGGGATCCGTATATATACACTTTTTGGAGCCATCAGTATTGTGCTGGAGGGATCGGTATAGCTGTTTCGGAGGGATCGATATTGATGTCTTTGGAGGGATCGATATTGGGTATGTATATGTATTTAGGGGTCGGTTACAATGGCTTGGTGTTGAATTTGCATAAGACCTTGTTGTGTAAGGAAGACTCAACATTTTCTAGGTCTATGGACATTAACATTTGCATCCAAACTTGAACTTGACAATGAGCCATAAATTGCAGTCCTCAAGCTTAAACATACATGCATATGGATGGACAAGATCTTTTTCCTTGAGCATGGATTAGAATCAAACTTGAGTTGCCAACGCTATACTCCAGTACACCGATGTCAAATCCTAGTCCTTATGTGAAATTTGCAATCGATCGACACGAATGTCGGTTGGGTGTTTTGCTAGCCTCGTCAAATGCTAGCATCATCAGATCCTCCAACGACACGGGAAGTAGACTTAGTTCCTCTAACTATGGCTATCGGCTTCCTTTAGATTTCCTTCAAATCTGAGTAGAATAGGAAGTTTGGCGGTTAATAACTAAATCTATCTCACGAATATGGAAATCCACAAGTAGATGATGAGATCCAGTCAAGCTAAGAATTCGATTTCTCAGTGAAAGCACCAAAATGTTGATGCCAAAAATGGGTATCAACACCCAATAAAATCTAGTAGAGATCAAATAAAGAATTAAATTAAAACTGAGCAAAAATCATAAATGAACACATAGATTTTTATAGTGGTTCGGCAATCTTGGCATATGTCCACTTTATATTTTTATTGATCTTGCACTTGATTATGATTAGAAGGATGTTTGGATCAGCTGGGATCCATTAGTACAAGAATGAAGAATAAAATTGGAAGAAACTTTGCAGTAGAAAAAACGAGTCCCTTTTTGACGCCATGCTTGATGTATTATAGGAAAAGACATGCACGGATCGAGCTGAAATTTTGGCAGAAGAACCTCTAGGCCAAGACGAGGCCGTACAAGAACTTTGAGGCCCATTGGGGCCCATAATAGGGATCGGTACCGATCCCTATTTTAGTGTCCAAATAGAGTGCATACCCTTTGGTGGGTCCCCCGTGATGTTAGCTACTTACCCTCCAAATTTTGTGCCACTCCGACTTACTGTTTGTGAGGTATCGCGTTTCCCGTAAAGTTGTGTTGCATGCATTTTGATTTTAGCCGATCCCTCTAATCTCTTATGATTGGGATGCGATCCCTAGAGGGTATTCTAGATGTTGTAATGTGCTTATACTCCAAGTTTCATGTTGATAGCATCTGTAGATTTTGATGACTTGGTAGAGATATGGCACATTACAACATGGAGAACACTCTCTAGGAATCACATCCCAATCAGAGGAGATTGAAGCGATTGATCTCTATCCCTCTGGAGGGATCGGTTAAAATCAGAATGCGTGTAACACAACTTCACGGAAAATGCGATATATCACAAACGGTAAGTTGGAATGGCACGAAATTTGGAGGGTAAGTAGCTAACATCAAGGGGGGTCCACTAGAGGGATCGCACTCCATTTGGACAATAAAATAGGAACCGATACCGATTCCTATTATAGGCCCCGATGGGCCTCAAAATTCTTGTACGGCGTCGTCTTGGCCTGGAGGTTCTTCTATCGAAATTTCAGCCCGATCCGTGCACCTCTTTCCCTATAAATATCTCAAGAATAGCGTCAGAAAATGGGCTCCTACTTTCTTCTACAAAGGTTCTTCCATTTTTATTCTTCATTTTTATACCAGTGGATCCCAGCTGATCTAAACATTCTTGTAATCATAATTAAGTGCAAGATCAATAAAAATATAAAGTGGACGTAGGCCAAGATTGCCGAACCTCTATAAAAATCCATGTGTTCATTTATGATATTTTCTCTTTTTTAATTTCATTCTTCATTTAATCTCTACTAGATTTTATTGAGTATTGATGCCCATTTTTGGCATCAACACCAGTATTGACTATTCCAAGCGGGAATGAGGAGGTAATAGTATACACAGACACATGTGGTGCTGACTTGGTGCGTTGTTAATGCAAAGGAGAAAGGTTGTCGTATACGCTAGTCGATAGTTGAAACCTCACAAGAAGAAGTATCTAACTAATGGTTTGGATTTTGCAGTGATAGTGTTTGCTTTGAATATTTAAGGGCATTATCTATTAGGAGAAATGTTCAAGCTATTCATGAACCACAAATCCTTGAAGTACCTTTTCTCCTAAAATCTCAACCTTCGCTAGTAGCGATGGTTGGAATTCTTGGCCTCCTATGACTTTAGCATTTCCTAAATGCCTGGTAAGAGGAATGCAGTCACCGATGCATTGAGTAGAAGACATGCTAGTTTAGGAGCTATGTTCCTAGAGTGGAAGCAGTTGGTGTATATTGTTGGCTATGACTTTAGACCTTATTACGAGTTAGAGCTATAGATGTTGGCGAGTTTGACGATAATGCCTACTTTGATTGAGATGATTGGTACTAGTCAAGGGCAAGATGCTAGACTAGCAGAGATCATTGTAAAGATAAAAGAAGGAGTAGAGTTTGAAGATATGAAGCAGTACAGAATTGACCGAGATGGTTGGCTCCGTAAGGATGGGAGACTGTTCCTAATGTTGACGGATTGCGAGATAAGGTGCTTGGGAGTGCCACCATTCTAAGTTGACTATACATCCCAATGGTAATAAGCTATACCGTGATATGAAGAAGACCTATTATTAGGAGGGGATAAAGAAGGATTTCAGGACATTCATCTCGAAGTGTATGAACTGCCAGTTGGTGAAGGCATAGCAAAAGAAACCAAGTGGATTATTGTAGCCATTTGAATTTTATAAGTGGAAACGGAAGTAGATATTGATGGATTTCATTGATGGATTTCCAAGGACTAAAGGAAGGTAAGATAGCATTTAGGTTTCAGTCGATAGATTAATGAAGAGTCACCGATTCATAACTCTCAAGTCTAGTAGAATGACAAACAAATTGGCTGAGTTGTATGTGAAATAGATTGTACGATTTCACGGTGTGCCGAAGAGCATTGGGAGTGACCAATACCCTTTATTCACTAGTGGGTTTGGGAAGAGCTTACGAGAGGCGTTATAGACCAAACTGCATCTCAGTACAGCTTATCACCCACAAACTAATATGCAGGCTGAAAGGGTGAACTGTATATTGGAGGATCTCTTGCGGGCTTGCGTACTCGATTTCTAAGGCTGGTGGGATGATCAATTGCATTTGGTGGAGTTTGCATGCAAAAATAACTATATTTCTAGTATCGATATGGCACCATATGAAGGGTTGTATGGTCGACCATGTAATGCTCCTTCATGTTGGTGGGAGTGGGAAAAAAACTGATACTTGGGCCAGATATGGTTAGAGAAACCTCAAAGAAGATTGAGATCATTTGACAATGAATAAAAGCTGCTTAGGATAGGCAAAAGAGTTACACTAATTAGAGACATCGAGATTTGGAGTTCTATATCAGCAATATGGTGATTGTGAAGATTTCTCCATTTAAGAATGTTATTAGATTCGGCGGTAAGGGGAAGTTGGCACCGAGATTCGTAGGTCCTTTTTCAATAGAAGAGAGGATAGGGAACTTACCATATAAGGTTGACTTATCTCAAAAGATGGTGGATGTGCACAATGTCTTCCATGTCTTTCACTTGCAGAAGTTTATGCATGACTCAGGAGTGACAATTGCACCGGATCAACTTGGTGATATTAAGATTGAACCAGAAGCTTCGAGACTTCGTAGGCCGGTTCATATTTTTAGTGGTGATACGAAACAATTTAGGAGGAAGATTGTGGAGTTAGTGAAGGTTTAAAGAGGCGAAAGTGAAGGCAATTGCACATGGGAAACCGAGGAGAGCATGAGGGCTGCATATAAGGAGCTCTTTAAATGATAAGGCCTATCGTTTATCATATTTATAATGTTAGTTGCATGGTTGCTTGTTTGATATGTTGGATGGTCGCATATGATTATTTAGCATGCGAGGAAACTATGGTTGACCATTCTTTGACTTGCTTGGGGATTTTGAGGGCTAGATTACTAAAGGAGGGAGAGTGTAATGACCCGTATTATACGTATCAGAGGATCATACAATATTTTTATTTAATTCATATAAGGTCATATGACTCTGGTATTTTGGGAAATGGCTCTTCGGGACTAACCTCGTATCCTCTGTGGTTACTTATTATAGGAGATGTCTCACATAAGCCTCAAAGTCACACTGCTAGTAGCAGATTAGTTGGGTAGACTTTTCGTCCGCTTTCGACTGACCTTGCATCCCTATAACTTAGTCCTAACCTATAACACTCTCTTAACATATTATCCCACATCCCACTGCATTCCATATCAAGGCCTTATGAGTAAATTTTATTTTTCCTTTACAAATTAACTTCTTTCCTAAGGGGGATTTAATAATAATTATTATACTATTAATTGCATAATTAATACATTATAATTATACATTATTTGTGCTAATACATACATACAAACACGCACGCGTGTGCGCATCCTAAACATTTCTAGGTGCGAAGATTGCACTTGAAATTTATATAAGTCCACTAACATATCAATAAATATACCATATATCCATTATCAAAAATTTAACCAATGGACTTGTACAAAATATAATCCATACCAAATTTATTTTTGTACTAAAATAACGGATTCAACATTAATAGAGATTAAAATTACAATTACTTTTACCCTTTGTTCAACTTCTTTGTATAAAATTAAAAAAGGGAATTTATATTTAAGTTACGGAAATAGGTGGTGCAAACAATGAATAAAAGAATCCATACCTTACATACCATTTCCTAATTTATTATTTTCAAATCCTTTAATCAGATCCAAAGAAAAAGATAAGAAGTGAAACAGAATGTCAAACATTAAAATTGCAATACTTACATAATTCCATTATTTTAACATAGAATAATTGAGATTCTAACTTAAGAATTGACATTTCACTTTAGGAAAATTTTGTGGTTTTAGTGTGACATTTATGTAAACAAAATTTCCCAAAGGCTATATCAAATCCAAGTTATACAATACAACTACTAAAATTAGAAAGATTAAGATTTCCACTCACAATCAGTCCTTAGCTTTTCCCTTTTTGGATTTGATACACTTACTTTAATCTCTTAGTCTCTTCTTTTAGAAATATACAACAAGGGTATTGTGTATGAATTAGATTCAGAAATTTAGGGAATGTAGGAGAAAAGGATTACAAATTGAATAATAAACATCTAATTTTTTTTATCTGAAACCCTAAAGTATTTTCTGAATCTTCGAGGAGAGAGGCTGGCAGAGCTTCGCTTATTCCTAAAATAATTTGTAAATAAAAGTAAGGGGGCTTGGATCTTATTTACACTAGTTAGAATGCACCAGAACCATTGGATTTAAGTTGGTTTAAATAACAAAATCTATATCGTTTAAATGTAGAAAACCCTAGCCGCCATCAACACGAACCAGTCGACTGCTCCTGCCCCACCGGTCGATCGACCAAGGGTAGTTGGTCGACCGGCAGCTCCATTTTGGGATTATTTTGATTGTGTCATTGCTTGTTTTATTTAATATCTTAATTAATCTTTTAATGTTAACATTAATTTTAACGTTTACTTAGCCCTCAGTTTACGTTTTGAATTTCAAATTTAAGAATCATTTATTTATTTGAATTTGAATTATATTTAAATTAATTTGAACCCAAAACTTCAAACATCCAAAAACTTTTCGTTCGAGCTCCGTTTTCAAAACATTATGATGGAAATTGATCAGAAAATCACCATGAATGCAACGACATAACTTCCAAGGTCAAATTCTGACTTTTTCAAAATATCCATTTTTATCTTTATGTTATATAATTAATTGATTAACTTATTTATTTCTTATTAATTTTTACAAGGTGTTACAGTTCGATATTTTCTGTTTGACCTTAGTTATATTAACCAATAAAAATCACCGAGTGAGTCATTCCATAGTTATCCAATAATTATTAATACGTAACCCCTTAGTGCCCCCAACAGCTATGTGTAATACACTGCCCAAATTTGAAGAGCATTACGTGCTCTAATCTCAATGGATGCATCGATGTCCAGTCTTGGTACACCTTGACTAGGATTATTTAAAATGACGTGCTTATCATATTGTGATATAATACTCAGGGTTACAACTATTTATAACCATTATCACAATCACCTCATTTTTGGACTTTCTAACATATATACTTAAATTAACTAATTAATTATTTATAACATTTATAACAAGTGCATAATAGAAAGGAAATACCTTTTATTTCAAGCAAGATTGGTTGTCGAGTTAGATTTATGTAGCAAATTACATAATTGCCCCTAGGACATAACCCTAACTCTATCAATCTCCCGCTTGAACTTGGGTCAGTTATGGAATCTTACTCCAACTTCTCTAATCAGTTTCTTCAAAACCAATCGGGTTAGTCCCTCAATGGATGGGCATTATATTATGTTTCAACTAGCTATTATGTCAATAAGCTCTCTCCAATGCCGATAAACTGCCTCTATCATGTGGAACAATTTGGAGTATGTCTCTCGACATTCAGTAAGCTCTAAGTTCTACTACGAACTATATCACGACATTGTTATCGTATAACAATGTTATAGGATTCTCAACATTTGGAATCACCCTCGGCTCAGTTATAAATTTGTACATTTATTTGTATATACAGGTCTTTTATTGTGGAGCTATTCGAGGCGATTACTTGGACTTTCATTGAGTTATCCACAGTCTCTCATTTGGAAAATTTCCAACCTAAAGCTTCTTAACCAAGCTTTAAACATGAATTTTATATTGACATGCCATACTCCATATCACATATGAAGTCTGAGTCCAAATACTCCTTCATAAGGAGTTCATTGTTTCTATAAACTAAATATAGGAGAATAGTCTAAACTACTATTTAGTGACTTTAATCTGGATTCAATATTTGTTTAATGTATCAAATACATAAAAAATCACGAATCATAGACAACATAACATGTATGATAATTCCCATTGCTAATGCATAAGGAATCCATCTTGCATGTTTCTCATTAAACATTTTAACAAGGCATTTGTGCAGATTTTCTAGGAAATTCCTAATGTCCTTTATACTCACTATAAAACACATTATTTTCAAGTCCAACATCGAGTATAAAATAACTAAAAGTTGGTTTTAACAAAAGTACATCATTAATAATCAGCAACGTGTTGTTTTCTTATGTTTAGAAATATCAATGTACCTTCAACATTCCTTCTTATGGACATGCCCTTCCTTTGCATTTTGATGGAAATCAAACTATTTGATATTTCTATTAAAATACTTGTTCGATTTTGATGCTTCTCAAATTATACTATTGTATTGGTTCTTGGAATATATCTAAAACCCACAAATTCAATATTGCTCCCACTGACTTCGAGATATTTTGGTTATAATGTGCAAATGGTCTAGTCTAAATTTTTATTTAGAATTTTCCACTTCAACACATATACAACAAAATACAAAGTCATACAAGGCGATCATTTTATAGGTAGAATCTGAATCAATTTGAGCATATTGAATGGAGAATCCGTTATGCTAATTTTAACAATTGAAATTCATAATTTTATTCTTATTAATGTGGCTCACCATATTCCAATTGCATTTGCCTTTCTCTTAAAGATAGATTTACGGCCGATGGATCACATCCCTTTGGGTCAGCCCACCAATATCATATTTTGATAATGTACTTGGAATCTATTTCATATTTGCGCATTGTACCGTATCATATAGTCAATACTCTTAATGGTTAACTAAACAACCAAAGATTATTTATTCTTAATATTGATAAGAAACTCATAGTTTCTTCTTCAATGTGAAAGAATAATCATTACACTCTAATGATATGTGTTTATTTATGTTTGGTTAATTTCATGTCATCCCTTTTAATCAATTTTTTCCTTGGATCGTATCTAAATCCATTTTACTACCAATAATTTCTTAAAGAAATCCTTTCGCTATGAAGTTAGTTTTACTTGAAACAACAATTGTTTCTTATGCAATGGAACGGGCATTCATAAAAGTTTTATGAATTGTTATACATAAAACCAATTTGGTATTAGTTCACAATATTTATTTTCTTAACATAAATCAGTCATCCAATGACTATCATCCCCAAACTCCTTTGGGGCGATTCATACAAGATTTCTTATGTATAAATATTACGTGCATTCATTTTAATCACACAGCCCATCAACTCCTTAGTCTAGTACATGATGAGGTTTCTTATAAACTCATATCTTGTATGACTTTGTAAACTATTCTTCGGATGATATCAGTCTTAACCTTTTGTACTACTCTTAACCACACACCTTATAGAAAGAATTTAACTCAACTTCACTGATCATCTAATCGTCCTTTGTCCAACAAAGTTCGATTAATCATTATCAACACATTATCATGTATTATAAGGAGAAGTGACTCTTGAGCCTAAATCTTAATTCATTTTAGGTATGTTTGGAACTCTTTACAATATACCCACCCATTAGATCAAGTCGAATCATGTCTTTTGCATGTTATTTTAGTT
Organism: Allium fistulosum; assembly: GCA_030737815.1. Taxonomy (NCBI): domain Eukaryota; kingdom Viridiplantae; phylum Streptophyta; class Magnoliopsida; order Asparagales; family Amaryllidaceae; genus Allium; species Allium fistulosum. Next base: position 1,128,893,283 of record CM060902.1, read on the forward strand.
TACTTCAATTTTATATTCTGTGAACTTATCATAGACATGACCCATACGTATTAAATACATATATTCATGCTTGTGATAATTCATCTGCGAATATAACGAAGTATGTGGAATCGTTTTGGTATTATCAAACTTGTGATTGCACACGTTTATATTTATCGACCCAAAGAGATTATCAACTCTTATGATGCTCCCATTGAAAAGGTGCTTTGCTTTTAATATCTGAGGTATAATTCATTAGTGCCATATGGTTCATGATTATATGATCGAAGAATTACTTCTCAGAACCATGGCTTAGTCTATAATTCCAAAATAATTATAATAATTTCGTATACTTCTGTATTTTCCAATGCATTACTTTTGTTATGAAAAAAACCACGCTATAGTTTTATTTCATAGTGAATATTCATAATATTCTCATTGAAATAAAATGATGTTTATTCATCAGTCGCCACTAAAGAATAGATAGTATTTCATAAATAATCTGTTGTACGTTTTACGAAAACAATTTTCATAACTTGATGCAATCAATAAGTGATATGTGGCATGCTCCCATTATTTTCGGGATTACTATAATAGCATGCTAAATATGGAGGTCCATCATTTACTTAATATAGACTATTTATTTCATATATTTTAACTAGTTTATAATGGGGGGATCTTTGATCAATTATACTAAACTCAAAGAAATAAATCTCATAGAAAATAATTTGCTTAATGAAAATACATTTTAGAATAGAAATCATATTTCTTATTCCAATAATAAGTATCAATTATTATTTTACAATTTTCGTTTCCGATGTTTCTTTATGAAGCAGAGGAGATCATCCACTCTCTTCATCTCACCTGTATCTTAAATCACATCTACTCTTGTACATTCGTTTTCCTTTTTAAATGGTCAAACCATTCAAAAGAAAAACCTTAGTACAATATCATAACGAACTTTATACAAAAGCACACTCAATCATCCTTAACATTTAAGGAAAATAAATATGTTACACTTACGTAAGCTGATCAAACTGACTTTTCAATGATCTATCTTGTAGTTTTGGTCTATTGTTACATTTAACATAATACGATCTTCATTGCAATAATTTAAATCGATATTCAATCTCATAGTACGGTTTATTAGCTTATTTCGAATGAACTAAGTTCATCGAAATATCATACATTGTGAACTGTGACCATTCACCATATAACGCTTATGACAATATACAGGTCAAGTATCCATTGTCATGTATTTCTTTAGAGCTTAAAACTCATAATGTGTAATACACGGTCTTGACCAAATAAACATGTAAGCAACTAAATCACGAATGTATTTAGTAGTTGTAAAATTAGGCGCCTTCATGGGTATTGAAACATTAACATAAAAGAAGTATATTTTAGTAAGTATATATTATATTTTCTGTCTGTCTATTTTTAATTCAGTTCATTTGTATATTTTAATTGATAAACTTTTATCAATCAATATTAGATGCACAAATTTATCAATGTAGATTATTATAACATTATATAGAAAATGTTCTTACAATATCAGAAAGGTTAAATATTAGCATTTCATTTTTCTAATAAGGCTCCCACTAGATTTTATGTTTATCAAAACCTTAAGAAAAGTATAGAAATTACTTGATTTCTCTAATGGGTTTAGGACTAGCTTGCCTTGGGATTCTAAACTTGAGGAATATCAACAAATCATAGGCCCACAATTAATGGATAACACTTTACCAGTTGTATCAAATACCACTCCTAACCCGCGATGTTTGTCTTAATCTCATCTCAATCTTGAGGAATATCAACAAATCGAAAAATATTATTCACTCAAACTTACCGTTTCGCAATGTTCACTCATACTTACCGTTTCACAATGGCTTACGTATAATGCACGTACCTTGAGGAATATCAACAAATATATGCATGTATCTTACCTCGACTATTCAGTATACTAATAGTGCTACACATAACATCTCTAGCTTGAGGAATATCAACAACTAGAGAGTATGCAAACAATCTGTTAATATATAAATGGTGGAGGACAACTTCCTATTAAAGACTCAAAATCATTAATGTATTATATTGAGTGATATTGATCTATGAAATAATGTATTTCTCATGAGATACCCTCGTGATTCAAGTGTCAGACACATCAGGAATCATGGTATATGTACATCTACAAATGTATTTATTCCTTAAGTTTATTTAGGTTTTCTATAATGTTCTACCTTTAGTTTATACATTCATATTATATATGTTTCATTATTATATAACTTTTATATTTTAATTGGCTAATATAATAATATTATTTATAACATTATATTAATTAAATCATATTTAATTAATTGTTTATTATTCGGTATTAACATATTATATTGAATTTATATGTATACTATAACTTTTATAGTAGTACACATATATCATACATAGATACATACATATATATATATATATGTATGTATGTAACCTTTAAGTAATTCATTTAATTAAACACTTTTAACTAAATTACATTAATTTTAAAAGTCATTTTATATCTATACATATACATTTATACTATCTTAAACATTTTAAAATAATATAACATATATCAGTGTATATATATAATACATACATACATATACATAAACACACACACACATATATTTAATTATTATTAATCTTATTAATAAATTAGTTTTCGAAACTAGTGTTTAAATTTTAAATTTTCAAACACTTTGAAAATTTTATTATCTTTTCAAATATTTTGAAAACTTATGTTATATTATAACTTTTATAATAAACGTATTTAATTTAAAATCTTTACTTTAATTTTCAAAATAATTTTGAAAATTAACCCAAAGCCCAATTTAAATGGGGCCTTTTCTATTATGGGAAACCTTTGGGCTCACTTCACCTTTTAGGTCAGCCCGGTAACCAGGTAGGACAACATATTTGATTACCCAATTCCAGTCCTAGACACCACCTTTCTAGACACCATACTAAAAGGGTAAGCTTAATTAGTTAGCCCTAACATGACTAATGTAGACCCTAGGCTATTGATCTCTGATACAAATATTATAACTGCCCTAGCCCATAACGGGGTTAAAGGGTAAATCTCAAAAAAGTTCCTTTATTAGATCTTTAGTGGGCTTATGAAGTCTAAATTCATTAAAAAAAAATTTAAGTTTCTTTTAAATAAAATCAATATTTTATTTAACTATATAAATGAAGTGTTATTTTAAATTATTTGTATTATAATTTATATATGTGTGTGTATCAAATACACATATGTGTCTATGTGTATGTGCAACAGAATACTGGGTACATAGTTTGACATGCGCTGTGTAGGTGCAGAGATATACACCTCAATGGACATGTAAGCCCCTCTTATATTAAATATGTTGTCCAAATGAATATATGCGCACGCGTATGTGTTTATGTTGTTATATACAGAATATATATATAATGATTATATTAAAAATACTTTAAGCGTTATCATATGAAATTATATTTGAACAGATGAAAAGATTAAAGCAAATAAAGATGCAATCTCTTATTAAAGAAGGATAGTGAATGTGTGATTAATATCCTTGTAATGAAGAGTGTCTTTTCATTTCAAAACTTAAAAGGCACATGTAAAGAAATCAATTTATGTATAGATTAGATGGGGTTATGTACTATGGTACATAATGATTCAACTTCACAATAATGTATGTATACATATATCGAATTAATTTTAGAAAAATACAATTTAAAGCACTTTAAGCACACTTTGAATACATTTTAAATACACAATAAATGCACTTTAAAACCTACTTTAAATATGTGTGTGTGTGTGTATTTAATCCATTATATATGTGTGTGTACTAATCCACTATACATATTTATATATCCAAGTTATATATACATTTTAAACATACCTTAAATATACTTGGAATACATTTTTTTACTATACTTTAAATACCAATTAAATACACATTAAATGCTCATTAAATGCATTTTAAATTCACTTTAAATACACATTAATACACATTAAATGCACTTTAATAGACATGTATTGGAGAACAAAACTAAGATATGCATGTATAGAAGTTTCATAGTCATGTATAATTTACAAATATGTATATATATATATATTGATTGATTAAGTATAAACAAGATTTAAATAAAATAAAAGGATACACACACACACTATATAAACATTAGTGTATAAATAAATTGCTTAAAGAAAGTGATTATAAAACCAAAATTAATTTCTAAATAAAATTATTATTATTATTATCATTATTATTTGGTGAGCAATGATTAACATGAACACACAGTTGAATTTTTTTCATACACACATTCAACCATCCCAATATGATAGCATGTCAACATACAAATTCGTTATAATTTCCTAATTAATTTATATGTACAATATGATGAAATATGTTTAACATAATTGAATTGAGAAGAGTACCTTTCACCAATGCCTATGATTCTCATGTTGAAATGAAGAAGTGTTCTCCTTAAATCAGATTCCAAATCAGAAGGTGCTAGCTCCCGAATTGCTGACTGCCGACTATCGAATAGCGTTGAATTTGATGTACTATGAACTTAATAATTTTTTATTACTTTTAACATACCATAGTAGAAATTTTCTGATCTAGAGATGTAATTTTGGAGTGAAGAGGTTTAAGAAATGAAAGAGCTAAGACTTATTAAAGAAAAGAGAATTAACATTATGAGTAATACCCTTGTAACTTACATAGCCTTTTCATTTCTAAACTAAAAGAAAACCCCTTCATTCACTCATAGCATGGCTGGCCACACCTAATGCAACCAATGCTTGCTTATGTGTGCTAGTTCAGGGATATTAAACATATTTAAGTCCATACAAAAAATTCCCACATTTAAATCCAGTTTAAACGCATGCCGATATCATATATCGTTCAGTATATTTATAACTATTATAAATACACTGTTTAATCATGTTCAATACATCAAACAAAATTTAATAATCAATATTTCATAAATATTAATTAATTTAATTAATTTATAATGATTATAAATTAATAAATCATGTAATTAAAGGAATATTCAACGTTTTGGTTGTGTGACTCTTAGGTGTAAATTTGGTTAGTGGTTAACATCGAACAATTCAAATATTAACGTTCACACGTCTCTTAGTAGGTGGTGTGGCATTTTGGCCAATTTTTTTGCTTACTTAGTTTGGTAAAAATCTAATTATACTTTGTTAAGTATTACCCGGTAGTGATGATTATTTACACCAATTATCTTCAAAAACTATATCATTTTGGATTTATGGAATTTTGTAATGGTCAAAATTCTAATATCATCTACATTCAACTTTATAGTCCAAACACAAAGTCCTTGTTCAATAATAAAAATTATTATTAATTGAACTACTCTTTCCAGATATTTTGACTTTGAGTTGACTTTAGTTGATTGTGATACTAACCCCATATAACTGAGGAGATGAATCCTCTCTTGGATAGTGTTTCACTTCAGTACTTTCACTCGACCCAACTATAGTCATTCGATAGATGCCGTGCCACAATTTAACTATAATCAAAGCAGAGCTTGCATACTGAAGATCAATATTACTCTTAAGTTAAGAGAATCATGTAAATTAGTCAGTTCGATATTTTCAATTTGACCTTAGTTATATTAACCAACATAAAACTATCGAGAGAGTCATTCCATGGTTATCCAATAACTATTAGTACGTAACCCCTTGGAGCCTCTAGTAGCCATGCATAGTAAACTGTCCAATGTTTGAAGAGCATTACGTACCTTACAACGGGCGCATTGATGTCCACTGTCGATGTGACGACCCGGATTTTGACGTTTGATAATTGGGTGATTAACTGATTTAAATTTTTGGAATATTAATGGATCAGACAAAGGAATTTATGGTAATTAAAAAAAATATCCGAATATATAAATTGGTTTAAAAACTATAATAAATATTGAATTATGAAATCTCTGAATATGATGAAAATAAAGAGTATATTAATATATAAACTCCACCATATAAATTAAAGGTAAAAATGTCCATAAATATATGTATAAATATACATAATTTTTATGACATGTGATGATATATAAGTATTGAAAGGTGCATATATGTATGGATGCTATGAGAAGGAGAATATATGAAAGATGTATAAATGTAAATGTTGTATATGAGAACAAATATAAGTTAATATATATATATATATATATATATATTCATTTAATTAAATAGTGTAAGTGTAAATACATAGGTATATGATGACAATTACCTGTATATATATATAAGTAAAAATATATATATGAAGTGTATATGCTTGTAAACAAAAAGGGGTAAGCATGACATAGTAAGAATGTATATTGTATACATATGATGAGAAAAAATATATAAGTGAATATATGTGTAAGGCATATATGCATTTAAACAATGAAAAAGGTACGTATATATATATATAAATATATATATAAATATAAATATATATATATGCTTAAGTATATATATCAACAAATGTACATGTAGACACTTAAGGGGACATAGAAATTAATGCATATCATCTCAAGCAAGCAATATATCATATCAGCCCAAACTTCAGATTAAAGAAAATGTAAAATATATGAATATCTGTACAATACCTCAGCTTAGCTTACCCTGTAAGCTTCATTCTTCTCTCTATACCCTACTCTATCTTTTTTTTTCACTCATTCGATCAACTGATCAGTTTCAAGATCATTCAAATCAAGTATCAAGCTAGGATTCAACTCATCTAGGCAGATCAAATTCAAGTTTTCAGCTTCAAAACACTTTTCAGTTTTCAAGATTAAAGAAATTTCCAGTTTCTTTTCAAAAAGCTTCTCTGTTCCCATCTTTTTACAGGTGAGTAAACCTATTTTAAAAACAGTTTAATCCTGGATTTCATTTTGATGTTGTGAATGAAAATCATGCTGTTACCTGAAATGCTTGGATTAAAATGAATGCATGTATGAATATGAGCGTTTGATGCCTATGTAATGCCTGTGTGTATACAAATATAGGCCCTGTTGTTTATCAGAGTTTGATTTGTTAGAAAATCTAATATCTCATCATCAAATCATAGTTAGCTTATAATTTGTAAATGAAAAGTGTTTGAAATCATGTAATATCACTACTAAAAATAAGTTCTGGAATTTATGTTAATTATTTGACTCAAAATTTTATAAATGACAGTAAAATTTAATTTGGGTCAAATTGTTTAAATTTAATTTCAGGATTTTGTTGCATGGCTGAATTCGTTATAGAAAATCATGAATTTTAATAGGTAATCATGATTTTTAGTTTGGAAATTAGTATGTATTCTCGAGTGGAACGTTTGTGATGTTTTGGTCGATTTCTGTCGATCAACGACGAACTGGTCGACGTGATTGGATCTGAAGGTCGAGGGGAAGACGAGAATCAACGGAAAAATACTCCGATGATTTATCGTTCGCCGTGATGGCTAGAAATCGTAGAAATAGGGTTTAACACCCTGGGTTTGTCGTCGGTGTACAAAGGAATTTCGCGACGACGACAAGCGACCGGAGTCGATCGCGTGGTTTTTTGGAGGTGCGGGAAGACGTGGCGAAGCTATAGTGAGAACGACGAGGTGTCTCGAGGCATAGATCGTCGGATGTGGTCGATTTTCTGGTAATGTACGTTTCCAGGCTTTCGTCATTTGGGTTCAATTTTGATTCACTGAAGATATTGTCGATCTGGGTGGACTGAGGCATCAGCGTGGTCGGCGTCGACTTGCGAATCGTCGCGGGGTTGATCGAAATCTAGCAGATCGTCGTGCACGTGTGCACGATCGTATCTGGGTTGGTCTTGAGGTTGGAGAAGATGATCATTTCTCGGGAAAGTCGATGTTTGGCTCGAGTCAATTTTGAGTCTGGCTCGAATTTGGTTTGGTTTGTGTTTTACCCGGGTTTTTGCACATGAATCTCGAGTGTGGGCTCGGGTTTTAACAGTATTGAAGTTACCAGAATTTTAAGCAATGTAAAATACAAGATTGTTTTTCAAAAGCTAATGAAATCATATCCAGATTTTTTTATTGGAAGACTTGATCGGGTTTAAAAGCAAGGATTAAATTTGTAAATCAAGTTTCAATACATATGTATATTATCTAAGTTTAAAGGTAATTTGTTAACCCAGTTTTAAGTTATACAAATGAGAATTTAGTTTTCAAAGTGAATTTATTCAAAACAGGTTTTAAAAGTAAAGGAAAGTGATAACAAGTTCCAAAGTAAATTATTTAACAGGTTTTAAACAAGTTTAAGATTTAAAATGTTTTAAATTTGTTTGTTTGAAAGTAATTATACATAAGATTAATTATGGAATTGGTTAAGTATAATTACTGGAAGTAATTAATAATGTATAATTACTTGGTGAAAGTAATTAATGGTTAATTACTGAATGTAATTAATTAAAAGGATAATTAATTAATGAAAGTAATTAAGAATTAATTACTTAGTGTAATTAATTAAATAATTAATTAATTAATTTAAGGGTAAATACTTAGTGGAATTAATTAAAGAATAATTAATTACTGAATGTGATTAATTAAGAAATTGATGAATATGATTAATTAGATTAATTAATTTATGTAATTAATGTAATTAATTAAAGGTTAATTAATGTGAATAGATAAGGCTAATTAATCTATATGGTTAATTAAAGGACGATTACTTAGTGTAATTAATTTAAGAATAATTAATCAAGGATGATGAATTAAGATAGATAATTAAGAGATGATTAATTAATTGGGTTGTAATTAACTAACGTTTAAATAAGAAGGATTAAGTTAATCCAAGTAATTGAAGACGGTAATTAATTTAATTGAAGGATAATTAAATTGATTAAGAATGAATCAATCTTGCTTATGGACGATTGAATAATATTGGATGATTTGGATGTATATCTCTGATATGTGATATGTGCTTCTTTGTGATGTGAGATGTTTGGTAAATTTGGATAATGTGGGTTATCTATCTGTGCTAAATTTCTATGAAAATCGACATCCTGTGTTTAAAATTTGGATTGTATTCAATTAAACAACTTGAATCAAAGATAACATTGAATTCGAAGAGACCGGAGTCGGGTATCAGTAATACCCGAAACCACTTCGATTGGTAATCTAAATTCTTTATAAATGTGATGTGTGGAATCAAACAGGCTGGAATGAAATAAGTTAAGTATCATGGATATTTAAACTGGATAATGATTTGTGAATATTGTTTGAGATAAATGATTGACTTAAATAAGTGAAGAACTCATGGAAAGATACGAGTTACCCTAATCTTCATAAGTTATATAGCTTAGTATTTCAAATTGTATGGGTTTACTCACGCTGGTTTCCAGCCTGACCCGGGTGTTACTTTGATGTCATGCTCGGGTCATACCGAGTATTACAGATTTTCAGGTAAGGAAGTTCTGGAGCTCAGGAGACGAGCTGGATGGCAGGAACGTATGGAGTGTTTCCGCTGTGATATTATTTTTGTTTATTTGAGGCATATTTGATTTGTATATGTCCAGTGTTTGGGTATGAGAGTAACTCTGATGTATTATAAATGTATTTGACTGATACAGTATTCTTTGTAAACTGATATTATTTGATATTATATTTTGATCCGCTGCGATTTGTGAGAATCATTGATGTGTTTCTGTTTCTTCTTCTTTTATCTCTTTCTTCTTTTCCTAACTATCTGGAATTTTCGCGATCGAAAATTCCGGGTCGTTACATTTGGTATAAGAGCTGAAAAGTTAAGAGAGAACCTTGGCTCTGGTGGGTTTACTCATCAGGGATAGAGTTAGTATTACCCTAGGATGAGTTGAGTATATATATATATATATGTGAGAGCATACTTGTTATTTTCTTATATAAAGTTTTTAAATGATTTTATATAAGAATATATTTTGATATATATAAAGCAATATTCCTTAACCAATAAATGTTAAGGTAAATTATTGGAATTAAATTAAGAGGTAATTGAAATACAACCAAATTGAAATTAAATAAAGGTAAGTTTGAAATGGATTCAAACTGAAATTAAAATCTTGAATTTGGAGAAAAGTTTCAGAATAAGATAATAATGAATTGGTTACCAGATATGATAATCTTGGTTATTATCACAAATGATTGTTGTGTTTAATAATAAGATGTGTATTAATGAGTAAGCAAAATGAAATGTTTTAGATAAGTATGACTTATAAATTGGAACTGAAGATGATCAAGATTGTGAAGTTCTAAATCTAAGCCAGAAAATTTGGAATTTGTGTCAAAGTGCTAAAAGAAATAATAAATAAATATTATTTGAATAAAAGGGACTTGTTGCAAACAAGGGTTGTTTGAATTAAAAACCAAAGGTGATTTAAAATTTAAGGATAACTTAGTGTGTAAAGGAAATAATATGTATATATGAGGAATATACATAATATCAAAGATGGTTTGAAATAAACTCTAAATATTGAGTTTTAAATTTGAAAAGGGAATTCAAATTGGGTAAGGTTGGCTGGATTAAGTAAATTGAATTTAACTTTGGGAAAGTTGAATAAGTTAACAAGCAACCTGAATTGGAAATTTCAAGACGAAATTGAGATTTAACTTGGGAAGTTTAATGGTTAATTTGAATTGGGAGTTTGTGTGATCTCAAAATGGGATTGAGATCTGGAAATTGGAAATGGGTGGATATTTTAAAATAAATTGGATGATGTCATCCTATTGTTATTAATAATCTTTAAATTGTGAATTGGATTTGTTTAAATGAATGAGGAATGAAGTGTGGTAATATATCCATTATTGTGATAAATGGATGTAATGTTGAATTGCTAGTGTGCAGTCTATCAATGTATGAAATATTTTGTGGCAGTATGATCTAATAAAATCACCTTCTTTTGAAAATTGAATTTGAAATTAAGGATATGGAATTACTTTGAACTGGAAATTTGAATGTTAAGAATTGAATTTGTAAATTAAAATTGTTTAAGAACTGGTTTCAAAACTGGAAGATAAAATTGGGTAATAAATTGAATTTTTAAGATAAAATTGTTTTGAACTCTTATTTGAACTTTGAAATATGTTAAATAAAGATAATTTAAAATGGAATTTTGAGAATTGGACTCAGAATTAAATTGTTTAAAGATTGGGATTATTGATTTAAAAATAAAGGTTAATTTGATTTAAGGGGTTAAATCAACATTTGAAAATTTGACTCGAATTTATATAATTCGGGATGGTTTAAAGTTGAGATTTAGATTTCATTAGTTCAAATTGAATTTAGTTTGAATTAACTAGAATTAAAGATGGATAAGTATAAAATTCAAATGGTAAATTTGAATTGGATTAATTTGAAATAAAATTGAAGATTGAATGAGTTCAAATTCAAATGGGAATTGGGATTAATTCATATAGAAATTGAAATGATTTGAAATTAAAGTGGATTCAATTTGAAATTAGTCTAAACTAATTTGAATAATTTGGAATTGTAATTAAAGTGAATATGTTTAAATCAAATGGAATTTGATTTGAATTTGGAAAGAAACCGAGGTAATTCAACTTGAATTGGGAATAAAGCAAGTGCAGGGGAAATTGAAGTTACTCAAATTAAAATGGGGTCAATTTAAATGGAAGTGGAAATTTAAATTGAATTGATGGGGAATTGAACAGTTTGGCTCTGGGCTATTTTTAAATAAATCATTTTGATATAAACTATTTTAAATCTATTTTCCTAACTATTTACTACACAGCTTTTCTTTTTAAACCTAAAACTATCTTAAGCTTGTTTTACAATTACTTTTGGAACTATTTAACAATTTTACAACTGATTTATTAACTAATTACTATTTTTCAACTATTTACAATTTCTTAACTATTTTACAGCTTTTTACAGTTAATAATTATTTTTCAACTACTTATTTATTTTAAAAAATTTCAATCTGTTTTCTAAATATAAGCTGGTCAGAGTACAAACTGTTTATGATTCAATACCCAACTGAGATAAGAATTGAAGTGATAATCCAAATGGGGATTAAGGCAAATGTGAATAAGTGAATAAAATCAAAGTGAGGATGAATAGAAAGGGAATTGATTTAACTGATAATCAATGAAGATAAATACGTAGGATGTACGTATATTATTCTATTCGCATAGTGATTTGATCCGGATTCGAGCACAGAATTTCGAGATAGTATTATCGATCCTATTTGGGATTTTTCACTCGATTTTCGACGGCGGACATGGATATGGATTTTTGATTGATTCTGGATATTCTCTATCATAGTTGGGACCTATGCAAGGAGAATAACGGTTTCTGATCAAGAAACCAAATCTGAGTCCGCACTAGGAAGTCGGATGTACAATACTAGTTCGAAAGTGAAATTGTGTGATCGAGTGAGCGATCAGATTGATATAGCGTACGGATGATATGTGTACATCGTACGGGTTTGAATGAAATTGATATTGAAAATTTATGAATAAGAACTGTAAAACGATCTTTGAAATGAAGAGTATATTTTGTGAAATATATGATGGGGTAAAATGGAAATTGGAAATTTCTATGATTTAAGATTCACTTTATGGAAAAAAGTAATGTGGTTAATAACTTTATAAAAGAGTAATCAAATTTGAATATTTGATTTGGAATAAACAAAGTTATATATCTTTGTTATATTTGGTAAACTTCCCTTAATGAATTTATTGCCAGGAGAAAAAGGGTTTTGAAAGTATTTGAAGTATAAAAGTGAATTTATACAAGTATGAAGCGATTCAAAAATTTTCCAAGGTTATTATATATATATATGTATATATAAAGGATTTTGAAAGGTTTTGGGAACCTATGGATTTCTAAAAAGGCTTTGATTTTTGGGAAAAATTAATATTGAGGTTTGGAAAGCCAAGTTTGTGAATTATCGATTTTGAGAAAGGAGATTTATATGAGATTCATACTTGGTGTATGATTTGGAAAATACTATATGTGTATAAAGTGTTTTGATAGTGGCTCTAGGGAAAAAGGCGCTCCCTTGAATGAACTTCTCAGGAGTGCCACAGAGTGGTACTGCCTTGAGCCTCAAAGAGGGGGAGGCTCTAAAGTTGATCCTGTGAGGAGTCCGGACAAACTAGTTCCTGAGGATTATTGGGTAGCGAAAGTCGAGGGCGCTGATGCCTACAGGGGCATTTGGGTTATGCTGTGACGAAAGTGTAACTTGATGTCGCTGCGATCTACTGTGTGGACCATAGCGAAAATCGTGTGGAGGATGAGTGCCAACAGTCTACACTTGATTTTGCCGGAACGGCAACGTAACATCGGTTGGTTGCGATCTATGGTCAAGTGGAGGAGTTTCATTCTTTTGGCAGCGAAATTCGAGGGCGCTGATGCCTACGGTTATATGGGTTTTTGCTGTGATAGCAACGTAAAGCCCGGGTATAACTGCGATCTGTAGCGGGTTCCATGGTGTAATCGAGGGGTGCGAAGTCCTACAGTTATCTATTGATTTTGCCGGGACGACAACGTAACCATCGGGTTAACTGCGACCATGGATGGGAGTGATGATTTCCAAAGCATTCTCACCAAAGATATTTCCTCTATTTTCAAAAATGTTTTCGATATTTTCAATAAAATTATTTTTCATGTATTTTCACTGGATGTTGAAAATGAGTTTACTAAGTACTTATAGATTTTCAGTCCTGCGTCTGATCAACGTTTGACTGAATTTCTATGAGAACGAGGATAGACTTGTTGAGGCATCGAGTTATGAAAAGTATTTTTTATATATAAAATAATTTGGTAATATTATACGGATATTAAAAAGTGTTTTAAAAATGATCAAAGAAAATTTATCCGATTTTAAGCATTTTTATAATTCTGGCTCCGTTCCTTTTTAAGAACGAAAAGTTCTAAAGGGGGGAGGAATGTGACGACCCGGATTTTGACGTTTGATAATTGGGTGATTAACTGATTTAAATTTTTGGAATATTAATGGATCGGACAAAGGAATTTATGGTAATTAAATAAAATATGTAACGACCCGTATTTTTACGGATCGAAAGTTTGTCAAAATCTGGAATTTTAGTGTTGTTGAGCCATTTCAGATTTTAGGCGAAATATGGCTAAGTCCTAAGTCATTCACGACTTAGTATAGGTCGTAAGTCGTATACGACTTAGGGAATAAGCGCGACTTAAGGAATCAGCGAGTTAGTGAGTTGAGGTGGTAAGTCGTGGACGACCTAGGGTATGATATAGGTCGTATGCGACTTAGTATGTTTGTCTTTTCGGTCCTATTTGTTTAAGTCCTAGGTCGTAAACGACCTAAGAGATAAGTCGTGACCGACTTATTGTAGACGACTTAAGGTTTTGAGTTAAGTGTTAAGTCGGCTGACCGAGTTAAGTGTTTAAGTCGTTGGCAAGATAAGTCGACTGGGTGAGTTAACGACCTAAGAGATAGATAACCTAAGGAAGTGACCGAGTTATGAAACAATGAGTTAGCGACTTAAGGAGGGTACGACCTATAGGAGTTAAGTCGCGGACGAGTTAAGGTGATAAGTCGTAAGCGACTTATGTCTGGGTGAAGTTAGGTCGCAGCCTAGTAAGTCGTGGGATAGGACGTAGACGACTTAAGAAAGCCAGCGACTTATAGAATGTAGCGACTTAGTATCTTGGAGCGACCTATAAGTTAGCAACCTAAGAGGGTTAGCGTGTTAGCGACTTAAGGAGTTAGAACATAACCCAGTTCGGTCGCATGAGTAGTTAGGTCGCAAGGAAGCGTGTCAGTATTAGGTCGCGTAGTAGTTGATTTGTTAAGTCGTAGCTTGGTTAAGTCGTAAGGTTACGTGGGTGTGATAGGTCGAAGCTGTTACTAGGTCGCATGGGTTAGGTCGCACCTGTTGTTATGTCGTAACCCAGTTATGTTAGGTCGGAGGCCCTTCTCAGTTGAGTCGTAGGCGCGCATGCTATAAGTCGTAACCGACTTAGGAGATAGCTGTTATGTTGTGAGTCATAGACAGGTGAGCGTTAGGTCGCAAAGGAGATAGTCTGATTAGGTCGTAGAAGCCAGCAGTTGTTAGGTCGTAGGGTTTTAAGTCGTAAGTCGTGAACGACTTATGAAGGCAGACGACCTAAGGGATTCAGCTATAAATAAGAGAGTTTCTCTTCATTTTTGGGATCCGGATTTTGAAGCGACGAAGTGCTGCCATTTTGAGAGCTCGACTTCTACACTTCTTCACTTCTTTTCTCCACTCTAATCTTGTGCTTCTATCCATCCAAGTTGAAGATCAAATTGAAGATTCAAGAGCTTAGATTGAAGATCTTCATCCATTGAAGTTAGATTTCATCGTTTGAAGCAGATTGGTGATAGATCGAGTTAGATCCTTCGCTGTCCAGATCTGAAGCGTGTTGATTTGGGTTTGTTTTAGTGATTTGGTGAGTGGTGGTTATCTCTCACACGGATCCAAAGGAGTATATCGGATTGTTGGCTCGATTTGGTGTTAAAATAGGGTTTTCCATGCATTTTCTTCATCCTAAGTGTAGATCCATATAGATCCATTGTTCATGATGATGTTACATCCATTTTATCATATGTTAACCTATGCAAGTTCATTCATCAAGTTTGTAGAGATATTGTTCATGTTTTCATGCTTGTTAGACTTTCAACTCTTTAATTACGAAAATGCCATTATTGTTATAATTGTCTACTTAGATCATATTCGAATGTTTGATTGCTTGGATTAATGTTTGATTTGATTGATTGCTATGAATTAAATGATTGATGGTTTGATTTAGACCGAAGGTGATTCAAAAGCTAAGAGAAAGGCTCTTGAATTGGGAAAGCTGCTCGTGGCATATGTAGCGGGATGATGAAGCTCTTATGCATAGATTTGATGATGTGATGTTGAGATGAAGCTTTGCGAGGATGTGATGAAGCAAGGCAATCATGTGATGAAGACTTGGTTTAATCCAGACGGGATCATTCCAAGCATGTTGATAACTCGGTGATATGATTCGAGTTGAAGATAATGAATGGATATGGAAATAGTCGTCGATGATGATGACTAGGAAGCTGAAATCTCATCGTTGTTGAAGGTTCTAGCATGCTCCAAGCAAGAGTACATGGGGACGCCCAAAAGACTAACCGTTGATGGTCGAGTACTCTGGGCAGATTCGATAATCCTAGGCACGGGTCACGATGACGTGCGGGAGTTATGTCTAGAACCGGGGTTTCCATTAGCCCTTGACGGACGGCTGAAAGAAGGTGCCGGTCATTCAATTAACAGTGAAATCGAAGCAATGATAACAGTGATAGCCAGAGTCATGGATGTTTGGTTGTATCGTCATTCGGTCTTAAGAGCGGTATTTCCTGGGTGCTTATCTGACCTTGGTATAGACCTTGGGATTTGTACTTGGAAAACATCGCCCTTGACTCGAGTGATAATTGCTTTACTTTAAATTGTATGCTTTGCTATGCTTGCTTCTGCTTAGTGTGTGTCTGGGGGCTGTCACTGTAGAAAGAGGTGGAGTAGGAGGGTTGTATTCCTATTCCTTTTTCCTTTATGCTCTTTTGGTATGTTGCTAGTTAATTTACCGCTCACTAAGACTGTTGTCTGACTCAAGGCTTTATGTTTTAATTCTTATTGCCTTGGGCTGTTCGTCCATTTTGGGACGGGCAGACTAGGTAGCAGGTGACAGGTGCTGTTCTTGCTTTTCACATTGCTGTTGACGAAGACGAGTTGGAGTATTGCATATTATCTACTTACTATATGTACTGGATGTTCCGCTGCTTTGTAATCTCTGAGTGTTATGTAGTGAGGCTTGATGTATTGACTATTTGGATGCTTGTATTCAAATATTATGGAGTTTTATATGATGGCATTTTATTCTATAAAGCTTCACTATACATATGTTCTATTGTATTTTGTCCATGCGCTGTGAGTAATACGATAGATTCTGTTGTTTTAATTTACCCTGACAATCGTCCATGGTCGCTTGGCACACTTTACAGTGCATTTTCTCTTGATTCAGTGTAGGGGTCATGGGCGGTCGTCACATTTGGTATCAGAGCTTTGGTTAATCGATTTTACCCAACGCTCGCTGACATAACTACGTATGAGAGACGTAATTGTATTTTGATGGATGATTACTATATATATAATATAGTAGCTTAGTAAAATTTATGTCCTTTATGCGGTTGTTTCTCTAGTTATGCTAATCATTCCTTTTTGTAGATATTGAGAATGAGTCGAAGAGGGAGACCAACTGCTAGGGAAGGCCGTGCTACTGAAGGGGCTGCTGATTATGCTGCTTTGTTCGAAACCATGATGACTTCGATCCTGAGAAGGATGTCAGCCCCGGGGCCATCAGTAGATGTTGGAAATCAAGTTCAGGCTCCAAGACTGATGGATCATTTGGACGATTCATTTAAGAAGCTTGTGGAGGAAGCTCTCAGGCATGAGAGTTTGTTTCCTAAGGAAGGATCTGTTGTTGCTGTGACCAGGGAAGAGTCTAAACCCCAGTAGGGTGGAAACAAGAAGAGGAAGCAGCAGCAGCAGAAGGGTAAGGATGGCCAGAAGAAGCCGAAGGGTGAAGTGACCTGCTACAACTGTCAGCAGAAAGGCCATCTCTCCAGGGATTGCAAGAATCCAAAAGCGCCGGCGAAGTGCCACAACTGTGACAAGCCGGGGCATTTCAGGAAGAATTGTCCAGAACCGAGGAGGGACAAGCAGATTGTGCAAGCTTATGCTTTGGGAGCTGTTCCGTCGTCTTCGAAAGCTCCTACCGCTGAAGAGAAGGGAAAGAGTGTGGTGGTTCAAGGTACTCTTTTCCTATGTGGTGTTCCAGTTAGAGCTCTGTTTGATACTGGGGCGTCGCATTCGTTTTTTTGTAGTGAACTCGAAGTCGGTTAGGTTTGGAACCGGATATTATTGATAGGCCATTGGTTGTGACTAATCCAGTTGGGGGTTCGTCTTGTTTGTGTATGTTATGCCGTGGTCTGATTGTGTCGAGTCATGGTTGCTCTTTTGTTTGTGATTGCTTTGTTCTGAACTTTGCGGGGTTCGGAATTATATTGGGTATGGACTGGCTTAGGAAGTATGCGGCTAAGGTTGATTGCGAAAGGTTGGAAGTGACGGTCGAGAATGTGGAGGGGCGAAAGGTTGTGATACGATGTAAGCATGAAGAAGGCGTCTTCATGAGCTTCATGTATTCGCTAGTTGTTCCATGGGATGGACTGTCACTAGTGCCAATCGCGAATGGATTTGAGGATGTCTTTGACGAAGTCAAAGGGTTGCCGCCGCATAGAGAGATCGAGTTTCGTATAGATCTAGTTGAAGGAGCCAGACCTGTTGTGATGTCTCTTAGGCGGATGGCGCCTAGGGAACAGCAGGAGTTGAGGGTGCAAGTTGATGATCTTTTGCAGAAAGGATTCATTCGGCGTAGTGTGTCCGAGTGGGGTGCACCAGTTGTGTTTGCAACCAAGGCAGATGGGTCGTTGAGATTGTGTGTTGATTAACGTGAGCTGAATAAGGTAACTAAGAAGAACAAGTATCCATTGCCGAGGATAGATGACTTGTTTGATCAGCTTCACGAAGCTAAGGTGTTTTCTCAGATGGATTTGGCAACGGGATTTCACCAGTTGAGAGTAGCTAAGGATAGTGTGCCGAAGACTGCTTTTAGGACACCATCCGGTTTCTTTGAGAGGCTGGTAATGCCGTTTGGATTGACTAACGCGCCAGCATATTTTGTGGATCTTATGGATAGAGTGTTCAGAGATCAGTTGAACAAGTTCGTACTTGTGTTTGTGGATGATATTCTGATTTATTCCAGAACGGAAGAAGAGCACAAGACGCACTTGCGTATTGTTTTGGAAATCTTGCGGAAACATCAACTGAAGGCTAAGTTTTCGAAGTGTCACTTCTGGAAGAGTGAAGTGAGGATCTTAGGCCATGTGATTTCTGGAAGTGGAATAGCGGTTGATCCCGCTAAGGTGGCAGCAATCCAGGATTGGGTTAGACCTAAGAATGCATCTGATGTGAGAAGTTTTCTTGGATTAGCAGGATATTATCGACGGTTTATCAAAGACTTCTCCAAGATAGCTGCACCGTTAACAGGATTGACGAAGAAGAACCAAGTGTTCAGTTGGGATGCTAAGTGAGAGCAAGCTTTCGGAATCCTAAAAGAGAGATTGACGAGTGCTCCTGTTCTGACTATTCCTAGTGGGAATGATGAGATGGTGGTTTACACCGACGCATGTGGTACTGGACTTGGAGCAGTGCTGATGCAGAGGGATAAAGTTGTTGCGTATGCAAGTCGACAACTAAAGCCGCATGAAAGGAATTACCTGACTCATGATTTGGAGTTAGCGGCGATTGTATTTGCTCTGAAGATGTGGAGACATTATCTGTTGGGAGTTCGATTCGAGTTGTTTACGGATCATAAGTCGTTGAAGTATCTTTTCTCCCAAAAGGATTTGAATCTTCGGCAGCAACGTTGGCTAGAGTTTTTGGCATCATATGATTTTTGTATAGCTTATACTCTGGGAAAAGGTAATGCGGTGGCAGATGCGTTAAGTCGAAGACATGCAGGATTGGGAGCCATGTTTTCAGAATGGAAGAATCTCGAGTATTTAGTTGGATTTGACTTCAGGCCTAGATGCGAATTAGAACCTGAGATGTTGGCAAACTTATCGATAAGACCTTCTCTTGTGGAAAGGATTGGCGAGAGCCAAAAGCGAGACGATAATCTTGTCGAGATTATCCGTGATTTGGAATCTGGATTAGAACTAGAAAAGGATAAAGGATTCGAGGTCGATCAAGAGGGTTGGCTTCGGAAGCAAGGACGACTAGTTGTTCCCGATATAGATGAATTGAGGAGTGAAGTTCTGAAGGAAAGTCATCACTCGAAGTTGACAATTCATCCAGGTGGAAATAAGATGTATTGGGATATGAAGAGAACCTACTACTGGGAAGGCATGAAGAAGGATGTTGGAAATTTTATTTCCAAGTGTATGAACTGCCAGTTGGTAAAAGCCGAACAGAAGAAGCCTAGTGGATTGCTTCAGCCATTAGAAGTTCCTTCATGGAAGTGGGAGCAAGTATCGATGGATTTTATTGATGGGCTACCCAGAACCAGAACGGGAAATGAAGGGATTTGGGTCATTGTGGATCGTCTGACCAAGAGTGCGAGATTCATTCCTGTTCGATCGACTAGGACTGCATCAAAGTTGGCTGAGTTGTATGTTAAGTGGATAGTTCGATTCCATGGTATTCCGAAAAGTATAGTGAGCGATCGAGACCCACTGTTCACTAGTGGATTTTGGAAGAGCTTCCACGAAGTTTTGGGAACCGAGTTGTGTTTGAGTACAGCTTATCACCCTCAAACGGATGGTCAGACCGAGAGAGTCAACCGAGTTTTGGAAGATCTCCTCAGAGCTTGTGTTTTGGATTTCGGAGGATCATGGGAAGATCACCTTCATTTGGTGGAGTTTGCGTACAACAACAGTTACCAGTCAAGCATTGGTATGGCACCGTATGAGGCATTGTATGGAAGACCGTGTAACTCTCCAACATGTTGGTTAGAAACAGGAGAAAAGCTGATACTTGGGCCAGAGATGATTCGACAGACTTCGGATTGTATAGAGATCATTCGACAACGAATGAAGGCAGCCCAAGACCGTCAGAAGAGTTATGCCGATAAGCGTCGAAAGGATTTGGAATTCGACGTAGGAGATATGGTTTTCGTGAAGATTTCTCCACTGAAGAATGTTATTCGATTCGGGAAGAAAGGAAAATTGACTCCGAGATTTGTTGAACCATTCCCGATTACCGAGCGAATTGGAAAGCTCGCTTATAGATTGGAATTACCGGAGAAGATGTCGAGTGTGCACAATGTTTTTCACGTATCGTATCTACGGAAGTACGTGCACGACTCGAATACGGTGGTTTCTGCTGATAGCTGTGAAGATTTCGAAGTTGATCCAGTCAATAGAAGACCTCGTAAGCCGCTTCGTGTTGTTGAAACCGACACGAAACAGCTTAGGAGGAACGTAGTTAAGTTGCTCAAGATACAATGGAGTGATGATGATAACGACTGTACGTGGGAGGTGGAAGAGAGGATGAAGGCAGCTCATCCTGAATTCTTCAAGGTATGGCCCTAAGGTGTCGTGTCATCTCACGATATTGTAACTTGTTCTAGTGTTAGAATTTTGTACGCTAAGCTAGAATTGGATGCATGGTTTGTTGATTGTTATGGTTGGTAGGCGTACAGAATAGTCTTTGATTGCTTTGTTTGTTTGGAATTTCGGGCGCGAAATTCCTAAGGGGGAGAGAATGTAACGACCCGTATTTTTACGGATCGAAAGTTTGTCAAAATCTGGAATTTTAGTGTTGTTGAGCCATTTCAGATTTTAGGCGAAATATGGCTAAGTGCTAAGTCGTTCACGACTTAGTATAGGTCGTAAGTCGTATACGACTTAGGGAATAAGCGCGACTTAAGGAATCAGCAAGTTAGCGAGTTGAGGTGGTAAGTCGTGGACGACCTAGGGTATGATATAGGTCGTATGCGACTTAGTATGTTTGTCTTTTCGGTCCTATTTGTTTAAGTCCTAGGTCGTAAACGACCTAAGAGATAAGTCGTGACCGACTTATTGTAGACGACTTAAGGTTTTGAGTTAAGTGTTAAGTCGGCTGACCGAGTTAAGTGTTTAAGTCATTGCCAAGATAAGTCGACTGGGTGAGTTAACAACCTAAGAGATAGATAACCTAAGGAAGTGACCGAGTTATGAAACAATGAGTTAGCGACTTAAGGAGGGTGCGACCTATAGGAGTTAAGTCGCGGACGAGTTAAGGTGATAAGTCGTAAGCGACTTATGTCTGGGTGAAGTTAGGTCGTAGCCTAGTAAGTCGTGGGATAGGACGTAGACGACTTAAGAAAGCCAGCGACTTATAGAATGTAGCGACTTAGTATCTTGGAGCGACCTATAAGTTAGCGACCTAAGAGGGTTAGCGTGTTAGCGACTTAAGGAGTTAGAACATAACCCAGTTCGGTCGCATGAGTAGTTAGGTCGCAAGGAAGCGTGTCAGTATTAGGTCGCGTAGTAGTTGATTTGTTAAGTCATAGCTTGGTTAAGTCGTAAGGTTACGTGGGTGTGATAGGTCGAAGCTGTTACTAGGTCGCATGGGTTAGGTCGCACCTGTTGTTATGTCATAACCCAGTTATGTTAGGTCGGAGGCCCTTCTCAGTTGAGTCGTAGGCGCGCATGCTATAAGTCGTAACCGACTTAGGAGATAGCTGTTATGTTGTGAGTCATAGACAGGTGAGCATTAGGTCGCAAAGGAGATAGTCTGGTTAGGTCGTAGAAGCCAGCAGTTGTTAGGTCGTAGGGTTTTAAGTCGTAAGTCGTGAACGACTTATGAAGGCAGACGACCTAAGGGATTCAGCTATAAATAGGAGAGTTTCTCTTCATTTTTGGGATCTGGATTTTGAAGCGACGAAGTGCTGCCATTTTGAGAGCTCGACTTCTACACTTCTTCACTTCTTTTCTCCACTCTAATCTTGTGCTTCTATCCATCCAAGTTGAAGATCAAATTGAAGATTCAAGAGCTTAGATTGAAGATCTTCATCCATTGAAGTTAGATTTCATCGTTTGAAGCGGATTGGTGATAGATCGAGTTAGATCCTTCGCTGTCCAGATCTAAAACGTGTTGATTTGGGTTTGTTTTAGTGATTTGGTGAGTGGTGATTATCTCTCACACGGATCCAAAGGAGTATATCGGATTGTTGGCTCGATTTGGTGTTAAAATAGGGATTTCCATGCATTTTCTTCATCCTAAGTGTAGATCCATATAGATCCATTGTTCATGATGATGTTACATCCATTTTATCATATGTTAACCTATGCAAGTTCATTCATCAAGTTTGTAGAGATATTGTTCATGTTTTCATGCTTGTTAGACTTTCAACTCTTTAATTACGAAAATGCCATTATTGTTATAATTGTCTACTAAGATCATATTCGAATGTTTGATTGCTTGGATTAATGTTTGATTTGATTGATTGCTATGAATTAGATGATTGATGGTTTGATTTAGACCGAAGGTGATTCAAAAGCTAAGAGAAAGGCTCTTGAATTGGGAAAGCTGCTCGTGGCATATGTAGCGGGATGATGAAGCTCTTATGCATAGATTTGATGATGTGATGTTGAGATGAAGCTTTGCGAGGATGTGATGAAGCAAGGCAATCATGTGATGAAGACTTGGTTTAATCCAGACGGGATCATTCCAAGCATGTTGATAACTCGGTGATATGATTCGAGTTGAAGATAATGAATGGATATGGAAATAGTCGTCGAGGAGGATGACTAGGAAGCTGAAATCTCATCGTTGTTGAAGGTTCTAGCATGCTCCAAGCAAGAGTACATGGGGACGCCCAAAAGACTAACCGTTGATGGTCGAGTACTCTGGGCAGATTCGATAATCCTAGGCACGGGTCACGATGACGTGCGGGAGTTATGTCTAGAACCGGGGTTTCCATTAGCCCTTGACGGACGGCTGAAAGAAGGTGTCGGTCATTCAATTAACAGTGAAATCGAAGCAATGATAACAGTGATAGCTAGAGTCATGGATGTTTGGTTGTATCGTCATTCGGTCTTAAGAGCGGTATTTCCTGGGTGCTTATCTGACCTTGGTATAGACCTTGGGATTTGTACTTGGAAAACATCGCCCTTGACTCGAGTGATAATTGCTTTACTTTAAATTGTATGCTTTGCTATGCTTGCTTCTGCTTAGTGTGTGTCTGGGGGCTGTCACTGTAGAAAGAGGTGGAGTAGGAGGGTTGTATTCCTATTCCTTTTTCCTTTATGCTCTTTTGGTATGTTGCTAGTTAATTTACCGCTCACTAAGACTGTTGTCTGACTCAAGGCTTTATGTTTTAATTCTTATTGCCTTGGGCTGTTCGTCCATTTTGGGACGGGTAGACTAGGTAGCAGGTGACAGGTGTTGTTCTTGCTTTTCACATTGCTGTTGACGAAGACGAGTTGGAGTATTGCATATTATCTACTTACTATATGTATTGGATGTTCCGCTGCTTTGTAATCTCTGAGTGTTATGTAGTGAGGCTTGATGTATTGACTATTTGGATGCTTGTATTCAACTATTATGGAGTTTTATATGATGGCATTTTATTCTGTAAAGCTTCACTATACATATGTTCTATTATATTTTGTCCATGCGCTGTGAGTAATACGATAGATTCTGTTGTTTTAATTTACCCTGACAATCGTCCATGGTCGCCTGGCACACTTTACAGCGCATTTTCTCTTGATTCAGTGTAGGGGTCATGGGCGGTCGTCACAAAATATCCGAATATATAAATTGGTTTAAAAACTATAATAAATATTGAATTATGAAATCTCTGAATATGATGAAAATAAAGAATATATTAATATATAAACACCACTATATAAATTAAAGGTGAAAATGTCCATAAATATATGTATAAATATACACAACTTTTATGACATGTGATAATATATAAGTATTGAAAAGTGCATATATGTATGGATGCTATAAGAAGGAGAATATATGAAAGATGAATAAATGTAAATGTTGTATATGAGAACAAATATAAGTTTATATATATATATTCATTTAATTAAATAGTGAAAGTGTAAATACATAGGTATATGATGATAATTACCTGTATATATATATATAAGTAAATATATATATGTGAAGTGTATATGCTTGTAAAGAAAAAGGGGTAAGCATGACATAGTAAGAATGTATATTGTATACATATGATGAGAAAAAATATATAAGTGAATATATGTGTATGGCATATATGCATTTAAACAATGAAAAAGGTACGTATATATATAAATATATATATATATATATATGCATAAGTATATATATCAACAAATGTACATGTAGACACTTAAGGGGACATAGAAATTAATGCATATCATCTCAAGCAAGCAATATATCATATCAGCCCAAACTTCAGATCAAAGAAAATGTAAAATATATGAATATCTGTACAATACCTCAGCTTAGCTTACCCTGTAAGCTTCATTCTTCTCTTTATACCCTACTCTATCTTTTTTTTCACTCATTCGATCAACTGATCAGTTCCAAGATCATTCAAATCAAGTATCAAGCTAGGATTCAACTCATCTAGGCAGATCAAATTCAAGTTTTCAGCTTCAAAACACTTTTCAGTTTTCAAGATTAAAGAAATTTCCAGTTTCTTTTCAAAAAGCTCCTATGTTCCCATCTTTTTACAGGTCAGTAAACCTATTTTAAAAACTGTTTAATCCTGGATTTCATTTTGATGTTGTGAATGAAAATCATGCTGTTACCTGAAATGCTTGGATTAAAATGAATGCATGTATGAATATGAGCGTTTGATGCCTATGTAATGCCTGTGTGTATACAAATATAGGCTCTGTTGTTTATCAGAGTTTGATTTCTTAGAAAATCTAAAATCTCATCATTAAATCATAGTTAGCTTATGATTTGTAAATGAAAAGTGTTTGAAATCATGTAATATCACTACTAAAAATAAGTTCTGGAATTTATGTTAATTATTTGACTCGAAATTTTATAAATGACAGTAAAATTTAATTTGGGTCAAATTGTTTAAATTTAATTTCAGGATTTGGTTGCATGGCTGAATTCGTTATAGAAAATCATGAATTTTAATGGGTAATCATGATTTTTAGTTTGGAAATTAGTGTGTATTCTCGAGTGGAACGTTTGTGATGTTTTGGTCGATTTCTATCGATCAACGACGAACTGGTTGACGTGATTGGATCTGAAGGTCGAGGAGAAGACGAGGATCATCGGAAAAATACTCCGGTGATTTATCGTTGGCCGTGATGTCCAGAAATCGTAGAAATAGGGTTTAACACCCTGGGTTTGTCGTCGGTGTTCAAAGGAATTTCGCGATGACGACAAGCGACCGGAGTCGATCGCGTGGTGTTTTGGAGGTGCGGGAAGACGTGGCGAAGCTATGTTGAGAACGGCGAGGTGTCTCGAAGCATAGATCGTCGGAGGTGGTCAATTTTCTGGTAATGTACGTTTCCAGGCTTTCGTCATTTGGGTTCAATTTTGATTCACTGAAGATATTGTCGATCTGGGTGGACTGAGGCATCAGCGTGGTCGGCGTCGACTTGCGAATCGTCGCGGGGTTGATCGGAATCCAGCAGATCGTCGTGCACGTGCACGTGTGCACGATCGTATCTGGGTTGGTCTTGAGGTTGGAGAAGATGAGCATTTCTCGGGAAAGTCGATGTTTGGCTCGAGTCGATTTTGAGTCTGGATCGAAGTAGGTTTGGTTTTTGTTTTACCCGGGTTTTTTCTCATGAATCTCGAGTGTGGGCTCGGGTTTTAACAGTATTGAAGTTACCAGAATTTTAAGCAATGTAAAATACAAGATTTTTTTCAAAAGCTAATGAAATCATATCCAGATTTTTTTATTGGAAGACTTGATCGGGTTTAAAAGCAAGGATTAAATTTGTAAATCAAGTTTCAATACATATGTATATTATCTAAGTTTAAAGGTAATTTGTTAACCAAGTTTTAAGTTATACAAATGAGAATTTAGTTTTCAAAGTGAATTTATTCAAAACAGGTTTTAAAAGTAAAGGAAAGTGATAACAAGTTCCAAAGTAAATTTATTAACAAGTTTTAAACAAGTTTAAGATTTAAAATGTTTTAAATTTGTTTGTTTGAAAGTAATTATACATAAGATTAATTATGGAATTGGTTAAGTATAATTAGTGGAAGTAATTAATAATGTATAATTACTTGGTGAAAGTAATTAATGGTTAATTACTGAATGTAATGAATTAAAAGGATAATTACTTAATGAAAGTAATTAAGAATTAATTACTTAGTGTAATTAATTAAATAATTAATTAATTAATTTAGGGGTAAATACTTAGTGGAATTAATTAAATAATAATTAATTACTGAATGTGATTAATTAAGAAATTGATGAATATGATTAATTAGATTAATTAATTTATGTAATTAATGTAATTAATTAAAGGTTAATTAATGTGAATAGATAAGGCTAATTAATCTATGTGGTTAATTAAAGGACGATTACTTAGTGTAATTAATTTAAGAATAATTAATCAAGGATGATTAATTAAGATAGATAATTAAGAGATGATTAATTAATTGGGTTGTAATTAACTAACGTTTAAATAAGCAGGATAAGTTAATCCAAGTAATTGAAGATGGTAATTAATTTAATTGAAGGATAATTAAATTGATTAAGAATGCATCAATCTTGCTTATGGATGATTGAATAATATTGGATGATTTGGATGTATATCTCTTATATGTGATATGTGCTGCTTTATGATGTGAGATGTTTGGTAAATTTGGATAATGTGGGTTATCTATCTGTGTTAAATTTCTGTGAAAATCGACATCCTGCGTTTAAAATTTGGATTGTATTCAATTAAACAACTTGAATCAAAGATAACATTGAATTCGAAGAGACCGGAGTCGGGTATCAGTAATACCCGAACCACTTCGATTGGTAATCTAAATTCTTTATAAATGTGATGTGTGGAATCAAACAGGCTGGAATGAAATAAGTTAAGTATCATGGATATTTAAACTGGATAATGATTTGTGAATATTGTTTGAGATAAATGATTGACTTAAATAAGTGAAGAACTCGTGGAAAGATACGAGTTACCCTGATCTTCATAAGTTATATAGCTTAGTATTTCAAATTGTATGGGTTTACTCACGCTGGTTTCTAGCCTGACCCGGGTGTTACTTTGATGTAATGCTCGGGTCAGACCGAGTATTACAGATTTTCAGGTAAGGACGTTCTGGAGCTCAGGAGACGAGCTGGATGGCAGGAACGTATGGAGTGTTTCCGCTGTGATATTATTTCTGTTTATCTGAGGCATATTTGATTTGTATATGTCCATTGTTTGGGTATGAGAGTAACTCTGATGTATTATAAATGTATTTGACTGATACAGTATTCTTTGTAAACTGATATTATTTGATATTATATTTTGATTCGCTGCGATTTGTGAGAATCAGTGCTGTGTTTCTGTTTCTTCTTCTTCTATCTCTTTCTTCTTTTCCTAACTATCTGGAATTTTCGCGATCGAAAATTCCGGGTCGTTACATTTGGTATAAGAGCTGAATGGTTAAGCGAGAACCTTGGGTCTAACATATATGCTAAAATTAACTAATTAATTATTTATAACATTTTATAACAAGTATATAACAAAAAGGAAATACCTTTTATTTTGAACAAGATTGGTTATTGAGTTAGATTTATGTAACAAATTACATAATTGTCCCTAGGGCATACCCCTAATTTGATCAGTCTTTCCACCTTGTTTCTTTAAAAATAGCATACCATTACTTTTCGTTTAAGATGCTCGGCTATTGAAAACCAACAATAAGTCTCAGCTTGCACCATACATCATAGACATAATCACAAGCGAAAAATAGATGAGTGTTGCTCTCGCTGTATGCATCATAGAAAGGGCAGCTCGCTTCATCAATCATACCCATTCTATTCAGCTTGTCCTTGGTCAGTAAAGCATTAATTAGCACTCTCAACATCATCAAGTTTTCCTTCTGTGTATCTGCTCCATCCCATGTTCTACTACTCCATGGATGTAACGATCCCAGTTTAATGACGAATTCAAATTTATAATTTAATTGAATTTTTGGATTAAATTATTGATTTGTTTGAAATTTTCAAATTTAATAAGAAATGTATATTTATTTATTTTATAAAACTCAAAGTTAAATATTTTCAATTGAATAGAATTATAAACAAAAGTTTGATTTGGAAGTTCAAAATGAATTTTCTTTAAAAAGTAATAAAAAGTATAAAATAAAATATAAGTTATAAATTAACATTTGGTAATCAAACTATAAATTAATAACAAAAGGAATACAAATAGAATTGTATGGAAAAAAAATGCAAGACAAGAAAATAAGAAAAAAAAAACATCTAAGTACAAAGCAAATTGATTTGCTGTAAATAAAATGAGAAACACAAAAGGCAAGCAAGAAAATATGTCTATGTAATGAAGCTTGCAAAAGTAGATAAACAACAGATGGATTTTTATATAGGCAAAAGTACATATGTACATGCTTATACAAAGCAAAGAAAACTGTACAAACATAATTCAAATAGTATAAGCTTGTAAACAAAATAGGACTTGCATTTAATGCCACATCTCCTCAGCACGAATTGATATCTTCTCAGCCGAAAATAAGCATGGCTTAGTCAACAAACAAAAATAAAGAATATCTTATCAGTTCAAAACATAGCGAAGCCATCTCCTTTATATAATACCCATTTATATTCATTTTATCTCGTTCATAAAAACATAGCAAAACCAGAGAAAGAAAAAAATACAAATATTATCATCTGCAAACTTAACATCATTCAAGTTCAAAGGAAACAAAACAAGGTTTAAAGAAAATCAAATTTGCAGCTTTCAAACAACAGTGCTCTCTATTTTTCAAAATTGAAGGTGAGTAAACATATTGTTTTCTAAGTTTAAACTCGTGTATTTGATTTTGAAGAGTATGTGCTTTGCTATAGAATTGTATATATTTCTGTTCACATTGGGAAGTGATATATGGTCTGTTATTCCATATATTTGGTTACAGAGCAAAGAAAAGTAGAAGAAGAATTAATACATTTCATAAAGAACATTTTGAACTTAAGATTTTGAACAGAACAAGTTGTTTAAACCTAAATCATAGCCTTAAGTTTGTTATGAAGCTTAAAAGTGATATATGGACTCTGTACTTTCAAATTATACAGTAAAAGTATGAATATATGGAAAATTCAAAAATCTTAAATCATCAATTTAATCATATATCTTGAAACTACATTCGAAAATAGGATTTTTAAAATAGAAATGGGAATTTTTTATCGAGTATCCTTCGAGCAGTGTATAAATGAACCAAAAATGCCTTTTCCCTAAATCCCAGCGATCAAAGGAAGATTTGATGTTGTAATCTTGCTCGAAGCTAGCTGTAGTATCGATGATGAAGGGAAAATAGCCTCGAATTTTTCCTATGGCCGAGATGATCAGGATCGTTCGCAGTAGGGTTTAATATCTTGTTATTGAAGTCGACGTTTCAGTGGGTTTTGCGGCGACGAGGCGCGAACGGAATCGATCGCGTGGCTTGTTGGAAGAGCCGGTGGTCGAAACGAAGGCGCGTTGTGGATGGCAAAGTTTCTCGAGGTCTGTGGCGTCGGTATGGTGAAGCTTTCTGGCCATGGTGGGTTTTGTTTGGGCTTGAATGCCTCGATTTTTACTCGGTGATGATTTTGTATCGTGGATGGCTCGAAACGATTGGGATGGTTGTTGATGACTTGGGTGGGGCTGCGGCGTTGACCGGAGTTGGTCGGCGGGGGTGTGCACGTGCACGGCTGGACTGTGCGTGTCTAGAGTAGTTCGCGATGGTATGGGGAGGAAGAACTCGTGCCTGGGTGATATTCGCATGTGTTGCAGGGGGGACTCGGGGAAGAACAGGAAAATGCCCGGGTCCAAACTCGAAGTAGATAGGTTAGTAGCTCGGGTATAAGTTGTTTCCAGGTTTTAGAACCTGAACCTGTCTACTTAAATTAAAAAAAATAAGATTTGAATTTAAATCAGATTTTTATATGAGTTTAAAATCAGAATTTGAAAGATGGAATTCAGATTAACTTTTGAAAATAAATAAAGTTTTATAGAATTTAAAGTATTTAAACAACCTTAAAATATTCAAGTATATTTTATAAAATGATTTGAATTTAAATGATTGGGTTTAAACTCCTTTGAATTTCTTTTATAAGACTAACATTACTTTAACATGAAATTTTAAAGGTAAATTTGAAATAAATGTTTTCAAACATAAGAAAGTGATAAATAAAATTATTAATGAGAATAAGTTTTCTTTAAGGTTAATAAAGCTTATTGATTTGAAATTCACAAATTTTTAAGTTAATTAGAATGGTTAATTAAGGTTTGGGTTAATTAATGAGTATTAATGTTAATCAATTTTAATTAATCATGATTAATGCAAGTAATTTCTTTAGAAAAATAATAATTAAAGAATGATTTATTTAATTAGATTAATTTATAATTTGAAATGATCAATAATGATTTAATCTAAGATAATTTCTTAAGAAAGTGATTAAGAAATGTTATTAGTTAATGAAGATAATTAACTAAGAATTATTAAGTATTGATTAAGGTGATTTATTTTAATAATTAATTGGATTAATTAATTTAGATAATCAATTATAAATTGTTTAAATGAAATTACTAAATGAAAGTAATTAATTTACTTGGAAATAAATTGAATTGATTAGGATTAAACGATTAATTAATCCTGCCTATAAATGATTATTGAATGCTTGACTTTACTTATGAATGATTGCATTGTATGAGATGCCTTGAATTGATTATCCTATTTGATCTATGATATTTTGTTTTGTGGATTGTGCTGTGTATAACGTATTCATTTATGTACATTTGTATATTATCTGTGAATCTGTGTATGAGCGATAAGCGTTATAGTTATATCGCTTATCGACTATATTTCTGTATTTTAATCTGTGATGATTGAATGATGTTGTACTATTGTGTAAAACCCCTGGACTACACCATACACACACAAATATGGATTTCACGTAGAAATCGGTTAAGTCACAGATGATTTAAATTTAATATTTTTGAAATTGAAATTTTAATTTCAATTAATTTTGGAAATGAATTTGGGTTAAATGTTAAAGCTTTTGAAAAAGTGTTTTCACAGATAAAAGCTATTTTGAATAACTTGGTAAAATTTCCAATTTAAATAATTTAATTTGAATTTGAATTCAAAATAAGGAATTGAATTCCATGTTGAGATTTATGATTGGAAATTACGGTTAAAAATGTTATAAATGTGTTTATATGAAATTAAACCATTTTAAAAGTATAATTTTGAGAATTTGGATTTAACCCAAGAACCTTAACTCGTATAAATGAATCAGATTTCCAAAATGAAAACTGTTTGTTTTAAAAGAATAAAAGCTTTAAGATAAGAAATGAAATTCCAGTTTAATTAAAGGAATTTCAAGATTGAATTGAAAAATGGTTTTTCTAAGTTATGAATGAATTCTTTTTGAAAGCTATGAATTAAATCTGTTTATTTTTAACAGATTTAAAATAATGTTTTGTTTAACCCATTCGAAATGAAATTGTTTTGAAAGCTATGAGTTAAATCTTTGATTTAAAGATTTAACGAATTAATTAAATTCGTAATGGAAATTGTTTTGGAAAATCTGTGAATGAATCTTTGTGAAAACTGAGTGAACTTTGTGAATTAAATCTTTTATTTAAAAGAATAAAATGGTAATGTGTTTAAACCATTTGGAGGAAAGTTTTGGGTAATAAATTGTGACTTAATTGAAATCCCATTATCCATTCATTTTTGAATATTACGCTCACTATTCGGTTCAGCCGGGAGAGGACCTTTGTGTCACATAACCCATTCCGAATAAGTGATACGTTATATATGGATAGCATTTGAAGACCGGTGTTGAAGACCGGGTGTTTGCAAAAACGATAGGATAACCTATCGATTGTCTCTGCACTGGGTAGCTCCTGGTATAGAGATCCCCTAAGTGATGGGAAATCCGATCGGGATTGTGAATACTCGAATTTGCAAGGGCTTGTTTGGAAGTGCCTTCGGTTCTGTTCGAACCCGGAACAGACTTGTATGGTTACATGTCTGACATTACATTTTGAGATATAAAGCAGATTTCTTTCAAATACATTTATGTTTGGTGGCGGAGAATTTATTCTCTTAGCTTAACACCCTTCTCTGAGACGTACGAGCTCAGAGGTTATGTAATTGAAGGTTATCAGCGATATACTCCCAATTTGGTAATGTGACATGCTGAGTGTTGCTGTGTGATGATCATTGTTTGATCATTTGTGATATGATCATTTGTTTGATCATTTATCTTTGTGATCATTACTTTGATCATCTGTTGACCCAAAGGATGGCTTTGTGCCAAAGCGTAGCTTTGTGGACGAAACTTCGTCGAGCCTCACAAACCGGTAATGGTCGAAACAGGAATTGTGCGGCAAGGTTTCAGGGGTAGCTTCCCTAGGGTATGACCATTCCTTCTGGAAAAGGGTAGTATCATGGTATGGATCCCAGATACTTACTCATGTGGACACACTATATTATTTACTGCATGATGTTGTTGGTTAGAGAGCTCTCGTTTAAAGGTCCCAAAGGACCGGGGGTGGCATATCTGAGGTTTTGTATATTCCCCGGGAAGGGGGGTAGCCGGCCTTGTTTGGCAGAGAGCAGGTTGTCTCTCGGAGCGTCCAGCCAGAGGCGTTCCTTCGTGGCATAGGAAGTTCCTTAGCCTGACCATTTGTTGGAAATCCATCTTCCAATACGAACCTTGTACGGTATTAGTTGTAGAACCTGCCATTTACTTATGGTGGTCACCACTGTTTAGATGGTAGCTATAGTAGGCATAGTTCGAAATGTCTATGCTGGCTAAGATTAATATTATATTTTCGAAATGAATTCGGCACTTTGCACTTATAATAATAATATCAAAGAAATCCTCTTGTATCAAGCATCTTTGACTATCATAAGGAGAAATCTCCTCCGATTCTGCGTTTGCATTGTGTGTGTA
Source organism: Allium fistulosum (assembly GCA_030737815.1). Lineage (NCBI taxonomy): Eukaryota > Viridiplantae > Streptophyta > Magnoliopsida > Asparagales > Amaryllidaceae > Allium > Allium fistulosum. The sequence continues at coordinate 1,128,926,964 of CM060902.1, forward strand.
TGCGGGAGGCCTTATGGTAGTTTCATTTTCTAAAAGCATTGCGAATTGACTTTAAAATCCTCTTGTTGTTTGTTTTTAAAGATAAACTGTTTTGTTTGCTCATACCAGTCCCATGACTGACCTGGAGTTTATTGTTCCTTTTCTAAACTCTGGGTGCCCACAATTTTTCCACACGGGCAGTCTAGAGTTTGGTTTTTCAGATAGTTAGGATTAGTAGGTTATCTGGAGCTAGTTCAGTCTTTGGATATGGACTGCACTTGCTTATCATGGTGAAACTTGATGGTGGATCGAGCTACGAGTTTTGGAGCTTTGTCTTTGGAGCTTTGGATCAGAGTTGCAGTATTAGATTCTGTAAAAAAAACTCATCTTATATTGTGTCATATTCCGCTGTATCTTGTATATGTATATTCTCTGATTTCGATGGGTATCATTGTATCAGATTAATGTATTGGATATTGTATTCATGTTGTATCAATGATATCATCTCTTATTTCTGCTGTGTTGTTTATCATTTAATGTTGTTGCAAGCTCCCATGATACGAATTTGATGTTGTTTATCGGACATCGAGTTCGGGTCGTGACAATGGACCTTGTAGTATTTCCTCCGGGTTACTCAGTAGTGCATAGGCGTGTTTAATTGTGTGTTTCCGAGGTGGGGATCCCAATAGGTTTTCACCATCTTCATATTTTACGTAACCTGACCTTGTTACATTGTTCTAGCATTCTCGAATAACCGAGATGCTACTGTAAGGAAGGATTATATTAGAAATTTAGATGAATTCTTTAACTTTTTCATTACCTTGAATACTTGTCTGATACCTTTGCTGATGATTAAGAGATTCACATAGAAGTTTTCCCTTTTCATTCCATGGGGTGGTCCAGAAAGCATGGGTAGAGTTATATCGTATGGTGTATTGCATGCACGAATTCATTGTGTCTTTGAAATATAGGATGATATTCCATATCCAATTAGAATCTTTCTTTCTTTCCATAGTCTAGATGTCATTCTCTCTCATTAGTGCCTTATTGAACATTCTTTCCACAAACTTTTCTTTTCACTGATAAGTGTTTCAAGTTGAGCTGAAATGGCAGTGATGTTCCATAGCTTTAAGTTGAAATTTCCTAATCCTCCCTTACTTAGCCGTTTTTGGGTTTTGGAAAATGAGATAGGAGTAGGCTTCTTAGAGAAAGGATCACCATGCCATAAGAAATGGTTGCAAGCTTGCTATACCATTTTTGGCTACATCTTGGGAAGAATAAACATTCTAGAGTAATTCACTTGCATCGAGAATAGGATAGATTTGATTATAGCGAGTCGTCCTGCGGTTGTTAAATGTCTATCCATACATTTCTTCATTCTACCTATTTTTTCGTATAGGGAATGTAAGGAAATTTGACCGTTTTTTAAGGAAATTAATGCGAAACGTTTCCTTCTTCATTATGTGGTACATTAATGGACCGTTTCCTTCCTCAAACGTTTCCTTCCTCATTATGTGGTCAATAGAATCTAAAGGGTTTTCCTATTAATATGCTAATAAATAAAACGGTTATAATCTAGAGCGTTAATTTCTCTCATCTTGATCTTGATGGACGATCAAGATTAAGTCTACAAATCTGGAAATTTGGTCCTCTCTCTGCCTATAAATATTAACCTTTGCCCATCACAAAGGAAATAAGAAAACACATAAAGAAAATATAGGAAAAGAGAGAGAAACTATTCTCCTTTATCCATTGATACAGCCTTCGACAACAACCATTGCTGATTCGTATACAAGATGTCTGGAGGTATGTTTTATTAATTCATTACATATGTGATAATCATGTAATTCTAGATCTTAGGGTTTATATTATTCGCAAGATATAGATTACATGTGGTATCAGAGCCTATTTTAGAATTCATGATTATCCATCAATATATAAAACGAAACTACCATAGATCTATGATATGATGTTTGTAATTTTACTATGATAATGATAATGATTATTAATATTAATATGATTCAAGTTTAATATTCATATTATTTAAGTTCCTACAGTAATCATGATTATCAATATTGTTCTATTTATTGTATTCTTAGATCTGGATCCGGAAATTCATATTTCCGCAAAAGTTAATTTTCTACTTTAATATTTGACCTACTGTATAATATGGAACAACTTATTCTATGCGAATACTTTACAGAAAGTATACATATTGAAAACAATTGTTTTCTAGTTTGAGATTAAATTCATGACCTGGAACTTGCAAGATAATTGTCTATATATGATTTGCAAAATAATTATTTATATGTTAAATTCATATATGGAATTTACTTGGAGTTACTAGACATTTATTATCCTTGCTGTGGATTACTTGAAAGAATGACAAAGTTTATGCAAAAAAAAAACATTAATGTTTATCTCTTTTCTTTCTTGTTTTAGTTTTCGCTTCCGCACTTAATTTCCTTGTTTCCTCTGGTCTGATGCATGCAGTCCCGTCCACAGGCGGCTACTGCTTGCACAATAACGCATGAAACATTAATGTTTATTATTCTTTCATGAGTATGGTTCTACTGCCTACCCACATGAGGCGCTAAACCTAACCTCTTATTATGACATGTTGTGTTTTATTCTAATAAAGAAGCCTACATTTCTTTTATATCTGCAGTTGCAATGCCCTCAAACCTTTATTCGTACGCTACGTCTATCGTCAAACTCAATGGAACCAACTACTCAGAATGGAAAGAGCAAGTTGAGTTTTCTTTAGGCGTACTTGAACTGGACATGGCTCTCCTTAAGGAAAAGCTAGCCCCACTTACTGACACAAGTACGCCTGAGGAAAACAAACTCCATGATGATTGGGAACGATCTAATAGGCTCAGCATGATGTTTATGCGAATGGTGATTGATACCAACATCAAAACCTCCCTACCGAAAACTGAAAGCGCAAAAGAATATTTGCAATCCATTGAAAATCGATTCAAGACTGCAGACAAATCCCTTGCTGGGAAACTTATGGCAGATCTTGCAACCATGAAGTTTGATGGTTCTCGCTCAATGAGCGCTCATGTCATTGAAATGATTAACCTTGCTGCCAAACTTAAGAACTTGGGATTGGTTATGGACGATGCTTTTCTCGTCCAATTCATTCCCACTAGCTTACCTCCTCAGTATGAACCATTCAAAATTCATTACAACACTATTACGGAAAAGTGGAGTCTAAATGAATTGACTAACAAACTGGTTCAAGAGGAGTCTAGGCAGGGCTCGCAAGGCACTAAAGTTTCTTATTTCACTCAAGGGGTTGGAAAACAAGCTGGCAAAAGAATAACTCACAGCATAAAAGTGCACCACCCAAATCTGATGACGCCACTCAACCATCCAAGAAGAAAAAGAAGGATGACGTCTGCAAATTCTGCAAGAAACCTGGACACTGCCAGGCAGATTGCATTAAGCGCAAAGCATGGTTCGAAAAGAAAGGTAACCCAATGGGTTTCGTAAGTCATTTCAAATCAAATCTTACTAATGTACCTTCTTCTACTTGGTGGATTGATACTGCTGCTAACGTTCATGTTTCGAATTCTATGCAGGGATTCATTACGATCCAAACCACAAACCCAAGTGAGAATTTCATTTTCATGGGGAATAAAGATAAAGCTCCAGTTGAAGCTATTGGAACTTTTCGTCTTATTTTAGATAGCGGTTATCAGTTAGATTTATGTCAAACTCTTTATGTTCCGTCTATTTCCCGTAATTTGATTTCTGTAAGTGTACTTGATAAATTTGGATATTCTTTTGAAGTTGGAAATGGAAATTTTAGTTTATTTAAAAATTCTAGTCTTATTGGTTCTGGAATATTAATTGATGGACTTTATAAACTTCATCTTAAACAAAATGCTGAAATACAACTCACCCTGCATGGAAAAGAAACTAAAAGAAAGTCATCCAAGAATGACTCTTACTTCTTATGGCATAAAAAACTGGGTCATATATCCAGTTAAAGAATCAAGAGGTTAGTGAAAGATGGTGTTCTACTGGACCTAGACTTCGCTAACATTACAGCATGTGTTGATTGTATTAAAGGAAAAACAACAAAAAACACAAAGAAAGGAGCCACAAGAAGTACACAACTTCTTGAAATAATACATACAGATATTTGTGGACCTTTTGATGTTCCAACTTTTGGAGGAGAGAAATACTTCATCACTTTTATCGATGATTTTTCACGTTATTGCTATCTTTATCTGTTGCATGAAAAATCTCAGTCAATGGATGTTGTACAAGTGTTCATTACTGAAGTCGAAAGGCAATTAGAAAGAAAAGTGAAAATCATTAGGTCAGACAGGGGTGGTGAATTCTATGGAAGGTATGATGAAATGGGATAACATCCTGGACCTTTTGCTAGACTTCTTCAAAAACTTGGAATTGTTGCACAATACACAACGCCTGGATCTCCATGGCAGAATGGTGTAGCTAAAAGGCGAAATCGTACATACATGGAAATGGTTAGATCCATGAGTAGTCATGCAAATTTACCTATATCATTATGGATGGATGCATTACGAACAGCTGTCTACATCTTAAATAGAGTTCCAAGTAAGACCGTTCCAAAGACTCCTTTTGAACTTTGGAAAGGATGGAAACCTAGTTTAAGACATCTCCAAATTTGGGGTTGCCCAGCTGAAGCTAGACTGTACAATCCAAATGAAAAGAAATTGGATTTTAAGATAGTCAGTGGTTACTTTATAGGTTACCCAGAAAAATCTAAAGGATATAGATTTTATTGTCCTAACCATAGTACAAGAATTGTTGAAACCGACAATGCCAAATTCTATGAGAATGGTGAAATCAGTGGGAGTACAAAACAACAAGAAGTGGTCATTCATGAAATAAGGGTACCCATTATCTTACCCTCTATGTCAAAAGATATTGGGAATCATCCCATTGTTGAACCTATTCACAATGAGGAAAACCCAATAAATGATCAACAAATCCATAATGAAATTATCACCAATCATAATGTTGATGAAGTATCACAGGAACTAGCATTAAGAAGATTTCAAAGACAAAGAAGATCAGCTATTCTTGATGATTATATGCTTCATCTAATAGAATCTGAAGGAACTACAGACCCAATTTCTTATTCACAAACCATTAAGGATGTTAATTCTATTAAATGGATTGATGCCATGAAAGATGAACTGAAATCTATGGATAATAATCAAGTTTGGGAAATTGTTCAATTGCCGCAAGGACATAAAGCAGTCGGTTGTAAGTGGGTCTTCAAGACCAAACGTGACTGCAATGGTAAAATTGAACGATATAAAGCTAGACTTGTTTTCAAAGGTTTTAATCAGAAAGAAGGCATTGACTATAATGAAACTTTTGCTCATGTTTCCAGGAAAGATTCTCTTAGAATTATCATGGCATTAGTAGCTCATTATGATCTCGAGTTACATAATATGGATGTGAAAACAGCCTTTCTAAACGGAGACTTGGAAGAAGAAGTCTACATGCGTCAACCTGAAGGCTTCATAATTGAAGGACAGGAAGACATGGTCTGCAAAACTTAAGAAATCAATATATGGACTGAAACAAGCTTCTAGACAATGGTATCTAAAGTTTCATGAAATAATTACCGCTTTCGATTTCTCAGAAAACATAGTTAACCCTTGTATATACCTCAAGTTCAGTGGGAGCAAGTTTATAATTTTGATTCTGTATGTTGATGACATATTATTAGCTAGCAGCGACCTTGGTTTATTACGTGAAACTAAGGATTATCTCTCAACAAACTTTGAAATGAAAGATATGGGTGAGGCTTCCTATGTGATAGGAACAGAAATATTCCGTGATAGATCACAAGGAATTCTAGGATTGTCTCAAAAAGCATATATTGATAAAATTCTTGAGAGATTTGGCATGACGAATTGTTCCTCTACTCTTGTCCCACTACAGAAAGGAGTCAAACTTGTTCTTGAGCAGTTCCCAAAGACTCCTATGGAACGAGAAGAAATGACCAAATATCCTTATGCATCTCTTGTAGGGAGCTTGATGTATTCACAGGTCTGTACAAGACCTGATATCAGTCATGCAGTTGGTATGCTGGGTAGATTTCAAAGAAACCTAGGAATCGCTCATTGGAAAGCTGCAAAGAAGGTACTGAGATACCTAAAGGGAACAAGGAATTACATGCTCACCTATAGAAAATCAAGTTACCTACAGGTAACTGGTTATTCTGATTCAGACCTTGTTGGATGTCCTGACACTAGGATCTGCACTCTTGGCTATGTGTACCTCTTATGTGGAGGTGCAATATCATGGAGAAGCCAGAAATCTGAGATGCTTTTCGGATCCACTATGATGGCTGAATACGTAGCATGTTATGAGGCTTCAATTCAGAGAACATGGTTGCGTAATTTTGTCTCACAATTTGGCACTTTAAGTTTTATTTCTAAGCCACTAACTATCTACTGCGATAATGAAGCTGCAACCTTTTTCTCCAAGCATGATAGGATAACCAAAGGTTCCAAACACATGGACCTTAAATACCTACTACTGAAGCAAGATGTTAAACTAAAGAAAATTATTGTTGAATCGATAAGTACAGACTTACAAGTGGCAGACATATTCACGAAAGGACTACCTCTAAAGACCTTTCAGAGACATACTGATAGCATGGGTCTTGCAGATAGTTCCTAATTATCTTCTTATTATGCCATAGCATAACAATTATTGAGCTCTTAATAATTTAGACATCTTTTATTTCTATTTTATAATGTGTACACATTTACATTTAGATAAATGATAACAGAAACAGTCTTTTGCTTCAAGACATTATGTGACCATTAAGTTATGCTCATTTACGGTCTAGTTATGAAAGTTGTCAATGTCATAGTACATGGAAGTAAGCATGTTGCAAAATAACGTGTACACGTCATGACTTCCATTGACCACTAGATTAGCCAAGACACTTATGATAACTGACTAAAGAAAAGTTTAGCATATCATGCGCGCCTTATGACCTTAATACGAAAACATTAATGGATTTTACTATTGACTATGTGGGAGACTATAAGGAAATTAATGCGAAACGTTTCCTTCTTCATTATGTGGTACATTAATGGACCGTTTCCTTCCACAAACGTTTCCTTCCTCATTATGTGGTCAATAGAATCTAAAGGGTTTTCCTATTAATATGCTAATAAATAAAATGGTTATAATCTAGAGCGTTAATTTCTCTTATCTTGATCTTGATGTACGATCAAGATTAAGTCTACAAATCTGGAAATTTGGTCCTCTCTCTGCCTATAAATATTAACCTTTTCCCATCACAAAGGAAATAAGAAAACACATAAAGAAAATATAGGAAAAGAGAGAGAAACTATTCTCCTTTATCCATTGATACAGCCTTCGACAACAATCATTGCTGATTCGTATACAAGATGTCTGGAGGTATGTTTTATTAATTCATTACATATGTGATAATCATGTAATTCTAGATCTTAGGGTTTATATTATTCGCAAGATATAGATTACAGGGGAATACAGTGCTATTTGGAAATTCTAGTGGTGGAGAGAGGTAAACCCAGATAAAAAATGGTTTGATCATAGGATGCAGGCCGGTTTGTTGGTAAAGTATTGCTTTTTGTGGAAAGGGGATGCATGCACACATTATGGAAGATTTTTGGACATTCATTTTCAGACCAAAGAGGATTGAAAATTGATTCAAGGTTTATATGATGCTAGCTATGGAGCAGGGTTTTGGTTTTGTGAAAATTATAAGGTCGTCGAAAAAACACATGTTCGAAATGAGATGGGATTTGCATTTGGGATGTAAATATATGGATCTAGAGTTGTAATTATGGTTAAGCACGATGGTTAGCATTTCCATTACCAAAGGAACAAATAGGAGCTTAATGGATCCCCATGACTTAGGCCTTGAGTTCCGTATAAATAGCCACATATTTGAACGTGAGCATTTATAAAAAAACATATTGCAGTGACGTAGGCCAATATCATTGTATGAATTTATCTGGAAATCCCATTATTAGAAGAGCATACCTCATTGTTTGTTGTTTAGTTGAGTTATAGGCCTTCACTAAATCAACTTTAATGCAACATCTAGGAGATATATTCTTCATATCATAACCTCTAAGGAGTTCGCGTGTCCAGAGAGTATTATCTATAATCGACCTTCCTTGAATAAATGCTCATTGGTTACTGGATATCAAGAGGAGCATTAATAATTTTAATCTAGTTGCCTACACCTTGAATTTACTTTATAAATAGTTTTACAGCAGCTTATAGGGCCAGAACTGGTTACTGAGATATGATGTTTAGTTTTGGAGATAAGGCAAACGATAAAAGCATTAATTTAAGTGAGCAAATTTCCCGATCTGAAAAAATTATGTATTGCTCCCATGAAATCTAGTTTAATGATTTGCCAGGAAGATGAAAAGAAGCTTGAATTGAAGCCATCAGGCCCACAAAAACTTCGCTTGTCTATGGAAAATAGAGTCTTGGGTTATTTCATCATTACTTATTTCTGATTGTAGGAAATCTTGATGTGATGGGTCTAGAGGTGGTAAAATAAGGCTGTCCACACATGTATCTATGTTGGAGTTGTTTGTACGGCCTAGAATATTCTTAAAATGAGTTATAAATGCTTGTCCTATGCTTTATTGGGAGGTGTGCACATTTCCTTCCATGTTTTGAATGTAGTTAATTTTTGAATGGGCTGATTTTACTTTGATACAATTATGATAAAAAAATGTGTTTTTGTCCCCTGTATGTCCCACTGGTCCCTTAGTTTTTGTTTCATTATACTTGCTTCCGCTTTATATGCATTCTTTAAGGCTTCAGATAGTTCCATTCCTACATAGACAAAATATTGTTAGATAAATAGTTGTTGAGAGTAGAGGAGTTTCCATATAAGTTTCTTTGTAGCATGTTTAGCTGATGCTTCATTATTTGAGACTTCTTGCTTCCATTTCCATAAACTTCCTTACTTCATGCTTTTAGGGCGATTTTGGTATTTTAAGCTTTTACTGGAGGGTGTACATAGGGTTTCCCTGGATGGGGATGGACCATGCTTGATTTATAATGTCAAGAAAATCAAGATGCTTCTGCCGAACATTGGAGAATTTGAAAGAGGTTAGGTATGAGCTTTGAGGAGGGCCAAATTTTATGAGAAGCGGTGAGTGGTATGAGAGGTTTGGTGGGAAAGCTTCTGTGGAAACAGATGACCATAAAGATAGAGGATGATTGTTTATGAAAGTTCAATCAAGTCTACTTAGGGTTGGCTGGTTTAATTTTGATTTGTTACTCCCGGTGTAGTAGAGGCCTAATGATGGGAATTCATTGAGTTTTGTTAAGTAGATGGCTTGATTAAGGGGATGTAGGTCTTTTGATGACAAGGGCTGGCCATCTGCCCTATGACATGAGTGAAGCATGAAATTCTAGTCTCTCATCGCTCCATCGCTAACCATTAGTGATTCTGGATTTTGCTTATAAAGTGGGGAAAGGAAGGTGTTTCTCATGTGGGGCGTGTTTTCATAGTAGACACTAGTGACAAAAAATGGAATTGGTGGCTATGTGGCTGAGTAAATAGTAACAATACTACTTGCATGATGATATATGGTTACTGCATAAACTAGAGAATTCCACATGGTGGTTATTATGCCAAATGGAGCGTCATTTAGATTATGGTGGTAGGACTAGTCCCTATTATTATAGGACATTGCTTGGGAAGTGGTTTTAGTGCTCAGTTTATTTTCAATTATTGCCATAAAGGATACTTTGTTGTTTGATATATATTTCTTGACTCTAGTTTGTTTAGAGGGGTCATTTAACCCTCTTATATTCGATACAGAAATGTTGCTTATCATTAGGAAGGTGGTGGTTGATTGTTGTTAGGGTGGTTAGTTAGCATAGTGGATTTTGATGCTGGTTAAACGTCAGCTTTATTGTAAAGAACTCCTTTATCTCTATGATCGACGAGCTCTCGTGACTTGCTCCTGGTAATTCTAGTTGATATATATAATTTCAAAAAAATTATTATTATTTACCTTAAAACATTTTAAAAATCAATAAAAGAAGCATTTGGCAATAATCACTAGAATTATTGCATTTTCACTAAATAAAAAGGAGAATTTTGTTTAAAAATAAGTTTTGGTTATAAAATGAGTTTTCTTAGTTAATTGCTTTAAAGTTAGATTTTGGAAAGTGATGAAATTTTTTCCAACTAATGAATTGTTTCTTTTTATGATGATTATATAAGGTTTATCATAATTTGGTATGTCTTAGCTTTCCGGGGAAAAAGGAAGACCATTTAGTTACTGATTTAGCAAAAGCGTGTTTGAAAATGTAGTTTGAAATTAACATGGTTTGAGAAAATTTCAAATTTTAAATTGATTTGAAAGCTGAATTTGGTTTGGAAAAGTGTTGTGCTAAAACAATAATAACTTTTCATTCTTTTTGTAAATGGAAGAGCTTTTAGAAAGCTATAAATTTTCCTTTTACCATTTTGGAAGATTTTGCGTTTTATTCTGTCTAAAATAGGTTTGAAAGTGAATAAACATTTCTGTCTTATTATAAAATTTCTAAAATTTGAGTTGAAAGTAAATTTTGCATAACTTTCAAATGTGAGTCCGATTTTGATGATCTTTATATCGTTGGAAAGCTTAGACTTAGTAGAACAACTTTTATTTTATAAGAGTTCTCTGATTTTAATGTTTGTTGTGTCAAAACTTGTTTTCTTTACAGCAGGTTTGAAATTGAAATTGACTTATTTTCTTAGTGGTCATGTGTATTCTACCTATTTTGTGAATGTAATTGAGTTTTGTGTTGACCTCATTCCTGGTTCTTAGCCTGTTAGTCATCTTTCCATGAGGATATCCACTAGGGAAATGAGAAACTCATGAAGTAATTGCTGAAGTGTGAAGCCAAGCAATTCATTCATTCCGGTCTTTATCGTGGGGTGCCACGGTCATCTTTGTTAAGAAATCTGATGGTATTCTTAGGCTTGCGAAAATGGAGGCAAAGTGTGAAGCCAAGCAATTCATTCATTCCAGTCTTCACCGTGGGGTGCCACGGTCATCTCTTTTAAGATAAACACACATATATTAGTATATATGTTTTAATTTAATTACTTAACTTTTAAATAATTATTAATCTAATTAATCCAATTAATTAAATAATTAAAATAAAATTTAAAATAAATTTATTAATTTCCAAAAAAATTTGAAAATATTTTAGGACATTTATAAAGTCTTATTTATAGTTTAATCTTAACTTTTAAATTTAAAACATTATTTATATTTTCAAAAAAGATTTTGAAAACTAGCCCACGGCCCAAAATCAATTCAAGCATTTATATTTGGGGTAATATAACATCCGGTAAAAATTAATAAGAAATTAACTAATAAGAAAAGAATTAACTAATTAATTAATAAGGCTAAAATGGAAATATTGTAAATGTTGAAATTTAGCCCCGAAAGTTATGCCTTTGCATTCGTGGTAATTTTCTGATCAATTTCCATATATAAAGTTTCGAAATCGTAGCTTAAACAAAAAAGTTGTTGACGTTTGAAGTTTTTGGATTCAAATTAATTTAAATGGAATTCAAATTTAAATAAATAAATAATGATAAATTTTAAAATTCAAAAATTAATGGTAGTTAGACTTGGGGGTTAAGTAAACGTTAAAACAGAGTTAGCGTTAAATATTAATTAAGGAACTAAATAATAAATCAACGACGATTAAATATACATTCCCAAAATAGGCTACCGGTTAACCGCTCCTACGTAGGCAGTCGACCACTCCTACCTAGGCGATCGATCGCTAGCAGTTGACTGAGCCTCGGGAGCAATCGACCGATGTTGTTATGGTGGCTAGGGTTAAGGAAGATCTCGAACAATTCATATTATTTTACAATAACTTAAATCTGATAGTTCTGGTACTTTCTAACCACTATAAATAAGAGCCTAGCCCCCTTACTTTTATTCACAAATTATTTAGGATGTAACGGAGCTCTGTTAGTTTCTTTCTTCTTCAAGATTTAGAAATTCTCTAGGGTTTAGGTAAGGGAATTTTGGTGTTTAATATTCAATTTCTAATTCTATTCTTCTCAAATCCCTAAAATTCTGAATCTAATCTATATATAGCACACTTGTTGTATATTTCTAAAGGAAGAGATCTGGAAAGAGATTTAAGTGGGCATAAACAAATCCAAAAGGAAGAGCTAAGGACCTTTTGTGAGTGGAAATCTTAGTTTTTCTTATTCTAGTAATTGTTTAGTATAATTTGGATTTGACATATGCCTTGGGAACTTTGTTCACGAAAACATCAAAATAAAACCCTAAAATTCCCCTTAGCGAAATGTTAACGCTTATGTTAGGATCTCAATTATTCTATATTGAAATAGTGGAATTGTATAGTTATTACAATTTTAATGTTTTACATTCTATTCCACTTCTCATCTTTTTCTTTGGATCTAATTAAGGGTTATTAAAAAGAAATAATTAAGGAAATGGTGTGTAAGGTATGGATTCTCTTTATTCGAAGTCTGCACTGCCTATTTCCATAATTTAAATGAAAATTCCTTTTTTCATTAGTTTACGTAGAAATTGAATAGAGCGCAAAAGGATTTCACTTGTAATATATATATATATATAGTTGAATTGAAACTGTTGGATATATGGTATATTTGTTGATATGGAATTGGACTCGTACAAATTTAAAAGTTTTGACATTTAAACGATCAGTATAGGGCATAATCTTCGCATGATTGGAAATATTCCAGGCACATATGTGTGTGTGTATTTATTAGTGTATAAATATCATATAATTAATAGTTATTAATTGCGTAGTAAATAGGTTATTTATTAATATTAAATCCCCCATAGGAAAGAAGTGAGACAATTATGGATAGTAATATTATGGAATGCAGTGAGGTATATGGTAATATGTTAGGTGAGTGAAAATTATGACTAAGTTATAAGGATGCGATATCAGTCAAAAAGCACATGGAAGTCTGCTTAGCTAATCTGGCTACCAACAGTGTGACTTTGGGGCTGATGTGAGACATTACCTATAATAAGTACCTATGGAGGACGCAAGATTAGTCCCAATTCTAGGGTAAATCTGCCCAGATAATCTAGCTACCAGTACTTACAAAAAGACAGACTAATGTGAGGCATCATAGTTTGTGTTATGGGTCATAATATGTAGGACCTTCTTCGGGGTTAAAGGTAGTAAGTGGCTGATTGAGGGTCGACCTCCTCCCTATTCAAGAAATATTAAATGGTCAGGGATAGCGGTTCGGCATGGTAGTGGATATCTCGGGAAGGATACGCTTCGGGTTTGAGGTATTAAGTAGCCATTACAGGGTCCGCCTCTCCTATAAAGGAGTATTAAGTTGTCTGATGAGATTCCATGCGATGTCAGCTAGATTGTATCGGGGATGAGTCTGCCTTGGAATAGGTAGTAAATGATGGGGACCTGCCTAAAATGAGGTATTAAATGGTTAGAGTCTTCCTAATTCCCACTTAAAAGGTATTAAGTGACTTGGGTACTATCTCTTACATTGTTAGAACCTTTCAAATGGTAGATGCATGGAAGTGGGAATGGCCTTTAGCCCATTGTTGAAGATGGGTTATTAGGTTGAAAGGATATGGATTATAATTAGACTGGAAAAGGCTTAGGGCTTGTAGCTAGCAAAACTTACAATATAGTTAGGATGCATAAGACATATTCTTATTTAAATTATACTATCCAAGTACTACTATAGAAAGGCTCAGGATTTTTATTCACCAGGTATTGTTGTTTTGACTCCCTCCTCATTACAATACAAGTCGGAGAAGGCGGTGCAGATTATGAAGGCGAAGGTGATGGGATGACTTGTGGTAGTTATCTATTCATCTACTTATGTTGTTTTTGTATTTCTAATGTACCCATTTAAAATTTTTAATGTATTTTGAGATATTACACTATGGATATTTGTGTTATCATGTGGTATTATGTTGTTTTTTTGACATTTGAATTTTAAATAAAATTGGTATTGTTTCTGATATTATATTTTATCCTTTCGCCATGAGATTCTGAATGTATAGATAGATAGCTCTTTGTATTATTCTTTTTATTAATTTTACCAACCAACAACTAGCTTCAGAATGGGTCCAAGGTTCGATGGGCCTTTTTTGGATCGAAAATTAGGTCCATTTCGAGGCAGGTTGTTACATTTGGTATCAGAGCTTAGGTTTCCCGATCGATGGGGATATGTATACGTATGAGTAGCGTACTTTTTATTTTTGAAAGTATTTTTTAGAAACCTTACTATATATATACATATATATACTTATTTTGAATATATGCCTAACTCTATAAATTTTGACTGTAGAAGTAGATGTGACAATATTTCGAAAGAATGGATGAGGCGACTAGGAGTTAAAAAAATAAAATAGAGTCAAATTTATACTCCTACTCTGTTTACCTCACGGGGCGGAGTTTGTATCGTAAGGAGTGAACCAAGAAGACCATCACCACAACATATAAAAGAACCCCAGAAGTTGAATGTACTTGACTCCTTTGTTGGGCCTAGACTGCCTTATGATATAGGATTTCGATGGATTGCCGATTGAAGACATACATTTCATCCAAATAGATGGGAGATAAGAACCTATATATTGTAAGCATCCAGAAGTAAGGAATGATAGGAGTGAAGCAGAATGTGAAAAAGGAGTGGTGCAAGTTCTCGCAAGAAGGTGTACATTAATCACTATAAGGAGATAATTGGACTTTTATGAAGATTGAGTAGGAGAAGGAAAGTTCAATATAAAGGACAACTAAAGTCAATTTCTAAATCCAACCTCATGGGAAATAATTTAATAAAAGGTTTTTGGAAAATTCCTTGAAATGTTTTAAATGGTTTTTCAAAGGATTTATTGGGAACTTGTTGTTTTGAAGAAGTAAGGAAATTCGAAAATTCATAATTTAAAATTTTTGTTGAGTCGAAAGTTTCTAATTAACATGTTTTTGGTAAAAACGGTTTTTCTTTTTGAAATTCTTAGTTTAAAAATCGGTTGAGTCAAAAAATTTGGGTTTAAAGATTTTTGAAAAAAGACTTTTCATTTTTGAAATAAATGTAAAATAAAACGTAGATTGGACTCGATGATTTTTCTTATTTCATAAATTTGGAAGTTATTCTTTTAAAATCTTTCTAAATAGGGGAATAAATGGAAATAGAACTTTATCAAAATGAGGTAGAGAGAATAGAAGGGTAAGAATGCTTAATAGTGTAGGTTGGAGGAACATTCTCGTGTAGGAAATGTGGAGAATAACAGCCGAAACAGATTTATATAAAGAAAAGCCCCGATAGCTAAAGCAGTAGGCGAATGCACCGCGATGAGTCAATATTGGGAAATTTAGATAGTAATAGCATTAGGAATTTATATAAAATAAGATTAGGAATCTAGTTTTAAATAATATAAGATTAGTAATCTAGTTTTAAATAATATAAGAGAGAAGTAATATGAATAGGATAGGATAGCAAAACGATAGGATAGAAGTTATCCATGTCTACTCCACTTTTTAATGTTTAAAGTTATAGAAGATGTTCTCGAAACAAATGATTAATTGGTATGATAATTGATTTTTTGAATGGTTTGGGCTAAAAATCCTACTTTTAAAGAAGTCTTTGAGAAGGGAAATTATTTTGCTAAGAAACTTTTGAATTTTTTGAAAAAAAGGTTTCTAGGTTTATATTTTGAAAGACAAAGGTTTCGGATTAGATACTTGATGATTGTGAAATTTTAGGTTTAGAAAGAATTGTGAGGACTAAACTAATTTTTTTATGGAATAGATAGGGATCGCTACCTAGGTAAGATAGGATAAAGATTTTAGGATATGAATAAAATATGAATAGTATGTACAACCTGATTTGGAAATTTTAAATCAGTCCCAATATTTAATTATAGAATGATGGTAAAGTTGTAAAGATATTCCAAATCAATAATTAGATTGTGAATTAGGTTGCTCTAGTTGACTTGGAATGTGAATTTCTATATTTTGATTTATTTAGAGCAGGTTCCGTGTAATTTTCATAAATTATCCAATTTTAAATATGTATAAAAGCATATCGCTTGAAAAGGAAAAGAGATGTGTAAGATATGGATATTCTTTTCCATAGTTTACACTATCTATTTCAATAAAAGAAAAGAAATAATTTCTTTTTATTTCAAAAGAAGCAAAGATCTCTCTTTTGGTTAATTTATGGAAAGTATAATGATAACCCTTTTCAAAAAATCAGCTCTGATAAATTAAAACGTGGAAAGGATTGTTCTAGTTTAAAAATTAATAGTTAGAATTATAAATTAATAAATAAACACATATAGCTACACTTAACGTTCAAAAATAAAAATATATAAATAGCATAATCTACGATGATATTCATATTAGTTATTAACAACGTAGTAATTTTTGAAGTAGGATTTATGGACATTAATTACATATTTAACGGGCAATAAATTTTTAATTAATAGAGAGTTAAAAAGGAATTAAATATGGAGGTGGTTAAGAAATTTATACGGCATTTATGGGGATGCACAATTTATCCCATAATCGGGTATATTGACTGAAGTAATAGATGGACAACATTTATTAAAAACCAAGAAGGAGAATTAAGAAAGGTGGGTGATAGTGGAATGACATACTAGGAATGCCCATCTTAATTTAGTAAGGAGGTGTTAGGACCACAACATCATTAACACCAGTTGATGACGAATGGCAACTTCCAGCAAAATTTTCTTTTAGAGTTTTTGGGTTGTAATCGCTAGTTGTCCCCATAGGTTATTGGAAAAGCGTATGATATGATATAAGATATGTTCCTGTTTTATCATTGGGTTGATTTTATGAATGGGATTAGACCGCTAGATAAATATATACATATTGAGAAACAACGTAAATGAGGAAATTTCACAAGGACACTTAACTAGCGATAAAATATAGGTAAGACTGGAAGTTAATCAGGAAATTATGTTAGCAACTAGGAATAAAGAATGCTTCAATCCCAAAATCTTTAGGATTTTGGGAAAAATAAATTTTAGCTTGTAGAGTGTCACCATTCAAAGAATGATCATTCACCCTGAAGGAGATAAGATGTATATGGATATGTAAAGAATTTTCTATTGGCCAGGGATGAAAAAAGGGTAGCTGAGCTTGTCCAAATGTTTGACATGCCAAAAGATAAAGGTTGAGCAAGGGAAGAAGGAGAATTGTTATTGTCATTAGAGATCCCGACTTGGAAATAAGGGCATATATCAATGGACTTCACAGATGGGTTGCCTAGGAGCCAAAGAGGCAATGGAGCAATTTGGGTCATAGTGGATAGACTCACTAAAAGCACCCATTTTATTCCTGTTAGAAGCAATAGGACCACATCATCTTTAGCACAAATTTACATCAAGGAGGTGGTTCGGCTTCATAGAGTTTTGATTAGCATTGTTAATGATAGGGACACCTTATTTACTAGCGAATTTTAAGGAGTTTGTTTGTAGCTTTAGGAACTTCATTGAATCTTAGCACTATTTACCACCGACAAACCGATGGTCAGGCTGAACTAGTGAAAAGGATTTTGGAGGACTTTTAAGAGCTTGCATCATGGACATTGTAGGAAATCGGGAGTAGCGCTTGCCTTTAGTTGAATCCATGTATAATAATAGTCATCAAGCTACGATAGACATGGCACTCTTTGAAGCGTTGTACGGGAGGCCATGCGAATTGCTAAATTGTCGGTAAGAAACCAACGATAAAATTCTACTCGGACTAGATTTAATTCGTGAGACTTAGGAAAAGGTAGAATTGATTAGGCAGCGAATAAAGGCTGCACAAGGTCGTTGGAAGTTTATGCAGATAGGTGAAGGAAGGGATTGGAGTTTGAGGTATGAGGCATGGTGTTTGTTAAAGTTTCGCCTCTAAGGAAGGTCATGAGATTTGGGAGGTCAGGAAAGTTAGCACCAAGATTAGTTGGGCCTTTCCCCATTTCGAAAAGAATAGGAAGACTTGCTTATTGCGTGGAGCTACCGGATAAGTTGGCAGGAGTCCATGAAGTTTTTCGCATTTCGCACTTAAGGAAACGCCTTCATAGCACAACCTCCGTGGTAGAGCGCGATCAATTGAGAGACATTGATATGGAGCCCATAGCCTCCCGTGCCATCGCACAAATTGTGGAGCACGGATGTAATAACCCATAATTTTAACATTTTAAATGGGACTATTTAATTTATTTAAATATTCAAACTTGATTTGAATATGATAAATAAATAAAAAAATCAATTTTAAATATATCAACTTGATTTTATTGACGTATTATTAATTTAATTTATAGAATTTTTTCATAATTTTAATTTGGAAAATATTTAAATTTTCATTTGACGTAAATTTTTGACAAATGTTGTTATTTTTGAAATTTCATAGAATAAGATAACCAATGTATTTTTTTGATTATTTTGAGATCGTGTTGAATTTTTGTATGCGATCATATTTTTGTTTTTGTAATTTACGGTTCAAATGTGAATGAAAATGCTGTGTCATGAGATGCCAGAAATTGTGAAGTAAACTAAATTTCACCCTAAGACTTTTTCTCATTTTCTACTTTTCAACTTTACCTCTCCTCGTTTTCTTTTTTTCATCTTCCTGTAAAAGCAAAATTCAACCCTCCTCTTCAAAAATCCAAATCAAATCCAATACTTAACTAAAAATTATAAAATTTGATTCATTGAACTCGGGAGGAGATAGGCTTCAAATCTATGTAGGTTTTGTGATGTTTAACGATGGTTGGTGGAGTGCAGCCGTTGGTGGTGGAGCTAGGGTTTAGGATTTTGGGCGATTAAAGCGGAGTTTGGCAAAATCGAGGTTGGATTTAAGTTTGTCGTGCGAAAGTGAGTCGGTGGTGAAGTTTTGGGAGGGTGGGGCTTCATGTGGATGAAAGCGACATTAGGGTTGTCGAACGGGGAGCATCAGGTCACAATTTGCATTTGGAGGTTGAGTATGTCATCGTGGGGTGCGTTGCGGAGAGGAGATGGAGAGCAATGCGATGGAATTGACGATGTTGGATTTCATGGAGTATAGGCGGAGTTAAGGCGTGTGTGCATGCGGCCATGGATATGCATTTGTGTCGTGTACATGAGGAAGGGTTTTGGGAAGAAGGATTAGGGAGAGAGGGTAATTAGTTTAAGTGGTGATTAATTAAATTAATTAATTAATATTTTAAAACCTAATCTTATAAATTGAATAACTTCTTCATACGAGGTCTAATCGAGATGCGGTCTTTTGCGTTGCACTCGTAGAAGTGATATATACACACTGTAATTAGTTTCGTCGAGTTTGGAGTACATAATATTTTGAGCTAAAATCGAATGTAATCAAACCGGAATGCTTAAGCATCAACTGGAATTTTAGATGAGTTATCTCACCTCTAGATGAATACTATATGATATATAGTAGGTATAAATTATTATTTTTGTGCTTGAATGATATATTGGTTTGGTTTGGTTGAATTTTTCACTTTGAAAAGAGAATGACATATACAATGAAATACATGTAATTTTGTAGAGTAATCCGAATTTCCTCGCCACTGTTGATTTTAAATTTCAGTTATATACTTATTTATAAATTGTTGAATGCTAATAGTTTGGTAGTTTGCTATATTGGATATGACATCGATATATGTTAAAAGTTGAACATTTTTAGTGATAAAGGTATTAATAGCATTGGTTAAGTGCTAGGTAGCCATTGGCCTTATTATAGTATTTGAAATACTATTATTTGTTGTTTTTAATTTGAAAATAGTTTTGATTCAAAGAATGATTTTATATGTGATTTTGGGAATTTTCTGTAACTATTTTGTTTAAAAATAGTTTTTGTACTTTTCTATTTTTCTCCAACCTTTTTGGAAATGTTTTAAAAGTAGTTCGGGAAGTATTTATTTTTATACAAAAGTCATAATATAATGAATGTTTATCTTAAAAGAAATAAAGGGGAATTTATCTTTTGTAATGAAGTAATTCTGTTTAAAAAAGATAGCAATATTTTGGAATAGATATTGGTTAAACATTTTATATGAAGTGTGGTATAAAAAGGATAGATTTATAAATGTTATTTTATAAATAAAAGAGAGATTTATAAATGGTATTTTATAAATAAAAGAATGGATTTTTAAATGGTGTTTTATGAAAAGGAAAATTTGTATCATTTGATAAATTAGAATTAGAAGTCACATTTGTGAATTTATAGTGATATTTTGAATGATTGTTTTATGAAAAGTATTTAGTTCGATCTTGAAATCGAATATTTGTGACAAGTGAAAATTTGTATTTGGAGATTTATAAAAAGAAGTTTTATAATTATATTTGGAGATTTATAAAAAGGAGTTTTATAATTATATCTACTGATATATAAAAAGGAGTTTGTTAATTATATTTGGAGATTAATTGCATTTGGAGATTTATAAAAGGAATTTTATAAATAGAAAAGAGCTTTATAAATGAGATTTATAAAAGGAGTTTTACAAACAGAAAAGAGATTTATAAAGGAATTTTAAAATTTTATAATGAGATTTATATAAGAAGTTTTGTAAATATAAAAGAGATTTATAAAAATGAGTTTTATAAAAGGAATGAGATTTGATTTCCATAAATGATATTTTTAAATTATGGTGGTATGGAAAGTATTATTTTCATAATTAACACCAAATTCTGAAGTATGGAAACTCGTTTCTGTCTTGAGAAGTAAGAATGTGTGTCAAGGCAAGGGAGTACGCTAACTTGTCTGACTAAATTGTTAATCAAGAGATAATACTGTTTAAAATTGAAAAGTGGTGGTAAGTATAATCGATCTAATTTCTAAACGATCCATTCTTACACCAAAAGTATTTTGGGTTTATTTTTACTAATGTTTCTAATAACATTTGTTTTTACCCAACTAAGTATGGTTTTGGAGATTAAATCTTCCTTGAGATTCTTGAATATACTTATACAGTTGAGATAACTATATAAATACTTTTCTAAGTATTAAACGTGTATTTTTTGGCGAATATACTTACATTGTTGAGATAAGTATATAAATACTTTTCCAAGTATTAGAAGTGAAAGGTTCTGTAGGTATACTTATAAAGTTGAGATAAGTATATTAATATTTTTCTAGTATTGAAAAGAGTAGAGAGGGTTTGAGAATATATCTTTTGTAAAAGGTATTTTAATACAAATATTTGAAAAGAGATTTTAATTAATGAAAGGATTAATTAAAAGGCTTAGTGGTTACTTATGTGCTTAAACATGTTTGGTTTCCTTATGAAATTAAATTATATGATTTGATTGTTTGTTTATTTGATATTTAAATAACCAATATCTAATCTTAGCATGTTTTGAAACTATCATTGTCGGTTCGGAGAGACCAAGATCAACTATGTTATCCGAAAACCACTTCGAACCGGCATAAGCGGTTGAATTAGAAACTTCTTGAAGATGATCGAAGACGGAGTTCTTTGAAGTGCAAGGGCTGCTTGCTACTAATCGTATGGATGAAGTAGAAGTAGTGCCATTGGTTTGTTCAGTCCCAGAACAACTTGTATGGATGAATGCTGACATTGCATTGTTGCATAGAGGACAGTGTTAACATTCCAAGTAGGATTTTCTAAAAGGTAAAACGTGGCCTCAAGCCTCATACCCGGGAATGACTAAAATCAAGGAAGATGTAGAAGAGCTATGCGGGTCGCACCCGTTAGGGTATGTCATCACCCTTCTAGATTGCTATCTATAAATTTACGTATGTTGCGAACTCGAGGCAAAAGGTTGCAATGCAACTGGGGTGATGACATATTCAACACTGTTCATGAAAGGGTAGGCCGGTTCTATGTTGGCAGGGGTCGAAAGATTTTCGACCTTGGTATATTTTCTAAAATTTTAACTTGGTAAGTGGTACCTCGTTGCCTTGTCATTGTATGAAATCCATTCTTCAATAAGCGCCTTACGGACTTAGTTATATACCTATTATGCTGGAATGTAATTAATGTAACAATTACGGCTATATTTAATTATTTATTTTAAACCCTAGACATTAGTATAATATCACTAGACTTCTTATAGAAATGGTTTAGTTATCATAAGGTAAAAACCCGTCTATGTTTATGTGCGGCGTGGTATTACGAGTGACTTTTATTTTGAAAGGTTTTATAACATTAAAAATCCATTTGACCTGTGTTTCTCGTGCTAGTTTACCAGACTGATCCCGGTGTTATTTTCTTATAATGCTTGGGTTAGCTCGAGCATATTTCCAGTTATGGATGCTTTGGAGCTTCAGGGGACGAACTGGATGCCTCCAAGACGTATTCATGTATCTTTATTTCTATTGCTTTTCTTGTTTGTATTTATCAGCATTTGTGAGGACATGTTGTTATAACTGTCCAGGCTGATGATGTGTTAGTTTACTCTTGTTGATGTATGTATATTACAATTTTGTTTTGTAAAGTTCTATTTTATATTATATATTACTCATCACAATGTGAGTTTCTATTCTGTCTTTTCTTTCTTTCACTCCGACAATCTGCCTTTCCGGCACTTGGATGCTCGGCACGTGAATACTATGGATGTATTAGTGTCGAATTTTTAAGGGTCGAAAAAACGTGTAACGACCCGTATTTTTCGGTAATGAAAATATTAAATTTAATAAGATTTTAAAATATTAATATTGTAAGAAATTAGAATTTATGATTTGTAATGATAAAACAATTAGAATGTAATATAGTAATGTTGATTTAATGTAATTAATAACCATTTTTATCCAATTTCAATCAATGGATATAATTGTAAGGTTATTTGGTTATAATTGTAAATAATGAAATAAATTAAATGATGTATTTAATGATGAGATTGTATGTAATTGATTGGAATAGGTTAATATAGAATATAAAATCATTTTGTTATAACCCTTGGTTGTAAATGATAAGATAATGGATATGAACTATTATTATAAACGATGGTTGTAATTATCTTCTCATTAATTTGTCCGTTTGAATATTAAATGGGTAATTAATGGAATTAAGGCAATTGAATGTCGGAATTATATGTTGTTAATTAAAATTGAATATAATCAGTGATGTGTAAGTAGTCGTAACATTTGTTATAGATAATAAACTTATAAATATGATTAAATTACTTAAAAGTAACAATTGTTCATTTATCATCTCATTATTTAATATGTTTGGAATTAATTTGGAAATCAATGGAAATTTGTGTAATTAGTTATTGCAGTTAATATGGTAAAAGATGTTAACGGTAAAATAATGAATGTAATAAAATGTAAACTTATGTTAATATAATTCATAGGGTATTGTTGATTGAATAAGGATGATAACATAGGTCTGAATGTAATTGGATGAGAATTGGATGCGTAGTTAATGGCATTTAACCTTTTAAACACACCAAGTTAACATCAGTTCTCATTTGAAGCAGTTGATGGTAGTTTCAATCAAAATCAAAATGAGTATGGAGACTCTGTGGAAGATGAAATCTTATGGGATGGAACAAAGATTTAAGCCAATGATCTCAATGGACTCAAAGAGGACCAAATCTAGAAGGAATCAACATAAACGAGTCCCAAAGTAAATGAAATTCCATCTAAAAATCTGCTTCTTATCAAAGGAAATGGTCAAAAGATGAACAAGTGGAACTTGTTATTTGTCGGCTAGAGCGTTCTATTAATGATAACAAATTCTGCTTCTTTGTAAACTGAGTTTGCCTTTTAGGCTTCTATTTCAAACCTTTTCCATGCTCGTCTACCCAATAGTATTCGTAGGATGTTGATCCTTCAAAAAATAAATGGAGACGTATGAACATAGCATGACAAAAATGGAATGAGATCACAGTAGTAATGGAGACGAGAAAAGAAAGTGGGGCTACAGATGTTAACATGGTATGTCTTTCTATCAACCATCATTATAGTAAATTAATTATTATTACAATCTCCTAATAATTTATTTAAATTTTCAGCTCGAACGGGCTAATGAAGCCTAGTGTTACACTCATATGTTTCAAACATTGGTAAAGGAGAATTGATGTGAACACGAAACCAAAAAGAATTGCTTCCAAGATAGAAGTTGGACTATAATAAGGAAATAAAGGAAAAAAGGAAAGTCCATAAAGTACTACACCAAAGTCTTAGGATAGTGATAAAACATAAGGACTGCGATGTTCCCATGAGCATAGCGTTAAAACCATACTAATATGTTGGAGTCCTGAGATAGCCACAAAGTATGGGGACTGCTCTGCAATTCTAATACTTACTTCAGTGGGAAGAACTATGGTGCAGCCTTCAGGTATTAAATACAAAGGTCGTGTTGCTATAAGAAAGTAAGCTTTAATAAGTTGGAGCTATGGCATAATCTTTAAGTATTAACAAAATGTTGAGAATGTGTTGCGGCCCCAAAAAAATAATACTAGTGATATAAAATTGTGGCATATTACTTAAAATAATTATAAGTAATATGGATGCACCACAATCTTAAACTAACATCAAAACGACAAGGTTGCACCGCAATCCTTAAGTTGACGTTAAAGCAATAGGGATGCGCCATAATATTAAGCTAACATTGAAGTGACAAAATAACGCTGCAGTATTAGAGAGTATTACCCAACAAATAAGAGGACTCAAAGGATGAGGCAATAAGGCAAAGCTGCACCCTGTCCATAAGCTAAACTATGTTCCTCAAATTCATGATAGGAGCAAGCTAAGTACCATAATTTCATGATGCAATAAATCAATGAACTGCACACATGCACAAGCGAGGTCGTACTATTAAACTGCCCCTAACAAAGGGGAATGGCAAAGTTTTAAGTACTCTAGGACTTTGCAACCATAAATAGACTGTTGAGAACTGCGTTAACACCCTTGAAGTACCATAGCAGTTCTATGCCAAACAATGATGAAACTCAATGCAAGGAGTAGTCAAAGACAAACTGCATAGCTCAGCAAATAAGACTGCGCCGCTATGTTGAAGTCTAGTCACACCACCAAAACCTAACCTATTCCAGCAATAATCTAGAATGCAGCTCTGCCCCTATAAAAGCAAAGCTTAATAAGGGAAGGCCAATGCTTATCAACCCATGCAGTCTCATATAGATAAAAACCCATATTAAGTCATGGCCTATTCAAAATTAGGTTTCTTGCTTCAATTTCAAGCTTCCCGCCCAAGTTCATAATCCATCAACCCAAGACAAATGATTGACACATGGCATAATCCAAAGGCTAGAATCAAAGGTGTAACGGACCGGGATTTTCGACACTCAAAAATCGACATTAATACGTCCACTGTATAGAATGCCGAACAGTCGAGCGCCGGAAATACCAGTTCATTTGGGGTGAAGAAGGAAAGATAGAAGAAGAAAAAGAAAAACAACAACACAGAATCTCACAATCGCAGCGGAACAAAATATAATATATAAAAACAGATTTTTATATAAAGAAATCTATAATTGTTTAACACTTACAATCATCAGAGTACAACAATCACTACATCAATCTGGACAGTTATAATACTTGTCCTCACACAGCGGGAATACAAATCAAGTATGGAAATACGCCTCTGTCATCTAGCTCGTCTCCTGAGCTCGATAGCGTCCTATCCTGAATCTGTAATACTCGGTCTGACCCAAGCATTATAATAAAATAACACCCGAGTCAGTCTGAAAAACCAGCATGAGGTAACACACTCAATTTGAACTATTAACTTTTATCAAAATCCTTTGAAAGCAAAAGTATCTTGTAAGACCACGTCACTAATAAACACGATGGGTTTTACCTTACGATAACCAAAACATTTTTATCAAAACCGTCTGATATTATAATAGTGCTAAACCAAGTAAATAGGAAATGGTTGAAATGCTTGCATCCCACGTTTCAGCACAGTTTGGCACGATCAAAACCGTACGGCGCTTATTAGAGATTGGATTCCATACAATGACTAGGCACTGGGGTACCACCTATCACGGTACACTTCTAGAAGCATGTACCGAGGACCTCGCCAGGATCCCCTACAACACAAAATCGGCCTTATCCCTAACCTAGATAAAATCGAATATGTTATCACCTCGGGTGTTCCCACCCTTAGTGAGAGCTCTTTCGCACGCACGATATCCATCTAATATAATATATCTGAGGTTATCTAGAAAGGTGATAACATACCCTAACCTACATAGCCTTGTTGCATACCCCTGGTTTACAGCCATTCCGGTTGATGAGGCTAGAGGCTACGATTACTTTTCAAGAATAATTTCATTTAAAATACTCATTGTTCTCCAATGACGATGTTCTGGTAGCATTCATCCATACAAGTTGTCCTAGGTCTGGACAAACCGAATCACCGTCTTCATCATCTTCACGGTATTCATTCGTAACGTTCAAACTGGATCGAAGTGGTTTTCGGATAATTAAATCCGATCCCGGCCTCTTCGAAACGATTAACGAAATTGGCCAAAATTGATAGTCGGTTATCCATAAGCAATCATTGGACCATTATTTGTAGTTTCTCCCAAATTACTGTTTTTAAAATATCCTTACAATGATATACGTTCAGTACTTCAACATTTGAAAATAATTTCAAATCCTTATATTCTCAACAGAATATTTTCACCCACTCCAATACTTAGAATATTTTTTTCCACCTCATTTATATTCACACTTGGGAAGTATATCATCAATTTCCTTACTTTCTATTTCTCGAAATCATTTATAATTTTATTTGTAAATTCCTTGACCGGTTTATAAAGAATTCTATAAATTCCGGAATTTCTTAATTAATTCCCTTAATATTTCTGAAGCTGATTATACTTGCTTATAAATTCAATTTCCCTTTGTACTTCCTTTATGAATTCTATTTCATTTTCGAAGTTTACTTTTTATTCAACTTCTTTTGGAAATTTTCTTACTTTTTCCCAAATTTCGTTTTTAGACTTCTCTTATAAGTCCCATCTACTAAACAACCCTTTCCCAACTCTCGAGAAGGTTTATAAATAAATTTAAACCATTTCAAGGCTCTATATATATACATATGTAAATAAAAATAAGTATTTAAAAGAATAATAATAATTTATTTTTTTATGCTTGTTCAAATAATTATCTAAAATATTGAAATACTCTTTATACGTTACTTTTCAAGCAGGGTTAAAAATTTAGGATTTTATTTAAAATAAATAGTAAGTATTTGAAAATTCACTTCTGAAGTATTTCAATACTAACTAACTTTAAAATTACATAGTTTACTAAATAAAATTTTCCTTTTAAAATAAAAATATATTTTTAAAACTCAATAACCAAATTTCAATTTATAAATCCCTCTCAATTTCCAACACATCACTTCCATTTCGGTCTCCTTAACTATTTTCACTTCAAAAATAGTATCTACTATTTTTCACTCACCCTATTTCCATATTTCAATATAAATTCTTCCCGTAAATTTATATTCCAAATTTATCATCCGGTATCACTTTCCTTTATTTATAAACTTCGTTTATA
Source organism: Allium fistulosum (assembly GCA_030737815.1). Taxonomy (NCBI): domain Eukaryota; kingdom Viridiplantae; phylum Streptophyta; class Magnoliopsida; order Asparagales; family Amaryllidaceae; genus Allium; species Allium fistulosum. The sequence goes on from CM060902.1 coordinate 1,128,954,507, forward strand.
AATTTTTATAACTCCTTTGAGTTTCACTAAATAATCTTTTTATAAAATTTCATTATTTTATAAATTAAATTTCTTATAAATTCCATTTATTTTTGCCAATCTATTTTTAATATTGGTTTCAACTTCTTCCCATATTTCCCGAATATCATTTTAAAATCCAGTATTTAAAAATTCCTTTATATAATTTTTTTTTCAAAACCTCTATTTAAAATATTTTTCCCGCATTATTTAATATGATCAAAAATCCATTATTGCTTATTCAAATCAATTTCTTCTAAAATAATCCAATTTTCGATATACATATTTTTACATTAAAAATCTCCCTTTAATTCCTTAAAATTTCAAAATACTATTTATGGTATTTAATATACCAAAGCTAATTCCCATGCCATTATAATATTTAAAAATTTGTAACACACAATAATCCAACAGATTATTCAATCACATCATATATTTTATATATGAAAAACACTAGTTATATTTGAGGAATCCAATTGGATCCCTCCAACCCGTTTTCTTGCATCCGCAGATGTTAGACAACAATAAAAATACCAATCCCATTTCGAGGGGGATATCGTGGTATATATGGTCATCCGCTATTATGCGGGGTGCATAGGGTCTCATCCGCTATAATGTGTGGGAATATCACTCCAACTACTAATATATACAATACTATATATATATAATCATTCAATAGATAATTATAATTTATCCACCCAATCAAGCATCAAATAATTTAAATTTAAACATTTAAAATTTAAATGTGGTAATCCAAATGAGTGAGAAATTCTCACCTTGACTTTTAATTTGCCAAATTCTCATTTTAGATTAAATCGAACTAACGTTCGATTTAACCTAAAATTCCAGTTATCTCTAATCGACTTCGAATTAATCCCAGTTTGTAGTTCATATCATTAAGAGTCCAACATCGCTGGCTTCGCTTGATTTCGACCCTAACGAATTTGTTATGAATTTTATAAGCATTAAATAAATAAAATAAAATAAAATAAAATAAAAATTCTACTTAAACATAATTAGCTTACCTTAATGATGTTATTAACTGCCATCCTTAATCGCGTTAACTGACTCCCCCAAATTCCCGTTCATGACAATCAACCAGGCCGCCCCTTCCACTTGATTTCCGCCGCCACTGACACCCCCTTCCCATCGTCTCGCCTACAACCGCGTCATCGACCACTTAGGCAGCCGTCGCGCCTAGCTAGCCATGACACCATCAGTTTGCACGCGTGTAAGAAGATCGAGCACTCACCCTAAGTGTCGAATGAGCGCGGAGCCTCTATACCCACGCTAGCCACCTCTACACCTACGCTAGCCAACATCACTACGGAGTAATGCCGTCAACTAGCGCGGAGAATAAGGCTGTTGAGGAGCGACCATCCGTGTAATTGCTTTGTGCGAGTACCGATATGTTAGGTAGTATAACATGCATTTCATTCCAAGAGGAAATCCGACATATCAAATACAAACTCAAAGCTACCACACAGTGGCTATGAGGCCTTCGGAAACAAATATAGAAATAAACGTAACATAAATCAGTCACAGACATTCATATCACAAAGGCGGAAACAGATATGAATATATAACACAAAAAGGTGTACATCAGAGTAGTGGTCAAAAAGATCCACAATATCACAAAAGAATAGATACAAGTGCTAGACAAAAGAATATGTATACATCATAGAGTCAATATCTCGAATGTATAACAACAAAAACTATAAATGTAATGTAGTTAGACAAAAGTCAGAAGATGATCCCAGACAAGGAGTCAAGCAGATGCACCTGTAACATCTCGGTCTGACCCGAGTATTATTTAATAAGAAAATAATAAACGGATCAGTCTAGCTATAAATATCAGATAAAATGAGATAGGAAGAGAGATATGACTAAAAATCGTATGATAACAAAAATGACGTATAATGACAAGTGTACTTTAAACATCATCAAAATCATACAATATCTCTAAAATCTCAAAGCACCAAAAAGAATATCACATTCTTTATTTTATTCACCAACATCAAATATTGACAAACATATCATTGCCAATCTCAAAAAGAGGTGAAACACAAATTCCAGAAATCACAACAAGTAATCCAGAAATCACAAAGGGGGGAGGCCTATCACAAATGGGAGCATGAAAACTCACCAACACGTGTATCACAAACGAAACGCTATTCCATGGTCGCTAACCATAAATATTGAGCCGAAGCTCCACAAACGGTCTGAAGACCACAGGTCGCTACCCCGCCAAATTGAACCGAAGTTCCACAGAAACGGGGTTTAGTCTCCCTCGTAGACAAATAGACATCGCACATCGCTAGTCTAAATCACAAAATGATCATCAACGATCAATAAAAGTGTCGATTACACTAAGCTAGTAAATATATGAGTTTAGCTTCATGTCCCATAACCACTAGCTTAACTTAAATATTGACAAACAAATTGTAGATTCCCACTCGAAAATTGTCACAAGATTTTCAATTGAACAAGTCCAAAAATTAACCGACGAAGTAAACGCAAGCGTTTCATACCACTTGTTTTGCTAAGTCGTTTAATTAGATTTTCTCATACGAATGAGGTAAAGGTTTGTATATACTAATAGATTAGAAAACGGTTATATAAAAGAGCTTTGTATTAAAAATAGAGTTGAAATCATCTTTGTAAAAGAGTTTGAATATTTACTACTAGTATAGAAACCTTTGTATTTAGAAGTGACAAATCACAAAATGATTGTAGAAACAATCAATCACAAAAATCCACATTCGAAGACGTGAATTAAATTCAAAGAAATCGATACCGAATCCATCAAAATTGAATATTCCTGAAAATCCCGATATAAAAGTCACCAAAGTCGATAATAAATGATAATCAACAAATCAGATAATCACGAATTGATAAGATGGGAATTCTCAAGCAATATAGGCAAATAGAGCCTAAACAGCAGATTCAGACGTCTGAAACCAAGGATTCAAACGTCTGAATCTGGAAAATTAAATGTTTTCCAGGACAGTTATTCAGACGTCTGAACCATAGATCTCAGACGTCTGAAAATGGCTTTTTAGGCCTATTTTCTTTCTGGTTGCATTCGAGCTAATTCAGACGTCTGGAAGTTTGGATTCAGACGTCTGAATACTGGAGAATAAAAATTCCCAGTATAATATTCAAACATCTGAACCCTACGTTTCAGACGTCTGAAACTGAAGTTTAGAGCATTCCCTGAACCTAGGCCAAAAATGGCCAAACGGTTATCGAGAGCGATCGGACGAGCAACGACGACTAAGGATTTATGCCAAGCGACAACCCAGTCTTAATGGCTCTTCGATATTCCTCGAATATCAATGTCCAAATATCTGTAATAGGATTTTCATAGATTTTGATTTCAAAACACCAAAAATTGGAATATACACCAAATCAATCCAAACCAAAATCAAATACACATGAATAGGTGTTAGGAATTCATACCTAACAATCAAAGATAATTATAGACTAAGATGTGAGATAAAAATCTCACCTTTTACACAAAAACAAGGAAGAAGAAGCTTGAAAACAAAGGAGAATCAACCACTCTTCAACCTCAACTCTAAGAGCTTGAATCTAAGCTCAAAAGAAGAACATTTCCAAAGTTAGGTTTAGGAAATTTCTGAATTTAAAGAGAGGTTGAGTTGGAGAAGAAGATGGAGATACTTACCAATAGCTTCTCTTTGAATTTGGAGCTAAACTTGGATTTGCAAATGAAAACTAGGGCTTGGAGTTTTAATTTCCCATTCCTCTCCCCATTTTCAGTTTTTCTTAAGTGTTTGAGAAAAATAGAAATGAAGTGAAGAGGAGAGGGGAGGGCTGAACTAGGTTATAGAGTTAGTTGGGTGAAACCTAAACCCAAAGCCCAATAGAAAATAGCAAAATTTAACTTACTCCAAATATATCGATGTTTATACTTAAAAGAGTCGCAAACGCCATTTTGGACTCAATGGAAGTGGTCTCGAGTCCCAACTCGACTGTTTGCAAAAAGTAGCTTTTCGGACTAAAATTCGACTAACGATGAAATATTTAAATAAAATATTTAAATATACAATCGATAAATATGCGGGGTGTTACAGACTCCCCTCCTTAAATAAATTGCGTCCTCGCAATCATAAAAGATATTTGAACAAAAAGTAACAACCATAAAAACATATCAACACAAAAAAAGAAATTTGAAATAAGAAGTTCACCTCAAAGAGATCAAAAGAGTATGTCCGGATGTGTTCGCTCGATGAATTCTCTAGATTCCCAAGAGCAATCCCTAGGATTTGAGGACCATTGAACTTTCACAAGCGGGACATCTTTATTTCGAAGGCGTTTAACCTCCGAAGCAATAACACGAATAGGATGTTGCTCATATGTTAAATTAGGCGAAACTTCGATTTCTTCAACAACACCGGGCTCAAGAATAGTGTCGGAATCTCGAGGCATTTCCGTAGTTGAGAGACGTGAAACACGTCATGAATAGCAGAAAACTGAGTCGGTAACAAAAGGCGATAAGCCACGGAACCAATGCATTCGGTGATGGGAAATTGGCCAATATATCGAGGTGCTAATTTTCCCGATTGACTGAACCGCACAACACCCTTCATAGGTGAAACACGAATAAATACGAAATCTCCCACAGAAAATTCTAATTTCCTTCTTCGATTATCGGCATAGCATTTTTGTCTACTTTGAGCTTCTTTCATCCTATGACGAATAAGGTTGATCTTTTCTGTGGCATCACGAATAAAATCTAGACCTAAAACCAGCTTCTCACCGGCTTCAAGCCAACACGAAGGAGATCGGCATGGCCTTCTATAAAGTGCCTCGAAAGGTGCCATACCGATACTAGATTGGAAGCTATTGTTATAGGAAAATTCAACAAGAGAAATATGATCTTCCCAACTTCCACCAAAATCAAGAACACATGCACGAAGAAGATCTTCAAGAGTTTGATTCACACGCTCGGTTTGTCCATCGGACTGAGGATGATAAGCGGTGCTAAAATTAAGCTTCGTTCCCAAAGCTTTTTGAAGACCTTTCCAGAATCCACTAGTAAACAATGGATCACGATCGCTAACAATAGAAGTAGGAACTCCATGCAATTTAACAATTTCTTTGACAAAAAGTTTAGCAAAAATAGATACGGTCCGATTGGACCGAACGGGAATAAAATGGGCGGATTTTGTAAGTCTATCCACTATCACCCATAGGCTATCATGGCCTGAACGAGAACGGGGAAGACCGTCAATAAGGTCCATGGAAATTTGATCCCACTTCCATAATGGAATTTCCAAAGGTTGCAATAACCCACCGGGCCTTTGATGCTCGGCCTTAACGAGTTGACACGTCATGCAACGCTTAACAAAGTTAGCAATATCGGATTTCATTCCCTCCCAGTAATAAAGTCGCTTCATATCCGCATACATTTTACTACTACCGGGATGAATGGTGAATTTAGAACGATGAGAATCTTCTAATATATCTTTACGAAGATGACAAATATTTGGCACGATAAGTCTACTCAATTTTCGAATACCGCCACGAGCATCAATATCAAAGTCTTTCAAACCTTCAATATCAATTTTATCCCTACAACTTTGGCTAAGAAGAACCAATTTGGGATCATGCTTTTGAGCTTCAAGAATGCGGTCTAAAAGAGAAGGATGAGCCTCAAGGCAACACAAAACAAGAGATGAACATAAATCGGGTTCACGATCTCGAATCTCACCAACGGATAAAGTCACGAGATCGTTCCATTCGGATATCATCATGGAAACAACCGCTTGTTGCTTACGACTAAGGGCATCGACAACACAATTTCCTTTTCCAGGAGTATAAAGAATATCGAGATCATAAGATGCAAGAAACTCGAGCCAACATTGTTGACGCAAGTTAAGTTCCTTTTGAGAAAATAAATACTTCAAAGATTTATGATCGGTGTAGAGAACAAATTTCTCTCCCAAAAGATAATGACGCCAAATTCTAAGAGCGAAAACAATAGCCGTGAGCTCTAAATCATGAGTGGCATATCTAGTCTCGGCAGGCTTTAATTGCCTAGAAGCATAAGCGATAACACGTTCCCGCTGCATGAGAACGGCTCCCAAACCAACACGACTAGCATCGGTATAAACAATAAAATCTTGGTTCCCATCGGGAATCACAAGAATAGGAGCATCGGAAAGGAGTTCTTTTAACTTTTGAAATTAAGCTTCACATTTGTCTGACCAAATGTACTTAACTCCCTTCTTTGTCAAACTAATAAGAGGTACGGAAATCTTAGAAAAATCTTTTATGAACCGACGGTAATACCCCGCCAATCCGAGAAAGCTACGAATTTCTGTCACACTCTCCGGTCTCTTCCAGTTTTGAATCGCTTCAATCTTTGAAGGATCCACGGAAATTCCGGATTCAGAAATGATATGTCCTAAAGATTTCACACGAGATTGCCAAAAGTGGCATTTAGAAAATTTTGTTTTCAATTGGGTGCTCCTAAGAGTTTCCAACACAATCCGAAGATGCTCTTCATGTTCTTCCTCGGTTTTAGAATAAATAAGAATGTCATCTATAAAGATAAGAACAAATCGATCGAGGAAGTCTTTAAAAACTCGATTCATACGGTCGACAAAATAATCTGGAGCGTTCGTCAAACCAAATGGCATAACAAGCCATTCATAAGATCCATAACGTGTACGGAACGATGTCAAAGGGATGCTATCCTCTACAATACGGAGCTGATGAAAACCGATTGCTAAGTCTAACTGTGAAAAGACTTTAGCACCACTAAGCTGATCGAACAAATCATCAATCCATGGTAAGGGATATTTATTCTTGATGGTGAGATCGTTAAGCTTGCGATAGTCAACGCAAAGCCTAAGCGTACCATCAGATTTCTTCCCAAAAATAGCCGAAGCTCCCCATGGAGAGGAACTAGATTGAATAAATTTCTTTGCTTCAAATTCGGATAATTGTTTGCGCATCTCCTCATTTTCTTTATTGGACATACGATAAGGAGGACCAGTAATAGGGAGAGCTCCGGGGATTAGATTAATTCTGAACTCAATTGCTCGCTTAGGTGGTAATCCTAGAACGAGCTCGAATATGTCGGGAAATTCACGAACAATGCGAATGAGGGAAATGACATCTTCCTCATCATCGTTATCTTCATCATGAGGATTGAGAGAATATAAGAACGCTTTCGAATTGGAATCCGAATCTTTCAGAACAAGTGAAATCTGCTTAACAGATTGAGGATGTCGAAGATATATAGTTCGCTCAGGACACAGGATATGGGCTTCATAACGGTTAAGCCAATCCATTCCCAAAATCATTCCGAAACCAAGGTAACGCATAACATGCAAATCGGCACGGAAAGAGTAATCACACAAAACAATTTCGACATCTTTTCATAATAAACTGAGTGTTGCGGATCCACCGACCGGATTCGCAATCCTCAAAGAAGTCATCAAGCCAATAACATTCAAAGACAAAGCATCAACAAGTTCTTTAGATACAAAAGAGTGAGATGCACCCGTATCAAAAAGAACTCGAATAGGAAATTGACGAAATATAATAATGCCATCAAGGATAGAATGGGAAATACCTTGACCACGAGAAGTGTTAGCAGGGGCTTGTACAACATTTAGCTTGCCTTCCTTCTTGCCTTGAAGTTTGGGACACAAAGATAAAGTATGACCTGAACTCTTGCAATAGCGGCAGAAAAGAGGCTTCGGGCACTTTTTTGCATAATGGTCCTTAGAACCACAATTGTAACATTCTCCCCGACGAGGTGTAGGATTATTTGCTACCAGGGTTGCTTGCTTTCCCTTCTTGTTGGGATTAGGCTTGAAGTTAAAAGGTCTCTTCTTGTTGATGTTTGGTTTGACCTCAACATCGCTATCTTTATCAACCTCTTCGAGACGAAGAGCAATATCAACAAGCTGATCAAAAGAAACTTCTAATTTCAGAAGTAATGGCTTTTTGAGACTTTTGTTCAATCCATAAATAAATCTCTGGTTTTTCTTCAATTGGGTATTAATATATTCGACCCCATATTTAGACAAAGATTCGAAAGAAGCGACATAGTCGGTCACGAAAGATTCACCTTGAACAAGGTCAATGAAGCGTCGAGCTAGAGACACTTTTTCAGCTTTCGGCACAAATTTTAATTCGAACCTTTCCCGGAATTGCTCCCAAGTAAGGTCCGCTTCAATAATTTCGGAGATTAGAAGCTCGTACCAGTCCAATGCTCTTTCCTGGATCATACTAGAGGCCACTTGGACTCGATGGAGATCAATAAGATTCATGCGAGAAAAGATACGGTCGCATGTTCGAAGCCAAGCCTGGACTTCTATAACGCTCTCGGAACCTTTGAATGGCTTTCCACCCAAATTGGTGTAATCACTGCACAAGCGCGCAAACCCAGATTTAGGGTGTGTGTGCTCAGGAATAGGTCCGACAGCTTGAGCATTTCTCACAAGGTCAAGAAGTTGCTGAGCAGACATAAATACTCCATCCTGAGGAGTAGCACTAGATTGACCGGCGCTGGGAAGGCCAGGTATAACCATTTCTTTTCTTTAAGAAAGAAAGAAAAGAGAAAAAGGTTAATCTCAGAATGAATATCAAACAAACTTGATTGATAAAACAAGGCATCACAAAAGAAAAATAGGATAGAACGGTACAAAGACTCGAATCAAATCCTATGGCACGATTCCTAAGAAAGACTTAGGACAATGATCCTTGCTAGATTATTCTACATTTTTCTGAAGTTTGGCTCTGATACCAAGCTGTGACGCCCCACCTCTATACCCACGCTGACCAACATCACTACGGAGTAATGCCGTCAACTAGCGCGGAGAATAAGACTGTTGAGGTGCGACCATCCGTGTAATTGCTTTGTGCGAGTACCGATCTGTCAGGTAGTATAACATGCATTTCATTTCAAGAGGAAATCCGACATATCAAATACAAACTCAAAGCTACCACACAATGGCTATGAGGCCTTCGGAAACAAATATAGAAATAAACGTAACATAAATCAGTCACAGGCATTCATATCACAAAGGCGGAAACAGATATGAATATATAACACAAAAAGGTGTACATCAGAGTAGTGGTCAAAAAGATCCACAATATCATAAAAGAATAGATACAAGTGCTAGACAAAAGAATATGTATACATCATAGAGTCAATATCTCGAATGTATAACAACAAAAACTACAAATGTAATGTAGTTAGACAAAAGTCTGAAGATGATCCCAGACAAGGAGTCAAGCAGATGCACCTGTAACATCTCGGTCTGACCCGAGTATTATTTAATAAGAAAATAATAAATGGATCAGTCTAGCTATAAATATCAGATAAAATGAGATAGGAAGAGAGATATGACTAAAAATCGTATGATAACAAAAATGACGTACAATGACAAGTGTACTTTAAACATCAACAAAATCATACAATATCTCTAAAATCTCAAAGCACCAAAAAGAATATCACATTATTTATTTTATTCACCAACATCAAATATTGACAAACATATCATTGCCAATCTCAAAAAGAGGTGAAACACAAATTCCAGAAATCACAACAAGAAATCCAAAAATCACAAAGGGGGGAGGCCTATCACAAATGGGAGCATAAAAACTCACCAACACGTGTATCACAAACGGAACGCTATTCCATGGTCGTTAACCATAAATATTGAACCGAAGCTCCACAAACGGTCCGAAGACCACGGGTCACTACCCCGCCAAATTGAACCGAAGTTCCACAGAAACGGGGTTTAGTCTCCCTCGCAAACAAATAGACATCGCACATCGCTAGTCTAAATCACAAAATGATCATCAACGATCAATAAAAGTGTCGATTACACTAAGCTAGTAAATATATGAGTTTAGCTTCATGTTCCATAACCATTAGCTTAACTTAAATATTTACGAACAAATTCTAGATTCCCACTCGAAAATTGTCACAAGAATTTCAATCGAACAAGTCCAAAAATTAACCGACGAAGTAAACGCAAGCGTTTCATACCACTTGTTTTGCTAAGTCGTTTAATTAGATTTTCTCATACGAATGAGGTAAAGGTTTGTATATACTAATAGATTAGAAAACGGTTATATAAAAGAGCTTTGTATTAAAAATAGAGTTGAAATCATCTTTGTAAAAGAGTTTGAATATTTACTACTAGTATAGAAACCTTTGTATTTAGAAGTGACAAATCACAAAATGATTGTAGAAACAATCAATCACAAAAATCCACATTCGAAGACGTGAATTAAATTCAAAGAAATCGATACCGAATCCATCAAAAATGAATATTCCCGAAAATCCCGATATAAAAGTCACCAAAGTCGATAATAAATGATAATCAACAAATCGGATAATCACGAATTGATAAGATGGTAATTCTCAAGCAATAGAGGCAAATAGAGCCTAAACAGCAGATTCAGACGTCTGAAACCAAGGATTCAGACGTCTGAATCTGGAAAATTAAATGTTTTCCAGAACAGTTATTCAGACATCTGAACCATAGATCTCAGACGTCTGAAAATGGCTTTTTAAGCCTATTTTCTTTCTGGTTGCATTCGAGCCAATTCAGACGTCTGGAAGTTTGGATTCAGACGTCTGAATACTGGAGAATAAAAATTCCTAGTATAGTATTCAAACGTCTGAACCCTACGTTTCAGACGTCTGAAACTAAAGTTCAGGGCATTCCCTGAACCTAGGCCAAAAATGGCCAAACGATTATCGAGAGCGATCGGACGAGCAACGACGACTAAGGATTTATGCCAAGCGACAACCCAGTCTTAATGGCTCTTCGATATGCCTCGAATATCAATGTCCAAATATCCGTAATAGGATTTTCATATATTTTGATTTCAAAACACCAAAAATTGGAATATACAACAAATAAATCCAAACCAAAATCAAATGCACATGAATAGGTGTTAGGAAGTCATACCTAACAATCGAAGATAATTATAGACTAAGATGTGAGATAAAAATCTCACCTTTTACACAAAAACAAGGAAGAAGAAGCTTGAAAACAAAGGAGAATCAACCACTCTTCAACCTCAACTCTAAGAACTTGAATCTAAGCTCAAAAGAAGAACATTTCCAAAGTTAGGTTTAGGAAATTTTTGAATTTAAAGAGAGGTTGAGTTGGAGAAGAAGATGGAGATACTTACCAATAGTGTAACAACCCTAGATTTTTGCCTATATTTTTTAAATTTGACTTTAATTTTTTTGTTTTGAAATTGATTTTAAACTTGTTTTATTTCAAACATTTCATTTTTAAATATAAATTTTGATTATTATGTAAAATATAATTTCAAACTGGTATAAATTGGATATTTTACTGAAAAGTGAAATTCTGTTCAAATTGGTCAAACTTTGACCTTTAAATTTTAAATTCAAATATTTGAATTCTTAAATTTTATCTTTTATTATGAAATTAGATTTTATATCATGAATACTGCTTTTCGTTTCGTTGAAATTGGATTTAAATTGTGAAAGTTATACCCTTTACAATATTGTGTGTATATTGAATTATTTAGCAATATTCTTCATTTTAAATTATATAAATAATATTTTTATTTGTCATATCTCATTCTAATTTGTATTATATGTTATTTTACTTATATTTTTGTCCTTTAAATATTTTAAAGTGATGATAAGATTTTTCAAAAGCTTATTGAATTTATTTTCTATTTTCAAAGGCTAGTTTCTATTTTTCTGCTATTTTCTTCAATTAAATTATATTTAATTTAAATTTATTTATTCATTTTTGTGAATGCATTTTTATTTTATGTTCTTATCTTTATTTATAAATATTTTCCCAAGTCCATATGAATTTTCCAAAATTTATTCTGTTTATTTTCAAATTTTCTAGACTAGTTTACAATTCTGTGTTATTTTCTTATTTTAACCTTATATAATTAATAAATATTTATATATATTTTATATTTTGTTAAATTTTCGAAATTGTGAATGAAATTATTATTATTTTCAGTAATATAAACTTATATAAAGAAATTAAAGGTAATTTGAAAGGTTTATGACTTTTGATTTTCATATGGCTCTTTATCTTCCACCTTTTCACATTTAACCTAACTTTTCATTCAATTAGCCATAATTTCTCAAATCTTCAGCTGACCACATCTATTTCCCATTCACGTACTTTCTTTTCTCATTCCTGAACCAAAAAAATTCGGCCTTTGCTTTGAGAAAAAAGTTTGGTAATCTCCTCTTTCTTTTGTTTACTTTTATTGATTTTTGATAATGATTTGCACTTGATCTCCTTCATCATAGGTTCGGCCACCACCATCACCATGCCCTGCCGCCTCCACCATCACCTGAGAACACCTCCATCACCACCTCCTCTCTGGCCAAACCCCAAGCCGTTCCTCCTAGTGGATGATCCATTACCTAAATTCCAACAAAACTCCTTCAATTTTGCATAGCCGAGCACAGCATCCTCTTACATCCACTTCACCACCCATGGCCGCCACCAACACCACCTCCACCACCTCCAGCACCACCTGGACACTCTATCACATCATCCCCTTGGCTGCTACAGTGAAGGCGTGACCCTAGTGGCCTTGACCGAGCCTAACTATGGCCTTGAATCCATGTATGTTGCCTTGTTAGTGTAGTTTCCATCACCACCACCACTTTGCATCACCTTCAAACCATGATAGGCCGACCCTTAGGAACCCAAACCTCACCCAAAAACCTTGCTTTAGCCCTATACTACACTTATGGCATAGCCCAATGTATGCTGGAAGCAAGTGCAAAGCAATTCCGCTTTGATTTGTGCAGTTGATTCTATCTTATTTTATCGTATTTGAATTTAAAGCTTATAATTATTGTATTGTATTGTATTGTTTTTTTTTTGACTTGTATTCAAGGAAATTGATACTTTGGCTCCCACTCATCTCTATGTCGTGTTATCGTGCTTGTGTGGATCTCTTTCGTGTATTCATCATTGTGTCTCCAGCTCAAACCAGTGAGTTATTCTCACCAGACAATATGTACATATATAACTAGTGAATTGACCCCTTTTGAATCTGTAAAATGCATTATCATGTTACACCTGCTATGTTATGATTTTATGATGTTCACCGATGCTTAAACACCTATTATATTATATGTTACTATTATATTATGTTGTTCTATTAGTTTTATCAGTTTATCACATTGCAAGTTCCCTTTAGATTAGAATCACCATGGGTTGAAATGATACATACCCGAACGGACTTTAGAATAGGAGAAAATTGTTATGGGCTGAAATGATAGGCCTAAATGATTTTCAATTATTTTTCATTTACTTGGGATTGCGGGTTTGAAATGATCAAACCCAGGTTTTCTTTGTAAATTATGGGTTGAAATGATATATTACCCGTATCACTTTACCTAGGATAGAAATGAAATACAGACCCGTTGTTAAAATATGTTTTTCTAAAAATTTTAAAATATTTTAGAAATGTAAATATTATAATATTTTGATTTAAACTTAATTAAAAATGATTTTTGTAAAGTATTATTGATTTCCTGAAAATTTATAAGTGAAATAAATTATGGAATGGTTAGAAAATTTGAATGTAAGTTACTTTGGAAATTTTGATTTAATTTTAATGGAATTTAAATTAAATATAAAAATATGATAAATTTATGATAATTTGGATAATAATGAATTTAAATGATTTTATAATATATTAATGATTTTTGAATAAAGTTAAAATGAGAAATGAATGAATATTTAAGTTGGAAGTTTGGAATATAACTAAAATTGGAAATTTGTGAATTTGGCTTAAAAGTGAATTTTAAGTTATGTAAATAAAAATAAATTAAGTTATAATTGAAAATTTAAACTTAAATGTTAAGTTAAATTTTAATTATATGAATTGAAATTGAATGGTGGAATTTAATAAGTGAATTATTATTTAATATTGATTTTTGAATGGAAATTTAACTTTATAAAATCATGAATATAAGGGTATTTGAATGATAGTTATAAAAGTGAAAATATGTGATTTTATAAGTTAAACATGATTTAAATAAAAATATAATTGTTTGTGAAACTATATTGAATATTTGAAGTTAATTAACTGCATTTTTGAAATGCTATTATTTCTAAAGTAAATGATATTACAGCATTTTGTAATGCTGTAGTTGATATAAATGAACCAAATCGCTAATTTTTAAAAAAGGGATATTATAACACTTTCTAAGTGCTATAATTGTTGAATTTAACTAAGGTTTTATTTGAACTAATGTATACAGCATTTAAATGCTGTCTTTTGTTAAATTGAACTGTTTTGAATGTAACTTTCTGTAGCATTTTCCAAATGCTGCGAAAGGTGAATTTTCATTGTTTTGATAAATTTAAGTGAATAAATGAAGTTTGAAAGATTAAAATTTTGGAAATTTAATAATTTAATTATTAAATAAAATAACTTCATTTTTATGATTTAAATGAAGTAATTTGTTTTGAAATATTAACTATTTGAAATGTGTGTTGAAATGGTATTTTAAATAAATGATTGTGGTTTGGAAGATAAGATATTTTGATATTTGGAAATGGATTTTTGAATGATAATGAATTTTGAAATATATTGGATTTCGTGGTATAAAATACCGTTTTAAAATTTTAACCACGGGATGTATTTAATTTATAGTTTAACTGATCCTTAAAGGATGGGCGATCCCAAGCATTCTTTAAGTTATTGTGCATTACTGCTACTGTTCACTTGAGTTGGTTTACATTATATAAGTATATATTGTCCTGACTCGAGTGTTTTGTGTTTTACTTTACGCTTGGGTCAGCCTGAGTATTCACAGCTTTGGATTTTCTTTCTGGAGCTAGTCTTTGCTGGAGTTTCTACTTATCTACATTTATATCTACTTTCTGTTTCAGCTGTTCTAGTTTATCTCATGTATTAGTGAACTTCTATGTATTTGGGATTTCTATTATGTTGTTTTCAGACTGTATTATGTATTTGGTTTGAGACTCTGTCGTAGTAGCTTCATGAACTACTATGTATTTTATATTCCGCTGCGAGGTATTCTGTTTGTTCTGTGTCTGTGATTCTGTGATTTGTATTTCATTTGCTCCAAATTTTATTACAATCTGTTCTTTTGAATTATTCAAGTCCGACATGTGTGGATTATTGTCGATTTGAATGGTCCGAAATAGTGGGTCGTTACAAATAGCTTCTCTTTGAATTTGGAGCTAAACTTGGATTTGCAAATGAAAACTAGGGCTTGGTGTTTTAATTTCCCATTCCTCTCCCCATTTTCAGTTTTGCTTAAGTGTTTGAGAAAAATAGAAATGAAGTGAATAGGAGAGGGGAGGGCTGAACTAGGTTATAGAGTTAGTTGGGTGAAACCCAACCCAAAGCCCAATAGAAAATAGTAAAATTCAACTTACTCCAAATATATCGATGTTTATACTTAAAAGAGTCGCAAACGCCATTTTGGACTCAATGGAAGTGGTCTCGAGTCCCAACTCGACTGTTTGCAAAAAGTAGCTTTTCGGACTAAAATCCGACTAACGTTGAAATATTTAAATAAAATATTTAAATATACAATCGATAAATATGCGGGTTGTTACAGTTTGCGCGCGTGTAAGAAGATCGAGCACCCACCCTAAGTGTCGAACGAATCGTGCATTGCTCGCCGTAGCTACGCCCCTCCCTACCATGCCACTTCCCCATAGTCGAATGCCACCATCCCTTCGCGTTACTCCACACGCCTAGCCTCGCCCCAACCCATCGTTGCTCAGCTCGAGTCGTTCGTACGCCTCCCCTCTGCGCTTCCATGGATATGCGCATGCGAGTGCTCCCCCCCTCAGCGATTCGTTCGCGATTTTTTTTATAAGTTTTCGAACGAATCTGATTTTGTTTTTTTTTTTGAATTGTTCGAGCTTGAAGGTTTAAAAGGGGAAGAATGCAATCTATATTAGAGGAAAAGGGGCGGCTGCGTGCTCAGGAAGGTAGAATGATGTGTTGAGGATAAGGCTTGACTTTTGATTTGATTTCTTGCTTATCCATTCAAAATATCCCGTGTTATATTCAAGGAAATCCCAAACTCCTATTTAGGTGCTGCCTAGCATTCCTAATATTATACCGCTATTCTGAACGCAATTCAAGTTTTCGGACCCCAGTTTGATCGTATGTGGAAGATAGCTTTTTAAATCGACTATTTAAATTCAATGCATTTCTATACCGTACGATCAAACGATAGCTCCAAACACTACAAAATTTGAAATCAGATAATAATACGCTATTACGGACCTAATGGAACTAGTTTCATCGAATTTCGAGACTGTGTCTCGGATCACTATTTTAACGCGTCAATTAAATTGACGATTTCAAAAATTTGCGAAATCGCTTAAAATTTCAATTTTAAAAACTTACTAACTTAATTATCATTCCAAACCAAATATTTAAAACCACTTAAATATTCCAAATTAAACGATAGATAAATCCGGGTCGTTACAAAAGGCATGGAAGATTAACGTAAGCAATCTATGTATTTCTCTGTACTATAAAAGATGTAGGCATTGTAGCAGAAAAGGAAGGATTTTTACTTTAATCTTGGAAGCATTGAAATAAAAAATTATGCTCTCTATCATTTTTGTTTATACTAAGAATGAAAGAAGAAGATAAGGACATTTTTCCCATGGGCGTAGGATTCGTTAACATCTAAACTATATATCATTTATTGCTTTTAGTACTTTATTTTACTGTTTCTGCATTTAGTGTTTGAGTTGGAACGTATTGTGTTAACAAATTAGATAGAGACCTTTCATAAAATTTTGAGTAGTTACCCACATTATTATGTAAGCATTACAACATAATTACTTCCTTTAAAGGTAATTTTAATATTACTTATTCTTACCGATTCTTAATCATGAAAGCATTCAGCATCATGGTTACTTCAAAAAATACTTGGGTGTTTCTAAGACGAAAAATCTCATTAACATTTTGATGCTAGAAGGAGGGTCGATTTCACTCTCCAACAAAATTTACATTCATTTTCTTTAGACACCACTATAACACCATGAACCCCACCGATTAACCAAGAACAACTTCATCTGAGCACAAAATACAAAAAAGGTAACCCCTTACCTCCATGACCTAAAGCGAGGCAGGTGCTTCTGTAGAGGCCCTTCGGATCCTGTCCTAGCCGCTCTCCAGGCTTTCACAAACTAATTAAATGAACGAACATATAGGATAGAGAGATCGATGGCCCAATACCCTGCTTTTAAACCGAACTCCCCCAGCCTTCCGCAGCTCACCGCCATCATTCACCGAATGCACTGATTATGCAGTGTGTGAATGAAAACAACAATCTTCGGAATAAGAACGGTGACGCTAGTCTAAAACAAACAAACACCAAGATCGAAGGGAAGATTCAAAACAATCACCGCAAGTAGACGGGAAAGTCGAAGCAGCAAACAAAATCATTAAGTAACTGCTTAAGAAAAGACTACAAAAGGCTAAAGGAAAATGGGCAGAAGAGTTATCTTTGGTACTGTAGGCTTATAGAACCTCATTCAGATCCCCAAATGGCCACACATATTTCTCCTTAACCTATGGCTATGAAGCGATGCTCCCAATTGAAATAAAAGTTCCATCACACATAAGAATACCCTATGTGGTAGAGTATAAGGAATTAAATGAAGCTGCACTCGATCTTATTCAAGAAAGAACAGATAAGGTAGCAGTCCGATCCACCGCACACCGACAAAGGATGGAGCATAATTACAATATTAGGCTCAAAGAGAAAAACTTCTGAAAAGGGGATCTACTATTGCGAAGAGTAGTGGCTAACACCAAGTACCCAATAGATGGAGCTCTGGGCCCAAATTGGGAAGGCCCACTGGTTATAGCAAAAGTCTTAGCTAATGGAGCATACCGACTCTCAAGACCTGATGAAAATCTAGTTCTAAGAACTTGGAATCCCAAGCATCATAGGCCTTACTTTGTTTAAGCAGTGTTATTTGTTAGCAAAATAACAAGCATTGTAATTATTATGTGAAGTAATAATACAATGAACTAGACTTAGGGATATTAAACGACAGAAGCTAGTATAAAATCTTGCTGTGTTAATTTACTAACATAGCTAACAACAATGAGTTGTATCATATACAACTTAGCTTTTCAGCCAATTACACTGGACGTAAGGATATTATACAGCCTAAGCAATACAAAAAACCATGTCACATGGATTAAGAAAGGTTGTAAATACATGACCAGACTTCACAGTCAAAAAAATAGTCTGTCCCTAAATAGTAGGGAAGACCATGGAAAGTGTATGAACAAAAGACGGATGCAAAGTTGGAAATCAAGCAAATCCAAACGAGTAAAATTAAAAGAAAGTGCAAACAAGATAAAGCTCACAAGGTACTTATACTCATTTATAATATAATTCAATTTATACATTTTCCTTACAGATATTTGCGCAACTAAAAAAAGAATGCTTTCTACAACATACTTTTACAAAAGAGTTCTAAACTTCAAATTCCAAAATATTTCTATGATTATAAAGTGTTAAGTCTAGGGAATGCTAGCTAAAGGTTGATCCATTTTAATACGAAAAGTCTTCCTAGGTTCATAGTTGGCACCCGTCCATTGATCCATAGGATTCTCCCCAGTCACAACAAAGCCTTCTTTATTATAAAAAAACATAGATCAAGCACAGGGTAAAAATAAACATCTATAGTCCGTTGCAGAGAAATCTATCCCATCTTACATCCGACATTCTCCCTTTAAGCTTTTCAACGAAATCAGCAATTTGATCCTGCTTTGGTGCATCAATAGGCGCTATTGCAACACTGGAGGCAGCCTAAGCTTCTTGCAATAGATTTTCGAGCATAAATCTTAAATATGGCAGTCTCTATCATCTGCGCTGAAGTCTTTATTAATTAGGCCTTTGTCTTTTTTGAGTCCTTAGAATAACCACCAAAGTATTTATGTGCATCAGCTTTCCACCCCTTTCTCTATGTGCGAGGGAGCACCTTCAGCCACAGTTGCTCTAACTGATGTTTGTAATGGTCTTCCAATTCTCTAAGTCTACCTTGATAGTGCGGTTCTAACTACTTTTTCCACTCATCCGCCAATATGGCGTCCATGGCTGCACCTGTGCTGAGCTCCTTAACCATCTCTCCTTCTTTACATCCCCTTTTCTTCATACTATCGAGCTACCTGAAGGGACAAGTTTCCTATGGTTTTTCTTAATCCCTTGATCTCCACTTCATAGATAACTCCATAGAGTGTTTCATTTTCCTTCAGTATTTGCTTTAGCTCAGCCACCTTTGAGTTTGCAACATTAAACTCAGCGCGCAGTTTGATATTATATTGGTACTAGTGCTCGTGTGCATACTTAGCTTTTTCAAAATTGGAAAGGGAATTCTTCAGATCCCTTTCGAGTTTCTCATTGATGTGTTAGGTGGAGGTTATGTTCCTTTAAAATTTCAATAGTGGTCATAGCTGCAACCTCAAATTCAGGTACGCTTGAGTCATTTGGGCCATAGATAATAGGAACCGAAGATGCATCGGATTCAGAGACTTTGATTGACTCAGAGGGAAGCCCATAAAAAAGAAGGGAAGCAACCTAGTTGATAATCATCGAAATTAATTTGGATGGGATTTAAATTGCACAAAGTTAAGTTTGGAAGGATTTGTTGCATAAGACTAGTTTTATATGAAGGTTTACAAATCCACACAAAAAATAGAAATAATAATATACAGGGTTCGCTCCTCATTTAGATTTCTAAGCCTAATACTATATCATTCCAAATAAGGGCTATCAGGAGGAAAAGGACTGCTCTTTTGGACATAGCACCAGGGGCGCTGTACGAAGTCACTAAGTGCTTTCTTTTCTTTAGCTACTTAGTGAATTTTAAAAAGCAACCCTTGGGTCTCTTCATTAAGTTGTGCAAATACCTCGTCTAACACCTTCTCTCACCAGTAAATTGCTATCGCGCTAAGACCAAGGCGATCTATAGTTTGAGTTTGAAAGTTTTCCATGCTTTCCTTTAGGAGTTTAGTAAAAATTATTTCCTTATAAGACTATAAAGAAAAAAATAATGAAAACAACACGGTCATTCGTAGTATAGTAGAAAAACAATAAGATGATAAAAGAAATTTTTCATGACAAGATTGGAAAACGAGTCCATTTCATTACGTACAAGAGATTCAAAAAGACGATAGAAATAGTGCAATATTTACAAAGGTTAAAGTAATTACAAGAACTTGGGAGGTAGAGGTGACCTCATTCCCCGTAGACAATGCATTTTCATCATTGGGTTGCAGTAAGGTGTCATGGGAGGCAGAAGGGGAAGCTTTATCCTTAGCCATTTCCTTAACCAACTCGTTCCTGCAATAGGTAAGGGCCTCTTCAATTTTTGTGGGGTCCCCCAAGAAGCTGAAATCAATCTCCATAGTGGTATCATCTAAGTGATCGACAAAAAAATGGCACTTAACCACGATATACATCTTGAAGAGCACCCGGTAAGCAATATGATTAAGCCTATCCTTAGACCTGGCCAGCTCTTGGGCTATCCCCTCCAATTCCTACTCCTTCTCCCACAAAGCCTTATCTTTTCCTTCCAACTCCTAACCTTTTAGCTTCAAAGCCTCCTCTGCTGCCCTTGGTGCCCCCTCTTCTCCTTCTCTCATTGAACCCTAAGCTTTTCATCTACTCTAGTTTTCTCAGAAGCGACCATAGCAAGGTCTGCCTCAAGCTTAGCGATCCAAGCAGTGGACAAGACAACGTAATCCTTAGCTCTCTTCCGAACCTTGGTTGTCAAGCCCCGTCTATTATAAAGCAGATGTAAACAAGATAAGAACTTATGAAGTAAATTTTTATTGAATAAAAAAAGAAAGGAAGACACTTACATAGGCCCAATTCCTATCGAGATCGGTAGCAAGTTTAGGTAAGGGGAGTGCAGGAATTGGAAGTGCAATGGGATAAGATTGAAAGGCACAAGCAATCTAGGATAAACCATCCAAATCAGTACACCTTACCCTTTTAGCGAGATCGATGACGGGACCTTCAGATTATTAGTACCTTAGGCATTGGTTTTGATGATAATAACCATATGACAATATATAAAATATAGATACTAATGTTTTTATAGAGTTATATTAATATATAATGCAGGATATTAGATAGGTATTGATTAAGAAAATTGTACAGTATCAAGAGGCAGATATAGAGATTCAAGAGTTAGAGACTGAAGACTCATGAGTATTGAATAACTCAAGCTATCCGAGATAAGTTATAGAGTCTTAGGATTTTTGTTAACACCCTGATAACACTTCTTTGATCCTCTCTCTATTTCTCTTTTTCAAATATCTTAAAATTGATTCTAAAATTTTTCTTGTTTTCAAAATAGCCTTCAAATTATTTCTATCTTTTGATTTTACCATATTTTAAGCTTTTAAGTATTTTTAATATACTTTGAATATTATACTTTGTTATAAATTTAGTTTTTAAAGATTTCTAAATATTTATAAGTTTATTATAATATTTGTTATTACTTTGATTTCGAATATATTCGCTTTTACTTTATATTTGAGGTTCATATTTAAATCCTCTATATATTTAAATAAATTTCTATAAAGTTTTCTTAAGTTTTAATATGGTTAAAATATGTATATACTATGTTTAGATGATTTTACAAAGTATCAAAATATTTCACAAACATTAATATTTTCAAAATACTTTTTATAAAGTATTTTTCAATTTTGTGAAGGATATATCGACATATCCGATTCCTATAAGTCGATATAGTGACCGTAATTTTCAAAATTCAAATTTTGAATGGAAGTGTCTTTTTGTCATATCTCTTCGTGAATTGACATGGCTATTGTTTATCTATAAATAGGGGTTAAACCAACGAATTTTTGTTAACTACTTTCTCATATTTTATCTTTTCTTTCACTCTCTTGAATTCTAGAAGAAAATCTACTCAAAATATTCTCAAATTTAATCAAAATCAAATTCCATTGATTTGATTCTCTATTGATTACTCTCTGATCTCTCTCACTCAAACAAGATCAAAGTGTTATTCAAGAGGTTATAAGATCATTTGTAATTAAGGTCAATGATTTGAGTCTGTAAAACTCTATCAAATCATACTCGTATATTGGTGGGTGAGCTTGTAGCCCGTGTAAATCAGTTAGGTGTGCTTAGTAGCCCGGAAATCTAGTGGGTGTGCTTGTAGCCCATGTAAATCAAGTGACTCTACCCAAAGGTCGAAAAGTCTGGAGGATTTGTCTCGTTGCTTTGAAATAGAGATTTTATTTGCTTTGTTACTTGAAAAGAAATATGTATAAGGAATTGTACAAGACTGGATGTAGGGTAACTCTGAATTAGTATAAAATCATGATATGTTCTTTCCTTTTTTACTTTTACTGCATTTATATTTATCTATGTTGAATCTATGATTGTTAATTGCATTGTTTAAATTATAATCTTAAAAGAATTCAAAAGGATTCACAAAAATTATAAAACACTATTCACCCCACCTCTAGTGTTAAATTAGCCTTTAGATCCATCTTTCGTCAAACTAACATTTGGTATCAAAGCATTGGTTTTCAAAATTTAGTAAATTGCGATTTGGTATTTTTAACACTATTTTTGAAAAACAATCTGACAAAATAAACATAGCATTGTTTCATGAATTTGCATCCATTCATTATGAAAAGTCACTTGATCTTTTAAAAAGGTATAATTTATATGAAAAAACATGTTAGATGGCTTTTGATGAACAAACACCTAGTGATCAAACTCTACAAATTAAATAGGATAAATGGATCTTGGATAGTGGCTGCTCAAGGCGTATGACTGGTCATCCGGAGATATTAAAAGATATTATTTACAAAGATGGTGGATCAGTCAATTTTGGAGACAACTCTAAAGGATATGTGTGGCAATGTCGGTAATTCTAAAACTCCTACTATTTCTAATGTTTTGTTAGTTAGGAATTTAAAACATAATTAGTCAATTGTGTGATAAGGGCTTCAAAATTAAATTTGAAAAAGATAAATGTCATATTGAAGATAATGAGTCAAACATTATCTTTGAAGTCACTAGGAAAAGAAACATTTGCATATTAAGTATGAACGTATCAAATGATAATTTGTGTCTTTTGGCTGAATCAAGTGACATTTGGATTTGGCATAAAATATTTGGTCATTTGAAATTGAAACACCTTTCTAAAATTGTCAAAAATGATCTGGTTAGAGGTCTCCCTAAAATAAGATTTGATGTTAATAATCTTTGTGATGCATGTCGATTAGCAAAACTTAGAAAAAGTCCTTTTAAATCAAAAGATATGATCTTTACCTCTCAACCACTTGAACTTCTTCATTTACATCTTTTCAGTCTCTCGCAAATACAATATATAAATCATAATATATATGTTTTTATATTTGTAGATGATTTTTCTAGGTTTACTTGGACAATTTTCCTAAAACTTAAAAGTGATGCTTTTGAAATGTTTAAAATCTTTGTTAAAAGAACTCAAAATCAACTATCTATTTTTTAATTCGAAGTGATCATGTAGAAGAATTCGAAAATGAAAATTTTGAAAATTTTTGTAATAAAGAAGGAATTACTCTTAATTTTTCTTTTCCAAGAACACTTCAACAAATGGAGTAGTAGAATGTAAAAATAGAACCATTCAAGAGTGTGCTAAAACTATGTTAAATTATAGTAATTTACCTAAAAAATTTTGGGCTAAAGCAGTTGTTGCAGCTTGTTATATTTTAAATAGAGTTTTTATAAGACCTTTAACTAAGAAAACACCATACGAATTATTTTATAATAAAAAGCCTAAAGTATCATACTTCAGATTTTTCGGTGGTAAATGTTTTATATTGAATATTAAAGAAAATTTAGATAAATTTGATGGTAAATCAAATGGAAATTTTTTATTGGATATTCAAAAAAAAGTAAAGCTTAGAGTTTTTAATACAAGAACTAATACTTTTGAAGAGACATTACATGTTTCATTTGATGGAAATTTTAAAATTAATAATACAAGTATTGATGAAGAAGAAAATATTGATAATATAAAAATAATGAAATTATTAATAATGAATACAATAAAGATATTAAAAATATATATTGAAATAAGAGAACAAAAATATTAAAGGGTCATCCTATAGAGAACATTCTACAAAATACAGAATCTGTTGTTAAAACAAAATCAATTAAATAAAATGAGTAATATTGCTTTCATTTCAATAATTGAACCTACAAATCCAAAGGAAGCATCAATAGATGATTCATGGATTCTTACTATCAAGAATAATTGAATCAATTCACAAGAAATAATGTTTGGGAATTAGTTCCAAGACCAGAGGATAAATCTATAATAGAAACTATATGGGTATATAGAAATAAAACGAATGAAAAAGGAGAAGTTGTAAGACATAAAGCTCGTTTAGCTGCTCAAGGTAATTTTCAAGAAAGAATTGATTTTGATGAAACCTTTGCACCGTAGCTAGATTAGAAGCAACAAGAATCTTACTCGCTTTTGCAAATCATAATAATTTTAAATTATTTCAAATAGGTGTTAAAAGTGCCTTTTAAATGGTTTTGTTAAAGAAGATGCTTATGTAGAACAACCCTCACCTTTTGAGGATGAAAAATTCCCTAATCACGTTTATAAATTAAAGAAAGCTTTATATGGTCTAAAGAAGGCTCCTAGAGCTTGGTATGATAGAGTTAAATCATATTTATTACAATCTAATTTTAAAATAGGAAAAGTGGATAGTACTCTTTTTATTAAAAGAAATAACAATGATATTCAACTAATACAAATATGTATAGATGATATTATTTTTGGATCAACTAACGATAAATTAAATAAAGAATTTTTAAACATAATGACCAAGGAATTTGAAATGAGTCATATGGGAGAACAAAATTACTTTTTAGGATTGCAAATAAAACAATTAAGTAATGGTATTTTTATAAGTCAAGAAAAATATTCTAATGATTTAGTTAAGGAAATTTGGAATGTCAAATACCAATGGTAAGCCAACTCCTATGGCATCAAATGAAAAATTACATCAAAAATTATATAGAGGAATGATTGGATCACTACTCTATATTACCGCTAGTAGACCTGATATAATGCATAGTGTATGTCTCTGTGCAAGATATCAATCTCAACCTAAGAAAACTCATCTAAAATCGTTAAAACGAATATTAAGATATATAAATAACACATTAGATTATGGACTCTTTTATCCAAAAGAGGATTCCTTTGAACTAATTTCATATAGTGATGTTGATTATGCTGGTTGCAAATCAGACCAAAAAAGTACAAGTGGAACTTATCACTTTTTAGGACACTCGCTAATTTCCTGGTTTAGCAAAAAGCAAAATTCTGCATCTCTATCCACAATAGAAGCATAATATATTTCAGCAGCATTACTTGTTCATAAGTTATTTATATGAAATAAACGTTAAAGGATTTTGGTTTAAACTTTACAAAATCACCAATATACTGCGATAATACTAGTGTGATTAATTTATCTAAAAATCCAACTCATCATGCTAGAGCCAAACATATAGATATGCGACATCGCTTTCTAAGAGATAACGTAAACAAAGAAATATTCTCCTGAAAATCAAATACTGATTATTAACAAAACCATTGAACCAAACATCATTTGCTAAGCTAAGAAGAGAGTTATAAATTTGTTCTCTATCAGAAATATAAAAATAATAACATATGAATCAAAAATAAAAAAGAAGAAAAAATCATCAAATTTATACTAGATATGTTGACATACATGGATTGGATATGTCGACATATGCAGTTAAATTCAGAATTCAAATTTCCCTCCTAAATTCAAAATTCGAACTGGGTTATATAACCATCAAATTTCAACTTCTTCATGTTTCCGTCTTTTCACTGTACTATCTTCTGAAATAAAATAATCCTATGGTCTCCTCTAATTCTAAGCTTCCAAAAGAGGAAAATTCATCCTTTTTCTTCCCATCTCCTACACAAGGGCCTCTCCAAAACATCACCATGGCCAAAGTGACTAAATTGGAGGAAAAAATGAAGAGTGTTCTGCAAATGCTCATTGAAATACAAGTGATTCAACTTAGAATCTCCAAGAAATAATAAAAACAAGGCAGAACCATACAAAAGCAGAAGAGGAAGAGGAAGAAGAAGAGTAAGAAAAGGAAGAAGAAGAAGAAGAGGAAGAACAAATGGAAAAAGATGAAGCCCATTGTGTTGGAGAAGTTTGTTTCGATCGAGATGGAAATCTCATCGCACAGAAATGATATTTCTGCCTTCATTACCTGTTTTACCCTATCCATAAGTCTACCATAATCAAGAAGAAACCTTAGTACTTAGGATTATCGCGTTTTAGTATGATTTATTAGGATCCAAATTTGGTTTGTTTTGTGTGATTTGGATTTACTTTTAATTAGTGTGTATAGACTTATTGATTGGATTGGATTGACTTGTGTGAATTAAATTGATTGTTTGAATTTTTTTATGTCACTTTAGTTTAAATATATGTATTGGATTGATGTGATCAACACAAACAGTTTATGTTATCACTTATCATTCTTATCACTCTTAATATTAATGTTGTTGCTTTTTCTAAATTTCTTTTATATCTCAGTATTATACATATTATGTAGTACCTTAGTTAGGGGGAGGTTTTTTTTTTAGATTTTTGTTGATGACAAAGGGGGAGAAATATATAAAATTTAGGAATCTAGGCACAGAATAAAAGGGAGTTTTGTAATTCAAGGGGATTTGTAACATATTATATACATAATTGTTATCATGAAAAAGATGGAGATTGTTAGTACAGTAGGCATTGGTTTTGATTATAACAACCATATTACATTATATAAAATATAGACACTAATGTTTTTTATCAAGTTATATTAGTATATAGTTCAGGATATTAGATAGGTATTGATTATGAAATCTGTATAGTATCCAGAGAAGATTCAAGAGGCAGATATAGAGATTCAAAAATTAGAGACTAAAGATCATGAGTATTGAAGAACTAAGATATCCCAGATAAGTTATAGAGTCTTAGGATTTTTTTTGTTAAAACCCTGATAGCAATTCTCTGATCTCTCTCTCTATTTCTCTTTTTCAAATGATTTTCAAATATCTTAAAAATGGTTTTAAAAGAATTTTTGTTTCCAAAATAATTTTTCAAAATAGCCTTCAAATGATTTCTATTTTTTGATTTATTATATTTTACATTTTAAGTATTTTTAATATACTTTAAATATTATATTTTGTTATAATTTTAGTTTTCAAAGATTTCTAAATATTTATAAGTTTATTATAATATTTTTTATTACTTTGATTTCAAATATATTCACTTTTACTTTATATTTATTATTTTCAAAATAAATTCATATTTAAATCCTTTATATATTTAAATATATTTGTATAAAGTTTTCTTAAGTTTTGATATGATTAAAATATGTAACTATGTTTAGATGATTTTACAAAGTATCAAAATATTTTGCAAACCTTAATATTTTCAAATAATTTTTATAAAGTGTTTCCAATTTTGTGAAGGATATATCGACATATCAATTCCTATATGTCGACATAGTGACCGTAATTTTCAAAATTCAAATTTTGAATGGAAGTGTCTTTTCATCGTATCTCTTCGCGAATGGATATGACTGTTGTTTCTCTATAAATAGGGGTTAAACCAATGAATTTTTGTTAACTACTTTCTTATATTCTCTCCTCTTTCACTGTCTTGAATTTTAAAAGAAAATCTACTCAAAATATTCTCAAATTCAATCAGAATCAATTTCAAATTTCATTGATTTGATCCTCTATTGATTACTCTTATCTCTCTCACTCAAACAAGATCAAAGTGCTATTCAAGAGGTTGTAGAATCATTTGTAATAAAGATCAGTGATCTGAATCTGTAAAACTCTATCAATATATTGGTGGGTAAGATCGTAGCCCGTGTAAATCAATTGGGTGTGCTTAGTAGCCCGGAAATCTAGTGGGTGTGCTTGTAGCCCATGTAAATCAAGTGATTCTACCCAAAGGTCGGAAAGTGTGGAGGGTGTGCCTCGTTGCCTTGAAATCGAGATTTTATTTGCTTTGCTGTTTGAAAATAAATATGTACAAGGAATTGTACAGGACTGCATGTAGGGTAACTCCGAACTAGTATAAAATCCTGATGTGTTCTTTCCTTTTTTACTTTTTCTTAAAAGAACTCAAAACGATTCGCAAAAATTATAAAACACTATTCACCAGCTCCCCCCCACCCCAGTGTTAAATTATCCTTAAGATCCATCCGCCAAACTGACATGGGTAAGGACAAGAAGCGAATTCTTAGGTCTTGAAATGACTAGAGAGGTGGGATGGGAAGTGATTTTGAGGAAGGAAGAAAAGGAGGAGGAGGCACATGAGGTTTCTTGAGAGGTCGATCGGAAGTGTCAGCACCAACATTTTTTCTCTTCTCCCCCTCCTTCTTTGTTGTCTCCAGTTTCTAGGATGGGGGATCATCAAAAAACACATGTGAGAGGTCTCAAACCATTTTATCTGCATAAAAAGGAGTTAAGATTGGTTATTATCATCACAAAAAAATTGGATTTCATTGGCCATCTTATCAAATTATACCCCTAAATACATACATAACCGAGGAGAATTTAAAGATAAAGCGAAAGAAGTTATGACTAGTATGCAGAAAGTCATACTTGCACAATAACAACTCGGCAAAGAATAACTTTTTTTCCTATATTCTTCACCTAGAATCGGGATGTCATTCCTATGAGATATGAATGACCTAGTGGCTTGATTGGAAAAGATAGGACAACTGGGCTATGGTTGGAAAGAAGAAGGGAAGTTATCTAAATTTGAAATGAAAAAATATTTGTCATTCTACTTCTGGGTCTTTCAAGGAATAATCCTGAGAATCGGCTTCTTTGCCCGGGCATAATAAACCCCATAATCAACCCCATAAGGACTTCTTGTGAATATCAAATAGAAATTGAAGTTCCTCACGAGAAGGAGGAGAACACTTCTCTACATAAAGGACGAAAGTGGATGGAGTAAGAAATTGGAGCAAGTTATATAGGAGAAATAATAATGGTAGAGATCTATACACGAAGAATTTGATTAGGAGGAAGATAAAGCTTATATCGGATGTTCTTGAAAGTAATAGAAATAAAGCCATTCGGAGGAATATGGATACAATCATGAGATTCAGGCACCCTAACTACATAACCCTAAAACCAGAAATGATCCAAAATACCCTTTAGTTCCCCTAATTTAGTTATTCTAGATGGAAAGAATAGGGGAGAGGTGGTCCCTTCGATAGAAGCGGTTTTCGTAACAAATATATTGGGCTGCTTATCGGCTACCAATAAATTATATAGAGGAAGAAACAAAAAGAAAACGAATACCCATACGTTTATTCGAAAAAGAAACTATTTATTAGAGAAGATGAGGTTAATAACTAAGGTTTTCGAAAGTACATAAAGAAATGAAGAAGGAGAACATATACTCACCTCGATTTGAATCTCAGCCACGAAATTGGGATGATGGAAGAACCCCAAAACTTCAATTGATTAATGACATGGGAGATTAACATTGGGTTCTATACATATTTTCTTAGAAGATGAAAAGACTAAAGTGTCGGCTTTTCCAAAGAATCGACCAATGAAAAATTGGCACATGTAGTCGTGAATTTAATGTAAAACGGCAATAAAGTTTTTTTTCCATTTGAAAATAAGAGAGAGAAAAGCAAGAAGTGATGGGTCATAGGAAATTATGGAAGTAGAGACAAGTCCATGTCGATCTTCAATCTTTGCAGACTTAGGGGTAAGCGTTACACCCATATTTTCCAAACATTTATACAGGCAAATTGATGTGAACATGGAACCAAAAAGAACTTCTCCCATGATAGAAGTTGGACTATGATGAGGAAACAAAGGCAAAAAGAAAAGTCCAGATAGTACTGCGCCAAAGTCTTAGGACAGTGCCCAAACATAAGGGTTGTGCCATTCCCTTGAGCACAACGTCAACGCCATAATACTATGTTGGAGTCCTGAGATAGCCACAAAGTATAGGGATTTCTCTACAGTCCTAATACCTACTTCAATGGGCAGAACTGTAGCATAACCTTCAGGTATCAAATATGAAGGTTGTGTTGCAGTCTCGAAAGTAAGCTTTAATAAGTTGGAGTTGCGCCACAATCTTTAAGTAACAACAAAGTGTAGAGATTGTGTTGCGGTCCCTAAAGCAGTACTGGTGATATAGAACTGTGGCATATTCCTTAAAGAATTTATAAACAATAGGGATACACCGCAATCTTAAACTAACATCAAGATGACAAAGCCGCATCACAATCCTTAATTTGACGTTAAAGCAATAGGGATGCACTGCGATCTTAAGCTAACGCTGAATGACAAAACAATATCACAATTTTAGAGAAATATTACCCAACAAATACGGGGAATCAAAGAATGAGGCAATGAGGAAAAGCTGTACCCCATCCATGAGCTAAACTATTTTTCTCAAATTCATGACAGAAGCAAGCCAAGAAACCATAATTTTATGATGCAATAAATCAATGAACTACACACATGCACAAGCGAGGCCACAATAGGAAACTACCTCTAACAAATTGGAACATCAAAGTTATAAGTACTCCAAAATTTTGCAATCATTAATGGGCTATTGAGAACTGCATTAACACCCTTAAAGCCACATAACATAGTTCCATTCCAAACAACGAAAAAACACAATGCCAAGAGCAGTTAAAGTCAAACTACACAGCTCCGTAAATTAGACTACCACCATGCTGAAGTCTAGTCACACAACCAAAACCCAACCTAAACTATTCTAGCAATAATCTAAAATGTAGATCCATCCCCATAAAAGCAAAGCTTAATAAGGAAAGGCCAATACTGCTCAACCCCCACAGTCCCAAATAGATTAAAACTCATATCAAGTCATGGCCATTCAAAATTAGGTTTCCTGCTTCAATTTCAACCTTTCCGCCCAAGTTCAAAATCCATCAACCAAAATCGAAGTTTCCCGCCAAAGACCACGTTAGCAATCCATGTAAAATAAACAAGAAAGATAGATAATCAACACATGGCATAATCCAAAGGCCAGAATCAAAGGCACGGAAGATTGACATAAGCAATGTGTGTAGTTCAATATGCTATAAAAGATGGGGCACTATAGCAGAAAATGGAGGATTTTTGACGTTACTCTATGGAGCACTGAAATAAATTAATATACTCTCTGTCATTTTTTTTTGTATTGAGAATGAAAGAAGAAGATAAGGACATTTTCCCCATGGACATAGGATTTGTTAACATCCAAACCACATAAATTTTTTGTTTCATTTATTGCTTTAAGTACTTTATTTTACTTCTTTTATCTTTAGTGCTTAAGTTAGAATGTATTACTTTAACGACTTGGATAGAAAACTTTCATAAAATTTTGAATATTTAACTCAAAATTTTAAGCATTACAGCAACATAATTACTTCCTTAAAGGAAATTTAATTATTACTTAATCTTGCTGGTTCTTAATCATGAAAGCATTTAGCACCATGTTACTTTAAAAAAATATTTAGGTGTTTCTGAGACGAAACATCTCATCAACATATCTACAACAAAACAAGGAAGCTGCTTTCAATCTTTTGCATGTTTACATCTCCTCAAGGAGGAAGACAAATGGAGCATGATAAAATACACTCTAGATTTTAGTTTTCACCAAAAAGAATGAATCATGATTCCAACATGGTAGATTCTGATGTCTTGGAGGCTATTAAAGAACAAGAAACACCTCCATTTCATAGTAACAATGCATCGACAACAACAAGGAAATGAGATTAAAGAATAAAATTGATTACAATGCCCATTATGATAGAATAGTTGATGTATGTCTTCAGTACATAAAGATACAAGACTGATGGAAAAAGAAAATGAGTAGAGGAGACTGTTGAAATGAAATTAGCACAAGGCCAAGAAAGAATAACAAAGAAGAGTAGATATTCCATTTTTCAAGAAGAGTATTTGGAACTTAAAAGAGAGAAAACGATGGTGAAGAAAGAAGAGTCCATTTTGTTTATATCAAGATGTGACAAACCTAAGCTCGAACCTTGTTTAACGACGAATTTTCTATCGGTTTAGAAAACCGCCGATAAATTTTGAATTAAAATATACCGCAAGCGCACGGCGTATAAAAGTTAGTATGTGGCGAGCACGGGTCGATCCACAGGGAATTGTTAAATTTTTAAAGTCAATTCAATCAAATTGTACCAAATGGAGAGGAAGTTGTTAACTACAAGCAAAATGAAGCTAATACTAGAATTAAAATGAGATTAGAGAACAATTTAGAGCCAAATCCACTCTCATATTTTTGTAAATCAACAAACAAATAATTTATGATCTCTAGTTTTGATATTAAGTGAAATAATTGTTGCATTTATCATAAGTATAGTTTATTTATGTTATTAATTAACATAACTTAAACCATCAAACTATAATACAACAAATAAACCACTTATAAATTCTCATGAAAATGAAGCCAAAGCAAAAGCTATTTTAAGTATGATCTATTTACTATTGTAATTAGTAATATAGATCATCAAATTTTGTTTTTACTTCCATTTCAAAATCAAAAATCAATTAGCAAATGATGATGTAAATTGTGTTTATGTTGAATAAGGATAGCTCATTTGCAAATGCAACATAAGCTATCAAACCCACTTGTATAAACTTACATCAAAATCAAATCTCATGAAGCACAAATAAAAGAGACCATAAATCATAGAAATGTTGAAATTACATAACATTTGAGAGCTTCATTACCTCTAAATTGAAGGAGTTTAGCTACTCATTTGTGTTATCAAATCAACACATGTAAGTTTCAACATTGGAAACAAAAGAAATAGAAACTAAACAAAGGAAGAAAATGAGGTTAACTACTAAACTACTTGCGTAAAATAAAACTACACTACTTGCATGAATGTAAATCTAATCTATTAACAATGAAAAGAAAAGAGCATAGAAATAAATACAAGCATAAAAGTAAAGAGAAGCATGTAGAAAAGAGAAGGCTTAGGAAGCCTTTTTTCACTTTGATTTGTGTTTACAACTTGCTAATTTCCTAAGTAAAATAAGAGAGTAGAAGATCCTTTACATGTACATAAGAGGGCTATTTATACATGCATAAAACCCTAATTCAATTTTTAGGGTGCTTCCCAAAATGCCCTTTAGGAAGTGTGGCCACCAAGTAACCATTAGCCACTAATTAATCCATCATTAAATGTGCATGAAGCTTCAACCTCCCCTTAGTTGTCCATTAGCTTCTAATTGTAGATTTAGGTAAGTGGGTGGGGTCCTCCATGATCATGAGCTTGAATTATTTCCCTCTTCATTCCTTTGTATTCATTTGTGCATGCATGTATCTTCATAAAAGCCTCTTCCATATGCATCCGAATTCCTATAAAATCATAAAAAAATGTCCAAGTAAAAATTCTCGAATTGACACATGCACAAAATGACCATTTTGCCCCTGAATGAAGATGAATCTATGATGATATGACAATAATTAAATTTTGGTTTAAACATGTTAAAATGCCCAAATATGACATTTATTTAAATAAAAATAGATAAAATAAGGATGCAAATATATGCACATTTACGTGCACATCAAATGAACCTCGCGACCAAACATTGGAAGTTAGTGTCATTCACAAAAATTTTGAAAATGAGACACTTGACTTTAACGACGAACGGAAGATGAATACGGAAAATTGTTTCACGAAATCCCCAACGAGATTGAATATACTCTTCCCTTTGAATCGCTTCCAATTGATTCTGAATCTCAACCCAATTCTTTGGTCGAGCAACTCCCTAAGTTGGACCTCAAACCACTTCCCGATCACCTTAAGTACGCATACTTAGGTGAAAACGAAACTTGTCCTATCATCATTTCTAACAATCTTTCTCTTGACTAAGAAGCTTCTCTTCTCTCTATTCTTTCGAAAAATAGAGAAGCAATTGGGTGGTCCATTATCGATATTAAGGGAATAAGGCCT
This sequence comes from Allium fistulosum, assembly GCA_030737815.1. NCBI lineage: Eukaryota > Viridiplantae > Streptophyta > Magnoliopsida > Asparagales > Amaryllidaceae > Allium > Allium fistulosum. The sequence goes on from CM060902.1 coordinate 1,128,988,645, forward strand.
GCTATTGTCCAACATCTCATTCACTTAATTGATGAAGCCAAACCCACTCGTGATGCCCAACGGAGGCTTAACCCAAAAATGAAAGATGTGGTTCATGACGAAATTCTTAATCTCCTCGATAACGATACCATATACCCTATCTCCGATAGCCCATGGGTTAGCCAAATTCATGTCGTGCCTAAAAAGTCCGGACTTACCGTTATAACAAACGACGCTGACGAACTCATTCCTACTCGGACTCAAACTGGTTGGCGTGTTTGCATTGATTATCGAAAATTAAATGCTACAACACGAAAAGATCATTTCCCTCTTCCTTTCATTGAACAAATGCTCGAACATTTAGCCGACCATGAATTCTACTGCTTCCTTGATGGTTATTCCGGCTATAACCAAATTCCAATCGCTCCCGAAGATCAAGACAAAACGACTTTCACGTGTCCATTCGGTACCTTTGCTTATCGACGTATGCCATTCGGACTTTGTAAAGATCCTGCTACTTTCCGACGATGCATGGTTAGCATCTTTTCTGACATGATTGAACGCTTTCTAGAAGTTTTTATGGACGATTTCTCTATCTTTGGTGATTCTTTTTCCGAATGTTTACATCATCTCGAGTTGGTTCTAAATCTATGTAAAGGAAAACATTTGACTTTGAATTGGAAAAAATGCCACTTTATGGTCAAACAAGGCATAGTCCTTGGACATATCATCTCAAATAAAGGCATTAAGGTAGATAAAGCAAAAGTTGACGTAATTGCAAATATACCCATTCCCAAATCTGTTAAGGATATTCGATCATTTCTAGGACACGCTGGCTTTTACCGACGCTTTGTGAAAGACTTTAGCAAAATCGCTCATCCTTTGAGGACTCTTCTTTGAAAAGACGTTCCTTTCGATTTCAACTCTGAGTGTATTTCTTCTTTTGAACGTCTTAAGGACGAACTCATTTCTGCTCCAATCATTTGCGTGCCCAATTGGGATCTCCCATTTGAAATAATATGTGAAGCCTCAAACTTTGCATTTGGTGCTGTCTTAGGATAACACATCAACAAAATCCTTTATGTCATTTACTACGCAAGTATGACTTTGAACGACGCTCAACTCAACTACACAACAACAAAAAAGGAGCTTCTAGCTGTCGTTTTTGCATTCGAAAAGTTTCGACCCTACTTGATAGGTCACACATCACGGTCTACACTGACCATACTACTCTTCGATACCTTTTTGCCAAAAAGGGTGCTAAACCTCGTTTGATTCGTTGGATCCTTTTACTTCAAGAATTTGACCTTACAATCAAAGACAAAAAAGGATCTGATAATGTCATAGCCGACCACTTGTCTCGTCTTTCGAACGCACCATCTTCTTTGCCAATCAATGAAAACTCCCCCGATGAACAACTTCTTTCAATTTCAATCGATCCATGGTACGCTGATATAGTGAACTACTTAGTCACTAAGAAACTCCCCCATCTTGGTCCAAACAGGACAAATGCAAATTCATGTCCCAAGTGAAATATTTCTATTGGGATGATACATAATTGTTCAAATATTGTCCCGACCAAATCATCCGACGTTGCATTCCGGATAATGAGATCAGGAGTGTTCTTTCGTTTTGCCACGATCAAGCGTGCGGTGGACATTTCGGTCCTCGAAAAACTACAAAAAAGGTGCTTCAGTGTGGTTTCTATTGGCCTTCTCTTTTCAAAGACTCGTTTGAATTTTGTAAAACTTGCGATCGATGTCAAATGCTCGGACGAATTTCTCGACGAAATAAGATGCCTCTGAACCCCATTCTTACGATCGAAATCTTTGATGTTTGGGGTATCGACTTTATGTGACCTTTTCCCAATTCCATTGGAAGCGTGTACATCCTTCTCGCTGTCGATTACGTCTCAAAATGGGTTGAAGCCGTTACTTGCGAAACCAACGACCATAGAATTGTTGTGAAATTTCTCAAAGAAAACATCTTTTCGAGGTTCGGCACACCTCGCACAATAATCGGTGATAACGGAACCCAATTTTGCAATCGATCTTTTGAAACATTAATGAAGAATACTCGATAGCCCACAAGTTATCCACTCCATATCATCTTCAAACTTGTGGGCAAATTGAAGTTTCAAATCGTCAAGTAAAACAAATCTTGGAGAAAACTGTCAACAAAAATCGAAAAGATTAGTCTCAGAAATTGACCGACGCGCTTTGGGCTTACCATACTGCTTTTAAAACTAACATTGGGATGTCCCCATTTCGTTTAGTTTACGGTAAAGCTTGCCATTTACCCGTTGAAATCGAACACAAAGCGTTGTAGGCAATAAAGAACTTAAACTTTGATCTTGAGAAAGCTGGCTAAAACCGAAAACTACAACTCGACGAACTAGAAGAACTTAGGAACGACGCGTATGAAAACGAGAAAATTTACAAAGAAAGAAAGAAATTTTTTCATGACAAATCAATCCTAAGAAAAACGTTTTCGCCTAAGCAAAAAGTTCTTTTATATGACTCAAGACTTCATTTATTCCCTAGGAAACTTAAATCGAGATGGACCGGACCATTTGCGATACGAACTGTTTTTCCACACGGTGCCATAGAAATACAAAACCTTAGGGATGGATCGATTTTCAAAGTCAACGGTCACCGTTTAAAACCTTTCTTGGAATTGCCAAGTAACCAAAAGGAGGAGCTCATGATTCTTCATGAGCCAGGCTACGTCTAGTAAGAATGTTAACCCTCTTTTGTAAATATGTACATATTTTTCCCAGTTACACTCATTATATCATGCATTTACTATGGGGACACAATAAAAACTAAGTGTGGGGAGAGTCTCATTTTCATTTTTTTAAGTTTCATGGCATTTTTGAATTGTCATTTTCTTTTAACTAAAAAAAAATATCAAAATTTCTAAATCTCAAAAACATTTTCTTTTTAGCATTTTGATTTATTTTTGAAGAAACACTATAGGGTAAGTATAAGTTTTGATTAATAAATTGAATTTTTTTTAAAATTTATTTGTCTTAACAAAAATAAAAATGAAGTTTGATTACAAATAACAATGGTTTAACTTGTATATAGAGAAGGTTCATATGTGTTAATTATGAAGTATATTCTAATTGAAAATCTTTGTTTAAAAAAGTGGTAAATTTAAAGTAAAGGATATAACATTTTTATCTTCTAAGTTAAATAGTGCTAAGATGATTTTGCAAAACTCTCTCTTCCTAAGTAAAAAAACATTTGTATATATGTATATATTTTTAACACCTAGAGTTATGTGTTCACACTTGTGTGTTCACTCGCCATGCTCTGTACCCTTCTCATGTAAGCCCGAAAGGCAGTGCACGATCGGTATATCTAGCCTCAGTTTATCTGAGTTAGGTGTATGTTAATAAAAGTACTTTTTAATAATGCCTACAGTCGATAAGTGTTCACACTTGTGTGTTCACTCGACACGCTCTATATTCCCCTCACATCAGTCCGCATGGCAGTGCATGGGTAATATATCTGGCCTCAGTTTACTTGAGTTAGGCATATGTAAATATTGTTAATATCAATAAAATTTTCAAATAAGAGAGAGTAAGCAATTGAAATCCAAGCACTATTTTAACTTATTTGATTTGACTTGTTATTGGAGAGAAATGAAAATACCACTTTGATAATCAACTAAGGATCCATTTCATAGTTGCACTGTATTATCGATCGAAACAATGAGTTAAACTATAGCCCATTTGTTACGATAACTTCGTTTTTATTGGAAAGTTTGACGAGTAAATGACTCAAATTTCAAGATAATGACCAAAACCTATATTTAACTTATTTTGTGTCAATTTGAAAGTAAATCCTTCATTTGTAAATATTTTCAAAAAACTTGCATTTATTCCATTGTAATAAATCTTACACTTTGTAAATATTTTCACTTTGCATTTGGATTTGTGGGTAGTATCCGCTGAAAACCCTCACGAGACAACACTCGTCCTACTGGGGACACCTAGAGGTTTAACGGCTTGTTGCATATGCTCAATGCAATTGTGCTTCCTACGAAAATAGATTTATCTTAGTTTTCCTTTATTCGAGGATGAATAAAAAGATAAGTGTGGGGGTGTTTGATTTGCACGTAAATGTGCATATATTTGCATCCATATTTTATCTATTTTTATTTAAATAAATGTCATATTTGGGCATTTTAACATGTTTAAACCAAAATTCAATTATTGTCAAATCATCGTATATTCATCTTCATTCAGGGGTAAAATGGTCATTTTTGTGCATGGTCAATTTGCGAGTTTTTACTTGGACATTTTTTTATGATTTTTATTGGAATTTGGATGCATATGGAAGAGGCTTTTATGAAGATACATGCATGCACAAATGAATACAAAGGAATGAAGAGGGAAATAATTCAAGCTCATGATCATGGAGGACCCCACCCACTTACCTAAATCTACAATTAGAAGCTAATGGACAACTAGTGGAGGTTAAAGCTTCATGCACATTTAATGATGGATTAATTAGTGGCTAATGGTTACTTGGTGGCCACACTTCCTAAAGGGCATTTTGGGAAGCACCCTAAAAATTGAATTAGGGTTTTATGCATGTATAAATAGCCCTCTTATGTACATGTAAAGGATTTTCTACTCTCTTATTTTACTTAGGAAATTAGCAAGTTGTAAACATAAATCAAAGTGAAATAAAAATGGCTTCCTAAGCCTTCTCTTTTCTACATGCTTCTCTTTACTTTTATACTTGTATTTATTTCTATGCTCTTTTCTTTTCATTGTTAACAGATTAGATTTACATTCATGCAAGTAGTGTAGTTTTATTTTATGCAAGTAGTTTAGTAGTTAATCTTATTTTCTTTCTTTGTTTAGTTTCTATTTCTTCTACTTCCAATGTTCAAACTTACATGTGTTGATTTGATAACACAAATGAGTAGCTAAACCCCTTCAATTTAGGGGTAATGAAGCTCTCAAATATGATGTAATTTCAACATTTCTATGATTTATTGTAACGACCCGGAATTTTGGACCATTCGCGTCCATTATAAGTGTATAGGTAGACACTCACGCCGGAGTTGAATTGCTCAAATACCGCGTTGTTAATTTAAATTTGGCAAAACTGAACATATACAGTAAATAGATATAATCACAGATCACAGACACAGAGTAATAAGTGCGGCGGAATAAAAGAGATAGTAGTTCATGAAGCTACTATATGAATATATAAAATACATCAGAGTTTACAACAGAAGAGTAATATGATACATCAGAGTTAGACCAAATACAACGGAAGAGTAACAGATACAAATCAGAATACATCACTGGAATCACCGAATATCTGAAAGCTGGATAGATAGCTGGATCTCCAAGCGAAGCTCCAACTCCAAAGGTGAGTCTCGAAAGCTGAACTACTCAGTCTGACCCGAGCGTAAAGCAAAATACAAAACACTCGAGTCAGGATTAACATTCTCATATTAATAAATCCAACTCAAGTGAAATAGCAATTGAAATACAAGTAACTCAAAGGATGTTTGGAATAACCATCCTGTAAGGATCCGTTAAACTATCTACTATGTAGTAATGTACGCTAAGTAGATAATGTCTATCAGTAATATAAAAATATCAAAGTAGGGTTAAGCAGGGCCCATACACCTCTTAACCTGTTTATTCCCAAAAGCATATACAAGACCGTAGTTTCCCCAAAACCGGAAGTCACCAGAGGGCAATCCATATACTAAAGGTACAAATCAAAATCGTAGTGGTCGCGAATAGGATAATCAGTATGACAAGGTACATGAGGCGATACCAACTAGGATACTAGTAGTTGCGTGATCCGGACTGATGTTGGGCATAGCAGCTACTACCCCAACACCGCGAAACAACACTCCCATAATCGAGGGGTGCACCCAAATCGAATCACAAAAGTAATAGATATGGTAACGAAGAAGTGTGTCCGCTAGAGGTGGCGAACCTCAATGGCCCGGCGCGGCTCCTGTTTTAGTCATGTCAGGGGTCATCCAAAATCGTTCTCTTTCTTCAGTCAACGCGTTCACCAAAACCATCCACTTCGTTCTGGATCAACACTCCGCGTATAGTTATTAAAGTGGTTTCGGTTCAAATAGAGAGTATATCCATTACCAATCCCGGTCTCTTTAATAACTTTCGTAATTATTACACCGATTGGTCGTTTATATATTTTAAAAAAACCAAATCAATTTCAATTTCAAATAGGATTCGTAAATCAACATTTCATTTGTCTTTCTAAAACAATTTCCAAATTTTTGTTTCAAAACTTCCAATTTTCCGTTTCAAAATCCTATAATTCAATTTCAATTTCTATTTAAAACAATTCAAATATTAATTCAAATTCGTATATAAGTTTCATTCCGAAATCATTTAAATAAATTCTATTTAACATTCAAATCAATTTAAACTCATTTAGCGATTTCATTCAATATTCGTTAAGTTACTTTATCATCCAAAACAATTTCTATTAAATTTCCACTTCATTAAATCCATCATTTAAATTCAACTTCCTTATATCAAAACTTACAAATTGAATTAAATTAAATTCATCAAATCAAATTCTTTAACTTTCAAGCCTTACATTAATTTCAATAAATTACATTTTATTTCTTGTTAAAGAAATTCAATTTCACTTATTTAATTACTTAAATAATTTTCCAAAACTTAATTGATAAAGAAACTCAATTTCAATTATTTACGAAGTAAAATTCACTTATTCAAAAGTTCAATTTTTCTTATTAAAGAATTTCAATTCAATTTAATCATTTAATAATTCATTATTAAATAGTTCAAAACTTAATTATTAAATAATTTCAAAGTTTAATAATTTCAAACTTAATTATAATTTCAAACTTAATTATTAAATCATTTCAAACTTAATTCAATCATTTCTCAAATTAAACAACATTCTTTCATTGATTACATTGTTAATCATTTGTTTCAGATTATTAAATATTACCATTTTCCTTTCATCAAAAATTCAAAATTTCAACTTCATTTCAAAACCATATTTTATTCAAATAAAATCTTCGTTTATTCTCAAATCAAATTATTGACCAATCGGGTTTTTATTTAATTTTCTATCCTAAGTCAAAGTTCAATTTGGGTATTTATCATTTCAACCCGATTCCAATTCAATTCAAAATCAAAACATAACAAAGGGAACTTGCAGTGTGATAACTGGGATGGTGTCAAAGTAAATAAACAAGCAATAACAATAATCAATATCAATCCAATAATAAATTCAAATAATCCCGAAATAACCGTATTAATTCGTATTGTTATTTGTACGAATTAATATAATTACTTCTAGAATCTACACTATCATTTCATGTAGATTAAAGATTATTACATTACGGTTTTTCACTTGTCATCTATTTACAATTTCATACATCATCAATTTAACAACATACATTCAGTGATTCCAAATGTAATTAAGCAAATCATACGTGTCAATGGATTTAACAGTTAAAGGGGTCATATTATACAAGTGTCAGTTAATCAAATTTAACATTTAATTATCCTATATCAAGTTTAATTGCATACTATTTATCATTTTAACATTAACAATTTAACGTCCAAGATAAACATCAACAATCAATCAATTATCAGCCAACTGTATTATCATCGCATAAATAATTAACAGATAATGGTGTCAAATGTCACAGGTGAACTGATACAGGTAATAACAGTATAAATATCTCACAGCAGCATATTTCAATTGTCGTTTCAATTGAAATCAAATCTAATAAATAAAAGAACGTTAATCGTGAGTGAGTGCTCACCTTCCGAGGCTAGAGGAGTTTGATAACAGAACAAGCTACGAATTCCAAATCAAAGCAAGATTGGCACGAATTTTTGACGGACGAAGCTGACAGCTTGGAATAGACAAAATTGAATCCCAACTGGAATGGTGAAGATCAGTTATATAAGCGAATTGATATAGGTATGACATAAAATTATATATACAAAATCACATTCAAATTTCAAGCTCATATTAATTTAGTATATATACATGCGTTTCAAAATCATAGTTTTTAAATTAAGATACTCATATGATATACTCCGTATATTAGTTGTTTTTTTTTATATATACATAAACTAATTGATAAAATTTCCCTTTAAATACCAATTACTTACAGGTATATATAATTTATAAATTTTCAGCACAAAAAAAACGTACTTATAATACTGGAAAACAACACACATGAAATAACCTTATATATTTAAACTCAACATACCCAAAATCAAACATTATACGCTATAATATAGTATACGTACAAGCCTTTATATAACTCAACCTACCAGGCAACATAAACTTATGATATATGTACATGTGATTTAAAATCATTTCTTATACCAAACTCACATATTAAAGTCAACTATACATGTATATAGATAAATTTGTATTCGTTCATTAGGATTTAACCAATTAATATATATATATTTATATAAAATATATAATCCAAAACATACAATACATAACAGTAGACTCAAACTTAAACAGCTTGAAAAACTTATATATATAAATTAGGCAAATTTATAGTTTAAAGTCCGAATACATTTCAAAATTTATATATTCATATCAGCTCATACAACACTGACAGCTAACGTACAAAACTTATATATACTTATATATAACTGAGCAAGCAGATGTACTTCTTTTACACTATACATCTATATACTAATACAATATTACACAGAGATCAAAGTACATGCGACTTGTTTACATATAACTATATATAAACCTATATGTAAGAACTATGATCTATATACCATATATAATCCAAAATTTACAGTTATATAAAATGAAATGTTTCGCCAACCCATATACTATTTATATATATAAAGACAAACATAGTTTTAAAACTATATATATAATATATACTTTTAAAACCTTAATATAAACTGCAAATCATACCCTGTAATGTTAGTATCATATACAACAAAGACTAAATCGAATATATATTCCTACACTTACGCACTCAAATAAATAAAGCCATAACAACTATATATATATGTTATATACCTTTTCCCGAACACAGAGGAAGCAAGGAGAGTTCGGAAGGCAGCATGGCCGGGTTGAGGGCGTGACGTGGAGGATGCACGGTGGTCGATAGTTTCGCTAGCGGCGGAATGCCGAGGTAGCTTGGTTTGGCCTCGGTCTAGGCTGGAGGGTGTGTGAACGGCGGTGGTGAGTGGGTTGCGGGATTGGGCGAGGTGTTTGGGTCACGTGGGTTTTGATGTGGCGCAGGCAGTGGTTAGCTCGGTGGTGGGTAAAAGGCGGACGTCTGTTGGAGGAGAAGACGTGAAGGAGGGTAGTGACCAGACCTGGGCGCCAGGTAGGAGGAAGGTGAGGCGTAGTGGCTGTCGCGAAGGCGATGGAGGCGGTCAGGTGTAGGCGCAGTTTGGAGGTGACAGGGAGAAGAGGGGAGGCTACTTCGGTTACGCATGCTCATGGGAGATGAGAAGAAAAGAAAAAAATAATGGAGGAGGAAGATTTAAGTATAACAGAGAACTAAGGAAAATTATTTGATGTCTCTCTGTTTTCAAAGCAAATGAACAGAAAAAGAAAAATTAGATACCATAAGTTTACGTTGGAAAGCAAAAGAAATGGAATAACAAAAGTCATGACAGTTGGATTCTGGAATTATTAATATCAAGTGGCTGTTACAGGTAAACAAATGAAAGGCCACGGAAGCCAAAAGCTAGAAATTTGATACCGACACGATTTAATCGTTTCACAGATTCAGCTGTGCACTGGTCATCGAAATTGAAAGTTGAATATATCGTAGAAATCAGCACGACGAGACGATCTATACGGTATACAGATATCAGTGGTACGATTATCCGATCAAAAATTGATATCGGTACCAAATGCTGTTATTTTGCAGAAAATAAGATCGACGGAGCCAAAGATGTCCGAATTTGGAAAAACGACGAACTGACATCTTGCTCAGAAGATGGTTTAGAATTTTTCTATGTAAAAATATTTAGGTTTCGGAAACATTTTATTTTCACTGCTTTTTAACTGATTAAATCGAAGTGAATTTACGCGCGAAATAAACTTTCATATTTTCGGACGAAAATTTACCAGTTGCTATGTTTAACTAGACGTATTCCAAATATTAAATTTTTATTTCAAAATTTTATCGTTTAAAATTTTACAAAATTTCAACTAATTGCGTTATTAAAACGGTTGAAATTTACGGGTCGTTACATTCTCCCCCACTCAAAACTTTTCGTCCCCGAAAAGGAACGAGGTAGGAGAATAGAAACAACCAGAAAGAAAAACAGATTTGAAATATAAAACAATTAATTTAAACCATATAAATTCAAATTTAAATTAATTGATATTCAATAATCGATTTGATCCATTTGATTTCACTAAAATCAATCTCAACTATTTCTAAATTCATTATCTTATTATCCCGTTATCTTAAATTTACAATTTCTAAAACCATAAATTTGAATAGTCTTTTATTATAATCATTTTTATTTTCAATAGATTTAATTCTTTAATTCCAAATTATTATTAAATTTATTCTACTTAATATACCTAACCACATATATTTAACCCATATAAATTAATTTAAACCATAAAAGTTTCGATTTAAATTAATTTACATCTATTTATTCTTTTAAATTCAAGGTATTTCATATGTTGATCAAATTTCAATTTATTAATTCTTTCAAAACAAATTTATTAATTTATTAACTGAGTTTACTTATTATCTTATCTAACTCTATTAACATCTTAATAATCAAAATTTAGTGTATAACATTTATTATAAACACTCAAATTTTATTTATAAAATTATTTTATATTGTGTATTGTCCAATTACATTTTAACTTCTGAATAATTTAGGTAAGTTATATTAGAATGCAGTTGAACAATATACAAATAAAACTTTCCCAATTCAATTAATCAAGTTCCAATATTTTTCCGAATTTTGGTTTTATTTATAATTTAAAACATCCTTTATCAAAATTTAAGAATTAGATTTCCGATTAACTTTAAACAATTTAGAGATATATATAATATATTTATATCAAGTCAAATTAAATTTTAAAATAAGATACCCATATATATATAAATCAAATTATACTAAAGAAATTCAAATCAAAATATTTTTCAAAACAAAACCGTAGCAAGGCTACAGAATAGTATCTCCACTTCGAAACTCGAAAATGAATGTCGATGATGCGGCCGTCATCACCGAAATTATTTTCCAGCGACAAAGAGAAGAGCACTGATTTCAACATTTTGAAATTCTTTGAAAACGATTTCTATTTGAAAATACCTTCAATAATATATACTTTAAAATTTTAAAACAAAAATTCGAAATCACCGGAAACTAAATTCTCAAATTTCTGAATTAAATTCATTTCAAATTCCAAATCAAATTATAACTAGGTTTATAAATTCATTTATTTATTATGCAATAGTCAATGGTTTACAAAACAATAAATGAAAATCAAATATTATTATTTCAGACAACAAATTCATTAACAATTTAATTTCAGAAAACTTATATTTATATATAATATAATCATTCAAAACTATTTTGTTTATCAAATTTGAAAACGAGATTGTGTCAGTTTGCTCTGCTCAAGTGTTTTGGAAATCCTATCGATAGCGTTGATCAGACGAATCGATCGAAAACCCAAATCAACATCAACAACTCAAACAACACAATATAAAACATTTTAAAATTAAATTTACAAATACATTTCTTTGCTCGACGATATAGGAATGAATTTTCAAAATAAGGATAGGGTTTCAAATTTGATGGACTCAATCAAAGAGAATTTTTTTTCTATAATAAGTTCGAAACAGAAGATAAGATAGTTCGATTAACAGAATTGGGAGATGAATAAGCTTATTTAATTCACGGGCAACCTTAACCGGGTCGTCCGTAACTTCAAGAATAAGATCAATGCTGAATTCCGAGGTAAATCAACATCCAATCTCGAGAAATAGAATTCAGGTATAGTAGGAGATAGATAGCATCGTAAACCGAGGATACAGAAATCTCCGGTAAATCAATGCCTATTATAAAGGAGTTTCACCCCTTTACAAATCATTCGAAGTTTGGCGAGACCGCCGATTCACTATAAGGATCATTCGAAGTGGAGTTATGTGATGCTCCAGAATTGAAAGAAGACGAATAGTGAGGGACACGAATGAAATTTGGAACCGTAGGGAACGTTCCAAAATTCAAAGAAATCGAGTCAAGGGAAGAGATTGAAACTCGAAATGAAAGTGATTCTGTAAATACGTTTACCCTATATGTTGATTTTTGCCTAGAGCTACCAAAGCTCTGATACCAACTGTAACGACCCGGAATTTTGGACCATTCGCGTCCATTATAAGTGTATAGGTAGACACTCATGCCGGAGTTGAATTGCTCAAATACCGCGTTGTTAATTTAAATTTGGCAAAACTGAACATATACAGTAAATAGATATAATCACAGATCACAGACACAGAGTAATAAGTGCAGCGGAATAAAAGAGATAGTAGTTCATGAAGCTACTATATGAATATATAAAATACATCAGAGTTTACAACAGAAGAGTAATATGATACATCAGAGTTAGACCAAATACAACGGAAGAGTAACAGATACAAATCAGAATACATCACTGGAATCACCGAATATCTGAAAGCTGGATAGATAGCTGGATCTCCAAGCGAAGCTCCAACTCCAAAGGTGAGTCTCGAAAGCTGAACTACTCAGTCTGACCCGAGCGTAAAGCAAAATACAAAACACTCGAGTCAGGATTAACATTCTCATATTAATAAATCCAACTCAAGTGAAATAGCAATTGAAATACAAGTAACTCAAAGGATGTTTGGAATAACCATCCTGTAAGGATCCGTTAAACTATCTACTATGTAGTAATGTACGCTAAGTAGATAATGTCTATCAGTAATATAAAAATATCAAAGTAGGGTTAAGCAGGGCCCATACACCTCTTAACCTGTTTATTCCCAAAAGCATATACAAGACCGTAGTTTCCCCAAAACCGGAAGTCACCAGAGGGCAATCCATATACTAAAGGTACAAATCAAAATCGTAGTGGTCGCGAATAGGATAATCAGTATGACAAGGTACATGAGGCGATACCAACTAGGATACTAGTAGTTGCGTGATCCGGACTGATGTTGGGCATAGCAGCTACTACCCCAACACCGCGAAACAACACTCCCATAATCGAGGGGTGCACCCAAATCGAATCACAAAAGTAATAGATATGGTAACGAAGAAGTGTGTCCGCTAGAGGTGGCGAACCTCAATGGCCCGACGCGGCTCCTGTTTTAGTCATGTCAGGGGTCATCCAAAATCGTTCTCTTTCTTCAGTCAACGCGTTCACCAAAACCATCCACTTCGTTCTGGATCAACACTCCGCGTATAGTTATTAAAGTGGTTTCGGTTCAAATAGAGAGTATATCCATTACCAATCCCGGTCTCTTTAATAACTTTCGTAATTATTACACCGATTGGTCGTTTATATATTTTAAAAAAACCAAATCAATTTCAATTTCAAATAGGATTCGTAAATCAACATTTCATTTGTCTTTCTAAAACAATTTCCAAATTTTTGTTTCAAAACTTCCAATTTTCCGTTTCAAAATCCTATAATTCAATTTCAATTTCTATTTAAAACAATTCAAATATTAATTCAAATTCGTATATAAGTTTCATTCCGAAATCATTTAAATAAATTCTATTTAACATTCAAATCAATTTAAACTCATTTAGCGATTTCATTCAATATTCGTTAAGTTACTTTATCATCCAAAACAATTTCTATTAAATTTCCACTTCATTAAATCCATCATTTAAATTCAACTTCCTTATATCAAAACTTACAAATTGAATTAAATTAAATTCATCAAATCAAATTCTTTAACTTTCAAGCCTTACATTAATTTCAATAAATTACATTTTATTTCTTGTTAAAGAAATTCAATTTCACTTATTTAATTACTTAAATAATTTTCCAAAACTTAATTGATAAAGAAACTCAATTTCAATTATTTACGAAGTAAAATTCACTTATTCAAAAGTTCAATTTTTCTTATTAAAGAATTTCAATTCAATTTAATCATTTAATAATTCATTATTAAATAGTTCAAAACTTAATTATTAAATAATTTCAAAGTTTAATAATTTTAAACTTAATTATAATTTCAAACTTAATTATTAAATCATTTCAAACTTAATTCAATCATTTCTCAAATTAAACAACATTCTTTCATTGATTACATTGTTAATCATTTGTTTCAGATTATTAAATATTACCATTTTCCTTTCATCAAAAATTCAAAATTTCAACTTCATTTCAAAACCATATTTTATTCAAATAAAATCTTCGTTTATTCTCAAATCAAATTATTGACCAATCGGGTTTTTATTTAATTTTCTATCCTAAGTCAAAGTTCAATTTGGGTATTTATCATTTCAACCCGATTCCAATTCAATTCAAAATCAAAACATAACAAAGGGAACTTGCAGTGTGATAACTGGGATGGTGTCAAAGTAAATAAACAAGCAATAACAATAATCAATATCAATCCAATAATAAATTCAAATAATCCCGAAATAACCGTATTAATTCGTATTGTTATTTGTACGAATTAATATAATTACTTCTAGAATCTACACTATCATTTCATGTAGATTAAAGATTATTACATTACGGTTTTTCACTTGTCATCTATTTACAATTTCATACATCATCAATTTAACAACATACATTCAGTGATTCCAAATGTAATTAAGCAAATCATACGTGTCAATGGATTTAACAGTTAAAGGGGTCATATTATACAAGTGTCAGTTAATCAAATTTAACATTTAATTATCCTATATCAAGTTTAATTGCATACTATTTATCATTTTAACATTAACAATTTAACGTCCAAGATAAACATCAATAATCAATCAATTATCAGCCAACTGTATTATCATCGCATAAATAATTAACAGATAATGGTGTCAAATGTCACAGGTGAACTGATACAGGTAATAACAGTATAAATATCTCACAGCAGCATATTTCAATTGTCGTTTCAATTGAAATCAAATCTAATAAATAAAAGAACGTTAATCGTGAGTGAGTGCTCACCTTCCGAGGCTAGAGGAGTTTGATAACAGAACAAGCTACGAATTCCAAATCAAAGCAAGATTGGCACGAATTTTTGACGGACGAAGCTGACAGCTTGGAATAGACAAAATTGAATCCCAACTGGAATGGTGAAGATCAGTTATATAAGCGAATTGATATAGGTATGACATAAAATTATATATACAAAATCACATTCAAATTTCAAGCTCATATTAATTTAGTATATATACATGCGTTTCAAAATCATAGTTTTTAAATTAAGATACTCATATGATATACTCCGTATATTAGTTGTTTTTTTTTTATATATACATAAACTAATTGATAAAATTTCCCTTTAAATACCAATTACTTACAGGTATATATAATTTATAAATTTTCAGCACAAAAAAAACGTACTTATAATACTGGAAAACAACACACATGAAATAACCTTATATATTTAAACTCAACATACCCAAAATCAAACATTATACGCTATAATATAGTATACGTACAAGCCTTTATATAACTCAACCTACCAGGCAACATAAACTTATGATATATGTACATGTGATTTAAAATCATTTCTTATACCAAACTCACATATTAAAGTCAACTATACATGTATATAGATAAATTTGTATTCGTTCATTAGGATTTAACCAATTAATATATATATATTTATATAAAATATATAATCCAAAACATACAATACATAACAGTAGACTCAAACTTAAACAGCTTGAAAAACTTATATATATAAATTAGGCAAATTTATAGTTTAAAGTCCGAATACATTTCAAAATTTATATATTCATATCAGCTCATACAACACTGACAGCTAACGTACAAAACTTATATATACTTATATATAACTGAGCAAGCAGATGTACTTCTTTTACACTATACATCTATATACTAATACAATATTACACAGAGATCAAAGTACATGCGACTTGTTTACATATAACTATATATAAACCTATATGTAAGAACTATGATCTATATACCATATATAATCCAAAATTTACAGTTATATAAAATGAAATGTTTCGCCAACCCATATACTATTTATATATATAAAGACAAACATAGTTTTAAAACTATATATATAATATATACTTTTAAAACCTTAATATAAACTGCAAATCATACCCTGTAATGTTAGTATCATATACAACAAAGACTAAATCGAATATATATTCCTACACTTACGCACTCAAATAAATAAAGCCATAACAACTATATATATATGTTATATACCTTTTCCCGAACACAGAGGAAGCAAGGAGAGTTCGGAAGGCAGCATGGCCGGGTTGAGGGCGTGACGTGGAGGATGCACGGTGGTCGATAGTTTCGCTAGCGGCGGAATGCCGAGGTAGCTTGGTTTGGCCTCGGTCTAGGCTGGAGGGTGTGTGAACGACGGTGGTGAGTGGGTTGCGGGATTGGGCGAGGTGTTTGGGTCACGTGGGTTTTGATGTGGCGCAGGCAGTGGTTAGCTCGGTGGTGGGTAAAAGGCGGACGTCTGTTGGAGGAGAAGACGTGAAGGAGGGTAGTGACCAGACCTGGGCGCCAGGTAGGAGGAAGGTGAGGCGTAGTGGCTGTCGCGAAGGCGATGGAGGCGGTCAGGTGTAGGCGCAGTTTGGAGGTGACAGGGAGAAGAGGGGAGGCTACTTCGGTTACGCATGCTCATGGGAGATGAGAAGAAAAGAAAAAAATAATGGAGGAGGAAGATTTAAGTATAACAGAGAACTAAGGAAAATTATTTGATGTCTCTCTGTTTTCAAAGCAAATGAACAGAAAAAGAAAAATTAGATACCATAAGTTTACGTTGGAAAGCAAAAGAAATGGAATAACAAAAGTCATGACAGTTGGATTCTGGAATTATTAATATCAAGTGGCTGTTACAGGTAAACAAATGAAAGGCCACGGAAGCCAAAAGCTAGAAATTTGATACCGACACGATTTAATCGTTTCACAGATTCAGCTGTGCACTGGTCATCGAAATTGAAAGTTGAATATATCGTAGAAATCAGCACGACGAGACGATCTATACGGTATACAGATATCAGTGGTACGATTATCCGATCAAAAATTGATATCGGTACCAAATGCTGTTATTTTGCAGAAAATAAGATCGACGGAGCCAAAGATGTCCGAATTTGGAAAAACGACGAACTGACATCTTGCTCAGAAGATGGTTTAGAATTTTTCTTTGTAAAAATATTTAGGTTTCGGAAACATTTTATTTTCACTGCTTTTTAACTGATTAAATCGAAGTGAATTTACGCGCGAAATAAACTTTCATATTTTCGGACGAAAATTTACCAGTTGCTATGTTTAACTAGACGTATTCCAAATATTAAATTTTTATTTCAAAATTTTATCGTTTAAAATTTTACAAAATTTCAACTAATTGCGTTATTAAAACGGTTGAAATTTACGGGTCGTTACATTTATGGTCTCTTTTATTTGTGCTTCATGAGAGTAGATTTTGATGTAAGTTTATACAAGTGGGTTTGATAGCTTATGTTGCATTTGCAAATGAGCTATTCTTATTCAACATAAACACAATTTACATCATCATTTGCTGATTTTTGATTTTGAAATGGAAGTAAAAACAAAATTTGGTTATCTATATTACTAATTACAATAGTAAATAGATCATACTTAAAATAGCTTTTGCTTTGGCTTCATTTTCATGAGAATTTATAAGTGGTTTATCTGTTGTATTATAGTTTGATGGTTTAAGTTATGTTAATTAATAACATAAATAAACCATACTTATGATAAATGCAACAATTATTTCACTTAATATCAAAACTAGAGATTATAAATTATTTATTTGTTGATTTACAAAAATATGAGAGTGGATTTGGCTCTAAATTGTTCTCTAATCTCATTTTAATTCTAATTTTAGCTTCATTTTGCTTGTAGTTAACAACTTCCTCTCCATTTGGTATAATTTGATTGAATTGATTTTTAAAATCTAAAAATTCCCTACGGATCGACCCGTACTCACCACGTAGTAACTTTTGTACGCCGTGCGCTTGTGGTATATTTTAATTCAAAATTTATCGGCGGTTTTCTAAACCGATAGAAAATTCGTCATTAAACAAACCTGAACAACTTGAGAAAATGAGGAGAAAAATTAGAGAATATCATGCTAGTCTAGGGGATTCATCAACTGTTGGTCATATCTTGTATGTTTATGGGATAGTTTAATATTATTTATGGTTTACAAGTTTATTTTGAATTTAATTTCGGTTGTAACTTCTATATGTTGTAATAAAGATTAATTTGGATTCCATTTTATAGTTAAGTTTGTATTATTATGTCGGATATAATCGTTCTCCACATAACTAGAAAAGTTGAAAATTTGTCAGTTTGTGATATTAGTATAGGTCTTGTTTATTTTTTGTACAGTGTGTATTTAGTATTTTGTAATTTACCCGTATCATCACATATGTGTAACAGTTTAAGTTGTCTAGTTGCAGAATAGTACTGTCCTTTTCTGATCTTTAGAATAGTTGGATATTTATCTATTTGTGACGGTGCAAACTAACAGCCATAAATCATATACTTTACTTATAACGGTTCATGTGAACTAAACATTTTGTAAATCTGGTAAATAAACTGTAACGACCCATAAATTTATCACTTTGGAAAATAATATTTATTTTTAAATATTCAAATATAAGATTTTTAAATAAAAATTATAATGTTTTGTACAATAAATAATGATGGTAAACTTGTTCTAAAATTATATTTACAAATATAGATATTTGGGATTTCCGTTAGAAAAGCGACGAAAATCGGTTTGCGGTAAAATTAAGATTTTCTCATTTAGATGATACGAAATTGGCTACATACATTTATTTCTACATTTAAGCAAGAATATGTAATAAAATGCCTTTATGACATCATCAATGATGTCATCAGTTTCATAATTGATTTTTGAATTTAAATTTAGTTTAAATAATATAAAAATTATTTTAAATGATGAATAATCCATTTTAATTATTATATAGTTATAATAATTGAATTATATAGTTTTATAAATGTATAAACTTGTTTTATAAAGATATATAAACTTCATCGCATTTTAGTAGATCGACTTCGTATTTTTATAGATGGGTTTTAAATGTTATTTAACATGGTTTTATAGCTTAAATAATCTCGTTTTAATTATTCTAAGATGATAAGAAATATATTTTCAAGATTCTTTTACAAATATGTATAGTCTAACAGAGAAGTAAAAATATGACCGAAAAACGGATTTCGAATTCATAGCGGTTTGACGAACGAAAGTTGTTTAAAGTTGTTGCAACCTTGTTTTTGTATCTTGTGCACACATACACATGTCATACATGCACATGTACATGAAAATGCACATACATACATACATGTATATACACATACATATACACCTAAAATATCTAAGATATTTCACATTACTCCATCCTTAAGCTAACATAAAGCAAACCTCTCATCAAACATCACCTCCATTACCTTTATATCACCTTCCATCACCATGACAAGGAGGAGGCAAGCACATGGGGGGAAGTGGGTTTGGTCGTCCCTAGGAGGGGAGGGCTGCACATGGGTGAGGTGGAATGCACATGATGATGTTTATAGATATTTGTGAAAATTTGGCTATAAATACAAGCTTACCTCCTTCACAAATTATCACATTCATTCCATACCATTTCTTAATCTTCTCTTCTTCTTCTTCCTCTTCTTGAAGCTCTTTAATGGCTTCCCAAAGTCATGAGGAAGTTATGCAAAAGCAATGGCAAAAAGAAAGTAAAATAGTGCCATATGTAAACAAAGTCAATCTAACTCAAAAGCAAGTTCATTCTCCTCCTCTAGCCATCATAAACCCACGACCACTCCCCTATCACCATGCTTGGCTGAGCAAGCCACCTCCCAAGGTCATGGTCGAGCATTCAAGGAAGAAAGGTAGGAGTTCGAGAAGCTCCAAAGGGGAGATAGTGGAGAGAAGTGCTGTTGCATGCCGCTGGAGTAATTCAGAGAAGTTACGGAGGGATTGCTACAATCGTGAAAATTACTCTGCTAGTTTATTTTAAATCATGTGATAATATGATATGTTTGCTATGCTTGTTTTCTATGTATGATCATCATGTTTTGGATGTGATAATATGTTTGCTTGGTTGTGGAAATTATTCACGGTAAATACACATCGAATTTACAGAAAGAAATCACTTTCTCATATGAATTATAAAAGTGTTACGACATAGTTAAACCTCTTTAAACATGAATAAAAATGGTTTGAAATTGTTTATAAATCTTTTATAAACATTAAGACTCATTTTGGAAATGTTTTGAAAAGATATGAAATTAGAGTCAAAATAAGTCATCGTGTTTCGGTAGTTCGTGATTTCGCAACCCAAAAAGTAAAACAAATGTGTAGGGGTGAATTATAAGTCGAAATTCTTTGAAATAAGAATTTTCCAGACCCTTCAAGTTATAGTTCTCAAATGAAAAATAAAATTCAAGATTTCATTTTGTAAAATTTAAGATATGTCCAAATCAAGTTTTTGTAATCATCGTGTTTTGGCAGTTCGTAAAATATTGATTTCAACTCTTAAAAATAGATATTTTTAAATCTTTAAAAATATGAAATAAATTCTAAAAATATGTTAGAATATTTTAAAAGAATTTTAAATTGAAAAATTGGACATACAAAAGGTTTAAAATGAGATTTGTGATACGAAGCCCTTAAAAAACACTATTCACCGGCAATTTAACAAAGGGATTTGGAAATTTCCAAAATAAGATTTAAACTTGAGTTTTCTTCCTGAATCCTTTGTAAATGATTTTCAAATAATAAATCAAGTATATTAAAGGATTTAGAGTTGATCAAATAACTTGACCGCCTTATGAGTGACAGAGAGATAGTCTCTAGGCTTGGGTTTGGAAAACCAGTTTCCTGCTCTCCCTAGGTATACGAACTGGCCCAGTGTTAACCCGCCTTTTGGCAAGGCTGTAGGCAGGCGGATTTAACTAAGTCGATTTCTCAGTTATCAAGGATGGAATGTGGTAGGTTTGAGTCGACTGGATGGATAGGTAACGGAGCACGTTTGGAAGTCGGCTTAACAGGAAGTCGCTAAAGGAAGTAATAGGAAGTCGCTTAATAGGAAGTCGCTACAGGAAGTCGCTTAACAGGAAGTCGCTACAGAAAGTCGCTACAGGAAGTCGCTACAGGAAGTCGTTATAGGAAGTCATGCCATTCGGCATGGAAGTCGCTCGGCATGGAAGTCGCTACAGGAAGTCTCTACAGGAAGTCGGCTTAACAGGAAGTCGCTTAACAGGAAGTCGCTATAGGAAGTCACTACAGGAAGTCGCTATAGGAAGTCGTGCCGTTCGACATGGAAGTTGCTCGGCATGGAAGTCGTTCGGCACGGAAGTCGCTACAGGAAGTCACTACAGGAAGTCGCTACAGGAAGTCGCTATAGGAAGTCGCTATGGAAGTCGGTCGCTACAGGAAGTCGCTTAACAGGAAGTCGCTACAGAAAGTCGCGTAACAGGAAGTCGCTACAGGAAGTCATGCCGTTCGACATGGAGGTCGCTCGGCATGGAAGTCGCTCGGCGTGGAAGTCGTTCGGCATGGAAGTCGCTACAGGAAGTCGCTTAACAGGAAGTCGCTACAGGAAGTCGCTCGTACCATGATGAAGGATGTTGGGTCGGCTATGGCCCTAATGGGCCGGGACTGCTAAGGAAGCCCAGTAACTCGGGATTTGCCTATAAATACAGCATGAGGGGGTTCCTTCGGCTCTCTGGTTTTTTATTTTTTAAGGCTAGGACTACCCTGCAGTGTTGTAACTATAATTGATTATTACAGCAATAAAAAGAAAACTTCTAGAGTGGACGTAGACCGGAGTTAGCCGAACCACTATAAAATTCATTGTTCTTTACTGCTTTCATTTTAATTTTGACTGTTCTTCATATTATTACTCTCTACATACATTCTATCTGTTATCGGTGACTGTTAGTTGGTGCTTTCATTTACATTTGGGTGTTAGTGACCAATTTTGGCGCTAACACCCAGCGAAGGGGATAGTTAGCTTGATTTACTCAGCTCATAAAAGAAAAGAGATTTGGAATTTTCCACGAAGTTAAAAAAACTTTAAATAATATTTTGATGTTAAAGAAAGCATTCTAGTTAAACTCTGTATTAAATTCCGAGGAGGGAACTTATACTATCCGTGTAAATTTAAAAGGTGATTTCATCATTATTCGACGAATAGAACTGGTTGAATATGGGTGAGTATAATTAATCTAAAATCTATAGATCCATTTTATTCAATACTAACTGGTTTGGGTTTACAGTAAACGTTATCTTAAATAACATTGTTTTTGACTCATTAAAGATGTGTTTTGGAAATGTGAAATCTTCATTAAGATTTGAATTATACTTTTCCTACGTAATTAAAGATGAAATGTTTTGATATTCTCAAAGTTCAAAAGGGGTTTTAATTAACCAAAGGATTTGATAAAAGAGGTTTAATCGCATATATGCTGAAAACGAAAATGGTTTAAAGAATATATCTCTGAAAGTTATTTGATTCGATAAAAGATAAATTGATTGGATGTTGATTGATAAATTACCTATATACTTGACATTTTTTTATAGTTGATTGGTTCGAAGAGACCGAGATTGGATCTGGATGATTCCTATCTGAAAACCACTATGAACCAACATATGTGTTCGAAAGTGAAGACATGTCGAAGACAATGATTTTTAAAGATGGAAATCTTCATGATGTAGGGCTGCTTACCACTAACCTCTGGGGTGCTTCCCATATTATATATATATATATGGCGGCGGTAGTGCCTTCCTTCTGAAATTCTTCGATTTGCAAGGACTGCTCGCTACTAATCCTAGGGGTGATTCCAAAGTAGGATGTAATCAGAGGAGTGCCTTTGGTTTGTCCTATTCTTGGACAACTTGTATGGATGAGTATCTGACATTGCATTTCTAGGATCACATATATTGATTTTTACAAACATACATCTATTTGGTGGTGTAGGAGGTAATCCCTCTTACACTTAACGCCCTTCCCTGAGACTGCGAGCTCGGGGATTGTACTTTTATGGAAATCAATGATGTGTTATTAGAAATGGAAATATGGCATTCAAAGTGGGATTTGTATTGAAAAAGGTATACGTTACCTCAGGCCTCACACCCGGAAATGGCTAAAATAGGGTATGTCGTAAGGCTATGTTGGTCGCACCCATTAGGGTATGGTCATCATCTTTCTACATTACCCTCTATATATTGGGTTTGTTGTATATGCTATGAGATGTCTCGGATAGATCGGGAATGACCGGGGTGATATCATATTCGGTACTATCCAGGACCATTATGTTAGTCATCGGAAAGGGGTAGGCCAGTTTTGCTAGATGTAGAGGATTGTTACTGTGTCCTCGGTACATTCCTCTAAAGATGTATTGTGCAGAAGGTAGTCCCTTACCTATCATTGTATGAAATCCATTCTCAATAAGTGCCTTTGGACTTAGTTGTATACCTATTATGCTGGAATTTAATCGACGTAACAATTTCGACTAAGATTAATATGTTTGTAAACTAGACAGTATCATAATATCACTGGTTTTTACATAACAATGTTTTGGTTATTATATGGTAAAAACCCGTCCATGTTTATGTGCGGTGTGGTCTTATGAAATACCCTTTGTTTTCAAAAATATCTATGTTTTGAGTTTTCTCACACCAGTCACATGACTGACCCGGAGTTTCTTTTCTTTTCCCTTAAACACTGGGTGCCATATTTTTCCAACCAAGTAGTTTAGATCTAGCTTGGAACATTTTGGGGGAGCTTGGAGCAGGAGTTGGAGTTTCCTCTATAAATAGTTATCCATATCCATTTCTGTTGCATTTGTTTACTGTTTGTGTTCAGCATTAGTAGGGACAAAGATTTATAACTATCCAGGCTAAGATTATGATAGACTCCGATGTATGTATTTGATATTTTCGCTGTAAAGGTTATATATTGAAATAATATATGTTATTCCATTCGTGTAAGATTGTGTTCTTTCTTTATTTTCTTCTTATCCTTGATCAATCTATCTTTCCGGCACATAAATACCTTGGATGTATTAGTATTGATTTCTAAGGGACAAAAAGTCTAGTCGTCACACTTAGTATCAAAGCTTAGGTTGGCGAACACCTGAGCCTAGTAGGGGTAAAATCTCATCAGAAATAGGGTTAGTAGTACACTAGAATGAGTAACTCATTAGAGATAGGATAAGTGATACCCTAGAAAGAGTTTGAGTGTATTATATATGAGGGTGTATTTGTTGATGTTATATAACATTGATTTTTGTTTTGGAAAATTGGTAAATGAAATAATCTACCTAGGATTATATTTTGAATATAAAGGAATATCTTTCAAATGATATAGTTATTTATGTAGTGTTTGGGTGTTAAGGGAATGATAATATTTCGTTATTAAAATTAATTGATTGGTTGTTTGATTTAAAAGTATAAATACGAACACCTCGTGAATTTAGTTTCACAATTTGACTATATGGTATTCGATAAATAATATTGCTTTAAGGTTCAAGAAATTTATTTAAGGTAAATGGTTTTATGAATGTTTTATAAAAATAGATGATTTTATAAATTGGATAGTTGTTTAAAATCAGTTTAGTTAAATCTTAGTATGAACATATTGTGATTAGAATTTCAAAGTTGGACTATAAGATGTTTAATAATAATGCTGAGAAGAATAAGAATATTAACTAATGAGAGATATAAATGAAACCTGATAAGTTGGATAGTGTTTATAAAATAAAGATTTTTAGAATATTAATCTAAAAGGTTTTCGAAAAAAAAGTTTCTAAAAGACTTTGAAAGGTGATAATAATAATATTTAGGGAATATTTTAGCAAAGATTTCAAAATATTTTTAGAAGAAATAAAACATTTGAACGTAGATATCATGTGAAGTGATCTAAGTTAGAAAAACTATCTTAAATAATTGGCTGAACTAGGGTCTCAATTTGTTTTGTGATATTCTGGATACTCTTCTAAGTATTGGTAGATTATTGGTTTGGGGAAGAAGCATCAAGTGCTTAGAAAATTATTCTCTTTATTATTCTGCAATCAAAACAAAATTATCTTAGAATAAACCTAAATTAATAATCAGTAAACAACTGGTTAAAATGTTAATAATCTGACGTTAGATTAGTTTAGGATAATTAAATTGCTTAGTATTTGTCTTTAAGTGTTGGTTGTTTATATTTTTAGAAGCCTTCTAGTTACGAGAGAAGTTATTCCAAGAGGGAATCTTCAAGGGCCAATTAGGGTGAAAAGATGATCTGATAATTCTTTCTAGTGATGAAGAGGAACCTGAAAGATGGCCGCCTAGCAACGGTTGGCCATATATAGAGGAAGAGCTTGATCAGTACACTCATCTAGATGAGGATGGTTATACTATCGTTGAGATACTTATACCACCAGAGACTCTGGGGCTTTTTATGTTATCCAGTGATGAAGAAATAGCCTAGGCATCAGATGACCTAGAGATAGTCATGGTGTTAGAACCCGTAGGCTGCACCAGGAATCCTAAGATGGAATGTAGATAATAGATCTAGAAAGATTGGAACCAAAATAGGATGAGGAGGTAATTCATGAAGAAGTAGCTATAGAGGAAGAATCCGAACTAGAGTAAAAATCTGAACTAGAGGAAGATCCAAAGTCCGCAATAATAGTCAAGATTCTGCTGCATATGATGCATCGATGGATGAAATATCGAATGAAGTGATAACAGTAGTAATGATAATAACATCATTTGGGAGATGAGCAAGAATGATAATGTCGTTTGGTAAGAACAATCGGTAGTTTCAGGCATCGATTGGGATGATATGTAAGAGTTTGAGGAAGAGTTTGAGAATCCTTGGAAGGAGGAAGGTAAAGGTCTAGAGGAGTTGGTTAAGGGAGATGTTTAACCAGGAGTTCTAGTTGGATTGGGTCATGTTCCATGGGTCCCTCAAGGACAGCATTGGCAACCAATGGGTTGGATTTAGTTCATTAGAATGAGAATGGGAATGGGAATGAAGTAGACGACGAGGTGGAAAGTGAAGACGAAGACAATATGAGGGAAATTGTGGTATATGAGTTTGGGAATTTAGATGGACCATCAGCATCAAAATCAAAAGGATAGTCGGGTATTATGATGAGATCTAAAGATTTGTTGATAGCTATCTAATATAGTATTTTAAGTAGTAGCGTATGGTAGCTTAAGTATGTTTGTAGTATGGTGGTGTATTTTCGATATGTATAATACCTAAGTATGGTAAGGATGACGTATGTAAGATAAGGATGACTTATATAAGATATTAAGGCTTGTATAATATAAATATGGTCTTTTTGTTATGACTTTTCTCATTTGTAGTTACATAAATCACTTAAGAAAATTCATAAGAATTCTTGATAAAGGAAATAAATTTTAAAAGGAGAAGTTTACTTTATAAGATAAATTTATGAAATATTTAAAAAATTGAACCAAAATTTTGCAAAATATTTTCATAGAAATTTTAGAAAGGATAAAGAGCACGTGCGTCGTACACACATTAATTCGTCGCATGATTTGGCCTAATATTCAGATATAGGACTTGGATGTCTGAAAAGAATTTATCACTTGAAGCTAGACGGCAAACATTGATGAGGTTTTTTGGTTGGTTACTTGCATTTCTATCATAGTTGAGAGCTATGCGAGAAAAATAAAGGTTTTTGATCAAGAAGCCGGATTAGAGTCCGCACTGGAGAATCGGAGGATCAATTCTAGTTCAGAAGTAAAATGGTGTATTCGAATAGGAGATCAAATCAGAAATTATGGATGATTTGTGTATATCATACGAAATTAAGCTTAAATATAACATTTTGGGTAAACTCTTTTGGGGTTCAGGGTTGGGGTTAAATTTCGGGGATGAAATTCTTTTAAGGGGGAAAGAATGTAACGACCTATAAATTTATCACTTTGAAAATTAATATTTATTTTAAATATTAAAAGACAAGATTTTCAAACACAAATTATAATGTTTTGTACAATAATTAATAATGGTAAACTTGTTTTAAAATTATATTTACAAATATAGATATTTTGGATTTCCGTTAGAAAATCGACGAAAATCGATTTTCGGTAAAATTGAGATTTTCTCGTTTAGATGATACGAAATTGGATACATCACTTATTTCTGCATTTAAGCAAGAATATGTAATAAAATTATTTATTTTATTTTTGGAAATAAAATGCCTTTATGACATCATCAATGATGTCATTATTTTTGTAATTAATTTTTGAATTCAAATTTAGTTTGAATGATTTAATAATTTTTTTAAATGATGAATAATCTATTTTAATTATTATATAGTGATAATAATTGATTTTTGGTAGTTTTATAAATGTATAAGCTTGTTTTATAAAAATAAATAAACTTCGTCACATTTTGGTAGATCGACTTCGTATTTTTATAAATGGGGTTTAAATGTTATTTAATATAGTATAGCTTAAATAATCTCGTTTTAATTGTTTTAAGATGATAAGAAATATATTTTCAAGATTTGTTTACAAATATTCATAGTTTAACATAGAAGTAAAAATATGACCGAAAATCGGATTTCGGATTCATAACGGTATGACGAACGAAAGTTGTTTAAAGTCGTTGCAATCTTGTTTTTGTGTTTGTGCACATGTATACATGTTATACATGCACATGTATGTGCAAATGCACATACATACATATATATACATATACACCTAAAATATCTAAGATATTTCACATTACTTCATCCTTAAGCTAAGGTAAAGAAAACCTCTCATCAAACATCACCTCCATTACCTTTATATAACCTTCCATCACCATGACAAGGAGGAGACAAGCACATGGGGGGAGTAGGTTCAGCCATACCTAGGAGGGGAGGGGTGCACATGGGTGAGGTGGAATGCACATGTAGATGTTTGTAAAAATTTGTGAAATTTTGGCTATAAATACAAGCCTACCTCCTGTGCAAATTCTCACATTCATTCCATACCATTTCTTAAGCTTATCTTCTTAAATCTCTTTAATGGCTTCCCAAAGTCATAAGGAATTTATGCAAAAATAGTGGCAAAAAGAAAATAAAATAGTGTAATATATAAACAAAGTCAATCCACCTCAAAAGCAAGTTCGTTTTCCTCCTCTACCCATCATAAACCCACGGCCACTCCCTACCACCATGCTTGGTTGAGCAAGCCACCTCCCAAGGTCATGGCCAAGCATTCAAGGAAGAAAGGAGGGAGTTCAAGAAGTTCCTAAGTGAAGATAGTGGAGTGAAGTGCTGTCGGAATGCCGCCGAAGTAATTCAGAGAAGTTATGGAGGGAATGCTACAATCGTGAGAATTACTTTGCTAGTTTATTTTATAAATAATTTGATGATATGATATGTTTGCTATGCTTATTTTCAATTTTTGATCATCATGTTTTGGATGCGATAATATGTTTGCTTGGTTATGGAAATAATTCACGGTAAATACACGTCGAATTTACACAAAGAAATCACTTTCTCTTATGAATTATAAAAGTGTTACTGTTAGCACCAAAATTGGTCACTAACACCCAAGAAAGGATTTGTGTAGAGAGATTAATGAAGATAGAAAATTAAAATAGAGGAATGTATGCAAAATTAACTACAGAAACAAGAACACCAGAATTATAGTGGTTCGGCGTAACTGCCTACGTCCACTTTGAGTTTAATCTTTATTGCTTCTTCAAACTATTGAATACAGATACAATCCATACACTAACGACTTGATTACAAGTTTGGATCGAAAATAGACGAGTCTTCGAAATGGCAGAGTCTCCCCGGAGTTCTCGAAAAAAGGTCCCTTTTCACTACTCCCCTGCCCCTCTATTTATAAGCGAAGATAGGCTAGACGCCCTGTACAGGCTTAAGACCGAGGTGACTCGGCCCATATATGGTGACCTTGAGTTGCCAACCCATGCTCACTGAACGGCAATCGGCCGATCCAGGAATCCCGAACCGTCATGGTCGACCGGTGGTCATGAAGTAAGGCCTCAAAGGACTCGGAGCAACTCGTAATGGATCTCAAAGTGAAGCAATTCCGAACCCCTCACCTTGATGTTGGTTTCCAAGAATAAGCTAACTCCCTCATCTTGCACTAAAACAAAAATACCGAACGCTCGTGCAGAAACAGGCCCGACCGAACGACAATAGCTCCTCAATCCCGACTGAACGATATTTACTAGACCATCCAAACCGAACCACTACGTCTCCCCAAACTAGCCAATCGATACCAACTGGACTTCCAAGACCGAACCACTACGTCTCCCCAAACTAGCTGATCAATGTTAGTCCCTGAGAATTTGGTTTTGATGACAACAACCTTAGAATAAGATTATAAAATATAAATACTAACATTATTGTTTAGATATATGTATATGTATATGCAGGATATATATACAGGTACCAAAGAATGAAGACTGTACAGTATAGAGATTCAAGAACTGATGAACTTAAGGTCGAAGATATCAAGATTCAAGACTCATGAGTATCAAGATTATCAAGAGTTCAAGATTTCAATATAAGTAATTTAGTTAGGAATTTTGTTAAAACTCCTAAAAAGCACTGACATCTTAAAATCCATTTTATTCGTGGAATGAAATCCACTTCGAGGCCGTTAAAGGGGTGGAACCCTAAGTAGGATGGAACCTACGAAAAATCTAGTGGAACATTTTTTTGTATCCACTAACTTTTATTCAAATGTTTTACAAAATTATATCTTGTTTTCAAAATGATTTCAAAATCTTCCTTTTTAAATCAAAAACATCTATCCTGGTTTTAAAATACTTTTAGCCTCAAAATAATTTTTATTTTCAATATTAAATTATCCTTGGTTTTAAACTATCTTTTAATTATAATATATTCAACTTTTAATATTTATACTTAGATTTAAATATAAAATTATAGTAAAATTTTATATATACCAAAATATTATTCTCTATACTTATTTATGTATTTCAACTATAGTTAAGTATACTTATAAAGTTTAAAATAGTTTTAATACAAGATAGAAGTTATTTTGAAAGAAAAACAAATTACCAAAAATAACTTAGGCTTGTCGACAACCCCAAGGACCCCTTGTCGACAAGGTGACAGTTTATTTCAAAAGTTTGAATTTCAAAGGAAGTGTCTATTCGTCATATCCTTTCACGAATGGACATGGTTGTTGTTATACTATAAATAGGGGTTGTTTTAAACGAATTTATAATCATATTTTCTCTGATTTCACTCCTCTTCTTCTTCCACATTTCTTTATGTACATTTTTACCATTACTCTGCCAAAATCACCATTGAATCTAACTAGATCATCTCTGGTTTGATTCTCTATCACTATCTCAACAAGATCCCAGTGCTATTTAGAGTTATAGATTTCTTTGTATTCAATCGAGCGAGAAAAGGTGTGATTGTAGCCTGGAAAATCAATCGGGTAAACTTGTTGCCCGTAAAATCAAGTATCTCTACCCAGAGGATTGTGAATCTGGAGCGGTGTACCTCATGGCCTTGAAATCGAGGGTGTAATTGTAAGAATTGATTTTGAAAGGAAATCCGTACTTGTGTTGCGGGACTGGATGTAGGGTAACTTTGAACTAGTATAAAATCCGGTGTGATCTTTCCTTTATTGGTTTTACTTTATATCTGCATCTATGTTTGATTCTGTGATCATATCTGTGTCTGAATATTGCATACATTTGTGTTCAAATTAATATAAACTCAAAAAGAACTAGTAATTCCTTGAAACACTATTCACCCCCCCTCTAGTGTTAATTCTAGCCTTAAGATTCGTAATCCGCATTTCTCACATTTGGTATCAGGGCAAGGTTTTCAAAGTTTCATAATCTGAATTTTGAAAAATTTCAAAATGGCTACCAACACTGGTACTGTTACTACTACCAACAGTGGTTCTTTTACCTCTGTCACTAGTTCATTTGTAGAAGGTCAGTCTACTGTCAGACCACCACTTTTTAATGGCAGTAACTATGCATATTAGGCATGTAGGATGAAAATATATTTACAATCTGTAGGACTAGACACTTGGAATATCACACAGACTGAATATTTTGAACCCACAACTGGTTTTGCACAGTGGACTGCTGAGGAAAAGACCGTCGCACAAAATAACTCTAAAGCTATGAATACTCTGTTTTGTTCACTTGATAGGAATGAATTTAATATAGTGTCAGTTTGTAAGTCTGCATATGAAATCTGGAAAACTTTGCAAGTTACTCACGAAGGAACAAGCAAACAGACCAAAATTTCCATGCTCACAAATCAGTTTCAATTATTTAAAATGAATCCCAATGAGTCTATTCCAGATATGTATAGTAGATTTCAGGATATTGTGCATTCTCTAATATCTTTGGGAAAGGTATTTTCGGAAGAAGATCAAGTCGGAAAAATCTTAAATTCTCTTACTCCGGAATGGGATCAAAAGACACTTGCGATCGAAGAGGCAAATGACATCAGTACCTTAAAGATAGAAGAATTAATTGGAAATCTAATGTCATTTGAAGTCCAAATGCTTGGGAGAAGAGAAAGCAAAGCATCTGAAAAGAAATCAATTGCATTCAATGCATTGATCGATGGATCAGACTCAAACAGCGATAATGATGAAGAGATAGCCTTTATGACCAAGAACTCTTCGGAAATTCCTAAAATATAGAAAGATGAATAATCTCAAGAGAAACAACTATAAGAACTCTGGTAATCAAAATGTAGTGCCAAACTATATCAAATGTTTCAACTGTGACGAACCAGGCCATATCAAAAGAGACTGTCCGCATCCAGATAAGCAAAATCTTCCTATAAACAATGATTCTGCAAGGAACAAAAACGTGAATTTACCGCTACTCTAGATGACTCAGATTCGTCCTCAAGCGATGATGATAAGAAGACAGATAATTCAAATATGTGTTTCACGGCAGTTCATGACTCCGACGAATTCAGAGAAACGGACTCAGAAAAAGGTACGCGTTTACAATACATTGGTTGAAATTGCATGCTTAGGATTGGATGTTTGATTGGTTGATTTTGAATTGGTGTGTCGTTTGAATTTTAAAAATTTTATTATTATTTTATTATATTTTACTATTATTTTATTATTATTTTTATTTTTAAATAGTATCATAATATTTTATGGAATATACTATAATTCTAGTAATATTCTAGATATTATATAGACATTAAAAATAATAAATATATATATATATATATATATATTAGAATACTTAAGAGAAATAAATCATGAAAATTCAGAGACACCTGTCGACAAGGGCCCGCCCCCCCACGTTGTCGATAAGGGTACAGAAATTTGAAATTCAAATTTGAATTCAAATGTTTGAATTTCCCTCCATCTTTTCACTTCATTCAAGTCTCTGAAAAGTCACCTTTTGACCAGAGAACCTGTCCCTTGAGAATCTATTTATTTACTATCTCTTATCACAACTTTTCACTTTCATTTTCGAATTCAAACTCTTATTTTAAAATATCAAGCTCTCTACTCTCTACTCTAATGGCTTCTTCAAGCAACCCTTCCATAATGATACTTTCCAGAAATATAAAAGAGCAACTTTTCAATAATCCGGAGGCTATAAAAGCATATATCAACTATGCTAACTATGGAAAAGTCCATCCCGGAAAGTTTGCTTTATTTTAAGATTTCTCTACTTATGAATTCGATTCTCTTTTTGCAAACAACCAAGTTCTTAGTCTTGTTGATGCTTCACAAAATGACTTTGTTTGTTATCCAAATCTTGTTAAAATTTTCTATGCAAATCTCAACCGTGGATTTTATAATGGAAATGATGGTGAAATTTGGAGTAGTGTCAAAGGCACTAGAATCATTTTAAATTGTGATGTTTTGGGTACCATTCTCAATTGTAAGAGCACGGGAATGGGTCATTCTAGTTTTAATATCAATGAAAATGATCGTGAGACATTTCATCACATTTTCGAAGGAGATGATAACTTTGAATTCATAAATCGAAACTTTCGACCAAAAGCAAGAATTGTTAATCTTCTTTTACAACATACTTTGACCCCAAGATCGGGGAGTTTTAACAATCCAACTTCAAAAGTTTGCAAAGCACTTTTTGCTATTTTTGGAAATTATGATATTAATTGGGCGCAAGTTATTTTGGATGAACTTCGTCCCAAAATTTTTGAAGTGGGTGAAAACCCTTTGTATCATGGAATCTATCTCACTCGGATTTTTAATTATTTTGGAGTGGATTTCAAAGGAGAAGAATTTGTTTCAAGAAAAGTTTTTAATCACTCAAACATTTCTCTTATGAAAATTCCATATGTTTTTCAACCATATGAGACTCTTGCCGAAAAGGAAGAGCGTTTGGCTCATGAGGAGATGGAAGAGGAGGAAGAAGAAGAAGAAGAAGAAGGGGATGAAATGGAAATAGAAGAAGAAGAAGAAGGTGAAACATCCTTGGAAAGTATTGACTATCCCTCTAATCCAACCAACAAAACCTTACTCAAAAATCAAAAGACCATTATTGAGAATCAACGGACTCTTAAACGGTCCGTTAGTAAGAAATTGGATAAAATGTCAGCCAAGATGAACAATTTTTTCTCCAAAGTAAGCAAGAAGCTTGGATTATCTTCATCTTCGTCATCCTCTAACTAGTTCTACCTTTTCATGTCATGTTGTATTGGTTTTAGTTTGTTTTGATTTGAATGTTCGTGTAGTTCTTAATGTTTAATCATTGTATCGTTCTATTATGAAATGAAATTGAATTACTTTTCTGTTATCTAGCTTATCTTATCTCCAGAATAAATGTTAGTATATTATATAAATATATATATATATATACATAATTATTCACAAAATCAAAATGAGTCATCAAAATTAACTGACCCCTGTCGACAACCCCCAAGAGACCCTGTCGACAAGTACTGGTTAGAAATGACTTTTCATTTTAAATTTGAATAACTACCTTGTGTCTATTCATTTCAAACGAATTTCTACGCCTATAAATACATATTTCTTCCAAAATTCATCACTCAAAATCATTTCTTATCTACTCTATCTATATTTCTTCTCACAAGCTCAAATATGGCCGATCCAATTCATAGTTTGACAGAGAATCTTGAAGAAACCCTTAATTCTTTCAAGAATATTCTTTCTTTCATTCTCCGTAATCAGCGACACTTAGAGTTGAGTCAAATGCAGATGATCAAGGAGCAAGAAAAACATTTCGATGCGATTCGATGTATGACTTCCTCCCTGTACAAAGATGATAATGAAGCACATCCTCCAGTCTCTCTCACCAATGAAAATGAAAATTGGGATGTCATTAAAGCAGACCCTATATTTGGAGAAGAAGGATGGGTGGAAGTTCCTCGTAATGTTTGATTTTATTTGATTGCTTTGTTTGATTTGAATTGATTGCTTGGATTGATTTTATTTGATTTGGTTTGGTGTGGATTGATAATTGGTGTGCAAAACATAATATGTATAAATACACATTGATATTTATATGATCTTTGATTAGTTATCATGTCTATCAATATAATTATCTCTTAATCTATCTATTATATACTCCATTATATATTTTATTAATGCAGGTACTTTAGTACAAGAATAAGGGGGAGTTATATAGCTTGGAGTTAGTTTTTGTTGATGAAAAAGGGGGAGAAGTATAAAATAGGATAGTTAGGCATAGATTAAGGGGGAGTTATTAGTTTTAGGGGGAGTATTTTATAAACAAAGGTTGTCATCATCAAAAAGGGGGAGATTGTTACTCCCCGAGAAGTTGGTTTTGATGACAACAACCTTAGAATAAGATTATAAAATATAAATACTAACATTATTGTTTAGATATATATGTATATGTAGGATATATATACATGTACCAAAGAATGAAGACTGTACAATATAGAGATTCAAGAACTGATGAACTCAAGATCGAAGATATCAAGATTCAAGACTCATGAGTATCAAGATTATCAAGAGTTCAAGATTCCAATATAAGTAATTTAGTTAGGAATTTTGTTAAAACTCCTAGAAAAGCACTAACATCTTAAAATCCATTTTATTCATGGAATGGAATCCACTTCGAGGCCGTTAAAGGGATGGAACCCTAAGTAGGATGGAACCTACGAAAAATCTAGTGGAACATTGTTTTGTATCCACTAACTTTTATTCAAATGTTTTACAAAATTATATCTTGTTTTAAAAATGATTTCAAAATCTTCCTTTTTAAATCAAAAACATTATCCTGGTTTTAAAATACTTTTAGCCTCAAAATAATCTTTATTTTCAATATCAAATTATCCTTGGTTTTAAACTATCTTTTATTTATAATATATTCAACTTTTAATATTTATACTTAGATTTAAATATAAAATTATAGTAAAATTTTATATATACCAAAATATTATTCTCTATACTTATTTATGTATTTCAACTATAGTTAAGTATACTTATAAAGTTTAAAATAGTTTTAATACAAGATAGAAGTTATCTTGAAAGAAAAACAAATTACCAAAAATAACTTAGGCTTGTCGACAACCCCAAGGACCCCTTGTCGACAAGGTGACAGTTTATTTCAAAAGTTTGAATTTCAAAGGAAGTGTCTATTCGTCATATCCTTTCACGAATGGACATGGTTGTTGTTCTACTATAAATAGGGGCTGATTTAAATGAATTTATAATCATATTTTCTCTGATTTCACTCCTCTTCTTCTTCCACATTTCTTTATATACATTTTTACCATTACTCTGCTGAAATCACCATTGAATCTAACTAGATCATCTCTGGTTTGATTCTCTATCACTATCTCAACAAGGTCCCAGTGCTATTCAGAGTTATAGATTTCTTTGTATTCAATCGAGTGAGAAAAGGTGTCATTATAGCCTGGAAAATCAATCGGGTGAACTTGTTGCCCGTAAAATCAAGTATCTCTACCCAGAGGATTGTGAATCTAGAGTGGTGTACCTCATGGCCTTGAAATCGAGGGTGTAATTGTAAGAATTGATTTTGAAAGGAAATTCGTACTTTTGTTGCGGGACTGGATGTAGGGTAACTCCGAACTTGTATAAAATCCAGTGTGTTCTTTCCTTTATTGCTTTTACTTTATATCTGCATCTGTGTTTGATTCTGTGATCATATCTGTGTCTGAATATTGTATACATTTGTGTTCAAATTAATGTAAACTCAAAAAGAATTAGTAATTCCTTAAAATACTATTCACCCTCCTCTAGTGTTAATTCTAGCCTTAAGATCCGTAATCTGCATTTCTCACAATCGATACTTACTGTACTTTCCAGACCGAACCACTACGTCTCCCCAAACTAGCCGATCGATACCTACTGGACTTCCCAGACCGAACCACTACGTCTCCCCATACTAGCCGATCGATACCTACTGGACTTCCCAGACCGAACCACTACGTCTCTCCATACTAGCCGATCGATACCTACTGGACTTCCCAGACCGAACCACTACGTCTCCCCAAACTAGCCGATCGATACCTACTGGACTTCCCAGACCGAACCACTACGTCTCCCCAAACTAACTGATCGATACCTACTGGACTTCCCAGACCGAACCACTACGTCTCCCCAAACTAGCCGATCGATACCTACTGGACTTCCCAGACCGAACCATTTTGGAATAGAACTTCCCGCGACTGAACGGGGAATGCCGAGCCATCTCGACCGAACGAGGCACCTCGAATAATTCAGACTGAGCCAGGCGTTCCCTCCTCTGACCGAACCACACAGAAATGTCGCAACATCACGAAGGCATCGAAACCTTTATATCTCCAGCCTTTCCTTAGTCAAAATCTTGCATGGTGCCAACTATCACTTCTGCAACTATTGT
Source organism: Allium fistulosum (assembly GCA_030737815.1). Taxonomy (NCBI): domain Eukaryota; kingdom Viridiplantae; phylum Streptophyta; class Magnoliopsida; order Asparagales; family Amaryllidaceae; genus Allium; species Allium fistulosum. The sequence goes on from CM060902.1 coordinate 1,129,025,723, forward strand.
CTTGTAGCCAGGCCAAGGTGTCGGGTAGCATTTGCCCCCCAAAGTGTGTCATGTGAAACAACACGACACGCTTTGAATCGATAATCGGTTCATGTTTCAAAAGCCGAACGTATATAACCTCACGAAGGCTAAAACATGATGGACCTTCCTAACGTCTTGTATGTTTTTTATTTTATTTTCCTTCTCTTCTCTTCTTTTTTTTAAAAGTAGGAGGCGGTTCAGCTTATGGAGGCCGAACCATGTGGTCGGTTTACTTGAGTTGGAGTTAGCACATTGAGCAGTTGGCCTTTCAAAACATAACGACCGGGTCTACAGGATATAACCCGTTCGCCTCCCCACTCTAGTATATAAATCCTAGCCTCCACTCCTTCTCCCTTTTCTCACTTCTATTTTATTTAACTTCTGCGAGCCCGATCATCTATTTCTCTTCAATCCTCGTTTACCATCATACTCATATCTCCCCCTTTCAAACCTATATCTCCTTCCTTGCAGCTCCAGACGCCCTTGAATTTGAACAGCCTTCAGCTCGAAGCCCCACAATTTTCATAAACTTTTAATTTCCTTTATAGGTATGGATTCCTTCTTTAACTCATCTCCCTTAGATCGGAGTCTCGTTCTAGGTTTGAGCATATGGATTCCTAGGTAGGAGATAATGGGAAATGGCTAATAGAGGGATGAATTGGAGATAGGAGCGTGCTCTAGGCTAAGTATCTGACTCGGACTTAGTGGAACTAGGGAAAGTTACTAGGAGAAGTGGTCGCAGCCCTAACTTCGAAGTCGGGGACATAGGGAGAGGGCTTGATGATTCGTATGAGTTGGTGTAAGCTCGTCGCATCCGGTTTATCATTCGAATGAGGGAGGACAGTCGGTAGCCCAACGTAGTGATGTTGGGTTGTTAAGAATTTAACAACAAAGCAGGTCGAAACTGTGAAAGGGAGTGACTCGGCATATGCTATGCCGAGGCCGCTCGGTAACTTTTTAAGGAAGTGGCACTAGAGAGAGAGGCTCGGTACCCTAAGTGGGAATGTCGCTCGGTGTTGATGAGGAGAGTGTGGTTCAGCATCCCGATCGAGGAAGTTGCTTGGCCTCGAAAGGGAGCACGGTTCGATAGAAAGTTAGGTTGATAGGTAAATCCCTGGTGGGACTAGTGCAAGGGTGAGAGTGTGGTTCGGTAGTTTATAGGTGAGAGCGTGGGTCGGTGTCTCTGGTCCAGAGAGTCGTTCGGTAGTATGTGGTTGAGAGGTTCGATATTTATGCTTTGGGAGTAGTTCGGCTTCGAGCCTTGAGGTCGGCATTGGCAATCAAAATCACTCTAACTTGAACACAACATATGCCAAGTCCACTTAACCCAACACCTGATCATAGGAAAATGAATAAGGACAAGATCTTAAGCACACAAGCATATGAGACTGATCTTGACTAATGACTTCATGATTGTGGCAACCATAAACGCGAATCCTACTTAACAAAAGCAAATAACAGCCTAAAACATATAATGCCAACGTTCGACTTCAAGACTGATGCTACCGAACATAGGACAAGCTCTCGGAGATGGTCAGCGATGACGTTCTTCGAAAATGACAGTTCAATGCTCAAACACACTTCATTAGTCTCTAAATCTTTAATTCTTTCACACTTATACTTGAACGATTGCACTAGTCCACACACCACACGGGGGGGGGACATTTTTACTGTTATATCTAACATCGATTGTCTTTCAAGTATAGATTGTCCCCACCTGCCCCCAGCTGGATATACAGCTTATAGCAAATTTATGTGCTGGGTCGGGAGTGTGCCGCCGTTCAACTCATTTCTTCGAGAGGTGCTACAATACATCAGGATCGCTCCGGCACAGCTCCACCCTAACAGTCACGCATTTCTCCATGGCACTTGCATTCTCTTTATGAGCATCTTATCTAGGCTCCCCACTCTCGAGGATATTCTCTACATTTATCGGTTCAAAAGGCGATCTGACAGCCCTTCTTTCATATTCCTTGAGCCGCGCTCTAAGTGTTAGATCCTGACGGGGGCATGGAGTAAATTCTCCCAATATAAGCAGGAGTGGTTCTACGTGCGCTGCCCCTTGGCTTCGCGAGAAGATGGTTGGAAGGGAGTAAGTTCCATTTCCAAACTCGTTATTTACCTAAGGCATGAAGTGTATTTTTTTCTAAACTTCCTTCGGTCTTTTGCAGGCATCGACCCATGTCCCGAAGGTGCGAGGTATTCTAAGGCCGTCGAGGCCATTCGTGCTACTCCCATGGAGGACCGGGAGATCAAAGTCGTAATTTCCAATGAGTCACTCCGAAAGTTTGGGCTATTGGCGGAAGGTTGCCGAACTAGTCTCCCATCCAGTGCCACTACAACCAGACCCATGGTGGAGAAGGGTAAAGAACAGGCTAGGTCTTCGGTGCCCCATACAGGCGGGGCCTTCGACATGCCCGAGGAAGGTGAGATTAGAGAGGCCGGGGTTTCTAGCGCGTTCGAAGAGCATATAAGTCCTCTTTCAGAACCGGTGATCGACGCACTCGGCATTGATGAACCGCCTCCCCTATCAAAGGGGAAAAAGAAACTAGCCTACAAACTAAGGAAGAAGATAGTGGGCGGAACCTCGAAGATCACAATTACTCCGATGGAGAAAGAGCCATCTCTACAACACTTAGAGGGTTCACTAAAAGGCTTATCAGACCTCACCATTCCCGATGACTTGCTCAATTATGGCTTTGACGACCCAGAAGCCTTAAAACTTCATTCGCCCGCGAGAGGTGACGAAGACGTTCAAGCCCATCACTGAGGAGAAAAAACTCCGATAAGTAAAGCTAAAGAAACTGGTCCGTCGGGGGGAAACACTAGGACACACACTAACACTCACTTTCCACCCCACACTTAAGTTTTATCCATCATATGATCATCTCTAACTTTTTTTCACTCGATTTCTGTGCAAGTGACATGAGACGCTCACACGGCTTCGACCGCCTTCGCGGTTCCTCTATCTTTCATCACTCTAGCCGAGACTCAGGGCCCGGAAAACGCCGAGATATAGATGACAACAGCGATAGAGACTATCGTCCTCGAGATTCATCGTCTCGAAGGAAAACTTATAGCCACTCTTCCTACCCCAACGATCCTCCTCCTCAACCAGAGCATAGCAGGGATAAATCTGCTCAAAGGGGGTCTCAATCTGAAGCTCCTCATGATCAATATTCTGGTTCATCAAGCACTAGGTAGTCCCGTGAGCTTCACAAGAAATCTGTAGTTTCGACTAAACAAACTTCCTCCAGTCCTTCACATGATCCATCGATAGTAGAAAAGCTAGCTGAGCTTAAAACCACATTTCCAAAAATATGCTTTGATGGACTAAAGTTTCTTCCGGCGATCCATCCTATTCCGGGGCATGTTAAACAAAGTGCCATTGCTTGTAGTAATGATGTCTACGTCCAACATGACTCATTCGTTCATTTGGTGTAAAAAGTTTCAGAAGTTTCGGTGGAACGTCAGCATGAAATCGATCGCTTGAAACTTGAAGCTATCCACGACAAAGACATTATCATAGCACAGGATGAAGAGCTTTCCTCGTATAAATCTCATCTTGAAGCTGCTCAAAAAACCGCTAAAGACACAGCCGAAGCAGTTGATCGTTTGGAAGTCGCACACAAAAAGGAAATTGATGAGGCGGTTCAACGCTGTGGTGCTTTAGCCTTAGAGAAGGATTCCATCCAAAAAGAAAAGAATGCTCTTGCTCAGCGAGTTAAAGAATTGGAGGAGCTACTCCTTAAAGAAAAAGAAGAAAAAACTGTAGCCCAAGAAGAGTCACAATGATATTATGACCAGATTGTCTCTACACGACTCTTGAAAGCAAAGCTTGATGAGGATCTCTCCAAAGTTGAAGCGCTGAAGGATGCGGCCAGTAAAGAGGGCAAAAGAATGGCGCTCTCGGAAATCGATTATCGTCTCGAGGCGGCTACTAAGGCTGGTAGGGAGGAAATTAAGTGCATGTTTGATCCACTCATGGCCGAGTATAACGCTCGAGTTATCATGCATCGTGACCTAACTTTTCTTAGCGAGGGTTACCTCGAAACTTTAGCCGGAGCATGGGACACTTAAATAAAAACTAAAAAGGTCAAATTGGGAACTGAAGCGGTGGATGAGGAGTCTATTGTGAAGGAAATACTTCGCGAGAATGAGCGCACTGACCTGTCTGCGGCAAAGGCCCTTTACGGAAGGGACTCTTCCTCATCAAGAGGAAAAAATGACACTGCCGGTCCATCCGGAACCAAGTCCTCGGTTCCTCCTCCTATTCAGCCGACTAGTCGCCCATCACTCGATCCCTTCAAGCAGCATATTGACTATGATCCAAAGAAGCCTGGACTTGATATTCACGCTCTATCTCCTATTCCGGAAGGTGAAACTCCCCGAACCGTTGAGTGTCAGCCAGAAACTGGTACATAGCTTTTCCTCCTAGAGTTCAAAAGGCCATCGCTTTTGGCGAATAATACATGTATCCTAACATTTGTCTCTTACGTGCAGGCTATTCTGACCCCGAGCCAACTCCAAGGAGCAATGCTGCCGCAGAAAAGGAGGGGAAAATGGGAGAGGCAACTCAGACTAGAGAGACTCCCGGACCCGACGCTCAAGTGATCGGGGCGCTCGATGAAGACAAATCTGAAAATTTATCGCCCGTGGAGGAACATGATGAAGTTGAGATTACGGGCGCCTCTGAACACACTTCAAAATCAAGCATGGTGGAGCAAATCATAGAAGAGAAGAAGAAGAAAGCTGAGATTAAGGTTGAGCCTCAGGTGGTGGAACTTGATGATCCATTGAACAGGCCCCTGAAGGTTATACTCCCCGGTGGAACCTCGCCACAGGTAGTCCCTCTTCCTTCCCCAGGCACCGTTTCCCTAGCAAGCAAGGCGTCTAGGAAAAAATGCTTTGGGGAGGAGTCTTCAGAGAAACCGAGGAAAGAGAAGAATTCAAAAAAGTAGCTATCATTCCTCGCTCAACGCGAATAAGCCTGGATTATGTAATTATCTCAATTTATTCTCATAATCGTTGTAAATAGATTTTTTGCTCCGGGTTCAGGAGAAGTTGTAGTGAAACTGAATTCTCGATTAGTAAATAAAATCTTGTTTTTTGATGATCTTTGCTACTTAGCTTCACCACCCATCTTGTATCTGAAATCCAGGGTTGTGCGGGTCACTTAAACTCTCGTTTGTTTCCGCATGACTAGAAGATTTATAAATTTCTTATATTTTAGCCAGTGCTTCAGAGGCGTTTATACTCTAGTCCACACTCTGGGGACTCAGAGTACTCTAGTCCGCACTCTAGGGACTTAGAGATTTTTTAAGTCTTTTATACTCTAGTCCGCACTCTGGGGACTTAGAGCAATCTAGTCCGCACTCTGGGGTCCTAGAGATTTTTAAGTCGTTTATACTCTAGTCTGCACTCTAGTCCGCACTCCGGGGACCTAGAGATTTTTAAGTCGTTTATACTCTAGTCCGCACTTTGGGGACTCGGAGTACTCTAGTCTGCACTCCGGGGACCTAGAGATTTTTAAGTCATTTATACTCTAGTCCGCACTTTGGGGACTCGGAGTACTCTAGTCCGCACTTCGGGGACTTAGAGATTTTTAAGTCGTTTATACTCTAGTCCACACTCTGGGGACTCAGAGTACTCTAGTCCGCACTCCAGGGACTTAGAGATTTTTAAGTCGTTTATACTCTAGTCCGCACTCTGGGGACTTAGAGATTTTTAAGTCCTTTATACTCTAGTCCGCACTCTAGGGACTCAGAGTACTCTAGTCCGCACTCCGGGGACTTAGAGATTTTTAAGTTTGGGTGCGCATTCATGCGCCATATAGAATAATGTAATTTAATTTTTGTCATAGAACTGTAACATACAGAAACATCAATAGTTCATGGAAAAGACGGCTTCAAGCCTTTATTGATCATGACAAATGGAAATAATCTGAATTGTCTTATTACATGCTAAAAACTAAGAACAACAAAATGAACATACACTTGGAAATAATTGCAACCAAAATGTAAAAGAAATAAACTAGGTGTAATAGCGACGCAAATGCTCGCTATTCCATGCGCGGGGAAGTGTCACGCCATCTACGGTCACTAGCTTGAAAGTTCCTTCTCCAAGCCTCCGTTCGATGACATACAGACCTTCCCATGTGGGATTCAGATGTGATAGGGTCGGAAAGACTCGCTTTAAAACGAGATCACCCACACCAAAAATTCTCGGTTGAACCTTTTGATTATAATATCGAGTAACTCGGTGCCTATGTGCGGCTGCTCTTAAATCAGCTTCTTCACGTTTTTCGTCAACAAAGTCCAGCGATTCCAATAAGAGATTCTGATTTGTCTTAGCGTCATAATAAGTTACCCGATGAGAAGGAACTTCAAGTTCCACGGGTATCACAGCTTCAGTGCCGTATGCCAAGGTGAATGGAGTATGGCCAGTCGCGGACTTGTGGGTGGTTCTGTAAGCCCAGAGCACTGTCGAAAGCTCATCCACCCACTTGCCTCTAGCATTCTCCAGACGTTTCTTCAATATTGACTTAATTATTTTATTTACATCTTCTTGTCCATTTGCTTTAGGGTGAGCTACCGCCGAAAACCTTTTCTCAATATGATACTTTTGGAAGAATTCTTTGAACTCCCTACTTTCAAATTGAGTTCCGTTGTCCGTAATGATAGTTCGTGGGAGGCCGAAACGGCATATAAGGTTTCGTACAACGAAATTAATTACCTTTTTGGTGGTGATCGTAGCTAAAGGCTCTGCTTCTGCCCACTTGGTAAAGTAATCGACCGCAACAATTGCATATTTTGCACCACCTCTGGAAATTGGTAAGGAACCGATTATATCGATCCCCCAAATTGCAAATGGCCAGGGACTAACCATTTGTGTGAGTTCCGTTGGTGGAGCTCTCAGGATTTTCGCATACTTTTGACATTCGTCACATCTTTTTACGTAGTCCGCAGCATCCTGATTTACAGTTGGCCAATAGTATCCACAGCGGAGGATCTTTTTTGCTAGGGTCTGCCCCCCAGTATGGTCACCACGTTCTCCTTCATGAACTTCCCTCAAGATTCGTTTTATCTCATCGTGAGCGATGCACCGAAGTAAGGGAACCGAGAATCCCCTCCGATGCATTATTCCATCCTGCATTATATATCATGAAGCTTTGCGAATGACTTGTCATCTTTTGTTCTTTCTATCGGGCAAAGTCCCATATAGTAAGTATTGTTTGAATGGGGTTATCCATGACTCCCTTTCAATTTCTATTTCTAGCACAAAATCTACTTCCATCTCGTTTATACTCGGAAATTGTAAAACTCCGACGGGAACCAAGCCCATCTGCTGTGCATCGCCAGTACTTGCGAATTTTGCCAATGAATCGGCTTCCCTATTTTGTTCATGCGAGACGTGCGAAATATCGTAATATTCAAGGTCTGCCAACAGTTCTTGAACCCGAGCGAGGTATGGAGTGAGCCTCTGCCCCTTTGCTTGATAATCTCCTCGTACTTGGTATACCACCAATTGTGAGCCACAAAAGATCTCAAGCGATCTTACTCCGAGTTCTTTGATAAGTTTTAAGCCAGCAAGCAATGCTTCATACTCAACTTTGTTATTTGTAGCTGGGAAATTAAGTTTCAAGGCATAACAAATTGATCGGTTTTCAGGGGTTACAAGAATGACTCCAGCCCCAGAGCAATGGTCGTTGGATGCCCCATCGGTTTATAGTTTCCATCGAATGGAGGGAATAACATCATCACTGTTTGGTTCGTCTGATATGGTGAATTCTGCGATGAAGTCTGCTAGCGCCTGCCCTTGGATAGCCCTCCATGGCAGGTAGGTGATATCGAATTGACTCAACTCAATATTCCATTTTAGTAACCTTCCTGAGGTCTCTAGTCGTTGGAGTACCTATCGCAAAGGTTGATCGGTATAAACACTGATCGGATGTGCCTGAAAATATGGACGAAGCTTGCGTGATGCAATCACCAAGCAGTAGGCTAGCTTCTCAATTTTAGGATAATTCCTTTCTACTCCCGTTAAACGTTTACTGACATAGTACACCGGCTTTTGAACTCAGTCCTCCTCGCGAACCAAAGCCGTACTGATGGCATGTTGAGACACGACCAAGTATACATACAACACTTCATGGTCTATAGGCTTCGACAGCACCGGGGGACTTTCCAAATGTCTTACCAAAGCTCGGAATGTGTCCTCGCAGTTGGGAGTCAATTCAAAATTTCTCTTCCCTTTCTTTATTACATCGAAGAAGGGAATGCACTTGTCTGTCGCTCTGGATATGAATCGACTTAGCGCGGCCACTTTTCCGTTCAGGCTTTGTACTTGCTTTATGGTTCTGCGCACTTGTATGTCTCGAATAGCCTGACTCTTTTCTTGGTTAGCTTCAATTCCCCGTGCATTGACGATAAAACCCAAAAACTTCCCCGTCGCAACACCAAAAGAACACTTCAGAGGATTTATTTTCATCCCGTAGTGTCTGAGTATATCAAACATCTCCGCCAAGTCTTGTATGTGGTCGTTTGACTACCGTGACTTCACGAGCATGTCATCTACATAGACTTCCATCGTCCTACTAATTCGGTCTTTAAACATCCGATTCACCAGACGTTGATAAGTTGCTCCTGCAGTTTTCAATCCGAAAGGCATCACTACATAACAGTACAGTCCAACGTCTGTGACAAAACTAGTATGTTCCTGATCTGGAATGTGCATCGGGATTTGATTATATCCCAAGTACGCATCCATAAATGACAATAACTCATGCCCTGCTGTTGAGTCGACCAGCTGATCAATTCTAGGTAAAGGGAAACTATCCTTAGGGCATGCTTTGTTCAGATCTGAGTAATCCACGTAGGTCCTCCATTTCCCATTCGCTTTCCTCACTAGTACAAGGTTAGAGACCCATTCTGGGTAGAGGGCGTCGTGGACGAACCCATTGGCTTTGAGTTTGTCCACCTCCTCTCTAAGAGCAGCGGACCTCTCCGGGTCCATACCTCTCCTTTTTTTCTTCATCGGCACATATTTCGGGTCTATGTTCAACATATGACTCACAATGGCGGGAGAAATCACGCACATATCGGAATGCGTCCAAGCGAAGACATCCAGATTCGCTCGGAGGAAATCAGTAAGATCCTCGATCATCGAGGGATTGAGTTATGATCCAATCTTTAGTACCCGCGATGGGTCATCGCGGCTGACTGGAATGTCAATAGTTAGTTCAGCCGGCGCTGCTTTTGCCTCCTTGGGTTCCTCATCATCGTCCCTCGGATCTATGTCTCTATAGATCCGATCATGCTGCCCGAGCTAAGGCTCGGGCATTACTTGTCAACCTTCAGTGACTCGGATGCGGACGGAGTTGTCCAAAACCTTTCCTTTCTCTCTTCGTCGGGCCTCTCTCAGCTCAGCCACATAACATGCACGACCAGTTGCCTGATCGCCATGCACAACACCAACTCCTTTATCCATCGGAAACTTCAAGGTTAAACACCATGGGGCCAAAGCTGCCCTAAATTCTGCCAGGGCCGGTCGACCCAGAAACACATTGTACGGAGAATCGACATCCAAAATGATGAATGGTAGGATCTGCACCATCCTACGTTCACCTTCTCCAAGTTCAACTGGTAATTCAAGAAAACCCACTACATCAGTAGCCGCACCATCAAAGCCATGGATACGGGTTTTAGATGGTTTTAGGTCCTTTGTCTCCATCTTCATCTGGTCATATGCTTTTTTGAAGATGATGTTAACAGAACTTCCACAGTCAGTCAGTATTCTTCTCATAAAAGCTGGCCCAATAGTGGCTGAGATGACCATCGGATCAATGGTAGGTTCCTCTACCTGATCGGCATCTCTACTTCTGAACACTATATCATTCGTCAACATTCGTTGTTGCTTAGCCGGAGTTCCATCTTCCGTGTTTGAACAACATTCAAAACCTGCATGCTTTAGGGAGCTAGCATAGCGCTCCATTTCTTGCCAATTCTTATCTGCAGGGTGAGGCCCACCGACTATTGTGTTTATGACTAATCTACCTTCAGTCCGAACGGGTTCCTCAGATCGTCGTGGATCATGTCCGTGATTGGGGTCGGATGTCCCTTGTCCGCCTTCTTGAGGGTTCTTTACAAACTCCTGTAACTTTTTCTGTCAAATCAGCTTTTCAATCGCATCATGGAGGTGCCTACAATCCTCGGTACTGTGCCCGTAAGTCTCATGGAAGCAGCAATACTTCCTAGTCCCCTTTTGCTCTTCGGTGGACTCTTTTGGGCGTGGCTTTCGATATTGGAAAGTATTGCAGGTCGATAGGTAAATATTTTCCAAAGATGCATTCAGAGGAGTGTATTCATTGTAAGTTGGGATCCTTGGTTTCCACTTTCCGGCTTCCCTTTTCTTTCTGGAATTTCCTCCTCCGGATCCTTTTGACTGCTCAGGTTTGTTTTGAACATTAACCTGGACTTTTCCAGAGTTATCACCAGATTTTTTTACAGCAATGTTGCTTTGCACAGTCTCCTTGCCGGGTCCTGGTGCATTATCTCGCCTCGTCCTCCTGGCTTCCTCCCTTCTTATAAATTGGTGCGCCTCTGAATAAAAACGTTCCAGCGTAGTCGGAGGCTTTCCTGCCAGCCAATCACCAAACTCTAAATCCGGGTCTACTCCTCTCATTATGCCCATTAAAATGCATGGTCATTCGGGTTGCTAACTTCAGTAGCAGCAACGTGGAATCTTTGTAAGTACTCCTTTAACGATTCCCCTAGGGCCTGAATTACACTAGACAAGGACATAAAATCCTTGGGATGAGTGGCATGAATCCTGAAATGCTCCATAAATTTCGTCGCTAACTCATCAAAATTGGAGATAGACCATGGAGAAAGTCGGGTAAACCACATGGTAGCGATTCCAGATAAAGTTATTGGGAAACACCTACATTTAGTTGCATCATTTGCCCTAGCTGAATCCATCATCCACCCATACCTCATTACATGTTGTCGGGGATCAGTCTTCCCCTCGTAGGCCGGGATAGTCGGCATTAAACTTCCTGGGTTACTCAGCTTGTAAGATAGCATTTGTGAATGGAGTATGACTCCTAGATACGCCCCAATCATCATTAGTTAAACCTTGATTTTCCCTCATCAACTGTCTGACCATGGCTGATAGGTATGGGGTTTGTATGGAAGATGGCAAGTTGGAATCCGTCCTGCGGGACTGTTATGGTTGGTGCCTCCTCTGTTGGTGATCTACCAAACGTGTATCCTGGGGACCTGCTTCATCATGACCTTGGTGAGCCAGTCGTCCAGCTTCCACTCGTGCTCCAGATCCTAAGTTTCATGTTTTAGCTTGAGCGTGATTTCCCTGGTGTAAGTGAGTGGCCATGGCTCCCAGTAGGGAACTTAGACCATCCCTGGTTAATCGTTCTGCTGCACCAGTTTGCGTTGTTTTAGTTCTACGACGTCTACACCTGGGAGGTTCATCAGACGAAGTAGAGTTGTCTGACGAGGAGTAGGAAGCGGGACTTCCTCCTACATTCTGATGCTGTTGTTGAGTAAGATGAGTCATGAGGTTGGTGTTAGCTTGAATCTGCTCATTAAGCTGTCTCCTGCTTTCCATGTGTTCTCTCATCAGCTCGTTGAACTCTGTCCTGGTGACAGCTTCCGTTTTGTTTTGGGCGGTGATGGTCCTTGCGCCCGGATTAGCTTGTTGATTGTTGGGTCCTACTTGTTGGACGTTAGCGGTCTCGTTGACATCTGCATTATGGGAGGCTGATCTAGTACGTGGTCTTCCCATTGTAGAGTTATCGATTGGAACTCTAATTAGAATCAATGGACTTCTTGTGAAAGAACTCGGATCTTCTTCGGGGAATTTCCTCAATCCAGCAGCAACAAAGGAGATCCTAACAGCTTGAGAATGCGGTTCTCGGTGAAAGCACCAAAATTTTAGCACCAAAATTGGTCACTAACACCCAAGAAAGGATTTGTGTAGAGAGATTAATGAAGATAGAAAATTAAAATAGAGGAATGTATGCAAAATTAACTACAGAAACAAGAACACTAGAATTATAGTGGTTCGGCGTAACTGCCTACGTCCACTTTGAGTTTAATCTTTATTGCTTCTTCAAACTATTGAATACAGATACAATCCGTACACTAACGACTTGATTACAAGTTTGGATCGAAAATAGATGAGTCTTCGAAATGGCAGAGTCTCCCTGGAGTTCTCGAAAAAAGGTCCCTTTTTACTGCGCCCCTGCCCCTATATTTATAGGCGAAGATAGGCTAGACGCCCTGTACAGGCTCAAGGCCGAGGTGACTCGGCCCATATATGGTGATCTTGAGTTGACCGACCCATGCTCACCGAATGGCAATCGGTCGATCCAGGAATCCCGAACCGTCATGGCCGACCGGTGGTCATGAAGTAAGGCCTCAAAGGACTCGGAGCAACTCTTAATGGATCTCGAAGTGAAGTAATTCCGAACCCCTCACCTTGATGTTGGTTTCCAAGAATAAGCTAACTCCCTCATCTTGCACTAAAATAGAAATATTGAACGCTCGTGCCGAAACAGGCCCAATCGAACGCCAATAGCTCCTTAATCTCGACCGAACGATATTTACTGGACCATCCAAACTAAACCACTATGTCTCCCCAAACTAGCCGATCTATACCTACTGGACTTCCCAGACCAAACCACTACGTCTCTCCAAACTAGCCGATCGATATCCACTGGACTTCCTAGACTGAACCACTATGTCTCCCCAAACTTGCCCATCGATACCTACTGGACTTCCCAAACCGAACCACTTCGGAATAGAACTTCCCGCGACTGAACGAGGAATGCCGAGCCATCTCGACCGAACGAGGCACCTCGAACAATTCAGACTGAGCCAGGCGTTCCCTCCTCCGACCGAACCACACAGAAATGTGGCAACATCACGAAGGCACCGAAACCTTTATATCTCCAGCCTTTCCTTAGTCAGAATCTTGCATAATGCCAACTATCACTTCTGCAACTATTGTCTTGTAGCCAGACCAAGGTGCCGGGTAACTGTTACGGCATAGTTAAACCTCTTCAAACATGAATAAAAATGGTTTTAAACTGTTTATAACTATTTTATAAACATTAAAAATCATTTTAATAAGGTTTGAAAAGATATGAAATTAGAGTCAAAATAAGTCATTGCGTTTCGAGAGTTCGTGATTTTGCGACCCAAAAAGTCAAACTAATGTGTAGGGTGGATTATAAGTGTGAATTCTTTAAAATAAGAATTTTCCAGATCCTTGGAGTTATAATTTTCAAATGAAAAAGAAAAATCAAGATTTCATTTTGTAAAATTTGAGATATGTCCAAATCAAGTTTTTAAAATTATCGTGTCTTAGCAGTTCATAAAATATGAATTTCAACTCTTAAAAATGGATATTTTTAAATCTTTAAAAATATGAAATAAATTCTAAAAATATGTTAAAATATTTAAAAAGAATTTTAAATTGAAAAATTGGACATATAAAAGGTTTAAAATGTGACTTGTGATACGAAGCCCTTAAAAAGCACTATTCATCGACAATTTAACAAAGGAATTTAGAAATTTCCGAAATAAGATTTAAACTTGAGTTTTCTTCCCAAATCCTTTGTAAATGATTTTCAAATAATAAATCAAGTATTTTAAAGGGTTTAGAGTTGATCAAATAACTTGACCGCCTTATGGGTAGCAGAGAGGTGGTCTCTAGGCTTGGGTTTGGAAAACTAGTTTCCTTCTCTCCCTAGGTACTCGGACTGTCCCGACGGAGGGTATAGTTAATTTTATTTACTCGATCATAAAAGAAAAGAGATTTGGAATTTTTCACAAAGTTAAACAAGATTTCAAATAAGATTTAGATGTTAAAGAAAGCATTTTAGTTAAACTCTGTATTAAATTCCTATGAGGGAAGTTATACTATCCGTGTGGATTTAAAATGTGATTTCACCGTTATTCGACGAATAGTGTAGGTTGAATACGGGAATTAGTATTGAGTATAATTAATCGAAAATCTATGGATCCTTTTTATTCAATACTAACTGCTTTGGGTTTATAGTAAACGATGTCTTAAATAACATTGTTTTTGACCCATTAAAGATATGTTTTGGAAATGTGGAATCTTCATTAAGATTTGAACTATACTTTTCTTAAGTAATTCAAGAGGAAATGTTTTGGAATTCTTAAAATTAAAAAGGGGTTTTAATTAACCAAAGGATTTGATAAAAGAGGTTTAATAATCTCGTACATTCTGAAAAAGAAAATAGTTTAAAGAATATATCTCTGAAAGATATTTGATTTGATAAAAAGATAAATTGATTGGATTTTGATTGAAAAATTACATATATACTTGACATTTATTTTATCGTTGATTGGTTTGAAGAGACCGGGATCGGATTTGAATGATTCCTATCTGAAAACCACTTCGAACCAACATATGCGTTCGAAAGTGAAAACATGTTGAAGACAATGATTTTTGAAGATGAAGATCTTCATGATGTAGAGTTGCTTACCACTAACCTCTGGGGTGATTCCCATATTATATATATAGTGGCATTAGTGACTTCATTTTGAAAATCTTCAATTTCCAAGGATTGCTCGCTACTAATGCTAGGGGTGATTCCCAAACAGGATGTAGTAGGAGGAGTGCCTTTGCTTTGTACTGTTCCTGGACAACTTATATGGACGAGTATCCGACATTGCATTTTTAAGACCGGGTACATTGATTTTTACAAACGTACATCTAGTTGGTGGTGTAAGAGTTCACCCTTTTTACACTTAACGCCCTTCCCTGAGACATACGAGCTTGGGGATTGTACTTTTGTGGAAATCAATAATGTGTTATTAGAAATAGCAATGTGGCATTCAAAGTGGGATTTTCTTTAAAAAGGTAATATGTTACCTCAAGCCTCACACCCGGAAATGGATGAAACAGGGTATGTCGTAAGGCTATGTGGGTCGTAGCTATTAAGGTATGGTCATCACCTTTCTAGATTACCCTCTATATATCATGTTTGTTGTGTAAGCTATGACATGTCTCGGATAGGTCGGGAACAACTGGGGTGATGTCATATTCGGTACTATCTAGGACCATTGTGTTGGTCATCGGAAAGGGGTAGGCCGATCTTGTCAGATGTAGAGAGCAGTCAATGTGTCCTCAGTACATTCCTCTAGAGATGTACTGTACGGAAGGTAGTCCCTTACCTGTCATTATATGGAATCCATTCTCCAATAAGTGTCTTCGGACTTAGTTGTATACCTATTATGCTGGAATTTAATCAATGTAATAATTTCGGCTAAGATTAATATGTATTTGTAATCTGGACACTATCATAATATCACTATATATTTACATAGCAAAGTTTTGGTTATCATAAGGTAAAAATCCATCTGTGTTTATGTGCGGCGTGGTCTTATGAGATATCCTTTGTTTTCAAAAATATCGTGTTTTGAGTTTTCTTACACCAGTCCCATTACTGACCCAGAGTTTTTTTTTCTCTTAAACTATGGGTGCTCTATTTTTTATGGGCAACCAAGTAGTTCAAATCTAGCTTGGATCATTTTGGAGGAGCTTGGAGCAGGTGCTGGAGTTTCCTCCGTACATAGTTATCCATATCCATTTTTGCTACATTTGTTTACTGTTGTATTCAGCATTAGTAAGGAAAAAGATTTATAATTGTCCAGCCTGAGATTAGAATAGACTCTGATGTATGTATTTGAAATTTCCGCTGTAAAGATTATATATTGAAATAATATATGTTATTCCATTCGTGTATGATTATGTTCTTTCTTTATTTTTCTTTTTACCCTTGATCGATCTGTCTTCCTAGCACTTGGATATTCAGCACGTGAATGTCGTGCATGTATTAGTGTCGATTTGTGAGGGTCGAAAAGGCGGATCGTCACATAAACTTACTAAAATTTTCGGCATTACTTGGTCATCTGCAGAGTTGCTAGTACTTGTAAAATACTGAGGCTGAGTAGGAATCAGTTGATATTGTGCAACACCCTATAAATTTAATAATAAATTTAAATATAAATAAGGGAAAAAACATTATTTCGCGTAAATAAGACAAAATAGTAAATTTCTATAAATAAGGAATTTGAGAAATCTGACTTTTTCATTATGTTAAGTAGATTTTTCTGACCCAAATTCATACATAAATTGCTAGAAATGGATATCGTACGAAGAAGATACAGAATGTTTACTCTAGTGGGCATTTTGTGTTTTGCGCAAATTAAAGTTTAAGAATTAATGTAAGAATAAAGAAAACATATTTGATAAGAAATAAGTTGAATATGTATGAATTACTCTAAGAAAGTAAAAAAAAGAGAAGGTATAGCGATGAGTATGCATTTAAAAAAAAGAAGGGAAAAGTATTTATAGCACAAATGTGAAAATACTTCAAAGGGAAAGAACTAGTTACTATTATACTTCATAGGTTGAATATACTAAAGAAACGAAAAAGAGAAAAAAAAATTAACATATTTAAAAAGGGCATGATTTTTTCAATAAACATTAATAAGCAAGAAGAAGATATTTAATGCAAAGAGAGAGGGCATTAATTACCCTATTTATACACTGCACGTGTTAAGAAGAGAGTATAATAGAATACTTTTTTTAAAAATACATCTACTTTCATATATGTTTGAAAAGTAAGAATAACAATGTATGTACAAATGTAAAGAGTTATTTTAAAGTAAAGACAGCGTAACAAATATGTATAAAAGGAAGGGATTTAATAAAAGGTACATTTTTTGAAAAGAAAATGATATGTCTAAAATTATGTGTTTAAAAAGGATAAATATACGAAAGTAAAGATTATCTTAAGGGAAATGTATAGATAAAGACATTAATTTATAATGAGATTTATTATAAAATATAAAAATCCTAGGTTAGAATGGAGATACAACGATATGTTTAAGAAGAATAATAGTACATACAATGTTGTAGAAATAAAGACAACAAAATAGGGAAATGAATCTTTATTTAAAAAGTAAGAAAGAATGTGCTACTTCTTTATTTGTAAAGGATTAGGCCTTTAATTAGGATTATAATTTTTGATTGACTGACTTAAATTATAATTAGTAGCACTAATTAAGACAAGTGACCATTGTATTAACAAGAAAAAAGGGAAAGAGTTTATATGTGTGTGTATAAGAGAACAGGAATGAAGGAATGATTTTCACTTAAATTCCATCTGTAAATAAAATGCAAACAAATATTCAATAGTAATAAATACGAATGAATAGTATTGGAAAAGAAAAGTAAAAATTTTAATCGCTATCAAGATGTGTACATATATTTATATATTTATGCTTAAATGGTTCCTAATATGTTCGCATATTTTTAAATCAGTGGATTGATTAGAATTATAATGACATAAATTAAGATAGTGAAAAGAGTGTGTTTAGCACAATAAAAGAAAATAAATATAAATTGATTGATATTAATGGTAAAGGGAATGTACATATATTACTTAACCTTAAAAGAAGATTTATATATATATATATAACTTAATATTTAAGAAAGCATATAGAATGAAATAGCCAAGATTTAACCAGATATCTTTTGTTGCGAAAGACGTAATTAATTAGCATATATGATGAAAAAAAGATTCTTCAAGGGATAATCAACAGTTAGCGTTAATGTAAATCTCCTATAAATATACACCTAATCTAAATCTTAATTCATCACAACTATTAGTCAGTATGCCAAAACTCTATCAAAACTTCTTCTCTCCACTTATAAAATTTCTTTAATATAAATAAATATTAAAAGAAGAGGGATAGATCAAGGTTAAAAGAAGAGGTTTAGTCAAATTAATAAAAAGGAAATCAACACGCGTAGACAAGGATGATTCAAAGCAATCAAATAGGAAGAGCTTAGGCTTTGAGGTGGGTAGGAACAATTTTAATAAGGCAATTATTACAGTTAAATTTAAACTATTTAAATTCATTTAGGATGCTAGAAACCTAATTTGAAACATGTAAACCCTAAATTGAAATCTGTAAACTAGATTAGAGTTGAATCAGTGTAAATTGCTAAACCTGATTTGATGTAAACATACTCCTTGTATGGTTAAGTTGTAAAACTCTAAAATGAGTAAATCCTAAATTTGTAAAACACTGAATTGGACAAACTGAATATGTTAGGAGCACTAAATTCAAATCTATAACCCTAGAAAATAAATTGTCAGTAAACTGTTAAACATGAAACTTATGTATTATCTTTTGCAAACCCAAAATTTATAATTCCCAATTTGAATAGATAATTGAACATGAACTGGTCACTAATTAAGGTTAATCATACTTTTCTAAGGACTGGAATTAAGCATTGAAACAATCAACGCACGAAAAATTGGAAAACCACAAATTTACTTCACGACCGGTCGACTTGGGAACCCTAACGGTCGGCCGGTAGCGGTCGACCATGGGGTACGGGCAGTCGACCGTTTAGTATGAAAATTGCAAAATTTGAACCTCGACCTAATGCCCAAAGTAAAGAATATAAATTATATAATTTTGTTAAAAATTATATCAATGGAAAATTGATTGTTTGAGCCTACTTTGGGCTAAGTACACATGCTAGAGAAGGTAGAGAAGTCAGTTCCCTATCAAAGGACAATAGGTCATCGTGTTTGTGTAATGGTTAAATACCCAAATAAGAGTTAAGGGTTAACCAGGGCGATGTATTTTACAAACACTCAAGGGATGTTCCGTAATGGACGCGCATCATTGATGAAGATACCAGGCGAGTGAGCCCGATGCTAACGAGGAATTGTAAAGGATGGTCAGGCCCAGCGCTGCATGATAAGAGGCTATAGGATAGAAAGGAGCTCGGTACTAATAAGACTTCTTATATGCATAGTTCTGATGCAATGTGGTATAGGTGGACGCCAGCGCAGTACGATAAGAGACATTTTGCACTATGATGGAGAGATGAATAGTGGGTGCATATGATGAGTCGTGTAGTGAGTTTGCATTTTAGGGTTCTCCCTCTTCGAGCATAGTGACGACATGTAGTTGCAGTTCCCACAGTGGTATTAGTGGAAAAAAGGGTTTTCCATAATAGCCTATTGGCGATGATTTCTTATTGGGTAGCTCTTGGAGCATTATCTAATTGGTAGTGTGAGGTTCTATCCGTAGATCAATCCTTGTAGTAGTCTACACAAGTAGTAGGATAGATATGTATTAATTAAGAACTTTTAGGTAATGGACCTTAGGAAATCATAGATACAGGTAGTACACTCCATGTCATTTAGAATAGTTTTGAAGTTAACTGCACATGATCATCACATATTGACTATACTCATTCACCAGACTTTTTTCTGACTCACTCAATCCTTTCTATTTTTCCCCACCACAGGATAACATATTATCAGTTGATTGGGCATACTACGTGGAGAAAGGAGCTTCACATTGGAGTTCTCATATTATTCACTGTTCCTCTTATAGTCATATATTGCATTAAATGTCTGTAAAGCTTATATTGTAATTTGAAAACAATGTATATGTAAAAAAAAGTATTTTGGAGACTATTTTCTGAGATGTCTATTTTTGTGTGCTTATATTTTAGTTCTTCCGAGATCTAAAAGTGTAAAATGTCTTAGAATTTACCCTTATAGTTATGCACTATAATGTTTTAATATCTCGGTAGCTCGTATTTTTGGACATGACACGAGGTTGAAAGCAATATTGAGCTTTGGATTGGTGTGTCAAGAAGTGCGGGTTGTTATAATTGGTATCAGAGTCAGTTTAGGATTTCCTAGGACATAAGCACGTATTGAGAGAACATACTTGAAAGGATTTTGAAAAAAGGGTATTTCTTTTTTCAAAAAGGTTTTCCAAAAAGTTTTCAAAAAATGGGTTTTGAATATATATATATATATATATATATATATACACACATAAGTTTTCAAAAAGGCTTTCAAAAGATTTTGTCTATATATCATGATTCTCTTTATTCGTGGATATATCTTTGGAAAAGTTGAAAATAATTCCCAATCATAGATAGTAAGAATGAGTACAAGTTTTAGAGGAATGACTCTAGAAGGTTAGTAGAGGTTTTCTATACCAACTAGCAGTAGCAGGTAAATTATGGATTTAAAGTTGGATGAAGAAGATTAGTACTATGAAACCTATGTAATAGGAATATGATATTAATTGCATAAGGGGGACATGGCGGAGGACTCTACAAATTAAAGGAAAATTCTCCAGTTAAATGAGAAACCCTATTTTCATATTGGTAATAGTTGTAAGGGATCATATTTACTTAAAAGTATGGCGGGATTATTTCCATATTGAAGTCGGATACTAAATCGAAAAATGGACTTGAGTTTACCATTTTTGAAAAAGGAAGACGAAAACCTTATGCACTTAAAGCATTGTTAAGTATATATGGGCTGGTTTAATTAGGTTGTTATTGTCTACTCCAATTTAAGTGATAAAACAGTGAAAATGTTTTCTGACAAATGTGAAATAGTGAACTTTTGATATTTTAAAAGAAAAATAAAGTTAATTTATGATTTTCTATAAAATAATTAGATAAACTATATAAAATTTATTCAAAAAGTAAGATTAAATTTTTTTGACAAAAAGCAAATTTTCAATAAATGTTATAAAACTTTTGTTTCGCCTTTTAGGCACATTGTTACAGTTACCTTTAATGCACTCCGTGATTTTAAAATGAAACTTAAAAAAAAGAGTTGGTTTATGATTTTATATAAAATAGTCGGACAAACCTTATGGAAATTGTTTAAAAAGTTAAAGTAGAGAATTTGATTAAAAGCGATCTCTTAATAACCGTTTTAGACCTTTTGTTTTGTCTTTTAGGCACATTTTTGCACTTACCCTCAATGTGTATTTTGCTTTTAACGACATAACTTGTGGAGAATTTTGAGAAGTTTATAAGACCTAACTTTTGAACTCCTATGATTAAGAAATGTTTATGTATTCGAAAATATTATAAATGTTTCTGTTATACTTTAAATATATATAATAAGTTGAAAACACTACATTATCTTTAAAATACGCTTTTGTGAAAATCTCTTATTTATAAAAGAAATTTTTTGAAAGGTGTGTTTTTATGTACATTTTTGTTAAGATTAATTATATTTGATAATTTAAGAGAATGTCATGGTCCTTAGTAAAAGGAAATGTTTTTAAAATGAATGAAGAATTTTAAAGTTTTAGACAACTTACTAGTTATGTGGAAATGGTAAAATCAAAGGTTTTGATTTAAAAAGGTAAAGATGAAAAATTGGGCTTTATAGTTTTAAAGACTTACTTGTTTTGTGTAAAAGATGTTAAAACATAAAGATTTAGATTTAAAAGGTAGAGTAAAAGTGTTATGATTATTGCTTAAACTTAAAAGAAAAGAGTTGAATTGGAGTTAGATGAATAGGATTACACAACCTACAAGGACTGAGCGGATAGTGGGTTTGGAAGCATTGAAATGTCGGGACAACAATAAAAAGTAAAATGAGAATTTTTTCGGTTTGAAGTGAAAAGGGGCCAAGGAAGGTATACTTCAATACTTAAGTGCATTAAGTGAAAAATAGGCATTTCCTTGATTGCATTAGGCAATATAAATGGAACGGTAAAAGTAGGTTTGGCACTATAGCAACAAGGTCGGTACCATATAGGTAAGGATTGAATACCTGTAGGCTATGGACGGTCCAAGTATTGTGTTGTTCCCCTGAAGTCTATGGGCAAACCAGGTGGACAAGAGTGGGAAAGTATATATTTTATTGGATTGATATCATAGTAGTTGAGTTCCATATATGCCAAAATGTAAGTCTTGAAATGGTAGGGTTAAATATTACACTTACTTGAATATGGGAAATAAGGGGGAAGTAGTCTTTAAATTAATGAGAAGTTTCGTTAAGGAAATTGTATGGACATTTCAAGTTTGTTGGGTAATTGAGATAGGTTAGTGAACATAATCAGAAGTTGTTATAAAATGGAGTGGTATATAAGTAGTATTTTAATTCGTTGTAATGAAGTGTGTAGCAATGTAAATTTCTATAAGTTATCCAGTTTTAGTCCAAAAGTGTCATTTGAAATAACAAGGAATATATCCAAAAGAAAGGGATGTACAAAATATGGATGCTTACCGTATTTTGTACCGTCTATTTCAATAGTAACAAAATATTTCCTTGTGATTCCAAACATAATACAAATCCACTTTTAGATAATTTATGGAAATCTACAAATTTCACATTTCCTTTTGGGAAAGATGTAATTCCAGCACACTAAAATGTAAAAAATATCTAAGTATAAAACAAAGTACTTGCCATTATGTCAATTGGGTTAGAACGGCAAGGCACCATTCTATATTGAGTGCGTTGGTGACTTTGATGGAAAATGGGATTTGGAAGATTTTCATAGGACTTGAAGAAAGAAATGGTAGGGTTCCTTTTAAGCACCCTTTAGGTAGAGACCATTGGATGGTAGGAATGGTTGTATATGTGTCAGTATGGCATGTTATGGATGATGGATGCTAGTGGATGTATTTGGGTGTATTGTTTGGATTGTTTCTTTTACTTGTTTAGTACTATATATCCTCTAGGTAGTACATACGCATTCACATTTCCTTTAATTTATTTTCTAGCTAGTTAGATATGATACATGTGGATGCTTGATTATTTTTTACCTTATTGAGTATTATGCATATGGATGTTGCATATGTATGAAATGGTCTACATACATATAGAATTGCAAACTTACTTATTTAGGATATTGCATACGTTTGGATGCATGGCATTAGCATTTGCATGATACGAGGTCAACTAGATCAGGAGACCATCTACTTTTTGCATTATTATAAGTTCACGTGCATCTCACGTTGCATATGTGCATATACATTACGTTAGAAAATTCTAAGGACAATGGTTGCCTATGGATAATGGATGGGCAGATGATTATAGCTATTGATTATTGTGTGTACAAGTTACATTTTTACGTCCTTAGAGATTTCGAGGATGAAATCCTTTTAAGGGGGGAGAATATAACACAATAGAAATTTTAATAATAAATAAAAATATTAATAGGGGTAAAAATGTATTATAAATAAACAGAACAAAACAGAAAATTTCTATAAATGAAGGAATTTGACTTTTCCATTATGTCAAGTAGATTTTTTTGGTCCACATTCATATATAAATTGCTCGAAATGGATACCATATGAAGAAGATATGGAATGTTTATCGTAGCACGCATTTTGTGTTTTGTGCCTATTTTAAAATTAAAGTTTAAGAATTAATGTAAGAATAAAAAAAACTTATTTGATAAGAAATATGCTGAATATGTATGAATTACTCTAAGAAAAGTAAAGAAAAGTGAGAAGGTATAATAATGAGTGTGCATTTAAAAGAAAATAAGGGAAAAGTATTTATGCACATGAATATGAAAATGTTTCAAGGGAAAGCACTAATTACTATTATACTTAACAAGTTGAATATACTAAAGAAATGAAAAAGAGAAAAAAAAATTAACATATCTAAAAGGATACGATTTTGTCAATAAATATTAATAAACAAGAAAAAAATATTTAAACCAAATAGAGAGGCATAAATTACCATTTTTGTAGGTTGCACGTGTTAAAAAGAGAGTATAACATAATACTTCTAAGAAATACATCTACTTTCATATATTCTTGAAAAGTAAGAATAACAATGTCTGTATAAAAGTAAAGAGTTATTTTAAAGGAAAGACAGCGTAACAAAATATGTATAAAAAGAAGATATTTAATAAAAGTTATATATTTTGAAAATCTAAAATTATATGTTTGAAAGATAAATATAAGAAAGTAAAATATTATCTTAAGGGAAATGTATAAATAAAGACATTAACTGATAATGGGATTTATTACTAAACATAAATAGCTTAGGTTAGAATAGAGATACAATGATATGTTTAAGAAGAATAAGAGTACATGCAATGTTATAAAAATAAACATAACAAAATAGGGAAATAAATCTTTAGTTAAGAAGAAAGAAAGAATATGGTTTTTTTATTTGTAAAGGATAAGACCTTTAATTAATACATATATTTACACGTTTGAACAGAAATCCAAGATTACCTACAAACATTAATAGCGTGCATGTGTGTGTGACCACGAAAGTTATTATGTTGCGTTCGTGGTGAAATTTCGATCTGTTTCCATATATAATATGCTGAAAACGGAGCTCAAACGAAGAGGTTGTGATGGTTATCAAATTTAAATTAATTTAGCTTGAATTCAAATTTAAATAAGGATTTCAATTTAGGATTTGAATTTTAAAAATTAGCTCAGGGGCTAAGTAAACATTAATTAACGTTTAACATGATAGTTGAATAGGAGAAAAATTAATTAATAAAGAAACAAATCAATTATTACCCAAAATAATCAACTGGTCGACACCCTCACTGCGATCGGTCGACCCCTAGCGGTAGATGGGTAGGAGAGAGGCAATCGATCGGTCGAAGCCAGGGTTTGAAGCGGTATGTTATTATTTTAACACTCCAGATTTATTCGTTCCTCACATACTTCCATCATACATTCTTGTGCCTTTCAACCCCTATAAATAGAACCCTCTCCACTTATTATTCATATTATTTTAGGGAATACAACAAAATTTTGCTATGCTATCTCTCTAATAAAGATTCAGAAACTCCGTAGAGAATCTAGGTAAGAATTCAACTTATTTCTTATTTGTTTCTTCTTCCTCCAATGTATTCATATATATTCTTCTTCAATTATTCTGAATCAAATGAACATATATACCTCTTTCCTATTGTGGGTATATATATCAAAAGAGAGAGAGAGATTCTGGAAGAGATTAGAAGGCTACAAATCCGTTTAAGTGAAGTTAAGGCTAATCTATGAGTGGAAACCTTAGTATTTCTTTCTCGGTAATTGTTTAGTATATTTCTTTATGGATTTGAATATGCCTTAGGGATTTTGGGTTTTGAAAATATGATAAATAAAAATCCCTAAAATTCCTTTTTATTTCAAAATGTCAATTTTAGTTTGAAATTCTCAATTATTACATTAAAATTTGATGAAATTTGCTTCATTTATGCAATTTTTGATAATTTCATAGTCTATTTCACTTCTCCTTCTTCTTTGGTTCAAATTGTGATTCTTCAATGAAATAAGGGGTTTAGATTACGAATTCTATTCATAGTTTACACCACTTATTCTTATCTATTTCTTTGTAAAAGAAGAGTTGAATAGAATATGGAGTTTAGATTGCAAATCTTATTGTTTAGGATATTCCATTGAATTGGTGTAATAAATTGAGTTTTTTTTGTTTACAAGTTTATTATTACACTTTTGATTATGAATATTTATTCCATGTTTTGGATATTAGAATCCCTTATTTTGGTATATTGAAATCTTGGAAATTAGAAGAAAAAGGACTTGTAATAATATTTGGTTAGGGAATTGATATTTAAAGCTAGTTTAGAGCGTAAAATCCGTGCATTTAGAACTTATTAGGCGTGAATATTTATTTATCTCTATTTGCGTAATTAACATATAATTATTGCGTACATGGCGTAGTTAATTAGGCATTTATTTTCATTTATTTTCCCCCATTAGGAAAGTAATTGATTGGTAGGCGCAAATAAACTCTTATGTAGCCTAATTATTATTTTAAGGCGTAATAAGGAAGATTCCTTGTAAGCACTACAACAGAAAAGACTTTTGGTAGCGTTGAAAAAACGCTACCATAACTTATGGTAGCGTTTTAGAGAACGCTGTTATACGACATGCAACTAAAAGTCTAAAACTTTTTGTTGCGTTGTAGTAAACGCTACCAAAAGTCACTTTTAAATGCAACTATAGTTATTTTCTGTAGGATTTAAAAAACGCTACCAAAAATCACTTTTAAATGCTACTATTTACGGTTGATGGTTTATACCATTTCCAACAACGCTTATATACTATTCATATTAAAACGAACGATAAATCGCATAATTTTCATATATTCAAACAAACAATTAAATCACATAATTAGCATATACAAACAATCAATCATATGATCATCATATTCAAATAATTGCAAAAACATGCTAATCTCACAATCAAATATAATATCCATAATCAATTCAATAGTAGTTTTTCAACAAAATAAGTCATATACTACAAACATTCACGGACAAGTTTCCACAAATGGTACTAACAAAATAAGACAACATATATAGCAATTAAATTCAACCACTACTTGTCCCGTTTCACCCACATCAATCAGCTTACATCTACTATTTGATACCAGATTTGCACCCTATTGGATAAGCAAATAAATAAATAATCATCAAATATGTCGAAATCATCAAATAAATAAGCAAAATGATTAACCGATTGAAAAAAAGGATTAACATGTTATCATTGCAATCACAGCTAACTAGTAATCAAATAATCATCAAATATTTGGTACCAGATTAACGTCAGTAGCATACAGTCAGTATGAAAATAATCCACAATAGTAAACTCTCCCTTTGACACGGTTACCTGTTCAAGTGATGTACTACTACCTGTTCAATCTTTTTAGCATTGCTAATAGAATGTCCTGCAATCCTAATAGTGTCATGCATTGCTGGTAGAGTTGCTACCGTTGCTTTTATGACCCAATTAATTAAAAACTGAAAATTCAAGGAATGATGTCAAAACTCACCCAATCAACTAAGTTGTAGGCTTTGATGACCAATTGTAGAAAGGAACCAATAATTGAATGTTGCATACAGATGATTTGGTATCCACGCATATAAAATCAACATGGAATAGATAAAACTTGAAAGTAGTGCTGAGAAATCAAGGTAAATGGAGGGACACGACCATGATCAGAAGAAGGAAAAGAAGAGAAAAAAATCTTTTTTCTAAATTTTATTTAAAAAAATAAATAAATAAAAGGAGAAGAAGATGAAAAGAAGTGTTCTATAAGAAGAACATGAAGATGACGGGGTTTGAAGAAGTGAATGGAGTAAACGAAGAGGCTTGCATAATTTACATGCGATGAGGGGAATACTGAATATGGAAATCTCATAATCAGTTGATTCAGTTCCAATTAAGATGGTCGGGTTGAAAATGTATAGCCCAAAAATATGAAAGAAACATATCTGAACTAAACAGTCTTGTCGTTTAACCTCTTTGTAGTTCATATCTCGCTCGATAATAATACCTTTTATATGACACAACCATTCTTTCACGAATTCTATTTTTCATTACAACTGATGAATATTCATTGTTTTCAAAATGTTTTGTTATGTCTACAAACTTCTCAAGAACTTCTCCCCAATTTGAGATGGCACATGTTTGACCTTGTTCAAAGGTGCATATTTCATCCAAGAAGGTGCTTCTTTGGAAATAGATAGGAAACTGAAAAAATTTGGCAGGATTTGTGCACACGTGTAAAAGGATGGAGAATGTACCTTTGTTTGCATTTCATGTGTCAAATATTTTTGCATGCTTTTGTAAGAGAACTTAAGTGTTATTGCTCTTATTCCCTCAGAATCATCTCTCCAAATAAATTCTTTTGCAAGAACGTTAAATGATTGCATATGAAAATAATCCACAAAGCAGCTGATGGCACCTGCAGCAGCAATAAGGAAGCAAACCATGCGGTTGCCATAACAGGGTATGAATACGTACCTTCTAACAATGAAGCATCTCTTCTAAAGGCAGCAGCCAATCAACCGATCTCTATTGCTATTGATGCAAGTGGTTCGGACTTTCAGTTGTATTCGAGTGGGGTGTTCACAGGTGAGTGTGGGACGGATTTGGATCATGGAGTAACTGTTGTTGGTTATGGAGTTACATATTTTCAATTGCATACAAAATCACCTCCCCATTTTTTTTCCCTTCTGTATGCCACTTTCCAAGCCATTATACATGTAACCGTGCCTTCTAGATTCTCCACTACCTAAACAAATTTACAAACATGAGTAAAATTTTAAAATATACTTTAATATTAAATATTATCCATTAATGTATATCATCTAGCACATTGGCTCACAAACTAGTCCAAACAATCCGAATTGTTACACTATCTTCAGATTGAAGCCGATCCATGTTGCTTTAGCAAGTAATCACTTCAGTAAGCACGCACATTGGCACACTCCACCTAACTCAAACACAAGGGCTTGTTAAAGCGCGAGAAGCTTCAGCAGTGCAGTGTATTGTGCACTGCATTTAGAACGTAGTCATACAGGAAATTTTTTGTTTCGAACCAGTAATCATGTAGCTGATTACTATGCTCTAGTTCAAATATATGGTGATCAAGCAAGTATAGCATATGTAAGAATTTTCCTTGTCATTGAAGTCGTCTTGCTCTAGTAAACAGACAATAAGAAGGTGCTTGGTTTAATAGAGGGTACACTAAAGAGGTTTTGTGATGCATTGAGCTAATAATTGAGAAAAAAGGATTAATAATGAAATGAGCATACATACATACTCAGTGTGTAGCCTATAGAAAGGAGAAAATGAAATTAGTTTTGGTTTGATGGTACCTCTTATTGTCGACCTGTTACTTGACTGTATTTATAATCATGGATATGTAAATAACCACTTGTGTCAAATTGTTTTTAATTTTAACATTTTGGCCTTGCTTCCATGATATTCCACCGTCTTCAATATCAAGTCTGCATGATTTGATGTCACAACAGAAATAAGCATGATTCTCATGTCAATAAAAAAAATGTTGCTGGAGGAATCTAAGTCACAGTAAATTAGTTATACCTCCAAAATACCTCATCTACACAGAGGATCAAATTACTTTGAGTTGGCGCATAAGATACATGGAAGAGATATCAACAACGGAATTCATAAATTTGGATCATACGAAAGTATAACTCCAGCATCCTTAGTAGGTTTAGTGGCAGCAATATATGCTGACTTGCTTGGTTCTGTGATTAGGCTTATAGATCCATAGAGTAAGATTTTTAGCTGACATACATGTTATTACCCATAAGCTTTAAAAAATTAATCAGAGTATCCCATTTCAAAACATTTTACTTACATTATTATTTTTACTTATAGTTTCAATTTTTTTCTTTACAGAAAGACCTACAACAATTATTCGGCATGCCTGATCCTAAAACATTGGGAAGATATCATATTTGCCGTAAGGAGTATGTTAAACTCTGTACTTGATATTTAGCATAGATAAATACAAATCATGTTCCCTTAACTAAGGTTTCTAAATAACCACATGAATCCCTTTGTGTTCAAAGATTTTGAAATGAAACATTAAAGTGATCAACCAAAAAAAGCGAGTTACCTAGGATGGGAACATAAGTTTTACCAAACAACAAGTATATTTTTGGACTATAGTATATGATTAACCAAAAAAAGTGAGTAACCTTGGATATGAACATAATTCAATCAACTATGGTCCAGTATAAATGTCAGCTATCGGCAAGTAAAGGATGATTAAATTTGACCAGCTGATAGTACTCCTCTTTACCATACAATTTCCTGAAATAAATCTAAAATAACTAGGGCTATATAATAATGTAGATAGAAGAAAATCCTGAACACCTGGAATTGATTAGAATTAGTTAAATGATTTCACTTAAAGGAACAATAACAGAAATGCTTGAGTACGTTTAGACATCACAAACAGTTTCACAATACAGTTTCTTCTAACATTCTGAGTTGGTTTGATTATGCTTAGAAATCACAAACCAATGGAAATTAACTTAGAAACATTTTAGAAATCACAAACTAGTGAAATCACAAACCTGTGGAAATAAGCAAGCCAATGGAAATCAACAATTTAGAAATCATAAGCCATATTTGACCGAGCAACATTAATCAACAATGAAGGAACCTCAACTAGCGATTATCGTTGCTACCAAATCAAACTAAGCTAAAACCCTAATCCACTTTTTCCATTCACCTTCGATGGCTTCTCTCTGGCGAACATTAATATTGTGGTCCCATCTCTGCTAGTATTTATTCGATGCCATCTCTTCGGAAAACGCTAGGGGTACGTTGACAAATAGGGAAGCGAAAATTTATAGGGAGCTTGAAGGGATAGGCTGGTAAAGTATTTGGAGTTTAATTAGGTGAAAATTGGTTTTGGGTTTGGATTTGTAATTTGGAATTTAGAAGACGAGAGAGAAAGGAGACATGAGTGGCCATAGAATTTGAGCGAGGAGGATAATTTTTTTAAGTTTTTAAAAGAGATAAGGAGCGGCCATGGAAAAATTTTAGGGAAATTTTCATGAATTATTGGCGGGAACCACTTGGCCACATTTATTTGTTCATTACTATAAGTTAACTTGACCAACGGTTGCATATAGCTTGAAACGCTACCAATTAAAGCAACTAAATGCAAGTTTTGTTGTAGTGAAGGCCTTATTTATGAAACGGTGAGATGAGTGTGTGTGTGTGTGTGTGTATGGAGAGTAATTGATGTATGGCT
The DNA here is from genome assembly GCA_030737815.1 of Allium fistulosum. Taxonomy (NCBI): domain Eukaryota; kingdom Viridiplantae; phylum Streptophyta; class Magnoliopsida; order Asparagales; family Amaryllidaceae; genus Allium; species Allium fistulosum. Next base: position 1,129,056,180 of record CM060902.1, read on the forward strand.
AAGTCATAGGGATGCGAGGTCAATAAAGTTACATGACGGAAGTATGCCCTTCACTTTGAGGCTACCAGCGCAATTGTGTACACTTTGATTGATGTGAGGTGTCATTATGATAAATATTTGCAATGACGCAAGGTTAGTCCCAAATTCTATAGGGGAAATCTGCCCAGCAAATCTGGCTACCAGTTCGTACGAATAGTCAGACTAATGTGAGACGTCATTATGAGTATGGGCCATATGACGAAGGTCCTGCTTCGGCGTCTTGAGGTATTAAGTGGTTGTTTGAGGGCCCGCCTCTTTTCCCCAGATGAAGTATTAAATAGCCAAGGGTGTAACTACCCAGAATTTCAGTCATTCGAATTTGGAATATTTAATTGATTTTAAATAGTGAAATGTTAATTTTATAAGTTAGATAACTTATATTTCAAATATAGTGATTTATTTGGTAATTAAATTGTTAATTTAATATTTGGAATTGTTTAAATAATTTAATCTTGAATTTAATGTGAACAAAATGATTTCGAAAGTTGATTTAAATTCTATTTGAATAAGAAGGAAGATAGTAAACTTTTAAATTGGACTTAAAAGTGATTTAACTGATTTTGGAAATTACTCGTTTTAATTAACGTGTAAAAATAGCTTTTGGGGCACTATCTTGGATTTTGACGAAACCAGTTTCATCGTATCCATAATAGTGAATTATTATACGCTGTCGAATTTCGCGGCGATTGGACTTATGTTTGGTCGTGCGAGTTCAAAACTCGTAAAAATTAATTGAAGGAATTTTAATTAATATAATTTGATTTTGAAAGTTAACTTCTGTATATGATGGAATTGGCTTCCATACATTCCATTGTGTTCGGAATAGGAGTATAACATATAGAGAGGCAGGCAGCACGCTTCGTTTGGAGTTCGAAATTTCCACAGATGAATAGTGCCGCGAAAACTTTCTATATAAGGCCATCAACCACCTTCATTTGCTAAAACCCTAGCTATGTTTTCTTCCACTGCCACCTTTAAAATTTTAATGGTCGAAATTAAACCACCTTCTTCCCTCGATTTCTCTACATCCACACATTTTTAGGCTTCGACTTCAACTAGGAAGATGGAGAGCTTGACGAGCTCTATGCAATCAACAGCTGGATCGTCGAATCGTTGATGAATGGAGGCGTAGGGGGGCCGTTTTCGTGCTGCATTTGGGTTTGATTTGGCAGCGATTTCGACGACCGAGCACGCCGTGGTTGGCGTGGTAGGTGAGGCTCGAGATGGCGAAGGCGGTGGCGGCGTTCGATCATCCTTCGGCGAAGCGAAGGTGGCGCGGCGTTGTTAGGTTCGAGCGCGTGATTTGCCTGGAACAATATTAGAGAAGAGGGAAGAAAGGTTTAATTTTTAAATGGTTAATTTATTTAAGTTAATTATAAAATTAATTATCTCAAAGTTTGTTAACCCATATTTAATTCATACGACGTTTTGAGCGCAACGAGTTGCGTTGCGATCATATCAGCGAGTACTACGCTATGGAGTTAGATTGGATGGATTCGGAGCTAGTAGGAATTTTGGGTTCAAATTGAATGACCGTTCAATTTTAATTCAAACCAGAGCGCTTTGGCGATTTATAGAACTTTTGTGAGTAAACTCACCTCTCTGGCCTGCTTATATTTTTATATAAGTGAGAATAATTTTATTTATGTTGTTTTTGCTTATTTGGATGATATACTATATTTATTAGTTGGTTTGGATATATTCTTGCCTATTGGAGCGAATGAGACCCTATTACATTCCCGTGTAAGAGCGGATGACCCTTTGTATACAAATCCCACCTCGAAGCGGTAGATTATTATATTGTTTGATTATATGCTGTATGTGATGCATGGGGACAGGTTGGAGGGACCCAACATGATTCCTCACATTGTTGATTTTACTTTTCATATATTTTGATATATGATGTGATGGATGCTATATTTGATGACATGGATTTGTTTTGCTTATAGTGCTATAGTAGCACTGGGCAATATTTTTTGTATTTTGAACTATTATAAAATAGTGATTTTGAATTGAAATAATTTTCAAAGTGATTTTGGAAGTAAATATATGTTTTAATAATTTTTAAATTATTAAAAAGGAATTAATTTATTTATAAATAAATAAAAAGGTATGATTTTTGATGTTATAAAATTATAGTTTTATGAAATACTTTGAATAAAGATTTTCGAATGATTTATATAAAGGATTTATAAAAGTAATATTTTAGAAATAATGAAATAGATTTATAATCGGAATTTATAAATATTTAGTAAATGGATTTGAAATTTATTTGGTAAATGGATTTTATAAATAAATTAGATTTATAAAGAAATGGATTTATTAATGGATTTTGATAGTAAAATGAGTTTTTATAAAAGAATGATTTATAAATAGAATTTTATAAAAAATAGAAGTTTTATAAAATAGAAAGGAGGTTTATAAACATAGTTTTATAGATATGAAAATGATTTAAGTTGAGATTTAAATATGGATTTTTATATAAAGGAAAGTTTTGAAAGTAATATTTTTCGATGAAGTTAATGGCTTTAAAAAACAATTTATCTTTTTAAAGTAATATTTTGCAAAGTAATAATACCAAATGGAAGTTAATGGTTTTGAAAAATGTTTTAAAATGTGGTAAATATTGAAAACATAGATTTTAACATTTATTGTTGTAAATGACGTTTTTGGGGAAGTATGGAAAGCATGGACTATAACATTATTGTTATAGTAAATGATTTCCGAAAGGAAATGTTTTATATAGTATATGGGATTTATACATACATAATTAATCAAATCCCTATACTAGCTTTTTGGGTTGTCGTAACGATGTTTTACGCAACATTTGTTTAGACCCAATAAATGATGTTTTAATCTTCCATCGTGAAATACATGAAACGGTTCTTATGATCGTACTAAAGGGTTGGTGGTATAGGAGCATTGCTTCTTATACTTAACACCTATCCGGAGGCGTATGAACCTGGAGTTATACGGTTAAAGAAATCTATTTGGCGTGTCTCTAAAATGGTAGTGTTATTAAATATACTCATATCGTTGATATAAGTATATGGAAATGTTTTCCAAATATCTATAATTTGAAATAGTTTTGAGGATATATCTTTTTAAAGATAATTGAAGTAAATATTTGGAAATTTATTTAATCAATCAGATTAATTAAATGGGCCTAGTGAATGCTTATATGCTAGATATTGTTTGTTGCTTTGATAGTTAAATAACCGACTATCAAATTTGACCATATTTGTTCCTTGACTTGATGTGGAAACTGATTAGTCGTGCACTTAGCATAAAGCCGACTGAGTAGGTTTAATTATTGTTTGGATTAAGAATGTTGATTCGAGTAGTGTAGAGTGTTTATGGTACTCCAGTCTACAGGGCTTCCTTCTTACCTGAAGGATAGCAAGTTGAGAGTTGGAAACGTGATAAGTCTACGAGACTTGGTTTCCATATGAGGTTAATTAAGGACGTCTTTATCGTTGTTGGTCCAGAGAGACTAGGGTCGTATTTATCCGAGAACCACTTCAGACTAATGTATGCGTTTGAAAGTGCAGGTTTATGATGATGATTTTGAAGACGGAAATCTTCATGATGCAGGTCTACTTGCCACCAGTCCCTTGGGGTGAAATTTACCATATCATGTATGTTTGGCGGCAGTAGTGCTTCGTTATGAAAATCTACGATATGCAAGGATTCTCACTACTAATTCTAGGGGTAATTCCCGACAGGATGTGGTAGGAGAGTGCCTTTGGTTTGTCCTATTCCTGGATAACTTGTATGGATGGATGTCTGACATTGCATTTTTGAAATCACAACGTTGACTTTTACAAATGTACATCTGTTTGGTAGCGGAGAAGGCAACTTCTCTTAGCTTAACACCCTTCTTTGAGATGTACGAGCTCAGAGGTTGTATGTTCGTGCAAGTCAATAGTGATCAAAGGAATGGAATTCAAAGTGGAATGTGCTATGTGAAAGGTAAACGTTACCTTAAGCCACATCATCCAGTGATGGCTTAAACAGGTTACGCCGCGAGGCTATGCGGTTCGCAACCATTAGGGTATGTTCATCACCTTTCTAGATTACCCTTTATATGTTGGGTATGTGGTGTATACTATGAGATGTCTCAGATAGATCGGTAACAACCGGGATGACGACATATTCAGTTTCTATCAAGGCCATGTATGAGTGCCAAATAGGGATAGACCAGTCTTGCCAGATGTGGAGGATTGTTTGTGTATCCTTAGTACATTCCTCTAGAGATGACCTGTACGGAAGGTAGTCCCTTATCTGTCATTGTATGGAAACCCATTCTCTAATACGTGCCTGCCATTTTGTTTGTAGAGCCTAACATGTTCTGAAATTTAATAATGGTAACAATTTCAGCTGTGATTGATTATTATTTGTATACTAGACACTAGTATAATATCAGATGATTTAATATGAAATGTTTTGGTTATCGTAGGGTAAAAATCCGTCCGTGTTTATGTGCGACGTGGTCTTACGAGATACTTTTGTTTTGATAAAGAAAAGTTTTCGTAACTTTAAAATAAATTTGAGATATGTTTTCTCACGTTGGTTTACCAGACTGATCCAGGCGTTCTTCCCTTTCAATGCTTGGGTCAGACCGAACATATTTATAGATTTGGATGCTTTGGAGCTTCAGCAGATGGGCTGGAGGTCTTTAGGTTGTATTGCACATATATGTTTATTTTCCACTGCATTGTGGTTTAAATTATCAGCAATTGTGAGGACAGGCTATTATAACTGTCCAAGATGATGATTATGATTTGATTGTTGCACTTTGATGGATGTATGCAAATTATATTATAGTTTCTCTTTTTATAAAGTTCATTGATAATATATTATATGTTGTTCCGCTGCGATTGGGGGATTCTGTGTTTGTTGTAGTTTCTTTCTCTCTTCTTCTTCTTTTCTCTTCTTCTTTCTTCTTTCTTTCCCACGACTATTGGTTTTTTCGGCACTTGAATTTGCAACACGTGAATACCGAGGATGTATTAGTGTTGGTTTTCGAGGGTTGAAAATTCTCGACTGTCGCATTTGGTATCAGAGCTTGGGTTCAGCGATACACCTAGGCTTTGATGGGTACTCATTATACATAGATCAGTAGCACCCTAGGATGAGTTGAGTGTATATATATGAGCGCGTATTTGTTAGTGATATAAAAATGTTTAATATAGGGTTGTTTGATTTGTTAAGTTTGAATATTGAGTTCTGGTCGATGCGTCTGGCTAACGTTATCAATTGGGATTCCAAAACACTTGAGCAAGAAAATTGACACAATATTGTTTTTGAAATTGGTAAATGAAATAATTTTACCTAAATTATATTTTATATATGAAATAATTCATAAATTATTATAGTTATAAAAATAAATTGTCAGTAAACTGCTAAATATGAAACTTATGTATAATCTCTTGCAAACCCTAAATTTACAAATCTTAATTTGAATAGCTAATTGAACATGAACCAATCACTAATTGGAGTTAATCAAACTTTTCTAACGACTGGAATTAAGCGCTGAAACAATCGACATAAAAAAACTGGAAACCCTTAAATTTACTTCACGACCGGTCGACCTGGGAACCCTAGTAGTCAACCAATTGTGGTCAACCGTGGGGTAACTGTGGTGAACCATTCAATATGAGAAATGCAGAATTTGAACCTCGGCCTAAGGGCCAAAGTAAAGAATATAAATTATAAAATTTCGTGAAAATTTTATATAAATGGAAAATTGATTATTTGAGCCTATTTTGGGCTATGTACACATGCTAGAGATAATAGAGAAGTTAGTTCCCTATCAAGGGACAATCGGTCATCGCGGTTTGGGTAATAATTAAATACCCAAATAAGAGTTAAGTGTTGACTAGGGTGATGTATTTCGCAGACACTCGGTGGGTGTTCTGTAATGGACGCGCAACATTGATGGAGACACCAGGTGAGTGAGCTCGGTGCTAACGGGGGATTCTAAAGGACAGCCAGGCTCGGCATAGCACGATAAAAGGCCATAGGATAGAAAGGAGCCAGGTACTAACGAGAGTTCTTGTACGCACAGTTCTGACGCAACGTGCTACAAGTGGACGTCGGCGCAGTACAATAAGAGGCATTTTGCATTACGATGGAGAGATGAACAGTGGGTGCATATGATGAGTCATATAGCGAGTTTGCATTTTGGGGTTCTCCCTCTCCAAGCCGGCGCTGCGCCCGGACCCGCTTCTCGGCTCGCCTTCGGCTCGGCACTCGGCTCGCTTTCGGCTCGGCATTCGGCTCATCATATATTTGTCAGTGTCGGTGTCTGTATAATTTGAAACTGCATATGTAATGAGTGAACTGAGTGATGTAGTGAGGAATATCTGTATATATGAATATCAGTGTTATGTATCATTGAATTGTAAAATAGTGGAGTCAGGAATTTATACTATTTCAAATGTTGAAATAAAATATTTATTTAAATAAATTACTGTTTAAATATCAAATTCTATGCAATAGCATTTTATTAAATAAATATTTATTTTTATTAAAAAATCAAATATGCTCTACATTGTGGGCCCCACAAATTCAGAAAGTTAATATCTATAGCAACATTTTGGAATGTTGCTACAGATACCTATGGGTGTTGCCATAGACCCAAATAGGGTTCTATTGCAACACTATTACTTATGTTGCCTTAGATAGTCAAAATGTTGCCTTTGAGGTCTAAGGCAACGGCAAAAATTGCATCACCCTAAAAGTGTTGCCATAGACCTATGGCAACATTTTTCGGGCCTGAGCCAACATTTTTTTTGTGTTGCAGAAGGTCATCTATGGCGTAGTGTGTGCTCAAAAGAAAAGTACGTACGAAAACTTTCTTTCTCATTTCTTCTTTCTGAAACTTCTGTATCTCCTTCTTCCTCCTCTTCTCTTCCTAAATCCCTAAAACAAAATGAATAAAAAATTCCAATCTCCAATACGTCTTCCTCTTCCTTCCTTTGTCCTTTGCCTCCAGCTTGCTTCTCCTCCTCTTCCCTTCCTTTTTCCCCTTCCTTTCCCTCCTTTCCCTCCTATTTTCCTTCCTTTTCCTTCTCCTTATCTCGGCCTCCCCCTCCCCTATCTTTGCCGCACCTAAAGCCACCACCCTAGCACCCATTGCCACACCCAAACCCGACCACCTAGCCCTTGGTCAAGCTCTAGGCCAAGCCCAAGTCCGAACCCTCCTTTCACAAAGAAAAAAAAGAGAGAGAAAGAAAGAGAAAAAAGAAAAGGTATTTGGTGATTTTCGTATTCAAGATTGGATAGCTTTGGATTGGTCTTTGTTGCTTTAGTCCTCATCTCTGTTATGTTGTGTTTATCACCTTCATTTACCACGAAAGGTGAGCACGTCACTAACGTTTAATATTCTTATGTATAAGTAAATGGAATCATATGAAATGACATGTGAATTGTTGCTTTAGTTAGGGATATATTATACATGTTATGTTTGTTAATTTATATGTTACTTGCGTTATGTTAATTTGTATGTTTTACATGTTACGTTAATTTATATGTTTTATATGTTATGTTAATTTATATATTATGCATGTTATGTTAATTTATATATTATGCATGTTATGTTAATTTATATGTAACAACCCATATTTTTAACCACTTTAAATTATGGAATTTGATATAACTATTGAATAAAAATGGTTAAAAATAAAATTTTAATGATTTTGAATGTAAGTTATTGGATATGAACTTGAATAAAATTTTGAAATAAACTAATTTCGAAGATTTGGCAATAACGAGTATTGAAATGAAATTCTATATATTAACTGGGTTTATAATCAATAACAGAAGTTGAATAATAATTAAGAATTATTTAGATAGAAATAAAATGATGTTGATAACTAAAATTCATTTGGAACTTAATGATTATTTATATTGATTTATAGGATAATTAAATTATTAAATTTAATATTGGAATATTTGAATAATTGAATTCTGAATTTAATATGATTGAAAATGATATCGAAAGTTGATGTAAATTTTATTTAAACAACGATGAAGATTGTTAACATTTAAAATTGAATTTAAAAGTGAATAATTAGAAATTGGAAATTTTATATTATAATCGAGATGTTAAAATAGCGATTCGGGGCATAGTCTTGGAATTCGACGAAACCAGTTCCATTGGGTCCGTAATAGTGTATTATTATTGGATTTCAAACTTCACAACATTTAGAGTTATCGTTTGGTTGCACAGTACAAAAGCGCGTTGAATTTAATATCGAAAATTTAATATAATAATTCGGTCCAAAAAGCTATCTTCTCCATATGATCGAATTAGGACTCGAAACCTTTTCCATTGCGTTCGGAATAAGGGTATAACATTATGAACGCCTGATGGCACGCCTCGATTGGGATCTGAAAATTTCAGCTAGATATTTGCGAAATAAAATAATATATATATATTGACCACAGCTTACATTCTTTCACTTCAGCCACTTTCTTTCACCATCAACAAACCTATCACCCTACCTATCTATTACTGTACCACCTCCCTTTTCAAATACGCTTCCCTCTTCATTTTAACACAGCACACAACAATGAAAGGAGAAAAAATAATACGACTTCAAACAAAAAAAAATTATTTCTCCATTTATACTCAACAAAAAATTTCGAAACCACTTTAAAAAATATAGTTTTGAGTTAAGCTTCAATTTGATATGGCATTTGTGGGTTACGATCAAGATTTGGGAAGCTCGAATTTTTTTAGAGCATGGGTTCAAACTAGGGTTCCGATTTCTGGACGATGGGGGCGGCGATGGGTGAAATCGCGCTTGGCGTTGGAGTTGTCGTGGAAAATCGCACCTATGGCCGAAGTTTGGAAGGGTTCGGTCATCTATGGAGTGGTGCAGCCTTGGGATGGATGCGCGTCCTGTAGCTCACGAAGATGGATCGGATTTTGATTTGGTGGTGGGATTGTTGGTTCGTCGAGTTCAGAGCATCGAGGAGGTGAAGGGAAACTCGATGGTGGGGTCGGCGATGGAGATTGGTGACTCAGTGGGCGGTGTACGTGCACGCATGCACCATGGCTTCTCGTGTACAGGCGAAAGAAGGGGGGAGAAAGAAGAAGTAGGGTGGGCTTTGGGCCGTGAAAAAGAGAAAAAAAGGGAAAAAGAAAGGAGGGAAGAAGTTGGGCTGCAGTTTGGTTTTGGGTTGGGTAATAAATTTATATAGGTTAAGTTATAAAATTTGTGTTGATTTAATTATATTGTATTGATGAACTAAAAATTTAATAACTCTCACGTACGAGGTGGAATTGAGCGAAACACGCGACGATGGAATCGTGGCGACGAGTACTACGTTCTGGAACTAATTTGGAGACGATTGGAGCTAACGAAATTTTAGGTTAAATCGAACGTCGTTCGATTTGATTTAAAATTGAAAACTCAAAGTGAGTGTTTTATAACGCTCACAACGTACTAGAATATTTTATGTTTGTTGGTTACGACCAGGATTTGGGAAGCTCGACTTTTGTCAAAGCATGGGTTCAAACTAGGGTTCCGATTTCTGGACGATGGGGCGGCGATGGGTGAAATCGGGCTTGGCGTTGGAGTTATCGTAGAAAATTGCACCTATGGACGAAGTTTGGAAGGGTCTGGTCGTCTATGGTGGGGTGCGGCCTTGGGATGGTTCTGTAGCTCACGAAGATGGATCGGATTTTGATTTGGTGGTGGGATTGTTGGTTCGTCGAGTTCAGAGCGTCGAGGAGGTGAAGGGAAACTCGATGGCGGGTTCGGTGATGGAGATTGGTGACTCAGTGGGCGGTGTACGTGCACGCGTGCACCATGGCTTCTCGTGTACAGGCGAAAGAAAGGGGGGAGGAAGAAGAAGTAGGCTGGGCTTTGGGCCGTGAAAAAGAGAAAAAAGGGAGAAAGAAAGAAGGAGGGAAGAAGTTGGGATGCAGTTTAGTTTTGGGCTGGGTAATAGATTTATATAGGTTGAGTTATGAAATTTGTGTTGATTTAATTATATTGTATCGACGAACTAAAAATTTAATAACTCTCACGTACGAGGTCGGAATTGAGCGAAACACGCGACGATGGAATCGTGGCGACGAGTACTACGTTCTGGAACTAATTTGGAGACGATTGGAGCTAACGAAATTTTAGGTTAAATCGAACGTCGTTCGATTTGATTTAAAATTGAAAACTCAAAGTGAGTATTTTATAACGTTCACAACGTACTAGAATATTTTATGCTAGTTAAATTTGATATTATGAAGTGATATAAATTTTATTGGTCGTTGTTTGATGAATTTAATTGTCATTGAATTAACTGTTAAAAATTAAATTGGACAGTCAAATTGAAATTGGGATTTAGTTGCCAGTAAATTACTTGATATTGATAACTATGAGATTTCTGTGAATTATATTGTCTGTTTGTATGATTGATTGTGATGGATGCTAATTGGTTGATATTTTGGATTATTTGGATGTTTATTTATTCTGATATATCCTATTATCACCTTGTATATTATTTACAGTATATAAACTGTAAATTGAATTAATTTGAATAAATTAAGAAATAGGTTGAAATGATATACCTATGACACTGTGATTTGGATTGAAATGATACATATCCATCTCTGAAATTAAATTGAAATAGCTGATCATTTGGCCGTAGGATAGAAAATTATATACGAACACCGGATTGGTTAAATTAAATGATTTTTAAATTTTTTACTTGAAATTAATTAAATGGTTTTGATTAAAAGAAATAAAAATCAAATTTATAGAAATCAAATTATTTTCGAACTTGAGCCCTGAATGTTGAAATTTGGATTTGGTAATCGAAATTGTTTAAATAATCGAAGTTGAGATTTTGACGTTATAATCGAAATATGATTGAATTTCATAAATTGATTTGTTTTTAAAAGATTGGAATTTTATTCGAACTTTGAATATTGCTAAACAAAAGTGATAAAATGATATTTCGAAATTGAGATCAGAATTGAACTATATTTGAAAATTGGATTTTAAATTGAATATTGAAGGTAAATTTGATTAAGTGTTTTAATCGATATTTTTGAAAATCGAACTCGAATTTGTATAAATCGAAATGGTTTAAAATTGAGAATTGAATTGAAATTAACTTAAATTGAAATTGGAATTGAATTAATTGGATTTGAAAGTGGAATCTAATTAATTTGAAATTGAAGTTGAAATTGATTTGAATTGAAATCGAAATTGGATCGATTGAATGGAAATTGGAATTGATTTGAATTGGGAAGTTAGAATTGAATCGGTTTGACTTTGAAACTATTTCAAATAAATTATTTAATATAAAACTATTAAAAGCTATCTTCTTAAATATACCAATTATTTTGGTTTTTCCAAATTATTTTGCTATATAAACCATTTTAATACTTAAGCTATTTTATATTAAACTATTTTAACCATTTAAACTATTTTTAACTATTTTAACCATTTAAACTATATTTAACTGTTGTAACCATTTACATTATTTTAACTATTTTAATTATTTAAACTATTTTAAACTATCCAAACTACTTTTCAAAAATTCAAACTGGTTAAGAGTGGAATGTTATTTTTAAATCATGGATTTAAAAACGAATTGGGTTAAATTGAAGTTATAACCCAAATTGAAATTCGAAATAATTTTGGAATCGAAATTGAGATATTGAGGCAAAATGATTTTGAAATTAAATGGTATATTTTGAGTAAATATGATGATTTCAAAAAGGATTTGATTTCGAAGCGAATATGATATTTTGATATCAAGTATGAACTGATTTCGAAATGTAAAAGAACCAACCGGAATGTAAAACGACGTTTGGTTGTTAAAGAGACCGAGGCTAGATATGGGCATACTCTCTATCGATACCAGAACCACTTTGACAACTGTGTATACGGAGGAGACTCCAGAACGAAGTGGTTGGATTTGGCGATGACTGCTGGATTCGAAGAAAGAGAACGATGATGGATTAGCCTGGCACTTGTGCCAATTTGAAATGACTAAAATAGGAGCCGCACCTGCCAAGTGGGCTAGCTACCCCGAGCGGACGCACTTCTTCATATTACCATCATTTACATTGTAATTGATTGGTGTGCACCCTCCAGATTATGGGAGTGTTGGACGCGGTAGGCGATCATGGCTAGGATGCGTTACCACCAGCCAAGAAGGGTAAACTGGTAGTATCCTACCTTGGGCATTGCCTCACGTGCCTTGTCATACTTTTATCCCTAAACGAGACCCCTACGATTTTGGTTTAGTGTTGTCGTATCACGGCGTGTCCCTATCCACCGACCGTTTAACTGGTGTTTTATATGCAAACTGTACGACAATGCTTTAAAACGCGTTAAGGGGGATCAATGTAAAGCCTTAACGCTAAGAAATATTTATTTTACTGACTACATTATATATAACGTATTCTACTACATATAAATATTTTGATGGATCCTTAAGAGATGGAAAATCCTGTAACATCTCTTGAGTTATTGCACACACGTTATACACTGGATAGGAGATGTGAAAACCCGTAAACATCTTTGACGCTGTTACACTCATGTTTATGCGATATCGATTTGACTTACATAAGGATATTTTAGTCCTGACTCGAGTGTTTTTTCTTTTCATTACGCTCAGGTCAGCTCTGAGTTTTTCAGCTTATCGAAGATTATTCTTTGGAGGACGAAGACGAAGATTTGGTATATTGCTACTATTATTATCTCTGCATCATATTGTCTGCTGCATTTATTTTATTTATTCCTGATGTATATATAACTCTGATAATTGTTGTATAAATTATAATCAAATGTAAAATATAACAGCTTCGTGAACTTGTTATTTGATTATTATATTTTTTCGTTCCGCTGCGAGATTCTATGTTTGTTTCATCTTCTTTTCTTATTTTTCTTATTTAACCCCTAAAGATTCGTATTTCCGTTCAATATGAGTTGGACACGTGTGATTTATTGTCTACTCAAAGGGAACAAAGATACGGGCCTTTACATTATATGTTATGCATGTTATGTTAATGTGATATATGTTATGAAATTTATTATCATGTATGTTATGAAATTTATTATCGCATATGTTATGAAATTTATTGTCACATATATTATGAAATTTATATGTTACTTATGTTTGTTAATTTATTGTCATATATATTATGAAATTTATTGTCATGTATGTTATGAAATTTATTTTCACATATGTTACAAAATTTATTGTCACATATATCATGAAATTTATATGTTACTTATGTTTGTTAATTTATTGTCACATATATTATGAAATTTAAATGTTATATATGTTATGTAATTAATTGTCACATATGTTATGAAATTAATTTCCACATATGTTATGTAATTAGTTGTCACATATGTTATGTAATTTATTGTCACATATGTTATGAAATTAATTGTCACATATGTTATGAAATTTATTGTCACATATGTCATATTAATTTATTGTCATGTATGTTATATTAATGCTAGTCACATATATGTTATGTATATAATATGTTAGTCACATATATGTTAAGCTATGAAAATGTTAGTCACATATATGTTATGTTATATTAAATGGTAGTCACATAAGTGTTATGCTATGATACATGTTATGATATGTCACATGATATATGTTATGATATGTATGCAAGTGATATGTCATGTTATTTATTTATTTATGCAAATCACACTGCAAGTTCCCTTTGTATGTTACTTAGGAAATCACTGTGGGTTGAAATGATATATACCCGAACAATCTTATAGATTAGGAAAAATCGTTACGGGTTGAAATGATAGACCCAAGCGATTTTATTTGAAACTATAAATTTGGGGTACGGGTTGAAATGATATATATACTAGGAAAATTTATAATTTTGGGTTGAAATGATACATACCCTAATCACTTGACCATAGGATATAAAACTATATATGGACACCGTTGGTCTATTTTAAAGTGCTTTCTAAATTTTAAAAATATGTTTTGGTTTAATTAATTGATTTTTAAAATTTAATTAAAAAGATTTATATAAAATTATATTATTGAAAATAAAATAAAATTTAAATTTAAATTATATATTTCAAAGTTAATTTAAAAGTTAGGGTTTTTAAAAGTAAAATTTCAAATTTTGACTTATAATTTAATTTAATTTTTTTAAATATATAATTTAATATTTAATTAGTAAAATATAAAATAAAATATTTTAAAAATAAAATTTATAAAATAATTAATATAGTTTTAAACGATTTTGTTTAAAATTTAATTTTATATAATTAATTTAATTGATTTTATGACAACCTTAATAAATAAAAATAAGGAAAGAGAAATTAAGGTTAAATTGTAAATTTAATCTAATTAAATGAATTAAAATCAAATAGGGTTATTTAATCTATTTGGTTATGGATTTTCCAAAGATATGATTTTGAAATGTAGATAATTTAATGTGATAGAATTTGCAAGTTAAATGTTTCAAAACTAAAATATAATTGAAATTAGATATTTTAGTAATTGATTTAAATTGTAACTTAAGATTTTTATTATTTAAAATATTTTATAAAAATGACCACGGTGTGAACTTATGAACCTACTACAACATCAGACCACTGTAACATAAGCAAATGACACCAATAGATTTTTATTATTTAATCTAAATAGTTCATGAACCTACTACAACATCAGACTTTGTCATTTGCTTATGTATTGGTGAACTTCTATGTATTTGGAATTTCTGTTGTATTTGCTTTAGACTCTGATGTTGTAGTAGGTTCATGAACTACTATGTTTATTTATTCCGTTGCTTATTATTGTAATATTCTGTGTCTGTGATTATTTCTTATTTACCCAAAATTTATATAACAATCTATTGTTTTGAGCAATTCAAGTCTGACATGTGTGGATTATTTTCGATTTGAATGGTTCGAAATAGCAGATCGTTACAGAATCTGTTCGATTAAAGATCACATCACTCTCTAAATCATGATGCTCCTTATCATGCGCCTATAGGTAAAGGTATAATCTTTGCATTGAACGATCAAATCAAAATCTTTCCAATGTTCATTAAAACATTAAATGCACATGGAATCCTGAGAATCATTGCAGAGTGGTATCACATCTAGGTAACGACAAAAAAACAAATCCAATGCGAAAAATCAAATTCAAACCCAAGTTTGATTCTCATTCTTTATAAATGCGATTTGGAACAATATCAGCATTCGGTTTAGTTTCACTTAAGAATATCAGCATAACAGTGTCAAACAAAAAATCCGATAATGTTCCAATTATCGGTGGTTCTTACAACCCCAAAAATGAACAGTTTTGATTCTCATTCTTTGAACTTGTTCGAATTTAGGGATGTAAAAACCACCAATAATTAGTACATTATAGGATTTTGTGTTTAACATTGTTGTGCTGATATTCTTGAATGAAACTAAATTGAATGCTGATATTGTTCCAAGACGCATTTATAAAGAATGAGAATCGAACTTGGATTTGGATTTGATTTTTTGCATTAGATTCATTTTTTTCATTACCTAGATGTGACACCACTCTGCAAAGATTCTCAGGATTCCACTTGCATTTAATGTTTTGAATGAACATAGGAAAGATTTTGAATTGATTGTTCAGTGCAAAGATGCTACCTTTACTCTATAGGCACATGACAGGGAGTAGCATTATTCAGAGAGTGATGTGATCTTTCATTGAATAGATTCCAACTTTACACTGTAGCGATAGTGTTGTATGTAGCTGGATTGAGAGAGTGATTTGATTGGTCACTGACAAGATTCTGAATGTACACGTTAGGTATATGAAATACGAACTTAGATAGGGTGGTGTACAAGTTTATTTTTAGTATAAATAGAATTTAATTTAAATGTTTGTAGTTCATTTTGCAACTTAGAAGCTACCAACTCTTAAAATGCCTATCCATAATCATACACTTATACCGATCATTTGTATGGACCATCAAATCTTAATCTATCTCCACCTAGAACTCCAAGTATGTGGTACATTAACATGAAAGAATGACATTACAAGGATTCGAGATAGAGAGAGCTTGAACCGAGGATGCAACATTTGGGAATAGACCATCATCAACAGCAGTTTCTTATCCACCCTACACAGGAGTTACATCAAGTGGTACCACAAGTAGATAATGTGTAGAGGTTGATGAGATACAATACCCAAACCTTAAATGTTATGTGCTTCTGTGATTACGAATCATTGTAGTTGTATGAAATGAGGATAATGTTTGTCACTGATACTTTCATTGCTAACTTTACATCAATGGATGTGAATTTGGACAAGGGATAGATGATCGATTCCCATCTCGGGTTATAGCTTACACTTTGAAATTGAAAGAAGAATTCAAGAAGCTTCGTACCCGACTCAATAACGTTATGAACCAAAACTATCTTCTTTGTAGTCGTTCAACCTAAATATTGGTCCACTTCATTATTAACTAATCCAAGTCATGTATCTTTCATTTTTGTACAATCCTAAGTTGAAGCCATTTGTTCAACTTCGATATTGCAAAGAATGTATCTTACTAATATCTTAACATCTAAGTTGAAGTCATATGTTGAACAAATTATAAAGGTCAAATGTAACTTAGGAACCAAAGAAAAATCATATAGTACTAAATTAACGAAAGACATCAATAGATCAAATAACATAAACACAGGGATAAAGAAATACCATACGAAAATACATTAAAACATATTTAATCTAAACGCGTAAGTTAGCTGTACCATAGTTGAATGCCTCATGACCAACAAATTCTAATTGGTACTCCAATATGTAATGCAAATTAAACGTAGATCGATTTGCATGAAACAAGTCTTCATCTTCCACCTCTTGAATTAGTTTGCAATACCTATCGCAAGCTGCCATAAATTCAACGTAAGCTGCTTTGGTTTCCAAAGATGTCTGGCTCCTTGTACAATGTGACGATCGCCCTATACCACCGGCATAGATAATAACTAAATAGTGCACTGCAGTCGTCCAATCGATATAGGACGATCATCAAGATGGACGATAACAAACATAGCATATAACATGTCATATCTCATAGTGCATGGACAAAAAATTTATCACAGATATAACAGAAGAGATGGTAATAATTATGTGAATAAATCATCAAAGTACAGATCCACACAGTTATACATCAAATGTCATAGAGTTTATACAATGGAAACAACTCAATAATTATCTCAAATACAAGTATAAACAGTCACTACTAAGGCTCCCCAGTTGTGCCCAGCATGTTAATACCTTATTTATTGATTTTGATGATAACAACCTTGGTAACAAAAATACATTCATATAAAATATGGATACTAACGATTTTGCCAAATTATATAGTGTATAGTGCAAGATATTATACAGGTATTAAATCAAAGACTGTACAGTATAAAGACTCAAGAAAGAAACATGAAGACTCATGAGTATAAAGATCAAGATGTAATGGTCTCAAGACTATGGTATAATATATAGTACCATAGAATATTTTAAAGTCCCTGATAACAATCATCGATCTCTATTTCTTATTTTCTTATCTTTTAATTTTAAAATAAAGTATATTTAAAAATAGTTTATAAAAGATTTTTCAAGTTTAAAATATTTATAAATTATGTTTAAACTATTTTGCAAAGTATCAAAATAATTTACAAAGCATATCGGTTTCAAAAAATATTTTAAATAAAAGAGCTTTTCAAAATACACATGGTTATGTCGACATATACCCTATGTGTATGTCGACATAGAAGCCGAAAATTTGAAATTCAAATTTTGAAATGAAGTGTCTATTCGGCGTAACTCATTGCGAATGGACATGTCTGTTTATTCTCTATATATGAGGGTTATTCAAATGAATTTTTATCAACTACTTTCCTATTATCTCCTTTCCTCTTACTCGTCTAAAATTTCTATTGAAAATATATTCAAATCTTCTCAAATTCAAAACAGAATCAATTCAATCTTCATTGTATTGATTCCCTACTATTTACACTCCAATTTCAATCATCTCTCTCTCCCTCTCTCAATCAAAGATCAAAGTGTTGTCCAAAAGGCTATAGGATTCATTATAACCAAAGATCAAGAAATTGTCTTTGGAAAAAACATCAAACTCTAGTTGTGTGTAAGTGGGTGTCTTTGTGTCCCGTTTAAATCAAGGGGTGTGTTTGGTGTCTTGAAAATCCAAGTGGGTGTGCTTGTGTCCCATCCGAATCAAATGAGTATAACCAGAGCTTGGAAAATCTAGAAAGTGTGTCTCGTAGCCTTGAAATCGAGATTTTTTTGGGTTTGCCTTCTGCATGTTGAAAAATTAGCATTTGAAAATAAATCTGTATAAGCAATTATACAGGACTGGATGTAGGGTAACTCTAAACCGGAATAAAAATCCCTTGTGTGATCTCTCTAATTCTCTACTTTTTACTTTACTGCATTTATACTTATCTGTATTTGCATCTGTGATTGGTCATTCGCTGTTGATTAATAATAATCTTGAAAGAATTTTAAAATGATTCATAAAAATTAAAAAACACTATTCACTCTCCCTCTAGTGTTTAATTAGCCTTAAAATCCATAATTCTGCAACACACACTTGGTATCAGAGAGCTAGGTTTTTAAAAACTCGTAATTTGATTTTGAAAAGTTTTAATGGCTAACAACATTGTTGGTATATTTGTTAGCACTTTTGTCGAAGGATAATCTACTTCTAGACCCCCACTTTTTAATGGCAATAATTACACTTATTGGTCATGTAGGATAAAGATCTATCTTCAATCAAATGGTTTAGATATTTGGAATGTTACACAAAATGAGTACACTGAACCCAGACCAGTTTTGCACAATGGATTATTGACCAAAAGGCACATGCATAAAATAATTCTTAAGCCATGAATATTCTATTTTGTTCACTAGATAAGTATGAATTTAATAGAGTGTCTATTTGTAAGTCTGCATATGAAATTTGGAGAACATTGCAAGTTACACATTAGAGCACAAGTAAAGTGAAACAGACTAAAATTTACATGTTAAATAATTAGTTTCAGTTATTTAAAATGAATCCAAATGAGTCCATTTTTGATACGTACTGTAGATTTCAAGATATAGTCCATTCATTAGTAGCATTAGGGAAAAACTTTTCTCAAAAGGATCAAGTTAGAAAAATTCTAAATTCACTCTCTTCGGAGTGGGATCAAAAGACACTTGCAATTGAAGAGGCTAATGATATTAGTACTCTAAAAATTGAAGAGTTAATAGACAATTTAATGTCCTATGAAGCACAAATGCAGGGTAAAAGAGAAAGTAAGGCGATAGAGAAGAAATCCATCGCTCTTAATGCAATAAATGACGATCATGATTCTGACGATGACAATGACGAATAAATTGCTTTCATGACCAGAATTTTCAGAAAATTTCTAAAATATATAAACATGAACAACTTGTGGAAACCTGAAAGCAAGACCAGTGGAACTGGAACTACGATTAGGTGCTTCAACTGTGATAAACTTGGTCATTTTTAGAGAGACTGCCCACATCCGAATAAATCAAAGATCTCATCGGCAAATGACTCGTCCAGAAAAAGAAAAAGGGTATATACAACAACTATGATGATTCAAACACTTCCTCTAGCGACAATTAACTCGATACTGAAAATGCGAATATGTGTTTCACGGCAATAACAGACTAGTTAAAACTGATCGACAAAAAATAGCAACAACTGGTATGCTTTATAATTTAAATTTAATTTTTTTTGTTGCTTTGGTTGATAGGAATAACCAATAAATTAATAAAATTAGGATAATTAGATATATATATATATAAGTATATAGGAACATTTTATCTAAAATATAGTTTTCAAATTTAAGGGCTATATGTTGACATATGCCTCACCTATATATCGACATATGCACCAGAAATCTAAAATTTCAAATTTCATTTCAAATTCACACTTTTGAACTTTCCTCCACTTTTCACTTACTCCTATGTTCTAAAAAGATGCCTTTTTGACCAGAGAACATGTCCTTTAGTTCTCTACTTATTTAGACATCTCCATTCTATCATTTCACTTACTTTATTTCCAAATTTCAAATATCGTTTCACTCTCTTATCTCCTCAAAAAAATCAAAAACGGCATCTTTTAGTTCAAACCCAAAAACCATTAGGCTCTCGAAAAAAAGCTTCCTCCTTAATGAGAAAGATGCAATTGAGGCCTATATGGAATACATATCTTCTGAAAAAGTTTCTCCCAGAAGGTTGCTAAATTTAAGATTTTGCTTCTTATGGTTTGTTTGATCTTTGTTTTGAAAATAATATTCTTGGTTTAATTGAATCTTCCCAAGTTAATTTTGTTCGTTGCCCCGTTTTGGTAAAAATGTTTTATGCAAATTTAAATGGAAAGTTTTATTAAGGGGAAGAAGGTCAAGTTCGGTGTAGCAGTAATGGCACTCAAGTAGTTTTAAATTGTGTACTTTTGAGTCAAATTATTGGTTGTAAGTCTAGTGGAATTGTAAGTCTAGTGGAATTGACCTCTCCACTTTTCAAATTGATGTTCAAAACCGTGAAGTTTTCACGATCTTTTCGAAAATGATGATGATTTTGAATTTAAACATAAAAATCTTCATCCAAAATCAAGGCTTATAAGTCTCATTTTACAACAGCATAACTCCGAGGACGGGTAATTATAATAACCCTACTCAAAAAGTTTTCAATGCTCTTTTTGCTATTTATGGTCGCTACGACATAAATTGGGCACAAGTCATTTTAGATAACTTTGTCCAATAGAACATTTCTAGACACGAGAATGTGCTCTTTTACGATGTGTGTCTTACTGGAATTTTCTTATATTTTAGTGTGGACTTGATAGGAGAAAAATCCATTCCTCGAAAGGTTTTTGACAAAGCCAATATCTCACTTATGCATATTCCACCATTTTTCGAACCTTACGGAACCCTTCCCGAAAAGGAGCAAAGGTTGGAATGGGAAGAAGAGCAAGAAATTCAACAGGAAGAGGAGGAAGAAGGAGATGAAATGGAAGTGGAAGACGAGGAGGAAGAAGCAATGGAAACTTCCTTAGAAAGTTCCGAAAAACCATTCAATCCTACCAACAAAGAGATACCAAGGAATCAAGAGTAGCTTCTTAAAAACCAAAAGAAGCTTAAACATTCTTTTAGTAAAAGTTCACTTCTCTTTCCAACAAAATGGATAAATTCTTCGGAAAGGTCATTCGCAAGCTTGGTGTCTCTTCATCATCTTTATCTACATCCTTCTAAACCGGTCTAAGTTGTTTACTTATGTTATCTAGCTTTGTATCATGTGTTTTTAGTTTAAATCCATGCTTTTTTTCTATGTATTTTCCTTTATTTATCGTTGAAAACCATGTATCCTTTAAATTCTAGTAATGAAATTTATTTATTATTGTTCTATAATGTTTATCAATCTTTGGAAGTCATAAATGTATAATAGTATAAGATAAAAACAAACACTATAGCAAATAAATTAGTTTTGAAAATTTGGGTATATATATCGACATACATACATATGATATGTCGGCATATAAAGGCTAGAAATCAAATTATTTAAATTTCAAAATAAAAATAACTACCATCCATCCATTCATTCCAAACGACTTTCTATTCTTATATAAGCACAATTCTTCCAAAAAAACTCATATATCATTTCACTCTATACTCTGTTTTTATTCTCAAACATATTTTTACAAATATGTCTTCTCCACATCAAAAATTATATGAAAATCTTAAACAAACTCTCCAGTCCTTCAAACATATTATCTCCTTTATCCTAAGAAATCAAAGACACTTAGAATTGAGTCAAATGCAAATGATAAAGAAACAAGAAAAGCATTTTGATGATATTCGATGGATGATTTCTTCTTTAATCATAGATGAACCATCCAACAACCCAGAGTGTACTATTAATAAGGATAATGAAGATTGGGATGTCATTAAAGCGAATCCAATTTTTGGGGCCAATGCTTTGGTTGAAGTTCCTCGAAATGTCTAGTTATTAGGTTTGAATTTAATATGTAAATACACACACGCACACACACACTCTCTCTCTCTCTCTCTCTCTCTTAGGATTTGATTTGAATGACTTGGTGCGTATTTTCATTGAATTTGATTGGTTTGGATTGTTTGAAATTGTATGTTTGAATTTGATTAGATTGGATTGTACAAGTTTGTGTGTTTTAGTTTGGTTTGATTTAGATTTGGATTAATGTGTATTGAATTCGTTTATGTATAGCTTGAAATTACATTAATAAAATTTTCTTTACCATCATATTTAATAGTATCATTTATCATATATTTAACATGTATATCATCATATTTTTACTTGGATTACTGATTTTGAATTAGATAAATCATATATATTTTCACCCATTTTTATTGATGACAAAGTGGGAGAAAAATATAAAATATACATATGCACATATTAAGGGGGGTTGTCTAATTCAAAGGGAGTTGGGGAGTCATATCATATTATATATATACAAAATAATAATGGTTGTCATCATCAAAAAGGGGAGATTGTTAATACCTTAGTTATTGATTTTGATGATAATAACCTTGGTAGTAAAAATACATTCATATAAAATATGGATACTAATGATTAGCCAATTTATATAGTGTATAGTGCAGGATATTATACAGGTATTGAATCGAAGACTGTACGGTATAAAGACTCAAGAAAGGAACACGAAGACTCATGAGTATAAAGATCAAGATATGAAGATCTCAATACTATGGTATAATATATAGAGTCATAGAATATTGTTAAAGTCCGTAATAGCAATCTTTGATCTCTATTTCTTATCTTTCAATTTTAAAATAAAGTATATTTTTAAAATATATTTAAAAAAATTTATAGAAGCATTTTCAAGTTTAAATGTTTATAAACTATGTTTAAACTAAAGTATCAAAATAATTTACAAGGCATATTATTTTCAAAAAATATTTTAAATAAAAGTTTTTCAGAATACACATTTTCGACATATACCCTATATATATGTCAACATATATGCCAAAAATTTGAAATTCAAATTTTGAAATGAAGTGTTTATTCATTGTAGTTCTTCGCGAATGGACATGTCTACTTATTCTCTATATATAGGGGGTTTTCAAACAAATTTTTAATAACTACTTTCTTATTATCTTCTCTCATCTTACTCAACCAAAATTTCTATTTAAAATATATTCAAATCTTCTCAAATTCAAACCAGAATCAATTCAATCTTCATTGTATTGTTTCTCTACTATTTACTCTTCGATTTTTATCCTCTCTCTCTCAATGAAAGATCAAAGTGTTGTCCAAGAGGCTATAGGATTCATTGTAACCAAAGATCAAGAAATTGTCTTTGGAAAAACCCATCAAACTCTAGTTATGTTTCAGTGGGTGTGCTTGTGTCCCATCTAAATCAAGTGGGTGTGCTTGGTGTCCCGAAAATCCAAGTGGGTGTGCTTGTGTCCCATCCAAATCGAGTGAGTGTATCCGATGCTCGAAAAATCTGGAGGGTTGTCTCATAGCCTTGAAATCGAGATTATATTAGGTTTGCCTTCTGTCTGTTGAAATATTGGCATTTGAAAATAAATATGTACAAGAAATTGTACAGGACTGGATGTTGGGTAACTCCGAGCCAGTATAAAAATCCCTCGTGTGATATCTCTAATTCTTTACTTTTTACTTTACTGCATTTATACTTATCTATGTTTGCATCTATGATTGTTCATTTTGTGTTGATTAATAATAATCTTGAAAGAATTTAAAAATATACATAAAAATTAGAAAACACTATTCACCCCTTGTAGTATTCAATTAGCCTTAGGATCCATAATTTCTTAACCCACACAGCGGAATAAGCATAGAATCCATATAAGTATATAATACAAGATAGCTCCATCCAGCTCATCCTCCGTACAGCTACTGTGTTACCTAGACTTGTTATATAGTCTACTCATTTAAGAGTATCCAAGATAATAAGAAGCAAAACATAAAACCTTGGGTCAAACAACAGTCTGGTGTGAGCGGTTAATAAATCTCAAAATACTATACAGGTAAATATGGTAAGGAACAAGAGTACACGAACCATACCTGACATGTCCCTACAGCCAAAGAGTTAGCACATAACAATATAATACGCTACTCTACCATATCATGAAGGTACAATACAGAATACCATAGTGGATGTCCAAATATCCCTATCTCTAGTACCTACTCCCAATGATATCCTCGAGTGATAGCCCACTAACATAAAGCAACCAAAGCAACCATAGCATCCATTAAACAAGACTCGCTATCACTCATCCCCGTGCTCTGAATATATGATAACTCGTATAGCCTCCTTACTGCCAGGGACTAATGGAAATCCCGATTCTCCGTTGTACTCTCGTATCTCGCAACCCAAAGCTGGACACATATCTCGTAGCCCAAAGTTGGACACTAGACCCAAAGCCATAGGTCCAGGGTATACTGATCCATACTACAAATCCATAGGCGTCCCAACTAATAATACCCCTGCTTCGAGTACAACAGAAAACACTCCGAGCATCAATGATTCCTTAGCACATACTTTCGAGCCCATCTTTGATCCATTTGAATACCAAGCCCTTCTTGCTCAATTCAATTCCCATTATTCATGAGGAACCCATCCACATTCCCTGATCCTACGGCTCACTCCTTTACGAGCCGCTATCTTTAGAACCTACTCCCAACATGAATCAACATCCAAAGATTCTAGATTTTCATCATGTTGTCACATCGTCATCCAACCTGATACAAACAAGTCAGCGCCTTCAGCATGACCTACAGAGCATCCTCTACCTGCCTTAAAAATTCCACATCCAACCCATGCAGTGTGATAACTCGGTACCGAGTTATAGATATAACTCAATACCGAGTTATACACTTAGCCAATTATTGGCTACCTTCCTTTCCATGCCTCTAGTACTCTTCTCCAGGTGCTTTAGACCCCGAATCATCGCTACTTGATAACCCGGCCACCAATCTAAAGCCCCATCTTTTAGTTCTAGAGATAACTCGGCCCCCAATCCAACACTTTGCCAAATTTTCCAACATCTTGCTATAGAACAACTCCTTGGACCAAACTCTATCCAACCATGCAAGAGACCGAGTCATAGCTCTTTCCTCCATAACTCGGTGCCGAGTCTTACCGTCAACCCCAAATTAGGTGCGAATTATCATGTAGGCTCTTGGTTTGCTCCATAGCCTCTCATCCAAGTTTCGTCCAATTTCGACCAACTTTACCTCTGATTTACCTGATTCACCGTCCTATCTTCCTATGCAACCAAAACACTAACAAACAATATCAAAGCACAACATAGAAATGTAGGATCATAGCAATTATATCCATTCATACATGTCATACAATCAATCAAATGAACATCACATAGAATTATAACAATCAAGCAATTTCTAATCCAAATCTAAGCAATAATGAACATATTAGCATGAGTGTGGTGAATTACTAAACAAATCATATTAGAATTTATCAATTTAGGGCGTAAACATATGTTTACATGTTATTAAAGTTAGAAAAAGGATTTTATGATCAAAATCATGTTAAAACCTATAATTATACCATATAAACATGCAAGGATAGTGAGAAGTCATAAACCACTCACCACTTACTAAATTCAACCAATTTGTGTGTAGACCTAATCCGAACAGGGAAGAAAACATTCCAAATCAAGCAAATCGATGATCTCTATCTTCTAATTGAGGATCTAATCTCTAATCTATAGTCTAATTTGATTTAGAGAGCAATTTGGATGAATTAGGATGAATCTAAGGCTAATGAGAGTTTAGACCTGATTTGGAATGATAGGGAAGGTTCTAATTTGACTCCTATAGCCATATT
The DNA here is from genome assembly GCA_030737815.1 of Allium fistulosum. Taxonomy (NCBI): domain Eukaryota; kingdom Viridiplantae; phylum Streptophyta; class Magnoliopsida; order Asparagales; family Amaryllidaceae; genus Allium; species Allium fistulosum. Next base: position 1,129,082,125 of record CM060902.1, read on the forward strand.
TATAGTAATCTCTAATTAGACTAATGGATCAACTAATGGGTTTAATTAATTACACACTAATTCTGGCCAGTAGCGGTTAAAACTTAAAGCAACCATAACTTCCTAACCGGAAGTCTGTTTTTCTATTATGACCACTCTACGAAATAAAAAACCATTATCTTGAAGCTATGAAACTGGTTTGAGACCCTAATTCGACTCTTATCAAAAGTAATAGCCCAAACAAGATGTTCAGAGTCAAAATTGTCATATAGAAATTCGAAAAAAATCATAGGTGTGTAAAATGTCCCTAAGAGTCATATCCTAATATTATAGAATCATACGACCTCATACGAATAAAATAAAAATATTTTACGATCCTCCAATATGTAAAATACAAGTCGTTACATACAATATGGATGATTGTTGCAAACCTCATTCACTAAGTTCCAATAGCCTTCATGGTTAACATACATATCTCTATACAACATCGATTCATGCCTACGGTCAGCCTCAATGTAGGATTTCAAAAGTGAACTCTGCAAACAACCAAGTAACGCCGGACACTTTAGTAATGTTTAAGTTTATCTACTAGATTTGTACAAAATGTTTGGTTCACAAGAACCTTTGTAAAGTATATGATTTACGGTTGTTTATTGCACTATCACAAATAGACAAATATCCAGCCATGCTCAATCAAAAAAGGACGGTACTATTCCGCAACCTGACCACTTTAACTATTACACATGTATGACGATACTAGTAAATTGCAAATAATATTAAATACACACCGTACAAAAAAATAGACAAGATCTATACTAATATCACAAATTGACAAAATTCCAACTTTGTTAGTTAAATGGAGGATGATTATATCTAACATAACAATACAAACTTAACTATTAAATGGAATCCAAATTAATCTTCATTATTGCATATAGAAGTTACAACCGAAATTAAATTTGAAATACTTGTAAAACATAAACAACGTTACACTAATCTATAAACATACAAGATATGACTAACAGTTGGATAAACCCTCTAGACTAGTATGATATTCTCTAATTTTTCTCTTAATTCCCTCACATTGTTCATGCTCGAGCTTAGATAGGTCACAACTTAACATAGCTAAAATGGACTCTTCTTCATCCTCATTTTCTTTCTTTTGAGTTCCAAATACCCTTCTTGAAAACGAATATCTACTCTTCTTTGCTCTTCTTTCTCAGCCTTACGCTCATTCAATTTCTGTAGTCTCCTCTGCTCATTTTCTTCCTCCATCAGTCTTGTATCTTTATGTACTTAAGACATACATTCAACTATTCTACCGTAATGGACATTGTAATCAATTTCATTCTTCAATCTCGTTTCCCTGCTGTCGTCCCTGCATGGTTACTATGAACTGGAGGGGTTTCTTGTTCTTCAATAGCCTCCAGGACATCGGAATTTCCCATATTGGAATCAGGATTCATTCTTTTTGGTGCAAACGAAAATCCAAAGTGTCTCTTTTGGATTGTGCTCCATTTGTCTTTCTCCTTAAGGAGATTGTAAACGTACAAAAGATTGAAATCAACTTCCTTATTTTATTGTACATAGGCTTCATTAGTTTGTTCGAGCTGAAAATTTAAATAAAATATTAGGGGATTGTGATAATAAATAATTTACTATAAAGATGGTTGATTGTAAAAATATACCAAGTTAACATCTGTAACCCCATTTTGTTTTCTCATCTTCATTACTGCCATGATCTCATTCCATTTTTGACATGCCGTGCTCATACATCTCCATTGAGTTTTTAAAGAATCAATGGTTCTAAGAATACTATTCGTAGACAAGCATGAAAAAAGTTTGAAATAGACGCCTAAAAAGCAAATTCAGTTTGCGATGAAGCATAATTTGTTATCGTCAATGGAACACTCTAGCCAACAAATAGAAAGTTCCTCTTGTTCGTCTTTTGACCATTTCCTTTGATAAGGAGCAGAATTTTTAAATGAAATTTCATTTACTTCCGAAATCGTTTATGTTGATTCCTCTTAGGTTTGGTCTTCTTTGAGTCCATTGAGATTGTTGGCTTAAACCGTTGTTTCCTTCCCATAAGATTTCATCTTCCACAAAGGCCATACTCATTTTGATTTTGATTGAAATTGCCGTCAAATGCTTCAAAATGAAAAGTTAAGGTAGTGTTTGGTTTGTTATTTTAAGTTTTTGGTTTTCATACATACAAAAATGTACACGACACATTTATATTGTCGAAAACAATCAATTTAGAAAACGAATTTAACATACAAAATAGAAAATAATTTTTTCTTATTTTCCGCGTTTCAGAAAATAACACAAGTACGTGAAACAATCCATTCTTCCATCGTTCATCTATCTCATTCGTCCTCTCATCCGTCTTTCCTTCATCTCTTCCGTCGTCCCTCTATTCTTTTCATATTTGAGATACATATTGAAAACCGAAAACACAAAGTTCGTTTTTAAACCAAACACTACCTAAATTTCTACTAGAGTTGTTATTTTGTGTGAAATTACCTCATAAGCTGCGTCTAAAATTTTATGAACGATATTGTAGACTAATATTTGAGTAGTGGTTGCTAAACTGATCGTTGAAGCCTTGACTCGTTTGCTACGGTTGTTGGTGCAAATGAACTTGGGATTGTATTGAGAATTTTGATTGCTCTGTCAATTTGACGACAAAATGTCATAAACATTATAATTTTGATTATATTCTTGAAATCGTTGAAATGTGAAGGGCATCGTATTTTTACCTACTTGATTGTTATGCATTTTTGGAACTAATTGTAATAACGATATTTGTTATGTAAGAGATGATGAAGAAGAAATTGGGAGAAAAGTTTGTTTTTGAAAGAGAAAATTCAAACAAGTTTATAGAAATCAAGGCAACGGTCAAAAATATATTACCGTTACTTTATCTAGCATTAATAATACTGGATAAGTAGGCAATGGTAATATATTTTTGACAGTTGTCTTGATCCACCCGACATTATTGATGCTGGCTATTTATCCGACGTTAATAACGCCGAGTAAATCAAAACGGGATTACCAAAAAGACCTTGGTAATTGAGCTCAAAATTGGGCTCATTTATAAGATTTGAAATTGCATGGTGAATGGTTAAGAATAAATCACAATCATAGACTCATTTAATCTTTTGCCTGATTAAATTTACCATGGTTACATTGTTGATTCTTTTATGAATTTTACTTGAGGACATCCATTTGCACATCTGCATAAGTATGATACAAAAATATATAGCAAAAGCAGGTTTACTAGCCAATCGAAAGATATAAAATTTCAGTACCGTTGACTGAACTGGGTTAAGTATACATATAGCATAAATTTTCAAAAATTTGCAGGAAGAAATTTACATATAGCTTTCTAAGCGCTTTCACTATTAAACATCATTTTATACAGTTTCCAGTCAAACAACAAGAGAACAAAATATGGTAAATTAAATAAGTGATGATAAAATTTTAGAAGAAAACAAGTATCAGTTCATCACACAGTTGCTCAAAATATTATTTCCAACCTCTTTGAAATGGTTGAGAGTCGTCCTTTCCCGCTACATCTTCGGTTAGCCTTCGATGCAATTAAGGAATAATTCAGATAAAAGTTAGCACTTTTCTCAGTCATAATGTTTTTTCATATCATTTTATGCTAAATGGCAATGAGACACCACTACTTGCTTTTGGTGTCCAATTCTTGTATTTTTCCAACACCCTTTCTTGATTTTTTCTCCACCAACTTTCCGCTTGCCCTGTCCCAAATTTCCTCTTGCTGCACAAAACAGGTAAAATTGGATGAGAAATCGGCACTTGCATAAATATCAAATTTGCATTCGAATAGTTTTCTAATATAGAGACCAAAAACTATGTTTCATGTATATATCATAACAAAATGAGGAATTATAAACCAAGGTTTGAGAACTTAATTTGATCTTGGTTTTGTTAGACGGCTTAGAAATTCCAAAGGATTTTTTAATTTTATGAATTTATTTACATGTTTCAGTTTCAAATTATAGTAAATATTTCAAGATAAAATGTTGAACTAGTGTACTGTTAAGCTTTTGATTTTTATTTATTTTACCAAAGAGTAATTTAATTAACCGGCAAAATGGAGGGAAAATGTCTTCTTCCAATGGATTACAGTACACTTTTTTCTTATATAGATGGAAAAAAAAGTTGCTTTTTATTCTAAGTATATTGTCTTATGACATGCATCTAAAAATTAGCTCTACTAATTATAAAAGAAGCGCTGATCATATTTCAAAGTATATTTTGTACCATTTCATTATTTATTCTTAAAATTACTGTTTTAAGAGTTTCACAAGGATTTTTAAAACCTTTCAACCCATGCCGTCCTGTGACAGCCCAAAGACCTGAACTTTTTCGTGCGACCCAAGGTGAATATTGTCAGATTCGTTGTATAAGTTATTTATAAAAAAGAGATAAAATAGCGATTATGGAAACCGAACTCATTACATTATGCTTAGGTACCTTGTAAACCATTCACTAACTATAAAGTTACAACTGAAATTTTAAATTTTAAATAGAATATTATTTTTAATGTACATAAATCAGAAAAGAATCAAAAGTCCAAAAACTTTGAGGCCAACTTTACTATATTGAAAGACCCAAGGCCACCTCCTTTGTAGCCTTGGGTCTGCAGCAGGACACGCCCTGGGACCATGCTATTTTAGTATTAAAAGCCATTATTGTTTCATTCTTCTACCACTTAAGGTACCTCATGTTCAATGTAATTCATGCTTAAGGTACTATAAATGGTTGAAGCTCTTCATGGCGTTTGGAGGGTAAGAACGTACTCAAGTATGATGATTTGGGTTTATTTAATTAGAGCAAAGTTTTGTCTTTCCTAGGAAGCTGTATTCCTATGTCGGCAAACAAGTTCTAGCTTTACATTGCTACCCATTGTGGTATATCTCACTAGAAGAGAATAATTTTTTTTATTTTTTTTTGCTTATATTTGTTATGTGTAGTTTATATTAATAAAAAAGGAGGTTATTGACATTGTCTCTCCTCATTACAAAGAGAGTGTGATGTATTTCTTATAAAAGAGTTGAGGATGAGTTGTATTTCTTATAAAAGAGTAGTGGTTGTTACATTTGATGTGTTTTCTCTACTACACAGCAAAGATGCTATTGTCTTTTTTTCCATGTGTCTGTGTTTTTTATTGTGCTCTCTTTATACTAGAGCATGTGTAATCCCATTGTGTAATATTCAACGTAAAGTCGTTTTCATCCAATTTCGCAATTCTCTTATGTCAACGTCGATTGTTATATTTCTGTTTCTAACATCCTATTGGTGGTATTAGAATTTGAGTGTCTAAGAATGGCACCACAGCTCTGTATTCATTATGGGTTAAGAAGCAATGATAATGAAGTTTGAAGTAGATAAGTTTACCAGAAACAATTTTGGCAGATCAAGACAATTGATGATTGTATGGAGACAATCGGATGGAAATCATCAAAGATCACTGATGATGGCAGATAGGATAGACGAATAGAGTGGCTATCGTGGTCTACTCCTAGCCAACAAAGCATTATCGAGTGAAGGACATTACGAAGGATATTTTGGACACTCTTAAAAAGAAGACTCTGCATTCTTTGAATGTTGGAATCCACTTCAATGACGGAACAAATGAGCACCACTGATGCATCATCTTGTAAGCTTTCGAAGATGGTTACAAAACAAAGCTAGAAATTCTACTTCAAGTCTACCAAATTTGCATGACAATGTCATCATCAACCTAACAAATAAAATCCCGATAAATTATTGTTTTTAAGATGTTGTAGTTGTCCTCTAGGGTTTTCAAAACGAGATTCAAATCATAAACGATGAAACTCTAAAGTGGATTTAAAATTTTAAACTGTAAATTGCAGATTCATGTGATCTACTTGTGCTGATTTTTTTTGATCTATATAGATTATTAAACGACACTAGAATAGGTAAAAGATCGATTATTCTTTCTATAGTAATAATGTATATGTTTGAAACTAATTTTAATGCTTGAGTTTTTACATTTAAACCTAAAACTTAATTTTCTCCATTGTTCCTATTTTTTTCCAGAAAACAATAACATTTGAACTGTGAATTTAAGTACATATCTTGATAGTTTCTATTTCAACATGGTTTGGATTACTTCTCCCAATTGTTATTTTAATTTAGTTTTAAATCTGAATTTGAAAGTCGAACCATAATGGGTAAGATTCGATTTGAAGGGGATTCAAGTCGTAAGATATAAAAAAAAATTGACAGCGATGATTGTCATTATGAATGAGCAACATAGGCGCAAGACACAATGAGGACATAATACTGAATTTGTAACAAGTGAAGGCATCAACACCGACAAGAGGGAGATCAGGGGCATATGGATTCTATTGGAGTCATTGTTGAGAACAATCTCACATCGGAAAACTAGAATAATCTGTAAATACGGAAAGGTCATTTTTCATATCACCAATTGATTTTGCGATAACCGGTGATTCTCTAGTATTGTATCAGAAGAGCTAGACTCAATTTGTGTGCGCTTAACCGCCACGTGCTAAGTGGATCTCAAGTCAATACATGATCTTGCTCAAGATGCATTATACGTGAGGGGATGCTAGAAATACTCTCGCATTGAGAAATTAAAATAATTAACCTTTTATAAATATTAAAATCTTCAAATCCACCAATTTATTTGTGATAATAAGTGCTTCTCTACCCTGGTATTGGAGGAAGGCCCAACCCATGTTTGCTTAATCACCATGTATCATCCAAAGCAATGTGTATGGCATGTTGAGAACAATCTCATGTTGGAAAATTATCAAGATTGACCCTCCACTAATATTAACACATCATTCTTCATAACCAATTGAATTCTGATAATGAGTGGTTTTCTAATATCAGTATTATGGTAAATTCACTTCATGAGGTAAGAAGAATAGTATTTATGGCAAGAGAGGGCATCAGGATGAGTTTTGGTGCAAGGGTGTTGAAAAAGAGTGCAAAGTATCTAAAGAGAAATCTATTTTCTACAACGTAGATGTGAATGGCATGTAAGAGGTGGTGTGATTCAACAGTAACACATTTTATTCCTATGATGTGACACTCATGAAAAGATGCACGAAAAATAACCTATATGAGCCAGCAAATGGTGTAAGAGGTGCAAAAAGACACATTTTATTACTTTCAACACCTTTGCACTTTTTTTTTGTTCATTTTTCATGATTCGGAAAATACATAGAAAATGTTTTTGTTATATAATTATGTTTTTCAAATTGATTTTATTTTCTTGCACTTCCTAGAGGATAAAAAATATTACCAAATTCAATGCACTTGATCGCAAACTAATACATTAATCGATATAGAAAAGTTAAATTATTTTTATGCAGTATTCTCAAACAAATCCATGTAATTTATTGCCTTATTGTGTAATATATTATTGTGTCTTAAGAGAATAATTATCATTTCATATACGGTGAAGGTTTAAACAAACTGATTATGGTTTTTTATATGATATATGATGTATAAATATAATGTGAATTTGAATAATTATATGATTACTCGCACGACGATACGACATTTTCTCTTTTATTCAGAAAAATTGTCTTGTAAGTTAAATTATACTCTTCTGTATGTTGATAAATATATCACATAACTATATAAACTATTAAAAGATTATCAAACAAAAAACGTAATGCAAAATAAACAAATCATATTAACAAACCTGAATTATATTACTCTTTTTTACTAAATTTGTTATGCATAATAAAAAATTCTAACAAAAGTTCAGCATTTCAAAAAGATGTACGTCCTTTGTCGTGACGGCCAAGCTCCAGAAAGGTTTTTACATCTTAATGCACTATGTGTGGTAAGAACATTGTCTTTAAGACAACCAGATGGTAATAAATGTAAAATTTACGTTCAAAGCTAGGATGTTGAAGAAAATTAGTGGCCTGCTTGCGGATGTCTGAAAAGCAACCACTATATTCCTAACAGTTGCAAGATAATGTATATCGATGAGTACGTCGAAAGACGTTGGGTATTCCCCTTATACGAGGATATATGCCATGAAAATAGTGATTGTAAAACAAATATAAGGGACAGAAAACAAAATTGGTTTATAAGTAGATACTGGTACTCAAATCATTTTGGTTTCATTCTCTTACCACTTAAGGCACTTCATGCTTAAGGCATTTTATGGGTGAGAAAGAAGTCAAATATAATAACTTGGATATATTCAGCTGTAGCAATCTGAGTCAAATATAATGACTTGGATATATTCAGCTGTAGCAATCTGAAGTGACTTTCCGATGAAATTGTCCATCTATGTAGGCAAACAAACACTACGAGCTTTACTAGCTTATAAATAGGCAATACTGCTACAATTCGTACTTGAAAGAAATGTTAAAAAAATATGGAAGTGTATGTAGTTTCTCTTATTAAACGAGGTTACTGTTATCGTCTATTCTTATCATAGAGAGGGGGTTATGTTATTGTATTATCCTTGTTATAAACATAGTTTATGTTATTGTATTATTCTTGTTATAAAGATAGGGCTTTGTGTTATTTAGGGATGAGCAAATGGTTGGTTCGGTTTGAAACCAATTAAAATATTAAAACCAAACTAACCATTTAAAAAACAAAATCCAAACAAGACCAAACCAATATTTTTTAAAACCAAAACCAACCAAACCGAAAATAATTGGTTTGGTTTGGTTGGGTTAATTGGTTCTTCATTAAATGGCGCGGATCAAGCTGTTAACATAATACGAGATTGAAATAATTGATTGAGTTCATAAAGATGCGATGATGATATAACTTTAGAAACAAACTCATATAAAGACATTAATATGAACCGAAAGAAAAATAATATTATCAATTAACATAGTAATATTTATGATAATTTTGACAATGAAAATTATGTTTGCTTAAATAATTTAAGTTTTAACTTTGGTTAATTGGTCGGTTTGGTTTTCAAACATTGAAAACCAAAACCAACCAAAAAAACCAAATAAATATGAAAACAAAAACCAAACTCAATAAATTTCCTAACAAAACCAAACCAGATCGACAAAACTTATTTGGTTTGGTTGGTTTATTTGGTTTTAAATCATAAATGTTCACTCCTGATGCTATTGTATTTTTCTTGTTACGGGGAGAGAGAGTGTGTCATATAATGTTTTGAGAAAAAGATATTAGAAATGATTTAAAGTAATAAATTTAACTAGAGGCATGACCATTGGCAATCATTTGGAGAGAAAAAGCAATGATGGTGATGAGAGAGAGTTGATGTTTGTGATATAATAAAAGAGAGTGCTATTGTGCATCCTATTATACATTTGCAATCCTAATGTAATAAACGTCTTCTACATTTGGTCCATGTATTTTTTGCTCTAATTCTTAGGAAGTAATTTCCATTTAAAACTATCGCGTTCATCCTTTTTCAGAGTTTCTTATTTCAATCACAATTGTTGTATTTGGACAGTGGTATCCACAACTCTATAACAATAACATAAGAGTTTTTATTCTAACATGCTTGGGAGTTCATTCACTTTACTAAGGCTATAAATTAACCTATTTCAAGAGTACAAAACAACAACTATATTTACATTTAACAAAGTTGAATTGATGAAAAAGTTAACGAAATAAAAGTTTTTAAATATACTGCAAAATTTTGAAGTAAAAAAGAACTAGCAAACTGAAAGAAAAATAAACCAAAAAAGAAAAGGAAAAACAATCCTCCACGCTTTGCATGTTGGTTTTAAAATAATGCATCGTATAAAAATGCTGTTTTTATCGAAATAAAAAAAAGCCTAGAAATTCAAAATTTTAAATATAGTTAAAACTTAAAGAAATAATCTAGCAGAACTATAATTACTTTCAAAAAACTAGCCTTGAAAATGCCATTTTTCAGCACAAGTTTTTTAAGAAACAATAGTAACACAGAAAATTTAAGAAAGTGTTTTTTCAATTATAAAATTCTATTTTACTTTTTTTCAGTAATAACGCACTTTTCTAAAATGATCATGAAAAGATATGAGAATGAAGCGGTTTTGAAAATAGTTGTTTTAAGAGATGATAAGGTGGAAAAATACTTGATAAACAGGCAGAAGCCACTAATTTGATGGTTACAGACAATTAAAAATGCCCTACACCAAGTTTTATTTCTTATTAAAGTAATCAAAACCAGGTGTTTTAAAGAACTCACAAATAAATTTTGTAAACCTTTCACTAATGGTTTCAGCCAATAGACAGTCAAAACTGATAGAACAAACTCCCAAACAGACCCTAATTCTGACGCCTTCCATTACTTTTCTTCTCTTGTGGGAAACAAAAGCAAGATGAGAAATGAAATCTGCTCCACTCTGATCTCTCTCTCCTGCAAGAAAATATCCTCCCATATCAATAAATTTGTTGTTCTCTTCTTTTCTCTACTGTATTCTTTTTCACTTAAACTTACTTTTTGCAGAGTATTTTTTAATTGTCTGATTCTAGCTGGGGCTAAGAAAATTAGACTATTCTCATATCAGAAACTGTCAAAACAGATCCAAAATAGTAGGGAATTTTGAGGTTTCACACAAATAAACAAAGATTTAAATCAGTAGAAAACATAAATATATTAGTTCGAATATAAAGAAATGATGTAACTCAAGTCTTCTATATCTAAAAAAATTTACGCACATGCATCGCAGATGAGACTAGTTTTTTACAGTCTAATTGTCGTGCTACGGTGAAAAGGACCTTCACTCTACTTTTTCCTTATTTTGGCTATTATGTATGTCTAAGGGTTCGATCTCAAGTCTTTAGCTGCATAGCTGAGTGTCTTACCACTATTACTAGTGGCCGTTTCAGTATTACTAGTATAACCGCACGACGGTGGGAAAACCGACCGTTGGATTATATAATTCTAAAAGAAAAATATTTATTGCGAGTCTGTAGCTTTGACAAGATTGGCAGATAGGTTGATGGCATGGCGACGAAGATGAATAATGAGAAATATAGTGTTTGTAGCAGATGGGTTTAAAAAGAGAAAGGTCGGGAGAAAGTTGGATCTGGAGAAACAGAATTAGATCTGGAGATAGATATTTTGAAGCACAGATGCGAGATAAATTAGGTTGAATTTGAATAAAGAGAATTGCAGAGGAAACGTAAAATATCAGAAGAGAGGACACGGTCTAGAGGATAAAATTTGGGGGAGAAGAAAATGGAGGAAAAAATAACAAAACATGGGAAATGTTTTTTTGGCTTCAGGAAAATTGATTTTGCCTAGTAGAAGTAGGCAAACCTCCCTACGGTCGGTTTGATTATGGCAAGATATTGCATTCTTTTAAAATATTTATTTAATTGAAACATCTACTGCGTGACATATTACAATTAAATATTTTCATGTTTATTACTAAGAAAAGAGTATTTTTGAAACAAAAACTGACAGATATAAATATTCTTTGTTAAGTAGAGATATGTATGAAAAATGCTTAATTTGTTAAGAAATGAGGATTTTGAAAGATTATGACAAAGCAGGCCTCAAAAAGTCACACTATCTGCATTTTAAGTAGAGTAAAAAAAAAGTTGAGCCTTGAATCACCAGAACATTAGAAACTTCAATTACAGTTGTTCTTTAGATGAATAAACATATCTAGAAGGAAAAAAACTTTGAGCTCCAATCTAACATGGTTAATTTATGCTAGGATGTATGTACATATCATCTAGCAAGAAAATACCTGAACTGAACCTTTTTCAGATCTCTAGTACCATCTCTGTTCAGAATTAATGTAACATGCACACCGGGCTCATATGTCTCAGTCACTTCTATTCCTTGGCTAGAAGAACCATAATCCATTCGTCGATGACTCGTATTCTCCCTACTATCAGTAATTAAGGTAACATCTGCATATTTCATACTGTAACTTGCTAGGAGTGTTTCTGCTTGTTTAGTAACAGCTTTTAAGTCGTTTCCAATCTCAGGTGGTACTTTTTCTGCCATATCAGTCAGCTTTGAAAAGGGAGAAAATAATAAAACCGGTATCATAATTTTGCATACATGGTATTATACACATTCTCAATAGAACAATGCTAGCAAAAAGTAATGTTTACCTGAACTTCAATAGATTGAATATATTCTGCTAGAGCACTGCACATTTTCGATTTCTCTGCAGCTTGAGATGTAACTTCAGCGACTTCTTCTTCATAGTTTTTAATTACAATCTCTTGAGATTCACATTTTTGTTTCAAAAAATTAACCTACAAAACACACAACAGTACATGACAAAGGTTGCATGTTTTTACCTGTGTCTATTCAATGAGGAATCAAAATATATTTTAGTAGTCTTACTTGTGTTTGTAATTCAAACACCTCCTTATCAAGGCGTTCGGTAGTCAATTTCAGGGTAGTGACAGCATTTGCAGAAAATAAATGAGGAAGTTTTGGTTTTCTGGTACGTGGAGACAATGATGAAGGTTTAGAACTACTACTAACTGGCGGAGTAGGTGGTTTAGGTGTCAATGCAGGTTTGACAGAGGTTTGATCTTTTAGACCCATGGTCAATGGCATTTGAGAAAGATGAGCTGATGTTATCTCATTTTTTCCCTCTCTGAATACTAGAGACTTGTTGGTCAGTAAAACTTTTGACGAATTAGTATCTTTTCTATTAACATTCTCTTCAGTATCAACTGATCGACTGTTACTTGCAGCTAAAGAAGAATCCATCTCTGCAGCTTTCAGATTCGTATAACATATATCACAAACCCTATTTGGTTTGGATGGTGCTGGAGCAAGTGCAGCTTTTACAATTTTTTTAGAACTGCAATAATGACAGTATAACAATCCACAATTATAACAAGTGTGCCTCTTTCTAGTGAAACCAAACGCTTGTTTACAACTAGAGCACGATGAATAATCCGGACCAGAAACCCATTTGTGAGTACAAATGCAAGCGGAGAAATTTGATCCACATGATATGTTTTTCACTTCCCTGTCCCTCAATGCTTCTACAATAGTAGGTGTGTTCCTATCTTCTACATCTCCATGACCTAATCTTCCATTGGCACCACATCCCCATGAAAACACTTCATTTTTTGTTGTCAAAACCATGACATGGTAAGCCCCACAAGCTACATCTTCAATGAACTCGCCTGATAGACTATCTTGAACTACACATGGTAATTTACCATCTGATCGTGGATTTCCTAACTGACCATATATGGTGCTACCCCATGTCATAACATTACCTGATGTAGTCAAAGATACAGTCATACTATATCCACAGCGTATTTGATGAAAGTTGTAATCGACAAGCGAAGAGATGCATGTTGGAACAAGTCGAGGTTCTCTATCCCCATGACCAAGCCTATACTTATCTCCATCTCCCCAAGTGAAAAGTTTTCTTGAAACTGAACCGTTGTCTGATTGTCCTAACACTTCAACTATTGCAGCTGTATGCCAAACTCCGCATGCAACCCTAAATGTCCTTAACCCGCTCAAAGATTCAACTTCTTTCGGATAAGCAAAACTTTGTCTATCTCCATGACCCAAAACACCAAATGTGCCATCACCAAATGTGAACACTTTCCCACTTAAAGTAATTAAAGCTGAGTGCCATGACCCACATGCAATTGATAGAATTTGAATTCCCTCAAGTGGACCCATGACTCGCTTAGGTATCCAATGACTAAGGGCGTTTCTATGACCAAGAAGACCGATATTATATTTTCCATCACCCCAGCTATATAGATCGCCCGCAGTAGAAATTGCACATGTATGATGCTCACCACAACAAATCGTATCAGTAATACAAACTGCCATTGTGTTTAATAGTCTAGGACGACTTGTATTTTTGGCATTTCCATGTCCAAGTCTACCACCTGAATCTTCTCCCCATGTAAATATTTCTCCTTGTCTCGTAACAAGGGCCGCATGCCTGAAACCACAGACAATTTGGCGAACTTCTAAAACAATATCCGATTCCAAACGTTTTGGAGTTAAAACATCGGTTATTGTGAATTTGGACATAACATCACTCCAAACTTCTCCCCAAGTATAAATATCACTTAAAGATTCAGGTTCATCGTGCCCAGAACCTTGACTACTACAAACACTGGCTATATCCATGTCCCCATTATTTATTCTTAGCATATTTGTATTTGCTGATACCACATCTGACCTAACTCCGTAGAGAGAAGGATCACTATTGTATAAGGCATTTGCATTACTTCCTTAGGAAATAGTTGATGATGTATCTATTGATGCATTACAGAAGACCAGAATTTCCGTCCTGGTAATGAGTATTTGAATCAGTACCAATTAAGTTTAAAGTATCATACCACAAAGGTAATTTTTTGCATCAAATGAGGACAAAAGGGTTCACTTTACCATTGTCAAAGAATGTAATTATTCAAACATTAAAGAGTCAAACAACCACTCTTACCTTGTTTAAATGAACTAAATATTTTGAATATCCCATGAATAGAATTTAACGTATTCAAGAATACAAACATATATTCTTGCAAGAAGTGCCAGACATATATTAAAGCGTGATATCCTATCATAGGTTGTCTCCCCCGATGCGTCTATATATGAACCTACATTAATTTATCAGCGCTTTATAAATAATTAAGGATAAAAAATTCGTATAATTTTGAATTTAAAGAATATTCTTATGGGAAGTGTCAGAGACATACATTGAAGCATGATATCCTATCACAGTTTGTCTCCCCCGACGCGTCTATATATGAGCCTTAAGAAACTAATGTATCAGCGCCTTACAGGTAACTAACTAGCTCATCAGTATAATTTTACAAACCAAATCAAATGAGCATCTACCATTTCTGTAAATTAGAGAAAATGATAAATAATGGTAAATGATCATTTTCCATTTAATGTAAATACCTCTTGCATGCACGCACTCACACATTCTAGCACCATGTTTATGTATTTCTTTTGTGAAAACCAGATCAAACCAGTTTCATCTTGTTAAAAAAATGCCCTAGAAGGGTGTTAATTACTTGAACATCCAAAATTATTCTTTTTTCACACAAGTTCACGATGCAGTGTTCATATTTTGTACTCACAAGTTAACTTTTCAGTTAAAATCACTTGAGGCAGACAAGCAGGATTTTGATCATAAAGATTTAGTACATTCATACAGTTGTTTTAAGAGTTAAATAATAGAAATAACAATGCATAAACTAATTGTTTAAATCCTTGTCTAAGGCAAGAAGGGTCTTCAGACAGATAATCAAAAAACTAAACTTACAATAGGAAAAAGGAAATCTTGATTATAAAACTAGGCAAGCTATGAAAACTTATTGCAAGAATAGGATTACTTAGAAACTTATTAAGTATGCAAATTCAAAGTTAGAATTTGTATTTGCGCACTTTTAAAGTGTGCAAGCACAAAACCTAACCTGATGAAAATCAAATCTATTTTTTTAATAGATTTTGAATAAAGTCTAAATTTGGATTAAGTTTCCTCTCTTTTTTTCCAATATTAAAATTTGTCCAAATTAAAATACACAGGAAAGCTTCAAGAAACTTGGTGTACTTTGCTTTCCAAACAACAACAAAATTATGATATAAAAGGATGTATCAAAATTCAGATATATCTCCCTTTAAATTCCTCCATGTGTACTAAATGACAAATATTTGAATTTATCAAACAAAATTGTAACAAATATTTTTTGTTATATCCTACAATGTTAAGCATTGATATAGCGTGTACAAGGGAATGCACAGGGGTTGTATGCTGCAGTTTGTTGATATTTGTTAGTTAACTAACTAGGGTTAATCTTTGTATTAGGGTTAGTTTAGAGCCGTTATGACTCATGCTATAAATACTGATTAAGATTGTGATTAAAATATAAGTGTTGAATAAATAATAAAATCGGTTTTCAAATTCTTTTTATCTTCTTATATTCTTCTTCCTCATTTCTTGTGTGAATTCTTGCTGCTAATTCTCACCATCATTCTCTCCTACCCTTTCCCCTAATCTTACAGTACCGACTCCTCTCCAAACCAAACCTCACTACTGCTACTTCTCCCTAACTTTCCTATACAAACTTGCCTGCTTTCACCTTCCCATACCATGGCAAATTCGTGTGCACTTTCCCTCTACACCTCTCCCGCATTATCATTTTAACCTGTCTCCAAAACCTCCAAACTACCCTGAACTCACCATAACTACCCAGTTTCAGCCAGAAGCCTGAAACCATGATGACCACAAACAAGAACAAGCAACAGGGGCCTGCCGGATGATGAGTGGAAAATTTGCAGCATCTGTGGCTAAGTGGTATCTTTATAATTTGAAATAACTCCATTGCATTCACGCTAAACAAAATTTACGCACTAGATCACATTTATCATATAATAAATTAAGAATAAACACCACATTTATATATTAAAATAATAATACAATTTAACCTTTTCAAAATATAATAAATATTAAAAATGGATTACTTGGTCGACGTCGGGATCCGGATCGCCATAAATACGGGAATTGAACATTAATCCATCTGATATATCCAATTATTAACAATAGTAATTTACCTTCCGATTTTGTGAATAATAATTGATTAACAAATTCTTTGTTTTGATTTCCATCAATTCGTGATGATTAACCCTTGTATTGAATTATCTTTCTTTATTCCAACGTTTTTTAATTTGTTTGGGCCATTTGCTGATTTGCATATATTTTGAACGATAGATTGTAGGGGATGAAATTAGGCTTGTCGGCCAACGTAATAATATGGGCCGTTTTGTTTCATTTACATTTTTATGTTTTGCCTTTTAGAATTTCATTAACGCGGGGTGGGGTTTGGTAGTGGACGCGTGTGCCTTTGTGGGTTTTAGGGAAAGGAAATTATTTTTGGTGTTTTTGTTATTTCACCAAGTGGAAAACAAAATAAATAAATTTTATTTTTATTTTGTGTTTTAACTTTATTTTCCAAAAAGGATTTGTACGTCAGGTAACTACAAATAATTTTAATATACAAAATACACTTCTTTACCATTTTATGTAAATTAGGTATGTGGTCGCATTTTCTTTTTGCAAGCAGTTGATATTCTCACATCCGTATTAATATTCATATCTTATTTGATTTCAATATATAAAATGCAACAAGATTTTGTAGAAATATTATATCAACGAACCGTTTTCACTATAAAATCACAAATTTTATCGTTTTTAAATTATATATGTTACGCATGCGCAAATATTTAGTTACTGAATTTTTTGAAAAAATTGTAACTTTTCAATGTAAATAACGTATTTAAAGTTGCACCCAAATCACTAAGTTCAAAAATAATAAATATGCAGTTAAGATTATAACTGCATTATATTAATGTAATTATAATTGCAATTTTCTTAATGTAGTTAAATTCTGCATTAATATCGGATATACCTGCATTTTCCTGATGCAGTTAATTTATAAAGTGCATTAATATTATATAAAATTTTCAAATGCATCCAAAATTATTACTATATTATATAAATGTAGTTAAATTTAATCAAAAAATGATGTCACATATAGTTGCATTTTCTTCAAGCATCCAAATTTAAATGCATTTTCTTAATGCAATTAAAGTATAACTTTATTAAAATTGAATAAAATTATCATATGTAGCCAAAATTAGTACTACATCACATAAATACAGTTAAATTAATTCAAAATATGTTATTAAAATATAACTGCATTTTATTAAAGCATTAAAATATAACTACATTTTCTTAATATAGTTAATTAATAAAGTGCATTTAGATTATACAAAATTATCAAATGCAACAAAAATTATTACTACATCACATAAATGTAGTTAAATTAATTCAAAATCGTTGTTAAAATTTAATTTTAAAAGATTTAACTGCATTTTCTTACTGCAGTTAAATTATAACAGTATTAAAATTTAATAAAATTATCAAATGCAAGTCAAAATTAATTTTGCATCACATTAATGTAGTTAAATTAATTTAAAACACACTGTTAAAATATATTTGTATTTTTTTCAAAGAATTTAAATGTAACTGCACTTTTCTTAATGTAGTAAAATTATAAAGTGTATTAAGAATGAATAAAATTATCGAATGCAACCAAAATTATTGCTACATCACACAAATGCGGTCAAAGCATTCAAATGCAATCATTACTGCATAATTCAAAAACAAATTTCTACCAATTAGGTTAAAAGATAATAACAACATTATGCAGTTAAAACAACTATATAAAAGATATGTTATCCAAAATAAATGCAGTCACATAATTGCAGTTAACAAAGTGGTAACATAAATAACTGCATTACATAAATGCAGTTAAAATGGCTATGTAAAATTATGATTTTAAAATTTTTATTTTTAGGTATCCACAATGAATGTTATTGGAATATTTATTTGAATTAGTTATTTAATGGCAAAAATGATTCTTAAATCTGATTAACCTGCAAAAGGTTATCACATTTTAAAGATTGGAATTAAATGAGTTGGCGGCTAGTGGAATTTGTCGGGTGTGATGTTAAAGGAGTAGGGACCTATATAAAAAATTAATGATAGAGACCCGCTTTACATTTCAAACAACAAACTGAGACCGAAGTTAAAATGGTGGTCTTCCATAAATTCATGCCCCATGAGCATTTTCTTTTGGATGGGAAAACCAAACTAAAAACGTCAAACCAAAAGGCACTGAGTTTCTAGGACAAAATAAGTACTTTAAACATAAAAATATTTAAAGAAAGTATTGTTTTATGATTTATTTTAAAACTAATTATTTAAAAGTATTATTTTAGAAACTTATTGCTTGAGCTAAGAAGAAACGCTTTAAATGAAAATCTTTTTTAAGGACATCTTAAATGTGCCGAGTGTTAGAGAACCATATATTATCACAAAACCAATTGGTGATGTGAAAGGAGGTCTCTTAATATTTATGCATGATTTATATTGTAAATTGTCCGATGTGAGACTTGTTAGCACCAAAATTGGTCACTAACCTCGTAGAGAAAGATTATGTAGAGATATAAGTGATGAAGGTAAATTAAACAGAGAAGACAATGTTAATTTAAATGCAGAAAGTAAGAACACCAGATTTATAGTGGTTCAGCGTAATTGCCTACGTCCACTTTGAGATTAAACTTTATTGATCCTCTTAATGATTGATTAGAAATACAATTCGTAGATCAAATGTTTGAATGAAGTTGCTAAGTAAAGAAGATGGATCTGAAAAATGGCAGAGTCTCCCCCATGTTCTCCCAAAAAAAAGGTCCTTTTCACTGTGCCCCTGCCCCTCTATTTATAGACAAAGATGGGTTGGACTTCCTAGGTGGGCTCGGCAGCCGAACACTCTGGCCCAAATACAGTGGTCACCGTATGCCGAACAAAATAGGCCGAACGCTAACGATGCCGAACCACCCTCTCTATGCCGAACGATATGTTTGATGCATGGGAAGAGTGGAATGAATGTCAGTCGAAGCCGAATGTGCCTTTGGTCGAACGAAGCGCCTGGTCGAACGTTGTCTATGGCCGAACGTTGGTGCTGGCCGAACGATAGCTTTAACCA
Source organism: Allium fistulosum (assembly GCA_030737815.1). NCBI lineage: Eukaryota > Viridiplantae > Streptophyta > Magnoliopsida > Asparagales > Amaryllidaceae > Allium > Allium fistulosum. The sequence continues at coordinate 1,129,101,658 of CM060902.1, forward strand.
AACAATGCTTCTGACCGAACGTTGTCTATGGCCGAACGATGGCTCTGGCCGAACGTTTGCCTTTAGCCGAACGGTGTCTTTTGACGAACAATACAACCATGCCGAGCAGTTGTATACGCCGAACGCCTTCTGATGCCGAACGCTCCTGGATGGCCGAGTGCTCCTAGATGCCGAGTGCTCCTAGATGCCGAGTACTCCTGGATGCCGAGTGCTCCTAGATGCCGAGTACTCCTAGATGCCGAGTACTAGTTGCCTGGTCAAATCTCCAGGAAACACTTACCCCCCAAAGTGTATCGCGTGACCGAACGTGGTACGCTTTGAGTCATGTAACCTTTTCGTCTCGTTTTAAATCCTTGACTAACCTGGAACGGAGATGCCTTTTTGAGAATTCCAGTGGTTTAGGTGTGTGCCGAGCGTGTTCTAAATGCCGAACAAGACATTTGTGACCGAACGATGCTTTCTGGCCGAACGATCCTCCAGTGCCGGACATCGTTATACGCCGATGCCGAACGATATGACTTTGACCGGTTCCACCGGATGTAGCCTTTTCGACTTCTTCTGTTTTCCCTATAAAAGCCAGCACCTCTATCCTTCTTTCCCTTTTCACACTTCTAACACCTCTACCTTGCACCTGCCGAAGCTACCAGCCAACATACAACTCGCCGATTCTTCCCAAGTCTTCACCTTACCAACTAGGTACCGATCCTTTCGCCTAAATACAGCCTTTACGCTCGAACTCCCTTAATTGATGGGATAAATCGAGCTTTGACTAAAGTGTCGAGTCACGCGACGAGGGTGGTAGGAAGAGTAAATAGAGATGGGTTTTCTAGGAAATCATTGGTAGACACACTGTGGTTCGGCATAAGTATTTTATGCCGGACCAGATTGGTGGAAGGAGAAACATGGAGGAAGTAGGAGATGATTAGGGGCATCGAGCGGTATGGTCTGGTACGACTTGATGAACGATTTGCCCTCGTGGTTCGGTGTGGATGGAGGAAGAGATGAGGCCAATGTTAAGGACAGCGTGCCGATGGTCATCTCAACCGAACAGTCACAAACGTCGTACCATACTTAAGCTAAAACATGCCGAACAAAACGAGGCCGAACACGACTCACATGCCGAACAACAACTTAGCCGAACCAAAATTTAGCCGAACACAGACTTAGCCGAACAATGACTTAGCCGATCAAAGACTTAGCCGAACAATGACTTAACCGAACAACGACTTAGCCGAACAAAGACTTAGCCGAACAAAGACTTAGCCGAACACAGACTTAGCCGAACAATGACTTAGCCGATCAATGACTTAGCCGAACAATGACTTAGTCGAACAATGACTTAGCCGATCAATGATTCAGCCGAACAATGACTTAGCCGAACAATGACTTAGCCGAATCAATGACTTAGTCGAACAATGACTTAGTCGAATAGTCACAAATGCTGAACACTTATTAACTATATCTACTCGTATAGCAAAACAAGAAACAGGGCCCAAGCATTCTAGCATATGTGAAGCCGACCCGGATCACTAACTTCTTAGCTTCAGTAAACGTAAATCTGAACTTAGATTATCATACGTTTTCTGGATCTGGAATTGCAATCATCAAAAGGCAGGCTTCTGGGGACGGTCAGCGATGACGGTCTTCGAAGGCGATGACTTAACGCTCAATTTTATATCAACAACTTTGCGACCTTCAAACTTTCAACGCTTTTACACGATTGCTTGCACTAGTTCACACACCACATGGGCGGAATATTCGTGTTGTTAATTCTAACGTTCAACGTTTTTCAAGTATAGTTTTCGCAGGCACTTAGACAGATTCATTATTTATTGGGGATGTCTAAAAAGTCTAGCTCCGCCACTATATCTGATAGGTCTGGGCCGTCATCAAGGCAAGAAGCCGCTGATACTTCAAATCCATCGACTTCCCCTGCCCATAACTTAGCTCCTGATGCCCTGGAGGCAACAATTCTCTTAGATAATCCGATCGACTCACAAGCTTCGAAGATCAATGAAGCCGCACTTCGACGAATATGTTACATCCATGGGATTCCTTTCGCCGATGTGTTAGTCCCTTCGCGACACGATCGTCCTCACCTGCCCCCAGTCGGATATACCACCTGCAACAAGTTCATGTGTTGGATGGGCAGCGTGCCTCCGTTTAATTTATTCCTTCAGGACGTGTTGCAGTACATAGACATTGCCCCGTCGCAGCTGCATCCGAACGGTCACGCGTTTCTATATGGGACCTACCTACTCTTCATGGCCGTCTTCTCTAGACCTCCAACCTCTGGCGACATCAGATACATCTACATGATCAAGAAACGGAAAGACAGCCCTTCCTTCATGTTCCTCGAGCCATACCACAAATGCCAAATCTTGACAGGGGCATGTAGTAAATTCGCCCTGTACAAACAGGAATGGTTCTACGTGCGTTGCCCTCCTGGTTTTGCGAGGAGATGGGTTGAAGGCAGTAAGTCTCTTCGTTGAGTCATCATTCGCGTTTAATTGGAGTTATGCTTTTTCTAACTCCTCGTTTCATCTTTTCAGGTATCCACCCGCGTCCGGAGGGCCGAGGATATTCTGAGGCCGTTGAGGCCATTAGAGCTCTTCCTGCCAAGGAACGAGACATCCAAACCATCATTTCAAATGAATCATTGTCGAGGTTCGGCTTGCTAGCCCCTGGTCGTCGGATTAGCCTCCCGGAGGGTGTCTCCATTCCCAAGCCAACATCCGGTAAAGGGAAAAAACAAGCTGGATCGCTATCACGCCACACTCCCGACGCGCACGAAGAAGGTGAGCACAAAGAGGATGAAGCTCCTGAGACTCAAGGCGAGAATGTGGGTCCTGCTTGGAATCCGGCGGTCGAAGTTCATGACATTGAAACGTCATCCTCCCCTTCGAAGGGAAAGAAGAGGTTAAAATACAAGATTCGGAAGGAGAAAGTTGGCGGAACTTCAAAAGTTACGCCTATCCTGCCAGAGAAAGAGGCTTCCTCACAGCACCTGGAAAGTTCTCTAAGGGGTTTGTCGAATCTCTCCATCCCCGACGATATACTTAATTACGGGTTTGACGATCCTGAAGCCCTCAAGTTTTCTTCGCCCGCTAGAGGCGATGCGGGAGTTCAACTCCCAGTCCAGGGAGACAATACTCCGATTAGTAAAGACAAAAGAACTGGTCCGTCGGGGGGAACACTAGGACACACACGCACATTCGCATTCCATCATACACTTCAAGTTTTTTTCTTATTTCTCGGATTTTTCTTAACTCGTTGTTACCTCTATTCTTTGTAAGTGACATGGGACGCTCTCACGGACTCGATCGCCTTCATGGTTCTTCGATATTTCATCATCCCGGACGGGATTCAGGTTCAGGCAGACGCAGGGACAGAGATGATTATGAAGATAGAGACAACCGTCCCCGCGATTCGTCTTATCGTAAGAAGGCATATTCCCAATCTTCACAGTCCCGTGATCCTCTTCCTCCAACTGAGCCGGATAGAGAGAAGTCTTCACAGAAGGGGTACCAACCCGATGCTCCTCGAGAACAACACTCTGGTTCGTCGAGTACAAGGCAAATTCGTGAGCAATGAAAAAGAGCAGAACATCCAAAGCCTCCTCCCCCTACTCCCGCGGTTGATCCAACTGTAGCGGAAAAGATGGTCGATCTTAAGGCCAAATTTCCAAAAATTTGCTTCGATGGTCTGAAGTTCCTCCCAGCTATTCATCATATCCCTGGGCACGTGAAGCAGAGTGCCATTGCCTGTAATAACGACGTCTATGTTCAACATGACGCGTTTGTACACTTGGTTGAAAAGATCTCGGAGGTGTCCGTTGAGCGTCAATATGAGATTGATCGTCTGAAATTGGAGGCTGGTTGTGACAAGAACATCATCAAGCATTAAGACGAGGAGCTTGCTTCGTATAAGTCGAAGCTGGAAGCCGCTAAGCAAAGCGCAAAAGATACTGCTGAGGCAGTTACTCATTTAGAGATGGCTCACAAGAAGGAACTTGATGAAGCAGTCCAGCGCAGCGGTGCCCTTGCCCTAGAAAAAGATTCCATCCAAAAAGAAAGGGACGCGCTCGTCATACAAGTCAAAGAGCTGAAAGAATTACTCTCCAAGGAGAAAGAGGATAAAGTAGCTGCTCAAGAAGTATCACAACGATATTGTGATGAAATCATTGCTACTCGGCTCCTGAAAACAAAGCTCGATGACGAACTTGCTGGGGTTGAAAAAATGAAGGACGAAGCCCGTGAGGAGGGCAAAAGAAAAGCTGCGGAGGAGATTGACTCTCGCCTCAAGGCGGCCACAGAAGCCGGCAGGGAAGAGGTCAAGTGCATGTTTGACCCGTTGATTGCTAAGTATGGAGCCCGTGTCCTTATCCACCGTGACTTGACATTCTTGGGCGATGGCTATCTCGAATCCCTAGCTGAGACCTGGGAAACTTTAGTGAAGATTAGGAAAATTGAGTCGGGCTCTGAAGAGGTCGATGAGGATGCCTTGGTAAAGGAGTTTCTTAGGGGGAATGAGCTGGCGGATTTATCCGCAGCTTTGGCGCTTTATAGCAAAGGCTCTCCCCTTCCAAAAGAGAAAAGTGATGAAGCTGGCCTGTCTGGGGCTGAGACTACGACTCCTCATATTGCTGCTCCTCCCGCTGCTCAGCCGACCGGTCGGCCGACACTTGACCCGTTCGAGCAGCATGCCCGCTATGATCCTGAAGATCCTCGGGCTTGGCGTTCACGTGCTATCTCCTATTCTGGAGGGTGAAACCCCACGCGCAACCGATAGCCAACCAGAACCCGGTAGGAAACTCTTCTTTTCTAGAAGCCGAAAGATCTTGTTATTTTCCAGCATTGGTTATTCGTTCTAATGTTCATTCTTTATGTTTTCATGCAGGCTGCTCTGATCCCGAGCCAACTCCGAGGAGCGATGACGCCAAGGAGGAGGCAGAGAAAACAAGCGATGTTGCTCACGCGGGAGTAACTCCTGGCCCTGACGCTCAAGTGATCGGGGCGCTAGATGATGATAAGCTTGACACTTCATCTCCTGCCGAAGGGAGTGATGAAATCGAAATCACTGGCGCCTCTGAGCATACCTCAAAGATGAGCATGAAGGAATGCCTCGCCGAAGAGGAGAAGAAAAAGGTCGAGGTCAAAGTCGAACCTGAAATACTGGAACTTACCGGCCCGCGGAACAGACCTCTGAAAATCATTCTCCCGGGCAGGTCTAAACCACTGGATGTTCCGTCTCCTACTCCTGACTCCGCTTCTTTAGTGAGCAAGAAATCCAAGAAAAAGCGTGAGGGAGAGGAGTCGTCGGAAAAAAACAAAAGAAGACAAGAAGAAGAAACTGAAGAAATAATCGCTACACTCGTTTAACGAGTTCCTTGCTTAAGTCTTGTAATTACTTTTATCTTTTGTCTCTGTAGTTTTTATAGATAGGTTCTTGACTCCAAGTTTTGGAGGAATAACTGTGTAACCCCATTTTGAACTATTGAACGAAGTTTTAGTTTCTTTTTCGCTTGAATAATTCTCTTACTTTTCTTTGGTTTGCTGACTAACCGTGGTCATAACTCAAGTTCTTATGAGTTGCATTATTTCCCAGTCCATTCTCGTGTTGTTCGAACATTTCCAGATATGGCATACTTCTTGTCCCACATTTCTTGAGTACTTGGACTTTTTTCTAAATCCGTGCTCCAGGGATTTAGAGTAAGTTGATCCGCGTTCAAGGGATTTGGAGGTTCGCAATGTTTATACTCTAGTCCTCGCTCCGGGGACTTAGAGTACTCCGGTCCGCGCTCTGGGCACTCGGAGGTTGAAGTTGTTTATATCCTAATCCGCGCTCTAGGGACTTAGAGTACTCCGATTCGCGCTCTGGGGATTCGTAGATTTGAAATTGCTTATACCCTATTCCGCGCTCTGGGGACTTAGAGTACTCCGATCCGCGCTCTGGGGATTCGGATTTGAAATCGTTTATCCTCTAGTCCGCGCTCCGGGGACTTAGAGTACTCCGGTCCGCGCTCTGGGGATTCAGAGATTTGAAATCGTTTATACTCTAGTCCGCGCTCTGGGGACTTAGAGTACTCCGATCCGCGCTCTAGGGATTCGGGGATTTGAAATCGTTTATACTCTAGTCCGCGCTCTGGGGACTTAGAGTACTCCGATCCGCGCTCTGGGGATTCGGAGATTTGAATTCATTTATACTCTAGTCCGCGCTCTGGGGACTTAGAGTACTCCGATCCGCGCTCTGGGGATTCGGAGATTTGAAATCGTTTATACTCTAGTCCGCGCTCTGGGGACTTAGAGTACTCCGATCCGTGCTTTGGGGATTCGAAGATTTGAAATCGTTTATACTCTAGTCCGCGCTCTGGGGACTTAGAGTACTCCGGTCCGCGCTCTGGGGATTCGGAGATTTGAAACCGTTTATACGAGTTCGTACATCGTACAGGACAATGTAGTTCTAGTAATTCGTCACCCGATTATGAGATATAGAAACATTAGTAGTTCGTGGAAAATACGGCTTCAAGCCTTTATTAATGAAAAACAACTAAACTGCTTGATTACATAGTTAAAAAGAAACTAAGTTACGACTGAATGAAAACATACAGGAAATAACGGTGCCTAAAACAAGAAAGAAAACATGCTAGATGTAATAATGCCGCAAATGTTCACTGTTCCACGCTCGGGGGAGTGTCGTGCCATCAACGGTCGCTAGCTTGAATGTTCCCTCTCCAAGCTTCCGTTCAACGACGTACGGACCTTCCCAGCTTGGATTCATACGTGATGGTACTGGGAAAACTCGTTTCAGAACGAGATCACCCACATCAAAATTCCTTGGGCGGACTCTGCCGTCGTAGTAACGCTTAACTCGGTGTCTATGCGCTGCTGCCCTTAATTCGGCCTCTTCACGCTTCTCATCGATGCAGTCCAGCGATTCCAACAAGAGGTCCTGATTCGTCTTGGAATCATAGTATGTCACTCGGTGTGATGGAACTTCAAGTTCCATGGGTATAACCTCTTCCGAGCCGTATGCCAAGGCGAATGGAGTGTGGCCGGTCGCGGACTTGTGGGTAGTTCTATAAGCCCATAATGCTGTCGGGAGTTCATCTACCCACTTGCCTCCGACCTTCTCCAGACGCTTCTTCAGTATGGACTTGATTATTTGTTAACGGCCTCGACTTGTCCGTTAGCTTTTGGGTGTGCAACGACGGCGAATTTCTTCTCGATGCCATACTTTAAACAAAATTCTTTGAACTCTCCGCTTTCAAATTGCGTCCCGTTGTCCGTAATGATGGTGCGAGGAAGGCCAAAGCGGCATATAATGCTTCGTACAACGAAGTTAATGACCTTCTTAGAGGTGATTGTGGCCAAAGGTTCTGCCTCAGCCCATTTTGTGAAATAGTCGACTGCAACTATCGCGAATTTCGCACCACCTTTGGATATAGGCAAAGAGCCGATTATGTCGATTCCCCATATTGCAAATGGCCAGGGACTAACCATTTGTGTGAGTTCCGTTGATGGAGTCCTTGGGATTTTCGCATATCTTTGACACTTGTCACATTTCCTTGCATAGTCTGTAGCGTCCCGATTTACGGTCGGCCAGTAATATCCATAGCGAAGGATCTTTTTTGCTAGCGTTTGCCCCCCAGTATGGTCGCCACATTCCCCTTCGTGAACCTCTCTTAAGACCCGCTTTGTCTCGTCATGAGCGATGCATCGTAATAATGGGACTGAGAACCCTTTTCGATACATTAATCCATCTTGCATCACGTATCGCGCGGCCTTTCGAAGGACCTGCCGTCTTTCGCTCCTTTTTTCTGGCAAAGTCCCGGTCGTCAGGTACAGTTTGAATGGGGTTATCCACGATTCCTTCTCGATTTCCGTTTCCAATACACAATCAACTTTCATTTCGTCTATGCTCAGGGTGTGCAAGGCCTCAACGGGATACAATCCCATTTGCTGCGCATCGCCTGTGCTCGCAAACTTAGCCAACAAGTCGGCTTCTTTATTCTGTTCGCGCGGGACATGCGAAATGTCATAACGCTCAAGATTTGACAGTAGTTCTTGGACCTGAACAAGGTACGGAGCAAGCTTTTGTCCCTTTGCTTGGTAATCTCCCCGCACTTGGTAAACCACCAACTGTGAGTCACAAAAGATTTCAACTGATTTGATCCCGAGTTCTCCGATGAGCTTCAAGCCAGCAATCAGTGCTTCATATTCTGCTTCGTTATTTGTAGCTGGGAAATCAAGCTTCAAAGCATAACAGATTGATCGATTTTCCGGAGTTATAAGAACTATGCCCGCGCCGGAGCAACGATCGTTTGATGCCCCATCAATGTATAATTTCCATCGAACAGGGGGAATGACGTCGTGATTATCTGGTTCTATGGGTATGGTAAACTCAGCGATGAAATCTGCTAATGCTTGCCCTTGTATGGCTCTCCGTGGCAAGTAGGCGATATCGAACTGGCTCAACTCGATGTTCCATTTTAGCAATCTTCCAGAAGTTTCTGGTCATTGGAGTACCTGCCGCAGGGGTTGATCGGTATAAACACTGATTGAGTGTGCTTGAAAATATGGGCGTAGCTTATGTGATGCAATCACCAAGCAAAAGGCCAATTTCTCGATTTTAGGGTAATTTCTTTCTGCCCCCGTTAAACGCTTGCTAACATAATACACCGGCTTCTGGATTCGGTCCTCCTCACGAACTAAAGCCGCATTTGATTCCATAAATGATAATGATAATGTAGATTCTAGAAATAATTATATTAATTCGTACAAATAACAATGCGAATTAATACGGTTATTTCGGGATTATTTGAATTGATTATTGGATTGATATTGATTGTTGTTATTGCTTGTTTATTTACTTTGACACCATCCCAGTTATCACACTGCAAGTTCCCTTTGTTATGTTTTGATTTTTTGAATTGAATTGGAATCGGGTTGAAATGATAAATACCCAAATTGAACTTTGACCTAGGATAGAAAATTAAATAAAAACCCGATTGGTCAATAATTTGATGTAAAAAAATAAAATGAAGATTTTATTTGAATAAATAATATGGTTTTGAAATGAAGTTGAAATTTGAACTTTTAATGGAAGGAGGATGTTAATATTTTAAAATCCGAAACAAAATATTTAAAAATGAAATTGATGGAAAAATATTGTTTAATTTGAGAAACGATTGAATTAAGTTTGAAATTATTGAACTTTGAAATGATTTAATAATTAAGGTTGAAATTATAATAAAGTTTGAAATTATTAACTTTGGAATTATTTAATAATTAAGTTTTGATTTATTTAATAATTAAATAAAATTGAATTATTTAATGATTAAATTGAATTGAATTCTTTAATATGTGAAATTGAACTTTTGGATAAGTGAATTCTACTTCGTAAATAATTGAAATTGAATTTCTTTATTAATTAAGATTTGGAATATTATTTAAGTAAGTAAATAAGTGAAATTGAATTTCTTTAACAAGAAATAAAATGTGATTTTGAAATTAATGTAAGACTTGAAATTTGAAGAATTTGATTTGATGAATTTAATTTAATTCAAATTGTAAGTTTGATTTAATGAAGTTGAACTTAAGAAATTGATTTAATGAATTGGAAATTTAATAGAAATTGTTTTGAATGATAAAGTAACTTAATGAATATTGAATGAAATCGATAAATGAATTTGGAATTGATTTGAATGTTAAATTAAATTAATTTAAATGATTTCGGAATGAAATTTATATATGAACTTGAATCAATATTTGAATTGTTTTGAATAAAATTTGAAACTGAATTATAAGATTTTGAAATGGGAATTTGGAAAATTTTGAAACGTAAATTATTGGAAATTGGTTTTGAAAGACAAATGAAATGTTGATTTACGAATTCTATTTGAAATTGAAATTGATTTGGTTTTGAAATAAACAAACGACCAATCGGTGTAATAATTACGAAAGTTATTAAAGAGACCGGAATTCGGTTATGGATATACTCTCTATCTAAACCGAAAACCACTTTAATAACTATACGCGGAGTGATGATCCAGAATGAAGTGGATGGTTGGTGAACGCGTTGACTGAAGAAAGAGAACGATTTTGGATGACCCCTGACATGACTAAAACAGGAGTCGCGCCGGGCCATTGAGGATCGCCATCTCTAGCGGACACACTTCTTCGATACCATATCTATTACTTTTGTGATTCGATTTGGGTGCACCCCTCGATTTGGGAGTGTTGTTTCGCGGTGTTGGGGTAGTAGCTGCTATGCCCAACATCATTCCGGATCAGGCAACTACTAGTATCCTAGTTGGTATCGCCTCATGTACCTTGTCATACTGATTATCCTATTCGCGACAACTACGATTTTGTTTTGTACCTTTAGTATATGGATTGCCCTCTGGTGACTTCCGGTTTTGGGGAAACTACGGTCTTGTATATGCTTTTGGGAATAAAAATGTGTTAAGGGTGGAATGGGCCATGACTTAACGCTATTTTGATATCTTCTTATATTATTGATAGACATTATCTACTTATCGTACACTACTACATAGTAGATAGTTTAACGGATCCTTAAAGGATGGTTTTTCCAAACATCCTTTGAGTTACTTGTATTTCAATTGCTATTTCACTTGAGTTGGATTTATTAATATAAGAATGTTAATCCTGACTCGAGTGTCTTGTGTTTTTGCTTTACGCTCGGGTCAGACTGAGTGGTCCAGTATTTGATGCTCACCTTTGAAGTTGGAGCTTTGCTTGAAGATCCAGCCATCTATTCTGCTTCAGTATTCGATGATTCCAGTGATGTATTCTGATTTGTATCTGATGTATCGTATTACTCTTCTGTTGTAAACTCTGATGTATCTTATATATTCATATAGTAGCTTCATGAACTACTATCTCTTTTATTTCCGCTGCACTTATTACTCTGTGTCTGTGATCTGTGATATTTTATTTACTGTATATGTTCAGTTTTGCCAAATTTAAATTAACAATGCGGTATTTTGAGCAATTCAACTCCGGCATGAGTGTCTACCTATACACTTATAATGGATGCGAATGGTCCAAAATATCAGGTCGTTACAGTCGCCACATTCCCCTTCGTGAACCTCTCTTAAGACCCGCTTTGTCTCGTCATGAGCGATGCATCGTAATAATGGGACTGAGAACCCTTTTCGATACATTAATCCATCTTGCATCACGTATCGCGCGGCCTTTCGAAGGACCTGCCGTCTTTCGCTCCTTTTTTCTGGCAAAGTCCCGGTCGTCAGGTACAGTTTGAATGGGGTTATCCACGATTCCTTCTCGATTTCCGTTTCCAATACACAATCAACTTTCATTTCGTCTATGCTCAGGGTGTGCAAGGCCTCAACGGGATACAATCCCATTTGCTGCGCATCGCCTGTGCTCGCAAACTTAGCCAACAAGTCGGCTTCTTTATTCTGTTCGCGCGGGACATGCGAAATGTCATAACGCTCAAGATTTGACAGTAGTTCTTGGACCTGAACAAGGAACGGAGCAAGCTTTTGTCCCTTTGCTTGGTAATCTCCCCGCACTTGGTAAACCACCAACTGTGAGTCACAAAAGATTTCAACTGATTTGATCCCGAGTTCTCCGATGAGCTTCAAGCCAGCAATCAGTGCTTCATATTCTGCTTCGTTATTTGTAGCTGGGAAATCAAGCTTCAAAGCATAACAGATTGATCGATTTTCCGGAGTTATAAGAACTATGCCCGCGCCGGAGCAACGATCGTTTGATGCCCCATCAATGTATAATTTCCATCGAACGGGGGGAATGACGTCGTGATTATCTGGTTCTATGGGTATGGTAAACTCAGCGATGAAATCTGCTAATGCTTGCCCTTGTATGGCTCTCCGTGGCAAGTAGGCGATATCGAACTGGCTCAACTCGATGTTCCATTTTAGCAATCTTCCAGAAGTTTCTGGTCGTTGGAGTACCTGCCGCAGGGGTTGATCGGTATAAACACTGATTGAGTGTGCTTGAAAATATGGGCGTAGCTTATGTGATGCAATCACCAAGCAAAAGGCCAATTTCTCGATTTTAGGGTAATTTCTTTCTGCCCCCGTTAAACGCTTGCTAACATAATACACCGGCTTCTGGATTCGGTCCTCCTCACGAACTAAAGCCGCATTTATCGCATGCGGGGATACAGCCAAGTATACGTACAGCATCTCGTGGTTTACTGGTTTTGACAGCACTGGTGGACTCTCCAGATGCCTCACCAGATCCCGAAATGCTTCCTCACAACTTGACGTCCATTCGAAATTCCTCTTCCCTTTCTTTATTATATCAAAGAAAGGGATGCACTTGTCAGTTGCCATGGATATGAATCGACTTAGCGCAACTACTTTACCATTCAGGCTCTGTACCTGCTTTATAGTCTTGGGCACTTGCACATCTCGAATAGCTTGGATCTTTTCTGAGTTAGCTTCAATTCCCCTAGCGTTGACGATGAGTCCCAAAAACTTCCCCGATGCAATGCCAAAGGAACACTTCAGAGGGTTGATCTTCATCCCGTAATACCTGAGTATGTCGAACATTTCAGCCAAGTCTCGAATGTGGTCGTTTGACTGTCGTGACTTCACGAGCATGTCATCCACATAGACTTCCATCGTCCTACCAAGCTGGTCCTTGAACATTCGATTCACCAAACGCTGATAAGTCGCACCTGCGTTCTTCAGTCCGAAGGGCATTACTACATAGCAATATAGCCCGACATCTGTAACGAAGCTGGTGTGTTCTTGGTCCGGAATATGCATCGGGATTTGGTTGTATCCCGAGTATGCATCCATGAATGATAATAGCTCATGTCCTGCGGTGGAGTCGACCAACTGATCGATCCTAGGTAACGGAAAACTATCCTTGGGGCATGCTTTGTTCAAGTCGGAATAATCTACGCAAGTTCTCTATTTCCCGTTCGCCTTTTTTACCAGCACGGGGTTGGATACCCATTCAGGGTAGAGGGCGTCATGGACGAACCCATTGGCTTTGAGTTTGTCCACCTCCTCTCTGAGAGCAGCGGACCTCTCCGGGTCCATTCCTCTCCTCTTTTGTTTAACCGAGACGTATTTTGGGTCTATGTTCAACATATGACTCGTGATGGCGGGAGAAATCCCACACATATCAGAATGCGTCCAGGCGAAAACATCAAGATTCGCCCGAAGGAAGTCACTAAGGTCTTCAGTCATTGCGGGACCAAGCTGTGATCCGATCTTCAGTATTCGCGAAGGGTCGTCTCGGCTGACTGAAATGTCAACCGTTAATTCAGCCGGCGCTGCCTTTTCTTCCCTGGGTTTCTCATCGTCGTCTCTCGGATCTATGTCTCTGAAGATCCGAGAATTATGCCCGAGCCAGGGCTCGGGCACTACTTGTCAATTATCCGTATTAAGGATGCGGACGGGATTGTCCGCAACCTTTCCTTTCCCCCTTCGATGGGCCTCTCGGAGCTCAGCCACATAACAGGTACGACCAGCTGCTTGGTCGCCATGAACAATACCTACTCCTTTGTCAGTTGGGAACTTCAAAGTTAAGCACCACGGGGCTAATGCTGCCCTAAACTCAGCCAGGGCCGGTCGGTCCAAGAAAACATTATACGGAGAATCCACATCCAAAACTACGAAGGGTAGGATTCGCACCCTCCGACGCTCGCCTTGTCCCAGTTCAACTGGTAACTCAACATACCCCATTGCATCGGTCGCCGTGCCATTAAAGCCATGTATATGAGCTTTGGATGGTTTCAAGTCCTTTGTTTCCATTTTCATTTGGTCATAAGCCTTCTTGAAGATGATGTTGATAGTACTTCCACAATCAATCAGAATTCTTTTCACATAGGCCGGTCCGATCGTCGCAGATATGACCATCGGGTCGATGGTTGGAGCCTCTACTTAGTCAGCATCTCTGTTTCTGAACACTATATCGTCTGTCATTACGCGCTGCTGCTTAGCAGGGGTCCCATCCTCCACGTTCGAACAGCACTCAAAATCTGCATGCTTTAGGGAACTTGCATACCGCTCCATCTCTTGCCAATTCTTATCCGCGGGGTGAGGTCCGCCGATGATTGTATTTATGACTAGTCTACCCACAGTTCGGGCAGGCTCCTCGGGATGACGCGGAGCTGGTGCACGACCTGGGTTGGATGTTCCCTGTCCTCCTTCTTGTGGATCCTTCAAAAATTCTTGCAACTTCTTTTGCCTGATCAACTTCTCGATAGCGTCGTGCAGGTGTCTGCACTCTTCCGTATTATGCCCATAAGTCTCATGGAAGCGGCAATATTTCCCGGTCCGCTTCTGTTCCTCGGTTGATTCTTTTGGACGTGGCTTTCTGTACTGAAAAGTATTGCAGGTTGATAGGAAAATGTTCTCAAGAGACGCATTCGGCGGGGTATACTCATTGTAGCTTGGAACTCTCGATTTCCACTTCCCCGCTTCTCTCTTCTTCCCTTGATTTCTTCCTCCGGACTCCTTAGGCTGCCCAGGCTTGTTCTGGACATTGACTTGGACCTTTCCCGAGTTGTTCCCGGACTGCTTCACAGCAACGTTGCTTTTCATGGACTCTTGGACAGGTCCTGGTGCCTTATCGCGTCTTACCCACCTAGCTTCCTCTCTTCTTATGAACTGGTGTGCCTTTGAGTAGAAACGCTCTAGCGTAGTCGGAGGTTTTCCTGCCAACCAGTCTCCAAACTTAGAATCCGGATCCACACCTCTCATCATAGCCATTAGGATTGCATGATCATTGGGATTACTGACTTCCGTTGTCGCAACATGGAATCTTTGTAAATATTCCTTCAATGACTCCCCAGGACTTTGGATTACACTTGATAGAGACATTACGTCCTTTGGACGAGTAGTGTGTATCCTGAACTGCTCAATAAACTTCTTTACCAACTCCTCGAAATTGGATACGGACCGTGGAGGAAGTCCGGTGAACCACATAGTAGCGATCCCAGATAGAGTAATTGGAAAGCATCTACACTTGGTGGCATCATTTGCTCTAGCTGAATCCATCATCCACTCGTACCTCATGACATGCTGTCTGGGGTCAGTCTTTCCCTCATACGCAGGGATAGTAGGCATACTAAACTTCTTGGGGTACGCCGCCTACAGCACAACATCTGTGAATGGAGTATGACTTCTTGATACTCCCCAATCATCATTTGATAAGCCCTGATTTTCTTTCATTAATTACCTGACCATGGCTGTCAGATCTGGTGTCTGTATGGAAGGTGGAAGTTTAGAGTCCGTTCTACGCGACTGTCCATGCTGATGCCTCCTCTCCTGGCGATCTGCCAAACGTGCGTCTTGAGGTTCGACATCGTTAGCGTTTTAATGGTCTGGGCCTCTAGCCTCCATCCGCACTCCGGTTCCGAAGTTTCCAACTCCTGCTTGGTCACGGTCTCCAGCTATTTGAACAGCAGCATCTGCCCGCGCAGCTTCAGTCTTACGGTGTCTGCGCCTGGGAGGTTCATCATAGGAAGTTGAGCTATCAGATGAGGAATAAGGAGCGGGATTGCCCCTAGCATTCTGTTGCTATTGTTGAGTGAGTTGTGCCATCAGGTTGGCGTTAGCTTGCATTTGCTCTCCTAGTTGTCCCCTGCTTTCCCTGAGTTCTCTCATCAAGTCGTTGAACTCTATTCTGGTGACAACTGGAGTCTGGTCCTGGGTGGCAATTCCTACACCCGGAATTGCTGGCTGATTGCTAGGTCCTGCTTGTTGCATGCTAGCAGTCTCGTGGGCATCCGCATTATGAGAAGCTGACCTGGTACGTGGTCTTGCCATTGTAGAGTTATTGGTATGAACTTTGAGTAGAATCAACGGATGTCCTATCAATGAGTCGGATATTCTTTGGGGGATTTGTTCAATCCAGTAGCTTCAAAGCAGATCCTTGAGGTCTGAGAATTCAATTCTCAGTGAAAGCACCAAAGTGTTAGCACCAAAATTGGTCACTAACCTCGTAGAGAAAGATTATGTAGAGATATAAGTGATGAAGGTAAATTAAACAGAGAAGACAATGCTAATTTAAATGCAGAAAGTAAGAACACCAGATTTATAGTGGTTCAGGGTAATTGCCTACGTCCACTTTGAGATTAAACTTTATTGATCCTCTTAATGATTGATTACAAATACAATTCGTAGATCAAATGTTTGAATGAAGTTGCTAAGTAAAGAAGATGGATCTGAAAAATAGCAGAGTCTCCCCCGTGTTCTCCCCAAAAAAGGTCCTTTTCACTGTGCCCCTGCCCCTCTATTTATAGACAAAGATGGGTTGGACTTCCCAGGTGGGCTCGGCAGCCGAACACTCTGGCCCAAATACAGTGGTCGCCGTATGCCGAACAAAATAGGCCGAACGCTAACGATGCCGAACCACCCTCTCTATGCCGAACGGTATGTTTGATGCGTGGGAAGAGTGGAATGAATGTCAGTCGAAGCCGAACGTGCCTTTGGCCGAACGAAGCGCCGGGTCGAACGTTGTCTATGGCCGAACATTGGTGCTGGCCGAACGATAGCTTTAACCAAACAATGCTTCTGACCGAACGTTGTCTATGGCCGAAAGATGGCTCTGGCCGAACGTTGTCTATGGCCGAAAGATGGCTCTGGCTGAACGTTTGCCTTTAGCCGAACGGTGTCTTTTGACGAACAATACAACCATGCCGAGCAGTTGTATACGCCGAACGCCTTATGATGCCGAACGCTCCTGGATGCCGAGTGCTCCTGGATGCCGAGTGCTCCTGGATGCCGAGTGCTCCTGGATGCCGAGTGCTCCTGGATGCCGAGTGCTCCTGGACGCCGAGTACTACTAGACGCCGAGTACTACTAGATGCCGAGTGCTCCTAGATGCCGAGTACTCCTGGATGCCGAATGCTCCTAGATGCCGAGTACTAGTTGCCTGGTCAAATCTCCAGGAAACAGGACTAATTTCAACACGCCCCGCACGTGTGGCGTATCATCAGCCAAACACGTGGACATTCAATGAGGGTGACGTGTGACACAATTAAACCCGCTCTGATACCATGTTAGAGAACCATGTATTATCACAAAACCAATTGGTGATGTGAAAGGAATGTGCCGAGTACCCCTTATTTGAGAAAGAACATTTTGTTCCACCTTAAAAACTTTCGAATTTAAAATAAGAAACCGATTAGAACTACAAACTTTAAATATTATTGGAGTCCACTTTAATTTTTGACCTCAAGGACAATTATATTACAATAATATAGCAAAAATCCATATATTTCATTCGACGACCATTTTAGTTCTTATAAATTAGAGTTATTTATTTTTTACCAAACGAACATTAGATGATGGAAGAAGTGCGCGACAGCATTCGACAATCGTGCAGTATGTCTCAACTATGGTGTAGAAGGAGTCAACGATGTGTTTGTTGAAGCTGACATAAATGATAGTGGAAGGGGTGCGACAAGATTGACGGTGATGAAGGGAAGAGATGTTGGTGGAGTTCGATGTGATACGAGAGTTGTGTAGGACTTTGTTGGTGGAGATGAAGTAAGCGAGAAGGCGCAGTGGACTTGGAGAAGAAGTATATTGTAGTTTTTGATGCTAGTATCGATAATTTTAAATTAAGTATATGTATAACTTGGCTCATAGCACTATTTTGTAGTAGTATTTTTAGTGAATTACATGTATATACGAGTCTGTAACCTGTGTTTGCACACGATTTATCTAATGCATAAGCAGACCATTATCATATGTAATGCATATGTTAATAAGCACGATTTATCTAATGTATAAGAAGATGTTATCACATGCAATGCATATGTGAATAAGAATAATGTGCAAATAAAAATAAAGTAAAATAATAATATAAAGGTTTAAGTTAATTTTTAAGCATTCCAGTTTAATTAATTGATGTGAATTTAATGCTAGATGAGAATGAATGGTTATATATTGATTAGAATATAAGAATGAAAATTGAGTTAAATAGTACAGAAATGGGTTTCATTATAATAGTAGTTTCTTGTAGTACACTATTGGCTTTCAAACTCCATCATATTCATATATTCAAAACCACTTGATTCTATCTATAATTTGATTTGGGGTTGGATTGTAGTTTTTATCATAAAATTCTCTCAAAATGGAACCTTTTTTATGTGGTGTTTGATGATTTGAGGAAAAAAGACAATAAATAGAAGAAGAAAAATTAGTGAGGGACAATTTGATAGTGGTAATAGAAAGGAAAATCTAATTTGTTAAAGAATTTCTATCAAAGATCCACTTTGTATCATTAAAATTAAAGGGGATTTACATAATTGAGAATGAAATAAGGTTCCAAAATTGATTTTCACCATTGAAGAAAATATACGTGTTTTCTATTCTAAGCCAAATAGTTGTGTACGTCTAAATATTAAATGGGCAAAAAAGTGGAGACATTATGAATGACTCTAATGAATGCTAATTCAAACTAAAAGCTAGCATTTCAGGTAATTTTGTTAATAGCATTTTTGAGTAAAAACTTTTTTATAAAATTCTAACTTGTAGTATTATTTTATGATTTATTATATGTTGTTGTATTATTCTATGTAGTAATCGAAAATTTGGTTTTAAATATTATTGTATGTTACTGTTACATACACTACTAAAATCGGTTGGCATAGCGTCGGACTGGGGCGACGGTTTGCGACGGCTAAAAAAAGCGGCCGTCGCTAGCCGTCGCTAACCGTCGCTCGACCTGTATATCAGCCAGAACCGAGCCTTCTTCTTCCCCATTCTACAAAACCTAAAAAAAAAGAAACCCCCCCCCCCCCGTCGCCCCGCCGATTCGGTGCTCAAACGTTCGCTCCCTACTTCCCAAATTGATCCGGTATGTGTTCTAACCCTATTTTCTATTCAATTAGGGTTTAATTAGGGTTTATTTGCATGTTTATTGGGTTTAAAAATTGGTTGTTAATGGCATGTTTATGGGTTTGAGATTGGTAGTTACGTGGTATACGTATGGTGATAGTAGTATTGTAGGTTAATTTAAGGATAAAATCATTTTATTTCGACGTTGAAAACGATGATTAAAGCATACTATTATGATGTTGGTTATTGTAGAATTAACGATTGGTGATGTGATTTGGATTAAGATGGTGATACCATTTTAAGATGCTTATTGATAAGTTTATGCAATGTCGGTTGTCGATTAGGTGAAAATTTAATTATTTAGCATGCGTTAGTTATAAGTGTAATCGTGTTAAAATGTGATTTACTTGACAAATATTTATTGAACGTATTATTAAAAAATTTATAGTTGTTAAAATATAAATTAGAAAATTTGTTTTATTTGTGTGAACCCCTTAGACAATTTTTGGCTCCGTCTGACAAGTGTTGTATATGATCGTTATATGGATGTTCGTTTTTACACAGAACGGACATCTGTATTCATCTGATACAATATTTGTTGGATTTGTCCCAGTATTGGACAAGTTACAAACACAATAACGTAATCGCAGTTTATAAATCATTTCAGTTTAAACGGTTAACGAAATTTCGATGGCACTTCCTTTTTTTCCCTGTGTACATGCATTTGTGTACGATACAGGGAATAAAGGGAAGTGCTGCCGAAATTTTGTTGAATCGTTTAATCTGAAATGATTTATAAAATATGATTACGTTATTGTGTTTGTAATGGGAAGTAGGATGACCGGCCGTTAAACAAGTATTATCAAGTGTTGTATATATATGATCTGTATTTTATAAAACAATCAAATAATTTATTAAGTGCAATTTACTAAAGTAATAAAATTTAAAAGTTAGTTTGAAACTAATAAATTTGTTCAGTCTAATTTATTAAAATTTACTAAAGTTAGTTTAAAATTTACCAAATTAATAAAGTTAGTCTAGTTTACCAAATTATTAAATTTACTGAAGTTCAGTCTAATTTGTCAAATTATTAATAAAGTTTCAATGAAGTGTTTGTTTGAATTTTCTAATATAATTTTTGCAAATCAGGAGATATGTTCGATTATTTTCTCGATCGTAGTTGGATGTATGAATCCCGAAAAGGTATGAAAGGATCAATAAAGGAACATTTTGTTAACGGTGTACACGAGTTTATTAGATTTGCTAAATCTAATAATGGAAATAACGTAGACATTCGTTGTCTGTGTGCTAAGTGCAAACATCTGAAGCATTGGAAGGCAGATGTAGTAGAAGTTCATTTGTATAAATTTGGTTTTGTACCGAATTATTATTTATGGGATCGTCACGGAGAGTTTGTTCAATATACACCTAATCTTGTAGTGGAAGAGGATGATAATACAGCGGCAAATCCAATAGAAAATATGGTGCAAGATGCAGCCCGATCAATGTTTCCATCCATTGATCAAGATGACATTGAAAACGAAAATGGTGAAGAACCGACTATGGAAGCTAAAAAAATTTATGATTTATTGGATTCCGCTAAGAGACCATTGTGGGATGGATGTGAAAGTGGAACCGAATTATCTGTAACCGCTGAATACATCACGATGAAATCAAAATTCAATCTTACAGAAGCATCGTTTACAGCAATTGTACAAACTGCTAAACGACACATGCCACCCAATAATTTGATGTGCGATAGTCATTATAAAGTTAAAAAACTTATGTCTGCTTTTGGATTGCCATACCAGAAGATAGACACATGTGTTAAAGGTTGCATGTTATTTTGGAAAGACGACGCTCACCTTAAAAAATGCAGAATATGTAACGAGGAAAGATACAAACCAAGGAAAAAGAAAGGAAAAGAAGTCCCTTATAAAAGAATGCATTATTTACCCATCACTCCCAGACTTCAACGGCTATATGCTTCTTCTGCTACAGCATGTCATATGCGATGGCACAGCGTGAGAACACCAGTAGAAGGAACATTGATACATCCATCTGATGGATAAGCATGGAAACATTTCGATAGGACGTATCCTGAATTTGCTCGAGAGAGCCGTAATGTTAGGCTCGGTTTATGTACAGATGGATTTTCACCATTCTCTCAATTTGGTAGTAAATATTCATCATGGCCTATTATTGTCACTCCTTATAACTTACCTCCATGGATGTGTATGAAAACTCCATATATGTTTTTAACGATTGTCGTTCCCGGTCCTGATTATCCGACTCAAGGAATTGATGTTTATCTACAATCGTTGATCGAAGAATTGAAAACACTATGGCGTGAAGGAGTTGAAACATATGACATTTCGAGAAAAAGAAATTTTCGTATGTTCGCTTCTTTATTATGGACTATTAATGATTTTCCCGCATATGGCATGCTTTCAGGTTGGAGCACAGCTGGACGTCTAGCTTGTCCATATTGTATGGAAGAATCACGAGCATTTTCATTAAACTACAGCAAGAAAATTTCGTGGTTTGACTGTCATCGGTGTTTTCTACATATTAATCATCACAGGGGATTCGAGGTGGAACCATCACAGTTTATTTTAGATGTCTCGAAGAAATCATATAAAGGTCGGATGTCAGCAGTTTGGCCGCATTGGGATAGCATTCTAGCTCATATTAAAAATGCTATATGGGCCGACTTGATGGTAATTACAATTTATATATTTCTATTGAAAATAATATGTTGTATGTAATTCAAAATAAATTCAATATGCAGGCTGTTGTACGAGTGGAGCCGCATGATTTAGATGTTTTTAGCAATAATTGGAACCAAAAAATGCGGAAGAATTATAGAGAGACAATATCAAGGGCGAAGAAGGCTGGCAAAAAGCCAGGTTGGATGAGCGATGAAGTCTGGAACGGATTTCCCACATATTGGGAGTCAGAAGCAGCTAAAATAAGCTATGATGAGAATGCTTACAATTATGTTAGTTGCATTATTTTAATCGTGTATCTAAATTAATATAGGAAGTAGCAGCAAGAAACCAAGCCAATAGGAATAAGAATCCGGGTTTACATCGAGGTGGCTCTAAATCTTTCCAACAGCATAGGAGAGAATTGGTAAATATAAAATATATTTAGCATATGGTGATGCATATCTTCATGTATAACATTTATGCTTATTTTTAATATATCTTATTTGTGTATATCTTCAGTTTGCAAAGTACGGAAGGGAGCCTACAATGGCTGAGGTTTTTAGAGCCACACACGCAGTTGAGTCTGTTGATGATGAGGGAATGCGACCTATGATTGGACCGACAGCAAAGCTGAAGCAGCGATGGTATATATGCTAACTCGTGATTCAAATTGTATATATGTAAATTTTATACCAATTATTTTAAAATTATGTTTGTAATTGCAGGGGCGATATGAGACAAAGGCATCGGCATTGACACAGGCGAGTGGAAGAGCAGAGCTTACAGTTGAGGAGTCCAACAGGATTTGGGATTCCGTTATTGCACCGCCTACTCGAAATAGGCGTTATGGTTTCGGCAATCAGGAGGTAAACCATTTCACTAACTTCATATTAAAAGATCCACATTATTCTCACATCAAAAGAATTATTTATATACTATCCAATTCATTCAAAATTCATGTGAAATGCTATCGTATTAACTTCAGTTATTTCACAGGCTGTTAATTTTCAAAGAGCTTATGGAAAATCTATGGAGGAGGAGCGTATTGCTCAGATGCAGAGGCAGCTGGATGAACTCAACGATTGGCGAAGGGGCCAACTGGCACAGCAGATAGATGAGCGCATTGCAGCATTTTATCAGGAGCACGGCTCTATGCCTGGGGAGCAGGGAGATGGATCTGATGATGCCGAGGAGGATGATGATGCATAGTTTTACTATTCTTGTGGGTATGTATTTATGTACGTATTTAGACTAGATTTGATACTTGGGTTTGGATACTTGGCATTTTGGATGATGTTTGGGTTTGGTTGGTTTTTGTATACTATGTTGGTTTGGTTGGTTTTTGTGTTTTTTTGGTTATATTGTTGAATATTGATGTTGTGGGTATTGTTGAGATGTGTTGTTGTTGATATTATTGAGGTTTGAAAAGACGGTTTAAGGTTTGGGATGAGGTTTGATGGAAGGATAGCTGCTGTATGCACAGCAGATTTTGCCCAGAAAAGCGACGGCTAGCGACGGCTAGTAACGGCTTACTGGGCAAAAATAGCGACAGCTAGTAACGGCAGGCAACGGCGAGTAACAGACTTGCTTTTGGAACAACTAACTGCCACGTGGCGTTGACACGTGTAAGATACCGTCGCTTGTCGTCGCTATATTAGCGACGGAGCCGTCGCTTATGCCGTTGCTTTTCCTGATGGCAACGGATTGAATAGCGACGGCAATTAGCGACGGCTAGCAACAGCCGCCGACGCATTTTTGCCGTCGCTATACGCTGCCTTTGTTGTAGTGATAGCATTTTATGTTTTAATACTAGTTATATTTTTAATGTTATTTATGAATAGCATGTAAAGAAAAAGGTTTTTATAACGGTGGTTCATAGCATTTTATTTCATAATACTGCTTAGAGCTGGCAATTAGAACCAAGACCTGCAAATCCAAACCAAATTGACCTAAGAAGAACCGAACCCAATGGGCCTTGGGTCAGTCTAGGTTATGAAAAGTACCATTTAGACCCAATCAAACATGACCTGACCTAAAAGACTCACCCAAAAAATAAAAACATATGTGAATTTTAAGTGTGATTACCTAACCGGACTCGAACTTCGGGTCGAGCTTAGTTTCAAAATGTATAGCTTAGACCCGACCCATTTAGAACTAAGATCCATCGAGTCGGGGCTAGGTCCGGCCCAGCGAGTCTAATTATCGCCCATAATGCTGCTTTGTAGTATCATTTCATGTTTTAATATTAGTTCTAATAATATTTTGTGCATTAGAAAATTGAATATAACACTTAATTTTATAAGGCTATCAAGTAGTACAAATTTATGTAGTGCGATTTATATTAGCATTTTGAGTTTTTGAATGACATAGAGCAATTTATGGTATAATGTTACCATGTAATATTATTTCATTCTTCATTGCATATTTATTTATTTTTTTTGATTCTCTTCATTTTGTTATTGTTCAGTTTCATTTATTTTTTACATGTTCATTGCATTATTTTTTTATTGCAAAACTAGCAGGATTGATTGGCCATTACCATGAAAAAATACAAAAGGGAAATAACATGCTAAATCCCTCGAAATAAGCCGAGGAAGAAAAAAGAAACAAAATCACAACACATAAACAACCATGAGTAAAAAAGGACAAAAAAGAAAACAAAAAAACAGCACTAATGAAGGACCTTAAAAAGGATCAAGTCCACACTTCCATGCAACTAATCACCTGCCCAAAGTCAACTTCGGCAACCCATTTTTGACTTCAGCAACAAGAGAAATAAATATATTATCGCTGCTTTTGCTTTTACCATTAAAATCCTATCGTTTCTTTCCTTCAACAGAATTATCAAAGAGATAGCAGAATCATTTTCTCATTTAGTTGCCCTAAAGATATAGTTCCATTCAAACTTATTGTCCCCGCTAGGACAATGTAGTCCTCCCCTACTAAGAAGCTTATCTCATAAAAAATGGGTAACCCTGCAGCTAAATAAGAGGTGCATTATGTCCTCTTCCCCAGACTTACAGAAAACACACTCGTTACTCACCTGAATCCCTCTTGATTTTAAGTTGCATAATCAGTCAATAATCTATATACTTTAGCCACATTATAAGTAGAAGATGAACCAGGCCAAACATACTTTTCATCAAGAGAAAACACATAGTTAGTCTACCTAAGAGTGCTTCAAAGATTTCTAATTTCTGCACTACTTGAATAAGGTAATATTATTTTGCCCTCGTGTATATAATCGGAGGCCAAAGCTTCAGTTGGGATACCAGTTTGCAGTCTTTGGGAGTAAGTTAGCATGTTGGAGAGAATGAGACCCTTTCTAGCCCAAAGGTCTCTCCAAAATTTTGCTTTACTTGCACATTAGTGATAACTTGAATATGTAGTGATAATACTACCCTAAGCCATAGAATACTTCTCAAAACCCAGGAACAATCCAGAGAATGCACATAGACCAGAAATCCTTATTGCCTAGATGATGCTTCCTAACCCACCTGACCCAAATGGATTTAGTAGTGTTAACAAAATTATCAAAGTTTTTGCTAAAAGCAGCGCAGCTAAATTCCACGTGTCTAATTTTCTTATTCCCAACCCACCACAGTTTAAAGGTTTCTCAACCCTTCTAAAGGTGGTAGGAACAAGCTTCTTCGAATGCATATTACCTATCCAAAGAAAGTGATTCTATAAGAACTTGAGAGATTTTGTATTAAATTGAAAGCAGAATTTTATTGCAATTCAAACTGATGATAATATGATACACTGCTTTACAATATATAGCTTTCGTGAAAGACTAATTCAATATGTACAGCTAGCATTATATGCAATAACCTTATGCGGTTATAAGACTTGGTCATTTGAGATATCCCTATATACTTTAATTGCCTCCCTCAATTCGAGCTAGAGTTTCCTCTTTATCCCCAAATTTGCCATCAAACTTTCGGATCTTTAGCTCTTCTCTTGATCTGCAAAAATTCTTTACTGATACTGGTTTAGTAAGGATGTCGGCTCTCTGGTAGAAGGTTGGAACATGATTTATGTTGAGCTTCCCTTTATTCACTTGTTCACGAACAAAATACAAGTCGAGCTCCATGTGCTTTTCCTTGAATGTAAAATTGGGTTTGTTGATAGCGATACGATGCTGAGATTATCACACCAAATGGTTGTATTGTTGATGTCCACCTTGAGTTTGCTGAGGAGCAATTCAAGCCATATCACTTCAGCTATAGCATTAGCGAGGCTTCGGTATTTAGATTCGGTGCTGGATCTAGAAATTGTTGGTTGCTTTCTGGAACACCATGAGACTAGGGATTCATCTAGAAAGATGCAGTATCCAGTTGATCTTCGATCATTGGATCTGATGCCCAATCAACGTCCATAAATCCAATTATTGTAAGAATTTTTTCTGCTTTTAGTGTTAGACCATAGTTTGTGGTGCCATTTAGATATCTTAAGTATCCTTTTTACAACTTTCCAGTGTTCACTAAGTGGTTGATGCATGAACTAACACACTTTATTCACGCTATAAGCTATTTGGGTCTGGTTATTGTTGCATAGTGTAGTGCCCCAACAATACTCATGTATTCCCTTTCATTTTCAACTGGTTCATCCTTATGTATGGATAGATGTAAGTTGCCAGTCATAGGAGCTGGCAGCGGTTTGGCTTGATGAATCTTTGCCTTGAAAAGTATGTCCTTGATGTATTTATTTCTAACATAGGTGTATCTTTGATGATGAAACTCTATTGACTCCTATTCCTAGAAAATATTTGAATTTTCCTAATTTTTTTATTGAGAACTGATTATCTGAATGTTAAACTGCATGCTTTATTTCCTCTGCACCGCTACCAGTTATTATAAAGTCGTCAACATATATTAGGATATATATTGTGGCATCTTTACTGAATTTGGTGAAAAGTGAGCTATCTGATTTTGTTGACTGATAGCCTAGATTGATAAGTGTGACTTTCACTTTGTCAAACCATATTCTTGGTGCATGTTTTAATCCATATATTGCTTTGTCTAGCTTGCATACAGCATTGTTATTCTATGATTGTCTGAATCCCAATGGTTGTTTCATATATACCTCTTTCTGAAGTTCACCATTCATAAATGCATTATTTACATTCAAGTGCCTAATGTCCCATCCTTTGTGTAGAGAAATGGTTAAAATAACTCTTATGGTAGATGGTTTGACCATTGGGGAGAATGTTTCCTTGAAATCAAACACATGTTGCTGTATGTACCCTTTTGCAATTAGCCTTGCCTTGTACTTGTGAATTTTACCATCTGGGTTTCTTTTGATCTTATACGTCCAATTGCACCCAATAACATTTTTGTGTTTTGGTGGATTTATTAGGGTCCAGATTTTGTTTCTCACTAAAGCATTGTATTCCTCATTCATTGCATCTCTCCATTTTTTTTCTTTAACTGCTTGATAAAAAGTATCAGCTTCTTCAGGGGTTTTGACTACTACATATGTCTTTGGTTTAAATATACCACTCTTAGACCTGGTTATCATGTTATGTCCACTTGCTGGTTTTTGTTGTGTGTTGGTTGTATCTTCAATGTCTTCATACTGATTATTTTCTTCATTGCTTGTTTGTTGATTACTCATATTTGATGTAGCTTGTACAGGATGTGTAATTTGTGCAGAGTGCTGAGGTGATTCAGTATTGTCTTGACTTGACCCATTGTGGCATGTAGTATGTTAAGCATCTGGATCACCTTGACGGTTCTATGCCTGATTTTCATTGCTGGTAATAATTTGTGTGGATGGAATAGATACTCTTGGGTTATAAACTATGCTTGTTGTTTTCACATTTAATGTTACAAAAGGGGAGATATTCTCATTGAAAACTACAAGTCTTTAGATCAAAATCTTTCCATTGTTATCCACACACCTGTAACATTTATGATTTCTTGCATATCTCAAGAAAATGCATGGTGTGAACCTGAAATTTAATTTATGAGAGTTATATGGTCTTAGGTGAGGAAAACATAGGCATCCAAAAGCTTTTAAGCTTTGATAGTATGGTTTTACACTATGTAGCACTTCCACGGGGCATTTGCCTTGCAACACCTTAGTTGGTAACCTATTTATCAGGTATACTCCTGTTGCAAAGGCATTTGGCTAAAATTTTAGTGGTAATGATGCTTGTGCAAGTAGTGTATGCCCAGTCTCTACTGTGTGCTTATGTTTTCTCTCAACTATACCATTTTGTTCAGAAGCATATGCACATGCCATTATGTGCATTATTCCCTTCTCTTGAAAAAACTGCTTTAGTGTCTCAAATTCAGTTCCACCAGCAGTTTGTATAGCTTTTACCTGCTGATTCATTAATCTTTCTACTTGGTTAATAAATGAATAATTACATTATAAGTTTCATATTTTGACTTTAGAAAGTATATCCATGTGAAAATGGAATAAGCATCTACGAATGATATATAATATTTGAAATCATAGTCAGAGCTGATGGGTGTTGGTTCCCACAAGTCAGTTGCAACAAGTTTCATTGGCTTGGAGTACTCAGTTTGTGAGTTTGGAAATGTCAACTTGTGACTTTTCCCATCTGACAGTAAGTGCATACATAATATGAAGGTATATTTCTAACAAAGATTTTATTATCATTTGGTACTTTCTTTACAATTTTGCACTAGGATGCTCTAATTGTAATGTCATACATCAAATAGAGTTTTTTCAGATAAGCTTGATCCAGCTATATTGCATTTTCTTCTTGAATTGCTTGACTGAATAACATTTGATAGGTTGAATCTATATACACTATGCCACAAAGTAAATCAGATAACTATGATCACACAACATAAGGTGGGTTTTCTGTTATCCTACTTTTTCACACAACACATGACAAAACCATTTGTTGTCTAAAGAGCCATATAATCTTTCATCTATTATCTGAATAACCCCTGAAATCTCTATGAACAAGCTTGTTATTCAAACAACATTTTATATGTCGTCTGATTTAAGTTAACAAAAAAATTATTGTAGGCTCCATCTTTTCCCTCTCAATTATTTCATGGTCGCTTTTTATTTTTGTTTCCCCCGTGTATATTTTTGTTCCTCTTTTCTTTCTATTTATTTTTTACGCGTTTCTTTCTTTCACTCCATATCATAAATTCGACCTTTTCTGGAATTAGGGTTTCAACCGCTTTGAAATTCGTTCGAATTGTCTTACTCCTTCAATTGTCTTTCTTCTTCGATCGCCTTTCTTTGGAGGCTCGTTACTAAGTTGATTGCGTGCTTTGATTTAAGGTTTCTGATTTGAAACCAGCGCTTTGAAATTGTTGAAATGGATCACCTTTCTTCTTTAATCGATGCTCGCGTTCATCGATTAGTAGGCAATTTATGGTTGCGGCTGCTTCTTGTCGAGAGTTCTTCGATTTATACTGGTATAATTTCCGCCCCTTCCGATTTATATTGTTCGCGACTTCTATGTCTAAAGCCAATGATGATTTAAGTATATATATATAGAGGGTTTTATTCCCTATATATTCGGTTTTGAAAATTTCATGCTTTCATTTCTGTTGTTCCATGTCCACATTTGTGTGTGTTGCTTGTACTTGCTGTACAATGTTGTATTTCTTGCTTAGTTGATGATGAAGGCAGTTTGGTTGGTTCTTTCTTTATGCTTATGTTGGTTGTTGTTTGAGTTACTTGCCGTGTTGAATTCGATTTTCCTGGAGTTTGCTTGTGTGTGAGTACATTTAATTATGTTTATGCTTATGTTGGCTGTTGTTTGTGTACATTTATAGGATCTTTCTTGACTATGGATTTCTCTGCTATTTTAATTTTCTTGTTCATCTTGGTATGATTTGTGGCACTGCCTTGTTTTAATTTGTGGCACTGCCTTGTTCAATTTATGGCATTTATTGGTTTAATTTGTGTCACTTGCTGTTTTAATTTGTGTCCATTACTGTTTCAACTTGTGACAAGGCAGTGCACACAAGTGATGCCTTGTTTGTGCACTTTGATGGTCCATCTTGCTTTTGCTATCTTGGTTCATCCATACATGTTGTTGAGTTGCCTTTCTACTCACTATATATATATATATACATGTATATACATATGTGTATATATGTATATTAGTGTGCCTGGTTATGTTAAAATATGTGTGCTTGGTTATATTGAAACTGTCCCTTGTTTATTGCATTTGCACTGGCACTTGTATATACATATGTGTATATATGTATATGTATGTTTATATCTACATATCACTACATATTTATATATCACTACGTATGTGTGTGTGTGTGTGTGAACTTCCATGTATATACATATGTATGTATATATGTGTGAATGTTCTTATATCTACATATATATGTTTTAATTTGTGGCACTTTCTTTTGCACTGTAATTTCTTGTTACACTTTCAATTTGTTGTTTTAATGCGTGAACATCCATGCTTGAACCATTTTGAGGTTTACTTGAACTTATTTTCAGTTCTGAACCATTTTGAATTGCATTTGAGTCAATGTGTGTGCTTGGTTTTTCTACCTGGTTCAAGGCAGTGTTGAGATACTTTTGATACTTTTGCGTTGAACCAATTTTGAATTACTTGAGCTTGAACCATTTTGAGTATGAACATATACACATGTACATAAATATGCGCATATATGTATACTACTTGAGCTCTGAAGCTTGTTGTTTGGTTTGCTTGTACTTGTATATGTGCCTAGTTTGCTTTGATTGACTCCCTGATGCTTGCTGTTGGTTGAATCTCTGAACATGTGTTGCATATATACATGTATACATGTATATACATATGTTTATATGTGTGTTGCTACAACACTTGTTGTTTTGCTTGAGCTTGTTTATGTGCACTGTGCTTATTACACTTTCAATTGCAAATCTTTTTATGTTCAGTTCTCACATATACTAGTATGTACTTGAGCTTGAACCATTTTGAGTATGTACATATATACATGTATATACATATGTGTGTGTGTGTGTTACTTGAGCTCTGAAGCTTGCTGTTTGTTTTGCTTGTACTTGTATATGTGCCTGGTTTGTTTTGAATTGTTGAATTGCTGAAACTATTTTTATGATATGTACACCTGAGTTGAGCCCGAGGAGGCTTGGGCTTGACCTTGTGCACATTTGCACTGTGTTGAGCCTTCGGGCTTGACCTTTGCAATAGTCCGTGAGATTTAATCGATGCCCGGCCTTGTGATATTCATAATAATACATTGTGCATATCATAAGTTATCCGTGCACATATATATTTGTCCCTGTCCAAAATATGAAAGAAAACAAACCCATAAGCTGAGGAAATATTAATATTCAAATTCAATTTTATTTTTGCAATTTAGGTTTGTTTCCTTTTCCATTTTACCGCGTTATTTATTTGATAGGTATAGGAGATGGCTGGACACAAGCTGGAGCAAGCAAATCAAGATCAACATCAAAAATAAACTTGAGTGAGTGTGAGCGAGTGCTAGTAAAAAAACATTATATATGAGAGTGTAGAGAAAAGTTGTATATATGAGAGTGATAGTGAAAGTTGTATTGTATTTGAAAATGTAAGTATAGTGAAAGTTGTATTTTACTTGAATTTGATTTGAAATAAATATCTATTTAAATAAAATTGCGATTCATTATTTCATTCTGCAAATATAACATAAGTGTAATTGGTATGCATATTAGTCAATATATATATATATATATGTTGTCCAATAGGAAATTCTAGTAATGATACTATAACATCAGAAAACATATGGTTTTTTTTTGTTATGTTAGTGCATATCAGATGACAAGGCATATCTGTGGTCTGATGTGCAATGAGACGGCGCAGAATTTAACGACAAATAGATATGCAATCAGACAATGGAGCATATCTATCATTTGATGCGTTTTCCCCATAGTGATAGTCCCTTGTATGTTTCACCCTGCAATAAAATTTGCTTAGTCTAAATATCCTTAACAAGACAACAGGGTAAAATTAAAAAATACATCATTATCTTATGCAAATTTAGAAACACTAATTTAATTTTTCTTAATCTTGGGGACTCTTAATAGGTTATTTAGTTGCATACTTCTTTGACCTCTGATTTGTGCATTGCCAGTGTGTGTGATATTAATACAAGTGCCATTACCGATACTAACAGAATATATACCTTGATACAGAAGGAAACTGAAATTCTCTTCTTATACAGATTTGAAAGAGATCCCAAAGAGATTTACCTAGACACTAGGGGACAGATCCCTTATCGGAAACCAAAATGGAGATAGCCCACAGACCGTGAAAGGACGTTTGGAAAATATTGCCTATTCCATGAGCTTGATGGGCATAACACAAATGACTGTAGATGCCTATGTGATCAGATTGGGGAACATGTCTGTAATAACCAATTGCGGCAGTATGTGAGAAACCGAGCTGAGGTGGTGGAACAAAAGCAGCCATCATCCACAGCGAATGGAAATGGCCTTGGATCGAGGTCGAGGATAGTCATCACATAATTAGGATGGACGAGAGTCGAATTCGATTCCTGCACTTTGCTTTTTCGTTTCTTTTCTTGCATTTTGCTTTTCGTATTAAGAAATAAAGACAATAATAACCTCAGGTCACTTGCATGTGTTGGGATCCCGAACGATCGCTAGGCATGCTCTAAATCGAATGCTTGAGATGACTACTTAGGATGGTAATAATTCAGACCTCTTACATGTGTACGAGACCTAGATTGGTCTCTAGGCATGCTCTGAGTCAGATGTCTAGGATGAAATTTTAAGATTTCTACTTGTTTGCTTTGATTTGACTTGATTATTTGGATTTTTGAAAAACAATATTGAATGTGATGACTGAAACTAATCGCTTTAAAGTCCCATCCGGAGAGTTGGGACCGATGTGGAAGGTGCAAGTCCCCTCGTCGGAGAGCGAGTGGATGAACTTATACGATATTGGTCCCTTTAAAGTCTTGTCCGGAGAGGTAGGACTAGAGTGCAAGGTGCAAGTTCCCTCGCCGGAGAGCGAGCTGATTGATTTGTACGATATTGATCGTTTTATGTCCTGGCCGAAGAGAAGGACCGGAGTGTAAGAAGTAAGTCACCTCGTCGGAGTATGAGTGGATGGGCTTGCTTGTCATTGAGTCTCTTCGCCGGAGAGCGAGCAGATTGGGCTTAGCAAGGATCCGAAGAGACCATGGATTTGATTATCGGCCCTAAATGGCTATGGATTTGATTAACGATATGGAGAGATCATGGATTTGATTAACGGTCTGGAGAGACCATAGATTTAACTACTGGCCCTGAACAGTCGCGAATTCAATTATTGATCCAGAGAGATCACAGATTTAACTATCTGTCCTAAATGGCCACAAATTCACTAACGATTAGGAGAGATTGAGATTTCAACGTATGACTACTATATCTCGGATGAACACGGGACAATTTAGATATGTGATGTAATAACTCCGAATGAAATCTGAATGATGATGATGTATAAACCACAGTTAGGCATAGTCTAGAGTCTTATACTATAACAGGTTTGGAATGACCCATGATTAACAAGGGAATCCAAAAGAGCATGATGATTCACAATAGCTTGATCGACTGATTACCAGAAAATTCAACTACTAACATCCCACCGACTTCAACGTTTGTTCTTGAGCAAAGCACAGCTTCCATTCGCAAGGCTGCTTTGGGGGGTAAGTGACCTTTTGACCAGGCAGTATTCGGACAAACTTGATAAGTCAAATTTCAAAGTGGTCAAGGCAGGAATCTCGAAAAGATTGCCTCGAGGGTCTAGATATTAAATGCAAATGGAATCACGAGGCAAAGACCAAAATACAACAAGAATTCGAAGATACAAATCCAATATTATGTTGGATCGATACCAATCCACGAAGTTTGATCAAAACTTGCCCCTTTTCTTCTGCATGCTAATGATGATCCAAGGAGCCTATTTCAAGTACTATTTTGTTTATCCTATGCAATTATCTATTCGTCTCCATGAGCACTCAAAGTAAGCAACTCCATTTTTCCATAGATCCATCCTTTTGACTCGGAAACAAGCAAATAAGGATGCAAACAAGTTTGGAATCACGAAGCCCACAACAAGAAGCATCTATCCAAGAATTCAGAGTGACCCATAAGTTGATCTTATGGATTAGTACCGATCCAAGACCATGGTCAGTACCAATCCATAGTGATTGAAGGTGTCGACCAATTTTACAAGAGAACTAATCTATTGTGTTGAAAACTATATGGAAATCATGAGGGCGAGATTCTAGACTTCCTACTGCTATAAATGGATGGCAGGGGCTCATTTTTAAGGACCTTTTTCTTTCTTGCCAACTTTCTAGCATTCTCTAATAATCCCATGAATTTATACCGATCCGTAAAGAATTTATATTGATCCGTATGAACTGTACTTAAAAACAACAATGTAATAAAAGGAAACTCAAAGTGGACGTAGGTCGGATTACGTCGAACCACTATAAATCTTGTGTGTTTTATTTCTTACATATTTTTCATTTGTTTTTTTCACTTCTTATTCTCTACTCAATCTATTCAGTGTTTCTGCCATTTTTGGTTCAAATAATGAGGATTTGGAGAAAGAATAAAATAGAGAAGTAGTATTAAAATTCGTTTTGTAGTCCCCTTTATATAGCCTTTGAAGGGATGTGTCTATTTGCGAAGAGATTCAACCAAATTCACAACTATTCAAAATTCAAAAGACATTTCTTCAAAGGTGCATATGTCGACATATCTATGTAGCCTATGTCGACATACCCTTGCTGATTTTGAAAAACAATAATCCAGCTAGGTGTTTATAAAATTCTAATGATTTGTAAAATATTTAAGTATAGTTTTTAAATACTTCTAACATATAAAAAATTTTATACAAAATTTGTAAAATTATATTTTGAAAATTAGAATAAATATTTTGATAATAAAATAAATAACTTAATAAGAGAGTATTCAAAGAATGGAAAGTTGTTATTCAAGGACTTTAACAAGTTAATCTAATGCCCATTAACTATAAACTATAGTCTTGAACTCTTCGTGTCTTTGTCTTTAAACTTGTGTCTTCAAAATCTTGATTATCTTTGAATCTTGATCCTCTAGTCTTTTTGCCGATCAATTTTCAAACTCAATTATCATATACTTTTATAAATCTGTATAATATTATGCAAAATATTCTACACAACTTAGGAAAACATCACTATCTATGTTTATATGGTTGGTGTCATCAAAATCAATATCTGTGGTATTCATAATCTCCCCATTTTGAGGATGACAACCATGTAAATATATTTGTTATAAAATATAATATGAATCCTTCTAAATTGGTTAGCTCTCCCTTAGTATATGCATATATTGTATTTTATATTTTTTCCCCTTTTATCATCAACAAAAATGGGTAAGAAATAAACTCCCTCTAAATATGACATATTTATATGATAATGTTGTATATGGAATCAAAATCAATAATAACTGTAAAAGTAATAATTTTGAGAAATAACTATATATATACAATTATAATTACATTTGTTTTTACCATACAAATTTTACATCTTTTCATTAATTACATGAAAAAGTACAAACATAACTAGAGTTAAGTATACAAATATGGCTAAATGTATTGAAAATACATATTATAAGTACAAGTTATAAATATAAATTAAATATATAAATTAAAAACCTAGATTTTTTTGGGAACTTCGACCAATCCTTCAGATCTAAAGATATGATTGGTGTTGATAACTTTTCAATCTTCATTATCCACTTTTGCCTTAGAATTTGAGCTTTCCAAGACGTTGCTTTGAACTTCTTTGGTGAAATTAGAGATAAATCATCAAGCATAATCAATTGTTTTTCATGTTCTTTGATCATTTGCATTTGACTCAACTCCAAGTGTCGTTGATTGCAAAGAATGAAGCAAAGAGCATTTTTGAAAGATTGAAGAGTTTCTTCTAGA
Organism: Allium fistulosum; assembly: GCA_030737815.1. NCBI lineage: Eukaryota > Viridiplantae > Streptophyta > Magnoliopsida > Asparagales > Amaryllidaceae > Allium > Allium fistulosum. Next base: position 1,129,137,125 of record CM060902.1, read on the forward strand.
TTTTCATTTAGATCTTGTTTTGAATTTTTTTTATTTAAATTCATTTTTATGAAAATAAATGTGTAGAAAAGAATAAGATAAGAAGATGAATTGTTTCCTGATTTATTTTGGAAGAAAAATCGTTTTATAGAAGTGAAAAGTCTGATTAATAACTAATCCCTCCAAAAAATAACTAACCTTTTGAAATTCAAAATTCTGAAAAACTGCCATTGTATGTCGACATACTTAGGTGACCTATGTCAACATATATGTAGTAATTTGCATGTTTCTTATTTTTGATTTAATTTTTGTTTACATTTTATATTATTTTAGTTTATGATTCTAAAGAGAAAAATAACATTATTGACAATAGAAATAAATTCTCTAAGCAAATTTCATTAATAAACTAGAGGGATACATAAACATAATGAAAAATACATGAAAATAACATAAGTAAAAGTTAGAAAACATGATAGCTAAATAGATCTAGAATGATGTTGATGAAGAATTTCCATCAAGCTTTCGACTAATCTTCCTAAAGTATTTGTCCACTTGTTTGAGAGGCTAGTGAACTTCTTACTAAAGGATTGTTTAAGATTCTTTTGATTATTGAGAAGCTTCTCTTAGTTTTGAAGAATTTCTTTATTAGAATAGCAGATGGTTTGTCAAAACTTTCTAGGGAAGTGTCCATTTCCTCCTTTTTTCTTTTTATTCTTCCTCCTCATCGGTTTTCATATCTTCACTTTCTTCCTTTTGAAGAATTTCTTTTTCTTCTCTCATTCTTTACGATAACACATACATGGGGATCAAACTTGAGAGGAATGTGCATGAGAGAGAGGTTTGTTTTGTCGAAAATTTATGAGGAAAAATGTTTTCACCTCTTAGATCAATACCAAAATAGTTGAAAATTCTAGTGAAAGACACACCATGGTAAAGTGTTTTTTCTTGCCTAGAAATTTACTTTTGAAAAAGTCATCCAAAATCACCTAAGCCCAATTTATATCATATTTTTCAAAAATAGAAAAATAAGCTTTGAAAACTTTTTGAGTGAGGTTGTTGGAATTCCTTGTCCTTGGTGTAATACTTTGTTGTAAAATAAGACTCATTAGTCTTGCTTTAGGCTAAATATTCTTGACTTTAAAACCATACTTTTCACCATTAGAAAATAAATCATGCATAACTTCTCTATTACCATAATTAATTTCAAAAGTGAGAGGTCATTTCCACTACATTTACAACCAAAAATTTGACCAAGAATTTCATAATTTAAAACAATAGTAGTATCTTTGACGCTACTCCAAATTTGACCATCTTCTCCTTAAAAAACATTTCCAATCAAATTAGCGCAAAACATTTTAACTAAGTTAAGATAAAAATAAAAATTATTTTGAGATAAATCGGTTAAACCAAAGATACCATTTTTTAAAGCAAGTTCTTATAAACCATAAGAGTAAAATTCAGTAAAACTTGCAAACGTTCTCGAAAATATTTTTCCATAAGTATTATACTCAATATAGGTTTCAATGGACTCTTGATCATTGAAAAATTGATTTTTGATTCTTTTGGTAAGACTAATGGCCTTGGATAAAGAGAGTTGATTTGAGGAAGACATTGCCGAATTATTTTGAAGGAAAGAGAATGAATAATAAGTTTGAGTTTTTAAATAAAGCGTGTGTAGAAAAATGAGATAAGAAGAAGTAAATAAATAAAAGTTGAATTATCATGTGATAAGTGAAAAGGTAACATTTCAAATTTTAAAATTAATGCAAAAGAAAGGAAAGATCAAAAGTTTAAATTTTTAAAAGATTTTCTAAATTCTGTGTAATATGTCGACATACCCATATGACATATGTCGACATATAGGCCGAGATTTCAAAGCTTAAAAAAATAAAGAAATATATTTATATCATATATATATATACTTATCATATTATATATATGTATATGTGTGTATATATATACTTATTATTTTATTCATGTATTCCCATATTATGTAATTTCCTAAAAAAGTAAAACTAAAATATGAAATGTAAAAAGTACCGATTTTTCTTTTTCCTTTATCTGGTCTGATTAATCTTCCATCACCGTGAAACACGTGTTGATATTTTCAGTATCTGGTTCGCTGTCACTGGATGTTGTATCAGAATCGCCCAAAGTTGCGTTATAAGCCATTTTTCTCTTTTTGAATCGGTATTTGGTGAATTCTTCATTTTCTTTACTACGAGCAGCCTCTTCATAGATGGCCAGATTCACCACAATCTAACAACTAAAAACATTTTCATTTCGGGAATTTTTGTTTTTAGTTTTACTGAAATTGTTCATCTTTCTGTATTTCTTCTAAAATTTTAAGTTATATGGGCAATCTTCTCATCATTATCATCGTCATATGAATCTTGATCATCAGTTGTTGCATTGTATGCAAATGATTTCTTTTTGGTCACCTTGTTTTCCCTTCTACCCAACAACAGTTCTTCATAGGATATTAGATCGCCAATTAACTCCTCAATTTTCAATATACTAATATCATTAGCTTCCTCTAATGCTAATGTCATTTGATCCAATTCAGAAGAGAATGAATTAAGAATTTTTCTAGCTTGATCCTCTTTTGAGAAATTTTTACCTAATGATACTAATGAATGAACTATATCTGAAATCTAGAATACGTGTCAGAAATGGACTCATCTGGTTTCATTTTACAAAGTTTAAATTGGTTGGTTGACATGAAAATCTTAGTTTGTTTTACTTTACTAATACATTTATGTATAACTTACAATGTTCTCCAAATTTCATTAGAAGCCTTACAAATAGAAGCTCGATTAAATTCATTTTTATGCAAAGAGAAAAATAAAATATTTATGGCCTTAGTGTTATTGAGTGCTTGTGTCTATTGGCCTGGTTTCCATGTTGAGTATTCAAATTGAGGTTCAATGTACTCACTCCGTGTAATGTTCCGAATATCTAAACCATCGGATTGTAAATAAATTTTCATTTTACATGACTAGTAAGTGTAATTACTACCATTAAATAGTGGAGATCTCGTAGTTGATTGTCCTTCTACAAAAGTGTTAAAAGTGTATTGGCGGTGTTACAAGTCATTTATAATTTTTAAAAATACAATAATGAGTTTTGAAAACCTAATGCTCTTATACCAAATGCAGAAAACAGTGTAGTATAAATGATATTAATGTAAATGGATCTTAAGGCTACTTTAACAATGGAGGGGGTGAATATTGTATTATAATGTATATGGAAATTTTCTAAATTATTTTAATATTTAAATTCAAACACAGATAATTAATAAAGATGTATATTAACTGACAGTCATATACATATGCAGTAAAAATAGAGTAAAAGTAAGAGAGATGACACCAAAAGTTTTAAACTGGTTCAGATTAGCCAATCCTACGCCCAATCTTGTATAGTGTATGTACAGAATTTCTTTCCAACACATACTTTATATAGGTAGCAAGCAAATCGGAATACAATCTCCATTTCAAGGCAATGAGATACACCCTCCTGACTTTACGAGCTCCTAGTAGACTCTCTTGATTTAATTTGACAACAAGGCCACCCAGTTGATTTAAATAGGAAACAAGCACACTCACTTGATTTGAACTGGCAGCAAGCACACCCACTTGATTTGAACGGCTAATAAGCACACCCAAAAAAAATAGTGGAGAGTTGTTGATTTCAAATACAAATAGTTGTACTTTGGATACAGAATATCATATAACCCTTTTATAGCACTTTGATCCTTGAATTAATGAGAGAATACTTTTAGATCAGTGAGTAGATTATAGAGATTGAATGTAGTAAAGTAGAGATTGAATTTGATTGAATTTGAAGAGTATAGAAAGCAGATTTTGTGAAATATATAATGAGAATTTGGAGTAAGAAGAAAGTAGAGAAAGTTGTTATTAAAATTTGTTTTCTAGTCCCCATTAAATAGTGTTTGAAGGGATATGTCTATTCGTGAAGAGATATAACCAAAAATCACAACAATTCAAAATTCAAAAGACGCCTCTTCAACAGTACATATGCCGACATACCCATGCATCCTGTGTCAACATACCCTTGTTAATTTTGAAAAACAATAATCCATTTAAAGCTTTTATAAAATTCTAATAATTTGTAAAACATTTGTAAAATTATACTTTGAAAAATAAAATTAATATTTTGATAATAAAACAAATAATTTGATAAGAGAGTATTCAAAGAAAAGAAAGTTGGTATTCAAGGACTTTAACAAGTTAATCTAATGTCTATTAACTATAAACTATAGTCTTGAACTCTTCATGTATTTTTCTTTAAACCCACAAGTCTTCAAATATCTTGATCATCTCTAAATTTGGATCTTCTATCATTTTTGTTGATTAGTCTTCAAACTCGATTGTCCTGTACTTATATAAACATGTATGATATCCTATAAAATATTCTATACAACTTGGGAAAACATCAGTGCCTATATATATGTGGCTGTTGTAATTAAAATCAATATCTATGGTATTAACATGCCAAAGGTAAGTGTCGAAGGTGGAGGCTAGACCCGAAGGATGCGAGTGCAACATATGAGAGGTAGTGTTGCCAAAAGGAAAAAGGGGTATGTTGAGACTAAGTGTGGTGTCGAGATGCAGTGTTGAAATGTACTTGATAATAATCCAGGCTTTCTTAGATGAGATCAATAATAATGTATCCGAGATGTGCTGACTTTCGGTGGAAAGTCAATCTTGAGATGAAGGTTTCAGTGTAAGGTTATAGATGGAAACCGAAAACTGAATCAAATTAGTAAAATGTTAAAATCGGTTAAGGCCTTGTGGCATATGTAAGCCTATTTATGGCATTAAATGAGCGAAACGATATAAGGTTTCGTGGCATTCAAAAGAAAATTAAATGACTAAAACAGAGTAAGGTCTATGTGGCATCCGAAGACCTGTTCATAGCATTAGATAATGATGAGTTGTAGGGTTTGTGCGGCAACCTAGTGTCTAGAAAACGATATTGTATGCGATAATAAAGTGTAAGGCATGTGTGGCAGCCAAATGTCCAAAAGAGACATTGCATTCAGCAACTAGGTATAAGGCCTATGTAGCAACCTAAAGTCTAGATGAGACTTAGATTTCTATAACGAGACATAAGACCTATATGGCAGTCCAATGTCCAAAAACGACATTGCGTTTGGTAACGAGGTGTAAGGCCTTAATGCCAACTTGTTGTCCAAAAGGCGACATTGTATTCGGTAGCATGGTGTAAGGCTTATGAAGTGTCTGATGTGGACACAGTGTGAAGAAGCAGGAGTAAGGCTATTGTAGCATCCAAAGGACCAAAGTCGACAAACCTTCCACGATAGGTATAAGGCCTATATGTCATCCCAACATCTAAACAATTTTATAACTCAAATCGAAAACAATTTTATAACTCGAATCGAGATCGAGTTCAAGCATCACAACGATAGTAAATAAAGGCAATTCACATACTAGTTCAAAGCACTAATTCGAACTCGACAATTGAAGCAACCGCATGCACTCAAGCCAAGGAGACGATTGACAAAGCCAATCAAAGCATAAAATCACTTCAATCAATCAATATATCCAAGCGGCGTCTTCAATTTTACAAAAACCCTAGCATTCGAAAAGGAACGAAGAAACAAAAGGAGCAGCCACGAAAATAAAAGAACCACGCGTATCTGGGCCGAAGAAGTAAAAGGGAAGAAGAAAATTCTTCTATTGTTATTTGGCCGGTCTAGTTTATATTCTATTGGGCTTCAAATTTAAGAAATATGGTTTTGTTGTTTTTAATTTTATTTTGTAATTTTCTTTTAAAACTGTGTAACTCTCTAATCGTGTGACTAGGTTACGAACCACAGTGGTGTAGTTCGAGAATTCACAACTCAGTGGCTGAGTTGTGGCAGGGTTTTGAGCGTAGAGTTAGGTTAGTCATTAGCGGGTGTCGCAAGTTTATGTGTGCAAGCGTCTGACTACTTAATTTCTGGTAGAAACCTTGGGGTAGCACGTAGGCAGGGTTTTGCCGAAGCTGGGTAAATCTGTGTTGTTATATTTCTGCTTTTATTATTCTGTTATTATCTGTGCTGCAATTATTATATATATATATATTTCTGCATTAATTTTTATTATTATTAATACCACCCTATTCACCCCCCTCTAGGGTGAAATCGATCCTACAAGTGGTATCAGAGCTAGGAACAAAAACCAATTTTTCAATTAAAAATTTGATTTTTTGAATGGCTTCTTTTAATAATGCTTTTGCTGAGGGTCAGTCCATAGTTAGACCACCCGTGTTCAATGGTGAATATACTTATTGGAAAAATAGAATGAAAATCTTTCTGAAAACCATAGATGCATGGAATATTATTGAAACGGGATATAAGACCCCAACAATAATAGTAGATAATCAGGAAATAGAAAAACCTATGGATCAATGGACAGTTGTTGAAAATAAACTGCATAATGCTAATGCTAAAGCATGAATTCTATTATCTGTTCATTAGATCAAATTGAATTTAATCATGTCTCACATTGTCTAACTGCGCAGGAAATTTGGCACACGCTTGAAGTGACTCACGAAGGAACTTCCCAAGTCAAAGAATCTCATCTTGCCATGCTTAGTAGCAAATACGAAAACTTCACAATGGCAAAGGATGAAAGTGTTAAAGAATTGTATGGACGACTTTCTAATCTAGTATACAAATCAAAATCACTTGGAAAGCCATACATAGCTGGAAATGGTTCAAAAAATCCTTAGAATTCTTCCATGAAATTTTGAAGCAAAAGCTACTGCCATTCAAGAATCAAAGGATTTGAAACAAGTTAAAGTTGAAGAACTCTGTAACAACCCGTGATTTTAACAAATATTTTAAATTGAATTTATTTGAAACTTTGATTTTAAATCATTTAAAATTTAAAATTTTGGAATTTTCCAATGTAATTTGGGTTTTGTTTATAATTATTTTTCCAAATATAATAAAATAATGATTTTCTGAAAATTTTATATTTTGGTCAACTTTGGTCAAACTTTGACTTTCAGTTGAAATTTTTAAATTTGAATTTTTAAATTTTATTCTTTTTCTTTTAAGCTGAATTTGATTCTAATATTCTCTCTATTTTTCGTTTCGTCAAATTCTGTTTTATACTTTTTAAATTTGATAAAATTCAGCGTTTTACACGCAATTATTTTCAGTATTTTATTGTCTATTTTTCTATGTTTATTTTCTATTTTATTTTTGGTCTGGGCTTTGATTTTCTATTGAGTTTTGAGCTTGTTTGTGGTTTGGAATTTGCAATTGGGCTTGTATTTTCCTAATAGTCGTCCCTACCTATTCAACTTGAAAAGATGTCTTTCTAATTTGCATAGCCATTCAAAACATTTGTTTCTCATCTCCTTCTCATTTCATTTCCTGACAAAACAAATTTTACAGTAAGTCAATTCTCCTTCTTCCTCTTTTTCTTTTTCTTTCTCTTTTGTTTGCAAGCAAGTTCGGCCATCATCCATGCTCCTCTAGCTGACCATCTCCTTCACCATACCACCACCTATTATCGACCTCCATCACCTCATCACCATTCCCACCAAGTGCCGTGACCTTCCATGATCCAAATCCATCACCAAAGCATGTTTCAAACCCTAGCCGAGCCTACATGATCACTCTCCATCCTCTTTCCTAGCTTCGGCCACCACCAACTCCACCTTTGCCTTGCCTTGCCGTGACCAGATGATGGCCAGGCCGTGCCACTTCAGATGACTTGACCTGATCCAAGCCCAAACAACACCAGGCCGAGCACATTAGCCATAGGGCCGAACCATTATGCACTTGTCCTTTCATTTGCCTTGCCACTTTGTCTTCCTTATGCCATCTCTTTACCTACCATAGCCGTTCACATCCAAACCTTGCCTAGCCGTGCCTATTTGCTACCCATGGCCGAGCATATGTGCCTCAAAACCATCATGGCCGAGCATGTTTTGATGATGGTCAAGCCTACTTGCAAAGTGGCCGAGCCCACATGGTCATATTAACCATTTTGTTTTGTTTTAATTCATCTAGTTTTGGTGTTGAATATTTTCTTATGTATGTTGTTTTTTATTATTTACAAGATTTGGATTTGGGTGCTACTTCTCCTCGAATTTGATTCGTGCTTTGTCGTGCTTTTCGGAGTTTGTTCTTGTGTCTTGAATTGTCATCTCTAGCTAAAGAAGGTGAGTTTATCACTCTCGACTTCGTACTTATAAACTAGTAAATTGATAACTTGTGAATTGTAATACTAATATGCTATGATGATAGTAGTTTCATATATACCTGTTTCATTACCTGATATGATATTATATGATGTTATAACCTGATTATATACCTGTTTCATCACCTGATATGATATGCTATGCTATACTGTTTATTTTATATTTATGTTTCTCACACTGCAAGTTCCCTCACTATGGGTTGAAATGATACATACCCGAACGGACTTTAGAATAATGAAAAATCGTTATGAGCTGAAATGGTAGGCTCGAGCGATTTTTATTTGACTTGGGATTGCGGGTTTAAAATGATCAAACCCGGAATTTTTATATTTTGGATTGAAATGATATATATCTGTATCACTTGACCTAGGTTAGAAAATATTATACAGACCCGTGGTAAAAATTTTAATATAAAAATTTTCTAGAAATTTTTAAGTATTTGAAAATTTTAAATTATGAAATTTTAACTTAAAATTTGATTTAAATGATTTAAAAATATATATATTGACTTTTTTCTATAAGTTAAAGTTTTATAAGTTAATAAATGGTTTAAAAATGTATTTTTAACTTAATGTGAGGAAATACAATTTTAATTGGATATTTTAGTAATAAATTTTATTTAACTTAAATCATAGTTTAATTAATATCCCAATAAATAAGTTTGAAAAGTAAAATAGATCTTATATAATAACTATGATGAAAATATAAGATATGATGTTTTAAATATGTTACAGTAGATAATATAATAGAATTTGCAGCATTTCTAAAATGCTATGGTTTTCAAGGTTATGTTGTAAAAATTCTACTATTTCTAAGAAGGTAACATTTTCGAAATGCTACTATATAAGGATCACATTTTAAAAAGTGTTATGGTTTCTAAATATCACATTTGAAAAGTGTTATGGTTTCTAAACATTACATTTTGAAGTGTTATTATTAATTGAATAAATTTGGAAGTGCTACAACTTTAGAAAATAGATCAATATTTTTGAAAGAATAATGACATCGGATTTTAATGGTTTTGGAATAAATATGTTTTGATTTGAAATATAAACCATTTGAAATAAATAACCACGGGTTATAATAATGGTTGGTTGTTAAAGAGACCGGGATCGGATATGGACATACTCTTTGTCGATACCGAAAACCACTTTAACAACTGTGTACGCGGTGGAGATTCCAGAATGAAGTAGGATGGTGGCGACGATTCTATATGAGGTATATAAGTGGACCTAACTCCCGTGAGTTAGCATAATATGGCTAAAACAGGAGCAATCGACGGGCTAATGAGGTAGCTCCTCTTATCAGACACATTCCATCGTATACCATTCTATTACTTTGTGATTGATTGGGTGCACCCCTTGATTCGGGAGTGTGGCTCGAGGTGGGCGATTGTTGCGGCTTTGCATTACCACCGGCCCGGAAGTGTAATTGGTATATCTACCCTGGCATTGCCTAGTTGTGCCGTGTCACCTACCCTAGCGTGCCTTTTACGAGTTTGATTTGTGTCGTACCTATGGAGTATCCTCTGGTAGCTCCAGTTTACGGGCTATTACGGTACTGTATAGACTATTGGCACTATAAATGTGTTAAGGGGGATATGGGTAACGCCTAACACTATTTTTAAATAGTTTACTTTACTTTAAACATTATTATAATATCATATATTACTACATAGTAGATAGTTTAACGGATCCTTAAAGGATGGGCGATCCCAAGCATCCTTTAAGTTATTGGTGCATTTCTATTACAGTACACTTAAGTTGATTTACATTTTATAAGTATGTATGTCCTGACTCGAGTGTTTTATGTTTTTGCTTTACGCTCGGGTCAGCCTGAGTATCACAGCTTTGGATTCATCTTTGGAGCTAGAGATTTGCTGGAGACTTATCTATCTATCTAGTTATCTATCTGTTTCTATTTCGGTTATTTCCATTCAGCCTTTGCTTATGTATTAGTGAACTTATGTATTTGGATTTCCAGTTGTATTTGCTTTCATACTCTGGTATTATGTATCTGTTTTGAGACTATGTATTGTAGTAGCTTCATGAACTACTATGTATTTTTATTTTCGCTGCGAGTTATTCTGATATTCTGTGTCTGTGATTTTGTGATTGATTTTATTTTCTCCAAATTTATTTACAATCTATTGTTTTGAATTATTCAAGTTCGACATGTGTGGTTTTATTGTCGATTTGAATGGTCCAAAATAGTGGGTCATTACAAACTCATTGGGAATCTCACCACTTATGAGCTAGAAATGAAATTCAAGGAAGAACATGAAGGAGGTGATACTCGAAAGAAATCAATAGCTCTCAGAGGAACAACTGGTAGTGAAGATGATGATGATGATGATGGTGCAGCAGAACTAGCACTGATAATAAAGAAATTCAAAAGGTGGAATCACAAGTATGGAAATCTAGCTCTAAATCAACAATTGAAAAGCAGAATAGTCAAAGTACTAGACAACTCAGAAGAGCAAGAGATCATTTATCACAAGTGTAATAAACCCGGTCACATCAAGCCTAATTGTCCTCAGAATCGACTCGGCCAAGGAAAGAAATAAAAAAGGAGAAGTTTTGCAGCCACTTGGAATAAAAGTGATGATGATAATAAAAGAACTAGCAGTGAGAGTGAAAAAGCAGATCTGTGTCTTCGAGGTGATACAACTGATAGCGATGATGACGAGCCGAGCGAGGTACGTATCAAAACTTACTCACTCAGAGTTACTTATATATTTTCATGAAGTAAATGACTGTTTTGAACGACTTAGGGAGAAGTACAGTAAAATTGAATCACAAAGAGATAGTTTAATAGAAGTAAATAAACAGCTTGATCAATTGGTTAAAAACTATCGAAACAAGAGCCCTAAGTGTGATAAGTGTCCATCACTTGAAGAAGAAATTAAAAAATCATAAATTAAAATTAAATCACTTGAAAATGAAATTCTGATTTTGAAAGAAAGTGAAAACACTAGAAGAGAAAATTCTATTAAAAAGTGCACTCTATTATTGAATGAAAATGAATCTCTCAAAACACAAGTCCAATAATTGTCTACAACTTTATGAAAATTTTCTAAAGGAGAAAGATCGCTAAATATGTAATTAGGGAAACAAACTGCCAATACTATTAGACAAGGACTTAGGTATACTCAATCTGAACGTGTTAGAAGCGAAATTAATAAAGTCAATTCCAAGTGCACGATTTGTAGAAAATTTGGACACAATCACAACAATTGCTGGTATAGACCCAAACACATGAAAACCATACCAATTTGGGTTCCAAAAGGCACGAATATAAAATCCCTTAAAGTTAAACTAATCTGGGTGCCAAAAGGAACAAATATAAATTGTCTTGGGTCTACACAAACATATTTTTCAAAATCTTTTATCACTAACAACCATGGACCTATAAAAACAAATAGGTCACAAAAATCTTTTCTTGTGTAGGTGTGGTGGCAGGCTAAGGAACACCAACAGTGATACCTGGATTCTGGCTGTTCCAAGCACACGACGGGCGATAAATCAAATTTCCTTAGTGTGACGCCCCACCTCTATTCTCACGCTAGCCAAGAACACTACGGAGTAATGCCGTCAACTAGCGCGAAGAATAAGGCTGTTGAGGAGCGACCATCTATGTAATTGCTTTGTGCGAGTACCGATATGTCAGAAATTATAACTTACATTTCTTTTCAAGAGGAAATCTGACATACCGATTCAAACTCAAAGCTACCACACAGTGGCTAAGTGGACCTCGGAAACAAATATAGAAATAAACATAACACAAATCTGTCACAGACATTCATATCACAAAGGCGGAAACATATATGAATATAACACAAAGGAGTGTACATCAAAGTAGTGGTAAACAAGATCCACTACATAACAAGAGAATAGATAAGGTGCTAGACAAAAGAATAATTATACATCAAGGAGTCTATATCTCAAATGTATAATAACAAAAACTACTAATCTAAAGTAGTTAGCCAAAAGAATCAGATGATAATCCCTGATAAGGAGTCAAGCAGAAGCACTTGTAACATCTCGGTCTGACCCGAGTATTATTTAAGAAGAAAATAATAAACGGATCAGTCTAGCTATAAATATCAGATAAAATGAGATATGATGAGAGATATGACTCAAAACGTATGATAACAAGGAAATGCCATACTATGTCAGGTATGCATCAAATAACAACAAAAATCATACAATAACTCAAATCATCTCAAAACACCAAAAAGAATCACATTCTTTAAATAATTCACCAAAATACAAATATTGACAAAACATATCAATGCCAATCCACGGAAATAGGTGAAACACAAATTCTAGAAATCACAACCAGAAATCCAGAAATCACAAAAGGGAGAAGGCCTATCACAAACGGGAGCATGAAAACTCACCAACACGTGTATCATAAACAGAACGTTATTCCATGGTCGCTAAGCATAAACCGAACATCGATGCACCTAGAAAGATACGCCCCATGCACAGTCGAACATCGATGCACCTGAAAAGATACGCCCCATGTATAAACTAGCATCGATGCACCTAAAAAGATACACCCCATGCCTAGTCGAACATCGATGCACCTAAAAAGATACACCCCATGCACCGACTTAATGAGCCGATTACTCCATGAACGGTCTAAAGACCATGGGTCGCTAGCCCATAAAAATGAGACGAAGCTCAAAAGAATGGGGTATAGTCCCCCACGTGGACAAAGAGACATCGCACAATGCTAGTCTAAATCACAAAATGATCATCATCGATCATCAAGAAGTGTCGATTACCCTAAGCTAGTAAATATAAGAGTTTAGCTTCATGTCCCATAACCACTTGCTTAACTCAAATATTTACGAACAAATTATAGATTCCCACTCGAAAACTATCACAAGAGTTTCAATCGAACAAGTCCAAAAATTAACCGACGAAGTAAACGCAAGCGTTTCATATCACTTGTTTTGCTAAGCCGTTTAATTATATTTTCTCATACGAATGAGATAAAGGTTTGTATATACTAATAGATTGGAAAACGGATTTGAAAACAAGCTTTATATTTAAAAATAGAGTTGAAATCATCTTTGGAAAAAGAGTTTGAATATTTACTACAAGTATAGAGAACCTTTATATTTAGAAGTGACAAATCACAAAATGATTGTAGAAACAATCAATCACAAAAATCCACATTCGAAGACGTGAATCAAATCCAAAGAAATCGATACCGAATCCATCAAAATGGATATTCTCAAAAATCCCAAAAAAGAAGTCATCAAAGTCAATAATAAATGATAACAATAAATCGGATAATCACGAATCGATAAAAGTTGGAAACTTAAGCTAAATAGGCAAAACAGGCAAAATAGAGCAGGTCAGTCGACTGGCCTTCTGCAGTCAGTCGACTGAACCAGAACCCGAGAGTTTTCAGACTCTGCAGTCAGTCGACTGACTGTAGGGAGCCAGTCGACTGGCTGTAGCTGAAACTGTTTTTCAGCCTATCAAATGGAAGAGCAAACTCTCACCATTTGCAATCGGTCGAGCAATGGACTTTAGGGGCTTTTGCCAATCGACACCCCAGCCCTTTAGGCTCTCCGAAACACCACCAATAGCATGTTCATAAATCAAAGCTAGGATTTTCAAAGTTTTAACTTCAAAACAACAAAAATTGAAATGTTCACCAAATCAATCCAAACCAAAATCAAATGAACATGTGAAGATGTTAGGAATTCATACCTAACAATTAAGGATAGTTATAGACATAGATGTGAGATAAAAATCTCACCTTTAAATCCAAAAACAATGAATGAGAAGCTTAATCACAAAGGAGAGATCAACCACTCTTCACTTCAACCCAAGAAGCTTGAATCTAAGCTCAAAAGAAGAACATTTCCTAAGTTAGGTTTAGGAAATTTCTGAAATTAAAGAGAGAATGAGTTGGAGAAGATGAAGAGGGAGCTTACCCAAGCTTCTCTTTGAATTTGAAGCAAGAATTTGTATTTGCAAAGGAAACTAGGGTTTTGAATTCTAATTTCCCATTCCTCTCCCCATTTTTATTGAAGCTTGAATGCTAGGAAAATAAGAATGAAGTGAAGAGGAGAGGTGGACTGAGCTAGAGTGTTAAGATGGGTTAGTGGGCTGAAACCCAAACCCAAAGCCCAACAGAAAATAGCAAAATTCAACTTACTCCAAACATATCGATGCTTATACTCAAAAAAGTCGCAAATGCCATTTTGAACTCAATGGAAGTGGTCTCGAGTCCTAATTCGACTGTTTGCAAAAAGTAGCTTTTCGGACTATAATCCGACTAACGATGCTATATTTAAATAAAATATTTAAATATACAATCCTAAAATATACGGGTTGTTACACTTAGCATAGCACAATGGTGGCAGAATCACAATGGGAAACAACGAAAAATTATCGGTAAAGGTAAAATAGGTAATGGTACATTTATCTTGAATGATATATTAAATGTTGAAAATCTGCACCATAATCTGATGTAAATCAGCCAGTTATGTGATAAAGAAATGAAGGTTGATTTTGATTCTGACTTATGCAAAAATGTTGACCAATCATCTTTTCATCCTTGAACTAGTTCATATAGATTTGTTTGGACTAACGATATTGCAAGTTTAGGTGGTAAGAGATGTTGTTTTGTATTGGTTGATGATTACTCTAGATACACATGGGTATATTTGTTTATCTTACCGCTTCTAGGTCTGACACTATGTTCACCAGTTGTTAATGTGCATGTTTTCAATCAAATCTTTAAGGAATCACATTTTAAAAGTTGTAAAATGATTAAGGTTTTTGTTGCAACTTCACGGTCTAGTCTATGATATCCAATTTATGATAATTGTGATTTAAATGGGTATTTAGATGCAGATTCTGTTGGTAGTCTAGTTGATAGAAAAATTACTAGTGGAATGTGTTTTATGTAGGGATATTCATAAGTTGCATCACATTTCCAAATAAAATATCTGCATAATTTTCATTTTAACTGATTTTCGATTGGCAGACATTTTATTCATAAAACCCCTTTTAGAAAATAGTTTTTGTTGACTTCATTTCAGATTAGACAGTTTAGAAATTTGATTTTTTACTTATTTTTGGATTTGATATTAAATGAATACATTAACTAATCCGACTCCCTACTGATTATCGAAAAGATAAATAGTTATTGAAATAGTGATGAGTGTCGATATTAATCATATATTATGACTTGAGACAGTATATTTAGTAAATTTCTTTAAGAAATTAAACAAGATTTATAATAACTTTTGTTGGTAAAAATTCCATGACCATCTCTATTTCTATCATATTTCTGACGACCATCACTCATCAAAATCCAATGAAGTATGTCAAAATGTGGTATTTTAAACGGGAAATTATTCGTTTTTATTTTATTTTATTTTTTAGCAATAAAAACATCCACAATATTCACTCTCATTTAAAAGTCCTCATGGTTATGCATGGGTGAATTACTTGGAATATGTGTTTATGTGCTTTCATGCTCATTTAAAAGTCCTCACGGTTATGCATGTATGGAAAACATATCAAAATTGATTATTAAATAGACGAGTTGATTCTAATCCCATTTAAAAGTTCTCACGGTTATGTGTGGTTAGAAGATAATTGAAACTCGTTTTTTTTAAATTGGGAATACTACTAATCTCATTTAAAATTCAATGCATGGTTAGTAAGTATTTAAATTCCTGTCATAAATATACCACAAATAGATACAACTATATGGTTTTATATACCGACATCATCCCTATCATTCTAAAATGGAATATGCGCCTAACAGAGTATTTATGATTTTGTTTGATTTTTTATTGAAATTTAATATTTATACTCGATTGGGTATTAATGTTGTATTAATATATATCACTTTATCTCTATTTTTCTAACACTATTACTCTTTAGCTAATAACAAAAGGGGGAGAGAGAAGTTAAGATTTTGGTAAATTGGTCAAGTCATATTTTTTATTTTCATACCCATCTAGGTTCATTTGCATATTTTATTTATTTATTTTCATGCATATGTGAAGGGGGAGATTTGGTGTTGGGGGAGCATTCAAATAAGGGAAGCAAATAGATTTCATCAATGACCAAATACATTTAATAAATTCAAAATCTTAATATATGTTTGTTATCATCAAAAGGGGGAGATTGTTGAATATGCTAGTATATGATATTTTTTTGATGATAATAAACATATATATTCGTTTAAATGTATTTGTTATTGTACTATTTTATTTTGCACATAATTAAATAAATATTTGTTGGATAAAATAAATATCACAGAATTCAAATTCAAACAAATATTTTATTACAAATTTAAATAGTACAAACTTCAGCTCTCACTACATTTACACAATTTCAATTAAAATTCAATTTCAATTACATTACAATTTCGATTACATCACAATTTTTCAATTTACATATTACTCCTCACTACATATTCACTCAACACTCGTGTTTTTATCTTCAACTCTGTTCCAGCTTGAATCCAACATCTGGGCTATCTGCAAAATAAACACTGACGCAGTAAAATTGAAAAAGAAAATATTTTGCAGTGCAGATTAAAGTGTGTGTTTTGAAAATGTTATTTGCCTCAGTTATTTGGGTTGTTCGTCATTTATTTCTTTTGAATTCATCTTACAGGAACAGCTTGTAACATGCACAGTGTATCACTGTACATGTCACAAGGCCGTGCACACCGATATACACTTGATAAAACTGCAGGGATAGGTGAGCACAAGGTCAAACCCAACCAAATGGTCGATTCAACTCAGGTGTAATGCAATGGTCAAGTACGAGAGTCAATGTTCAACCAACATGAATAAAAGTCCAATGCAATGGCCGGACTCAAATGTACACAACCAGATCACACATGAACACACATCAGAGACAATGCAACAGAAAAGACTACAAATACTCAGAGCCAGACAGCAAGTATGCTTGTGCACAAGGAAGGATAAAGCTGTTTAACTCGAGATACACATATCACTTCAAAAGCTCAAGCTTCAACCGTTCAAGCTCAAGGCAAGAGCAACAAAACAAAACGAACCAGTCAACAAAGTACATAAAGGTCATGAACGAGTAAGCCAGACATCAGAGGCATGCACAAGACAACAGACTACATGGTGCAACTGACCCAAACATACATACATATATATACACATATGTATACACACATGTATGCATATATATGCTATGCACATGAATTTGAAGAAATCAACAAACATGCTCAGTTCCAACATACTCACATGACAAGGTGGTGAACTAGTTACAGCATGTACAAAGGGCAGTACACATGAAGTATTAACCAGAACCAGACCAGTGGAAATATGCAACAGCAAATTCAACATGCATTCAGACATAAAAACCAAACATACAACAGAAGTGAACCAAGACTGCAACAAGCTCCAGACCAGACTCAAGTGGAACCACCAGTGAAACAAAAGCTCTAAACAAATGAACACAACAACAAGACTACTAACACTGCAACCAGACACACTTGAATATCAATGCAACTCAAGCAAACAGGTGCAGGCATACAACAACCAAGTGAAGACTCCAAGAGGAACAAGTGAAGGCAACAACAAAGAAACAGATTAAATACATCAACATTCAGACAGTTTTCTAAAGCAATGCAGACAACAGTTCAATATGCTCAGGACATACACATATATACATACATGTATGTATGTATACACATGATGAAAATCACATGAAACCAATACAAGCTACTGGACATAGAACTCCAAGCAAGCAGTGACAGTGATCAAGCAACAATCGAACAAGTGCAATCAAGTCAATCACACACACATATATACATACATATATGTATGTATATATGTATGGAGATAATCAACCAAAGTAGTATAACATGAATGAATTAACTCAACTGCATGAACATCAACACAGTAATCAGACTCAACCAAATGTACGACCAAAGAATCAAACAAATATGTAGTGACAAAGATTCCAATTACAAAGGTGTGTACAAATAAGTACAACCAAACCTCAAATGCAAATATATCATGAAGCCAGAGAATCATACATATTTACAGTAAACACCAGTAGCATGAATTGAACAAGTTGTGAGTCATGAATTAAGGTAGCAGAACAAGTTCGAACTTAACAAATCAAATTTCAAAAATCCAATGGTGCAGTTCGAACAAAAATCAAGGTAGCAGTTTCAAATCAAGTCAAGGCTGAGATGAACAAATTCAA
Organism: Allium fistulosum; assembly: GCA_030737815.1. NCBI lineage: Eukaryota > Viridiplantae > Streptophyta > Magnoliopsida > Asparagales > Amaryllidaceae > Allium > Allium fistulosum. The sequence goes on from CM060902.1 coordinate 1,129,155,589, forward strand.
CAAAAGTCAAAAATATTTGAAAATGGAAAGAGCGTGATGAACAAGCATCACAAATTCTAAAACCAAACGCAAGCCGTGGTGACCACGCAAAGTACATCAGAGAAAATAATGGAACAGACTCAGACTATTCAAGCAACATATCAAATAAGAACAAGTTAGAATTATCATAAGCATTGAATCAATTATCTAATGGTCAAGCAAAAACCACGAAGAATTCAAATCGAAAATACGAACGAAAATTAAGGGATTCGTTCCCTATATAACCTAAAATCATCATCGACAGTGAGGTATTCGAGTTCAAGACAAAAATCCAGAGTATACTCTTAAATCGAAAACAATTTTATAACTCGAATCGAGATCGAGTTCAAGCATAACAACGAAAGTAAATAAAGGCAATTCACGTACCAGTTCAAAGCACTAATTCGAACTCGACAGTTGAAAAACCACATGCACTCAAGCCAAGGAGACGATTGACGAATCCAATCAAAGCATAAAATCACTTCAATTGGTCAATATATCCAAGCGGCGTCTTCAATTTTACAAAAACCCTAGCATTCGAAAAGGAACGAAGAAACAAAAGTAGCGGCCACGAAAATAAAAGAACCACACGTATCTGGGCCGAAGAAGTAAAAGGGAAGAAGCAAATTCTTCTATTATTATTTAGGCCGGTTTAGTTTATATTCTATTGGGCTTCAAATTTAAGAAATAGGGTTTTGTTGTTTTTAGTTTTATTTTGTAAATTTCTTTTAAAATTGTGTAACTCTCTAGTCGTGTGACTAGGTTATGAACTATGGTGGTGTAGTTCGAGAATTCGCAACTCGGTGGCTGAGTTGTGGTAGGGTTTGGAGCGTAGAGTTAGGTTAGTCATTAGCGGGTGTCGCAAGTTTACGTGTGTAAGCGTCTTACTACTTAATTTCTAGTAGAAACCTTGGGGGCAGCACGTAGGCAGGGTTTTGCCGCAGCTGGGTAAATCTATATTGTTCTATTTCTGCTTTTATTATTCTGCTATTATCTGTGCTGCAATTATTATATATATATATATATATGTATATATATTTCCGCATTAATTTTTATTATTATTAGTATCACCTTATTCACCCCCCTCTAGGGTGAAATCAATCCTACAAAAGCTACTCCGACTTCAAAAAGAAATCTAGATATATACACACATGTATTTTCTCTTTCAAGTTTTCTAGTTTCACTAAGAGTTGCTTGAGGCAAATCTTTTCTAGCTTCACTAGGAGTAAGATATACATGTTTATCCATCGGCCCTCTTATACTTGAATGGCTAAAAGTTGAATGTTCTTTCTCATGTATGACGTCGCCTTCTCTAATTGATACATTGTTCAAAATTGCTTGTCTTTCTAATTCTTTAGCTTCTTTTTTTGATTTTGACAAATTTAATACTTTAGCTTCTTTTTTTGAACATGGTTCACCATTGCTTTGTTTTCCCGTAAGATGCTCTTTTAATCTTGTAATTCCTCCACTCAACTCTTTATTACAATACTTGCATTTGGACCCCTTTCCCCCTTTGAGTTTCATTCCATACTCCCAAAACGGATCACCTTTATTTGTATAGGTTGTTTCAGTCAATGGAGGATTATTTGAGGCATTTGATGAAGCATCCATTCTAAAAAGAACACATCAACAATTTTTAAAACAAAAAATATAGTAAGGGAGACCACTGTTTGTACAACAAAATACGTTCTAAAAAGAACACAATCACACATCAACAATCTCATTTCAGAATTCAGATATCAACTTAACAAAGTTCCTAAGCATATTTGGTTCAAAAAACTAATTCAATAATGGCTATATAGTTTCTCACTTTATTAAATCATGAAACATGTCTGAAACACTCAAACACAAACATGTGTAAATTGTTTGTCTTTTAGATAACAGTTTCAATAACATTTGAAAACTGTTTCAACTTTCAATAATAAAGTACCAAAGACATTTGTAAACTATTTCAGTCTTTCAGAATCTCAGATATAGTTTCTTGAATCATGAAACATGTCTGAACAAGAATTCAATAATTATCTATATAATCGAAATATAATTATGAGATTTAAATATAATTCTCACTTTCAAAACCATCTTAGAAAAATCTGAACAACAATTCCAAAGTACCAAAAATGCAAAAAGTTACCTATGTCGCGTCGAAGGTCGTAAAAATGCTGGAAGTGGGCGTCTGCCGCGTCTCCAAATAGGTGCCGTTTGGAGTGTTCAAAATCGATCGCAGACCGAATATAGTGTGCGACACCTGTGAGGGGTTCATGAATCGAGACTTCAACGTATGCTTAATATGCTTTTCCGTGTGCCAGACTGCCAGTGTCGTCTCGAAGAATAATTCGATCATCGATGGGGAGATCGACTGGCCGAAAGGAGAAAGTGGCGATGCTGAGGCTATTGGATTTAGGGATTTTTTAGGGTAAAATAAGATGAGGAATGAACAGCAAGTTAGGAGAGCACGCTTTAAAATTTTGTTAAGTATTGTATGGGTCGGATACGGGGTTTCAAAATTTTAGCCCAAAAAAAACAAAACACCGGTGATATTTTAACATCTTGTCTCGGCCGATCTATTCAAAATGAGATTACAACGAGATTTGTGTTTCATTTCGGGGGGAGATCAAAACGAGATATCGGCCGAGATTTTCGATATCTGAAACAATGCTTCCATCACAACATTCTCGCCCTTCTCCTCAGTAGAAGGTCCTCCTATCGGCCCTTCCAATGTAAACAACCTTGTCTGCTTCAGCTTCGGACAGTGTTTCTTCTAATGGTCCAGCTTATCACAATTATAGCACTTGACCTTCACCATTCCTTCCGGTTGCAAACACCTCGAAGCATAATGTCCTTTCTACCCGAAACTATAGTAGGTAACCTCCGAAATGTGCTTTCAACTACCGCCATCTTGTGTCTTTTCTTTTGGCCATTGCCATTTCTTCTTCTTTTAGTAAGGAGCAAACCTCTTCTTCTATTCTCCTTTCAGTTTCGTCTCAACCTTCATTTACTCTCGGTGCATAATGTCATACATTTGGGTCATGTCCACTATGAAATCATAAGGATATTCCAGGTGAACCATCACCTAATGATTCAATCCTTACTTCACCCCTTGAAAAAACTTCTCGTTCTTCTTCATTGGAGTGTTGATTAATTCCAGGATATATCTTGCCAAGGCATTAAACTTCTGGACATAATCTTCAACAAAAGATCTCTTTGCCTAAGGGCAATGAACTCTCTTAACAACACGCTCTTCTAAGACTAAGAAATAAACCGAGCCTCGAAACTCTCTCAGAACTGCTCCCAAGTGATTCCCTCTTTAGGAGTTTTTGTAGTCATTGTTTCCCACCAGTCTAGGCCCTCTTCATGTAGCTATCTAGAAGCCAGTCACCTCTTTTGCACGTCATTTAACACTAAATCCCTAGAAATACGCTCACTTACTTTTAGCCAATCTAACACTTCCACAGCCAGCTCCTTCCCACTAAATATCTCACCGCCAAGGTTCTTAAAATCCTAGCTTAACTTAGAGAAATCCATCCTAGTTGCTGTTCTTGGCTCGACTTATTTTGAAATAGCCACTCTCATCATGTGTGCCATGAATTTCCAAAATAAGACATTTACATCCATTCCCCCAATAGGTGGGACCGCTTCATTCACTACCACCAGAGGCACTTATTCGCCATTGCCTTCGACGGTCTGAGTATTGTCATTTTTATCCTAGCATTTGTTCCTCCTACGGTAATTCTTTCAGTTCTTAAATCCACTTTCTGCTAAGAAAGCCTTCATCAGAAATGGAAGAAAGAAAGTGATTTAACAATAAGAAATCTTGAGTACTGTAACAACCTTAATTTTGATTAACGTTATTTAGGACATTTAATTAGATAAATTAAATAAAATAATGTAAAAATGATAAGAAGATTGAGATTTAATAATTAATATGGGTTGAGCCTTAATTAATGAACTGATAAGGTTGATTAGGACATTAATAAGAATGAGTATATATATGAGGAGGGAAAAGTAGGAAAATAGCACATTGCCTTATCATAAACCTTCCTATCCGCATTCCTCCCTTACTTTCATTCAAGCGAACCTAAATTAAAACTAAGGCGGCTATTATAAGAGAATCCAAGGAGAAGAAAAGCAAGGAAATCTAAGGAAACTTAGGGGAAATCAATCAACACTCAAATCTCGAACTTCTTTAACTAATCAAGGTGAATTATAGTTATGCATCACAAGGTTTAATTGCTATTTTCTGTTTTAAGCATAAATCCAAACGTTTTGATGTTATCATGCCATATTTTAAATGATCGGATGATTATACGCCTATAGATGAATATTGAGATTTATTTATGAAATTAATTAGCAATTTAAGTGTGAAAACATATCATATGATACCCAAATGACTTGAAATTTTGATATGATGTTAGAAGTATCATTTTAGAAGTGGGTTTTTAATTTTATAAATTTCCAAGTAAGTATGAATTTGTTATGAATTTTCTAAGTGTGGAAAGTGGTTTAGTTTGGGTTTTAATTATTAAAAATAATTAAATAATTTTTTTGACCCCAACATTTTTATATGTTAAAGGGCACAATAAATTTGATTTATTTGTGATTTTTGGGGATTTTCCCAAGTGTTTATGATTTACTATAAATTATTTAAGCTAGAAAAACTTAATACTCGTATTAAAATATCAATATAAAATTATTGGTCTGCAAATGTTTTGGAAATGATAAATCTGCTCTGTAGCAGTTTTCTAAATAGAATTTTATCAAAAAAGGTCATTATCCAATGGGATTTTGACAAATTGAAGGAGTTGGTGAAAAAGTTTTACTTTTAAATTCAAAATATCAGTTTCACGTTAATTGCGATAGTGCCACACCGAAGTCATTGTCACTGCTTTCCACCTCTTCACATTCATGGTCTTCGCCGCCAACCATATGATACCAACTATAACTGGTATGGAATGGATTAGTCTTGGTTGTAGCACAAAGCAAGGCATCGAAGTCGACGCCATGAGCTTCGACGTTAGCATTGCCGCATGACTTAAGTGCTGCATTTTATATGAATAAGGGCATGGTGTCGCGTATCTATAACGTCGCCAACACTATACTTTCGAACTAACCTATAACGGCGATAATGGTGCCCCTTTTCATATCGAATATAACGGTGCTGCGTTTCATCAACTTTGACTTTATTCTTTGCCGCATGTTTTCAAAGAAGGCAATGATGCGCTTGTTCTCACTTCGGCTCTAATGAAGCCGCGTTTCTATCATAGCCATAGTGACGCCGCTTATTATCTTTAAGTCATTAAAGTCGATACTCATCAATGTCGACACCTACCTTTTAAGACTCTATACTATGCATACCAAGTTTTATACTATATGATGTCGACACTCTATGAAGTGTGACATATATGCTATCGGCCCTATGGGCTTATGTTTTATAAATAAAAGACTTTAACATATTTTTATATTGAAAAAGGGAAATGACCCTAAAGGTGATACCGACGTCAAGTTTTATCACTATACAATGTTTATTGTTTTGGCCTTATGGCCTGAGCGAAGACCTCCAATTGATTTTGAGATTCATCAATATTGTTTTATAAAGCATATATCATGACATAAACATTTTGAATAAAGTAAAGGGCTATAATTTTCCTTGTTTTAAAGGTATGATTTCAAGAGTTAAATCATTTATAAACATATATGTTTTCAAGGAAACAAAAAGGGTATTTAGCCCAGAATTTTACTAAAGAGATTAGTGTTCTTATCACCTTTAGATAAATTGTAATAGGATGAATTGACTCAGAGATTAGAAAACCAGAAGGGACTGTTGTAAGGTAGTGCCCTATACTTTAGCTGTTAGCCCCTAGCTGATATTAGTCCATAATTCCAGTGTGTAGGGCTTTGTCATAAGTAAGACTAAAAGTAAGTTTACGCACAGAAAGGAATACGGTAAGATGAGAAAGATTATTGGTGAGCCCGCAAAACCATTAGGATCAGAGTGATCCTAGGAATACTGAGTTTCGGATAAACCGTTCAGTTGTCTTCTAACAGTATGTTAGGGAATTTGATATATCTGATAGGCCCGAGTCAACCATAGGTTTGTAGTTACCTTAAGAAAACTTTGATGTTGAGATAGATAGTCCATTGATTTAGATAGATTGGTCATGATTACCCATATTGCATACATGCACATTATTGTGTATTGTCTATTTTAACATTGTGGTTGCAGGAGTTATTCTGCATAAGATATATTTAAAAGGAGATATTAGTGAGGGGAAAACCCATTCCGCTCAACCGCGTGGTCTCACTGAATATCTATAAACCGAGATGGCGTATTATTATTCACACCAGGCTTTTTTCCGACTTGAAGTTTATGTTTCCCCCTTAAACTCTCGGGTGCCCATAATTTGTTTTGAGTAGGTCGGGAGTAAGGGTTTACAAGTTAAGTAGGTTTTGGTGAATAAAGCTTCTAGAGACGTGCGGGAGGCAAAGCTAGCTATTTAGGAGTCTATCTTTATGTAATATTAATCCGCCATGTTGAAGTTATTTTGTTGAAGTGTATGTAAAGAGAGATGTTATAACTGTCTACTAGTATCTCTGATCAACCAAGGGGGCATCTTCATATGTGGTTCTTGGGGAATTTTGTAATAACTATATTTTATCTGAACTTGAGCAATGTTTGGGATTATGTACTGAATACGAAATTATGTCTTGGAAATGAAATGCGAAAGTTTATTTTGGAATTGTGTTAAGAAACTTTCATATTCTTGTGCTTCGATATTATTGATACAATTAACATATCTGTATTTTGTCACCTAAAATTAATACTATAGAAGGCCGCAGCATCTGTAGAGTTTAGGGCCTCAAAATAGAGGATGTTACAAGTATACTCATCAATATTCCTATATAGAAAAATCCAAATATGTCGTATAATAGCATATACCCTCTTTAAAGCATTAATTTTATCTTATATGTTATTACTTGACTCTGTTTAGCTTAAGTGTCCCCTAATTTAAGCTTCGATACCAACTCCAGCAATCCTTATTCTGAAACTCAATGATGGAACTCCAATGTGTTGCGATCACGGTGGAATTATCTTTCGGCATCAGAGATGAGATCCATTATATTAAATAGTCTTAAGTAAATATAACAGATATAACTAATAAGAAACATATCATTTCAAATTAAGTTTAACAAATTTGGTTCCCAAACTAGTGGCCAAGCAAGGGTCAAAAATATAATACAACATAGTTAAAAGTGTAGTGCACAACATATGGAGATGCTAACACAAATGCTTAATGTAGCGGAAATAAAACATAAGTATAACACCCAAGCCTCCTACTTAGTCTTCGGCTTCCCTTTTTCGTCCATCCCAAAAGCAACATGTCTAGCCTATAAACTCAGCCAACTCATATAAGTCCCCATGAATTTATACAGAAAATAAGAATAAAACTTATGTCATACATAAAGTCTGATATGAGTAGCATATTACACTAAACAAGGTGTCAGTAAGACTGATCCGCTAATATACGGAATGGGTCCCCCTTTACTGTACCAATGCAATTAAGTTATCTGGTTTATAAATAAACCTAAGTATGGGTTCTTTTCATAGAAATATTACAATACTACAATGTGACCGAAATGTCCTAGTCTTGGCTGGCATTATGGTCTTAAGCCTCCTACTAAAGATATGTGATTAATTCATATCATTCGGCTATCACTGAAGCCTTATGCCTTTTATGAACAAGGTGTTATAAGTTAACCTTTGGCTGCCACTTCGGGCTTACATCTTTCCATTTTAGGTTGCCACCTTAGGCCTTACATCTACTTCGCTTTTGATCCCTAGACTACCATTCTTGGCCTTATGTCTTACACCGTTCCCTTGGTTGTCACTCTAGGCTTGCATCAATTGTTCTCGCAGTCCAAATGGTTGCCCCTTTAGACCTTACACCAATTCTTTCAGTTGCCTCCCTAGGCCTTACACCTATGCTCTCAATTTCTCAACAGCCACCTTAAGCCTTACGTTGTCCACCAAATGTTCTACCTAACCGTTCGTGTTAGGATTTTCACTTAGCTTTTTATTAAGCTAACATTTCAACTAACCGCCTATCAATTAATATTACTATTTATATTATCACCCATGTCTCCATTCTAATCTTGGCCATCTAAGCCTAAACATACATCATTATCTTTGAAAGTTAGTAATTTTGGTTCACACATTCTACCAGAGTTACACTACTCTCGGCAATCATTACACTCGACCTCATCTACGGAAGCCTGTTTTAGTTTAATTTCAATGATTTATGATATTAAATCTTTAATTTACTAAAATCACCTCCTTTACCCATAACTCTTACTTATTTGTCAATCATCTTCTACCCTCAGTTAATAATATCAGTTTACTAACCTCGGCTCTTACTTAGCCTTTCCACACATTCCTACTTAAGTATATATACTTAAGGTTTCAATTTATATATTGCTCAGCTTGGCTCCACCTCCTTCGGGACTACCTTTGGGTATGCATTGGGAACTATTTATACACACCTACTAGTAGCTTTACACGTGCCAACTTCTGATTCGGTTGACTTAATATTTTAGTAACATCCCCCACTTTGAGACTCGAAAATAAATGTCGATGATACTGCAGTCATCACCAGAATTATTTTTAAAAGATAAAGTGAGTTTAGTATATATGAAAAATATAGTAGTTGAAAAATTTACATTACACATAAGCGAACATAATGTTCAGTACATACATTTTTCAAATTAAACGTAAATTTGTGCTTAGGCGGGGTTGAATTACAATAGAAAATAACATAGTAGAGTGTCAGGAGAATACGATGATGTCGTCCCTAACTTAAACAGCGGAACTAAACAACTTTTATTATTTAAAAAGCATCATGCTTCGTCTTCAATCTTCGTCCTACAGCATCGAAACCAACCTTCCTAAACCATAAACTCAACTTACTCAAATGAGTACTCGTGAGTTTATGAAGAAAACAATAATAAAAACACAGGTTAAACATAAAGTCTGGTGCAAATAATACCTTAACCATAAACTAACTTATAGTGAGACCACGCCGCACAACACGGAATAGGATTCTCTTCACTATTTACAAAACCACATACCAACAAACTGCTCTTTATAGGCTATAAATCACATTTAGTTTATTCCTGAAACTCCTTCTTAAGTTTCGCCCTTTACATACTGCATAGTTCCATCGTGCGTAGATTTATCTTTTATCATTTCTTCCGAAGTGTGTCTTACGTTGTTTTGGCTTACTCATCCATGTTATGCAACATATCCCTGTGTAGTTCGTTCCTCTTACTTTACATTGCAAAGAACTAACCACATGCAGTTTTATCTTTTATCAGTTTATGTAACATCCCCATTTTGAGGCTCGAAAACAGATACTATTGATGTTGCAGTCATCCTTAGCATTATTTTCCAGCAACAAAATAAGATCAAAAATTGTATCAATAACATCAAAAGCATAGGAATTCACAAATTCTAAACAAACATTTCCATTAGTTCATTTGCAAATTCATTAATTCAATTACATTACACAACCCCACGATTCCATCATTTTGATAAAATAATAAATTCAAATATAATTCCAAGACCGTCATATGAAGACTTCCCATTGGTTTATAAATGTCTTAACTACTAGACGGCTACAGTAACTGTCATTACATATATTCAACAATAAAATAAAAGCAATTATCACTGCATAGTGGAAATACTTCTAAATAGTAGCATGTCTCCTACACGTCTCCGAAAGCTTATTCGTCTAAACCTAAAATTCCTTACTCGTATCCTACCAAATTCAAATTGAGTATCCAAAAGTTTAGGTGGAAATCAAAATCTTCGGCTTAGACAAAAAGTCTAGTGTGAATAATATTTATCCATCTCAAACCAAAAATAAATACTTAGTGAGATCACGCCACTAGGCGGAACGGGTTTTCTACTCATTGGTATCCTTACATTCAATATGCCAATCATAACATATACCTACAGCTATAGTGATTAAAACATAATCATAACATCAATATTATTATCATGCATGAATGGCTTAACATGAATAGTCCGTCATTCACTAGTGTCAAAAGGGTTAAACATTCTCATACTTACCCAATCCCACAAAATAGTCCATGACATAATTTTTTAAAGGTCACTATAAACCTATATTAGTATTCTAAGGCACACTAAAAACCGATCGAGTTGACTCAGGCCAAAAATATAACTAGATAATCCAAAATCTTTTATCCAACAAGAGGAAATAACCTCGGTTTTTGTCCAACAGAAGAAAAATGGCGATGAGCATCTTTGCTACTAGTTCCTTTATATGCGTACCTCTAAAAATTTAGCCTCAATATCGGCAAAGCCCTACGCATTAGAATCACAAACCTGACCCACCGGGGGCTTACTAGTTGGAGGATACAGTGCGAACCTACCTTAGATTTCACCTCAAAATCTAGTTTTAAATATATATACATGAGTCATGTCTTTTGATCGGTTTTGGGCATCCTCACATAATTTGACTTTTCGGTCTTCTAGATGCAATTCTACTCATCTGAGAGTTTATGTCTGGCCATACACTCTGTTAGAACAACCCTAATCAGTCATTAGTTACCAAATCCTCAAGGTCATAAATGTTGAGTGATAACATAATACATATAAGTGAGCATGTCAATAATTTACCATATGCAATAATAACTGATCAAGGTACAAAACTGAACATATAACCATCATCATCCATCACAAACATATTTGTAAGATAGCAATTTTATACATAAAATTACTTGTAATAAAGTAATACTTTCTTTTGCAAAACTCTTTTAAAAATGGACATAAACAACTTTTCTTTTTTGAAAACCTTGTCAAAATTCTCAATGAAAACTATGTTTTTGTTAAAGTAAAACATAGCCCAAACATAGAGTTAAAAACTACAGTGACATAAAATATGCTATCGCACTTTCAAAATCACATGCTATTGCATATCAAAGATGTAGCTATTGAGTTCCAAAACTTAGGCTATTATATGCCAAAAACATGTGATATCGCATTTTTAAAAACTTCCTGTTATCGCATGTTAAAACCATAGGCTATCGCATATTGATTATATAACTTTCGCATGTCAACCAAAATAAAGCCATCACATGTTGATAATCTAAAGCTATCACAAGTTGAAAACATATAGTTATTGCAAGTTGATAAAACAGTAGCTATCACAAGTTGATAAAAATGATAGTTATCGCAAGTTGATAAAATAGTAGATACCGCAGGTTGATAAAAATAATAGTTATCGCAAGTTGATAAAATAGTAGCTATTGCAGATTGATTAAAATGACAACTATCACAAGTTGATAAAATAAAAGTTATCGTAAGTTGACAAAATACACTGCTATCATATGTTGATATAACATAATTATCGCATTTGAGAAAACATGGCTATTGCATATTGATAAATAAGAGCTATCGTAAATTGATTGATGACATTTCTGTAGGTATTTGCAAAACCTATTTATTTACTCTAAAAGTAACAACTTTTTATCAAACAAATTTTTTTGTCAAACTTTCATTGGATAACCAAAATCTTTTCAAAAATTTGCAAGAAAACAAAGAGAGAGAAATCTTGCTTTCTCAGAATATAAATTTTCAATTAATTATATCATTAATTATTTTTTTGCAATTTTAACCCTCTTTACAAAATAATTTATATTAAATTGTAGTTACTTGGGAAAATTCCCAAAAATTACAAAAATATGAATTTACCACCTTTTCAACATATAAAAATTTCAAAGTAAAATAATTATTTTTCATATTCTAAATAATTAAAATTCGAGATTATTCATGTTCTTACTTAAAATACTCATGGTAAATTCATAATAATTACAAAAAAAATTAAATTAAAAACCCATCTCCAAAATATCATTCCAAAAATCACATTAAAAATTCAAAGCGTTTGGAGAATAAAAACATAGCATTTACATCAAAATACCCTGAGGAAATTTCATAAAAATATTCAATGTTAACCATAACACATCCAAAAGATTATCTAAACCATATGCATGATAAACATCAACAAATCATTTTGGGTTGTGTCATAAATCCAAAATTAAACAATATACAATAGAGAAATAGAAATACTTTTCACCTTAATTTGATTTTGTGTGAAGATAATTGCTTTTATTTCCTCTCTTAAGCTTTCTTCCTTTTCTTCTTCTTTATTGAGAATGTTTAATGGAGTTTGCTGATGTCCATTTTCTTTTCTTATGCTGTGATTATATGGCAAAAGATATAAGAGATGGGGAGAGTGTATGTTAGGGGAAGTAAATTTTGTATGCTATCCTTATTTCCCCCTTATGTAATTAAAGCCCTTTTATTTCTTCCCTAAGAATTATTCCATTTAAAGTTTGAAATGCAAATTATATGTTTATATGGAAATTATCTACCATATCTATATATTCATATTCCCCACATTATTCATTTAAATCCTTCTTATTAAATATCCAAAATAATGTGCAACAAAAATAAGGGGTGCTATAGTTTACACTACAAAGAATCAACCATATGCAGTTCATCTTATTTTCTTTAGTTTAGACTGCAAAAAAATCAGTCGGATACATTTTGACTTCTTTCCTTTAGTTTATACTATAAAGAATCAAACACGCGCTGTTCATTTTATTTTCTTTGGTTGATACTATAAAAATTAGCTTCATGTCGTTCGACTTATTTTCTTTAGTTTATACTACAAAGAATCAACCACATGCAGTTGCAAGAGCATACAACCAGCCCGGACGTCCTATGTCCCTTTGGAAGTTTAACGTCTCTCCTCACCTTACCAAGGTATACATTCGAGTAAGTGTCTGCACTCAACGTCAATAGCCCTTCAAACTCACATTCAGGTTCTTCCCTTAGTCATCTTGCTCCCTGAGCTTTACCTAACTATCATGTTTTAGGTTTCGGTTCCATATTCATTTTGACACAGTATATCTATGCCCCTTTCGTATTCGGTACGGTATGGCTTACCCATATCTTGGAGTAGTACATCCTGCCTTCTTTCGACCCTATATCTTCACTCTGATGACATAACGACTTCGGTGCAATTCCAAACATGCCTTTAGTTTACGACGCAGTTCTATCCTATGCCTTTCGACTTAAGGCTATCTCCCATATTGTGTCTTTTGGTGTAGTGCTTCTCTACGCAGTATTGACCTTTTTGAAAAGTCAATAAGCTTCTATGGCAATCAACAACCTTCGGCCCTAGGTGCTTAGTTTATTTTCTTAATACATAGTCGCCACCTTCGCTCTGATTATAACAAAGTCTGACACGTATGTTATCCACTTTTACATGTGTCTTTATTCAATATGACCCAGCCTTCACTTTCTGTTAGTGACAGTGTCCTTTACTTATCTTTTCAGCATCTAAATCGGATATTGTCCCCTAATCCTTTAATTTATTAAAATATTTAATAGGTTTCAATCTCCTGGTTAATCATCTTCGACTAGCACAGTTCTCCTTCGGAGATGATTGATTTTTAACTTAGGAAATCCTCATAAAATTCCCAAAAAATTGTGAATAATTCTTTTGGGCACTTTTTACACATATTTATATTTTCTTGTTATTTTCTCTTATTTATTCGCTAATTATCTCCCTTCAATAATTCATAACCAATTATTTTGACGTAGGAAAAAATTTCAAATTAAAATCTCATCTCTAAAATTATGATTAAAATATCATATTAAATTTCTATAGCATTTTGAAATCATTGGAGTTTGAAAATATAACTAAACATCATATTTAGAGCTGTCTTCCATAAAAATTTCATTGCTATATCATCTTATCTTATTTAAACATTAAAACGTATGAACCCTATCATATTAAATCAAAAATGAAATCAAACACAATGGAAAAGGAAAAAGGGTTTAGTATTACGCACCTAGATCTTTAAATAATGTTATTTTTATCTTCTTGCTTCCTTTAAGCTTGCATCATCTTTTTCCTATTCTTATTCGCACTTTTAGGTCACAGCCATTAACATGTTTTTTAAACTTTTTTTTCAATTTTTAAGTAGAATGAAAATGAAGAAATGTGGAAAGAATCATGTTTATTGTTCGATAATATTTTAGGCCTTGACCAGCCTAATATGGTAAGCATATTTCTTATTTATTTTTATAACTTTTCCCATTTAATTGCTTATCGCAATAATTAATTCTCTATCTAATTAATTATTAATAACGGGGTGTTACAGGCTTCCCCCTTAAGGAATTTCTCCCCTGAAATTTAATTAAGGTATGATAGTGATTGCCTATCTATCTGATACCATACTAGCATACCCATATAAGTTCCACATCTATGTGTCATAGCAAAAATGTACAAGGGCCTGCTAATAAAAAAAATTAATCATACTACTCATATATATATATATCTACATATATGTATATGTGTATATATGTGTGTGTGTGTGTGTGTATGTATGGTTTACAATAATACAAATCTAACAAAACAAATAGCTCTGAATAAGCTCTCTTAACCTTTCCGCCATTTCCCATGTACAATCCTCCTGGTCCTCGCTCCACTGGACACATACTAGCTTCACTACATTATTCAGAAGCCGCTTCTTGTCTTGGTTCATTATCAAAACCAGTTTCCTTATATGGGTCATGTTTGGCTCTATGACCTAGTCATCTACTGCTCTTGGACTTACTAGTGCTTTTGGATTTCTAGTACACTTTCTCAAATGTTATATGTGAAACACATTATAGATTCGTGCAAATGCACTCTTTAGCACCACTCCATATGCTACTCTTTCAACATTCCCTACAATAGGGAATTAACCTACATATCTAGGTGCTAACTTCCTAGCCTTCAAAGGTGCATCACGCCATGCACTGGTGAAACCTTCATGAACACATGGTTGCATACTACGAACTCTAGTTCTTTCCTTCTTGTGTCCGCATAACTTTTTTGTCTAGATTTCACTACCTTCATTCTAGTCTAGATCAACTCTACTTTCTCAATGGCATCCTTCACCACATCTTGCCCTAACACAAGCCTATCCCCTGCCAGTAATCAACATGTGGGTGACTTACGCAGCCTTCCATAAAATGCTTCAAATGGTGTCATCCGATACTTCTCTGGTAATTGGTGTTGTATTAAAACTCCACCAAGTTTTAGTGATCTTCCTAAGATCCCTTAAAATCTAAAATGTAGACCCTCGATAAATCTTTTGGAACCCTATTGACTCTTTCAGTCTGCTCATCATTTGTGGACGGTACGCAGTGCTCATGCGCAAATCTGACCCCAAAGCACTCTGCATACTAGTAAATAGTGGATCTCAGTCATTGATAATGGTGCAAGCACTCCATGAAATCTCCCTAATGTCTTTATATATATATATATATATATATATATATATATAAAACCAACTTCGAACGTAGTTCTTGTGGCCTTTACTAGAATGAAATGAGTACATTTAGTCTATCAATCAGCTATGACCCGTATACTTTCATTCCCTACTTTAGACCTTGGTAATTCTTCTATGAAACCCATAGACACTAAATCTCATTTCCAAATTGGAACCTCTAGAGGTTGGAAAAACCACTTGGTTTATGATGCTCTACCTTAACATGTTGGTACATAAGACATCTTCTTAAATACTTCCCAACATCCTTCTTCATCCCATCCTAGAAGAAACTTCTCTTTATGGCTCAGTACACCTTTGCATCTCTTGGATGAATGGTGAACTTTGAAAAATGATTTTCGTCTAATACTTCCTTCCAAAGGCCTCATACATCCAGAACATAACTTTCATTTCTTCTCCGATCTGCCTTCTCTATCAACATTGAACCCTTTCAGCTCAACTGCCTCGGTTCCTGATCCTAAGCTTCTCACTCTTCCTATGCAAATCCAATCTCGCTTCTGCAATTCGTCTATGTTCTCTACCAGCGCAAGCTAAACTTCTAATCATGATAGCATTTCGCTAGTATTACTCAGACCTACACTGGACTGGAATTGCACATTATATGAAGACAACATCCTTAACATATCCTACTCTTCGATCATTGCCAAAACATAATTATGCTGCTTTTGAATTAATTCATTGATAAGCTTATTAACCTTCCTTGTAAAGACCCATATTTTTATGGATCGAAACATCGTAAAACAGTTGTCATTAGGTCGAAATGTTGATAAGTCGTCCAGAGTCTAAGTCGTGGACGAGATAAGGCTTAGGTCGTATAGTAGTTAGGTCGGAGTAGACGACTTAAGGAAGTGGAGCGACCTAAGAAAGTTGGTGACCTAAGGATTATGGGATAAGTCGTGTAGAAGTTAGGTCGTGTGGTGGCTTAGGTCGAGTGAATGACTTAAGAGTTAACGACCTAGTAGTTAGCGTATTGGTTTAGGTCGTATTGGTTTAGGTCGTACTGGTTTAGGTCGTATGCTAGTTTGGGACGACCTATAGGATTTGACCGACCTAAGGAATAGGCGACTCAAGGAAGTTGGTGACCTAAGAGTTAGCGGTATAAGAAACTGGGCGAGTTAGCGACTTAAGGAGTATAGGTCGGCAACGACCTAAGGAAGGAGCAATTAGGTCGTCCAGACGACTTAGGGGTTAGGTCGTAAGACCCTGTGTGTAGTTGAGTCGTTAAGGTCGTTATGTCGTATCCCAGTTAGGTCGTTAGGTCGCGTAAGGACCTAGGCTGTTAGGTCGCGTGTGTGTTAGGTCGCATACGTACTAAGTTGTATCTCGTTGGGTCTTAGGTCATGCCTAAGTGTTAGGTCGCGCGTACGTTAAGTCGCGTCTCAGTTAAGTCGTAGGTCGTGACATTTTAGGTCGTGACATTTTTAGGTCGTGGACGACCTAAGGGGAAGCGAACGACCTAAGGAAATCAGCCTATAAATACACGTCCATTTCTTCTCTTTTTGGGATCCGAATTTTGAAGCGACGAAGTGCTGCCATTTTGAGAGCTCGAGTTCTATACTTCTTCACTTCTTTTCTCCACTCTAATCTTGTGATTCCTTCCATCCAAATCGAAGATCCAAAAGCTTAGATTGAAGATCTACATCCATCGAAGAGAGATTTCATCGTTTGAAGCGGAGTTTTGAAAGATCGAGTTAGATTCTTCGCTGTCCAGATCTGAAGTGTGTTGCTTTTGAGGTGTTTAGGTGATTTGGTGAGTGGTGATTATCTCTCACACGGATCCAAAGGAGTATATCGGATTGTTGGCTTGATTTGGTGTTAAATAGTGACTTCCATGCATTTTCTTAAACTTAATTATAGATCTATTGTTCATGATGATTTGACATCCATTTTACTACATGTTAACCTATGCAAGTTCATTCATCAAGTTGTAGAGATATTACTCATGATTCATGCTTGTTAGATTTAGACTCTTTATTTACAGAATTGCCATTATTGTTATAATTGTTTATTTAATCATGTTTAAATGCTTGATTACTTGGATTAATGATTGTCTTGATTGATTGTTATGAATTAGTTGATTGATGATTTGATTTGGAAAGTTTGTTGAAGATGATTCAAAAGCTAAGGGAAAGGCTCTTGAATTGGAAAAGCTGCTCGTGGCATATGTGGCGGATGATGAAGCTCATATGGATAGGTTTGATGATGATGATGTTGAGATGAGGCTTTGCTATGATGATATGAAGCGAAGCATGGTATGAGAAAGCCTTGGTTTAATCCAGACGGGATCACTCCAAGCATGTTGATAACTCGGTGAAATGGTTCGGGTTTGAGGATAATGGTTGGCTCGAGAGGCGCTTGAGCTAGTATGGAAATAGTCGTCGAGGAGGATGACTAGAAGGCTGAGATTTCATCGTTGTTGAAGGTTCTAGCTTGCTCAAAGCAAGAGTACGTTGGGCAGATTCGATAATCCCTAAAGACTACTGATTGGTAGTCGAGTACTCTGGGCATATTCGATAGTCCTAGGCACGGGCTGCGACGACGTGCGGAGTTATGTCTAGAACCGGGGTTTCCATTAGCCCTTAACGGATGGCTGAAAGAATGTGCCGGTCATTCAATTAACGGTGGTATCGAAGCAATGATAACAGTGATAGCCAGAGTCATGGATGTTTGGTTGTATCGTCCTTCGGTCTCAAGAGCGATGTTTTCTGGGTGCTTATCTGATCTTGGTTTAGGCCTTGGGGGTTTGTACTTGGAAAACACCGACCTTGACTCGAGTGATAATTGCTTTACTTTAAATGTCTGCTTTGTTATGTTTACTTCTGCTTAGTGTGTGTCTGGGGGCTATCACTGTAGAAAGATGTGGAGTGGGAGAGTTGGATTCCTATTCCTTTTTCCTTTATGCTCTTTTGGTATGTTGTTAGTTAATTTACCGCTCACTAAGACTGTTGTCTGACTCAAGGCTTTATGTTTAACTCTTATTGCCTTGGGCTGTTCGTCCATTTTGGGATGGGCAGACTAGGTAGCAGGTGACAGGTGCTGTTCTTAGTTTCCGACGATGCTGATGACGAAGACGAGCTGGAGGCTTGCATATTATTCTCTTACTATATGTACTGGATGTTCCGCTGCTTTGTATAATTCTCTGAGTGATATGTAGTGAGGCTTGATGTATTGACTATTCAGATGTTTGTATTCAACTATTATGAAGTTTTATTGATGAGATTCTATTCTGTGAAGCTTCACTATATATATTCTCTATTGTATTTTATCCATGCGCTGTGAGTAATACGATAGATTCAGCTGTTTTAATTAACCTTGGCAACAGTCCATGGCTGCCTGGCACACTTTACAACGCACTATTCCTATGTTCGATGCGGGGGTCATGGGCGGTCGTCACATTTGGTATCAGAGCTTTGGTTAATCGATTTTACCCAACGCTCGCTGACGTAACTACGTATGAGAGACGTAATTGTATTTTGATGGATGATTACTATATATAATATAGTAGCTTAGAAGTGTGTGAGTCTCTTATGCAGTTGTTCTCAAGGTGTATTAATCATTCCTTTTTATAGATATTAAGGATGAGTCGAAGAGGGAGACCAGCTGCTAGGGAAGACCGTGCTGCTGAGGGGGCTGTTGATTATGCAGCTATGTTCGAAGCTATGATGACTTCGATCATGAGAAGGATGCCCGCTCCGGGGCCATCAGTAGATGTTGGAGTTCAAGTTCAAACTCCAAAACCGGTGGATTTTGCTAAGTTGTGTAAAGACTATACTGCTCTTGGAGGAAAGGTTTTCTTGGGAACAGAGTCAACCATGGAAGTTCAGAGATGGATAGATGCTTGTAGAAGGATCTTTGGTGACTTGGGAATCGAGGATGCAACCAAAAGGAAGCTAGCATCAAGACAGCTTCAAGGGAGAGCTTCTTACTGGTGGAACCACTACAACAAAAAAGACCTTTCACAGCGTTTGAAAAACGCTGTTAAAAGTTTTCACAGCGTTTTTAAAAACGCTGTATAACGACATGCAGTCGTTGATCCTAAATTTTTAACTGCAAAATATAAACGCTGTCAAAAACCCACTTTCTACAGCATTTTTTAAACGCTGTTAATAAATTTTCTACTGCAAGGTATAAACGCTGTTAATAGTTTTCTACTGCAAGGTATAAACGCTGTCATAGGGATATGCATTTTTTTTCCCAATGAATTGACAGCAATGTATAAACGCTGTCGTAGGGATATGCATTTTTTTCCAATGAATTGACAGCAATGTATAAACGCTGTCGTAGGGATATGCATTTTTTTTCCAAAGAATTAACAGCAATGTTGTGCCATTGCAATATTCACACATATCATTAATATAAACTACATTTAATTATATTTTAATCAGTTAATGTACATAACATAAACAAATCAAACTAAAAATTGTAGAATAAAAGCATAATTATTAATCACTTCCATTAAATAAGTTGAACACAATATCCATGAACAAAGTTTACATAAACCCGTAAAGAGAGATAAAATTTATAAACCAACTGCATACAAAATTAGACAAATGCACAATATCTAGAAAGCAAGTTTGCATCTAATATTATCGACAAAACGTGCATAATAGCAAGCTAAATGGAGTTCTGAAGTTTCAACTCAATCTTCTTGAACCCAACATCATCCTCATTTACTAATATGAAAAATGAGCCTCATGTTGCTGGCCTATAACTTCATTCTTCCAAATAAATAAAGGCAACTTTATCTAAATACTCATCATTTACCTGTATCTGCTTCGATTTCTTCCTGGATAAGATCAGGTCGTTTAACAAATCGACCCTGTAAAAGTAAAGAAAGAAAAATCTTAGTCATAAAAAATATGAGCATCTAATATGGAATTATTGTACAAACAGAAATCTATCCTAATCTTAATATTGATCAAACTATATAAATTAATAACAGCCAAATTTTAAATTAGCTTATTTCACCGAAAATAGAAATTCATTCACAATCAAACATAGTTTTGGAAATCTAGTTTGCTGATGCACTATATGTTATATTAGCTTATTTCACCAAAATTCAATTAGAAATGTTAAGAGGGCTCTATATACTAAATTAGCTTATTTCACCAAAATTCAGTTAGAAATGTTAAGAGGGCTCTATATACTAAATTAGCTTATTTCACCAAAATTCAGTTAGAAATGGTAAAAGGGAAATGCATAAGAGATTTGTAAATGTCTTACAGCCTTCATCTGAGGTCTTTGATCAGCATTCACCTTTCGAACTTGGTAACGAATTTTCTTAGAAAAGAGTCGGTTCCTTCGTTTTTAATATCTAACGACGAAGAGCAAACAGGAAGTCAAACCGAAATAAAAAGCAAAACAAAGACGAAAATTTTGCAGCAAAAAGCTCTTGCTTATGCTGCTACTTTCTCTTCGATTGGTTTTACTTCTTCAGCTGCTGCTTCAAAAGTTTCTCCAGGTACTAGATCCGGAACATCGTCATCATCCTCATTTTGGGTTGTGGGTACTGCACCTGCACCTGCATGATTGGTTTCCTGTTTCTGGAATTGTGCTGCTAGTTTCTTCAAATTTTCTAGGTTATCTGGACCTGCAAAGATAACACATCCAATAAGCATGCATAAAAAGTATCTGAAACAGCTTATTTGTGTTTGAATGTTTGGAAGCAACTTATAAGGAAGAAGGATATGTTGCTGATAAGTCTTTTATAACTAAATTTCATCAAACTTTAGTATGATCTATCAAAACACTTCTATTTGGGTAAACATAACATATCCAAGAAACATTCATAAAAGGTAATCGAAACAGCTTATAAGTTACTCATTTGCATCTTAATGTTTGGCCGCAACTTACAAGGAAGAGACAAAAGTTACTAATAAGTCGTAAGCAATAACTATTTGTTTATGCTTATTTTAATTTTTACAACTAAATTTCATCAACTTTAGTTTTATCTATCCAAACACTTTTTTTTTTACAATTTACTTTAACGTACTTAAAACTTAAAAGTCAAAACCCAAAATTACATGCAAGTGATTATAAAAAAGTTGTTCACAAATGTGTTATTAAGTTGATATCCACAAGACCTACATCGGTAGAGATAAGAAGATGAACTCGGCAGGTTAATAGGTATAAAGGTTAAATTATAAGACTAGGTATACAAAAAGAAGTTACCTAGCTGGTTGAATATGGATGGTAGAATATCCTGCAGTCCTGTAACAAGCAATTCCAATTTAATAAGAGCCAAAATCAAAATGTGATGTCCAAAAAATATCCCAAATATAAAATCTAGAAAGTGAACAATTACAAGGAAATGAAATTACTTTTTGTCTGGCAGGTACCACTTACAAGGAAAGGCGTTTCAACTTTCAACTACAGGAATCCAACGACAACAAAAAAGCAAAATAAAACTAGCAGAACTTGATGTGCACATCAATCATTTTAATATCTCATTTCCAGCAACCTCTTCATAGCTCTGTTCCTGAAATTTACAAGTACCCATAGATGTATATTAGATTAGATGCTTAATATTTCTTTATTAATTATATATATATATATATCTTATTATTTACCATAGTCTCTAGGTGCATTGCAGCGAAAGCACTCATGCCTGCTAGCAAAGTTGTGCTCATTACAGCCAAACCTGTTAAACAAAATGAAAGACAATACATCATGAAAATGACTAGATAAAATAGAATTTTGCATGTAATTTCATTTATGAACTTGAACAAAAACATGTTAATCACATCAAAGTGACTAGAACTTGCAAAAAACTGCACTGATTTCACAATTATCAATTATTTGTCAGTTGGTAAAAATCACATATTAGAAAACAAGCTCATTATTAGAGTATTAGTGGATGTACTTGGAGGGCTTACAACGTGCACAGAGAGCATGCAGATGCAAAGTTCAATGCTTGGTGTGAGCTATAATGCTTATGCAAGTGATTTTTGATGCTATTATATATATTAACCAATATGCCTACATGATTGGCATAGCTAGACTGCCAGTCAGTCTTAATTTCGTATCTCTACTTCTCTATCTTTGATACTAACATAGAGAATTCAATAGTAGGATTTCCATTTTTTATTTTTTAAATTTCGAAAATAGCCCATATCCATCAATGAATTCTCATCATTGGTTTGTAATTTTCACCATTATTCTCCTTTCAATCACCAATCAACGAAATTTTACTATTAATTTACAGTCAACACAACTAACAAAACTGTTTTAAATAAAAATGACGTGACTATCGAAGCTTTTGCATTTATAACACACATTCGTTTTATTAAATAAAAAGTAAATATTTTTAACTATTATATGCTTTTATGTACATTAGTTCCACAAGCTAAAAAAATTTGAATTTGATTTTTTCTGTCACATTTGTTAGCTTGTTTGTGCTCCATAACCGTTAGTCCATTGAATTAATGGATCATGCCTGCTGATCTGATTAAATATGAAAATGATTACGAGTGAAATATGTAAATATTATTGAAAACCAGTACAATTTTTTAATATTGAAAACCACTACGGTTAAAAAATAATAAGAAAACCACTGCATTTCTTTTAAATGAATGAAGATATCTGTTATTAAAGATAAAGCATGTTTGTATATATGTTAGATATCTATTAATCTGATCGGTCAAACGTTCCATTATCTTTTGTGTAACAAAGAAGATGCGCATCAAGTTTGATTATTAACAAAACGATAAACCTTGAAGTTTATTATTAAAATTCATTTGTATATGCATATGTTATATGCTGCATTTACATTTTATTGACAATTGATAGGGGTGGCCAAATTACCTAGTTTAGTTAATTTTGACATAAATTAAGAAAAAAGTTACCAAGGTGATTATTAACTATAATAGATGACTCCTGCTAACTCCAAAAATAGATCCCGTCAAATACACCTTCTTAGCCTTCCACAAAATAATTTTTTTTAATGGAACATAATAAAGACTCTTCATTATAAATAGATCGACAAACTTTAACAAATACCTTCTTAAATTATCCATAAAATAATTTTTATATTGAATGGAACTCAATATTTTAGTTTTAGAACAAGTACTTCTGTTTTATAGCATCCACTAGTCGATTCAAATAAAGTGATAATAACTACAAATTAACTAAAACAACATTATCATGCTGGTAAAGCATTCAAGCTTTACCAAATTACAGTTTCAAATCTCTGTTTATGCACCTCCTTTTGAAAATTGGGGATATTACTAAAAGTAAGAACAAACTTAAATTAGATTATGTCAGCACCCAAAATTGTCAATAGCCCAAGGTATACAATCTAACCGAGACATACTATGAGCATGTATAAACAACATTATCATAAGAAAGGACATGGATCATGATATACCTTTCAGTTTTGAGTCCATCTCTCTATTACCCATACCGTCCACGAGACCATCTTTCTTCTTTCCTGCAAGTGTTATGGATTACCACTATTGGAAGTAAGGATAATTAAAAAAAATTGTATCTGCATTTCAGGTAAACAGATTTAGTCTAAAAATAAACTGCCTCTGTCATCAAAAACAACATTAAGGTAGCAAGCAAATCTGGTAGAAAAAATACCTGATTTTTATAGGCTATTGCAGATAGTTTGAACGGAATGAATAAAATTTTCCACAGCCCAACCCAAACAGTTCGTTGGCTCTGCTCTCTTAACAAACCAAATGCTTCGGGTGAATGGTTGAAAACTAAATCATTGTTGACAACTTGATATGCTCCTGGAATAACAAACATCAAAAAAAATATATGACGGTAACAGCTGTTAGAAAAATAGAACATATGTAAACTTCATTCCCTTTATAATGATTAACAAATTTGCAATAGACAACCAGTTTCTTCTTTATATTCACAGCTACATAATTTTATAGAAAGATTTTAGAACACAACATGACCAGTAGTAAATGAAGGCATAAGAATATGCTGACACAACACATGATATATTGTATGATGCATCTAAATTTTTTTCAAATGAGCCATGAACCATGAACGAAAGTAATTTAATAAATCAAAACTACAAACCTAAACTGAAGCCATAGCATAATAAGGGAGACTTAGCAACCAATTTTTCTCCTAAATTCAAAGGAAAAAAAGATTTTCTGCTACAAAAGAAAATTCAAGCAAGGGAAGCTTTACCGTTAAACCCAATAGCAATCGTGTAAAATCAAGAGAGATATAAGGCCGAGACTGTAAAATCAACAGCGTGTGTGCGTTTAGGAGATTGAGAAATAATGTTTTGGCCCAGTGATTTCGAGGTTGGGTAGGAGATAAAGGACGAATTTAGGATTTTCTCAAGGAAGCCGATGAAAAAGAGGGCTAAGCTGGGAAAGGTTAGAATAAGATATTGGAGGGAAGTGAAATGTTTACCGCCTAGTCTCTCCTTTTATTGTTGTAGTAGGGGGCATGTAATCAACAGCGTGTGTGCGTTTTTATATTTATGTTTTACCGACTGTTGACAGCTTTAAGGTTTCCAACGCTGTTTTGTCTTGCAATTAATGATGAAGTTTGTTGTAGTGTCACTAGCTAGGTGTTACTAGTATGCTTTTAATTCTAATGTTATTTAAACACATTGTTGCATACATTTTTCACAAGAATATATAACTACACATACTTGCAAAATCACTTAGGAAATAAAAGAATTGTTTAGTTCATGTTGTGCCTTACTAATTTGAATGTGGAATTATGAAAGTTGTAAGTAGGTTCTGAAATTACTCATCTTTTAGATCATGCATTATGTTCTTTTTTAATAAATTATACGTTTTCATTAATGTTAATTTCAAGAAAAGACTACATACATACACACAAGCGTGCGCGTGCGCACACACAAAACATATATGTGTGTGTATTCAAACATTATAGACTATCATTTGGTTCTTCCAATTTATCGCCATCTTTTTCCCTGAGAGAACAGATATGCAGTAAACCACAATTTAATATATTTATAAAAACTTCCCACATATGATAAATCTCTCATAATTCAAGTCATTGTTTACGATATACAATAAATACCATTTGAATTTAGAAGGAAAAAGAACGTCAGTAAATAATACAAACTCACCTGGGACCTTTCTCCATAAATATCAGTTCTATAGTTACTTCATTGATTCTTTAACTGCTCAGAACCAATCTTTGTACTACCTACAGTGTGAACAAAGAACATGATATTAGAGTCTTAAACCATGTTAAAATTTCAAACATATTCAAGAAGAGTAAAAGCATATAAAAAATTCATACTAAGCCACATGTGAATATGAAGCTTTTTTAGTTGTTTGATATGTTCCAAGTGAGTTTCTTTCTTTATTTTTTATTCATATTTTGAACATGTACAATGTTGGTTATCTTCTAAGATTTAAACTTTTATTTAGAAGTAAGAACCTTGATATACTAGCTGGCTTGTGAATGAAGGTAGGTCATGGGTCTTTCTTGAAATAACAATTAAGTAATATGGTAAAGTGAGATTTCACCTTGAATCTGAAATGTCAAATGAACACCAAAATACATACCTACACCTAATACATATTACAGTGGCAAATCAAAATGGTCTCAAATACAGATTCAAATATTGTGCCGAGTGATTATAACATTATGCTGAATACGCATCGTAAATTGAAATGGTGTCGACAACCAATCAAAATTTGTTGTTTGAGTCAGATGTCGAATTCAAAATCAAGGGAAAAATTCGAATTTGATGCGGTATAGTTTTGTACTTGTAAAACTCTCGTATAATATAGTGTAATGTGCTATTTATCTTCTTTCTTTCTTTTATTTCCTTTTATTATCAAATTTGTAATACTTGCTGGATAAAAGATACACATTTTTTCAACACAAAGCTCTAGGAATTTGTCATGGCATGAAAGTTAAAGCTTTGGAACATGTAACTGGATAAAAGATACATGTTTTTTCAACACCAAAATGTGGCTTATCTCCTACACCAAAATGGCAGTTGTATGTACCAACCCTTTGCACGGAATCTAAACTAAATTGAATGCACATATTTATACTACAACAGATGCTATATATTTTTCATTCAAGGGTTAAACTCTTTATACTGCAACATATTCTATATATTTTCATGCTCTTTCTTTGCTACCTCACCATCGTTCTCTGAACTGCATATGAGATGTCAATCCGAAGTTTATAAAGGCCATTAGTTATAGACCTACTTATTTAACTGGTAATGCCATATCATTCGTTTCTATTACTAAAAAAATTTGCTATACTATACCCATTTGCGTTTACTGAAAAAGATCAGTTCCCTATCTAACATAATATCAAAAAACTTAATTTGCTTGGTAGGTTGATAACATGATATTTTCCAAATATGCCATTCCTAACTAGTTAGATAATAATGCTTTTTTATATTTTGTATATGTTAACTAGTCAAACACTAATTGGGTTCCAAAATCCAAACAAATATGTTAAAATGATACAAGTTAAAATAAAATAATCAAAAAAAATCTAAAATAAAAAAAAAGTTGTATTAGAATTATTAAAATTGCTAGCACTCAAATCAATTGACAACATTTGTAACCTAATTAGTAGTCATCGATCCGTTATGATTAGCGATTACGACTTCTAGTTATTTACATCTGGTGTGATTCATTTTTCAAAACAGGTTGATTTCCATTTGCTTTTCTTTAAAAAAAATTGAAGATCAATATTTTGTGCACTCCCAAATAAAATGTTGCATTAAAGAACAACTGCATAAGCAAGAAATCAAATAACTACACCTAAAAGCCAAAGCAATGGTTCACTAACACCGAACTTCTAAATCAAAAGAGATGTACTCATTCATCAATAAATTAAACAATTCAAATACACAAAATAGTTTATGTTGACTAGTAAACCTTCAATTTAGATTCTAAATTCAAGGTAATAAAATATATCTTCTTAGGTCTGTGTGTTTTCGATTCTTCCCCGTCATTCTTCTAGTTGAATATCAGTATACTGTTTGTAAAATGACATTTCCAATTACTGTAATTAAAAGGCAATCATCTTAATCGATGGCAATTTCATAGCAAAATAAATTAACAATTCAAGCTAGTTCATTAGAAGCAGATCAAGCAACATAACCATTACTAGAAACTAATTATATTCATCCAAGAATGATTGCTCTCATATTACACTGAAATAGGCGTAAACATTAATTATTCCTCAACTCAAACCAAAAAGCAGTACCAAAATCTAAAAATGAATATGAAAAGCAGTTCGACTACCCATACCTGAGATTGAAGTCTAAATCAAAACCTAAAAAATCCATGTCTAAATCGAAACATCTGAATTGAATTCTGAATCAAAACGGGAGGATTCTGGAATCAACCTTCTGACAAAAAATAAATTAGTATTTGCTCGCTGAAGCCAAACATGAAAAAAGGCACATTTGAACTAAATCCATCGAATTACCTGAACGTACGAGAGGATTAGGGCATGACGAAATTGAAGAAGGAGGGAATTAGGGCATGATGAAATTAAAGAATGAGTGAGTTAGAGCAGCGCAAAATTAAAGAACGAGGGAAATGAAAATTGCAGAAAATAAGCCGAGGGAAAGCAACTTTTTTCTTTTGCAAAGTGATAAAGAAAGGCAGAAGCGGCAAAACGTTTTGGATAGTAACCTTGTAGACCGATAATATGTCAGCGTTTATACGAAAATGAATTCATTCAAAAAATAATTTGACCGCATTAGTTATAAAAACGCTGAGGATGATTGCGGTCAAAAAGGGATTTTGTTGTAGTGAACTCTATCACCATTGATACTCCGGAGGAAGAAATTACTTGGGAGCAATTCCAAGCCAGATTTGAAGCTAAGTTCATTTCTACGGCTCAGAAGTCTGTTCTGTTCAAGAAGTTTGTGGAGCTCAAGCAGGGTGGGAGACCAGTTCTTGAGTATGTTTCTGAGTTTGAAGCTTTGTCCAAGTATGCCCGGTCGTATATTCAATCTTCGTACCAGAAGAATGAGAAGTTTGTGACAGGCTTGGACAGTTATCTTGGGAGGCAGTTGGTGGATCATTTGGACGATTCATTTGAGAAGCTTGTGGAGAAAGCTCTCAGGCATGAGAATCTGTTTCCTAAGGAAGGATCTGTTGTTGCTGTGACCAAGGAAGAGTCTAAACCACAGCAGGGTGGAAACAAGAAGAGGAAGCAGCAGCAGCAGCAGAAGGGTAAGGATGGCCAGAAGAAGCCGAAGGGCGAAGTGACCTGCTACAATTGTCAGCAGAAGGGCCATTTCTCCAGAGATTGCAAGAATTCGAAGGTGCCGATGAAGTGTCACAACTGTGACAAGCCGGGGCATATTAGGAAGAATTGTCCAGAACCGCGGAAGGACAAGCAGATTGTGCAAGCTTATGCTTTGGGGGCTGTTCCATCATCTTTGAAAGCTCCTACCGCTGAAGAGAAAGGAAAGAGTGTGGTGATTCAGGGTACTCTTTCCATTTGTGGTGTTCCAGTTAGAGTGTTATTTGATACTGGGGCGTCGCATTCTTTTGTTTGTAATGAACTTGTAGGCCGGTTGGGTTTAGAACCGGATATTGTTGATAGGCCATTGGTTGTGACTAATCCAGTTGGGGGTTCGTCTTGTTTGTGTATGCTATGCCGTGGTCTGATTGTATCGAGTCATGATTGCTCTTTTGTTTGTGATTGTTTTGTTCTGAACTTTGCGGGGTTCGGAATTATTTTGGGTATGGACTGGCTTAGGAAGTATGCGGCAAAGGTTGATTGTGAAAGGTTGGAGGTGACAGTCGAGAATGTGGAGGGGCGAAAGGTTATGATACGATGTAAGCATGAGGAAGGCGTCTTCATGAGCTTCATGTATTCGCTAGTTGTTCCACGGGATGGACTATCATTTGTGCCAATCGCTAATGGATTTGAGGATGTCTTTGATGAGGTCAAAGGGTTACCGCCGCATAGGGAGATCGAGTTTCGTATCGATCTAGTTGAAGGAGCCAGACCTATTGTGATGCCTCTTAGGCGGATGGCGCCTAGGGAAAAGCAAGAGTTTAAGGGTGCAAGTTGACGATCTTTTATAGAAAGGATTCATTCGGCGTAGTGTGTCCGAATGGGGTGCACCAGTTGTGTTCGCAACCAAAGCAGATGGATCGTTGAGGTTGTGTGTGGATTATCGTGAGCTGAATAAAGTGACTAAGAAGAACAAGTATCCATTGCCGAGAATAGACGACTTGTTTGATTAGCTTCACGAAGCTAAGGTGTTTTCTCAGATGGATTTGGCAACGGGATTTCACCAGTTAAGAGTGGCTAGGGATAGTGTGCCAAAGACTGCTTTTAGGACACCGTCCGGTTTCTTTGAGTGGCTGGTAATGCCGTTTGGATTGACAATGCACCAACATATTTTGTGGATCTTATGAATAGAGTGTTCAGAGATCAGTTGAACAAGTTCGTACTAGTGTTCGTGGATGATATTTTGATTTATTCCAGAACTGAAGAAGAGCACAAGACGCACTTGCGTATTGTTTTGGAAATCTTACGGAAACATCAGCTGAAGGCTAAGTTTTCGAAGTGTCACTTCTGGAAGAACGAAGTGAGGTTCTTAGGCCATATTATCTCTGGAAGCGGAATAGCGGTTGATCCCGCCAAGATAGCAGCAATCCAGGATTGGGGTAGACCTAAGAATTCATCTGATGTGAGAAGTTTTCTTGGATTAGCAGGATATTATCGTCGATTTATCAAAGACTTTTCCAAGGTAGCTGCACCATTAACAGGATTGACGAAAAAGAACCAAGTATTCAGATGGGATGCTAAGTGTGAGCAAGCTTTCGGAATCCTGAAAGAGCGACTGACAAGTGCTCCTGTTTTGACTATTCCAAGTGGAAATGATGAGATGGTGGTTTACACCGACGCATGTGGTACTGGACTTGGAGCAGTGCTGATGCAGAAAGGTAAAGTTGTTGCGTATGCAAGTCGACAACTGAAGCCGCATGAAAGGAATTATTCGACTCATGATTTGGAGTTAGCGGCGATTGTATTTGCTCTGAAGATGTGGAGACATTATCTATTGGGAGTTCGATTCGAGTTGTTTACAGATCATAAGTCGTTGAAGTATCTTTCTCCCAAAAGAATTTGAATCTTCGGCAGCAACGATGGCTAGAGTTTTTGGCTTCATATGATTTTGGTATAGCCTATACTCCGGGAAAAGGTAACGCAGTGGCAGATGCGTTAAGTCGAAGACATGCAGGATTGGGAGCCATGTTTTCAGAATGGAAGAATCTCGAGTATTTAGCTGGATTTGACTTCAGGCCCAGATGTGAATTGGAACCTGAGATATTGGCAAACTTATCGATAAGACCGACTCTTGTGGAAAGAATTGGCGAGAGCCAAAAGCGAGACGATAAGCTTGTCAAGATTATCCGTGATTTGGAATCTGGGTTGGACCCAGAGAAGGATAAAGGATTCGAGGTCGATCGAGAGGGTTGGCTTCGGAAGCAAGGACGACTAGTTGTTCCCGATATAGATGAATTGAGAAATGAAGTTCTGAAGGAAAGTCATCACTCGAAGTTGACAATTCATCCAGGTGGAAATAAGATGTATCGGGATATGAAGAGAACCTATTACTGGGAAGGTATGAAGAAGGATGTTGGAAATTTTATTTCCAAGTGCATGAACTGCCAGTTGGTAAAAGCCGAACAGAAGAAGCCAAGTGGATTGCTTCAGCCATTAGAAGTTCCTACATGGAAGTGGGAGCAAATATCGATGGATTTTATCGATGGGTTACCTAGAACCAGAGCGGGAAATAAAGGGATTTGGGTCATCGTAGATCGTTTGACTAAAAGTGCAAGATTCATTCCTGTTCGATCAACCAGGACTGCATCGAAGTTGGCTGAGCTGTATGTTAAGTGGATAGTTAGATTCCATGGTATTCCGAAGAGTATAGTGAGCGATCGAGATCCATTGTTCACTAGTGGATTTTGGAGGAGCTTCCAGGAAGTTTTGGGAACCGAGTTGTGTTTAAGTACAGCTTATCATCCCCAAACAGATGGTCAGACCGAGAGAGTCAATCGAGTTTTGGAAGATCTCCTTAGAGCTTGTGTTTTGGATTTCGGAGGATCATGGGAAGATCACCTTCATTTGGTGGAATTTTCGTATAATAACAGTTACCAGTCAAGCATTGGTATGGCACCGTATGAAGCATTGTATGGAAGACCGTGTAACTCTCCGACATGTTGGTTAGAAACAGGAGAGAAGCTGATACTTGGGCCAGAAATGATTCGACAGACTTCAGATTGCATAGAAATCATTCAGCAACGAATGAAGACAGCCCAAGACCGTCAGAAAAGTTATGCCGATAAGCGTCGTAAGGATTTGGAGTTCGACGTAGGTGATATGGTTTTTGTGAAGATTTCTCCACTGAAGAATGTTATTCGATTCGGGAAGAAAGGAAAGTTGACTCCGAGATTTGTTGGACCATTCCTGATTATCGAGCGAATTGGAAAGCTCGCCTACAAATTGGAGTTACCAGAAAAGATGTCGAGCGTGCACAATGTTTTTCATGTATCGTATCTACGGAAGTATGTGCACGACTCGAATACAGTGGTTTCTGCTGATAGCTGTGAAGATTTTGAGATTGATCCAGTCGATAAGAGACCTCGTAAGCCGCTTCGTGTTGTGGAAACTGACACGAAACAGCTTAGGAGGAAGGTAGTTAGGTTGCTCAAGATACAATGGAGTGATGATGATAACGACTGTACATGGGAGGTGGAAGAGAGGATGAAGGCAGCTCATCCTGAACTCTTCAAGGTATGGCCCTAAGGTGTCGTGTCATCTAACGACATTGTAACTTGTTCTAGTTTTAGAATTCTGCATGCTAAGCTAGAATTGGATGCATGGTTTATTGATTGCTATGGATGGTAGGCATGCAAAATAGTCTTTGATTGCTCATGTTTGTTTGGAATTTCGGGGGCGAAATTCCTAAGGGGGAGAGAATGTAACGACCCGTATTTTTACGGATCGAAACATCGTAAAACAGTTGTCATTAGGTCGAAATGTTGATAAGTCGTCCAAAGTCTAAGTCGTGGACGAGATAAGGCTTAGGTCGTATAGTAGTTAGGTCGGAGTAGACGACTTAAGGAAGTGAAGCGACCTAAGGAAGTTGGCGACCTAAGGATTATGGGATAAGTCATGTAGAAGTTAGGTCGTGTGGTGGCTTAGGTCGAGTGAATGACTTAAGAGTTAACGACCTAGTAGTTAGCGTATTGGTTTAGGTCGTATTGGTTTAGGTCGTACTGGTTTAGGTCGTATGCTAGTTTGGGACGACCTACAGGATTTGACCGACCTAAGGAATAGGCGACTTAAGGAAGTTGGCGACCTAAGAGTTAGCGGTATAAGAAACTGGGCGAGTTAGCGACTTAAGGAGTATAGGTCGGCAACGACCTAAGGAAGGAGCAGTTAGGTCGTCCAGACGACTTAGGGGTTAGGTCGTAAGACCCTGTGTGTAGTTGAGTCGTTAAGGTCGTTATGTCGTATCCCAGTTAGGTCGTTAGGTCGCGTAAGGACCTAGGCTGTTAGGTCGCGTGTGTGTTAGGTCGCATACGTACTAAGTTGTATCTCGTAGGGTCTTAGGTCGTGCCTAAGTGTTAGGTCGCGCGTACGTTAAGTCGCGTCTCAGTTAAGTCGTAGGTCGTGACATTTTAGGTCGTGACATTTTTAGGTCGTGGACGACCTAAGGGGAAGCGAACGACCTAAGGAAATCAGCCTATAAATACACGTCCATTTCTTCTCCTTTTGGGATCCGGATTTTGAAGCGACGAAGTGCTGCCATTTTGAGAGCTTGAGTTCTATACTTTTTCACTTCTTTTCTCCACTCTAATCTTGTGATTCCTTCCATCCAAATCGAAGATCCAAAAGCTTAGATTGAAGATCTACATCCATCGAAGAGAGATTTCATCGTTTGAAGCGGAGTTTTGAAAGATCGAGTTAGATTCTTCGCTGTCCAGATCTGAAGTGTGTTGCTTTTGAGGTGTTTAGGTGATTTGGTGAGTGGTGATTATCTCTCACACGGATCCAAAGGAGTATATCGGATTGTTGGCTTGATTTGGTGTTAAATAGTGACTTCCATGCATTTTCTTAAACTTAAGTACAGATCTATTGTTCATGATGATTTGACATCAATTTTACTACATGTTAACCTATGCAAGTTCATTCATCAAGTTGTAGAGATATTACTCATGATTCATGCTTGTTAGATTTAGACTCTTTATTTACAGAATTGCCATTATTGTTATAATTGTTTATTTGATCATGTTTAAATGCTTAATTACTTGGATTAATGATTGTCTTGATTGATTGTTATGAATTAGTTGATTGATGATTTGATTTGGAAAGTTTGTTGAAGATGATTCAAAAGCTAAGGGAAAGGCTCTTGAATTGGAAAAGCTGCTCGTGGCATATGTGGCGGATGATGAAGCTCATATGGATAGGTTTGATGATGATGATGTTGAGATGAGGCTTTGCTATGATGAGATGAAGCGAAGCATGGTATGAGAAAGCCTTGGTTTAATCCAGACGGGATCACTCCAAGCATGTTGATAACTCGGTGAAATGGTTCGGGTTTGAGGATAATGGTTGGCTCGAGAGGCGCTTGAGCTAGTATGGAAATAGTCGTCGAGGAGGATGACTAGAAGGCTGAGATTTCATCGTTGTTGAAGGTTCTAGCATGCTCAAAGCAAGAGTACGTTGGGCAGATTCGATAGTCCCTAAAGACTACTGATTGGTAGTCGAGTACTCTGGGCAGATTCGATAGTCCTAGGCACGGGCTGCGATGACGTGCAGAGTTATGTCTAGAACCGGGGTTTCCATTAGCCCTTGACGGACGGCTGAAAGAATGTGCCGGTCATTCAATTAACGGTGGTATCGAAGCAATGATAACAGTGATAGCCAGAGTCATGGATGTTTGGTTGTATCGTCATTCGGTCTAAAGAGCGATGTTTTCTGGGTGCTTATCTGATCTTGGTTTAGGCCTTGGGGGTTTGTACTTAGAAAACACCGACCTTGACTCGAGTGATAATTGCTTTACTTTAAATGTCTGCTTTGCTATGTTTACTTCTGCTTAGTGTGTGTCTGGGGGATATCACTGTAGAAAGAGGTGGAGTGGGAGAGTTGGATTCCTATTCCTTTTTCCTTTATGCTCTTTTGGTATGTTGTTAGTTAATTTACCGCTCACTAAGACTGTTGTCTGACTCAAGGCTTTATGTTTAACTCTTATTTCCTTGGGTTGTTCGTCCATTTTGGTACGGGCAGACTAGGTAGCAGGTGACAGGTGCTGTTCTTAGTTTCCGACGATGCTGATGACGAAGACGAGCTGGAGGCTTGCATATTATTCTCTTACTATATGTACTGGATGTTCCGCTGCTTTGTATAATTCTCTGAGTGATATGTAGTGAGGCTTGATGTATTGACTATTTAGATGTTTGTATTCAACTATTATGAAGTTTTATTGATGAGATTCTATTCTGTGAAGCTTCACTATATATATTCTCTATTGTATTTTATCAATGCGCTGTGAGTAATACGATAGATTCTGCTGTTTTAATTAACCTTGGCAACAGTCCATGACTGCCTGACACACTTTACAGCGCACTATTCCTATGTTCGGTGCGGGGGTCATGGGCGGTCGTCACATTCCTTGAGGTACACTCTATCCCTAAATCATAAGATGATAAAAACTCTAACCACCTTTGTTGCCTCTTGCTCAACTCCTTTTGGGAGAATAAGTATCTCAAGGACTTATTGTTAGTAAATAGCTCAAACCATTCTCCTAGAAGATAATGCCTTCAAATCTTCAATGCAAAGACAACACTTGCTAACTCTAAGTCATGAGTAGGGTATCAAAGTGCCTAGATGCATAGGCCATTTGTAACAACCTACAAATCCGCACGATTCAAGTTGACAATAAACCACACATGTATAACCCAAATTGAACGGAAATACAGATAGTTATGGGGAAGAAAGAAAAAGAGGAGGAGGAGAGAAGAAGAAGAAGAGAAAGAAACTAAAAACAACACAGAATCTCACAATCGCAGCGGAACAATATATAATATAATATCAATGATCTTTACAAAGAAAAAACTATTATATATATACATCAATCAGAGTATAACAACAATCAGATCATCGGCCTAGACAATTATAACAACATGTCCTCAGAATTGCAGATGATTTCAATGACATACGACGAAAAATAAACATAAACGTGAATACGACTTGAAGACCTCCAACTCGTCTCCCGAGCTCCAATGCATCCAAAGAAATATGTAAATATGCTCGGTCTGTCCTGAGCATTATAATAAAATAACACCCGAGTCAGTCTGGAAAACCAGCGTGAGAAAACACACCCAACTGGATTTTAAAGTTATAGAAAACCTTTGAAAATCAAAAGTATCTCGCAAGACCACGCCGCATATAAACACGAAAGGGTTTTTACCTTACGATAACCAAAATATGTCATATGAAATCTTCTGATATTATAATAATGTCTAAGATATAAATACTTGTTAATCATAGTCCAAATTATTACATTAATTAAATTCCAACATAATAGGTATATAGTTAAAACCGTAAAGGCTCATATTGGAGAATGGATTCCATACTATGACAAGGTAAAGAACTACCTTTCGAAGGTACATCTCTAGATAAAATGCACCGGGGTCTAATAAGAACATCTTGTACCCCCGTCATACAGGACTGGCCTACCACTTGACTAGCAGTACCGAATATGATCACCCCTTTCATTAATGGGCCCTGAAGCATACATGGGTAGATAGTAATCGATCAAGATTTGGAATGACCATACCCTGATGGGAGCGACCCACTTGGCCCTGCTGCATGCCCGATTTTTGTCATTTTCTGGTTGATGAGGCTCGAGGCTACGTTTTACCTTTATATAGCACTTCCCACTTGGAATGCTAATACTGCCCTCCAAGCAACAATGCAATACCAACATTCATCCATACAAGTTTGTTCTGGGACTGAAAGAAACGCTTGAGAGCTCCATCTTCAATTCCATCATCTCCAAGATGTCTTCGCTTCGAAACCCTTGAGTTGGATCGAAGTGGTTTTCGAATAACATATCTGATTCTAGTCTCTTCGAAACAACATTTGATAATTTCCGATAAACTCAACCCTAGTTCTTTAGGAAATAAACCATCAAAGATAAAAGCAGAAATCACCTTCTAACCGTTAGTGGATGGATTTCCTTATCATTGTCCCAGGAGAACGAAATGAGATTTATACGCACAGTACAACATCGTCGAAGATGACTGTGCCATATAACTCACGTGTTTCTCCTAGATATTTCCGAAGTTATGTTTTGGGTCTAAATTAGATAGTCTATTATTTAACTATCTGCAAACACACATCCAAATCATGGATTTATTTCAAACGGGAAAACCAACATTGGTTAAGCACATAAGCGACCACTAGCCTCCTTGACTAATCTTTTATTTTATTAAGTTCATCTTGTAAATACTTGTATCAATATACTTTTACAATGATATATTCACAAATTCCTATATTTTCAACACCTGGAAAAATATCCATATACTTATCTCAATGGTATAAGTATATTTATAAAATAGAGAAAGATTTCCTTTTTATACAATTCTCAAATCATTTATAAATTCCTTTATAAATTTATAAAACCATTTATAAATTATTTTATAATCTTAGGAAATCATTTATAATCTCTTTTTTAAATTCCAATCACCTATAATTTATTTTTATACATTTCTAAAACTCCTTTACAAACTCATTGTAAATCCATAACCTATTTATAAAACTCCTTTTATAAATCCATAAAATTCCTTTATAAATATTTAAGAGCAATTACGAAATCTTTTATAAATCTACGAAAACCATTTATAAAACTATTTTATAAATCCTTGAAACCATTTATAAATCTCGAAACATTTATAAATAAATAAATAATCCTTTACTTCAAAACACTATTATATAATAATAAATGTTAATAATAACATAATAAATAATAATAGTTAACAATTTCAAAACATTTCTAAAGATAATAATTAATAATTTCAACCCTTATAAGTAAACAATAATAATTAATCTCCAATTTTATTCTAAATAATATTAATTTATTTCCAAAACATTATTAATAAATCATTTTTATTAATTTCAAACCATGTTAATTATTTAAATAAAACTTTAAAAATATTAAAAATATTGATAACTAACTTTAAAACAATATTAAATGTAAATAAATAAGCTTTAAACAATATTATATTTTCTTGATAAAAATCCATACTTAAATTTCCACATAATCATTTACATATTTATAAATCTCTTTCTATTTTATAAAACTTCCATTATAAATTCCTTTTATTATGAACCCCATTCATAACTCCATCTCTTATCAAATCTCGCTTATTTATAAAAATCTCATTTTAAACATCAATTACAATCCATTTATAACGTTGCTTCCATGTTTATGAATTTCTATTATAAATTCCTTTCTATTTATAAAATATCGTTTAACATCTCCAATCTATCCTCATTTTCATTTTTTTCCAAAATAAATCAACTATTTTCTAAACCACATTCCACATCTTATAATAAATCCACCGTTTGACTTATTTCACTAATTTATTAAATGATAATAGTTTTCCTATAATTTATAAACAACCGTTTATAAATCCATACTTTTATTAACAAATACGATTTTACAAATCTTCACTTCATTTGTAAAATATCACTTTTATAAATTATCACACTTATAAATCTCATATTTGTAATTAAATTTTAATATATGTACATAAATATATATTACTTTATGTAAAATGGTTAATAAATATTTATATCAAAATATTTCTATTTTCCTTTGTAAAAAACATATCCCTTTATTATAAAAGACGGACTTATTTTAAGATTTTAAAAATCATTATTTTACAGTTCAAAAATCTCTATTTAAAATATTCTATAAAATTATTAATTTATAATCTCCAAAAATCACGCCTTTAATTTTGTTTAAATTAAATTACTTCTCTCAGTAATTCAAGAATTATTATAAAATATATGTATATTTTTGAAATCGCTTAATGTAAAACCCATATCCTAAGGCCCAAAGCTAAGTGCTACAGATGCTACAGTCATCTATAGTATTTAATTTTCGGTGATAAAATATGGTAGTGTTAATAGTATCCATAATATCAGAAGCACATGAATATGAATTAAAATCACAATTTCAAAAACAACTTTTCTAATTACATTTCAAATCAACATTTCATATTCAGTTACATAATCTCAAATCGATTCCCATGTTTTGATCAAATATAATTATTACAAACTATGCCAAGAGCGACATATGAAGATACCCCTTTGGATGATCAGAGTACTAAATAGATAGACATATCTGTGAGAAATGTGGATTACGGATCTTAAGGCTAGAATTAACACTAGAGAAGGGGTGAATAGTGTTTTAAGGAATTACTAATTCTTTTTGAGTTTATATTAATTTGAACACAAATGTATGCAATATTCAGACACAGATATGATCACAGAATCAAACACAGATGCATATATAAAGTAAAAGCAATAAAGGAAAGAACACACCGGATTTTATACTGGTTTAGAGTTACCCTACATCCAGTCCCGCAACACAAGTACGGATTTCCTTTCAAAATCAATTCTTACAATTACACCCTCGATTTCAAGGCCACGAGGTACACCGCTCCAGATTCAAAATCCTCTGGGTAGACATACTTGATTTTACGGGCAACAAGTTCACCCGATTGATTTTCCAGGCTACAATCACACCTTTTCTCGCTCGATTGAATACAAAGAAATCTATAACTCTGAATAGCACTAGGATCTTGTTGAGATAGTGATAGAGAATCAAACAAGAGATGACCTAGTTAGATTCAATGGTGATTTCGGCAAAGTAATGGTAACAATGTATATAAAGAAATGTGGAAGAAGAAGAGGAGTGAAATCAGAGAAAAATTGATGTAAATTCGTTTAAAACAGCCCCTATTTATAGTAAAACAACAGCCATGTCCATTCGTGAAAGGATATGACGAATAGACACTTCCTTTGAAATTCAATCTTTTGAAATAAACTGTCACCTTGTCGACAAGGGGTCCTTGGGGTTGTCGACAAGCCTAAGTTATTTTTGGTAATTTGTTTTTCTTTGAAAATAACTTCTATCTTGTATTAAAACTATTTTAAACTTTATAAATATACTTAACTATAGTTAAATACATAAATAAGTATAGAGAATAATATTTTGGTATATATAAAATTTTACTATAATTTTATATTTAAATCTAAGTCTAAATATTAAAATTTAAATATATTATAATTAAAAGATAGTTTAAAACCAAGGATAATTTGATATTGAAAATAAAGATTATTTTGAGGCTAAAATTATTTTAAAACCGGGATAGATGTTTTTGATTTAAAAAGGAAGATTTTGAAATCATTTTGAAAACAAGATATAATTTTGTAAAACATTTGAATAAAAGTTAGTGGATACAAAACAATGTTCCACTAGATTTTTCGTAGGTTCCATCCTACTTAGGGTTCCATCCCTTTAACGGGCTCGAAGTGGATTCCATTCCACGAATAAAATGGATTTTAAGATGTCAGTGCTTTTCTAGGAGTTTTAACAAAACTCCTTACTAAATTCCTTATCTTGAAATCTTGAACTCTTGATATCTTGATCTTGAGTTCATCCGTTCTTGAATCTCTATACTATACAGTCTTCATTCTTTGGTACATGTATATATATCCTGCATATACATATATATCTAAACAATAATGTTAGTATTTAT
Source organism: Allium fistulosum (assembly GCA_030737815.1). NCBI lineage: Eukaryota > Viridiplantae > Streptophyta > Magnoliopsida > Asparagales > Amaryllidaceae > Allium > Allium fistulosum. The sequence continues at coordinate 1,129,195,830 of CM060902.1, forward strand.
ATTTTATAATCGTATTCTAAGGTTGTTGTCATCAAAACCAACTTCTCAGGGACTAACAATCTCCCCTTTTTTGATGATTACAACCTTTGTTTGTAAAATATTACTTCTATCCTAATAACTCCCCCTTAATCTATGCTTAACTATCCTATTTTATACTTCTCCCCCTTTGTCATCAACAAAAACTAACTCCAAACTATATAACTCCCCTTTATTCTTGTACTAAAGTACCTACATTAATAAAATATATAATGGAGTATATAATAGATAGATTAAGAGATAATTATACTTATAGACATGATAACTAATCAAAGATCATATAAATATCAATGTGTATTTATACATATTATGTTTTGCACACCAATTATCAATCCACACCAAACCAAATCAAATCAAATCAATCCAAGCAATCAATTCAAATCAAACAAAGCAATCAAATAAAATCAAACATTACAAGGAACTTCCACCTATCCTTCTTCTCCAAATATAGGGTGTGCTTTAATGGCATCCCAAATTTCATTTTCATTGGTGAGAGAGACTGAAGGATGTGCTTCATTATCATCTTTGTGTAGGGAGGAAATCATCCATCGAATCGCATCGAAATGTTTTTCTTGCTCCTTGATCATCTGCATTTGACTCAACTCTAAGTGTCGTTGATTACGGAGAATGAAAGAAAGAATATTCTTGAAAGAATTAAGGGTTTCTTCAAGATTCTTGGTCAAACTATGAATGGATCGGCCATATTTGAGTTTGTGAGAAGAAATATAAATATAGTAGATAAGAAATGATTTTGAGTGATGAATTCTGGAAGAAATATGTATTTATAGGTGTAGAAATTCGTTTGAAATGAATAGACACAAGGTAGTTATTCAAATTTAAAATGAAAAGTCATTTCTGACCAGTACTTGTCGACAGGGTCTTTGGGGGGTTGTCGACAGGGGTCAGTTAATTTTGATGACTCATTTTGATTTTGTGAATAATTGTGTGTGTGTGTATATATATATAATATACTAACATTTATTTTGGAGATAAGATAAGCTAGATAACAAAAAAGTAATTCAATTTCATTTCATAATAGAACGATACAATGATTAAACATTAAGAACTACACGAACATTCAAATCAAAACAAACTAAAACCAATAAAACATGACATGAAAAGGTAGAACTAGTTAGAGGATGACGAAGATGAAGACAATCCAAGCTTCTTGCTGACTTTGGAGAAAAACTTGTTCATCTTGGATGACATTTTATCCAATTTCTTGCTAACGGACCGTTTAAGAGTCTGTTGATTCTCAACAATGGTCTTTTGATTTTTGAGTAAGGTTTTGTTTGTTGAATTAGAGGGATAGTCAATACTTTCCAAGGATGTTTCACCTTCTTCTTCTTCTTCTATTTCCATTTCATCCCCTTCTTCTTCTTCCTCCTCTTCCATCTCCTCATGAGCCAAACGCTCTTCCTTTTCGGCAAGAGTCTCATATGGTTGAAAAACATATGGAATTTTCATAAGAGAAAAGTTTGAGTGATTAAAAAACTTTCTTGAAAAAAATTCTTCTCCTTTGAAATCCATTCCAAAATAATTAAAAATCCGAGTGAGATAGATACCATGATACAAAGTGTTTTCACCCACTTCAAAATTTTTGGGACGAAGTTCATCCAAAATAACTTGCGCCTAATTAATGTCATAATTTTCAAAAATAGCAAAAAGTGCTTTGCAAACTTTTGAAGTTGGATTGTTAAAACTCCCCGATCTTGGGGTCAAAGAATGTTGTAAAAGAAGATTAACAATTCTTGCTTTTGGTCGAAAGTTTCGATTTATGAATTCAAAGTTATCATCTCCTTCGAAAATGTGATGAAATGTCTCATGATCATTTTCATCGATATTAAAACTAGAAAGATCCATTCCCGTGCTCTTGCAATTGAGAATGGTACCCAAAACATCACAATTTAAAATGATTCTAATGCCTTTGACACTACTCCAAATTTCATCATCATTTCCATTATAAAATCCACGGTTGAGATTTGCATAGAAAATTTGAACAAGATTTGGATAACAAACAAAGTCATTTTGTGAAGCATCAACAAGACTAAGAACTTGGTTGTTTGCAAAAAGAGAATCGATTTCATAATTAGAGAAATCTTGAAATAAAGCAAACTTTTCGGGATGGACTTTTCCATAGTTAGCATAGTTGATATATGCTTTTATAGCCTCCGGATTATTGAAAAGTTGATCTTTTATATTTTTGGAAAGTCTCATTGTGGAAGAGTTGCTTGAAGAAGCCATTAGAGTAGAGAGTAGAGAGCTTGATATTCTGAAATAATAGTTTGAATTTGAAAATGAAAGTGAAAAGTTGTGATAAGAGATAGTAAATAAATAGATTCTCAAGGGATAGGTTCTCTGGTCAAAAGGTGACTTTTCAGAGACTTGAATGAAGTTAAAAAGATGGAGGGAAATTCAAACATTTGAATTCAAATTTGAATTTCAAATTTTTGTACCCTTGTCGACAACGTGGGGGGGCCTTGTCGACAGGTGTCTCTGAATTTTCATGATTTATTTCTCTTAAGTATTCTAATATATATATATATTTATTTATTTATTATTTTTAATGTCTATATACTATCTGGAATATTACTAGAATTATAGTATATTCCATAAAATATTATGATACTATTTAAAAATAAAAATAATAATAAAATTATAGTAAAAATATAATAATAAAAATTTTAAAATTCAAACGACACACCAATTCAAAATCAACCAATCAAACATCCAATCATAAGCATGAAATTTCAACTAATGTATTGTAAACGCGTACCTTATTCTGAGTCTGTTTCTCTAAATTCGTCGGAGTCGTGAACAGCCGTGAAACACATATTTGAATTATCTGTCTTCTGATCATCATCGCTTGAGGACGAGTCTGAGTCATCTAGAGTAGCGGTAAATGCACGTTTTCGTTACTTTGCATAATCATTGTTTATAGGAAGATTTTGCTTATCTGGATGCGGACAGTCTCTTTTGATATGGCCTAGTTCGTCACAGTTGAAACATTTGATATAGGTTGGCACTACATTCTGATTACCAGAGTTCTTATAGTTGTTTCTCTTGAGATTATTCATCTTTCTGTATTTCAGGAATTTCCAAAAGTTCTTGGTCATAAAGGCTATCTCTTCATCATTATCGCTGTTTGAGTCTGATCCATCGGTCAATGCATTGAATGCAATTAATTTCTTTTAAGATGCTTTGCTTTCTCTTCTCCCAAGCATTTGTACTTCAAACGACATTAGATTTCCAATTAATTCTTCTATCTTTAAGGTACTGATGTCATTTGCCTCTTCGATCGCAAGTGTCTTTTGATCCCATTCTGGAGTAAGAGAATTTAAGATTTTTCCGACTTGATCTTCTTTCGAAAATACCTTTCCCAAGGATATTAGAGAATGCACAATATCCTGAAATCTACTATACATATCTGGAATAGACTCATTAGGATTCATTTTAAATAATTGAAACTGATTTGTGAGCATGGAAATTTTGGTCTGTTTAACTTTACATGTTCCTTCGTGAGTAACTTGCAAAGTTTTCCAGATTTCATATGTAGACTTACAAACTGACACTCTATTAAATTCATTCCTATCAAGTGAACAAAACAGAATATTCATAGCTTTAGAGTTATTTTGTGTGACGGTCTTTTGCTCAGCAGTCCACTATGCAAAACCAGTTGTGGGTTTAAAATATTCAGTCTGTGTGATATTCCAAGTGTCTAGTCCTACTGATTGTAAATATATTTTCATCCTACATGCCCAATATGCATAGCTACTGCCATTAAAAAGTGGTGGTCTGACAGTAGACTGACCTTCTACAAATGAACTAGTGACAGAGGTAATAGAACCAGTGTTGGTAGTAGTAACAGTACCAGTGTATGTAGTCATTTTGAAATTTTTCAAAATTCAGATTATGAAACTTTGAAAACCTTACTCCGATACCAAATGTGAGAAATGCGGATTACGGATCTTAAGGCTAGAATTAACACTAGAGGGGGGGTGAATAGTGTTTTAAGGAATTACTAATTCTTTTTGAGTTTATATTAATTTGAACACAAATGTATACAATATTCAGACACAGATATGATCACAGAATCAAACACAGATGCAGATATAAAGTAAAAGCAATTAAGGAAAAAACACACCGGATTTTATACTGGTTCGGAGTTACCCTACATCCAATCCCACAACAAAAGTACGGATTTCCTTTCAAAATCAATTCTTACAATTACACCCTCGATTTCAAGGCCACGAGGTACACCGCTCCAGATTCACAATCCTCTGGGTAGAGATACTTGATTTTACGGGCAACAAGTTCACCCGATTGATTTTCCAAGCTACAATCACACCATTTCTCGCTCGATTGAATACAAAGAAATCTATAACTCTGAATAGCACTGGGATCTTGTTGAGATAGTGATGGAGAATCAAACCAAAGATGATCTAGTTAGATTCAATGGTGATTTCGGCAGAGTAATGGTAAAAATGTATATAAAGAAATGTGGAAGAAGAAGAGGAGTGAAATCAGAGAAAAATTGAATGTAAATTCGTTTAAAACAGCCCCTATTTATAGTGGAACAACAGCCATGTCCATTCGTGAAAGGATATGACGAATAGACACTTCCTTTGAAATTCAAACTTTTGAAATAAACTGTCACCTTGTCGATAAGGGGTCCTTGGGGTTGTCGACAAGCCTAAGTTATTTTTGGTAAATTTTTTTTCTTTGAAAATAACTTCTATCTTGTATTAAAACTATTTTAAACTTTATAAATATACTTAACTATAGTTAAATACATAAATAAGTATAGAGAATAATATTTTGGTATATACAAAATTTTACTATAATTTTATATTTAAATCTAAGTATAAATATTAAAATTTAAATATATTATAATTAAAAGATAGTTTAAAACCAAGGATAATTTGATATTGAAAATAAAGATTATTTTGAGGCTAAAAGTATTTTAAAACCAGGATAGATGTTTTTGATTTAAAAAAGAAGATTTTGAAATCATTTTGAAAACAAGATATAATTTTGTAAAACATTTGAATAAAAGTTAGTGGATACAAAACAATGTTCCACTAGATTTTTCGTAGGTTCCATCCTACTTAGGGTTCCATCCCTTTAACGGGCTCGAAGTGGATTCCATTCCACGAATAAAATGGATTTTAAGATGTCAGTGCTTTTCTAGGAGTTTTAACAAAATTCCTAACTAAATTACTTATCTTGAAATCTTGAACTCTTGATATCTTCGGTCTTAAGTTCATCAGTTCTTGAATCTCTATACTGTACAGTCTTCATTCTTTGGTACCTGTATATATATCCTGCATATACATATATATCTAAACAATAATGTTAGTATTTATATTTTATAATCTTATTCTAAGGTTGTTGTTAGCAAAACCAACTTCTCAGGGACTAACAATATCAGTCATAAATACATCACAGAGGAAATACTACTAATCTATTAAGGTTATTTTAGGTTTAGTAGGTTGGACGAATAAGCTTCCGAAGACGTGCAGGAGAGTTTAAGGGGAAAAACATAACTTCGAGTCAAACATAATGCCTAGTGAGAATAATACTATTACATCTCGATTTACTGATATTAAGTGAAACCACGCCGCTTAGTGGAATGGGTCTCCCATCACTAATATCCTTTTAAAAGCATATCTTTTGCAAATCAAAATCCAGCAATTAAACTGATTATAACAATAATAGCAAATGCATATATGCATAATAATCAAGAAATCAATGGACTTTCTGTCCACACTATACTTTATCTGGTTAACTATTAGCCATTGGCTGACTCGGGCCAACCAGACAAAATCAATAGTCTAACTTCTATTAGACACGATACTAAACGGTATGCCCTTGTCTTTCTTCTTTTAGGATCAAATGATCCTAATTGTTTTGAGGGCTCACCAATAACCTCTTTACTCTATATCTTCCCTTCTGCGTGTAACATTATTTTAGTCTCATCTGTGACAAATCCCTACACACTGAAATTTTGGTCTTATTTTAGCTAGGGGCTAATAGCTAAAGTATAGGGTGCGACCCCATACCAGTCCTATATGGTCTCTAATATCTGAGTCATAAACTTAGGGTTAACTACCCTATTAAATTTTCATTTCCTTGTAAACAATCTTTACAACTGATTTACCCTTGAAATCGTATCTTTATAAAACAAGGAAATCATACTCTTTGCTTTACTCAAAATACTTATGCCATGATATATGCTTTACACAAAACAATGTTGATGAAACCAAATCAATGGGATTATCTATCCCTTCAAAATAAGTTAAAACCCTTTTAACTTAGAAAACTTTAGGCCATGAAGCCAAAGTGAAACCTTCGAAACCCTTATTTTAAAACCTTGAACAATACCCTTCGAAATCATTGAAAACACCCTTTCGAAAGCCTTACTTAAAACCTTAGACATCCTCTTTCAAAACCATTTATACTTACATTTTGAAAGCATTAGAACCTTCCTTTTGAAAGACTTAAAACATATCTTTCGAAACATTCACAATATACCTTTCGAATGTACTGGGCTCAAGTAAAGGATTGTGGAAACATTACTTCAAAACCTTTTAAAATTATTCCTTTCGAAACCATTGGGTTTTACATATAACATAACCATTAGGTCAAAGAAAATAGAATAAAAAGTATCCTTTTTGAAAGCTTTAATCCAAATAAAGGAACTGGGGAAGAGGATAGCTTCGAAGCCTACCCTTTCCAAACCATTGCCTCCAAAACCATTTAAAAGCGTCTATATGACCCTTTCGAAAGCATTAAGAAAGCAGCTTCAAAGTAAAAAGGAAAAAGCACCATTTCGAATACATTGTTTTAAGGCTATAAAGAAAAGTGACCTCAACTAATTCGAAAGGTATGGATGCGGAAGCATGGATATCAAATAGGTTCAAAAGCAGCTATCCTTCTGAAAGCTTCTTTTAAAACGAAAGCAAGCGACAACTCTTTCGAAAGCCCCTTTCTAAAAACAAAGGCAAGTGGCAACTTATTTGAAAGCTTCTTATTTTAGACAAAGATAAGTGAAAAAAACCCTTCGAAGGCACCTTTTATAAACAGAAGTAAGTAACGGATTCAAAAGCTTATAAGAATAACTTTTACCCCTTTGAAAGCGTGGTTTCGACACGGTCTCTTCCGCCTTTCTCCAATGCACTATGTATCAATTCCTTGATACCATGTGCATTGGTTTCAAATGAGTTCATTAACAGAGGTATGGTGATGAAAGCTAGCAAATGGAAGTGGGGAAGTGGTAAATCCAAGAAGAACTGATTTTATGCCTTTCAAAGTAATTTCTTTTCACCTAACTTGTCTAATTTGTCAAAATGTAATTGGTTGTCATTTCTTTATCAAAACCCATTTCTAAAAGGCCGTCGAATTCAAAATTATCAATTAAAAATATTTTAACAAATATGCCCTTCTCCTTGATAAAACATTTAAGTCTCTTCACTTAAATAATTTTATAACCATAATAAAATATTTTGGAAAATTCCCCAAAAATCATCATAATTCACTTTTAATATGTTTCCTAACATATGTAAATTTCAGACTCAAAATACTTATATAATTGCCTTAAATAATTTAAACCCAATATTAACTATTTTCTTTCATAGAAAATTCATAATATGTCCACAATAACTTAGAAAATTATGAAACTTGAAACCCACTTCTAAAATAATGTCTTTGATCATATATCACAAATACAAATCATTTCGATTTCATTTAATAGGTCCCCCAATCTAAAATTATCGTAAAATCTATATGAAACAATATAAATCATCAACAAGCATATATATACATTTAACCAAACGTAACATGGCATATCATTTGCAAAATAATTCGAATCAAACCTTGTAACCAAAACCATTTTCAAAAGTGAGATGTAAATCAAATTATTCACCTTGGCCTAGTGTTAAGAAGGTTGAGATTTGCTCTTTGATTGATTTTCTTAAGCTTTCTACTTGAATCCTAGCTTTTTTCTTTTTGAATCTTCTTAATGGTGGCCAATCGAGCTCACTAGTGGTTTTGTTTTATTGGTGAATGTTGAAATGAATAAGAAATGAAGGATATATGGGTTTAGGGTCTAAGAACAAAGGCTATTCCTATTTTGCCCTTACCATATTCCTCTTATTTACTTATTTTTAATTCTCTCTTGCTTATACATTCATTGAGGCATGACCCTTAATTAATTAACAAATCTCAATCCCTTAACCATCTACATTATTTCATTTAATTTATCTAATTAAATGTCCTAAATAATGTTAGTGAAAATTAAGGTCATTACACTTAAAAAAAATTAAACTAAATCTTCATTTTATAATATTTCAAAATACTAAAAATATGGCCCAAGGTTACTATAGCATTAAATAGGGTAGATTATCCATGTCATCAATTATGGAATCCAACAGATCAGATATCAATTTATATGAAAAAACAGCAATCAACAGTATGAGGAATCCTGTTGGATCCCTCCAACATGTCCCCTTCATCACATACAGTATATAATCAATCAGGAAATAATCAACCGCTTTGAGGCGGGATCGTATACAAAGGGTTATCTGCTCTTACATAGGAACGTAATAGGGTCTCATCCGCTCCAGGGGCAGGAATATCCAAACCAACAATATAATTTAGTAAATTATCCAAACAGTCGATAATAAAATATTCACACATCCAATCAATAACTTTATCGACTATAAAATATTTCGGGTTAACCAAAAAAAAGGGTGAGATTAACTCACATTGATTTTATATTCGTCAAAATGTTCCAGTTTGAACTAAAATTGAAAGGGCATTCAATTTTAACCAAAATTTCTACTAGCACTGAATCCATCCAGTCTAACTCCATAGCATAGTATTCGTCGATATGATCGCAACGCAACTTATCGCATTCAATTTTGACCTCATACGAAAAAGTTACGAATAAATGAACGATTGAAATAATTAAAAATTAATTAACTCATAATTAATAATAGTTTAAACCTAATTTACCTTTCTTCCCTCCGATAGTTCGTTCCAAGCATGAAAAATACGATCCATCTTCCCACCGCCACTGTTGCGCTGCCTCGTCGCGCCGCCGACGGCCGCCGCGCCTTGGGCACCCTCTTGACCTCATGCGTTGCCACCGCGCCACCCAAAATCGACCAAACCGAGCCCCTCTCGCGACCCAAAATCGACCTCCACGCGACGATCTACGATGATCCAACTGTTGATTAACTATGTTTTTACGAGCTTTATACTTTCCTACTTATGGCCGAAGGCTAAAAACAACTTGATTGGCTCTGACGAATTATGGCCGTAGGATTGGGGACGGTTTAATTTTGAAAAAAAATGGTGAACTTCTTTTTTTTCTTTTCAGATAGCACGTAAATTTAAAGGAGGGAAAGGTATGGTGCGACATGGGCAAGGTATGGACAAGTTATGGTTGCAAGGTACATATATATTATTTAAACTAATATAAATTGCATGATACGTGCATCTAATAGCGAGATATTTAGTTTTTATTTAAAAAATTAATGGATGGATGTGTGCTATAAGTGCAAAATCTCTGATGGTCACAACGCTTTTATTTCAAATAGTTGTTGGTGGTGTTGGTTGTAAATTGATAGTGAAATCGGTTTGTGGATGGTCGGGGGAAGAGGATGGTGGTGGAGATAGTAAATCGATAATGAGATTTTGTTGATAGGAGAGGGTAATTTTGGAATTTCAAAAGGACACCGTGGAAATTTTATTCATTGAATTCTCTTTATTAATAGTAGAGATTAGAAATGTCTAGCTTTAAACGTTCGAAAATCCCGAACTTCAAATGAGGCGTGCTGCATGGCATTCTATATGTTATATCATTATTCCGAACACAACTGGAGTTAATCTCGAGACCTAGTTCGATCATATGCAGAAGACAGCTTTTCAAACCCAATTATTATATAAATTTATGAAATTAATTTATACGCATTTTGATCTTGCATGCCCAAATGATACATCCAATCGCCACGAAATTCGAAGGCATACTACAATTCACTATCACGGATCCAATGGAACTAGTTTCATCGAAATTCGAGACAGTGCTCCGGAAGGCTATTTTCACACGTTAATTTTACTAATTATAATAAAAACTAGTTTATTCACTTTATATTCAAATTTAAAAGTTTACTATCATCATTCTTATCTAAATGGAATTTAAATCAACTTCTAAACTTATTTTTTTATTCACATTAAATTTAGGATTAAATTATTTAAAAAAATTCCAAATATTAAATTCAATAATTTAATTGCCAAATAAATCGCTAAATTTAAAATTCGGGTTATTTAACTTATAAAATTAACTTTTCAATATGTAAAATCATTTGAATATTTCAAATTCAAATGACTAAAATTCTGGGTCGTTACATTCTTCCCTCCTTAAAAGAATTTCGTCCCCGAAATTCCCAAGGCAAGAAAAATGTCACAAACCCATTAACTTTTCAAAACCAATTAGCTGGAATAGGTTATAAAATTTCTAAGTCTTTTTAATTCATCCATTTATACCAACAAATTTACTTCCATTCATTCATTCCAAATCAAATTTTAGTTATCAAAATTTTTTCAAAATTCTCAAAAAATTTCTAACTCTTAAATTTATGGAAATTTCGCCAGCGTCTCCTTTGCGCGGCTCGATTGTAAAATTTTACAATACATATATAATCATAAATATACATCTCATCTTCGAGGATAAGGCATCCCGTAAAGGAAAAATATAAAAATACGGTATGTAATCCGAGATGTGTACCTTATTTTAGTATTAGCAAGCATATACAACCAATAAAATGCGAAAGCGAGCTCCAAATGCGAAGCATACGCCATCCACACCTACTAATCACTCAACAACCAATGAGAACAAGTATATAGAAGTAACATCACTATATAATATAGAATGTATAATAACTATATGCAATTTTAGCAAATGTAACAAGAGAAACCATTAAACAAATAATATCCATCCAATTTATTTACCATTATATCAATTTGAATTTTCAATTGTCAACATTATACTTATACACTTTCATTATTTTTAACATTCTATTGATTCGTTTTCAATTTATAGACATTCAATTAAATTACATTCAATTTATTCTCACTCAATTAGTTTACATTCACTTTGAATTCAATTTACGTTTAACAACATTTCATTTCATATTAAATTCATTTATGAATCATTTTCACACAATAATTAATTACAAACATTTTATACAACACTTCTTATGTTTATTTTCACTTCAAAACTTAGGTTCATATTCTATCCTATCAAACAACACGCCAAACATATTCAATTAATTTTATAACTCATGTTGAATTTCATTCTACAACTCAAGTTCATATCCATTTCACTAATTCATACAGTCAAATTCAATTTCATTTAACGTTTCTTAAGTTAAACTTCATTTAATTCATCTCTTTAATTCAATTTATTTAACTTTTCTTAAGTTATATTTTAATTTCATACCTAAATTCCAAATTTTCTTTTCTTATCTATACCATTTTCAATTTATAAATTCAAAAGCTTATTTCCACATATTTATCAAATCACACTTTAGATTTTAAAGTCAAAACTTGTTTTACTAATCATAACTTCAATGGTAGAAATTCATCACCTAGAAACTCGAAAATAAATGCTGATGATGCTGTGGTCACCATCAGAATTATTTTCCAACGACTGAAGTGAGTTCAGATTTCCCTTTAAATCCTTTTTTTTAAATATTTCTAACCAAAATATTTTCAAAATAATACTATTATTATCCTTCCAAAATCCTTGAAAAACAATTTTCAAATCAATTGAATTTTATATTCTTAAATTTTTTTATCTTGAATCCATGTTTATTTACAAATCATATTTATAAGTATACTTACACTATTTCATTTCCTTCCCATTTATAATTACACTTATAATTCATATTAATGAAATCTCACTTCTTATGTAATATCATTTCATAAATATTGATTTTTTTTTAGATTATAATAACAACAACTTTTATTAGAACAAATACACCAAATGATAATAATTAAATGTTATAATTTGCTAACAGCCAAACACTCCATATATAGTTATAATAATTTCGAAAAAATTATTCTTGTATATATCAAATACAATTTAGGTAAATTTTTTCATTTACCCACTTTAAAATAATACTGTGTCGGTCTGCCTTGTTTAAGTGTTTAGAAACCCTTACTGATATCGTGGCATTCCACGTACCGACCAGAATTCATAGGCCACTCAACTGGATAAATTAACACAATATAAAACATTTTTATATCACTAAAAAACACGCGCTCGTATCTATATAATACACTCAAAACTAATAATAAGGCATCCTATTACCTTATCTCTTAATGAGTTGTCTCACCAAAGCCAAGGTTCTCGCTTAACTTTGTGCTCTAATACCAAGCTGTAACGACCCACAAATCCACACAATTCAAGTTGACAATAAACCACACATGTCCAACCCAAATTGAATTGAAAGACGGATAGTTATGGGGAAGAAAGAAGAAGAAGAAGAGAAAGAAACTAAAAACAACATAGAATCTCACAATCGCAACGGAACAATATATAATATAATATCAGTGATCTTTACAAAAGAGAAACAGTTATATACATCAATCAGAGCACAACCACAATCAAATCATCAGCCTGGATAGTTATAACAACATGACCTCATAATTGCTAATGATTTCAACAACAAATAGCGAAAAATAAACATATACGTGAATACAACTTGAAGACCTCCAACCCGTCTCCTGAGCTCCAATGCATCCAAAGAAATCTGTAAATATGATCGGTCTTACCCAAGCATTATAATAAAATAACACCCGAGTCAGTCTAGAAAACCAGTGTGAGAAAACACCCCCTATTGGATTTTGAAGTTATAGAAAACCTTCGAAAATCAAAAGTATCTCGTAAGACAACGCCGCACATTAACACGAATGGGTTTTTACCTTATGATAACCAAAATATTTCATATGAAATCTTCCGATATTATAATAGTGTCTAAGATACAAATACTTATTAATCATAGTCAAAATTATTACATCAATTGAATTCCAGCATAATAGGTATACAACTAAAACCATAAAGGCTCGTATTGGAGAATGGATTCCATACTATGACAAGGTAAGTAACTACCTTCTGAAGGTACATCTTTAGATAAAATTCACCGGGGTCCGACAAGAACGTCTTGTACCCCTGCCACACAAGATTGACATACCACTTGACTAGAAGTACCGAATATGATCACCCCTTTCCTTAATGGGCCCCGAAGCATACATGAGTAGATAGTAATCGATCAAGTTTTGGAATGACCATATCCTAATGGGAGCGACCCACTTGGCCCTGCTGCATGCCCGATTTTTTTCATTTCCCGGTTGATGAGGCTCGAGGCTACGTTTTACCTTTATATAGCACTTCCCACTTGGAATGCTAATACTACCCTCCGAGCTACAATGCAATACCAGCATTCATCCATCCAAACGCTTGAGAGTTCCGTCTTCAATTCCATCATCTTCAAGATGTATTCACTTCAAAACGGTTGAGTTGGATCGAATTGGTTTTCAAATAACATGCCTGATCTCGGTCTCTTCGAAACAACATTCGATAAGTTCTGGTAAACTCAACCCCAGTTCTATAGGAAATAAACAATCAAAGATAAGAGCGGAGATCACCTCCTAACCGTTAGTGGACGGATTTCCTTATCATTGTCCTAGTAGAACGAAACAAGATTTATACACACGGTACAACATCATCGAAAATGACTATGTCATAAAACTCACGTGTTTCTCCTAGATATTTCCGAAGTTACGTTTTGGGTCCAAATTTGGTAGTCGATTATTTAACTATCCACAAACACATATCGAAATCAGGGATTTATTTCAAACGGGAAAACCAACATTGGTTAAGCACATAAGTGACCACTAGCTTCCTTGACTAATCTTTTCTTTTATTAAATTCATCTTGTAAATATTTGTATCAATATACTTTTACAATGATATATTCATAAATTCCTATATTTTCAACACTTGGAAAAATATCCATATACTTATCTCAATGGTATAAGTATATTTATAAAACAGAGAAAGGTTTCCTTTTTATACAATTCTCAAATCATTTATAAATTACTTTATTAATTTATAAGACCATTTATAATTTATTTTATAATCTCAAAAAATCATTTATAATCCCTTCTATAAATTCCAATCGCCTATAATTTCTTTTTATACATTTCTAAAACTCCTTTACAAACTCATTGTAAATCCATAAGATATTTATAAAAATCCTTTTATAAATCTATAAAAATCCTTTATAAATATCTAAGAGTAATTACGAACTCTTTTATAAATCTATAAAACCATTTATAAAACTATTTTATAAATCCTTTAAACCATTTATAAATCTCGAAATATTTATAAATAAATAAATAATCCTTTACTTCAAAACACTATTATATGATAATAATTCTTATTAATAACATAATAAATAATAATAGTTAATAATTCCAAAACATTTTTAAAGATAATTAATAATTTCTACCCTTATAAATAAACAATAATAATTAACCTCCAACTTTATTATAAATAATATTAATTTATTTCCAAAACATTATTAATAAATCATTGTTATCAATTTCAAACCATATTAATTATTTAAATAATTAACTTTCAAAATATTAAAAATATTGATAAATAACTTTAAAATAATATTAAATATAAATAAATAAGCTTTAAACAATATTATATTTCCTTGATAAAAATCCATATTTAATTTTCCACATAATTATTTTCATATTTATAAAAATATATTTATAAATCTTTTTCTATTTTATAAAACTTCATTCATAAATTCCTTTTATTATGAACCCCATTCATAACTCCATCTCTTAATAAATCTCGCTTATTTATAAAAATCCCATTTTAAACATCAATTACAATCCATTTATAACGTTGCTTCCATGTTTATGAATTTCTTTTATAAATTCCTTTCTATTTATAAAATATCGTTTAACATCTCCAATCTATCCATTCATTTTTTCTCCAAAATAAATCAACTATTTTCTAAACAAAATTCCACATCTTATAATAAATACACCATTTAATTTATTTCACCAATTTAATAAATGATAATAGTTTTTCTTTAATTTATAAACACCATTTATAAATTCATACTTTTATTAACAAATACGATTTCACAAATCTTCACTTGATTTGTAAATTATCACTTTTATAAATTATCACACTTATAAATCTCACATTTGTAATTAAATTTTAATATACATAATAAATATATATTTCTTTATATAAAATGGTTAATAAATATTTATACCAAAATATTTCTATTTTCCTTAAAAAACAAAAAAAAACATATCCCTTATTATTAAAGAGGAATTTATTTTATGATTTTAAAAGTCTTTATTTTACAATTTAAAAATCTCTATTTAAAATATTTTATAAAACTATTAGTTTATAATCTCCAAAAATCATGTCTCTAATTTTGTTTAAATTAAATTCCTTCTATCAGTAATTCAAGAATCATCATAAAATATATGTATATTTTTAAAATCACTTAAATCCTTTTTAAACTAAATCTTCATTTTATAATATTTAAAAATACTAAAAATATGGCCTAAGGTTATTGTAGCACTAAGTAGGAAAGATTATCCTTGTCATCAATTATGGCATGCAACAGATCATATATCAATTTATATGAAGAAATAACAATCAACAATTTGAGGAATTTTGTTGGATCCCTCCAACTTATCCCCCTTCATCACATACAGTATATAATCAATCATAATAAAAAAATCAACCGCTTCGAGGCGGGATCGTATACAAAGGGTCATCCGCTCTTGCATGGAAACGTAATAGGGTCCCATCCGCTCCAAGTGCGGGAATATCCAAACCAACAATATAATTTAGTAAATTATCCAAACAACCAATAGTAGTCAACAATAAAATATTCACACATCCAATCAATAATTTTATCGACTATATAATATTTCCGGTTAAAAAAAAAGGTGAGATTAACTCACATTGGGTTCAGTTTCGTCAAAACATTCCAGTTTGAATTAAAATTGAACAGTCGTTCAATTAACCAAAATTTCTACTAGCTCTAAATCCATCCAATCCAACTTCATAGCGTAATATTCGTTGAAATGATCGAAACGCAACTCGTCGCGTTCAATTTCGACCTCGTACGAAAAAGATACGAATAAACGAATGATTGAAATAATTAAAATTAATTAACTTATAATTACTAATAGTTTAAACCTAATTAACTATTCTTCCCTCCAACAATTCCTTCCCGGCATGAAAAACACGATCCATCTTCCCACCATCACCACTGAGCTGCCACATCGCGCACCTCCCCACCCCCTCCCGACCTCACGTGCCACTCAAAATCAACCAAACTGAACCCTTTGGACCACGAACGCGGCCCAATATCGAGCTCCACGCATTGATCTATGATGATCCAACCATTGATTAGCTATGTTTTTATGAGCTCTACATTTTGCTAGTTATGGTCGAAGGCTAAAAACGACTCGATTGGCTCCGATGTATTATGGTCGTAGGATTGTGGACGATTTAATTTTGAAAACAAAATGGCGAACTTATTTTTTTTCTTTTCAGAAAGCATGTAAATTTAAAGGAGGGAAAGGTATGATGTGACGTGGGCAAGGTATGGGCAAGTCATGGTTGCAAGGTATATATATTTATTTAAATTAGAAATTCTAGCTTTAAACATCCGAAAATCTCGAACTCCAAACGAAGCGTGTCGCCTGGCGTTCTATATATTATATCCCTATTCCAAACACAATGGAACTAGTCTCGAGACCTAGTTCGATCATATGCAAAAGATACTTTTCAAACCTAATTATTATATAAATTTTCAAAATAATTTCTGCGCGTTTCGATCTCGCACGCCCAAATGATACGTCCAATCGCCACGAAATTCGATGACATACTATAATTCATTATCACGGATCCAATGGAACTGGTTTCATCAAAATCTAAGACAGTGCCCCGAAAGGCTATTTTCATAGGTTAATTAAACTGATTTTTATAAAAACTAGTTTATTTACTTTATATTCAAATTTAAAAGTTTACTGTCTTCATTCTTATTCAAATGGAATTTAAATCAACTTCCAAACTTATTTTTTTATTCACATTAAATTATTTAAAAAAAATCCAAATATTAAATTCAACAATTTAATTACCAAATAAATCACTATATTTGAAATTCAAGTTATTTAACTTATAAAATTAACTTTTCAAAATATAAATCATTCGAATATTCCAAGTTCAAATGACTAAAATTATGGGTCGTTACACTATTACTTTGCCCCTCTACAACAGCACTGCTCCTAGCCTCATACCTAAAGCATCTCCATATATAATCATACCATCAGTTCTTTCGGGGATTGCTAGCACAGGAGCATTCATCAACCGATGTTTCAATTCTTGGAATGATGCCAAACACTCCTTCATCCAAAAATACTTTTTATTCTTCTAAGTCAGTTTCGTCATCGCTGCAGCTACAATGTGAAGTCATTAATGAATCTTTGATAGCAGACAGCTAAGCCTAAGAAACTACACACCTCATTCATAACCGTGGTCTTTTCCATCCATTT
Organism: Allium fistulosum; assembly: GCA_030737815.1. Classification (NCBI taxonomy): domain Eukaryota; kingdom Viridiplantae; phylum Streptophyta; class Magnoliopsida; order Asparagales; family Amaryllidaceae; genus Allium; species Allium fistulosum. The sequence goes on from CM060902.1 coordinate 1,129,213,538, forward strand.
ACTCCGTCAACCTTTGAAGTGTCTACCACTAAACCCCTTCTGAAACCAATTGGCCTAGGAACTTCATTTCCCTTCTCCAAAAATGACACTTAGATAATTTCACCTTTGAATTATGCTATCTCAACATCTCTAACACAAACCTTAGGTGAACTGCATGCTCCTCCTTTTCTTTTAAGTATACTAAGATGTCATATATAAACACCAACACATGTTTATCCAGCTAATCTCGGAAAATTCTATCATCAAGTCTACAAAGAACATAAGTGCACTGTTAGTTCAAAAGGCATTACTAATCATTCGTACGAACCCTAGTTCTAAACATAGTCAATAGAACACTATTCTCCGCAGCTTTAGCTAACGAGCCTTGAAGCCAAGTCTAGCTGCAAAAACACCTTATCAGCATTAAACTGAACAAATAAATCATCAATTCTCGAAAAATGATATTTATTCTTCACTAGTATTTCACTCAACTTCCGAGAGTTAATGAATAGCCTTAAAGACCCATCAGACTTCTTTACAAATACCGCCACAGCTCCCCATGGTGAACCGCTTGGACTGACAAAGATCTTTCCTTTTAACCCTACCAATTGCTTCTTTAACTCCTTCATCTCCTTTGGAGGCATTCTGCTAGGGGATTGACTCAATGGTTTGGCTCCTTGTTATCCCGCCTTTTGGCAAGGCCGTGATACCAAAAAGTCGACTAGAAATCAATGACAATCCATCCTGTAGGACGGTTACATCACAAGTTCACCATGGATATCGATGAATTTTGTCTGAGTCCGGATCAGGCTACAATTGATAAGACATGACAAGTAAAGCCATGCAAACCAACGTTCCAAGCTTCAAGTCAATCCGAGTTCGTATGCTCAAGATATAGTCGATACAAGATGAGGACATGACCTTACTTCGAATCCATCCTATGACCTTGCTTCGAATCCATAGGCCGAGCCTCAGTTCGAATCCATAGGCCGAGCCTCAGTTCGAATCCATAGGCCGAGCCTCAGTTCGAATCCATAGGGCAAAGAACGTCAACTTGAATCGATCATAACTTGAGATCTACAAGTCCAAATGCCATGAAATTTTCACAGAAGCTTAAGCACATGATGAAGAATGTCCACCCCAAATTTCAGCTCAATTGGACTCTTTCTTGATCGATTCGAACCAAGGGTCGAATCGATCCCAAAGTGGGCCCGGATCTCCAGATTTCGGCCATGTGGGCCCCCTCACGTACCAGAACTGGTCTCCCTTCAATATAGGCGAAATATCAGCCTCCTACACCTATAAATAGAGCCCCTGGTCATTCAGAAAAGGGGTCGGACAATTCTAGGAGCTAAAGAGCGCCCAGACTCTGCCAGATTTACTCAGAATCACCACTGCTTCCTTAGGTTCAGATTATAATCATACAATCAGTTGTACTACATCAGAAGAAATTGTAATCATCAAGTGAACATCAATAAAATCATCAACTTCAGAGTGGACGTAGGCAAGATCGCCGAACCACTATAAATCCTGTGTCATTTACTGTTTTCATTAAGTTTCCTGAGTGATTTGCATACTTATTATTCTGCATATTTGATATTTGTGATCTGTGATTGCGAACTGGTGCTTTCAGCGGCTATTGGGTGTTTGTAACCAATTTTGGCACAAACATTTTGGTGCTTTCACTGAGAGCTGAACTCAGGGATTCTACCGCTTGGAAGTTGAATTCGAAGGTTTAAAAGTTCAGATTTGAAAAGCTATGACGAGACAATCGAGCAGAAGGCCAAGGCCAGAACTAAGTCAGCACGAAGGGAGTTAAGAGGCTTCCTCAGGAGCAAACCAAGCATCGATCTTCATCACCAGGGATGAGATGGAGACAATGATGAAGAGACAGGAGGAGATGATCCAGAATTTGCTTCAACAAATTGGACAACTTGGAGCGCAAAATCAAGGAACAACCAGAATCCAGAACGGAGCAGGACCATCTGAGCGCCGGAGCTGGGGGCATACACTTAGGACATGTTGATCCGAACCTGGGAAGAGAGACAAGGACATCCGAGCAACCTGGCGGCAATAGAGGGATGAACGCTCAGCCAGGGGGGCAGACACCCGAAAGCTCACACGGACTCGGGGGGCAGATCGAAGGTAGCGAACGAGGACTACAGCTTGGAGACAATGATAGATTGGCAAAGACGGTCAGGCGAGCCATGAGAGGCGGATTAGTAAACAGAGATCTTGAAGACGTGAACAGGATTCCCTTTTCTCCTGCAATTAGGTTGGCTAGGAACCCACCAGAATTCAAACTGCCAACAGTGGAAAGATATGATGGAAGGACGGACCCTGCGGTCCATCTAACGAGGTATATAAGGCACATGGAAGTGCTGGGGGCATCACAGGAAGTCATGGCCCGGTGCTTTCCATTATATTTGACAGACATAGCAGCTTTATGGTTCAGACAGCTAGAGAGCGGCTCCATTGGGACATGGACCGATTTGATTGAGAAATTTATGAGGCAATTCATGGTTCACATTTCAAGACCCAAGAATGTGATGAGCTTGGCAACGCTAAAGCAGAAAGCTGGGGAGTCTCTAAGGAATTTCCTGACGCGGTTCAATGCGGCAGCAGCATCGGTGGATCGGCCAGATCCATCCATGGTTATGATGGCAGCTGTGTTTGGAATAGCTGACGGCACAGAATTCAAAAATTCATTAACTAAGGATCCGCCTATGGATCTAGGGGAATTCTATCACGAGGCAGAAAAGTTGTTGCGATTGGAAGACGCTAATGCTGAAAGAGAAGAAGGAGAGGGAATAGAAGTTTATGCACTCAAAGACAAAAAGCCTCTCGAAAATGATTCAGGCAAGGATAAAGGAAAACGAAAGGCTGAGGATAGTGGTGACGGGCCAAAGCGACTGCGGAGAGAGCCACGATTCACCACCTACTTAGAGTTGAATGAGAGTTTGGAGCGAATCTACCGAGATACACGAGAGCAAGTTCCCTACCGTAGGCCAATACGAAGGGACCCCACTGTTGACGAGAGGAAATCAGACAGATATTGCTTGTTCCACGAACTGAATGGTCATAACACTAACGACTGTAGACATCTGAAGGATGAGGTGGAAGGGCAAATCAGGAACAGTATGCTACTTCAGTATGTGAGAAGGCGAGCTCCACCAGTGGAGCTAGAGCGACCACCGTCTACATCAACTAGGGGTGACCCTGAGCCGGGACACCGTATGGTTATCAGTTAATTGAAATAATGATGAACAAGTCGTAAACCTCTCACCAACACGGGTAAGTCATTTACACATGTGCGAGATCACGAGCGGTCCATAGGCATGCTCTGAATGACTATTAACCCTATCGTTGTGAGAGTTTACACTTTGACATCCTTGCTTTGCTTTTGTTTCATCTTGATTTGAATATTTGAACTTGATTTTGTTTAACATTTCTGCTAAAAGACTTATTTTCAATGAAAAATACTACTTGTGATTTCATAACGGCTAAGCCACTTACACATGTACGGGATCGTGAACGGTCCCTAGGCATGCTCTGAGATGGAGATAAACCATTGCAACAAACAATCCGGGAATTCACCCGAACGTGAAACCTGTTATTGATGATACTAAGTCCCTCCCCGGGCACACTCAATTCACTTCGAACAGGCACCCGACTTCGAACAGTCACAAATTCGCCTCGAACAGGCACCCGACTTCGAACAGTCACAAATTCGCCTCGAACAGGCACCCGACTTCGAACAGTCACAAATTCGCCTCGAACAGGCACCCGACCTCAAACGGTCACAATTCGCCACGAACGGCACCCGACCTCGAACGGTCACGATTCGCCACGAACGGCACTCGACCACGAACGGTCACAACTCGCCTCGAACGGCACCCCTCGCCTCAAATGGCTTGATCGCGAACGGTCGTCATTTGGGGCCATATAGAAATGGCTTGATTGCGAACGGTCGTCATTTGAGGTCATATAAAACTGTCAAACTCTTCGCAGGTTGTACCACAGGTCATCAACAGGATATGAACATCCAGCTTATGGCATTACAAAACACACCTTCCTATCGCAAGGCATGTTTTGGGGGGCAAATGTTATCCCGCCTTTTGGCAAGGCCGTGACACTAAAAAGTCGACTAGAAATCAATGACAGTCCATCCTGTAGGACGGTTACATCACAAGTTCACCATGGATATCGATGAATTTTGTCCGAGTCCGGATCAGGCTACAATTGATAAGACATGACAAGTAAAGCCATGCAAACCAACATTCCAAGTTTCAAGTCAATCCGAGTTGGTATGCTCAAGATATAGTCGATACAATATGAGGACATGACCTTGCTTCGAATCCATCCTATGACCTTGCTTCGAATCCATAGGCCGAGCCTCAGTTCGAATCCATAGGCCGAGCCTCAGTTCGAATCCATAGGCCGAGCCTCAGTTCGAATCCATAGGGCGAAGAACGTCAACTTGAATCGATCATAACTTGAGATCTACAAGTCCAAATGCCATGAAATTTTCACAGAAGCTTAAGCACATGATGAAGAATGTCCACCCCAAATTTCAGCTCGATTGGACTCTTTCTTGATCGATTCGAACCAAGGATCGAATCGATCCCAAAGTGGGCCCGGATCTCCAGATTTCGGCCATGTGGGCCCCCTCACGTACCAGAACTGGTCTCCCTTCAATATAGGCGAAATATCAGCCTTCTACACCTATAAATAGAGCCCCTGGTCATTCAGAAAAGGGGTCGGACAATTCTAGGAGCTAAAGAGCGCCCAGACTCTGCCAGATTTACTCAGAATCACCACTGCTTCCTTAGGTTCAGATTATAATCATACAATCAGTTGTACTACATCAGAAGAAATTGTAATCATCAAGTGAGCATCAATAAAATCATCAACTTCAGAGTGGACGTAGGCAAGATCGCCGAACCACTATAAATCCTGTGTCATTTACTGTTTTCATTAAGTTTCCTGAGTGATTTGCATACTTATTATTCTGCATATTTGATATTTGTGATCTGTGATTGCGAACTGGTGCTTTCAACGGCTATTGGGTGTTTGTGACCAATTTTGGCGCAAACACTCCTGTTAGCAAATCTATATGAAATTCTACTGCTCTCGGGGGTGGTAACCCCAAGTTTGGTTCAAACACATCAAAAAATTCCCTTACCACACTTACTACACCAAGATCTTCTTCCTCCAAAGCTAAAGTGAACATAACACCTTTGTGCTTGGTTTTAAACTCTTCTGAAACTACAAATACTCTTTCATTTCGCTTTGGCTGACTCAAGGTTATTATTCTACCAGTGTAGTATATTATAGTGGAATAATGCTCCAACCAATCCATACCTAAAATAACTTTGAAACCTATGAATCCAAACACGAAGGAATCGCAAAAATGCTTACACCCAGCTAACTCTATCTCTAAGTTAATTCATCTCAATTCGAGAGTGGCATAACACCCTATTGGATTTACTACATGTATAGAGGTAACTAAATAGATAATCCCTAATGGCACCAGTATCAAATAGTATTCTAACTGAAAAAACAAAAATCAAAATCATACCTTTCAAATTAATAGTCTTTCCTTTCTCCGCCATAGACGAACCCTTCACTAACTCCTCCAAAGAATAAACATGTGCTTTAAGTCCAAGCAGTCCATCTTTAGATGCCCTATCTTATCAAACTAGAAGAACTTCATTCTTCTAAGATTCTTCGGTGTTAGCCACTTTGTTGCATAGTGCCCCTTCTGTCCATAGTTAAAATAAACAACCTCTCCCTAGGTAATTTCTCCTCCCTTTCCCTTCGGCACAATCTTCTTGCCCTTAGTATACGGAGTATAATTCTTCTTCTGCACTGCTTTGAGCCTTGTATCTTGAAATGACCCTCCTGATTTGCTTAAATTTTTTTTTTGCATTTCTAAAATTAATATTCTCAGAGTCATTTTCTTTTCAAACAATCCATCCAGGATCCAATATTTTCCACCAATATAAATATATCAGTTTATTCCTAAAGATATACACATACATATGAATATGTATGTGTTCCTCTTGTTTAAAATCAGAGTATGTTTTTAATTCCATTTGTTAAACAAGAGCAGGCTGTTTAGTTTGGATTAGTTTGGATGTGAAGAAATCTGCCTATAGTTAATTACCTTGTTCTTTAGAATATTTATAATATGTTAATAAATCATGTCCATCTTTGGTCAAAGTATTTGGGATTCTTTTTCTTTCATAGTTCAGATATATTGATATTTGACTAAGACCAGAAAATGATATATTCTTTTATCATTTTTCACTTATGTATTTTCTAGAAACTTTCTTATTTTGATTCAATCTATATGACTAGTTTATTTCAATCTTAGCCTATAAAACACATTGCAAGTTGAGTATTTACATAAAATTTGCTATGACAAGAATTTAAACTTAAATATATTTAAAAGAATAATGTGTGTGTTTCCAGGTTTTAAAGTGCAAACCTGTCCAGATTGCATATCTGATATAGCTTTTAAAAGTTGGTTGTGGTGAAACAATGGCTAAATAATCTAAAGCTTTTTGTAATGTATTTTTCATTCAAAATACCATCAAATATAGTCAACCAAAACTTCACTCATTTGAAGCTGGTTAACCCATATGTCTTGTGTCTAACAGACACTTGTTCAAGGCAATGGCATTATATCTGAAGCCTTGCAAAATATTTACTTTTCTCAAAACAATTCAAAAAGTGGTATTAAACCGCTTTACAAAGTTTCACAGTAAAAATGATTTAAATCTTTATAAGTTTACCTCAAGATAAATCCAGATTTTATTCTAAAAACTTAGTGCATTGCTATGTCACAAGAATTTGACTAATACATAATATAAATTATGCAAAACATTTGTTCACATACATATATGTATATTTCATTTCCCAGGCTTTCATATCTAAAACTTAAGCACATTTTTCTGGTTTTCAACCCAGATATTTCTTTTAATTTTTAAACCTTAATGCATAGCAATTTTCAACAGATAATCAACCAGTTCAATCAAGCATAGCAAGTTCATTACATAACATCAAGTTCAAACACAACTGTCTCATGAATACATGCAGATAAAATCATAATAGGCTCTTATTAAAGTTATCAAGCATGTTCATTCAATCCCTTTTCATTTGCCAAAACTTCACTTTCTACTTAGCTCCTGCATTTCCTGAAAGAGCATTGGTGGCTGCCTCATTTTAAAATGAGACACCCCCATATGCCATGAGCAAATAAGGGTCAGATCCATGATCTGGTATGAGCAACATCAGTATATTCATGATATTAAACAACAGAGAATATGAGTGTAATAACTTGTTATTTGAATGAATTTCTGCAATCACTTATTATGTCATTGTGTAAATAAAGTGACTCAGGTATGATAACTCCATCTATCATTCCTATACCTGCATGCATAATCAAGCAAACAAAATCATCTATTTGCAACATAGGCATCTACTGGAACAATCATGGTTCCATACCAACCAACCTAAGAAATATTCATATTCCTATCTCTTCATATACAGGTTGTATAAATTCAGTTTAAATTCCTGCCTCATCTGCCATCAAGGAATCACAGGGACACATTGCAATGAACTAATTCACATCATTGCACAAAGATCTCAGGGCTTAAACAAACCATGTGCCAACTTGCATACATCAAATATAACAAGCATTCCAGCAGCCTTCTTGGCCTTCACTTCCCTAGTTTATTTACAAGTGCATTGATTTAAATATTATCATCAGATAGCTAAGTGAACTTGTCACTTCAAACATGGTAACACCCATAAATTTTCTAGCATAAATTTACTCAAAGATTTAGTAGACAGTTATTTCCAAAGATGTGGACATTATGTCTTGATCTCAGTATAAATATAAGAATATTTTCAACTGTAAAAGAGGCATGGCATGTCTTGTTATATTGATCTGCAAGCCTTTATGATTGAATCAGATTCATGATCTGGCTCAATCATAGTTTTAGCTTGTGAGTTCTTTTTTTTTATTTGATTAAGGGCTCAGCCCCTAGAAAATTTCTATTGCACCCTTAATTTCTTTCTTCTCAAGCCTCAGCACTTATACCAAGTATAATGCAGCTCCCAACATTTTTTTTGTAAAATTTCCATGCCATAGATCTATAACAGTTGAGAGTATTCTCTATATATAATTTTAAGATTCTGGACCTTAACATTTCTGAGTAAAATAAAACAGTAAGATGCACATCCGAAGGCAAATATCTCAACAAATCAAAGATCACAAAAAAAACATCCATAATAAAATCATATCAGATTTAAAATAAAACATCCAAAGAGCATTGATAAAATCATATCAAAACCAGCAATATTTAAATGACAATATAAAAAGTGGCTGCCTCATCTCAGGTCTTAATGCCATGAACTCAGTGAGGTTACTCACCTAAGTTCTTCCTTCTCTTGATCCAGAAAATCCTTATGTATGTGTGTCTTCTTCTTCCTTTCAATATTTTCCTTTTTCTTTCTTATTATTTTGAGAAACTCGGGGTAAAATGTTTTCCTGGCCAAAACTGCCTATTTATACCAGTGTTTTCTCCTAGGGTTTTGTTACAACAAAATTCCATTTCTATCCTAACCATCTTCATGCATTTTGCATTTTCACATTTTCCTCCTTAATGCCCCGGCCACTTTAGTCCATTATAGTTAGTACCTTTTTTTTTCTTTTCTTACTTTTCCAGAAAATGGCTATTTTTAATTACTTACCCAAGTCATGCTAAATGTGTGATTCAGTTTTTATTTAGGCTTTTATTCTTTTTTGGAAATCTCCTTTTCTATTTTTACCTACACAAGCATATTGACTTGTATTACATTTCATGTCATTTTGATGTTTCTTTTAACACTTTCTGCTCACAGAAAATATACATGCACATGGGTGTGTATATATTTTTATTTGATCTCTCTTGCCTTTCTGAAATTATACACATACATATATATCCTAATTAAATGAGTTAGATCTGGTAAAAGAAAATCCTATGCTAAGTAAGAATTACTTCTTTGCTCACATAAAATCTTTCTGCCTCTTTATTATTTTATTTAATTCCTTATGCTTTACAGAAAAAAAATGTATATAGGCATATCTCCCATATTTAACTTGGTTATGCCTAAGTTAAATTCCAATGTTTTTAAATAAGAATTTTACTTTCTTATTTCAAATAAAAAATTTCTATCTCTTATTTTTTTTTCACAAATTCTTGGATTTTCCCTGTGCTATTTTCCAGTGTGCATGTGCACACATATCCTTGCACACTATTTAATCCCAAGAATTTCACCATATTTAAATCTAAATATTTCGAAATTAAATCATTTTATCAAAATGATTTTTCACAAAATTTTGGGGTATTACATATCTACTATTCTTTGCTCCTGATACATCCCATTATACCATCGAGCCACGTCAACAACAAATTCAAAAATAAATGCCAAGTGAGTCGATATCTGGTTTTCAAGACCCTACTTCAAACCCCTTTATGAAATTCTAATTTTCCTTTAATGGGGTGTTGATAATCTCCCTACCATAATCCGCCAAAGAGTTGTACTTCTAGATGTACCCTTCCACCGTAAGGTCTCCTTGCTTCTAGTCTATAAATTCCCATAGTAGCATACCCTATTGAGACTCGGATATGAATTGAGTCTCGAACATTTCCTTAAACTGCACCTAAGTAATCTCCTTCTCGAGAATCTTGGAAATTACTATATCCTGCCGGTGTAAAGCATTATTATGTAGTTACCTTGATCACAAATCCTAAGCCAATTCAGCACTTCAATTGTGAGTTCCTTCCCTGTGAACATCTTCTCTCCTAAGTTTTTGCAGTCTTGGTACATCTTTGAGTAGTCTTCTCTTACTGCAGCAGGCCTTGGCTCAACAGCCTCCAACATATTCTTGCTCATCATTGTAGCATAAACTGCATAAACAAGGTATTCACATCCGTACCCTCTATATTAGCTGGCTATGCAGCTTCACCTTCAACTTTTCTTAGCATTTTCATTCCTCCCATTTATCCGCGTACTCTCTATCTCCCTCTTAGCATTTTCTACTCTTACCATAATTCGTCTAGTCCTTATTTCCATCTTGCTTTCCCTTTTAAGTAAGTCCTCATTAGAAATTAAAACAAAGAGAGTGAAATAATAATAAAAAGGTACATATATCTTCATATATATATATATATATGGTAATATACAAGTATGTCATATATCTTAGAACATACCCTTCCCCGGGTGTTTAATTTACTCTAAATAGTATTATTGTCTAGCTCTATTTTACTTAAGTGTTTCCTAACATATGCTTCGATATCAACTGTAACATCCCCCACTTAGAGACCCAAAAATGAACATCGATGATCATGTAGTCTTCACTAAAATTATTTTTCAAACGACTAAAGTGAGTTCAGTATATATGGAAAACAGTCTAAGCAAACAGAGCAGCAAAAATGTTTACATCACATATAAGCTAACATAGTGTTCATTACACGCTCAAATAACCCTAAAGTCATGCCTACGTAGAAGTTAAATCACAATAGAAAATAACATAGTAGTGATGATGTCGTCTCAAACTCTTTAAACAACAAAAATAAACAATCTTTATCGGCTAACAAGGCCTCCAACTTCGTGTTTGGCCATTGTCTTGCAAAACCTAAAGCAAGCTACTTATACATAAACTCAACCTACACAGTGAGTACCCATGAGTTTATAGGGAAAACAATAATAAAAATGCGGGTCAAATATAAAGTCTAGTGCGAATAATATCTTACCAAAAAACTAACGTATAGTGAGAGCACGTTGCACAACACATAACGGATTTTTCCCTCACTATTCACAAAATCACATATCAACAAACTGCTTTATACAAGCTATAAATCATATTTAGTTTCTTCTTGAAATCCCTTCTTAAGTTTTTCCCTTTACATATTATGTAGTTCCATCATGCGCAGATTTGTCTTTTATCGTTTTTTTTCCAAAGTGTGTTCCACATAGTTTTAGCCCACTCATTTGTGCTGCACAGCACATCCCTGCGCGGCTCATTTCTCTTAATTTACACGGCAAAGAACTAGCCACATGCGGCTTCGTCTTTTGTTAATTAACACTATAAACAATGAACCATAAGCAGTTTGTCTTATTTTCTTTAGTTTATACCGCAAAGAATCAGTCACATGCAGTTCGACTTATTTTATCTAATTTATATTGCAAATAATCAGCCATGTGCAGTTCAACTTATTTTCTTCAGTTCATACTGCAAAGAGTCAGCCACATGTAGTTGCGACAGTATACAATCTGCCTAGATGTTCCACGACTCTTCAGAAGTTGACTGCCTGTTCTCGCCTTCCCAAGGTGTACATTCTAGTGAGTGTCCCCACTCAACGTCAATAGCCCATCCAAACTTGCATTCTAGTGTAGTTTTTTTCCTCACTAAGTCATCTTAAGCTCCCCAGCTTTACCTAATCGTCATATTTTAGGTTTCTATTCCATATTCATTTTGGCACAGTACAACTTGGCCCATTTTGTATTGCGGCATAGTATGGCTTGTTAGTACCTTAGGTATTTTTTTTTGATGATAACAAGTAAAGGACATTATATAAAATATAGATACTAATGTTTTATCAAGATATATATAGTATATAGTGCAGGATATTAGACAGGTGTTGATTAAGAAGGCTGTATAGTATCAGGAGTAGATTCAAGATGCTGATATAGAGTTTCAAGAGTTCAAGAATGAAGACTCATGAGTAATGAAGAGTTCAAGATTTTAAGATATTCCATATAATTTATAAAGTCGTAGAATTTATGTTAAAACCTTGATTGCACTTTCCTGATCTCTCTCGCCTTCTCTAAACTATATTTTGATTAATATGTGTATAAACTATATTTAAATGATCCTACAAAGTATCAAATTATTTTACAAGGTAACGGATTTTCAAAATAATATTTTTAAAATGTTTTTCAAATTTGTGGATAGTGTCGACATACTCTATAGGCATATGTTGACATAATGGCCGTAAAAATTAAAATCCAAATTGGAATAGAAGTGTCTTTTCATCGTATCTCTTCGTGAATAAACATGACCATTGTTTCCTTATATATACCAAACTTCCAAACGAATTTTCATTAACTACTTTCGTTTTTTCCCCTCTTTTCACTCTCCTGATTTCTAAATCAATTTTTACCAAAAATCCGCCGAAATTCAACCAAAATCAAATTTAATCATTACTAATTTGATTCTCCTTTATCTATTCTTTGATTTCTCTCATCTCTGATGTGGTAATTGTGCATATTTTTACTTTCATATTTAATCTAATTAAATTAAATAAATGATAATATTGGGTATTTTAACATGTTTAAACCAAAATTCAAATTATTTTCAAATCGTCATATATTCATCTTCATATAGGGGAAAAATGGTCATATTGTGCGTATATTAATTTGAGAAAATTTACTTGGATATTTTAATGTTATTTTGTAGGAATTTGAACTCAAATTACAAGTGGCTTCATGGAAAATATGCATGCACAAGAAGATACAAAGGAATGAAGATGGAATTGTATTCATTTCATGAAATATGGAGGACCCCACCTACCTACTTACCATGATGTACAAATTAGGAGCTAATGCACATGCTAATGGCCATTAAAGTTTCATGCACATTTAAATAAAGGATTATCTCATGCTACTGATAACTTGGTGGCCACACTTCCTCAAGGGTAGTTTGGGTAGTTCCCAAAAAGTAGATTAGGGTTTCCAAACATGTATAAATACCCCATATGTTCATGTAACTCTTCTTCTTAGCCTCTTCTTAATTAGTTTAGTTGGAGGCTCACAAATAAAAACTCTTCTTTCTTTTCATGGCTACTTAGCCATTTCTTTCATGCAACTTTCTTTTTTATATGCAATTTTAGTTCATTCTCTTTCTATTTACTTGCTCTTTTCCTTTTATGTTAGTAGTTAGTTTTATTTTATGCAAGTAGCCTAGATTTTAATTCTTTTAGCTCTCTTTTTCATTAGCTTGCATTTTCCATTTCTTTTTGTTTCATGTTGCTTTCTACATTTGTTGATATGATAACAAATATGAAAGGCTAAACCCCTTCAATTTAGGGGGAATGAAGCTCTCTAATTATGTAGATTCAACATAATTTGATAAGTAATGATCTCTTTTTGTGCTTAATGGAAAAATGGATGTTTATGTGATTTAGTGTTTCATGTTGAATTTGATAGTCTATGTTGTTCATAACAAATAGGCTATGCTTAAACACATTATTCACATATTGCATCTTCATCTAAATATGATTATGGCGATGAACTGAAATTAAATCAAATTTTGATGGTCCGTATTTCTAATCAATAGTTAATAGGCCATGCTTAAAATAGATTTTACTTTCAACTTTATTATCATTTTTCATGATAGTTAGCAAGTGGTTTAAGGGGTGTGTTATAGTTTGATGGCTTATGTTGAGCTAATTAATAGCACAAATAAGCCATACTTATGATAAACACATCAATTAAACCCACTAATGACCAAAAAAAAAGAGATCATAATTTCATATTTTGTTGAACTATGTGATCTAGAGAGTGGATTTATCTTTAAATTGCCTTCAAACTCTCACATTTTTATCTATTTTTCTTTTGCTAGTTTGTTGCTTTTCTCATTTTCTAGCTTAACACCACTTCAACTTTGGTTAATTTGATTGAATAGAATTTTAAAATCTAACAATTCCCTGCGGGTCGACCTGTACTCGCCACGTATTAATATTTATACGCCGTGCGCTTGCGGTAAATTTTATTATAAATTTTTCGGCGATTTTCTAAACCGATAGAAAATTCGTCGTTAAACAAGTTTCTAGCGCCGTTGACGGGAATAGTTTTGATTTTAATTTTCTATTTTTCGAATTATTTTTGTTTGATTTTTGTGTGTTGCATTTAAAAAAAAATTATTTTGTGTTTTGTGTTTGTGTGATTTTTGATTGCATTGTGATTGTGTGCAATTTCTTGATTTTATAATTTCATTTGCATTTATTTTTCTAAAAAGAAAAAAATAAGAAACATACATAATTCAAAAAGAAAGAAAAAATTTCATTTCATTTCAAATTGCATTACATTTAAATTTTACACAACTTCCTCTTTACTGTTTACACAAATCTGCAATCATTGCACAGTGCACTTACAAACTGTGGACTTCCCATACCACTCAATCCTTCTTTCTGCCTTCACTTCCTATAACCAGCCACCAGTAAACTGCACCTTCCTTCCGACTTCAGACTTCTCCAACCTTTTCTGACCAGTTGCGGCTCCACCAAACAAGCATAACCAAGCTTTGACAAACACCTCCATATTGTTCCTCCTATAACACATTGTTGCACTCCTACATTCACATATCATTGACATTCAAAAACCATATCACTGTGCTGCATATTACATATTTCATAACAAACATTTCCAACATCACCACATTACTGCCGAAGACACTTCGTTCAAGCAACCCGCTTTGGTTCCAGCGGCTACTTCACCAACCCAAATCCACCTGAACCACTCACCCAAACAACTTACAGCACCACAGACAAACTTCATAGCTATCACCTGTACATGCTTCTACATACAAGCCACAACATTGCTGTCAACATCATCTACTATCACGTTAACTCCAAGCACTGACCAAACTGCTGCTTTCCTCACATCGAATAGCCTGTCACAATACCAAACTAACCATCACTACAACTTGCTATCCACTGCCATCATCACAACATTGCCTTCATTCTGCCACAAGCACTTGCCTTCAACAAACAATTGTTCACCTCTGCCTACATCTCAGTTCAACCATCTTCACCCTGACACACAACAACAACAACATAAGAACCGCCATTTCAACTACAAACAACTGCTCAGACCACCATCCAGACTTCAAAAATCAATTCACCACTGACATCACCATTTCACCATCTCAAATAAGCAACAATACCATTCCACTGATCATAACCTTTGCCATCTTCCTGCCTACAAATCCACCTTCATAAACACAAACCAAACAACAAATCGAACCACCATCCACTGGCCAATATCCTGCATCGCCTCTGCTACCTCTGCTGCATCGCCTCAAAATAATCATCTAGCAGCCGACATCTCCACTGAAAACACTACTTCTTGCATCACCACTCAAACTGTAAAATACCATTTCACTTGCACAAACATCCCATTTTGACACACTTCCCCCCACTATCAGTAATTGCAACTGCAACAGACATCGGCAACTAACAACCAGCAACCACTTGCCTTTGCCATCAACCAACGGCTGCTGCCGCCACCCAACTGCCTCGAATCGAACACAAACACCATACCGCGACCTTGAACTCCCACTGCTCATACACAGTCAAATCCAGTCGCTTTGAACCCCACTACCACGAAATCCTCAATCGCCAAACTCCTCTCGAACGCGATTACCAGAACCGACTTAAAAAAAAGCTTTCGAATTGCAATATTCAGCTCGATTGGAAATTGTGGAAATTTCATGATTCGGGGATTATCTGTTGTTTTATTTTATTGTGTTGATTGAGAATGTGGTAAATCGTTTTATTTTTTTTTCTAATTGGGCCGGGTATTTTGTGTTTGAATGGGTTTAAGTGGGTTGAGTTTTCTTTTTATTTACAATGTGTTTTGAGTGTTTAGAGTGTTTTGAATTGTGAAGAATTTTTTTTTTTTGGTGTTTTGAACTGTTTTGAATTGTGAAGAATTTTTGTTTATTTCTTTTATAAAAAAAAGAGAAGAGAATTTATTTTCATTTTTCATTTGGTATTAAAAAAAAAAAAAACAAAACAAAACAGAAAAAAACATTTTTCGCTTTCATTTGTTTTGTTTAGAGTGTTTCACTTTCATTTGTTTTACTTCCATTTGTTTTGTTTTTCACTTGTTTTATTTTCTTCTTTGATAAATATATAAAAGATAATTAATAAAAATAAAAACTGTATATATCTTGTTTTTAATTTTCAGGTTGCAGGAAATTGAGAGGAGTTGCTTGCTTTGCTTAGCTTGCCAAAAAAATATTTGCTTGCTTGCTTATAAAAGAACAATTTGCTGCTTTTAACCCCTATCTATTGTTTTTATTTGTATTGCATTGTTGTTTGCTTGAATTTAAAAAAAATTCAAAAACTAAAACAAAAATTCATCTATAATTGCATTATTAATACAGGTTTAATTTTTGCTTTGCGTTTCATCCTAGAATTTTGATTAATAATAACGGTTAGACATCGATAACACTTAATTGTATATTGACAAGTCCTCTTTCGACAATTTAATTTCTTGGTGTCTAGGCCACGGCAGAGCAATAACCATTTAGAAATATTATGGTGATTCGTAAATATTATAGTGGTTGTTTCTCTGAAGGTACTTAAACATTCGGCTGCATTGCTACGGTGATTCGTGGTGCACCGATAAATTCTGCCCGTTACCTGGTTGAGAACTATCTTGTTGAATTAAGACAAAGTGTGATTATACAATTTTGGGTTAGGAGCTAATTAGGATAGAAAATTTGTAATTAAACCCTTGAATTCATTTAGTTGCATTATTTCATGCATATTTAAAAAAAATCAAAATCAAAAACAGAAAAAACAAAAACAAATTGTAAATATTCCTTGACTTAGTTTTTAAATCCTTTTCATTTGAAATTTTTCAATCAAAAATTTTAAAATCCAAAAAAAAAATTAAGTTAGTTTTTTTTTCAAAAAAAAATATATAAAACCTTTTCAAAAAAATTGAAAAATAAAATCCAAAAATAAAATTTCGTTTTGAAAAATAAATTCCTTTCGGTAAATAGTTTTCCTTTTGGTAAATAGTTTTCCTTTGTAAAAAAAATCCAAAAAAAATCGTTCCTGAAAATGTTGGAATTTCCCTATTCATAAGAATTTTACGATAGTTGTGAAAATCAATATAATCCATATAATTTCACTCCAAATTCTTGTGGATATTTTAACAACAACTATTGTTTAAACTATTCGAATTTTGAACCACAAAATTTTCAAAATGATAACCAACCCTTAAATCTTGAAAATAGCATTGGAATGATTTGATCTTTACTTGAACTCTCTACATAACAAAATCAAATGATAAATGATTTGTGTAATTCATATTTGTGCAATAACTCAAGTCAAGGATTTCAAAATGAGCAGAATTTGAATTCACTTCAAAATTCAAATGATTTCGAGTTTAACTCATGCCAATACAATTTCAAACTCCAAAATGAATTTCAAATTCAAAAAGAAAATGAAAACAACAGTTTAAATGATTTTGGAAATGGAAATAATCTCAACTACGATACGATTGATAATTTTCATTCTTAACAAGTTCAAATTGAAAATTTTCAAGTTAATAAGTATAAATTGGATTTTGTTAAGCAAATGAACGAAATTTATAATGATCACATGGATTTGTTATTTGAAACATATATGAAACAACCCGTGAAAAAAAATCAAATCCAAACGTGTGACGAGTCAAATGATAATCTATCTTTTACCACAATCGACGATTTTCAAATAACTACTTTTGAAACTGAAAACGACAATCTTAATGAAGTTGTTGAAAAAATGGTAATTTAATTGGATTTCAATTCTTTTGAGGGTGCGAAACTCGATTTAAAATTCGATCTTCCTTTTTTCGATTTTGAAAATTTGAATACAACAACTGTAGATTTTGAACTTGATATATGCAATGAAGTTATTGATAATCTAACAAAGGAAAACGAATTTAAAGAACACGAATTTTTTGGACTTTTTGAAAATGAGTTGTTGAATTTTGAAGGGAAAGATTTAAATCACCATTTTGATTTTAAAATCGATAATTCTGAAGAAATTTTCGATGATAAGTTTGAATTTAAATTTTACGAAAATAAACTCGAACTTCAACCAATTGTTTTGTCAACCCCAAAAATCATCGTAAATAAAACAACTCATACGCTTTCTAATAAAACAACATTCGTTTTTCCAAATCGACTTTCAACTTCGAAATCTTTTATGATTTGGTTTTCTATGCTTAAGTTGTGTCTCTCATACTTGACGAGACAAATGAATTGGTCTTTGGAAGAACGTTTCATTTATTCTTTAACAGTATATTTTCTGATGTCTTGTAAATAATAATCTTTTCATTTTCATGTAAATATAGGTCTTGTTTTTATTTTATTTTTCTCCTTCCACTTGGGTTGACTGTGGGGACACAGTCAAAATCAAGTGTGGGGGGAGTCTCATCATTTTCATTTTCGATTTTTCCTAGTTTATTTTTGCATTTTCTTTCCAAAACTCAAAAAAAAATTCAAAAAAAATCCCAAAAACAAATTTTCTTTTTAATTACTTTTGAAGAAACACTATAAAATAAATATATGGTTTTGGTTATTAAATTTAAAATTTTGAAAATTTATTTGTCTCAACAAAAATAAATATAAAGTTTGATTATAAGAAACTATGGTTTAACTAGTAAGATTCATGGGTGATAATTATGAAGTATATTCTAATTGAAAATTTTTGTTTAAAAAAGTGGTGGATTTAAAGAAAGGGATATAACATTTTTTATCTTCTAAGTTAAATAGTGCTAAGGTGATTTTGCAAATCTTCAAAAAAAACCAAAAATATATATATAACAAAAAAACAAAAAAAACAAAATAAATATTTCTTGTATATATATATATACATATATATATTATTAACACCTAGAGTCATGTGTTCACATTTGTGTGTTCACTCGTCATGCTCTGTACCATTTTCACGTAAGCCTGAAAGGTGATGCATGATCGGTATATCTGGCCTCAGTTTATCTGAGTTAGGTGTATGTATATAAAAATTCTCTAATTAATAATGCCTATAGTCGATAAGTGTTCACACTTGTGTGTTCACTCGCCATGCTCTGTATTCCCCTCACGTAAGTCCGAAAGGCAGTGCATGGGTAATATATCTGGTCTCAGTTTTCTGAGTTAGGCATATATAAATATTGTTAATATCAATAAAATTTTCAAATAAGAAAGAGTGAGCAATTGAAATCCAAGCACTATTTTAATTTGTTTGATTTGACTTTTTATTGAAAAGAAATGAAAATACCACTTTGAAAAACTTTGATAATCAACTAAGGATCTATTTCATAGTTGCACTATATTATCAACCAAAACAACTAGTCAAACTTGAGTTTAATTGTGATGATAACTTAATTTTTATTGGAAATTTTGACTAGTAAATTGTAACAACCCGCATATTTTACGATTGTATATTTATATGTTTTATTTAAATATAGCATCGTTAGTCGGATTTAAGTCTGAAATGTCACTTTTTGCAAACAGTCGAATTAGGACTTGAGACTACTTCCATTGAGTCCAAAATGGCATTTGCGACCTTTTTGAGTATAAACATCGATATGTTAGAAGTTGAGTAAAATTTTGATATTTTCATTTAGGGCTTTGGGTTTTGGTTTCTGCCCACCAACCTAACAAATAACCCAACTCCACTCATCTTCATCCATTCACTCATTCTATTTCCTAACACTCAAGCTTTTAAGAAAAATGGGGGAAAGAAAGGGAAATGGAAATTCCTAAACCCTAGTTTTGTTTAGGAAACTCAAATTCAAGTCCAAAATCAAGGTGAAGCTTAGATAAGCATCCTCTTCATCTTCCCCATCTCTATCTCTCTTTAATTTCAGATATTCCTAAACCTTAACTTAGGAAATATTTGCTTATTAGCTTAGATTGGAGCTTCTTGAGTTGAAGTTGAAGAGAAATTGGTCTTTCCTTTGTTTTAAAGCTTCTCATTCGTGTCTTTGAGTTTTAAAGGTGAGTTTTTGAACTCACATCTATGTCTATATCTTTGATAGTTGTTAGGTAGTAATTCCTAACATCTATTCCTTGTCCATTTGCCTTTGAATTGAATTAGTTTGATGAATATTCCAATTTTTGGTGTTTTGAAGTCAAATCCTTAAAAATCCTATCTTTGATGTTTGAACATGTTGTTGGGGTGTATCGAAGAGCCTATAAGACTGGGTTGTCACTGGCATAAATCCCTTGTCTCCGTTGCTCGTCCGATCACTTTCGGTTTGGATTTTTGCCCTTTCTTCGGCTAGACTGAAAATACTGCAAATGACAGTTCAGTCGACTGAACCGTATGGTCAGTCGACTGAATCTGGGACCAGAAAATTCTCTGGCCTTGTATCAGTCGATTGACCATACAGTTCAGTCGACTGAAACTGGGAACAGAATGTTTGTGTCCCTGTATCAGTCGATTGAACTGTAAAGTCAGTCGACTGAACCTAGAAACCGAGAGTTTCTAGGCATGAATCAGTCGACTGGCCATATAGTCCAATCGATTGAATCTGGGAGATGTGCTTTTTGCCTATTTTAGGCAGCTTTGTGTGGGTTTCCGATTTTTAATCGATTCTTGATGATCCGATTTGTTGTTATCATTTATCGACTTTGATGACTTCTTTTTTGGGTTTTTTAGGAATATCCATTTTGATGGATTCGGTATCGATTTTTATGGTTTTAATTCACATCGCCGAATGTGGATTTTGGTGATTGATTGTTTCTACAATCATTTCTGTGATTTTTCACTTTAAAATACAAAGATTTCTATACTAGTAGTAAATATTCAAACTCTTTCACAAAGATGATTCCAACTCTATTTTTAATACAAAACTCGTTTTTAAAACCGTTTTCCAATCTATTAGTATATACAAACCTTTACCTCATTCGTATGAGAAATCTAATTAAACGGCTTAGCGAAACAAGTCGTATGAAACGCTTGCGTTTACTTTGTCGGTTAATTCTTGGACTTGTTCGATTGAACTCTCGTGACATTTTTCGAGTGGAAATCTACAATTTGTTCGTAAATATTTAAGTTAAGCTAGTGGTTATGAGACATGAAGCTAAACTCATTTATTTACTAGCTCAGTGTAATTTACACTTATCGATCAATGATGATCCGTTGGTGATTTAGACTAGCGATGTACGATGTCTCTTTGTCCGCGTGGGGAACTGTACCCCGTTTGGAGGAGTTTCGACTCATAGTCCACAAGAGGGGGACTATACCCTGTTTGGAGGAGCTTCGGCTCATAGGAGGAGCTTTGGCTCATAGTCCGCAAGGGGGGACTATACCCTGTTTGGAGGAGTTTCGTCTCATAGTCCGCAAAGGGGGACTATACCCTGTTTGGAGGAGCTTTGGTTCATTGTCCGCAAGGGGGGACTATACCCTGTTTGGAGGAGCTCCGGCTCATTTGTGATACACGTGTTGGGGAGTTTTCATGCTCCCATTTGTGATAGGCCTTCCCCTTTTTGTGATTTCTGGATTTCTAGTTGATGATTTCTAGAATTTGTGTTTCACCGATTTTTATGCGATTGGCATTGATATGTTTTGTCAATATTTGTGTTTTGGTGAATAATTTAAAGAATATGACATTCTTTTTAGTGTTTGAGAATATTTGAGATATTGTATGATTTTTGTGGTTATCTGATGTATACTTGTCACAGTATGGCATTATTGTTATCATACGTTTTTGTCATATCTCTTATCCTATCTCATTTTATATGATATTTATAGCTAGACTGATCCATTTATTATTTTCTTCTTAAATAATACTCGGGTCAGACCGAGGTATTTCAGGTGCTTCTGCTTGACTTCTTATCAGGGTTCGTCACCTGACTTTTGGCTAACTACTTTAGCATAGTAGTTTTTGTTAGTATACATTTGAGATAGAGACTCCTTAATGTATAATTATTCTTTTGTCTAGCACTTGTATCTATTCTTTTGTGATGTAGTGGGTCTTGTATGACCACTACTTTGATGTACACTTCTATGTGTTATATTCATATCTGTTTCTGCCTTTGTGATGGAATATCTGTGATTGATTTGTGTCATGTTTATTTCTATATTTGTTTCCGAAGTCCACATAGCCACTGTGTGGTAGCTTTGAGTTTGTATTTGATATGTCGGATTTCCTCTTGAAATGAAATGTAAGTTATATTATCTGACATATCGGTACTCACACAAAGCAATTACACAGATGGTTGCTCCTCAACAGCCTTATTCTTCATGCTAGTTGACGGCATTACCCCGTAGTGTCCTTGGCTAGTGTGAGTATAGAGGTGGGGCGTCACATAAATGGACTTAACTTTCATGGTAATGACCAAAACTTATATTTAACTTATTCATGTCAATTTAAAAGTAAATTCTTCATTTGTAAATATTTTCAAAAACTTGCATTCATCTCTTTGTAAATAAATCTTGCATTTAGAAATTTTCATTTTGCATTTGGATTTTGTGGATAGTATCCGCTGAAAACCCACATGAGACAACACGCGTCCTACTAGGGACACCTAGAGGTTTAATGGCTTGTTGCATACGCTCAATGTAATCGTGCTCCTTACGAAAACGGATTTATCTTGGTTTTACTATATTCGAGGACGAATAAAAAGATAAGTGTGGGGGTATTTGATGTGCACGTAAATATGCATATTTTTACTTTCATATTTAATCTAATTAAATTAAATAAATGATCATATTGGGTATTTTAACATGTTTAAACCAAAATTCAAATTATTTTCAAATCATCATATATTCATCTTCATATAGGGGTAAAATGATCATTTATGTGCATATATTAATTTGAGAACATTTACTTGGATATTTTTAAGTTATTTTTTAGGAATTTGAACTCAAATTACAAGTGGCTTTATGGAAAATATGCATGCACAAGAAATACAAAGGAATGAAGATGGAAATGTATTCATTTCATGAAACATAGAGGACCCCACCGACCCACTTATCATGATGTACAAATTAGGAGCTAATGTACATGCTAATGACCATTAAAGTTTCATGCACGTATAAATGAAGGATTATCTCATGCTAATGATAACTTGGTGGCCACACTTCGTCAAGGGTAGTTTGGGTAGTTCCCAAAAAGTAGATTAGGGTTTCCAAACATGTGTAAATATCACATATGTTCATGTAACTCTTCCTCTTAGCCTCTTCTTAGTTAGTTTAGTTGGAGGCTCACAAATAAAAACTCTTCTTTCTTTTCATGGCTACTTAGCCATTTCTTTCATGCAACTTTCATTTTTATATGCAATTTTAGTTCATTCTCTTTCTATTTACATGCTCTTTTCCTTTTATGTTAGTAGTTAGTTTTATTTTATGAAAGTAGCCTAGATTTTATTTCTTTTAGCTCTCTTTTTCATTAGCTTGCATTTTCCATTTCTTTTTGTTTCATGTTGCTTTCTACATTTGTTGATATGATAACAAATATGAGATGCTAAACCCCTTCAATTTAGGGGTAATGAAGCTCTTTAATTATGTAGATTCAACATAATTTGATAAGTAATGATCTCTTTTTGTGCTTAATGAAAAAATGGATGTTTATGTGATTTAGTGTTTCATGTTGAATTTGATAGTCTATGTTGTTCATAACAAATAGGCTATGCTTAAACACATTATTCACAAATTGCCTCTTCATCTAAATATGATTATGATAATGTAGTGAAATTAAATCAAAATTTGACGGTCTATATTTCTAATCAATAGTTAATAGGTCATGCTTAAAATAGATTTTACTTTCAGATTTATTGTCATTTTTCATGAGAGTTAGCAAGTGATTTAAGGGGTGTGTTATAGTTTGATGGCTTATGTTGAGCTAATTAATAGCACAAATAAGCCATACTTATGATAAACACATCAAATAAACCCACTAATGACAAAAAAGATCATAATTTCATATTTTGTTAAACTATGTGATCTAGAGAGTGGATTTATCTCTAAATTGCCTTCAAACTCTCATATTTTTATCTATTTTTCTTTTGCTAGTTTATTAGTATTCTCATTTTCTAGCTTAACACCACTTCAACTTTGGTTAATTTGATTGAATAGAATTTTAAAATCTAACAATTCCTTGCGGATCGATCCGTACTCGCCACGTACTAACATTTGTACACCGTGCGCTTGCGGTAAATTTTATTATAAATTTTTCGACGATTTTCTAAACCGATAGAAAATTCATCATTAAACAATCTCGATCACTCAAATCAAGATCAAAGTGCTATTCAAGAGTTATAGGATCAATTATAACCAAGATCGAAGATCTGAGTCTGTAACTCTATCAAATCATATTCCTATACTTTATGGTGTGTATATCACTAAAATCCAAGTAGGTGCTGTAGCCTGTTAAAATCAATTGGGTGTGTTTAGTAACCCGTAAATCTAGTAGGTGTGCTTATGGCCCGTAAATCAAGTAACTCTACCTAGAGGTTGGGATTCTGGAAGGGGTGTCTCGTAGCCTTGAAATCGAGATTGTATTTGCATTCACTATTTGAAAAGAAATCCGTACAGGAATTGTGCGGGACTAGATGTAGGATAACTCTATACCAGTATAAAATCGTGGTGTGTTCTTTCCTTTTTACTTTTACTACATTAACTTTTATCTAAACTTTGATTCTGTGATTGTTAATTACATCATTCTAAGTAGAATCTTAAAGAATTTGAAAAATGTTCATATAATAACTTACACACTATTCACCCCCCCCATCTAGTGCTAATTTAGCCTTAAGATCCCCATTCCATTGACTTACATTTGGTATCAGAGCATTGGTTTTCAAAGTATTCATTATTTGATTTTTGAAAAAGTTTCAATGGAAATTTTTGATAATATTTTTAACGCTGTTTTCGAAAAGATAATTTGTAAAATCATCATAATGTTGTTTCATTAATTTACATCTATTCATTATAAAAAATCACTTGATCTTTTGAAAAGGTATGAATTGCAGGAACAGATGTGTCAGATGGCTTTTGATGAACAGACACCGGTTGATCAAACTCTACAGATCGAAAAGGACAAATGTATATTGAATAGTGGATGCTCAAGACACATGACTGGAAATCCGAAGATTTTCAAAGATATAATTTACAAACATGGTGGATTAGTAAATTTTGGAGACAACTCTAAAGGATATGTGATTGGCATCGGCAATGTCTATAATTCTAAAACTCCTACTATTTCTAATGTTTTGTTAGTTAGGAATTTAAAACATAATCTGTTGAGTGTTAGTCAATTGTGTGATAAGGGTTTCAAAATTAAATTCGTAAAAGATAAATGTCATATTGAAGATAATGAGTCAGACATTATCTTTGAAGGCATTAGGAAACGAAACATCTATATATTAAGTATGAAAATCTCAAATGATAACTTCTTTTGGCTGGATCAAGTGATCCTTGGATTTGACATAAAAGATTTAGACATTTGAATTTCAAGCTAATATCTAAAATTGCTAAAAATGATCTAGTTAGAGGTCTTCCCAAAATGAATTTTAAAGTTAATAATTTATGGGATGCATGTCAACTAGGAAAACTTAGAAAAAGTTCTTTTAAATCAAAAGATATGATTTCTACCTCTCAAAGCCTTGAACTTCTTCACTTAGATCTTTTTGATCCCTTATAGATACAATCTATAAATCACAGTATATATGTATTTGTAATTGAAAATGATTATTCTAGGTTTACCTGGATGATTTTCTTAAAACTTAAAAGCAATGCTTTTGAAATGCTTAAAATCTTTGTTAAACGAATTCAAAATCAAATGATTAGTAAAATTAAAACTATTCGGAGTGATCACGGTGGATAATTCGAAAATGAAATTTTCAAATTTCTGTAATAAGAAAGGTATAACTCATAATTTTTCATTTCCAAGAACACCACAACAAAATGGAGTGGTTGAACGTAAAAATAGGTCAATTTAAGAGTGCGCTAGAACTATGCTAAATGATAGTAATTTACCTAAAAAAATTGGGCTGAAGCAGTTGGTACTACATGTTATACGTTAAATCAAAATTTAATAAGACCATTAATTAAGAAAACACCATATGAATTATTCTATAATAAAAAACCTAAAGTATCATATTTTAGAGTTTTTGGTAGTAAATTTTTTATTTTAAATACTAAAGATAATATGAATAAATTTGACGCTAAATCAGATAAAGGAATCTTTATTGGATATTCAAATAGAAGTAAAGCTTATAGAGTTTTCAATGCTAGAACTAAACATATTGATATAAGACATCATTTTCTAAGAGATAATGTAAACTAAGAAATGATATCACTTGAATTTATAAACACTGAAAATCAAATAGCTGATATATTAACAAAACCATTGAATCAAACATCCTTTACTAAGTTAAGAAGAGTTAGGAATTCGTTTTCTATCGGAAATATAAAAATACTGAAGTAAAAATTACAAAATATAAGAAAAACAAAATAATCAAAATAATACTATGTATGTTGACATACCCTAACCTTATATTACGACATATAATGGCAAATTATATTTTTTAATTTTCCCTCTAAAATTCAAATTTGGACTTTCTTCTTCATTTTTCTATATTCTCTCTGTTTTAAACTTCAGAAACAAATAAATCATGGCCTCCTCTCATCCCAAATGTTCTAAAGAAGAAAATCCATCATTTTCCTTCCCTTCTCCTATCCAAGGCCCCTTCCAAAACACTACTATGGCTAAGATCACTAAAATGGAGGGTGAAATGAAGAATATTCTGCAAATGCTCACTGAAATTCAAGTGGTGCAACTTCGTATGACCAAGGAACAAGGGAAGCAAAGCAGAATTCTTTACAACTTGCAAAAATATTTATTAGGTAATCCTACGAATCCAATAGTTATTGAAGATGATTCTGAAAATTTGGCTATCCATAACCCCGTTCAAGGCAGCAATGATGAGGATGAAGAGGAAGAAGAAGAAGTAGAGGAAGAATACATGGAAGAAGATGACGAAATTCGATGCGCTGGCGAAGTATGTTTCAAGCGAGATGGAAATCTCGTGAACAAAAAGGGAACTTTTTCCTTTATTACCCTCACTGCCCTATTCACAAATCTCTGATCATCAAGAAATCACGTTAGGATAATAGTTGATTGCTTTAAATGTGTGGTATGTATATTTGATTTGATTTGACAATTTTACTTTGAACATATATGTATAGTTCAGGGTTTTATTGGATTGTGATCACTTTGTATTGTGATATTGAATGAATATATAGTTTGGTATAGTTACTATTAATGATTTATGTTATCACTCATCATTTCTTATATATCATTCTTATCGTTATTACTATAGTATCTTAGTCAAGGGGAGTTATAGTTAGCTTATTTTTGTTGATGACAAATGGGGAGAAATATATAAAATCTAGACATGGATAAAGGAGGAGTTTTGTAACTCGGGGCGGGGAGGGGGGATTATATTATATTTTATATATAGAGTTGTCATCGTCAAAAAGAGAGAGATTGTTAGTACTTTAGGTATTGGTTTTGATGATAATGACTAAAGGACATTATATAAAATATAGATACCGATGTTTTATCAATATGTATATATATAGTGCGGGATATTAGACATGAGTTGATTAAGAAGACTATACAATATCAAGAGTAGATTCAAGATGCTGATATAGAGTTTCAAGAGTTCAAGAATGAAGACTCATGAGTAATGAAGAGCTCAAGATTTCAGAATATTCCAGATAAGTTATAGAGTCGTAGAATTTATGTTGAAACCTTGATTGCACTTTCCTGATCTCTCCCACCTTCTCTAACATTGTTTTAAATTGTTTTTCAAATATTCTGTATTTTAAATAATCGTTTCAAAATATTTCCCAAAATGATTTTCAATCTCTTACTTATAAAGATATCATTTTAGTGTTTTTAAGTTTATATATATATATATATATATATTGAATTTTCGTTTATATTTTAATAAGTTATAATTATATTGATTTTTATATATATTATTGAATATTCTTATTACATCTTTCAAAATTATTTTATAAAGTTTTATTATGTCATATTTTGATTAAAATGTTATAAACTATATTTAAATGATTCTATAAAGTGTCAAATTATTTTACAAAGCAACGGATTTCCAAAATAATTTTTTAAAATGTTTTTCAAATTTGTGAAGAGTATGTCGACATACTCTATAGGCATATGTCGAAATAGTGGTCATAAATTTAAAATTCAAATTTGAATGGAAGTGTTATTTCGTCGTATATCTTCGTGAATGGACATGACTTTGCTTCCCTATATATACCAGACTTCCAAACGAATTTTCATTAACTACTTCCTTATTTCTCTCTCCTATTTTCACTCTCTTGATTTTTAAATCAATTTTTACCAAAACTCTATCGAAATTCAACCAGAATCAAATCCAGTCATTACTAATTTGATTCTCCTTTATCTACTCTCTGATTTTTCTAATCTCTCTCACTCATATCAAGATCAAAGTTAAGAGTTATAGGATCAATTGTAATCAAGATCAAAGATCTAAGTCAGTAAACTCTATCAAATCGTACTCTTATACTTTGTGGTGTGCTTGGTACCTGTAACGCCCCACTCTGAGACCCACTATAACAAAGAGTATTACGGGAGTAATACCGTCTGTTAAGGCGGAGAATAGAGTATAGTGGAAGTGACCATTTGTAATCAAGCTATAACTATCTACTGAATACGTCAAAAGGGTGGTATCTAATTTTTTTTTCAAGTGGTTCGACATATTCGGTAAATACTTATAACGAAATTACAAATGGCTAAAGATCTATCAGGACAAAGCATAATAACATAATAATAAAACATCACAGAACAGAATCACATAACAGATATAAAATCCCAGGACAATACATCGTCAATACAGATCCAAATACTATAAGTGGGTACAAAGCCACTACCCACACATGTGAGTCAAAAATATGTACATATCAAAGTCTGAATAATAACAGAGTAGCGGAATAGTGGACAAATAAAAGCGCTATCTATCAGCATAGCAGATAATGTCCAAAGCGGAAGCACAGAAGCTAAGTCCAGAGACCTAACCTGAAACAACTCGGTCTGACCCGAGCGAAAACACTCGGGTCAGGCTAGCTAAACAATCAGTAATAACTGAGATATATAATAATGCGGTACATAAATAAAACAGTACTTTTCCTAAGAGAAGAGTATTTTGGACCACATGAATATAATGACGGTCCCTAATCATCAATCAACAGTAAAAATCTCCAAAGAGAATATCAGCACCAAAGTGTTGAATAAATAAAATCGCCTCATATCATCGGTGTAGCCAAAGCAATATAAAGTTGCCCATAGGCAATAATCCCAAGAGTGACCAGAGTTTGTAATCAATGCCCAAGCAAAGATCTATGCTCCAAAGAGCAATGGGGATATACTGAAAAGTCAATGAAATCAAACACTGAAAAGCAGTGTCTAGAGACACTGTGAATCCACAAGGTAATCGCACTTACATCGTATGGTTCCATAGAACCAACACCGAATGGCGGTACTCGAATGGATATAAAAATCATCATATAATACAAGTATAGCACGTGCACCGACCAAAGTCGTTATTGCCAAGTACTGTAGAGTTGTGATCGATCACTCGCATAAATGCGGAACGCGCGAGACGGCGAGATCCTTCCCAGAAGGATAAAGGCCCAGAGGCACATGCCGAAAAAGAAACTGCTCCATAGAATAGGTGTCCAGAGACGGTTGCCCAGAGGCGTGGTGACCCAGAGGTCCAGTACTGGCTGCCCAGAGGCTAATGTGTCACAAACTTCTTGGAGAGAAACCCGTAAAGTGTTAACAATGAGTCCCATACCCCAAGTTCGCACTAAACGGTTTACTAACCAATAGCAAGCTCACACTCCAAACAATAAAAAGTCCACCTCGTATCATCGGTAAACTAGACCCAAAGGTCAAAACGATCAATCGAATAGGTCGGGGATTAACCGGAAAGAAAATACACACAGTTCCATAGGCCGGAGATTTCCTAACCGTTTAAGCACCTTTCCACTTTGCTCGACGTGCTAAAAAGTGAGTGTGAGATTTTTATTATAGAAAATAATGGTTCGAAACGGATTTATAATTGATTTTGAGAACACTTTAAAACGGCTTTTGAAAACTCTCCTATTATGGAGTAAATAGTTTACTAATTAAAAATAATATTATATAATAATTTCGAAAGCCATTTCGGAGCGAAAAATCCTTTTAAAACCCTTTTATAAGGCCCGTGTATAAAATCCAGAGACAAATCTCAAAGAAATCGATAAAACCAGAAAATCACTGAAAATATTCTAAGTGTTGGAAAATAGTCCAAAACAGACGCGAACCCAAGTTCGGAAAATTATTCGGACCAGCAGACTGAATCCGAATGGCATGAAAATTGGTAGGAACGTAGTCCGATATTCCTACTTCAGAACGCAAAAAGAATTACTCGATTCCGACTTGAAACGAAGGCGTAGCGACGTTCCAAAGTCGGACACAGAAACATGAAATGCCCTGTTTTGCACAGCGATCTGGGTTCAACTCTGACAGGAAATTCGAAGGGTCTAATGAACTCAGATGATGACCAAACTTTCTAGATATGGAGTTCATAACTCCATCTTTCCAACGAGACCAAAATCGTCAAATTCCGACTAGCGGCTCAAAAGTTATGACCAAAATAGTTTCAGTTTAATCCACAGAGCTAATATGTGTATCGCTCTCGGGAAGATAGTAGAAAAATCAATTTTTGACCTAGTTAGACTCAAAATTACAGAAAACTCACTGAACAAAAATTGTAGCATAGGTTCTAAGCTTTCCGGAACATCCAATATTATCTAATTCGGATCAAAAACGAGAGAGATACATGCAAAACAATATCAGATTGAAACTTAAGATAACTTGTTAAAGACAGAATTGGTCTTCTATCTTTGAATGCATTTCGGGTCATCTAAATGGCAAAATTACAGAAAACTTACTAAACAAAAATTGTATCATATGTTTTATCCTTTCCGGAACATCCAAAATTATCTAATTCGGATCAAAAACGAGAGAGATACATGCAAAACAATATCAGATTGAAACTCAAGATAACTTGTTAAAGACAGAATTGGTCTTCTGTCTTTGAACGCATTTCAGGTCATCTAAATGGCAAAATTACAGAAAACTCACTGAACAAAAAGTGTTCCTTATTGAATCTAGTTTGCAACAAAAAAAACCTGACCAAAAACGGATGAGAAATGAAGAAGTTATGCCTAATTTCGTTTTAGCTACAATTCCAAAACGAAAATTATATAAGCATCAAGAAAAAAAGATTTAGCTAGCAATTTTACCTCAACCAATATAGCAAGCAACTTGTGTGCACACCCAAAATGAAATCAAAGAGAATCAAAGAGCTATGATTCACATGTTACATAATAAAACATGTGTTATTAAATGATTACTGAAATCAAAAGATGATTAAACACATATTAGAAGAGGTTTTTAGCAATATACCTCTCTAGAAAGCAACAAAGACTACTATAGCATCAAACCAAGTTAGCAAAAGATGATTAGGAGGCTATAAGATCAAAAAACACATAAAACATGTGTTACCAAATAAATTTTAGAAATGAGAAAGATATAAAAACGGATTTGAGGTGGGTATTTGCATTACCTTTGCATAGAATGACCTGCATAAGCAAAAACTAGAAGGAGATGAAGATAGAGGCCATTTTTGTTATGAAAGCTTTAGGAAATGATTAGGGTTTTGATTAGGGATGAATGAATGAGGTTAGGAGAGTTTGAGATAATTTATAGAGGAGGTTTAGGGTGGGTTATTGGGCTAGGTTTAGTAACCCAATAAGAAGAGAGTTATTTACATGTTTTTCCAAAAATTAGTCTAAGTGTTCATATATGTTTATAAAACTCATTTTTTTCTCTTACCCAAACCCGTTTTAAAACTTCTCTTAAAATATTTAACTTTCCAAAAATAACATTTTATCCTCATTTTAAAATCCCATATTTCCCATTTAATTAAAATAGCCTTTTTCAAATAAATTTTGTTATTCAAAATCCTTTTATGCTTCATTAAAATAAATAAAAATCCTAACTTTTATTTATTAATTGGTAATGCAAATTCCGGGTTGTTACAGACTCCCCCCTTAAGAAAATTGCGTCCCCGCAATTCCTTAAGATAGATGTCGTCTATAACGTCAAATCCACAAAAGAAGTGATAGAGATAAAATAGAGAATTCTCACCCGCAGAAGAAGATGGGAGAAAGCCAGGATAAGGGCGTTCGATAGATTCTCTGGTCTCCTAAGTGCAGTCCTTAGGATTCGGTGACCATTGAATCTTCACGAGTGGGACCTCTTTGTTGCGAAGGCGTCTAACCTCCGAATCAAGCACACGAAGAGGTTGCTGCTCCAAAGATAAATCAGGTAAGATCTCTAAATCAGGCACAACATGCGGCTCAATGATAGAATCAGGATCGTGGACACACATGCGAAGCTGGGAAACATGGAACACGTCGTGTATTCCAGAGAAGTGAGCAGGTAGAGCCACATGATAAGCCACGGGGCCGATGCGTTCCGTAATAGGAAATGGTCCAACATAGCGAGTAACCAACTTCCCTGTAGAGCCGAAACGCACAACCCCTTTCATAGTAGATATCCGAATAAAGACATGATCACCAATGGAGAACTCAAGAGGCTTCCTACGGTTGTCCGCATAGGATTTCTGACGGTTTTGCGCCTCTTTCATTCTCTGACGAATAAGAATAATCTTCTCAGAAGATTCCCGAACTGAATCTGGACCAAGAAGGAGCTTCTCGCCAGATTCTAACCAACACGCAGGAGAACGACATGGCCTTCCGTAAAGAGCCTCGAAAGGAGCCATGCCAATACTAGACTGAAAGGTGTTGTTGTAGGAGAACTCTACAAGCGGTAAGTGATCCTCCCAACTACCTCCGAAATCCAGAATACAACAGCGCAAAAGATCCTCTAAAACACGATTCACCCTCTCCGTCTGACCGTCGGTCTGAGAATGATAAGCAGTCGAGAGATTCAGCTTTGAGCCCAAAGATGACTGTAGGCACTTCCAGAAGTGACTAGTAAAGATAGTGTCTCGATCACAGACGATAGAGCTAGGAATGCCATGAAGTCGAACGACTTCCTTCACATATAGCTTGGCAAGCTGAGGAGCAGTCCGAGTGGACTTAATAAGAATGAAATGAGCCGATTTGGTCAAGCGATCGACGATGACCCATATAGAAGTATGGTCTGACCTCGATCGAGGCAGACCGTCAATAAAATCCATGGATATCTGATCCCATTTCCACAATGGAATCTCTAGAGGCTGAAGAAGACCAGATGGACGTTGATGCTCAGCTTTGATCTGTTGACAAGTCATGCAACGGCTTACATAACTTGCAACATCACTCTTCATGCCCTCCCAATAAAATAGGCGACACATGTCGGCATACATCTTACTCGACCCGGGATGTATAGTGTACTTAGTGCGATGACACTCGTCTAGAATGTCGCGCCTAAGTGATAAATCAGATGGTACCAAAATACGGTTCTTCCTGCGAAGACACCGATGAGAATCAATAGAATAATCCGACAATGTCTCATCACTGGATCCCGACTCAAGGAGATGAATATATCGCAACAAGTCTGGATCCTGCCGCTGAGCATGGGCAATGCGATCCAATAGAATAGGTCGAGCTTCCAAGCTGAATAGCAAGATCTGAGGATCAGAAGACGGAGCTCGATTTCGAATATCACACATAGAAAGAGTCTCAAGAATATCCCACTCGGCAATCATCATAGAAACTACTGCCGAGTGTTTGCGACTGAGTGCATCAGCCACACGATTACCCTTGCCAGGGGTATACTGATGGTCTAAGTCATATGAGGCGAGAAACTCAAGCCATCGCTGCTGCCTCATATTGAGATCCTTCTGACTGAATAAATATTTCAGCGACTTGTGATCGGTATAAAGAGTGAAGCGTTCGCCTAATAGAAAGTGACGCCAAGTCTTCAAAGCAAAGACGATAGCTGCCAACTCAAGATCATGAGTCGGATAGCGAACCTCATTCGGACATAGCTGCCTAGAAGCATAAGCAACTACCCGATCCTTCTGCATAAGCACAGCACCGAGGCCGCTACCACAAGCGTCGGTGTAAACAACAAGATCCTGGTTACTCTCAGGAACCACAAGGATAGGAGCATGAGTGAGAAGTTCCTTCAATCGCTGAAAAGAAACTTCACACTTATCTGACCAAATAAAACGAACCCCCTTACGAGTCAGAGTCGTGAGGGGAAGTGCAACACGAGAGAAATCCTTGATAAATCGACGGTAATAACCCGCCAGGCCAAGGAAGCTGCGAATATCATGAACGTTCTCAGGCTGCCTCCAATTCTGAATAGCTTCAATCTTGACAGGATCAACAGAAATACCCTCAGAAGAAACAATATGACCCAAGAACTTGACCTTGCTCTCCCAAAAATGGCACTTGGAGAGCTTGGCCCTAAGCTGATGCTGACGAAGAGTATCCAAGACGATCCGCAGATGATGAGCATGCTCTGCCTCAGATCTAGAATCAATAAGAATATCGTCGATGAAAACCAGAAGGAATCTATCGATGTATTCCCGGAATACTCGATTCATGAGATCGACGAAGAAAGCCGGAGCGTTCGTCAAGCCGAACGGCATGACCAACCACTCAATAGAACCATAACGAGTGTGAAATGCTGTAAGAGGAATGCTGTCTTCCGCGACTCGTAGCTGATGGAATCCGGTGGCAAGGTCAAGCTGAGAGAAGACCTTCACACCGCTTAATTGGTCAAACATGTCATCTATCCGTGGCAATGGATAACGATTTCTGATGGTCAACTCATTAAGCTTGCGATAGTCAATGCAAAGCCTAAGAGAGCCATCAGCCTTTTTAACGAAGACCACAGCAGCACCCCATGGCGAAGAACTGGATCGGATGAACTGCTTCGCTTCAAGCTCAACTAACTGCTTCCTGAGTTCCTCATTCTCTTTAGTAGACATCCTCGTGGGAGGACGCCCAACTGGGTGGGAGCCTGGAATGAGATCGATGCGGAACTCAA
Organism: Allium fistulosum; assembly: GCA_030737815.1. NCBI lineage: Eukaryota > Viridiplantae > Streptophyta > Magnoliopsida > Asparagales > Amaryllidaceae > Allium > Allium fistulosum. Next base: position 1,129,248,467 of record CM060902.1, read on the forward strand.
TGGCCCGCTTTGGCGGCAGGCTTGATACTGGCTCGAAGATATCGGGGAAATCCCAAACAACAGGAATACGAGATATGTCCACATTCTCATCTCGTGAATCAAGAGCAAATAAAGTAATATCAGAAATCCCAACATCCTGAAGAGCAATAGCTAACGGAGCGGACGAGTCAGGATGACGAAGAAATAATATCCGCTCCGAACAAATGATTTTGGCATCGTGTTGAACGAGCCAATCCATGCCAAGAATCATATCAAAGCCCAAATACTCCATAACGTGGAGATTTGCACGGAAAGAAAATCCACAAATATCGATATCTATATCCTCACAGAGCAAGCTAAGGGTCGTGGATCCACCAATGGGATTCACAATCCTTAGTGAAGAAACCAGACAAGTAACATCCAAAGATAAAGTATCAACTAGTTCCTTTGATACGAATGAGTGAGAGGCACCCGTATCAAAGAGAACTCTACAAGATCTACCATGAAATAAAATAGAGCCTTCAAGAACGGAAGGATGTGTACCTTTAGGCTGAGCAGAAGTGGTAGGAGCCTTGGCAGCATTAAGCCTACCAGGCTTGGCACTAGCTGGAGCAATAGGACAAGCGGAGATCCTGTGTCCTTCCTTCTTGCAGAAGGTGCAATAGAGAGGTTTGGGACACTCTCGAACATATGATCGGTAGATTTAGTTAAGCACGATTCAAAGATAGATAATTCATTAAGGAATATTACGGAATATAATAGATTCCTACACATATTCCTAACTTATTTATCTAAAGGTGGATATGTTCAATTTGGATCGTATTATAACGTATTGTACTACATGTCTGTTCTATGTTTGTTATGCTTAATTCTGATCCTTGGCTCTGATACCAAGCTGTAACGCCCCACTCTGAGACCCACTATAACAAAGAGTATTACGGGAGTAATACCATCTATTAAAGCGGAGAATAGAGTATAGTGGAAGCGACCATTTGTAATCAAGCTATAACTATCTACTGAATACGTCGAAAGGGTGGTATCTAATTTTTTTTTCAAGTGGTTCGACATATTCGGTAAATACTTATAACGAAATTACAAATGGCTAAAGATCTATCAGGACAAAGAATAATAACATAATAATAAAACATCACAGAACAGAATCACATAACAGATATAAAATCCCAGGACAATACATCGTCAATACAGATCCAAATACTATAAGTGGGTACAAAGCCACTACCCACACATGTGAGTCAAAAATATGTACATATCAAAGTCTGAATAATAACAGAGTAGCGGAATAGTGGACAAATAAAAGCGCTATCTATCAGCATAGCAGATAATGTCCAAAGCGGAAGCACAGAAGCTAAGTCCAAAGACCTAACCTGAAACAACTCGGTCTGACCCGAGCGAAAACACTCGGGTCGGGCTAGCTAAACAATCAGTAATAACTGAGATATATAATAATGCGGTACATAAATAAAACAGTACTTTTCCTAAGAGAAGAGTATTTTGGACCACATGAATATAATGACGGTCCCTAATCATCAATCAACAGTAAAAATCTCCAAAGAGAATATCAGCACCAAAGTGTTGAATAAATAAAATCGCCTCATATCATCGGCGTAGCCAAAGCTATATAAAGTTGTCCATAGGCAATAATCCCAAGAGTGACCAGAGTCTGTAATCAATGCCCAAGCAAAGATCTATGCTCCAAAGAGCAATGGGGATATACTGAAAAGTCAATGAAATCAAACACTGAAAAGAAGTGTCCAGAGACACTGTGAATCCACAAGGTAATCGTACTTACATCGTATGGTTCCATAGAACCAACACCGAATGGCGGTACTCGAATAGATATAAAAATCATCAGATAATACAAGTATAGCACGTGCACCGACCGGAGTCGTTATTGCCAAGTACTGTAGAGTTGTGATCGATCACTCGCACAGATGCGGAACGCGTGAGACGGCGAGATCCTTCCCAGAAGGATAAAGGCCCAGAGGCACATGCCGAAAAAGAAACTGCTCCATAGAACAGGTGTCCAGAGACGGTTGCCCAGAGGCGTGGTGACCCAGAGGTCCAGTACTGGCTGCCCAGAGGCTAATGTGTCACAAACTTCTTGGAGAGGAACCCGTAAAGTGTTAACAATGAGTCCCATACCCCATGTTTGCACTAAACGGTTTACTAACCAATAGCAAGCTCACACTCCAAACAATAAAAAGTCCACCTTGTATCATCGGTAAACTAGACCCAAAGGTCAAAACAATCAATCGAATAGGTCGGGGATTAACCGGAAAGAAAATACACACGGTTCCATAGGCCGGAGATTTCCTAACCGTTTAAGCACCTTTCCACTTCGCTCGACGTGCTAAAAAGTGAGTGTGAGATTTTTATTATAGAAAATAATGGTTCGAAACGGATTTATAATTGATTTTGAGAACACTTTAAAACGGCTTTTGAAAACTCTCCTATTATGGAGTAAATAGTTTACTAATTAAAAATAATATTATATAACAATTTCGAAAGCCATTTCGGAGCGAAAAATCCTTTTAAAACCTTTTTATAAGGCCCGTGTACAAAATCCAAAGACAAATCTCAAAGAAATCGATAAAACCAGAAAATCACTGAAAATATTCTAAGTGTTGGAAAATAGTCCAAAACTGACGTGAACCCAAGTTCGGAAAATTATTTGGACCAGCAGACTGAATTTGAATGGCATGAAAATTGGTAGGAACGTAGTCCGACATTCCTACTTCAGAACTCAAAAAGAATTACTCGATTCCGACTTGAAACGAAGGCGTAGCGACGTACCAAAGTCGGACACAGAAACATGAAATGCTCTGTTTTGCACAGCGATCTGGGTTCAACTCTGATAGGAAATTCGAAGGGTCTAATGAACTCAGATGATGACCAAACTCTCCAGATATGGAGTTCATAACTCCATCTTTCCAACGAGACCAAAATCGTCAAATTCCGACTAGCGGCTCAAAAGTTATGACCAAAATAGTTTCAGTTTCATCCATAGAGCTAATATGTGTATCGCTCTCGGAAAGATAGTAGAAAAATCAATTTTTGACCTAGTTAGACTCAAAATTACAGAAAACTCACTGAACAAAAATTGTAGCATAGGTTCTAAGCTTTCCGGAACATTCAAAATTATCTAATTCGGATCAAAAACGAAAGAGATACATGCAAAACAATATCAGATTGAAACTCAAGATAACTTGTTAAAGACAGAATTGGTCTTCTGTCTTTGAACGTATTTTAGGTCATCTAAATGGCAAAATTACAGAAAACTCACTGAACAAAAATTGTAGCATATGTTTTAACCTTTCCGGAACATCTAAAAATATCTAATTCGGATCAAAAACGAGAGAGATACATGCAAAACAATATCAGATTGAAACTCAAGATAACTTGTTAAAGACAGAATTGGTCTTCTGTCTTTGAACGCATTTCAGGTCATCTAAATGGCAAAATTAAAGAAAACTCATTGAACAAAAGTGTTCCTTATTGAATCTAGTTTGCAGCAAAAAAAACCTGACCAAAAATAGATGAGAAATGAAGAAGTTATGCCTGATTTCGTTTCAGCTACAATTCCAAAACGAAAATTATAGAAGCATCAAGAAAAAAAGGATTTAGCTAGCAATTTTACCTCAACCAATATAGCAAGCAACTTGTGTGCACACCCAAAATGAAAGCAAAAAGGATCAAAGAGCTATGATTCACATGTTACATAATAAAACATGTGTTACTAAATGATTACTGAAATCAAAAGATGATTAAACACATATTAGAAGAGGTTTTTAGCAATATACCTCTCTAGAGAGCAACAAAGACTACTATAGCATCAACCCAAGTTAGCAAAAGATGATTAGGGGGCTATAAGATCAAAAAACACATAAAACATGTGTTACCAAATAAATTTCAGAAATGAGAAAGATATAAAAACAGATTTGAGGTGGGTATTTGCATTACTTTTGCATAGAATGACTTGCATAAGCAAAAACTAGAAGGAGATGAAGATAGAGGCCATTTTTGTTATGAAAGCTTTAGGAAATAATTAGGGTTTTGATTAGGGATGAATGAATGAGGTTAGGAGAGTTTGAGATAATTTATAGAGGAGGTTTAGGGTGGGTTATTGGGCTAGTTTTAGTAACCCAATAAGAAGAGAGTTATTTACATGTTTTTCCAAAAATTAGTCTAAGTGTTCATATATGTTTATAAAACTCATTTTTTTCTCTTACCCAAACCCGATTTAAAACTTCTCTTAAAATATTTAACTTTCCAAAAATAACATTTTATCCTCATTTTAAAATCACATATTTCCCATTTAATTAAAATAGTTTTTTTCAAATAAATTTTGTTATTCCAAATCCTTTTATGCTTCATTAAAATAAATAAAAATCCTAACTTTTATTTATTAATTGGTAATGCAAATTCCGGGTTGTTACAGTATCCCTGAAATCCAAGTAGGTATGATTGTAGCATGTTAAAATCAATTGGATATGCTTGGTAGCCCGTAAATCAAGTGGGTGTGCTTGGGGCCCGGAAATCAAGTGACTATACCCAGGGGTTGAGATTCTAGAGGGTGTGTCTCATAGCCTTGAAATCGAGATTGTATTTGCATTTACTAGTTGAAAAGAAATCCACAAAAGGAATTGTGTGGGACTGGATGTAGGATAACTCCGAACCAGTATAAAATCGTGGTGTGTTCTTTCCTTTTTACTTTTATTACATTTACTTTTATTCGTACTTTGATTCTGTGATTTTTAACTATGTCATTCTATGTAGAAACTTAAAAAATCTGAAGTACAACTCGCCTTCTTCTGGCCCTGTATCTTCATTTTAATGACACAACGACTTCGACGAAGTTCCAAACAATGCTTTTCGATTTACAGCGCAGTTTTATCATATGCCTTTTAACCTAAGGCTCTCTTCTATATTGCATCTTTTAGCGCAGTACTCCTCTACGCAGTATTGACCATCCTCAAAAGTCAATAAGCTCCTATGACAATCCATTACCATCGGCTTTAAGTACTTAGTTTATTTTCTGAACGCTTGATCGCCACCTACGCTCAACATCAGACAAAGTCCGACAGGGCTGTTGCTCATCTTGCATGTGCCATTATTTAATACGACTAGCCTCCACTTTCTATTAGTGGCAGTGTCCTTTATTTTTCCTTTTAGCTTTTATATAGGATCTGATCCCCGAGTCCTTTAACATTAATTTTGTCGGTGTATTTAACAGGTTTCAGCCACTTGTTTAATCATCTTCGACTAGTGAAGTTCTCTTTCGAGATGATTAATTTTTAACTTATGAAATCCTTATAAAATGCATAAAAATGTGAATAATTCTTTTAGCATGTTTTACACATATTTCTATTTTCTTGTAATTTTCTCTTATTTATTCGCTAGTTATCTCCTTTCCAAAATTCATAACCAATCATTTTGACGCAGGAAAATTTCCAAATTAAAATCCCATTTCTAGGATCATAGCTAAGGGAACATATTTTTTGAACCAGATTCAACTTGCCTTTATACGAAACCAAAAAATCTATACAAAAGGGAGAGAAACTTCCGATGTTTACAACACCAAACCCGGAAATAAACAAATACACTGAAATCCCACTCTCAACATTCAAGAAAATAGCCCGAAGCCCAAACATCTGACGAATGCAATAAGCATTCAGAATCTCGAACAACACATCACAGCACAAGAAGATGATCGTCTTGTTCTTGTACCAGCTATCACGTCAAATAGATGCATATCCTTCAGCAGTTTATGTATCATAGCTGGCATCAAAATAGGCATGCATAGATCCACCGATTAAATAATCCAATACTTCAAAGAGCTTGCATGAGTTGGACATCTAATACAGGTACAGATGTCACACCACCAAGATGGAAGGCAATATCTACTGTAAAGAGAAAACAACACCATTTGCATTTTATACAATCTGAAGTATTATTGTGCTTGCTTTCTGCTATTCCTCACTATAACATGAGAATCTGGACCAATGCCATTTTTGCAAACAACTCTAAAGCCCAGAGAAAATGTACTTTACCACCTCAGAAACAAGACAGGCTGCACCGAAATCCTGCAGCGGCTTGAATGTCGCAATACTGAACAAAATTGCTTCATTGAAGAAGTGCTCAAACCCTTGCTGACAGGACTTAAAACTCGTCACTAATAACAATGCATAGGGAACAATGTATGCCTTAACAGGAATATAAGCTCAGCACCTTATTTGAACACTTGCAACCAAACATGAAAGCTCTATCCTACCCCAACCACTGACGCTAAATGCACAAAATACTCAAGAATCCAACAACATACATGATGCAGTTGGAACAAGTTCTGCCAAACACTGCAGCCTCCAAGCAACCAAATACTCGGAACCCTTGCAGTTAGAAACAAGTTGCAGTTGTAATAGATCAACAAATCAAAAATGAATCCACTCCAAAGCTTAACACAACACTTGTCAAGCTATTCAAACACTGCACAACAACTCTACTTATGAACAAGTTACATTTCTGACCAACCACTCCATCCGGCAATGCACATTATAACTTTTTAAGGTGGCTTCTAAGAACTCTACCCGATAAGTTCATATCGTTCTTAATCACTTCCTTAGCATCCGGAGCTTCAAACTCGGAGTTACTCGTTATCAACTTATCTTTTATAATCTTATCAAATCTTTCTATCCTCTTACGCATGACTAATGACATCTTACCTAGAGGCATCACTAAAACCTCATCCCCACTCGAAGAAGACTTACTTGCATGTTCCTTGTAAAGATTATGAATAGAGATAGAAATGATTTGAACTTTATTAAAGAGTAAAAGAAATGATACTGTATTGAATAGTTTCTCAGTACAAAGGCATTGTATTTAAATAGAAAGATATCAGGTTATTTGGGCTTTATTGAACACAGCCCATAACCTTTGTTTACACAACCCATACAACCCGTATGTAAACCTAATATCAGTTGAGATATGTATTCGATCTCTTTCATTTCCAATATTCCCCCTCAAACCCTATTACGGTTAGGGTTTGCTGCGACTTTCAAATTCTTCTTCTCGCTTGCGACTCTGATGAAATTTTGTTGTGAGAAACATGAAGTAAGATGAGATCTTTGAGGACAGCAAGCTAAGATAAAAACTTTGGTTGATTGTTGTTCGAAATGACAATCAATCAGAGGATGTAGAGTTGCCGCTTGTGAATTGATCAAAAGTCGATAATATGGCTGTTCATATGCTTTCAAGTTTGTGAACAGTCATCCAGACTTTTGATTTTGAATTGCAGACATGAATCTAAGCTCCTTTGAAGAGAGTTCGAGACTTTTTGAAGAAGTTATAGAGTTTGTCACTGCTGCTTTCTTACCATGTTTGTTTCCAGAATCTTCAACTTTAAGATCTTGCTTTAGCCGAAGAAAAATTTTCTTCGACAAGGGTTTTGTGAGAATATCTGCCATTTGGTAAGTTGCAGATACGTGATTAACATTAAGCTTCCCTTTAATAACTTGCTCTCTGACAAAGTATAAATCTAGTTCCATATACTTTGTTCTTGAATGCAATACTGGATTTGCAGTGAGTGCTATTGTGCTCATGTTATCACACCAGACAGTAGCTTTATTATGAGTTTTGATCTTTAATTCATGTAGCAATGATTATATCCACATGATTTCAGCTGTAACACTTGCTACACTTCTGAATTCCGCTTCAGTGCTGGATCTAGATACAGTTGTTTGTTTTTTTGAACACCACGATACTGGATTATCACCCAAAAATACACAGTAGCCTGTAGTAGATTTTCTATCATCAATGTCTGTTGCCCAGTCTGTATCTGCATATGCTATAATATTGATTGCATTGCTTGATTGTAAAGTTAAACCATGATCCAGAGTGCCATTTAGATATCTCAAAATTCGTTTGACAGCTTTCCAATGTTCATCTAAAGGGTTTTGCATGAATTGACTGGCCTTGTTGACACTATATGAAATTTCTGGCCTAGTGATAGTAGCATATTGTAGAGCTCCTACTATACTTCTGTATTGTCTAACATTTGATATAGGTTCTCCTTTAATCTTTGATAAATGTAGATTACTCATCATAGGAGTTGGTAAAGCTTTGGCATTTTCCATATTGGCTTTCATAAGAATTTCAGTAATATATTTCTTTTGGCTCAACTGGATTTTTGTAGCTCAGATTTTGTTGACTTCTATTCCCAAGAAATAATTGACATTGCCAAAATCTTTAATGAAGAACTCTTTGTTTAGCTGGTTTGTAATATAATTGATCTCTTGTTCATTGTTTCCTGTAATTAAAACATCATCAACATATATCAGAATATAAGTAACATCATTATTATAAAATTTGGTAAATAAAGAATTGTCTGATTTTATGGGATTATATCCCAGTCTGGCCAAGGTTGACTTTAATTTGTCAAACCAAACCCTTGGTGCTTGCTTCAAACCATAAATAGCTTTGTTCAGTTTGCACACAAGTTTTTCTGTTCCTTCTTTTTTGAATCCAATTGGTTGCTCTATGTAAACTTCTTCCTGCAATTCACCATTTAGAAAAGCATTATTTACATCAAGTTGCTTTATGGTCCAGTTTCTATGTAAGGCAATTGTAAATATAATTCTGATTGATGTAGGTTTCACAACAGGTGAAAATGTTTCATTAAAATCAAAACCATTCTGTTGTGAATACCCTTTTGCCACCAATCTTGCCTTATACTTAGAAATTGAACCATCAGAATTTTTCTTTAATCTATATATCCATTTGCATCCAATAATATTTTTGTCACATGGTAATGGGACAAGATCCCAAGTTCTGTTTCTTTGTAATGCTTCAAACTCTTCATTCATGGCAATTTTCCATTTGTCACATTTAATTGCCTGATGATAAGTGCATGGCTCTTCATTTTCAATTGTTGCATTGTATATTTTTGGCTTGAATATTCCCTTCTTTGCTCTTGTGATCATATAATGACCAGTATTTTCTGGAATTATCTGTTGAACAACTTCTGTAGCACTTTGTTGATTAGTATTGTGACTTGGAGGATCTTGTTGACCAATAGGTGATTCTAAATTGCCTATTGGTTGACAATGATCAGACTGTCTGCTAGTGTGACTGCTACTGTGATGTAGGTCTTCAGAACTGCTTCTCTGATCATCATCTGCTCTTGAGAGTTGTTGATGACTTACATCTTGATTACTTTCTGTTGCAACTTGCTCCACCAAGTCAGGTAATAAAGATACAACATTTTTTGTGTTGTATATTTTATGAGAAGTTTTCATATGTGTTTGAGTAAAAGGAAAATTTTGTTCATTAAATACAACATGTCTAGATACAAACACCTTACCATTGCTATCAATACATTTGTAACCCTTCATATTAGTAGCATAACCTAGAAAAGTACATGGAGATGACCTGAAGTTCAACTTATGTGAATTGTATGGTCTTAAATAAGGAAAACATAGACATCCAAATACTTTAAGATCATGATAATTTGGTTTAACATCAGAAAGCACTTCTATAGGACTTTTAAACTGCAGTGTTTTTGTTGGCAGTCTATTTATTATATATACACTAGTAGCAAAAGCATCAGGCCAAAATTTATGCGGTAAAGAAGCCTGAGCAAGAAGTGTTAAACCAGTTTCAACAATATGTCTATGTTTTCTTTCTATTAAGCCATTTTGTTCAGAAGTATAAGGACAAGTAATTCTATGATTAATTCCTTTTTTGTGAAAAAATTGTTTTAAAGGATAAAATTCTGTTCCACCATCAGTTTGAAAATTCTTAACCTGATAGTTGGTTTGGTTTTCTACTAAATTAATAAATTGAACTACAACATTATAAGTTTCAGATTTAGATTTTAAGAAGTATATCCATACATGTCTAGAGAATGCATCTATAAAAGAAATATAATATTTGAAACCATAATCTGAGTTTATAGATGTAGGACCCCATAAATCAGTTGCAATCAACTCTAATGGTTTAGTGTAAACAGTTTCAGAATCAGGAAAAGCAAGTTTGTGACTTTTACCCATTTGACAGTGTGTGCATATATAAGGCATAGAAATATTAGAAACTGAAATATTATTATTCTTCAATACTTTCTTTACAATATTTGCATTGGCATGCCCCAGTCTGCTATGCCACATATCAAAAGTTTTACAATTACTTGCTTGAGTTATTTCTGAACTGTTACACCATTTATCTCTACATGCTTGACTTTTAGAATTGTCAATACTAAATTTGTATAGTCCTCTACACTCTTTACCCTGCAAAAGAATTTCATTAGTCTTAATGTCTTTGATTAGACAGTAAGTAGGAAAGAATTCAAAATATACTTGATTATCTTTAGCAAATTGTGACACACTAAGCAAGTTTTTTGTAATTAAAGGTACTCTTAAAAGATTGTTAAGATATAATTTTCTAGAACCTTTAATACATGTACTTCCAGTGTGAGTAATGCTTAAGGGCTTACCATTTCCCATGTGTATACATTGTTTACCTTTATATTCTTGGTTTCCGAGATTCAAATTCCCAAGATTGTTTGTTACATGATTAGTTGCCCCAGAATCAGGAAAGCAGCTTTGATCTTGTGAATCATCTGTGCTGACAGTGTTTTCTTTCTGATTAGTTGAGTCATGTTGAATGTTGATCATGTTTGCACTTTGATAATTCTTTTGATTACTGTTTCCTTGCTGAGATGCTCCTTGCTGAGATGATACATAGTTTGCATCAAATCTGAAATAACATTTGTTAGCACTGTGCCCAAACTTCTCACATATCTGGCATCTCAGTCTGTTATTATTGTTATTGTGAAATCTGCCACCTCTGCCTCTTGATCTGTTGGATGAACCACCTCTGTTAGATGACACACCTCTTTGATTTTTGTTGTTGTATGTCTTCTCTTGATTTTTTGAAACATAGTTAACAGAGAACTCTTGAACAGATTTCTTATGTTCTATTATTCCTTCATGAGACAGTAGAATAGAACTAACATATTCAATTGATGGTGTTTTTTCTTGAGATGAAATTACTGCTATAACTGCTTCATATTCATCATCTAGACCACTTAAAATAGACAGTACCTGTTTTGCAATCAGATATTTTATGACCTGCTGCAGCTAATTGATTACACAGATTCTTGATCTTGGTCAGATATTCTCTCATATTTAACCCATCTTTTCTCATGTTCTACAGTTGTCTTTTATAATAAAGAACTCTTGCTGCAGACTAAGTATTGAATGTATGTTCTATTGATTGCTATATTTCATGAGATGTTTTACAACCAATAAGTTGAGGTAAAATGGTAGGACCAATAGAAGATAAAAGCCAAGAACTGATAAGACTGTCTTGCTTTTGATAATTTGAGTAATCTTTGTTGATTACAAGCTTTCCCTCACTATCTGTGATATTTTGCTGGTGTAATGAGTGTTCCAAAAACATATTCTTCAACATCATACCCTCTTATTGTTGTCTCAATTTGAAATTTGCACAACATATAATTTGACTCATTAAGAATAGTTGATACTAACTGACTCTTTGGTTTGATTATTGATTTCAGCAAATCTTGTGAATCAGAATGATGAGAAGTAGCAGTTCTTGTAGTATGAAGAGATTCTTGAACATCATTAGCGTTGTCTCCTGCCATGTTAAAGATCTGAATACAGGGAAGAACTGATGATCAGATGAAGAATCTTGAGATTCTGAGATCAACAAATGATGCAGCCAGAGAATTCTGATGATGAGATAGTCTCTGAGGATGACCTCTAGGCGAGGCACTGCTACTAATCAGACAACAATACTGATCAGATCTTAGAGAGGTTTACAGTTCTTGATCAAGAACTGTAAAAAGAATTTGCTGATGGTTGAAAATTACAACTTCCTCGATGAAGACACTGGTCTGAGAGGAGTACTACTTCCTCTATGATGACACTGATCTGAGAGGAGCACTGGTGCAACCACCGTTAGGTGATGAAAATTTTCTGATAATGGTTAGGCAAGGCACTTTTAGATGATAACAACCGTTAGGTTGATTTCTTGCTCTGATACCATGTAAAGATTATGAATAGAGATGGAAATGATTTGAACTTTATTAAAGAGTAAAAGAAATGATACTGTATTGAATAGTTTCTCAGTACAAAGGCATTGTATTTAAATAGAAAGATATCAGGTTATTTGGGCTTTATAGAACACAGCCCATAACCTTTGTTTACACAACCCATACAACCCGTATGTAAACCTAATATCAGTTGAGATATGTATTCGATCTCTTTCATTTCCAATATTCCTCTTTCTCTGGAGATTTGACTCCATCATTTGGGGAAGAAGTATCATTAGCTAACCACTCCTCCAGAATAGCTTCCCTCGCCTGATTGAGTTGCTCTAAAATCTCATCAACGTGTCTAAAGCTTTGGAGTTTGCATAAGTTACATGAAAATTTTCCTCCTGAGACTAAGCGTCGTTCTTTTAATCCTTCTCTAGATCAATCAAATAAGAATCAGGGCAACCAACCAAAGTCTTACACGTATTCAGGGTGTTATTAGAACGATCTTTGAATACTACGTCATCATGCACATTCTTCTTTTGCTCAATAGTATCCTCGTGCACGTTCTTCTTTTGCTCAATAGGATTCTCATGCATGCATTTCTTTTGCTCTGACCTATAATGTAACGACCCGTAAATTTCAACTGTTTTAATAACGTAAATAGTTGAAATTTTGTGGAATTTTAAAACGATAAAATTTTGAAATAAAAATTTAATATTTGGAATATGTCTAGTTAAACATAGCAACTGGTAAATTTTCGTCCGAAAATATGAAAGTTTATTTCATGCGTAAATTCACTTCAATTTAATCAGTTAAAAAGCGATGAAAATAAAATGTTTCCGAAACCTAAATATTTTTACATAGAAAAATTCTAAACCATCTTTTGAGCAAGATTTCAGTTTGTCGTTTTTCCAAATTCGGACATCTTTGGCTCCGTCGATCTTATTTTTCAGCGTTTTTCTCGCATTTTCCTTCAGTAGAAAATTTCGAAATTTTATAGTTCAATCGAATCACGGATATCTGTACAACGTTTTGATCGTCTCGTCGCGCTGATTAAAATGGTGTATTTATTCGTGTCAATTGGGGTTCGGCGTTGCAAATTATAATTATTAACGGAGTACAATACCGGTCTGTTACGCAACACAAACCGACACCCATTTTGGACCTTTAACATTCGGTGTCCATTCAAATTTCAAACGGCCACCAACAATTAATTAATTTCAGTTTTGACCTTTGCTTTCCACACTGGTTCCAACGTTTTCTGATGCGTCACATCACTTTAATTTTTCCCAGCTGTTTGCATTTAATTCCTCCGTAAATTCAACAGTGACTATTACCATTCAGCATATGACTTTCACCATTCTCTAAGTTTCAAAAATTCAAGACTTGTGCCAGGAAAATTTATTGCCTTAAGTTTTCAACCGTTGCCTTGCTATTTTCTATATGCCCATTTATAAATTTTTCCATTGCTCTGTACGTTTTCTTCTCCCTTGCTTCTGTATTTGCTTCTGTATTTGATCTGAGCCTTTCTCCATCTCCTATAAAACAAAATAAAAATTTATCAAAAGCCATGCTAGCTACATTCTCTCATCACCGCACATAAACCCGAACACCCTCCACCGCCTACCACCATCGGAGGCCATCCCGACCACCGCTGTCCTCTGCCTTCGCCCATACTCGGCCTCGACAAACTCCGTCAGTCCACTCGCCACCTCCGCTATCACATCCTGAACCACCCCTACCACCGAGTCGCCTCCGCCCGTGCTTCCACCTCGGCGACCATCTCTTCTCCTCCGCGCTTTTGCCATCAACCGACCAAGCCCTTCAGCAGCTCGAAGTCCACGACTGTGCCTTCACCCGCTTCTCCGAAGTTTCTCCCTACCTCACGCCCTCTCCTTTCCCCTTAGCCTCGACCGTGACCGCTCACCTCCGCTTTAAACTCGACCATCCCCTATGTGACCGGATCCAACCAACTCGGCCTCAAACTCGCATCGCTATCTACCTGTCCCGCGTGCAGCCGCAACCGCTGTCGCGCCTGTCATTCGTCACACCTCCTCCAGCTAGCGCCCCTCATCTATGCAGCCACCGTCCACCCGAACTCCTCTGTCCTCCTCCCACCTATGCACCAAGTTAGCTCCTTTATTTCTTTGTAGAGGTATGTTCAAGTAAATACTTTTATAACAGTAAATTATATATAATGTTATATTGCAAATTTGATATTATAAGGTGTATATATATGTTCTTTTATATATTGTTCGTTACTGTATATGCAGGTCTGATAATATATATATATTAGTTTTGCTTTGTTTTATGAAATTGTTGGTTTATCAATTTATATAGGCTATATGATACATATGTTTTGATTCTCTTTATAAAAGTTTATAGAAAAGACAAATCAAGGGATATATATATGTATAGTTTCGATTTGTGATGATTTTTGGAAGCCTGTTATACAAGTAAATTTGTATCAACTTGTTTTGTTTTAGAGGCTATAATATAGTGTCTGGTATATTAGTTTATATAAACTTCTACTTGATATTTTGGTTATATGAGTTTGCTGTATTTTACATAAAGCTACACATTATATTACATTGTGGTTGAAATGCTACATTAGAGTATGTGTTAATAAAATAAGTGAAAAATCTGTTTTACAGTTTGGTTGTCATAATTTTATATTACAAAGTTTGTAAAATAATATGTTTAGAATAGTAGATGTAACTTGTTTTAAAATAAGTATGGTGTGTGTATGTCTATATAGGATTGTATATTAATCTGCAACATGCGTAAGCTACTAAAGCATTTTATACATATTACTTTAATATATAAAATTTTAAGATGCGGTTATCATGTGCTTTTCAAGTATGGTTTAGTATTGGCATAAAAGAAGGAGAATTTTTCAAATATATATATTTATTGATTCTAACACGTTAAATTATATATAAGCTTTTAAATGACCTGTTCAACTTATATAAATTTGTTTATACCTGAAAGTTGCAACCAAACTGATTTTGCACTTGTTTGCATGTTTTCTTTCTTTCTTCTGAATAGTAGTTAGACTTCATGTTCACAATATCATATCCCACTCATATTTTATCGGAATGGGTTGATTCTATTTTTTAAAAGGAGTCGAAGTTACATAGTTTATGCCTGTAAAATTTCAGTAAAATCCGACATCGTTTGATTAGTGGTCGAGGATCTGAAAGTTAGACCCAGGCAGCTATTCTTTTGTACTTAGAAATTATTTTACACTGCTGCAAACACGACCTGAGTTCATGTTTGACGCATCGTATCTCTTCTGTCTTACGTCGGAATGGGTTGATTTTATTTTTAAAAAGAAGTCAAAGTTACCTAGTTTATGCCTGTCAAATTTCAGCCAAATCCGACATCGTTTGATTAGTGGTCGAGGATCTGGAAGTTAGACCCAGACAGCTGTTCTTTTGTACTTAGAAATTATTTTACACTGCTGCAAACATGGCCTGAGTCTATGTTCGTGACATCATAACTTTTCTCGTCTCTTGTCCAAATCAAGTGATTCTTTTGCAGTTTAAAATACAAGTTTTGATCTTTATTCATACCAAATTTCATACCATTTCGATCTCGGTAGCACATAGAATTATATTGTTAAACTTTGACGCAGGACATGTTTTATTTGTTGCTATGTTGAACGTTTTGATTTGATTTCATCGATTTCTGTTATCAGCTTTGATCGTTGAATTCGTGCCGATTTGTTTTGCTTGGATTCGTAACTCAATCTCTATGTCCGTATCAGTGTGCGTATCTGTGTCATCTTCTCGTGCATCTCTAGCCTCGAAAGGTGAGCAATCACTCACGATTAACGTTCTTATATTTATTAAATTTGATTTCAATTGAAACGACAATTGAAATATGCTGCTGTTAGTTATTTATATTGCTATATCTATGCCATCATCTGTACCTGTTCACCTGTGACACCTGACATCATTATCTGTTATTTATATTGATATATATATATATGCCATCATCTATATCTGTTCACCTGTGACATCTGACACCCTTATCTGTTATTTATACTGATGATATATGCCTGTTACCGCTGTTATATTATTATCTTACCTGTTATCACTCTGCAAGTTCCCTGTTAGTATAGAATCACTATGGGTTGAAATGATACATACCCGAACGGACTTTAGAATAGGAGAAAATCGTTATGGGTTGAAATGATAAACCCAAGCGATTTTCAAATTAAATTGAATTTGGGATTTCGGGTTGAAAAGATATATACCCGAATATATTTTAAATTGCGGATTGAAATGATAAATATCCGTATCACTTGACCATAGGATAGAAAATTATATATACAGACACCGTTGGTCTATATATAAATGTTTTTGAAAAACACTTCTACGGTTTTGAAAGAAATATATGGTTTTAATAAATAATGATTTTAAAGATTTATTAAAGTTGTTTTAATAAAGTTGATTTGAATCAATATGAAATATGTTTAAGTATTTATTTATCTATATTTTCAAATATAGAGTTTATAATGATTTGAAATTGATTTGAAATTATATTTATTTAAGAATTATACTTAAATAAAGTTTGATTTGAAATTTATAAAATTTGAAATTCTAAAGATATGTTTTAACTTGAATTTGACTAAAAGTGACTTTAATGAATATTTCAAATGATATAAATTTAAATGGGATATTTTGTTTATTTGAATTTGTGAATTGAAGTTGTATTAGATGTTATTGAAATGTTAAATATTTAAAACTTTGAAATATATTGAAATTGAAATGGCTTATTTTATGGTTTAAATATGTATTTGAAATCGATAGATTGAAATGGTTATTTAGAAACTGAATCGAATTGAAATTGATGATTTGAGATTTGATTAAATTAAAATTTTGGAATTCGAGTTAATTTGAATCGATTTGTGAATTTTGAGGAAGCTATTTTATTTTATAAAGAAATTTTAAATTATATTTAAACTATTGATATTTTAATTTATAAATTATTTTAATATAAACTATTTTAATATAAATCATTTTAATATAAATTACTTTATTTATAAACTATTTTATTATATATACTAATTTTAATATCTAAACTGTTTAAAAGAAAAGTGTTATGATTTCCAAAATGCTATAATTTCAAAGTGTTGTGATTTCCGAAAATGCTATGATTTCAAAGCTGTGATTTCCAAAGTGTTTTGATTTTTAAAAAGACTATGATTTCAAAAGCGTTATAAACTTGGAAAAGTACTATGATTTTGGAAATGAATTTATTTGAAGTAAAAGTGATATCGCATTGATATGGTTTTTGAAATGGCAATGATATGTCGGTTTTGAAATATAACTATTTTGAAATTTTATTAAATGACCATCAGTGTAATAATACGTAGTTATTAAAGAGACCGGGATCAGATATGGACATACTCTCTGTCGATACCGAAACCACTTTAATAACTAATATACGCGGAGTGTTGATCCAGAATGAAGTGGATGGTTTTGATGAACGCGTTGACTGAAGAAAGAAAACGATTTTGGATGACCCCTGACATGACTAAAACAGGAGCCGCGCCGGGCCATTGAGGTTCGCCACCTCTAGCGGACACACTTCTTCGTTACCATATCTATTACTTTTGTGATTCGATTTGGGTGCACCCCTCGATTATGGGAGTGTTGTTTCGCGGTGTTGGGGTAGTAGCTGCTATGCCCAACATCAGTCTGGATCACGCAACTACTAGTATCCTAGTTGGTATTGCCTCATGTACCTTGTCATACTGATTATCCTATTCGCGACCACTACGTTTTGTTTTGTACCTTTAGTATATGGATTGCCCTCTGGTGACTTCCGGTTTTGGGGAAACTACGGTCTTGTATATGCTCTTGGGAATAAAAATGTGTTAAGGGTGGAATGGGCCATGACTTAACGCTATTTTGATATCGTACTTTACTGATTAGACATTATCTACTTAGCGTATTCTACTGTATATATAGATAGTTTAATGGATCCTTAGAGGATGGTTATCCCAAACATCCTTTGAGTCACTTGTATTTCAGTCGTTATTTCACTTGAGTTGGATTTATTGATATAAGAATGTTAATCCTGACTCGAGTGTTTTGTGTTTCTTTACGCTCGGGTCAGACTGAGTGTACCAGTATTCGAGACTCACCTTTGGAGTTGGAGCTTCGCTTGGAGATCCAGCTATCTATCCAGCTTTCAGATATTCAGTTGATTCCAGTGATGTATTCTGATATTGTATTTGACTATTATATTCGAGACTTCTATTGTATCTGGTTTAACTCTGTTATATATATAGTAGCTTCATGAACTACTATTCTTTTGTTACCGCTGCATTATTGTTATATTACTCTGTGTTTGTGTCTGTGATCTGTGATTATTTTATTTACTGTATATGTTGAGTTTTGCCAATTTAAATTAACAATTCGGTATTTTGAATTATTCAAGTCCGACATGTGCGGATGCGAATAGTCCAAAATAGTGGGTCGTTACATATAATCAGTAGCCACTTTGGTTGGACCGAGGTCCATCACCATCGCAACAGGCTTCGCTGGCAGAGAGTCATTGGAATCCTCATTACGCTACTTCCCAAGAACATCTACATTGACTTCCGTGTTAGTACCATCGGATGTTCCAATCTGGTTGGCACTTGAAGTGAAATTATTAGCATTTGCACGTTTAAGCTTGTTCACAGTTGAATTATCTAAAGCTTTTCCTTTCTTTGATTTGCACTCCGGCTAAGAGACCATGTTAAATTTTCATAGTTTTTTGAAGCCACAAAAGTAACATAAGTATATAGCTAAACATCCTACATATAGTTATCTTCCCTAAAACATTCATTTATACATCAATTTATCCCATGTATAATTAAAATTTTGGAGTTACGTATAGAAAGGAACTCGTAGCAGAGATGCTCACCATTGTTTTTCTTTTTTTAAATAGAAGTCGATGTTATTTCCTCTCGTTGGACAAGAGATACTGAATTATTTGGTTATATTTTTGGCCTGAATCAACCTAATAGATTTTTAGCTGGCCTGCAAAAACTAATATAGGTTCGTAGTGGTCATGGGAAAATGATGCCATAGACTTATTTACAATTGGACAATTATGAGAATGTGCAACCCTTTAACCCTAGTGAATGACAGACCATTCTTTTAACCCATTCATGCATGATAATGATATTAACATTATGATTATGTTCTAGTAGTTTTGGTTGTATGATATGTTTTAATTAACATGTTGTTTGGTAAGATATTAGTGATGGGAACCCATTCCATGATTCAGCGGCATTGTCCCACTGGTTATCTTTTAGATTTGGGATGGACTAATATTATTCACACCAGACTCTTTGTTTGACTGAAGTTTCTGATTTTCCCCTAAACTCTCGGGTACACAATTGAAATTAGGTAGGATGAGAGTAGAGTATCTCAGGTTTAGATGAATAAACTTCTAGAGACGTGCAAGATGTAAGCTATTATTAAAGTTTATTTCCACTGTGTGGTTTAATTGCTTTTGTTTTATTGTTGAATGTATGTAATGATGGGTACTGTTACCATCTAGTAGTTAAGACTCTGATCATCCAATGCAGCATGTTCATATGTCGCTCTTGGAACTACTTTAGTTTTTTTTATATTTTTTAGAACGATGGAATCGTAGTGTTATGTAATGGAATGTAATGAATTTGAAAATGAATGAATGAAAATGTGAAGTTTAAAATTTGTAAATTCTTGTACTTTTGATGTTAATGATATAATAACTGATCTAATTTTGTCAATGGTAAATAAAGCTTAGGATGCTGCAGCATCAATAGTGTCCATTGTCGAACCTCAAAATGGTGGATTTTACAACTTAGTATCAGAGTATATGTTTACATATATAATATAATAATATTTTTGATAGAACATAACCCAAATGATATAGAGAGAATAAATTGAGGAATGAGATAACATTGTATTAATATACTTGTTATTTGCTATATATATAAGTACGTATTTCTATCTACATCTCTCCTCTGACTTAGATCATTCTTCTGTATCTCATGAAAACTCATATGCAGATTACGAGGAATGTATACCAAAAGTGGAAGACTAAACTTAGGAGGCAAGAGCACCACACCAATGGGAACATTCAAGCTAATGCTATGGATGCTAATCAAATGACCAACGCTAATGCGGGTGTTGGAGGTGCACCAATTGATATAGGGATGATGTACCAGTTCTTTATTAATATAATGCAAGCTAGAGCAATGACCGACTGATTGGAGGTAATGCTGGTAATGTCGAAGCTATATAGGCATGTAAACGATCGAATAAGAATTAGGATAGTACCATATCTATATCCGTATTCTAAATCATTTTCGAATATTATATATCAATATCCACGGATGCGGATGAATATCAAATATTCTTTGACCTGTTCACAACTAATAAATCTAAATAAATAAATAGAAATTTTTGATTCATTATAAATCCATTTTAGTAATAAAAGTATAAAAGATAATAAATATGCTAAGAAAAATAATTTTAGGTAGCAAATATTGATTTTTATACACATTAAATTTTTTAGCTAGATAAAATAGTAAATGACAATCATTTTATATACCACTTACAATATGTAAAAAAAACTATAATCTTGATAAAAAACCGAACGAATAATTATCGAATGTGGATATGGCCATATATGCATCCTTATCCATTTTTCAGATATCGAATAATTTTCCATATTTCGGATACCGATACAGAAGGATTTCGAATTTATTGGGTATTCATTGAAATCCTTAAGTTGTTGCACGAGAAGTGGTTGCCCGTAACAACTATGCCGCATTAAGTTGGATTATTCTAGCTTGGGAGGAAATATCTTTACATGAATAGAGAATGCTATAGAAGTGGAGATTTGGCTTCTTCAGTGTAAGAGGATGTTTGTTGATCTAGCATAGAAAATTGATTAGAAAAGGAGTTTGGCATTAAGGCAGTTGCAAGGAGCTGCTTTATATTGGTGGAACGGTGTTACCATGAGAGTTCAAAGGGAGGATCTTACTTGGGTTGACTTTAGAGAGAGGTTCAAAAAGAAATTTCTATCTAAAGCGAACAGGTCATCTTTGTTTAGGATGTCTTCAAAATTGGAACAAGATGAGATGACGGTTCTAGATATGCTACGAAGTTTGATGAGATGTAAAGGCATGAGTAAGCCATCATTAATACTCTACTAAAAAAATTAGAAGTTTATCTATGGACAGAAGCTGGAGATTGCTTGGGCAACTATGCCACATCAAAGAGATCCATTTAATGTCGTGGTGGACATGGCTCTAAGAAACGAGGGTTTTCTTTCGTCTGTTGGGAAAAATAAGTCTACGGAGACTATAGGGTTCCAAGCAAAGAAGAAAAGATCTTTAGCAAAAAGGGAGCTTGGAAGGGTAAAGCTTCTAAGAAGGTAAAGTATGAAATATTTTTGATAAGAAAGGTCACTTTGAAAATTAGTGCCGCTCTGGAGATAACAAGAAAGCTTTTGATAAGAAGGGAGTGAAATGCTTTAATTGCGACAAGATGGGGGCATATCAAATGGGAGTGTTCTGAATCGGTCAAAAATGAAAGAGGAAAAGTATTTATCTTAGTACCCTCAGCTTCTAGACTGATTGCGGAAGAAAAAGGAAAAGATATGATGGGAGATACGCTTTTGATACACAGAATACCTATTAAAGTATTATTTGATACTGGATCATCATATTCTTTTATCTTTAAATGTCTGGTAGATAAGCTAGATCTAAAACCTATATACCTTACTACCTCTCTAGGGGTTGCGAATTTGATGGGCTATTATACAACTCTTGGAATGAGATGTGACCATATAGAAGATGATTTGTTAGGTCATATATTTGTCTACAATTTCCATGTGTTTAACTTTGTGGGTTTTATTATAATTCTGAGTATGGATTAGTTAAGCCGGTATGATGCTATGATATTTTTCTAAGATAGAATAATATCCCTAAGACACTCTAATTGGCGTGTTTGAATTATATACTCATTAGAAGAGTCGAGTTTTGATGTATATCGGGTGATATGGAAGCCATGGAGGATGAGGATGATTGGGTTTTCATAGTAAGAGAATATGTGGATGTCTTTGAACCGATTATGGAACTTCCACCGAAACGTCCCATTAAGTTTCGAAAGAATCTCTTACTTGGAGTTGTACCCGTAAGTCGACCACCAAGTAGAATGACACCTATTGAGATGAAGGCGTTAAAGGTCCGGCTAATGAATTTAAAAGTAAAGGATTTTATTAGACCAACCAGACTGCCTTAGAGGGTTATAGAGGAATTCGTGAAGAAACCGGACGGGTCTTTAAGGCTATGTATTGATTATAGAAAACTGAATGAGAAGAGGACAAAGAATCGGTATCCTTTTCCTAGAATATATGATTTGTGTTGATCAATTGAGTGGAGCCAAGGTATTGTCACTATTGGACTTATAATGGGTTTCCATCAATTGAAGGTGGTAAAGGAAAGTATACCATCAATGGCGTTTCAGATATGGTTCGTATCAATGGTTAGTCATGTCATTCGAACTGACCAATGTGTTTGCTTTCTTTGTAGATTCGATGAACCGAAACTTCCGAAAGCATTTGGACAGATTCATGTTGGTATTTATTGATGATATTTTGATATATTCTAGGAATTAATGAGAACATGAAGTTTATCTTAGATAGTCCTAGATACGTTGAGGCAACATCAGTTAAAGGCAAAGTTTTCAAAATGTCATTTCTAGGAAAAAAAGAACTGAAGTTTCTTGGACATATAGGGTTAGAGAAGCGGTGATCTGTGGATCCATCGAAGTTCGAAGGTATTAATACTTGGAAAAGGCCCAAGACTGTAATTAATATTAGAAGTTTTTTGGGGTTGGCTGGCTACTACCGAATATTTATTAAAGATTTTTCTCGTATAGCAATACCGATGACCAAACTAACAAGGAAAGACATAAAGTATGTTTTGACCAACAAATATGAAGAGACATATCAAACAGAAAAACATTTATGGATCAACACACTCGTATTAATTGTTCCAGATAGGAATCAAGAATTAATGGTATATACCAATGCATGTGGAATTGGATTAGGAGTTATATTGATGAAAAAAGGTAGAATTATTGCCTTTGCTTCTCGACAGCTTCAATAGCATGATGTTTGATATCCCAATCATGATTTGGAGTTGGCGGCTATGATCTTTGCATTGAAGGTGTGGAGGCGTTATCTTTTGTGAGAACGATTCGGACTATTTACGAATCATAATTCCTTGAAGTATTTATCCTATGAGAAGGGGTTGAATATGATACAACAAAGATGGTTGGAGTTTGTAGCCACGTATGACTTTGGGATCGATGCCAGGAAAAGAAGATAAAGCTACGAATGCACTTAGTAGAAAACATCAGAATGTCATGTTGAATGATGTTATTAGCTGAAATGATTTAAAGGCATTGGCTTCTTACGGAGTTACAATGAAGTCAAGGACTAGTTTTAATTAGAGTACTGCAATGATTTCTTGTTTAGAAGTTCGATCGGTATTGATCGAAAGAATTACAACAAGGAAAAAAGATGATTCAATATTAGCCAATTGGATAAAGAGACTAGACGTAGGAAGTGAGACTGATGATTTAAAGACTTTGCATTTGATCAAAGAGGGTTATTAAGAAAGAATGGGCGATTGTGTGTTCTAAATATGGATAATCTAAGGAAGGAAGCTCGTAGAGAATGTCATCGATCGAAATTTACCGTCCATCCTGAAAGTACAAAGATGTACCAAGATATGAAGATGAGTTTATTTAGAAAGGAATGAAGAGAGATGTAGGCATATGGGGAAAGCAATGTATGAATTGCCAACTAGTAAAAGTCGAACATCAAAGCCCATGTGGATTACTTCAACCATTAGAAGTGCCACTGTGAAAATGGGATTCTATATCTATGGATTTTATTGATGGGTTGCAAATGACAAATAGGAGAAATAAAAATATTTGGGTCGTGGTAGATAGACTGGCCAAGTGTGTACACTTTATCCATTTTAAGTCGACAAGGATGACACCCAGTTTGATGAAGTTACTCATGAAAATGTTGTAAAACTTCATGGAATACTGAGTAGCATTGTAAGTGATAAAGATCCTTTGTTTACTAGTGAATTCTAAAAGAACTTACAGGATCTAAGGTACCAATATGAAGATGAGTATGGCTTACCACCCGCAAACTGATGGACAGACAGAAAAAGTTAATAAGGTACTTGAATATTTATTGAGAACTTGTGTATTAGGCTATGTAGGGTCATAGGAAGACCAATTGCACTTAGTCGAGTTTTTCTATAATAATGGTTATCAGACTAGTATAGGAATGGCATCTTCGAAGCACTTTACAAAAGGCTATGCAAATCTCCAGCATATTGGTTGGAGATAGGTGATATACCAATGCTTGGTCCGGATTTGGTGAAAGAAGCAACGGAAAAGATTGAGTTAATCAAAGCAAGGATAAAGGAAGCTTGGTCAAGGTGGAAAAGTTACGCAGATAAAAGGCGTACGGACTTGGAATTCTCAATTGGAGATTATGTTTTTATGAAAGTATCACCAATGAAAGTATCGCCGCTATAAAACAGCAAAGCGCTTTAACTACACAGGTTTTAAATAGCATTTTGGAGATAAGTTCTAAATTGACAATTTTTTGCTGAAGCATGAATTTTCTAAGTGAGAAAATGGATAATTTTGAATTTTTAATTATTTAAAAATGAAAAATAATTATTTTTCTTTGAAATTTTAATATGTTGAAAAGGAGGTAAATTACAAATTTTTAGGAGTTTTTGAGAATTTTCTCCAAGTAATTTCGAATTAAAATGAATTGTTTCGTCTAAGAAGGTTTCAATTGTAAAAAGGTAATTAATGGAAAATTGTTATTTTGGGAATTAAGAAAAAAATTCTCTTTGCTTTACTGTAAAGGATTTTTGAAAAGATTTGATTATCCAATGAGAATTTGACAAAGAAATTGGTTTGGTAAAAGGTCATTACTTTTAAAGGAAATATATCAATTTTTCTGATATGTGACGACCGACCTACACCTTCGGCACCTAATATACCTGTAGAGTGTGCTATGGAGGTACCCGACTGATGTAAGGTGATAATCAAGGGTCTAAAGTAACAAAACTCCAAACATAGAACTTGTATAACATCTCACCACGTATAGACAAAATATAATAATAACATAGCTGTAAAACATGCAAAACAGTAATACAATCAATACGAAAATAAGTAAGAATATCATAGTGCAACAGGTTCACGGATTATAAAAAACCAAAAATAAAAGAGTTTATACATCCCAACCTCCAGAATAAACTTTATAACTTTCTCTAAAGCAATACAAGTGCTGGTATAGCTCCATAATACTGCACAATGGAATAAGCGATGGTAAGGTCCAAAGTATAGATATATGAAAGCATGGCCACCTACTCGTATTTTGTACAACTCCATGCTCTATCCAGACCTATTAGCGTAATCTACTTATTTAAGAGTACTCGAGATAACAATAAACAAAGCATAAAACTTCGGGTCAGACAACAATCTGCTGTGAGCGATATATCATCTCAAAAATACTATAAAATAGCATATAGGGAATAGGGGAATAACGTATGAAGAATCATACCTAACATGTTCTTACATTCAAAGATTTAGCACACAACAATCGATTTATGCTAATCTACTCTAATAGTCATACCAGTGTAACACAATCGAAGTATAATGTCTAGTATCATGGTATACGGTTGAAAATACCTACGTTGTGTGACACCCTAGAGTGGTAAACATCCACAGTAAATATAGCATCCATTAAAAAATCATCACCATCGCGTGTGTGCGTTGGATACAAGGTAACTCATATGGCGTAATCATAACCAGAGACTTGATAAAATTCCAGCTTCTTTGGTGCTCGAATCAATGCCACTTCATAAAACTAGGAAATAGGCTCGCAATCTTAAAGTTCAGGGTAAACCACAGTAGTAAGATCTGGACGTAGTCGTAATCCACATGGGCATCCCCTTGTACACCTTCTGCATGAGCGCATTAGAAATCTTTGAGTTATCAATGATCCCTTTGTACACGTCTCTATAGAGGAACTCAATTGTTATTCCATCCTGGCTATCTTCACGGTAGAACACAGTCACAAATTATACTCACAAGTCCTCATCGTCGAACTCATCCTT
Organism: Allium fistulosum; assembly: GCA_030737815.1. Lineage (NCBI taxonomy): Eukaryota > Viridiplantae > Streptophyta > Magnoliopsida > Asparagales > Amaryllidaceae > Allium > Allium fistulosum. The sequence goes on from CM060902.1 coordinate 1,129,274,743, forward strand.
ATGGATCATCATCACAACTCCCATCGTTGAGTCGTCATCATCGGAACGCCTCTCGACCTCCATAAGTCGTAGAGCCATCGTACCAGAGTTCCAAAGTCGTTGTCGTGTCGAAGTGACATGCCATCGCTTCACTAGTCTCCATACGAATCCTAAATTCGCATTGAGTCATCCCGGAGTCATTCGCCTTCCCCAAAAACAAACTCCAAAAAATCCATATTTTGGTTTGGGTCACTTCTGGGGAAAATCCGAAGTTCTCCACTCAAAAACCCAAAGTAGCATCCTTAAAAATCCAAAACAACCTAAAAATCACCACCAGTCAAATTCTGCCCAAAATTTCCTTGGTCCGGTCCTAGAGCAACACCTCCCATAACTCGAAGCAAGACCCGTAGCGCCATAACATACCCACGAACAAGATATTCTGAGTGGCCACCGAGCGTGAAACCATCAGACGACATTTGTTGTCTGGGTTTTCTCCACCACCAACCCGAAGCATACCCCGAGCACTCCCTTCCCAGACCCAAAGCACACCCTAAGCACCCAGCCATTGAACAAATGCTAACGAATATAAAGGATGTAGTTTCTCCAAACTCCAATTTCACGTTGATTTCATCGCTATGCTCCATTCTTCGACCTATGTGCCTTCCCTATGCATCAATACGACTCCTAACATCCTAGACCCTATTTGTCAAAGTCTAATTATATGCCATACTTCTAATTCGCTCTTATGAGTGTTTTCAACCATTCAAGCATACACACAAATACCACACATGCTTCAAACAAAAGTCAAGTATGCAAATCACAGAACAAATCATAGCAATCATCATACAATGTATATATAAGATGTCCTAACATCAATAAAGGTAATCATATATCCAAATAACATGGTTAGAACACTAAAAATCATTTTTCCATCATTTTACCTCAGGTAGGGTTTTAAAACAGCAATAAAACATAGTTTTTACTTTACAAAGGGATCCAAAACATGTTAAAATCTATAGATACATATATAACTAGTGCAAACCCGTTCTACACACACCGTATTCACAACATAATTTATTTCGTGTACATATTCTGATTTTGTAGTAATATGGAAATGAGAACATATGCATATTTATATTAGCACTTTCTTGAACACCATTAACACACTTTCATTAAAATATGCACTTACGTAATTACAATGCACACAAAGTATAATAACTCTTTCTAAAGAATAATGGACATATACAAAATACACTAACGTTAAACTACTAATTATGTATTAGTTGTTAAGCATAACATTACTGAGCCTACTTATTAATTTATATAATGCATACGCTTAACGTAGATTCATCTTATATAAAATATAAATCCAAATATGTACACATTAATCTGATAATAGTATTTCATATATGACATAAAGAAATCATGCTAAAAGAAAAATAATGTTTCAAAGTCAAATTGAATAAACAAAATTTTAATATTTGCAATAGTACACGGTTTCACACTATCCAATGCTAACTTAATTAGAATAATATTTAAGTAGCTTGAAAAGTTATATTTTTAATACATATAACATAATACAACATGAGAAATATATGTAAGCCATAAAGATCTTGTAGGCTATTTTTGAATACCTAGTTAAAATGAATAGTTTCATTCTCTATTAAGTGAGTATGCCATAGAATCCCTATAGTTTGAGTAATTGACAAACTAATTTACTATTTCCATTGGAAATCAATCCTTGCACCTTCAATATCATTAATGCCATTAGTCAATAAGCTAATACTCAAGGACATAATAGTCTAATTTCTAGAACAACCAAATAACTTCTTCTTTTATTTCAAATAATCGTATCATCATTATAATTAAATAACACAAAATTCAGCCTAATTCAAACAAAAATAATACATCACCATAAGAAAATTTACATGTAGATACACATGAAATATATAGATAACATAACATTGAAGATAACTGTAAGATTAAGTGGCATAAGAAAATACAGTCTATGTAGCGAACTATTAGAATATTGATGCAATTATATGCCACTATGAATGCTTATAGAAAAATTATTTGTACGTCTAACACAATCATTTTGTAATATTTGTAACCTAATACTATTGTTATGCATGTAAAAACAAAAATTAGAATTTTTTTTTAAATATATTGAATATAGAATATTTCTTTTCAAGCATAAACAAATATGTAGAAAAATATCATGTTTCCATAAAAAGCATAAGTATTACCTAAATATTAGTTTGGTAAGTCCAGTAGAAAATTATCTATTAATATATTTGTTCTCAATCATTTTAGTTTTTCTAAAACCTTATTAAAGTAAAAGAAATTTATTTGTTATGAATAGGTAATGAGTTCCAAAGTTACTCTTTTTTTATACACATGTTTCTCACATTGACGAAACATTTGTTAAATCTACATAACATTTCATGTTACATATCTATACTATATTATTATTAGTAAGTTCAATTTCAAGCTCACACAGCCCCCCTTGAAATTTGGCAACTGAACAGCCTCCACTACCCAGAAGAAGCGTGACGAAATTCTTTCCCCTCTCTCATTACTCTTCCTTTCTCGCGTTTTCAGCCTCCCCTCTCCCAAACACTTTCGACCCAAAATTTACTCCACAGCCGTCCTAAAGTTTTCCTTTCTCAAAAACCCTAGAATTTTGTTTTTCTCCCAGCAGACTACGTCCTCCTTCCAAATGTGGATCAACTTCCTAATTTCAAGGCTATAGCTATAGCTTGGCACCATGTTGCTGGCCTACCACCTTTCATTTCATCCTTGACCTAGAGTTGCGATTGAGTTCATCCCCATCAATGTCCTTGCCATTTTGGTATTCATCTATGCTTATAAACTGTAGTATTTTTAAGTATGTTTACAAAACAGAGATGAGTAGTTTACAAAACTTTTAGCATATTTAGATCTTATTTTGGTTTGATTTTATACGTTAAATGATTTTTAATAAGCCAATTTTTTATTTGATTTCACCTTAATAATGTTACTTAACATTTATTAAACCCTATTATCAAATGGAAATGTCAAATTCTAACCACCATTTTTTTCTTCATTTTGAGTTGGTGGAACACATACAGTACCTTTTCAAACAAGACTTATATCATCCAATTTCAAGATTCCACTTTTCAAACTAAGGCTTATATCATCCAATTTCAAGATTCCACTTAAACCACTGTTTTCTTCAGTAATTCATTATATAAACATGTATTTGAATTTATTCAATCTGCTAAGAGTTCATTGGTAAGATAACCACTTCTACATGGTTTAACTCGAGGGCAGTTATATCATTCCTAGATAATTGAAACTCATGTAAACAAATTCATTTAGATCTACTTCCTATTCATGTGTATCATGTTTGTGTTTGGTTGCATATGTAATCATTATACTTAATTCTGAAAGGTTGTTACACTGACTAAGTGGCTATTTAATTATATTTCAAGTTTTAAGATTACATTAAGATTTATGCATAACATCAATTTGTGATAATTTTTGTTTATAAAAAAACAATGTTCTGTTTAACCTTGAGATGAGTTTTAGCACCTTATAGTGGGATCCTCAATCCTGGAACTAAACCATATCGTGTTTGTATGTCTTATATTATGTTGCTTCTTTGAATGATTTCCTGCATTTGATAGTAAGGTCTTCCAGTTTGCGAGTTCTTCTCCCGATGTAAGCATCTGTTCTTATTCTTTTTTGTAGTCGATTTTGAATTAGTTAAGTTAGGTCCCTCTTTTTGGTGGTTCGGTGAATACCATGTATGATAGTACGATTATTAACTGAGGTTTTTGGCTAGGGTTTTATTTCATCTGTTGTAAGATAGAATTTCAGTTTTTAGTATTTAAAGGTTCATAACAAAAGGTAGTTTATTGAGCATGTGGAAAGATATTGCATCCAGTGGATATAAGTTGGTTCCACTAATGTTGCTCGATCTGGGTAATTGGGAAATTATAATAATTTTGACATGTAGGGGGTGGCAGATAAGTTATTTTTTCCTTTCGTACCTTTGGGAATGTTTACTTTGAACTTTGACTTTTGGTTTCAGGTTAAATCTTAGTTTCATGTTTTGCTGGAATTCGTAAATTATATTTCCTTACCGATGATGATGCCACATCACTGAATTTATTTATTGCTAGCAATATTCGATGATTTATTCTCATAATTCTGAGAAAGTAGGTTCTATATTCAAGGTATAACCACTAACCCTTACTTCACTTCATTATTTTGTTTTACATTTTAGCTTTGTGTAGTGTTATTTCACTATATATGTTGGTCCTAGAAATTCTCTACAATAAGCAGTTAATAATCAGAATTCTATTCTCTTTTTAATGAAACGATGATGAAAAGTACCATAAGATGCCATGCTTTCAATACATGGTCTGATACATAACCAGAAGGTAAATAACAGCTTCAAGCATTAACATGGTATCCAATCTTATTTTAATCCAAATTAATTTTCTTGGTAAAGATTCTATCAGATAATACATGGTCTTAGACTCAGAGTTTCCTTTTCTGAATCAGTCAGAGACATCAACACAACATAATAGCAATATCAGTCTAATACAAAAGCTTAATAATAGCTAATACTTACATAATTTTGTTATTTTAAATGCATGATTTATTAATTTGGTACATGATCAATTTAGTTTGTATTAAAGAATAGAATTATAGTAAAGTACAGTTAAAAATGCAGGAAACCATATATTCCATAAGTAATTGGATTTTAACTATTATAATACTATTATGTGCCTGTTCGTAAATTTAACAGCATTGAGTTTCATAAAGAAATTAACAAATTATGTTAACTTCTCCATAAAAAAAATCATATCCTCCTTTGATGTTGAACTACATCATGCTTACTACATGTTACTTTATATTTAACATATTTACTTGATCTTTGCACTTCTTTCTTCATGATATGATTTTTTGGGATATAGGATGTTAACCCGCCTTTTGGCAAGGCCGCGGACAGACGGATTTAACTTAAACAACTTCACAACTATCGAGACTAAAGTATGATGGATTTGGTTTAAAATGATGAAGTTCACTTGGATATGCCGTTGGGAAAAGGAGTGGAGAAATTGGATGGCTCGGCCTAGGCAGTTTGGCAGATGTCGCTCGGCATTGGGATCGTTCGGCATTAGAAGGATCGTTCGGCATTGGAAGAACGTTTGGCATAGAAGGATCGATCGGCACTGGACGAGCGTTCGGCATAGAAGGATCGTTCGGCACTGGACGAGCGTTCGGCATAGAAGGATCGATCGGCACTGGACGAACGTTCGGCATAGAAGGATCGTTCGGCACTGGACGAGCGTTCGGCATAGAGGGATCGTTCGGCACTGGACGAGCGTTCGGCATAGAGGGATCGTTTGGCATTGGACGAGCGTTCGGCATAGAGGGATCGTTCGGCATTGGACGAGCGTTCGGCATAGAGGGATCGTTCGGCATTGGACGAGCGTTCGGCATAGGTGGATCGTTCGGCATTAGAGGAGCGTTCGGCATAGGTGGATCGTTCGGCATTAGATGAGCATTCGGCATAGATGGACCGTTCGACATTTGGGTGTTCGGCATTTGTATGTTCGTCATTTGAGTTGTTCGGCACTCCATGGTGGATCGGCATACTTCCGCTCATTCGGCATACCTCCCTTGGTTCAGCATGCCAACTGCTCAGGGTCACTCGGCATAATGAAGTGGGGATCGGCTATGGCCACGTTGGGCCCAAACTACTCAGGAAGCCCAACAACCTGCTTTTGCCTATAAATACAGCATGAAGGTCTCCAAATGAGGGATCTTCTTTCTGCTCTCTTACTTTCTCTTTTCTAAGGCTAAGGCAACTCTGCCATTTTGTAACTGTAATCGATTATTACAGCAATAAAAAGCAAACTTCTGGAGTGGACGTAGGCCGGAGTTAGCCGAACCACTATAAAATCTGTTGTTCTTTACTGCTTTCATTTCAGTTTTAACTGTTCTTCACATTATTACTCTCTACATACATTATATCTCTGAGCTGTGACTGGTATTTGGTGCTTTCATCTGGATTTGGGGGTTAGTGACCAATTTTGGCGCTAACACTTTGGTGCCTTCACTGAGAAATTGAAACACTCAGGAATTTTGGAGTTAGGAACTTGGATCTTAGAAAGCAATGGCAAGACCACCAACGAAGAGGCAAGCAGTGGAAAGGAGCAATCAGGAAGGAAGTCAAGCCGCATCTTCTGGAGCTGGAGAGGGTCATGCATCCATCTACATAACTCGGGACGAGATGCAAGTGATGATGAATTCTATGCAAGAGCAGATAATGAAACGGCAAGAGGAGATGATGCAGGCTCTTCTTAGGTAATTTGGACAACCAGGAACTGTAGGAGCTCAAGTTCGTGGAACTGGACCAGAGGAACTCAACCAGCGGACAGATGTAGTGATTCAGCAGGAGGCAGCTCCCAACCAACAAACAGCTAACAATCTAGATGGACCTAGACTCGGGGGCATACCACTAGGTAATGCTGGACCAGTTCATGGAGGGATACCGGATGACGCTACGCGGCCTGGCGTCGATAGGAATACAGGAGTACGTGATAAAGAATATGTGCCAGAATTTCCTCGGGGACTTGGGGGGCAGTCTGGATTGGTTGGAAACACTGGATTGGCTGACATTATCAGGCGGACTATTTGCGGAGGTCTGACAAACAAGGATTCAGAGGGAGTTAACAAAAGTCCGTTTACCCGAAACATCAGGACAGCTAGGAATCCTCCCGATTTCAAACTACCCACTCTGGAAGTATACAACGGGAAGACGGATCCCACCGACCACTTGATGAGATACACTAGGCATATGGAAGTGCTGGGGGCAATGGAGGAGGTTATGGCCCGATGTTTCCCCCTGTACTTGACTGAAATTGCTGCTATGTGGTTTAGACAGCTGGAGGATGGATCCATTGGAACATGGACAGAACTGGTGGACAAGTTCTTAAGTCAGTTTCGAGTTCACATAAAAAGGCCAAAGAACGTGATGACGCTAACGTCAGTCAAACAGAGGGTAGATGAATCGCTCAGGACATTCTTAACTCGATTTAATGCAGCAGTCGCTTCGGTGGATCGGCCAGATCCATCAATGGTTCTGATGGCTGTGGTATCAGGAGTCAGAGATAATTCGGATTTCAAAGTATCATTGGTACGGGACCCACCGTTGGATCTTGGGGAATTCTTTCATGAAGCTGAAAGATTTCTCCGACAAGAGGATGCATGTTTGGACATGAGGTCGAAGGAAGTAAACATGACTAAGGATGGAGGACTACTCGGCGAAAGCTCAGGTGGGGGCAAGGATAAAGGGAAAAGGAAACGCTGGGGAAAACCAAAGTTCTCCACTTACACAGGATTGAACGCAACGTTGGAGTGGATTTTCTTAGATACTCGAGATCGCCTTTGTAACAACCCGGAATTTAGAACAACAAATTATCATCCAACGACGATTAAATTAGTTGTTAAATTCTTTTGGGAATTTTAAACCGGTTGAAATTCTTTCGTAAATTCATCGTTTGTTTTGCGGGCTTTAAATTTTGTTTTGGCCCACTTCTTTAGTTGCCGTGATAAGTGATAACTAGGTTTCCCTTTATTTTGAATTGCGTTCTTTCGATCCGCTCCCCATTTTATTCGTTCAAAAAACCTAATCGATAAAAAAGCAAACGAAAATGGTGGCGGCCTCGTCTTCCCTTGCAAATTAGGGTTTCGATTTCGATTCCACTCGTCCTTGAGATGCCATGACTTCATACACCCGTCGATAAGGTGAGTAATTTTATTACTCACATCTAATTTAAAGTCACTTGATCTTTTGTTTTGATTTCCATGTTTTGTTGGAAATTACTGCTGTGAATTCTCTGGACTTCGGGTTGATTTTATGTGGCCTTCGGTCATTTTTTTGAAACTCCTTGATTGTTTGGGTTTTATGGCGCTGTTGGTTTCGGGGTTACCTCGGTTTCACTTGACCTCGGTCATTCGATTTCGTTGGCACGAGGTTGATTTTTACTCACCTCTTAAATTCGAACTCAGTGCTATGCTCGCGTTCGAATTTCTTTATCTTTGTTAATGCGATGTTGTTTAAGGCCCTTATGTTTATCCCTATAGCAGCTTTGTGCATTTCTCTGGCCATTGTGTTTATCCCTGTAGTATACTCGACTTGTAGTTGTTAATTTCTTCTGGCTTCACTGTGAATTTTGGCTTTGGCCATCTTGGTTTCAGGGCTCGGTCTTTGCATACTCCTGGTCTTTGTTTGTTTAATGGTTGTTGCACTTCACTGCACTTGATGTTGTGATTGACTTCAACCTCGGTTGCACAGGTGAACTGTCTTTATATTGCTTCATGCCTCTGTTATCATTTCCAGGTCTACATAGTTACTTTTGAAATTCTGGGCTTGCACTGGGATTTGTATTTTATAGATATATATGTATATACAAACATTCATGTATGTATATATATACAGTGGTTGGATGCATTTTTGGATCGTCCTACTTTATATATATTAGTGTGATCACTAGCTTGCTGTTGTCTCTGTTGTCATTGTCAGGTGCATTGCTACATTTGAAATCCCCGGTACTTGTCATTGTGAAGTCTGTTACTTGACCATATGCATGTCGAATCATTAAGGTCGATTAGTCGTGTTGCACATTTGTGGTCTTCATACATATAGTGTACGAGTTCGCTCAAACCACATGCTGGCCAGTTTGCGTCTGCTTGTAGTTGTTCCTGGCTATTCTTGGTTCCAGTAGCATATCATGTGCACATCACAGCACTTTTTGTTAGGGGCTTTGCATTTTGTTTGGAGCTTGATGCCTTCTTGAATTTTGCAGTATTGTCGTACAGACTTGCACTTGTCCTGCTTGCTTCACAGTTTTGTTCACCATTGCACACCACCTCATTCTTATCACTGCACTAATTATTTGCGTATAAACTTGGATTCTGGTTGTACTGTCCTGTTTCACTGTTGTACCTCTGATTCATTTTCCTTGTGCAATTTGTTATGTACCATCACTTGTGTACATATTTCGTATTCTCTTAGTTGAAGCTTTATGCTGCTGCTCTGCCTTGTTCTCGAATCTGATACATTGCATTGATGCCTTGTATCATTTGCATTTTTGTCATTTTGCTTCACTGATGACTTTATTTTCTAATGAGGTTGTTCTGCGTCTTTTCTGTTGAGTGTTGTAGTGCCATATCTCTGGTGCTCTCGCCTTCAGTTTGCTATTTCCCTGTGCCTTGCTTTGCGACATGTTGAACTTGGTTCACTTGTGGCCTCTGATCTTGTTTAGTATTGCTTTGAGTTGTTTTGTAGTGGCGAGGCAGTACACGCGTGCGTGTACTGCAGCCCTAGCAGGATTGACAGATTTGGTTGATATTTCGATCGTTAAACGGTTTCGTTGGTTAAATTTAATATTTTGAAGGGTATTTTGAGATGGTTCATTCTGATTTGAGTTAGATTCGTTTGCTTTTTGGATTCATTGATCTTATGAGCATTTCGTGGACTGTATTGGCGAGGCAGTACACGTTAGCGTGTACTGCAGCCAACCAGCATTGTTGTTTTTAAATTGGCATTTCAATTGTTTAAATTGATTTGGATTGTTGATATGTTGTTTAACACTGTATAGCGTTATATCTGCCGTTCTCCGATTCTTTTATCGAGGAGTCGGGTATACGAGATTTCTGTGACTGTCGTCTATTTGACTATCTGATTATTATTGCTGCTATGCACTAATAACTGAGTTTGAATTAGACTGACCCGTGTATTTTTTTCTTTTGAATGTAATACTCGGGTCAGACCCGAGTTATTTCAGGTTGTAGATTTTCTTCTTTGAGTTGCTGTTCAGGATATGAAGACTTCTCACATCTTCTGAAGTTGTCTGTGTCATTTTGTAGTAGTCGTGTCATTGTATAGAACGATATGTATTCATGTATATTAGTCGATAATGTACTTGTATATATAACTTCTAGAGTCGACAGTTGTAGTTGTATCATATGTATCGTGTCAACTATATTGTAACTGACATCGGTTATATATATATGAGATTTTTGTTAATCTGTGTTCCGCATTTATATTATCTGTGTTATTGTTATATCTAATGTCCTAAACTATTATGAACTATCGTAGTTTGTTTTATACTGATAATTGGATATGTCGATGGGAGTAAATAAATAATAGATGAAAAATAAAAAGTATATACCACTCCTATCGAGATAACCAATATTAGTGTAAGGCCAATTACGGATGGTCGCTCCTATCCAGCCTTATTCTTCGTAATAATAGACAGTATTTCTTTTAATACTCTTTGTTATTATGAGCATAGAGGTGGGGCGTCACAGTTGGTATTAGAGCTTGGGGTTTATGGACATAATATAAAACATAACTTGGATGGAACATATGTTACAACTATAGGTCGATGTTTTATTGTGATTTGAGTCAAAACTAAAGTTTTGAAATTTAGATGTAAATTTTTAAATATCTTTATTTAAAAATAAAAATGAATTTGTGTTCTGATGATTTGATTGATTTGAGTACTGTTTATCAGAGTGCGTAGCGGAAACAGTGAAACTGTCTTCGCTGAGTACAACTGATAATCTGTTTGATTTAGAAATTGAGATAAATTTCATTGGTTGTTTACATAGCTGTAATTATTTGTTTCTTTGAACATTTCGAATCCGAATTAAGGATTCGAAGAAATTGCAGATATGTGATTTTTGTTGAAATTTCCGCTGGCTTTCTTTTGTATTAATCATCTATTGATTAGATTTTTGCTGTTTTGAATTATCTTCATTGAAGATACATTTGAATGATTTCTTTGTTCATTCTGTAGTACGTGCAAAAAAAAATTTGAATTGCACGTTACTGCATTTATTTACGTTGAACCGATGCTTGGTTATGAAACGTATTTTGTTGCCATTATTTTTATAACGGGATTTTTACACCAGTGCTATATTTTTGAAGCACGGTGTTTTGTTGACAATTTTAATGAATGAAAATTCACTGATGTCACATTTTGATGTGAATTATTTTGATGAGATTTTTGATGTTTTAAAATTTCTGTCGCTTTGACTTCAGTAATAGTCAAATTTTTAAAAAGTGGATTTTCAAGCGGGTATACCGCAATGCTAATTTGTGACCGTATTTACGGTATTTTGAGAAGTACAATTTCCTTATCGAAATTGTTACTGATTTGCTGCTTTAATCACGTGATTGGAAAATGTTTTAAAATGAAAATTGTTTTATAAATTTTTAACAGTTTGCGTTTTCAAAAGAATGAGAAAGCGACTTAAACGATTCAGCAAAATCGAGGATTATGACCCCTTTCTTTTACTGTTTCGCTTAACTTCGGACTTGTCCAGTTGAGAATGTGAATTGTTATTTTTACAAAATAAATAAAATTGTTTTCAGAAATTTTAACAATTTGCACTTTCAAAAGAATGAGGAAGCGATTTAAACGTTTCAGCAAAATCGAGGACTATGACCCCTTTCTTTTACTGATTCGCTTAATTCCGGACTTGTCCGTTTGAGAATGTAAGGTGTATTTTTACAAAATATACAATTTTGCACTTTCAAGGAAACGATGAAGAGATTTAAACGATTTAGCAAAAGTGCGGAGTATGGAACCACACTTTTACTATTTCGGTTAATTCCGGACTCGTTAATTGAATATCTGTTGTTTTGATGATTTTGATGATCCTACACTTTCAAGGAAACGATGAAGAGAATTAAACAATTTAGTAAAACTCGTGGTTATGGGACATGTGTGTTTGCTATTTTGGTTAATTCCGGACTCTTTAATTGAAACATTTTGATGCTTTCGTGTGCTTTCGAGCCACTATGAGGACCTTCGGGTCATTTGTTGGGCTTTCGGGCCACTCTGCGGACCTTCGGGTCATTTGTTGGGCTTTCGGGCCACTCTGCGGACCTTCGGGTCAAATACCAGTACTAGACCTTCGGGTCACTCTGCGGACCTTCGGGTCAATCTGATGGGCGCCAAAATTATGTTGAGTACTTGGTAGGCTTCGGCCACTCTGAGATGCACGTGCGGCGAATTAAAAACTCGCCATCTGATGGGATCGATCCAAGCTTTTATGTTGATTTTCTAGTCTTCTTAATTGATTTCTAGATATTTGTTGTTTCCAATTATCTGCAGGTAATTGGATATTTGTTGATATGAGTTCTGATTATCGTTTTTGATAATCAGATGTTTGTTGTTTCTAATTATCGCTTGTGATAATTAGATATTTGTTGATATGAGTTCTGATTATCGTTTTTGATAATCAGATATTTGTTGTTTCTAATTATCGCTTGTGATAATTAGATATTTGTTGATATGAGTTCTGATTATCGTTTTTGATAATCAGATATTTGTTGTTTCTAATTATCGCTTCAGATAATTAAATATTTGTTGATTTGAGATTTAATTATCGCCTGAGATAATTAAATATTTGTTGATTTAAGATTTAATTATCGCCTGAGATAATTAAATATTTGTTGATTTGAGATTTAATTATCGCTTCAGATAATTAAATATTTGTTGATTTGAGATTTAATTATCGCTTCAGATAATTAAATATTTGTTGATTTGAGATTTAATTATCGCCTGAGATAATTAAATATTTGTTGATTTGAGATTTAATTATCGCTTCAGATAATTAAATATTTGTTGATTTGAGATTTAATTATCGCCTGAGATAATTAAATATTTGTTGATTTGAGATTTAATTATCGCTTCAGATAATTAAATATTTGTTGATTTGAGATTTAATTATCGCCTGAGATAATTAAATATTTGTTGATTTGAGATTTAATTATCGCCTGAGATAATTAAATATTTGTTGATTTAAGATTTAATTATCGCTTTAGATAATTAAATATTTTTTGATTTGAGATTTAATTATCGCTTCAGATAATTAAATATTTGTTGATTTGAGATTTAATTATCGCCTGAGATAATTAAATATTTGTTGATTTGAGATTTAATTATCGCTTCAGATAATTAAATATTTATTGAATTTGAGAAATTTGATTATCGTCTTTGATAATCGAATATTTGTTAAATTTGAAATTTGATTATCGTCTTTGATAATCGAATATTTGTTAAATTTGAAATTTGATTATCGTTTTTGATAATCGAATATTTGTTGAATTTGAAATTTGATTATCGTTTTTGATAATCGAATATTTGTTGAATTTGAGAAATTTGATTATCGTTTTTGATAATCGAATATTTGTTGAATTTGAAATTTGATTATCGTTTTTGATAATCGAATATTTGTTGAATTTGAGAAATTTGATTATCGTTTTTGATAATCGAATATTTGTTGAATTTGAAATTTGATTATCGTTTTTGATAATCGAATAATTATTGAATTTGATGTTTTGTGATATTCGTCTTCGATAATTTGACATTTGTTGATTTGTTTTCTGAGTATCGTTTGGATGATTGGATGTTTGCTGATTTTATTGATATGAGATTTTCTAGTCTCCAATAGATTCTAGAATATGCTGATTTTATTGAATCACCGTTTTCTAATTATCGTATCGATGGTTAGACATTGTTGCTTTATGATTCTCTGTATTTTAATTATCTTGTTGATAATTGAATATCGCCGATGATTGCATTTATTCAGTTTTGTTGTTTTCTGATTATCTCTTGATGATTAGATTTTGTTGAGAATTTGTAAATTTCTTTTATGAAAATAAAAGATTCCTTTGGCATTTGAATTCTCGACTTTTATTTTCTAGCTTAACCAGTTTATGTTAGAAGAATAATAGTTGATGACGACCTTAATTATGAAAATTGCGGGGACGCAATTTTTATAAGGAGGGGAGTCTGTAACAACCCGGAATTTAGAACAATAAATTATCATCCAACGACGATTAAATTAGTTGTTAAATTCTTTTGGGAATTTTAAACCGGTTGAAATTCTTTCGTAAATTCATCGTTTGTTTTGCGGGCTTTAAATTTTGTTTTGGCCCACTTCTTTAGTTGCCGTGATAAGTGATAACTAGGTTTCCCTTTATTTTGAATTGCGTTCTTTTGACCCGCTCCCCATTTTAATTCGTTCAAAAAACCTAATCGATAAAAAAGCAAACGAAAATGGTGGCGGCCTCGTCTTCCCTTGCAAATTAGGGTTTCGATTTCGATTCCACTCGTCCTTGAGATGCCACGACTTCATACACCCGTCGATAAGGTGAGTAATTTTATTACTCACATCTAATTTAAAGTCACTTGATCTTTTGTTTTGATTTCCATGTTTTGTTGGAAATTACTGCTGTGAATTCTCTGGACTTCGGGTTGATTTTATGTGGCCTTCAGTCATTTTTGTGAAACTCCTTGATTGTTTGGGTTTTATGGTGCTGTTGGTTTCGGGGTTACCTCGGTTTCACTTGACCTCGGTCATTCGATTTCGTTGGCACGAGGTTGATTTTTACTCACCTCTTAAATTCGAACTCAGTGCTATGCTCGCGTTCGAATTTCTTTATCTTTGTTAATGCGATGTTGTTTAAGGCCCTTATGTTTATCCCTATAGCAGCTTTATGCATTTCTCTGGCCATTGTGTTTATCCCTGTAGTATACTCGACTTGTAGTTGTTAATTTCTTCTGGCTTCACTGTGAATTTTGGCTTTGGCCATCTTGGTTTCAGGGCTCGGTCTTTGCATACTCCTGGTCTTTGTTTGTTTAATGGTTGTTGCACTTCACTGCACTTGATGTTGTGATTGACTTCAACCTCGGTTGCACAGGTGAACTGTCTTTATATTGCTTCATGCCTCTGTTATCATTTCCAGGTCTACATAGTTACTTTTGAAATTCTGGACTTGCACTGGGATTTGTATTTTATAGATATATATGTATATACAAACATTCATGTATGTATATATATACAGTGGTTGGATGCATTTTTGGATCGTCCTACTTTATATATATTAGTGTGATCACTAGCTTGCTGTTGTCTCTGTTGTCATTGTCAGGTGCATTGCTACATTTGAAATCCCCAGTACTTGTCATTGTGAAGTCTGTTACTTGACCATATGCATGTCGAATCATTAAGGTCGATTAGTCGTGTTGCACATTTGTGGTCTTCATACATATAGTGTACGAGTTCGCTCAAACCACATGCTGGCCAGTTTGCGTCTGCTTGTAGTTGTTCCTGGCTATTCTTGGTTCCAGTAGCATATCATGTGCACATCACAGCACTTTTTGTTAGGGGCTTTGCATTTTGTTTGGAGCTTGATGCCTTCTTGAATTTTGTAGTATTGTCGTACAGACTTGCACTTGTCCTGCTTGCTTCACAGTTTTGTTCACCATTGCACACCACCTCATTCTTATCACTGCACTAATTATTTGCGTATAAACTTGGATTCTGGTTGTACTGTCCTGTTTCACTGTTGTACCTCTGATTCATTTTCCTTGTGCAATTTGTTATGTACCATCACTTGTGTACATATTTCGTATTCTCTTAGTTGAAGCTTTATGCTGCTGCTCTGCCTTGTTCTCGAATCTGATACATTGCATTGATGCCTTGTATCATTTGCATTTTTGTCATTTTGCTTCACTGATGACTTTATTTTCTAATGAGGTTGTTCTGCGTCTTTTCTGTTGAGTGTTGTAGTGCCATATCTCTGGTGCTCTCGCCTTCAGTTTGCTATTTCCCTGTGCCTTGCTTTGCGACATGTTGAACTTGGTTCACTTGTGGCCTCTGATCTTGTTTAGTATTGCTTTGAGTTGTTTTGTAGTGGTGAGGCAGTACACGCGTGCGTGTACTGCAGCCCTAGCAGGATTGACAGATTTGGTTGATATTTCGATCGTTAAACAGTTTCGTTGGTTAAATTTAATATTTTGAAGGGTATTTTGAGATGGTTCATTCTGATTTGAGTTAGATTCGTTTGCTTTTTGGATTCATTGATCTTATGAGCATTTCGTGGACTGTATTGGCGAGGCAGTACACGTTAGCGTGTACTGCAGCCAACCAGCATTGTTGTTTTTAAATTGGCATTTCAATTGTTTAAATTGATTTGGATTGTTGATATGTTGTTTAACACTGTATAGCGTTATATCTGCCGTTCTCCGATTCTTTTATCGAGGAGTCGGGTATACGAGATTTCTGTGACTGTCGTCTATTTGACTATCTGATTATTATTGCTGCTATGCACTAATAACTGAGTTTGAATTAGACTGACCCGTGTATTTTTTTCTTTTGAATGTAATACTCGGGTCAGACCCGAGTTATTTCAGGTTGTAGATTTTCTTCTTTGAGTTGCTGTTCAGGATATGAAGACTTCTCACATCTTCTGAAGTTGTCTGTGTCATTTTGTAGTAGTCGTGTCATTGTATAGAACGATATGTATTCATGTATATTAGTCGATAATGTACTTGTATATATAGCTTCTAGAGTCGACAGTTGTAGTTGTATCATATGTATCGTGTCAACTATATTGTAACTGACATCGGTTATATATATATGAGATTTTTGTTAATCTGTGTTCCGCATTTATATTATCTGTGTTATTGTTATATCTAATGTCCTAAACTATTATGAACTATCGTAGTTTGTTTTATACTGATAATTGGATATGTCGATGGGAGTAAATAAATAATAGATGAAAAATAAAAAGTATATACCACTCCTATCGAGATAATCAATATTAGTGTAAGGCCAATTACGGATGGTCGCTCCTATCCAGCCTTATTCTTCGTAATAATAGACAGTATTTCTTTTAATACTCTTTGTTATTATGAGCATAGAGGTGGGGCGTCACAGCCTTCCCTATCGAAGGCCATCGAGGAGGGAACCCGAAGAACATGAAAGGGCATCGGGAAGGCACTATCTCTTTCATGACCTGGACGGGCATGATACTAACAGCTGCCGACATCTAAAGGATATAATCGAGGAGCATATAAGGAATGGTCAGTTGCGACAGTATGTCGGAACTCGGAATGCGGCGGTGGAACAGGAGCAGCCACCGCCTACCTTGAACGACGAGGGCATGAGGCCCAGGAATGGTGGCCGATTGGTCATCAACTAATTTTAATGGTTTGGAATAAGTAACAAACTCCGGGCAAACGGTTAAATCACTTACTCATGTACGGGGTCGGAGATAACCCTCAGGCATGCTCTGAGATGATGACTTACCGAGACGCCCTGGTTTATGAAATTTGTTTTTTCCTTTGACTTGGACATTTGCTTTTTCTGGTTTGGTTTTGGAGTTTGGTTTGAACTCCCTGTTTTGCTCGTTTTCTGGTTTGGATTCAGGTTTGGATGTTTATTTTTTGGTTTGGATTTTTGGTTTTCTGTTTGGATTTGGATTTCGGATTGGATTTTGATTGGATTTTCTCTGGATTTTGGCTAAAAGGTCATCGAGTATGGACTATGCTCGGCAAGGGTCCGAAGAGACCAGGATTCGGCCTAGGACTTAGGCCATATATTATCGGTTACTATTTTAGGTCGTCGAGTATGGACTATGCTCGGCAAGGGCCCGGAGTGACCAGGATTCGGCTTAGGACTTAAGCCACGGCATTATTCGACGTTCAGGGACACTGAACCACGAACACCATGGAATTACTTAACGTAGGTCGTCAAGTGTGGATTGCGCTTGGCAAGAACCCAGAGAGGTTACGGATTTGGATATTGGCTATGAATAGCTAAGGATTCGGACAAGGACCCGGAGCGGTCCCGGATTTGGATATCGACTCGGAGAGGTCACAGATATGGTTATAGGTTATTGGATATGGATGGATTGGAACTCGGTAGTCGGGTTCAGATGGATGTGGAATTGGATAAGGACTTGGTTACTGGATAAGAATCAGACATCGACTCGGAACAGTCGCGGAAATGGATCAGGATATGGCCGTGGCACTCGGATAAGATGGCTTGGTAATGGATTGGATTATGAATCGGAAAGTATGGATGTGGATAACATACATACTTGGGATATTGGACTTGCGGCTATTTAAAACACACCTTTCACAGCAAGGCATGTTTTGGGGGGCAAGTGTTAACCCGCCTTTTGGCAAGGCCGCGGACAGACGGATTTAACTTAAACAACTTCACAACTATCGAGACTAAAGTATGATGGATTCGGTTTAAAATGATGAAGTTCACTTGGATATGCCGTTGGGAAAACGAGTGGAGAAATTGCATGGCTCGGCCTAGGCAGTTTGGCAGATGTCGCTCGGCATTGGGATCGTTCGGCATTAGAAGGATCGTTCGGCATTGGAAGAACGTTCAGCATAGAAGGATCGATCGGAACTGGACGAACGTTCGGCATAGAAGGATCGTTCGGCACTGGACGAGCGTTCGACATAGAAGGATCGATCGACACTGGACGAACGTTCGGCATAGAGGGATCGTTCGGCACTGGACGAGCGTTCGGCATAGAGGGATCGTTCGGCACTGGACGAGCGTTCGGCATAGAGGGATCGTTCGGCATTGGACGAGCGTTCGGCATAGAGGGATCGTTCGGCATTGGACGAGCGTTCGGCATAGAGGGATTGTTTGGCATTAGAGGAGTGTTCGGCATAGGTGGATCGTTCGGCATTAGATGAGCATTCGGCATAGATGGACCGTTCGACATTTGGGTGTTCGGCATTTGTATGTTCGGCATTTTTATGTTCGACATTTGAGTTGTTCGGCACTCCATGGTGGATCGGCATACTTCCGCTCGTTCGGCATACTTCCGCTCGTTCGGCATACCTCCCTTGGTTCAGCATGCCAACTGCTCAGGGTCACTCGGCATAATGAAGTGGGGATCGGCTATGGCCACGTTGGGCCCAAACTACTCAGGAAGCCCAACAACCTGCTTTTGCCTATAAATACAGCATGAGGGTCTCCAAATGAGGGATCTTCTTTCTGCACTCTTACTTTCTCTTTTCTAAGGCTAAGGCAACTCTGCCATTTTGTAACTGTAATCGATTATTACAGCAATAAAAAGCAAACTTATGGAGTGGACGTAGGCCGGAGTTAGCCGAACCACTATAAAATCTGTTGTTCTTTACTGCTTTCATTTCAGTTTTAACTGTTCTTCACATTATTACTCTCTACATACATTCTATCTCTGAGCTGTGACTGGTATTTGGTGCTTTCATCTGGATTTGGGGGTTAGTGACCAATTTTGGCGCTAACATAGGATATGAACTATGATTTTTTATTTCATACATACGAGGAAAAATAGATTTTATTTCCGTAATACCAAAAAAAATTGTTGCTACTTTTATATATGTCTCATGATTAACTTTCAACAAAAGTTCAAGACCTTGGTTTTGTTTTTTTATAATATAGAAATTTCGACTAATTCGTGCATTTTGGAAAATTTGTTTTAAGTTTTAATTTCGTAGTATTACACATATTTTTGTTCATTTTGTTGGTAAATGACGTATATTATATCTTTTACTGAAAAATGAGGTATACACGAAGAACGTTGATTAATCATAGATATGTCTACTATTAAAAAATATCTTTTTACTACTTTATTTTTACCATTTCATTTTTCCACATTTTTTTATACTTTTCGAATTTTACATGTTTCCAAAGTAAAATTTCTTAAGTTTTTAATATTCAATTTCGAAATTCAAAACATTTCTTTTAAGTTCCTTCTTTAAACTTGAAGCTAAACATTAGCCATTAGGAACTACTACAATCAGCTGAACAACATTTTAACTTATAAAATTGATTTCGCATAGACCCACTTGAAGAAGCTATTGATATGAGATGATTTTATAACTTGGAAAAAAATAAAAAATTTGCGATTTCACATAGATATCATATACATATATTGTCTGAGTGTTTTTTTCGTTACAGTAAAGCTTAATTTTGATTTATAATATACTCATTTAACCCTTGATTTTTATATTACAAATGAATAGATAGATCGCCTCCATAAGAAATATGAGTTACTTTCTAAATAGTGTTAAGGCTTTGATTTTTTTATATAACTTAATTGTTAACTATTAGTACACAGTATTATCCATTGTATGAAAATTTTGCACCATGTTGGTCAGTGTCATATGTGTGTCTGAATACATATATACCGACTTTTATATTGCATACCTATTATATGTCTTTGTAAGTTCATTTGAGCCCTTACGAGTTTGAATAATAAATTCTATTTAAAAAATAAGTGTGCTAACCAGTTTGAATTTGAAAAAGATTTCCTCACATTAGGTATTTTAATTGCAACTCTGCATTACTGTCAGCAAACTGAATTGAAAATTGTTCGCATAGTATTGAATTTGGAATAATGTCTAAAAAAAAGTGTGTATATGTTGGCTTAACATGGTCATGATGTATATTTAGTATAGTTGTAGCTTCCGACTTGATGGATGTAAACATTATATAGTATATTTATGTATAAGAAGATGCATATTCTTAATACAATCCAAGTTACCATATCGTATATCATGTTATTTAACATTACAACAAAGATTAAATAAACAGTTTGGTCTTAAGGGCATTATAGAATTCTTCAATGGCTTAATACTGCATTTAGTTTTTAAGTTTATGCGCCTCCATGTGACCACAGTACAATTGTTGGCAATAACACATCAATGACAACTAAGTCTTAGTCAGGTACTATAGTTGCAAAAAGAAAGCATCTCATTACATAGTTATTTAGTTATACGCTTACAGAACACTCCATACTAATTAAGGAAAATTACCTTCCTCGATTTTTTCCTATTTGGACGAGGAGAATTTGGATATGAATGTAAACAAAATTACAACCTGAAATATGATATCCATAGTCAGTAAGGGCAGCAAAAGATGGATCTGATTGGCATACTTAAGTAACTATTTTAATACACATATTACTAATGTCAGAGATATCTGAACATATAACAAATAATTCAAAATTGAGATGTTTACCCATATTGATTGTTGTTTCAGTAAAGGCTGTAGCATTACATCTACATACACGTTTTACAAGTGTTACTAATACTTGTAGCATACCAATACTGCTTGAATATCAACAGCCTTTTCAGGATATCCAGGAAGTGGCTGATATTTCCACGTGCAAAAATGAAAAGCATGTAGAGAAATGACGCAGAAAGGAATCATTATAATACCCCCTCCTTTATTGACAAACCAACAACCAACCAGCTTAAGCCCGTATATTTCTATTTTTAGTTATAGGCATGTGTTTACGCCTAAAATCTGGCAGTCTATGACTTCTGTGTGAACTAAGCTTTAATTCATGCTTTGTATTTGACTACTCATGTAATTTAGGTGATGTTTAAAACTTTATCTTGCATAGGATTGCTATTTTTCCTTCATTGAACTTTCTGACAATGCATGTAGATTTACTTAAGGAGGAAGATGTGGAACAATTTTAACAAATGAAGCCTGGCGTTATTCATTAACTTCAAATCCTTGCACTTTTATGGTATGTTTAAATGGTTCCAGTTATATAAATATTGCCATATTTTCATTGGTTCTTGACTGATTATCACGCAAATAGAAAAAAAACAGTTGATCACTATTGATGCGTCATGTAACGAGCATATAATTGTATTAACATACACAAACATGAGTATTGTCATACAAATACATTAGTATTGACATACAAACATCAAAGTTGTCAAACACAAACAAACAAACAATAAGAAATTATTCAAGTATTAAAAGAAAAGCATTGCCCACTTCAGAGTAAGCTCATTATTTTCTCTGCCTCTACCACTCTTTTCAGCCTTTCTCATGCTAAGTTTTTTATCATGTATGTTTAAACCAATATTAAGTTGTATATATTAGCGAACGTTTATTGCATTTTTTTATGGTGTACATTGTTAGATATTTTTGGCACACCAAACATTTTGGAGTTGCCAATATGAGTGTGTCATGGTAAAATTCAGGCTATTAATTATTGTGTTTTAGCATTAATTTTTGGCATAAGGTAAGCATTCATTTATTTCAAATCAATAAATCAATCAGTTCCCATCCATTTTTATAGTGTTTCAAGTGTCTTTTTTATTGCATATCCATTCATTGATTTTTATACCATAGTTTTTTCTTGATATTTTTCCCAAGTATAGCCATTTAGTTTTGAACTTTTTGGAAATATCGCTGTATAGATGTAGTCGTGACAAGGAATAAAAGGACTTGAGGTTATATAAAGTTTTGAAATTTATTTAATTTCACTTTCTATGCTTAATGATGATTGATTTAGTTGGTTTTCTGATTTGAATAGTTAAATTTATTATGCTTTCAGATCCATGCTTTCAAATCCACTTTTATGTATCACACAATCTAACTTTACATACCTAAGGCACAAGATGTAGAAAAATCAACATTGATTGTATATTTATTGTCCATTGATCAACTTTTGACATATAAATTTGTAATGCTTAGGTGTTGGTGCTCGCTTTGTGAGAAAAAGTGGAAATTTCCTAGAGTTAGTTGGAGCAAGGCCTCCCTCTACTAAGTTAACAATCAATTTTACATCCGGACTTACCATACATAAATGTAAGGGGTTTGTTGGAGTGGAATTTTTTAGAAATATATACCAGAATTCCAAATTTTTGGACTCAAGTTATAACTTAGTGAAGAATGTACGTGGATCAGACCCAATTTAGTTCAAATTATAGTTTTGTTAAATATTATTGATTGTTTATGAAGGTAGCTTGAGCAAAAAATTTCTAGCACAAATTCATGTACTAAAATTTTTTTAGCACAAACATTTGTGACAACCACTGTTTAAGGATGATTTTGTTCACGGAATTACCTATGGTTTTTAATTACGTTATGCTCTTTTGACAACTAACCATCATGTACATTATATCAAAGGGCGGTTTCATTGCATTTGGTGTACCAACATCCGTTTCTTCAATATGTCCTCAAGCTATTATTTATATTTGAAAATAGACCGATTAGGCTACAATGTTGCTCTTAGTCTCTAAATCTTTGTTCTCAAATTTTTGCTATGTTGAAACCTGCATGTTTATTGTAAGGTATTTGTAATTAGAGTTGCAGGTTGACATACTTTCTATATCATATTTTATTGCTTCTTTGTATATTTTACTATGCTTCTTTTCATTATTAATAAATTATGTATATCCTTTAGAAAAATGTTGGCTTTTCTATATTAATTATGCAACACACTGAAAGTAAGGGAACTAATAAACAAAATATGGTATGAAAGTGTATATGGATCGATAATATAGTTAAACTACGACTAGCAAGTGCGGAATTATAAATAATAGTAAATAGCAGTAATAAAAATGACACCAGGGATTTTTATACTGGTTCGAACTTTCCGTTCTACGTCCAGTCCCAGACTCCTTCTGGAATTTCTCTAACAACCCTCACTTTACCCGGAGGAACAGGTATTACACCGCTTGAGCAACCGAACAGGACTTTTCCGCCTAAGCAACCGAATAGGACTTCAAATATAATTTGGTAAATTGTTTCTTGACTTGTGTGTTCTTTGAATAACACGAATATAGTCAATGTAGTACACCCTTCCTATAATCTTCTTGATATGATGATTTGAACGTGCAATTTGTAGGAAGTAGAGATTGAAAATCGCTTGTGATTATGATAATACAAAGCAAGTATAGATAGAAAGAATTGGTTGTTGAAATAGTGATTTTCATCTCTTTTTATAGTATTGAATAGTTTTAATTTAATAGTTGCAACTATTTGAAGAAGTGCAACTCTTGATGAAGAAGACAACTCTTCAGAATTTGATATTTCATAAAGAGATGCTTCAGTTCGTCAAGTTCAGATGTCTGAGAGAAAAGTGACAGATGTCTGACTAAGGTTAAACAACAAAAAATAGAAGAAACAAAAATCAGTCTTTTTAGACGTCTGTTATTTAATTCAGACGTCTGTATATGATGACAGACGTCTGTTTATTTAATTGACAGACGTCTATTTCATATAAAAATAGAAGTACTTTATACTGAGGGTTCAGACGTCTGTTATTTTATCTTTAGACGTCTGACATTGATGTCAGACGTCTGAATTAAGCTACAAACGTCTAAACTTGTACTGTTTTGTTCCTTCCTTTGTTCTAGCACTTCTGAACTTGAGATATTATATACTTTTGAAAAATACCTTTTTATATCTTTAAATAATTAAAGATATTTATTATTTTAAAACATGATTTTAAAAAGTATATTTGTGTGTGTGTGTTTTATCATCATATCAGAGATTGTACAAGAATATTTAACTTAGAAATAATAAAATTTGAGAACTTGATCTTTTGTTGATGATATGATAAAAGCTTCTCTTTGTAGATTCCTGCAAGAATATTTGACATTATAGTATATAGGTTGAAATATATAGTTGTCGCATTAAAATCAAAGAATGCAGGTTTCAACATTCTCCCCCTTTTTGATGATGACAACTATATAATTCAATGATTAGTATAACCATACCTTTTGCTCCCCCTGTCAATATGACCATTTTATATAGCAGAAATGTTATTATTTCTCCCCCTTTGTCATTAACAAAAAGAGTTGTAGGGGGTTTTAGATATAAAGAGATAACAAAACTTTGAATAACAAAATAGATAAGAAATGTAGACAATACATAGTTGATCAACCAAGTGTGTACCAACAAATCAATTTTTAGGACAGAGCATTTGTTTAACCAAAACACAATGAACCAAATGTTTCAGAGAGACATAGAAAATTATACAAACAACAACATATAAATTTTAAAAACCACAAAAAGATACAGAATTTTATGAAACTGAAGTTTTTGGACCAAAAGACAAACCAAAAGAAATCATCTTCTTTCACCATTCTCCCCAAGTTGGAGAGGGAGGAGGAGAAGATCCATGAGAATTTTTCCACAATCGACGAAGAATTGTTTTGACATTCTTCACCTCTCGTGCATTCTCTTCGACTTTGGCATCTAGATGATCGAATCTAGAATTGATGGAAGAAAAGCCTTGTGCAATTTGTTGAGAAATTTTCTTTTGATTTTTAGAGATGGTGATGTCAGACTTGAGCTTTTCATTTTTTGTATAGGTGCGTGAAGTTCCAGAAATTTGTTCAATACTATAAAAAGAGATGAAAATCCACTATTTCAACATGGTACTCATTGAACAATCACAGTGTCTGATATTCATATTTTAAACACGGTATAAGTTTGCTTGCATCCCATTTAAACTATTTTCCTATGAAATGTACAACTATAATATGTTCACCACACCCGTGTGCGAAGCACGGGTTCGCACTAGCTCCCTAATATAATAGAGTTATACATCCGAAATGTTGTTGATAAAAGGAATAAATAAAAAGAATTAATTGATTATGTATTAATTCTATAATTAATCAGCATTAAAGAGAATCAATATGTAATTAATTCTCTCATTAATTTGAATTAATGTTTATAGTTTGAATTATAATTAATCACGGTTAAAAGCAATTATTTTCATTCACTTATTGCTTTGTAATTATGATATGACCTTTCTACCTAAATAATTTATTATAACCATTATGAGTAATGGTATCTCTAATTTATAGTTATGAGTTATATATAAACAAATTTAAAATCCAAAAAATTCAAAGCAATGTAACATAAAAACAAATTTCACAAAAATCATAGATTCTTGTCTAATCATTGCATAAGATTAATGATAACCATAAATATGTGTTGCTTATGGACATTTTATAGTCCACTAAATAACTTAGTATAAGGGGCTTTGCATGAAAGGTCCCTATTTCTAATGGTGTTACAAGAAAAGTCCCTGTAGAAATAAGTATGTAAATTAAGTCCCTGTTTTTTCTAAATAAGAAAACGCAAGTTAGCTTGCACTTTTTAAAATTTCAAAATTTTCAAGATCAGAAAGTGCAAACTAGCTTGCGCTTTCTTGATAGAAAGCGCAAGTTACCTTGCGCTTTTCAAAAATTTTAAAAGTTTTAAAATTTTCAAAATTAGAAAGCGCAAATTAGCTTGCGCTTTTCTGATAAAAAGTGCAAGTTAACTTGCGCTTTTCGAACATTTCAAATTTCAAAAATTTTGAAAAATATTTCAAAATTAGAAAAGTGAAGTTATCTTGCATTTTCTGTCAGAAAAGTGCAAGACATTTTGCGTTTTTTTATTTTTGAAAAATAGGGACCAAATTTACATATTCATTTCTACAGGGACTTTTTGTATAACAACATCAAAAACAAGGACTTGTGACTCTTTTCTTGTAGTATAAGAATATTAGAAGCCTAGATGGATTAAGAAGAACAATGTTATAATTTATTAAAAAGATGAAGTTTACATTAATTAATTGAGCATAAAGCATTTTGGAAATAAATAAGTGTTCAAAACACGTATTTAAAATTAAATTCTTAACAAAATTTTAGAATTATCTACTGAAGGAAGAACAAAAGTGTTGCTTATACATTTATACTTTTCCCAAAATTTGAGTATAAAAATTTGTTATTTGAATATTATTTTACTTCAAAGAAAATGTTTCCCTTCTAACTTGATTTTCTTATATACTTATATATGAAAATGAAATAAAGATCAATTTAACCTCTATTTTATTATATAGAAAAAATTAAGGTTTTTTGTATATATGTATTGATAAACCAATAACTCCATGCAAAATAAGTGAAAGAACCCAAATTCCTAGTCTTACTAATAAAAAGAAAAATATTAAAAGGGAATTTGATATAAAACATGATAAAATATAATTAGTTTAACTTTACATGTAGTAGATTTTAAAGAACTATAGAAACTTCTAGGGTTGTTATACATTTAAAGTGTTGCTAATAAAAGGGAATAAAAACAATAATTAACTACGGTTAATCTTGTAACTGATTAGCATCAAAAAGACTAAATGTATGTTAATTCTCTCCTTAGATTGGACTATAGTTTAGTTCTGAAATTAATTTGGATTTATACTGATCTAAATTAAAAGAAATTAATTACTTTCATTTATGTACGGTAGGAATATTTGATATTTTCATTCCTATTAAAAATAATTCATTTTGATGATGACCTTAAATGTGTTTGCATATGAACTATTAAATATGAACTATTAAATAACATAGTAAAAGAATATTAAAAGCCTATATTAAATAAGAAGAACAATGTCAGAATTTACTAAAAAAAAGTTTAGATTGACTAAAATTACATAAAACATTTAAAGGAAATTTCAAAACACGTACTAAAGTTTTGAGAAAATTTAGAATTATCTACTTGAAGTATAATAGAACTGTTGCTTATACAATTATACTTCTCCCTATAATACAATATAAAGTTTATTATATGAAATTTCTTTAGTATTATTATGCTTTCTTCCAACTTGATTTTCCTATATGCGTATAAAATTTATTATATGAAATTTCCTTTAGAATTATCTACTGAAAGTAGAACATAACTTTTGCTTATACAATCATATTTGTCTCAATAATACAGTATGAAATTTATCATATAAAATAAACTATTTGGGAAGGATCTCTAATTTGTTTTTAATTTAAAATTGAATTTTTATGTGAAGCTGGAGATAGGGAATAAACACAATTGTGAAAGGAGAGAGAACAAATCGTAGATGGAGAAATTGAGGAAAGTAGAAATTTTCTAGTATTTAATGTGCTAAAAAGAGGAAGAGACCATAGCATTTAATGCGTTTATTGTGAAATAAATGTATTTATTGCAATAAAAATGATCAAAGGTATGTATTATGAAATAAATAAATTAAATTATGGTAAGTTACAATGAATAGTAATGGTCTTACCATTTATGTGAATTCTGTCTATTGTTCTTTTTATCTCTCCCTTCGAACCACCAACATGGAATTGATGAATAACCAACCCTATTGTAAAAAAAGAAAAAAGTTAACACAAAGATTTGAATAAAAATCAATAAAATTTAGAATTAGCGAATACAACCTAAATTAGCAAACTAAGGAGAAAAAATCTTAATAGTTGAATCATATCTTGAGATGTTCTCATCCACTTCATTACTCAATGTTGAATCATTAAATATTAAGAGAATATGATATTTGAGTCTTGAAACGACTTAGATTTGACGAGAGATATGAAATAAATAGTTTTTGAGTTTGAGTGTAAGAAAAATAAAAGGAGTGTTAACCCGCCTTTTGGCAAGGCCGCGGACAGACGAATTTAACTTAAACAACTTCACAACTATCGAGACTAAAGTATGATGGGTTCAGTTTAAAATGATGAAGTTCACTTGAATATGTCGTTGGGAAAAGGAGAGGAGAAATTACATGGCTCGGCCTAGGCAGTTTGGCAGATGTCGCTCGGCATTGGGATGGTTCGGCGTTGGAGGCTGTTCGGCATAGAGAGATCGTCGTTCGACATAGAGGGATCGTTCGGCATTCCAGGAGCACTCGGCATTCAGTAGCGCTCGGCATCCAGGAGCGCTCGGCATTTAGAGGCGCTCGGCATTAGAGATCGTTCGGCATCAGACATGGTTCGGCATGACGGAGGTTCGGCATTAAGTATCGTTCGACATTGGATGGAGCAATCGGCATAAGTCTCGTTCGGCATTGGATGGATCGTTCGGCATTAGGGAGCGTTCGACATTGGATGGGTCGTTCGGCATACCTCACCTCGTTCGGCATACCTCACCTCGCTCGGCATTGCACCTCGCACCTCGATACCCCGGTACCTCTCACCTCGATACCTCTGCACCTCGCACCTCCATACCTCGCACCTCCATGTCTCGGTACCTCACACCTCCATACCTCGCACCTCCATACCTCGGTAACTCGCACCTTCGTACCTCGATACCTCGGTACCTCGCACCTCCCAACGTTCGGCATGAGGAGATCGTTCGGCATTCACACCTTGTTCGGCATTCAGCGTTCGACATCTATGGTTCGGCATATGGAGACCACTCCATTTGGGCTGAGGTACTCGACTGCCAGGCCCACCAGGGAATTCCAACCCATCTTTGTCTATAAATAGAGAGGCAGGGGCACAGTAAAAGGGGATCTTCTTTCTGCTCTCTTACTTTCTCTTTTCTAAGGCTAAGGCAACTCTGCCATTTTGTAACTGTAATCGATTATTACAGCAATAAAAAGCAAACTTCTAGAGTGGACGTAGGCCGGAGTTAGCCGAACCACTATAAAATCTGTTGTTCTTTACTGCTTTCATTTTAGTTTTAACTGTTCTTCACATTATTACTCTCTACATATACTCTATCTCTGAGCTGTGACTGGTATTTGGTGCTTTCATCTGGATTTGGGGGTTAGTGACCAATTTTGGCGCTAACAAGGAGAAATAAACATAAGAAAATATATAGATATGAACAGTCACATATTCTCTGTTATATATAATGAAATAAATAATATAAGACATAACTGATAGTATAAGAATAGTATTTTTGTTGGAGGTTTATATTGCAAAGAATAAGGCAAATTAAGGGGAGAGCGGTATTTTGTTTCTAAAATTCTACAAAAATAGAAAGAAAATCATGTGAGATATGCTAATAAGGTATATAGACGAGTGTGAACCCGTGCTACTCATATGAGGGTTAGTATATAATTCTATTAACGATGTATTTTTTTAGATTTTATAGTATATGAAGATGAAAGCACATATTTATGGGATGTAAATTTTTAGATTAATTTTTTCATTAATACCACAAACAAAAATATGTTGATAAATCTACTTAAATAGTCTTGAAGCATATAGAGTATAATAATATTTTAGAGCACAATTCCTTTATATAGAAAAGGTTACATCAACTATCGGTTGTTCCTAACTTGGTAATCACTATATTACTAAGCATGCCATTTAACTAATTTTCAAATGTAATTTACATTGGTTCAACATATTTTTATCATATTTTTAACATATAAATCTAAATATGCACATAATTTTGTTTGATAATAGTGTTCCAAACTTAGAGTGGAAAAATTATGCTCGAAATGGGATAATAATTAAATTTGGCTTAGTGAAACAACTTTTGCATCATTACACATTTTGACATTACACCGTACTAATTAAATTAGAGAAACCATTATAGTAGTTTCCAAACATCATGTTCTTTACTACATATAGCATAATATGATATGAGAAAATATATGAAATGAGCAATCAAATTTTGTATATTTTGTATCTAGAGTATCATTTTGGTTTACAGATCATGCAATAATTTATTAACTAATAATTATGTATATAGCACCCATTGTATTATTGTTACTATATTAAGCTTCTTAAAAAAACTTGACTGGTTAACTATGCATATTCCAACGTTGATGATTCCAACCAATTAAACATTATCCTTGTTTGTTTCAACTAATCTGAATAAGAATTACACAACAGGATTTAATAAAGGAGATTTTCACTTCAAGGGCTTATTTGTGCAGGTAATAAGTTTTAAGGACACTATTTCTAAAAAATTAGTTTTAAGGACATTTTACAGGAAAAAGATAAAAGAATTTATCATTTTCAGTTATACAGAAATAATGATAAAAAGATTTATCATTTTCCTTTATAACTTAAAAAGATAAATGAATTTATCATTATCCTGTAAATTGTCCTTAAAACTAATTATTTAGAAGTGTTGTCCTTAAAACTTATTACCCTGAAAATAAAAGCCCTTCAACATAATTTTTGAAATATACAATGAAGTAAAATTAAAAATTAGTTTTAATCCATCAAAAAATAAAATGTTATATTGAACTAAAAGTGGATACCAATTATTAGCATTAATGAGAATTAGGATGATTTAGTGGACAATTATGATTTGAGGTTAGAGGTTGGAGGTTGTGGTGTTCGTGGACAAATTGGATTAGAGGTTGAACAGGAAGTATTTATGTAATGTATAGTTTTTTTTTATTTGACATAATTATTAATTAATTATTATCAATTAATGTATAATATTAAATAGGAAGTATTATTAATTATTTATAAAAAAATTCAAAAAAACAGGAATTACGTCCGACTTATCTCAGAAAAGTCGAACATGATTAATACATCTTGTAAAAACGCTACATTTTTTAAGTCCAAACGCGAATCATTAAACCGTTGACGTATCAATTATGTCAGAAGATAAGTCGGATGTAATTCTTGCTAACCGCTTTTTGGTTAAGGTTTCCGATGTCCATGAACGGGGACTTAGTATGTAACTATTCCCTAATTAGATTAAATATTAATAAAAGAGAATTAATTGTAATAATTTTCAAATTAGTGTGAACTGGGATCAAATGAAATCAGCAGCAATTTATTCTTTTTTAACACCATTTTTCCGTTTGAAGTTAGCCTACTCATAAACATTATTATTAACCCATCTTCAATTTGTAATGATTTATGAACATCTCCACACTGCAAAAAAATCAAAACAATATAGCATAAACAATCTTTATAGAAAATAAAAAATAATTGCTAAGATGTTCCATAAGATCTCTATGTATTCAGTGTTAACCATGCATTAAATAGAAAAATATGAGCTACTAATGAACATTTTATGGTCCTTGAAGCATTACTATAGAAAAATGTATTACCGTAGGTCGATTAAGATGGATAATATCTAATATTACAAAAAATGAGTCTAGGTTGCCTATAACAAAATAAAATATTTTGATAAAAATTAAGTTTATAGAACGCCTATTTAGAACTAAACTTTCAACATACGTTTCTCGAAATGCAATATAGAAATTTATTATTTGACTATTCTTTTACATCATAGATGATATTTTCCCTACTTGATTTTCTTAAATACTTATAGTTCAAAATGGAAAATACATCAACTTTATCTTAGATTATATACTCAATTAAAAATTCTTTGATGTACATGTGTTAGTAAACCAATTATGCCTTATAAATTTACGAAGGAAATGAAATCCATGATCGGACTAAACAAATACAAAACAGATTAGAGAATTTATTATGTATTAATTATCTTCGATGCTAACTTAAGAAACTAATTTGTCAGAAATATGATCATATTAATTTTCAGAAAACTTGATTGAATTCTATTATAACATCAAACAATCGAATTATAAAATAAACATATTACCAAATTATCAAGTTAACTAAATTACACATACTTTATATTGAGTTTATATTTTTTTTTGAAATAAAGCATTTAGCCTTAAAACTAAAAATATTAAAGGAACTAAACCTACCATTATTTTCGAAACTGAAAGCATAGATGGGAATTAGTAGTTGACCTATAACCATTTGACCTTCTATCTTTTGTATCTAGAGTAACATTTAGGTTTATAAATCATGCAATAAATTTTTGACTAATAATTATGTATATAGTATCTATTGTATTATTTTTACTATATTATGCCTTTTCAAAAAACTTGACTTGTTAACTATGCATATTCTAACTTTGATGATTCCAACCACTTGAACATGATCCTAGTGTGTTTGAAAATGTACAAATAATATGAATGAGAGCTACAAAACATGTTTAATAAAAGTATACTTTAGAGATATACAATTAAGTAATTAAAAATTAGTCTTAATCCATCATAAAAATAAAATGTTATATTGACTAAAAGTATGCTAGTTGATTAGGATTAACGAAGATTATTATGTTACTGTTCTCTAACAATAAATTTCAATAAAAGAGAATTAATTGTAATAATTCTCAAATTAGTTTGAATTTGAAGTAAATGAATACTATCAGTTTATTCCTTTTAAATACAGTTGTTTCCATTTGAAGTTAGTTTACTTGCAAACATTATTAATAACACATCTTCAATTCTTAATGATTGATAAACATCTCCAAACTGCAAAATAAAATCAAAACAATATAGCATCGAATAACCTTTGTAGAAAATAAAAGATAATTGCTAATATGTTTCATAAGATCTCAAAGAATTCAATGTTAACCATGCATTAAATAGGAAAATGTGTGCTATTTATGTACATTTCTTGGTCAATAAAGCATCACTATAGGAAAAATATATTAAACCGTAGGACAATTAAAATGGATAATATCTCATATTATAAAAATGGGTCTAGGCCGAGTATAAAAAATAAAATATTTAATTAAAAATTAAGTTCATATAACACCTTTCTAAAACTAAATTTTTGACATAAAGTTACATACGGTAGACTGAAAAAAGTAATATTTATAAATTTATATTTCTTTTCTCAAATACGACATAATAATTTATTATTTGTCTATTCTTCTACTTCATAGATGATATTTTTTCCAACTTGATTTTCTTGAATACATATGTTTAAAAATGGCAAAACATTAATTTTGTCTTAGATTATACATAATGTAATATTGTTTGGTATACATGTGTTAGTAGACTAATTATGCTATTCAAAATACGCAAAGGAAATAAAATTCATGATCATACTAACGAAAAACATATCAGATGAACGTCAATGTAAATATAAAACTTGAGAAATAAAAAATAGTTCAACATTACATATCAAGGATTTTATAAAAAAAGATCTATGACATCGATGTATTAATCAATCCAATAACCCCTTGCAGAATATGAAGGAAACCAGGTTGATAATGATATAGATTGAAACTAAATAATAAGAAAGTATAAGATTTTTCCTAACTTGAATACATATGTTTAAAAATGGCAAAAAAGATGATTGAAATGAAAATCATAATCGTACTAAATGAATACAAATAAGGTGAACGTCGACGTAAGTAGAAAACTTAAGAATAAAAAATAGTCAAGCTTCATGTATTATAGATTTTGCAAAATAACCAAAGTTTACATGATATCTATGTATTAATAAATTCAATAACTTTCTAAAAATATAAAGGAAACCATATTCATATCCATACAAATTGTAACAAAAATAAGAAGAAAACAATTTTTTAACACAAAATTTGAAGTAAAGATCTGCGATAATATACTAGAGCTAAAACAAAAAATTCAACCTTAAATTAAATGAAAATAAAGATGATAAAATAAAAATCAAACCTTTAAATCCAGCTTGATAGATCAATAAGCAAGGTTTTTTGGAGGCTTTTAGACAATTTTTCCATGAAAACTACAACACTGAAAGCAACAGATAAAAACACAATCTCTACAAAACATGATTAAAATGATAATTTTTTTAAATGAATAGAAATTAAAGAACTAATGAAGAATTCTACCAAATTATAGTTACATAAAAAAATAAAGAGATTGACTGAAATTATTTGGAAAGAATCTTTAAGTTGATTTAGATTGGAAATAGATATTTTAGTTTTTTTTGAATTGTAGTATATGTATGAAACTGATATATGAGAAGAGATAACATAATGAAGAAAATTTAAATGGGAGGAATGTAAAAAAAATGATAGGAAACAAATGACGAATGGGAAAATTGTAATGGTAAGATGGAGAAGAGGAAGAAATCTCTGTTAGATTACAAAGCAATAATGATTATTAGTTTATCAAAAGAAATAAACGTACATAAGAGTATTTTATCAAAAGGAATAATGATAACATTAATTGCCATGTTAATGATGGTAGTTTTATGAAAGATTGAAAATTTATAGGGGGTTTAAAAGGAAAATTGTATCAAAAATAAGGAGAATGCATTGTTCAGCCAGAGAATGAATAAGAGATAAGAATACTAAGAGTTTTATATTCTCTTTTTAAAATTATTTTATATCTATATATGTTAGTAAGCCAATTATTCCCAACAAAATGAATGAATAAAATGAAAACCATAATCGTACTAAACAAATACAAATAAGGTGAACGTCGATGTAAGTAGAAAACTTAAGAATAAAAAATAATCAAGCTTCATGTATTATAGATTTTACAAAATAACCAAGGTTTACATGATATCTATGTATTAATAAATTCAATAACCTTCTAAAAATATAAAGGAAACCATATTCATATCCATACAAATTGTAACAAAAATAAGAAGAAAACCAATTTTTTAACACAAAATTTGAAGTAAAGGTTTGTGATAATATATTAGAGCTAAACAAATTCAACCTTAAATTAAATGAAAATGAAGATAATAAAATAAAAATCAAACCTTTAAATCCAGCTTGAT
This sequence comes from Allium fistulosum, assembly GCA_030737815.1. Classification (NCBI taxonomy): domain Eukaryota; kingdom Viridiplantae; phylum Streptophyta; class Magnoliopsida; order Asparagales; family Amaryllidaceae; genus Allium; species Allium fistulosum. The sequence continues at coordinate 1,129,309,659 of CM060902.1, forward strand.
AGATCAGTGAGCAAGATTTTTTAGAGGCTTTTAGACAATTTTTCCATGAAAACTACAACACTGAAAACAATAGATAAAAACACAATCTATACAAAACATGATTAAAATAATAATTTTTTTAAATGAATAGAAATTAAAGAATTAATGATGAATTCAACCAAATTATAGTTAGATAAAAAATAAAGAGATTGACTAAAACTATTTGGATAGAATCTTTAAGTTAATTCAGATTGGAAATAGATATTTTAGTTTTTTTTTTGAATTGTAGTATACGTATGAAACTGGTATATGTGAAGAGATAACATAATGAAGAAAATTTAAATGGGAGGAATGTAAAAAAAATGATAGGAAACAAATGACGAATGGAAAATTTGTAATGGTAACATGGAGAAGAGGAAGAAATCTCTGTTAGATTACAAAGCAATAATGATTATTAGTTTATCAAAAAAAATAAGCGTACATAAGAGTATTTTATCAAAAGAAATATTGATAGCATTAAATACCATGTTAATGATGGTTGTTTTGTGAAAGATTGAAAATTTTTAAAGGGTCTAAAAGGAAAATTGTACCAAAAATCAAGGGGAATGCACTATTCAGTCTGAAAGTGAATGAGAGATAAGAATACTAAGAGTTCTATATTCTTTTTCTTATATAATAGAATAGATATGAAATAAATAGTTTTTAAGTTTGAGTGTACGAAAAATAGAAGGAGAAATAAACATGAGAAAATATATAGACATGATCAGTCACATATTCTCTGTTATAAATAATAAAATAAATAATATAAGATAGAATAGATAGTATAAAAATAGTATTTTTATTAGAGGTCTATATTGCAAAGAATGAGGTAAATTAAGGAGAGAGCAGTATTTTGTTTCGAAAATATGTAGATATGAACAGTCACATATTCTTTGTTATCTTTATTAATAGTTGGCTTGGAAGCGCAATCTTCTGGTCCGACCGCGAAGTTCCGAAATTGCCCTTTATATATAATTCTTTAAAAAAAATTCCACTAATTGATCCTAAAAAATAACATCTGCATATATGTTTCTAAACTCAGTGCACCTATTAATTGGTCCTACAAAATAGCATCTACATACCTGATCCTAAACTCATGCATATAGCACCACACTTTTATTATGTGTAATATTATTGTCAACTGCATACTATGCTGAGTAGTGTTAAGAAGCTCAACCTTTTATTATACGTTAGATTCAAAACAGGTTAAAATATGGAGTAAATAAACTATTATTATAATTTTTTTGTTCCTAAGTTTAAGTAAAAGCGTGATATTTGTCTGGTATCAACGTCAACTTACAAAAACGTTTCTCTATAGATACAAGTATTATGGCACGCGCTTCGCGCGTGAATTATTTTCCTTATAAATTGCATATGTTCGAATTAGTCAAAAAAATGATTTTTTTTATTTTCAAATGATATTAAGATTTGTGTATTTGTAAAGAAGTATTTTGAGTGAAGGAAGTTTAATTTTTGATCTTATTTTTAGAAGCGTTTTGAATTTGTAAAACATGTTTAATTGTTAGATCCTACTTTTAAGGGCGTTTGAATTTATAAAAGAACTTTAATATTGGATCCTATTTTTAAGTGACTAAGGTTTGATAATATATAGAGGGGCATTTTTGATAGTTCACGTTGATACAAAAAAAGTGACACCAAAGCTATTACAACTATTATTAAAGATTAACAAATGTTAATATCACTTAAAAATAGGATCTAGCAAATATACATTTTTGCAAATTCATAACGCTCTTTTACATATATATTACCAAACTTAATATAGTTTAAAAATATGATCTAATAAATAAGCCTTCTATACATTTTTGCATTTTATTAATTGACAACGGAAAAAAAATTCAAACTAACAAAAAATTAAACGATAAAACTTAGAAATAAAAATTCAAACTAATAAGAAAAAGTAAACGATACAACTTAAAATTAAAAATTCAAACTGACTACGCATGATTCCAACGTAAAATCATAGCTAAATATGTATGAAAATCATTTTTATGAATATGTTAAGCATATATAATTTGTAAAAAAACAATTTATCCGCTTAGAAATAGTTAAATTTATTTAAAAATTCAAACTATCCATCTACGCTTAAGAATAAGATCTAACAAATAAATATCATTTAAACAAATAAACTTCATGTACAAATTCGTTATTTATTAATTAATAACAAAAATAAAATTCAAACTAACAAAAAATTAAATATTGTAACTTAGAAATAAAAATTTAAATTAACTGATAGGGACGCGGAAGATGATCTTAAGGCTATTTAACACTAGAGGGGGGGTGAATAGTGTTTTAAGAATTTCTTTAAAACTTCTTTGATTTAAATTGAATTAACTAACTTAATGCAAATACACAATCACAGATCAAATCACAGAATCACAAACAAATGCAAATGTAAATAAAAAGCAAGTAAAGGAAAGAACACACCAGGAATTTTATACTGGTTCGGTGTTACCCTACATCCAGTCCCACACAGCTCGTACGGCTTTCTATTCAATAATAATCTAGATTACAATCCCTCGATTCCAAGGCAACGAGGTACACCCTCCAGATTCTCAGGTCTCTGGGTAGAACCACTTGATTCACAGGACACAAGTTCACCCGATCGATTTCCAAGGACACGATCACACCTTTATAACCCCACACAAGTTTCTTTGAGTACAAATGTATTTATAACTCTGATAAGCACTGAGATTCTTTAAAGAGAGTGGCAGAGAATCAAACTAGAGATATTCTGATTTGATTCACTTAAGATTTCGGCAGAATATGGATAGGATGATTAGAAAATAAGATAAGAGAGTAAAGAGGAGAGAAAATAAAGAAAGTAGTTACTGGAAAACGTTCATAACAGTCTCTATTTATAGAGAATGAATGGATGTGTCCATTCGAAGAGGTTTAAACGAATAGACACTTCTTTTGAAAACAACCTTTGCTGTAACGGGAAGCATGTCGACATGACAAGTAAATAGGATGTCGACATGGTCTAGTAAAAAGTGATGATTTAAAACGTATGCAACTTTATTCAAATGGACTCTTTGTATTTGTAGAAGGTATTTTAGAAGTAGAAATACTTATGAATGTATATATGTATATATACTAAAATATATTTAAAATCAAAGTAAATAAACTAAAGTAAATATAATATTAAAATAGATTTTGAGGCTAAAATATCAAGGACAATTTTGAAATCAAAATATAACAAAATGATAAATATGATTTTGAGGCTAAAACATTTTTGGAAATGTGAACGAAGGTTTTTCTTTTGAAAAGGAATATTTGAAAATCATTTTATAAAACAAGAGATAATTTTGAAAATCATTTTGAATCAAAATTAGTGGATAACAAAATAGGGCTACTATCCGTTCCACTAGATATTTCGTGAGTTCCATCTCACTAGGGTTCCATCCCTTTAACAAGAACGAAGTGGATTCCATTCCACGAGTAAATTGGATAAAAAAGAATGATAGTGCTTTCAAGAAGTTTTAACAAATATCTAACCTAACTATATTATTTGTCTTGAACTCTTGAATATCTTGAATCTCATGAGTCTTCAATCTTGAACTCTTGATCTTTGTCTTCATCAATTTTGTCTTCTCTACTGTACAGTCTTCTTTTGTTGATACCTGCATATAGATTTCCTGCACATATATATTTTATAACACTTCTATAGTTGTTGTCATCAAAACCACTATCCTATGGACTAACATTCTCCCCCTTTTTGATGATGACAACCTTTGTTTATAAAATATTTATATTCTCCTTATAACTCCCCCTAAATCTAATAACTCCCCCTTAATCTATGCCTAACTAACCTATTTTATACTTCTCCCCCTTTGTCATCAACAAAAAAATGACACTAACTCCATAATTATAATACTATATAATTCTATATAACTCCCCCTGAAACTAAGAACTCCCCCTAAAACTAATAACTCTCCCTAAAACTAATACTATATAACATGTGATTATAATGATAGTGTTATCATAAATAATCAACACTTAACTCTAAAAACTAGAACTTAATCCTAAATTACTATCTATCCTAACTAAGAATCTATGATAATGCTTATAATAGTTAGAAATCAAATATAAGAACATAAATTATTTATTAAGTATATTTCAACACACTCATCAAAACCAATCATGTCAGACAAGTCAAACAAATCAATCAAGTCAAACAAGTCAAACAAGTCAATCAAGTCCAACAAGTCAATCAAGTCAATCAAGTCAAATAAGTCAATCAAGTCAAACAAGTCAATCAAGTCAATCAAGTAAATCAAAACATCAAAAACTAATAATCCTATATTATAAGACAATACTACAAACTCCTCCTAAATAAAATACACTTGTTATGTATACATGTATGCAATATGTAGTTTGTAATGCAGTATGAAATGTATGACATATGCAATGTAGCATGAGATGATATGCAGAATGAAGTGTAACTTGTGATGCAAATGATTATGATATTTCATGCATTGTAATTTATGATGTAATATGCAATGAAATGTGATATGAAATAGGATGCATAATGATATGTAATATAAAACAAAATGATAATGAAGAAAAAATAATAATAATATGCAGAATGATATGATGATATATATACTACGGTAAGTAACATTCAGATTATAAGATAAACATGAGTGATAAGTAATATCTAATTGACAAACATATATATATGTGTGTGTGTGTGTGTCTATGTATGTATACATATATCAACCTATTTATTATAAAACACTTCAACCAAACAAAGGTAAAACACACCAATTACTAAACCTAAGTTAAGGAAACTAATGAATGTGACTGAAATAGTTGTAAAGACAATAGTTTAAAGGTAATAAATGGTATTAAAACTGTAACATAATCGTGAAAGGTAGTAACCAAACTTAATATCAAAATTAAATGCTAAGGAATAAGGACTTATACTATATATGATCAAATATGGTTTTTATAAAGATTAATAGCCTACTTATTTAATTATAATTATTTTAATTACTATAATCCAAACTTCCATGTTCTTAACTTACTAATTAAAACCTTTATATTAAATTTCTATTGACTAAAATAATTAGAAACATGTTTAAACATTTTTTTTTAAAGTATCATAATGAAATATTAAAAATAACAAAGATTAAAAAAAAACTAAAATAAACATGTGTTATATTAAGGCCTCTTTCATTTAAATTTTAATTAATTACTAAAGAATATCTAATCATTAATTTTAAATATTCTAATATAAGTTAGAAAATAACTCTAAAAAGAATAGAGAAAAATACTTAGTTTAAATATCATGTTTTTTATAATTTAAAATTTCAAACAGAAAAGACAGCATTTACAAAATGCTATAAAAGGTTTTTGCAATGAAATATATTCAAAACATTATAAAATAGAAACTGTAGCTTTTACCAAATGCTGTGTAAAGTTTCTGAAACTCTACAGCGTTTCAAAGCACAAAAATGCTATAAAAATGAATTTGCAGTGCTTACACAACATTACAGAAGAAAAGAAGCATTTTAGAAATGCTATCTAAAATTCCGGTCATGTGATGTGGTGCAATCTTATTAATTGAAGAAATATATAAATAGAGCCTTATTTTAACATTCTAAATTCATTCTACTAATTTCTTATAAATATAAAATTAGTGTCTTAAAAGAAATAGAGTATGAGAAGTAAAAATAACATTAGAAAAGTTGAAATCATGAATGAATGTATGCTTTTCTACTTAGTATAGTTGTAATAAATTAGTTGTAGATTTTATTTGAAAGAAAACACATTTTAAAAGATTTTTTAAAAAAAAAAATTAGACTTGTATAACGATATTTATACTATGGTGTGTCGATATATGGATCAAAATATCAAAACTTATAAAAGAGATAAATTTCTATACCTAACTAAATGCATAGATATATATTTCTAAATGCAACAATAAAGATGAAATAATAGTAAAGCGTACCAATTTTTGCATTCCAACTTTCTAACTTTGTTGTTCCTCCATTGTTGTGAACCACACATTTATATCTTTCTGAATTTGACGACGAGATATGTTCTATTACGACGGGCTCGTTTTTCTGATCAGCGTAGTATATTCATTTGCTGAATTTGAAGACCGTATGAGAAAGATACAGATGATTTAGTAAATTGACCAACTTGGCGCCAAAACTTTGAATTCGAATTTTGAATGAATGGACACTTCAACCACTTTAAATAGGCCCAACGGTCACCACTTTTCATAAAAATTCCTCCTCTTCATCTTCTTCCCGTTTTTCTATATACTATCAAACTTCTAGAAGACATATCTCCTTCGTTTCTTAACGGAATTGGATGAAACCAGCGGCAAATCGAAGAGGAAGGCAAGGGCTACAATCTAGTAATAGTTTGGTGTCGAATTTGGACGGTATTGTGATGCAACAGGCCGAGCAGTAGAAGAAATGTAGAAGATCCCGTACACAGTTTTTCAATTTTGGATAGCCAACTTCAAACTGTCATATCTCACTCAATTTTGATCGAAATTTGATGATCCACCCATCAAAACGACCGCGAGAACAAGAACTACAATCTGAAATGGAGTGAGAACAAAATACTCAATTCTCTGGATGCATTTTGAAGAATACCTTTGACAGTTTTGCCTTCTTTTTCTCTTTGTTCACCAAAACTTCATTTAACCATAACTTGGTCATTTCTTGACGGATTCACACGAAACCAGCGACATTGCAAATCATATGGAGAGAAGTATAGTATCAAATCAAGTTGTAGATAAGAACCCAAAGTTTTGAATTGATCTGGTACCCAATTCATTGTCAATTTCCATTATATATCCATTTGTACATAACTCTTCTCCTGCAAAACAAGATAACTATTTAAAGAATCAAGTGACTTTTCAAAATAACTAAATATAATTTTAAACAACAATATCATGATGATTCTGTGACATATTCATATGAAAACAGTGTTAATAATTTTTTTAAAAAAAAATTGCCATTTTAAAATTTTTCAAAATTCAGATTATGAAACTTTTGAAAACCTTGCTCTGATACCAAATGACAGGGACGCGGAAGATGATCTTAAGGCTATTTAACACTAGAGGGGGGGTGAATAGTGTTTTAAGAATTTCTTTAAAACTTCTTTGATTTAAATTGAATTAACTAACTTAATGCAAATACACAATCACAGATCAAATCACAGAATCACAAACAAATGCAAATGTAAATAAAAAGCAAGTAAAGGAAAGAACACACCAGGAATTTTATACTGGTTCGGTGTTACCCTACATCCAGTCCCGCACAACTCGTACGGCTTTCTATTCAATAATAATCTAGATTACAATCCCTCGATTCCAAGGCAACGAGGTACACCCTCCAGATTCTCAGGTCTCTGGGTAGAACCACTTGATTCACAGGACACAAGTTCACCCGATCGATTTCCAAGGACACGATCACACCTTTATAACCCCACACAAGTTTCTTTGAGTACAAATGTATCTATAACTCTGATGAGCACTGAGATTCTTTGAAGAGAGTGGCAGAGAATCAAACTAGAGATATTCTGATTTGATTCACTTAAGATTTCGGCAGAATATGGATAGGATGATTAGAAAATAAGATAAGAGAGTAAAGAGGAGAGAAAATAAAGAAAGTAGTTACTGGAAAACGTTCATAACAGTCTCTATTTATAGAGAATGAATGGATGTGTCCATTCGAAGAGGTTTAAACGAATAGACACTTCTTTTGAAAACAACCTTTGCTGTAACGGGAAGCATGTCGACATGACAAGTAAATAGGATGTCGACATGGTCTAGTAAAAAGTGATGATTTGCTTTACTTTGAAAATGATGATTTAAAACATATGCAACTTTATTCAAATGGACTCTTTGTATTTGTAGAAGGTATTTTAGAAGTGGAAATACTTATGAATGTATATATGTATATATACTAAAATATATTTAAAATCAAAGTAAATAAACTAAAGTAAATATAATATTAAAATAGATTTTGAGGCTAAAATATCAAGGACGATTTTGAAATCAAAATATAACAAAATGATAAATATGATTTTGAGGCTAAAACATTTTTGGAAATGTGAACGAAGGTTTTTCTTTTGAAAAGGAATATTTGAAAATCATTTTATAAAACAAGAGATAATTTTGAAAATCATTTTGAATCAAAATTAGTGGATAACAAAATAGGGCTACTATCCGTTCCACTAGATATTTCGTGAGTTCCATCTCACTAGGGTTCCATCCCTTTAACAAGAACAAAGTGGATTCCATTCCACGAGTAAATTGGATAAAAAAGAATGATAGTGCTTTCAAGAAGTTTTAACAAATATCTAACCTAACTATATTATTTGTCTTGAACTCTTGAATATCTTGAATCTCATGAGTCTTCAATCTTGAACTCTTGATCTTTGTCTTCATCAATTTTGTCTTCTTTACTGTACAGTCTTCTTTTGTTGATACCTGCATAGATTTCCTGCACATATATATTTTATAACACTTCTATAGTTGTTGTCATCAAAACCACTATCCTATGGACTAACATTAACTACGCCTGATTTCAACGTAAAAACATGGCTTGATATTTTTGCAAATTTTTTTCTCTTGAATGTGTTAATCATATATAAATTTGTAGAAGAACAATTCACTCACAAAGCACATACCATCATCACGCGCGAAGCGCGTGCCGTAACGCTCGTATATAAAATGATATAAGATAGAATAGATAGTACAAGAATAGTATTTTTGTTGGAGGTCTATATTAAAAGAATGAGGCAAATTAAGGAGAGAGCAGTATTTTATTTTTGAAATTCTAAAAAAAATAGAAGAAAAAATCATGTAAGATCTGCTAATAAGGTATATAGTATAAGATAAGGTATGGCATGACAAATCACTCACCGACCCCATAAATCCAAATTTTGCAAGCAAATCGAGGCAAATCCAAAAATGAACAGCCAAGCCTCAATTTCTCTTTCCTAAAAATGTAGATATGAAGATATCTAACTAATCACCTTGCTAATCTACCCTCAATGTATAATTTAGACTTGATTTGGAGAAGAAAAGTGAAAGTTTTAGTAAAGAAAGGGTTAATGGAGGCTTAGATTTATTTGGAAGATCTGAGAAATGACTTGGGGAAGGGTATTTCAATCTCTATTAGTATAAAACCCAAAAAAAAAATTGAAAGGAGGTAAGGGCCCATCCCAACAATACAACAATCCAGCAAAATACAAACGGGTATCTCTACCAAAACCCGAAACAAACCAACAAACCCTAGAAAGCATTAGGTTTGCCGTCACAATATCATAACCAACGAAACAAAGCAAGAAAAATGGCGACAGAAAAACTCGAGATCAACATCTCAGATCTCTTGCATCTTCTCTTTCCCACTGCTTTCGCCTCTCTCCCAATATGAAAGGCATTGATTGAACTTGCTTCTCATACCACAGTCTTTGTTGATGCTGATGTGGTTCCTCGGGTTTGAGATGAAGCTCTGATTTACAGATCTGATGTCAAGGCGACTTAGATCTGTAGATCTGTAGTTTCCGTTGCCATCAGTATGCTGATTTGTGTTTGGGAGCTCTTTGTTACCATGATTAAGCTGCTGATGACTACTATTATCAGTATGATAGGCCTTCGGATTGAGGAGATAATGCTCGATGTACTTGCAACCAGCTTCCTTGCTTCACAAATCCGTAGGGAAATCATAATTGGTTTGGTCTTTAACCTTATTCTTAGATTTTTGAAGAATAATTCTACTGTCATTCTCTATAATAAGCCATCTTTGCTCTTTGGAAAGCTTTGACTTGTTGTGAGTACGATTGTTTCTTTCCTTCCATATGTGATAAACAGCAGTAGTCAGTAAAATGTGAGCTAGATCCCTTTCGATAGACTTCTGTCTAAATTGCTTGTAAATATCCATGATGACTAAACATCGTGTATGACGTATATCATAAACCAAATTCTAGAATTTAAATAACAAAATAAAGAAAATTGCACATGTAAAAAGACTCCCCTTTTTCCTTGTGACGTCGTGACCAATCCCTTTCACCTCACGCCTCATTTCCTTTTAGTTTTCTTTTATTTGACTTTCACAAAAATAATCCATTTGCTCAAAAATTCGACTTCACGAAAAATTTCCGTAGCCAAATGAAATTCCGCCGCCGCCGCACTCGACGTCGTCGGAGTTACTATCGTCACTTGGAAGTCAGTTGTCGCCTTCCGTTGCTATTTGGAGATGCCATTGCCATCATTGAAGTAATGTCGTTTCAGATCTAGGGTTTACTGAAGGTTGCATCACTGTTGTCTCTGTCAGTGAAATGAAGCCGCATTGAAGAGAAAATCTCATTGTCACCTATGGATGTCGTTTCACCGTTTAGAAGTTTGCTTTGTCTGGAACGTCGTAGTTGACAAAGGAGCTACTACCTAGACACTTTGAACGTCGTTCGCGTCTACTATTGTTGCCTGGAGATGCTGGATCGAGATTGGTAACTGTGAAGCCTGACTCACTGCTTATCGATCGGAAGAAGTCCTGAAACAAAATGTCTCGCCTTGGCCATTGCTGCTTACCCAAGATCTAAAGTTCGCGTCACCTGGATTAGTTTGCGATCTGGGATGATGCTCGTTGTCAATTCAAGTTGCAGGTAAATCTCTAAACAGTTGTGTGTTAACTTTTCATTAATAGCGAGAGGAATTAATTTTTGAGATGACGATGTGGTTATCGTGGCTGGCTGTGATAGAAGTTTGCCTTGGTGGTGTTTGAAATTTGGAGAAAACTTTATTTTGTGAAGTATGAAGTTGGGATGTAGGAGTTGAATAAGATTGTACCAAGAGCAGTTTGGAGTTGTCTGAATTGCTTGGGAAATCTAATGCCGAGGTGATGATGTGAACAGTTTGCTGATGTTCAATGTTAAGCCTGATGTTTGCATTGCAAGTGGAGATGGATGTTTTTGACGAACTTTGTGATGACTATATGTTGTATCTCTGATTTGCGATGATGAGGATGATCGAATTGTGTTGCCAGTCCCTTTATTTTTTGTGTATCTAATGAAGATGTGTGCTAATAAATATTGCTTTTGAAACTTTTTGTATTGGTATTCGATCACCCAGAAATAACAGAACTTGTACTTTGTTATATGGGTCCGTCTATCCTCAGTCTATTCTCACCCCGTATTTTGCTTTTCCCATCCCGTATTTTGCTTTTCTCACTCCGTTGTTTTGAAAAAAAAAATTCATCCCATCTTTTGCTCTTCTCACCCGTCTACTTTCAAAACTATCCTTTAATTTTTGTAAAAAAAAAAGCTTTTCTTCGTGCTCAAATCGAGTCTGTGTCGTATTTATGTGAACAACGATGTTCCAGCGAACGAGATTGTTGAAACAACCTCGTCCACCACGAACGAGGTTGTTGAACCAACCTCGTCCGCCGCGAACGTGGTTGTGACAACAACCACGTGTTGATCGGACGAGGTTGGTTCAGTAACCTCGTCCATATGGAACGTGGTGTGTCAACTGTATGCATTTTTTCACGTGGAACGTGGTATGTCGAGATATCCATTTAACTGTTAAAGGGTATAATTGGAACAAAAATTTTAAAATTTTAATCGGGGTGTGAAGAGAAAATACTGGGGGGTTAATAGACGGACCCTTGTTATATATACTTCTCTGTTTGAGTGATTCCAAAAAGAACATCTTTCCTTTTTTTTTTGATGTATTTTTTTCTTTTTGTTGCACCTTTCACATTGTTATATGTTTTGACTAATTCATCAATTTGAGAAATCTCTTTATATTTATATCACTTGAAATTATTTTGCATTGTCAAAAGAATGTCCGGTGGAAAGGAAAAAATATCAATCTTTGAATATGGAAAGATATTTCACTTTGATTTGAATTATACGGGCCAAAATCTCCTTAGCCTTCCAAATATTCCATTAAAGTATTATTTTCTGTGTTGTTTTATTTTTAGAACGATTGATATCTCATATCTTAACTCCGCCTGTGTAGTTTTCTATGCAGCATGTCCCAAGTCATGATAAAGGAGGAGAGTTGTGATAGGCTTGGCGAGCCAACGTAAAAACCACAGCCTCTCTTATGGAAATGAAATCTAATTATATTTCGTTGGGGCGTAACCCTCTTAGCGACGCGCCATATCGAGGCTCGGGTATGGTGAAAAGTGAGCAAGGGTTGGGTCGCCACATCCTTAGTGGCGCGTCATATCGAGGCTCGAGTATGGTGAAAAATATGTAAGGGCTGGGTCGTCGCTCCCTTAGTGGCGCGCTGAATCGACGCCCCGATGTAGTGATAAATGAGCAAGGGTCTTCGCACTTTACTCGGCGGGTGCGAAGGCCAAAGAAGCTAGTCGATGAAAGACTTAAAGTAGGATTCGGTTAGGTAGTTGGAATGTAGGATCATTAACAGGAAAGCTAAGAGAGATAGTTGATACTATGATTAGGAGACATGTAAATATCTTATGCGTTCAGGAGACCAAATGGACGGGCCAAAAGGCGAAGGAGGTGGAGAACATAAGCTTCAAGTTATGGTACACGGGAAAAGAGCGTAACAAGAACGGGGTAGGTATCTTAATTGACAAGAACCTTAGAAACGGAGTGGTCGATGTTAGGAGACAATGGGACATGATCATCCTAGTTAAGCTGGTAGTGGGTGATATGATTCTGAACGTCATTAGTGCTTATGCCCCACAAGTAGGTCTAAGTGAAGCCGTCAAGAGGAATTTCTGGGAAGAGCTAGATGTCATGGTTAGAGATGTGCCTAGTAGCGAAAAACTTTTCATAGGAGGAGATTTCAATGGCCATGTTGGTACAACTAGTGGGGGGTTTGAGAGAGTGCATGGTGGTTTTGGATATGACGATAGAAACCAAGAAGGAGAAGAAATATTGAATTTCGCTATTGCTTATGACCTCGTGATAGCTAATACCTTCTTTAGGAAGAGACAGTCACACTTAATTACTTTTAGTAGTGGCCAACACTTTAGCCAGATTGACTTTGTCCTTACTAGAAAAGACGACAAACGAGCTTGTGTAGATTGCATAGTCATACCTGGAGAATGTGTCGTCTCACAACATCAGCTTTTGATATTCGAGTTTCGTCTTCGAATATGTGTTCAACAGGGTAAAGGAGCCAAGACTAGTCGGACGAAATGGTGGAAGCTTAAAGGAGACGCCTCACGGGTGTTTAAGGATAGAGTAATGGTAGAAGGGGCATGAAATATGGAAGGAGAAGCAAATCACATGTGGAATGAGATGGCAAGACACATTCGGAAAGTGGCTACCGAGGTGTTTGGGATAGCGAAAGGAAATAAACGCGAACCTAAAGATTCTTGGTGGTGGAACAGTGATGTGCAAAAGGCTATCAAAGAGAAGAAGGAATGCTATAAGTGCTTACATCATCACTGGAGCGAGGACAACATGCAAAAGTACAAAGTGGTAAAGAAGAACGCAAAGAGAGCGGTGAGTAAAGCAAGAGGTCGGACGTATGAAGATCTATATCATAACCTAAGTACGAAGGAGGGTGAAAAAATCGTCTATAGGATAGCTAAGCTCCGCGAGAGGAAGACAAGAGACTTCAACCAAGTTAAATGCATCAAAGATGACAATAATAGACTTTTGGTGAAGGACGAGGAGATAAAAAATAGATGGAGTGATTATTTCGACAAGCTATTTAATGAAAAAGGCGATAGCACTACGATCGAGATATACGACTCTGCTGATGACACCTGTAGACATTTTGTTCGGAGAATTCAAGAATCAAAGGTAAAGGAGGCACTAAAACGGATGAAAGAAGGCAAGGCATTGGGGCCTGATGACATCCCCATTGAGGTGTGGAGATGCCTTGGAGATGTAGGGATAGCCTGGCTAACTAAGTTGTTCAATAATATTTCCAAATCAAACAAGATGCCAGATGAGTGAAGGAGAAGCATACTAGTTCCAATTTTTAAGAATAAAGGGGATATCCAAAGTTGCACAAACTACAGAGGAATTAAGCTTATGAGTCATACAATGAAGCTTTGGGAGAGAGTCATTGAGCATAGACTAAGAAGAATGACAAGTGTTTCAAAAAACCAATTTGGCTTCATGCTTGGGAGGTCGACCACAGAGGTGATTTTCTTGATAAGACAACTTATGGAGAGGTTTAGGGAGCAAAAGAAGGATCTACACATGGTATTTATCGATTTGGAGAAAGCTTATAACAAGGTACCGCGAAAGGTGATGGATGTGATGGGCCTTGGAAAAGAAGAGAGTCCCAACAAAGTACATTACACTTATCAAGGATATGTGTGATGATGTTGTGACTAGTGTCAGAGCATGCGATGGTGAAACCAGTGACTTTCCCATTAACGTAGGATTACATCAAGGGTCAACTTTGAGTCCCTACATTTCTGCTCTAGTGATGAATGAGGTTACGAAGGGTATACAAGGTGAGATTTTTTGGTGTATGCTATTTGCTGATGATGTTGTGCTAATTGATGAAAGTAGGATTGAGGTTGATAGATAACTGGAGCCGTGGAGACAGACTTTAGAATCAAAAGGATTTAGGCTTAGCAGAACTAAAACAGAGTATATGAAGTGCGGGTTCAGCGGTGTCGGGTCGGAGGATGGAGATGTCACTCTGGCCGGACAAATAGTTTCCAAGAAGGAACCATTTCGATATCTAGGATCAATGTTGCAGTATAATGGTGAGATTGATGAAGATGTTAGTTTTAGAATTCGAGCGGGATTGGTGAAATGGCGACAAGCGTCTGGGATTCTCTGTGACAGGAAGGTCCCACAAAAGCTTAAAGGAAAGTTCTACAAAACGGCAATCAGGCCTGCGATGTTGTATGGTGCAGAATGTTGGTCTACTAAAAGCCAACACGTCCAAAAGATAAGCGTAGCAGAGATAAGTATACTAAGATGGAGCTGCGGTCATACAAGAAGAGACCGAATTAGAAATGATGATATACGTGATAAACTTGGAGTAGCACCAATTGAGGAGAAGCTAATTCAACATCGCTTAAGATGGTTTGGACATCTTCAACGAAGGCCGCCCGAGGCATCTGTGCATGTTGGAATTATAGGCCGTGTTGAATGCTCAAAGAGAGGTAGAGGTCGACCAAGGTTGACATGGGAGGAAGTAGTAAAAAGGGATTTGAAGGATTGGGGTATATCCGAAGATCTGGTGACGGATCGAAGCGAGTGGAAGTTAGCGATTCACGTACCAGAACCATGAGCGTTGAGTTTTATAAGTTTTAGATTAAAGGACTAGGGAACATGAGCCTAAAACGTAGGTTTGGTCTTTGACCAATATTACTATTAGTATCATTATCGCTATTAGTATTATTATTATCATTCCTCTTTTATATATATATATACATATATATTTTTATTTTATTTTATTTTACTTAATTATTATTATTAATTGACTTATTTGACTTTATTTTATTATTGTTATTGTTATTATTATAACTTTTAAATTAATTAATTTTTTTCATTTTGTTTTGGGTTTCATCTCTAGCCGACCCCAACTTGTTTGGGAATAATGGCTTAGTTGTTGTTGTTGTTGTTGATATCTCATATCTTGCTTTTGAGAGAGAGTTTTATAATATATATACATATAAGGTACTTAATTCTAATGAGATATGCAAGTGAATCCAATTACATTTCTTTTGTACAAATATATGGAATCAATATTCAATACTGAAATTGTCATCAAATCAACTATATCCTATAAATATACAACATTAAACAAACACATTAAATACAGTATACGTATTAATATTGAACATAAATTAATTGAAATATATCTCACAATATTTCATTTTTGATAACGATAAACATGTTTTATATTTATAGATAAAAATAGATGTTTTGGTATGTAATGCGTTGATTGAAAAATAGCAGATAGCAAGTGATTGAAAATAAAATTGTGTTTTGATGATTTTTTTTATTGTAACACACTGATATCAAATATAAAAGTATATATTTGTTCTCATCAAATAAGACGTATGCTCCACAATCTTACTTTTTTGATGATAACAAACAACAAGTGATGATTTGACGGGTATAACATGTGATTAGTTTGTACTCCACATCAAAAAATCATATTCATTTTGCAGTGTTACAATATATGTAACATGCTCCCTCTATTGATATGCCCCCTACATATGTGGCATATATGTTCGAGAATAAAACATTAGACTAATAATATTTCTTTCAATATTAACAATGAACGCACAATGTCATCAAATTTGGACCGCTCTCTCCCCTTTTGTTTTCATCAAAAGTACAAATATCAAATTAACAGGTGAGAAAGTGATACTGAATAATGAAACTTGATCAAAATATGACACTAAATATATAATGAAAAATCAACCATAAGTCATTGTTGCTATATTGATCAAAGTCATATCCCACGAGCGGAAAGATGCTGACAAAATGAGTGTTGTTAAATGCAGTGAGGTTCAAAAGACATAACCCATAAGATATCAATTAATTAAATATCTTATTTTTAATTCATTATGAAATCAAGTCACTTCCATCCATGCATTGCCGCGATGTCTCTTAAATGAGAATGGATGAGACCAAAAATATTATTTAAGTTATAATAATTTATCCCTAACTCATCGTAAATGAGATCAAGAAACTTCCATTCATGCATTACCGTGAGATCTCTTAGATGAAAATGGACGTTACTTAACGAATACCGACACGGCTATTTTATAGGCATGTCGCATGAACTTAGAGAGTTTGTTATATCATATGTGTTGTTTTTATTAATTCCCAAAAGCTCTCAATAATCAATTTTGGGTATGTTAAGTTAGCCAATACTAGCATAAAACTAGAAAATATGAGTCGATAGACTATGAATATCAAATGGTAGATTCAGAGATGATATAGGATATGCAATAGTAAAAAATAGAAACTTTAACGTATGCTTGATTATCAAAAATATCATAACAGCATTATTTAATCAAGTACAACATGCAATATCCTTAATCATCTATGTAATCAATATAAATAATTTTAAAATCACATAAGAAAGTTCAGTCGGTTGTGAAATGATTTCAAAAGTAAATTCTCTGTAAATATCTTTAAAATATTTTCAGTTTTATATCCAAATCTTGAACATATGATATGACGAACAATTTCCAGTTGCCTGAGTTTGTAGTTGCTAGAGTTGCTTGGGAATTCTAATTTGAGGTGATGATGTGAACAGTTTGCTAATGTTCAATGTTAAGCCTAGTGTTTGCATTGCAAGTTGAGATGGATGTTTTTGACGAACTTTGTGATGACTATATGTTGTCTCTAATTCGCAATGTTGAGGATGATCGAATTGTGTTACCAGTGTTAATCGACGTGTATACAAAAACGGAGATGAATCACTTATAAACTCATCAGACAAGTTTAAAAATCAGATTTCCACTACTTTGGAATTATGTATCAGTAATTTTGAACAATAACTATTGTTGTAATGAAATTTACAACAACAAATTACAGCAATAACAACAACTAAGTGCTGCGTTAAACTATAGCGATAAACAATCGTTGTACTACTTCGTAGAAACATTACAACTTCGAAACGGAAAGACGACATAATGATGTGTGTGTGTGTATAAACAAACAAGAAATCTAGCCGGATGAAGAAGGAAATTTCGTCTGAGGTTTGCCGTAACAATTTCCTTAAGACTTTATTCAAAGTCTCCCAAGATACAACAGATGTCATCTGCTCGAGATTGTGGTGTGTATGATATTCTGTGTGATACGCGGGACCGTTTGGATTTTAGAGTTTTCAAAAACGAGGAGGAAGAGAAGAAAATTTGAGTTTGAAACCGATCAGGTTTCCTGCTCTTTTTATAGACGAATTCCCAACGATTATGTCCATTGGGAATAGCCGCATCTCTTCGTTTGCAACGACCAAAACGGTCGCGCCTCTTCGTTTGCAACGGTCAAAAACGGTCGCGCCTCTTCGTTTGCGATGGTCGCGTCTCTTCATTTGCAACGGCCATATCTGTTTGAAAATCCGCGTCTATTCAACCAACAGTCGCTTTGTTTGAATTAGAAACTGTTCACTTTTGTGCAGCAAATTTTTTTACACGGTCCGCTCTTATTGGACCCGCACCAGCACCCGACCCGGGCCGGTTTGGTTAGGTACGGGCGGGCGACGGCGCGCGTGTAACAACCCGGAAATTCGTAGCAATTAATTATCGACACTAGGTGATTAAATCGTTCGCCAATTTTTATTGGAATTTTATCGAGTTGAAATTCTTTTATAAAAGTGGTTGAGAAATTGTTTTGGGCTTTAAATAAATATATTTCTTTGGCCCACTTCAATTATCTTCAGCTCTTCTTCAAATTATCGACCCGATCCCTTTTCATTTTTCATTTTTCCTAACCCTAAATAAAACGAAGGAACGATAATGGCGGCTCGCTATTCCTCCCTTTTGTCTGCAAGTTAGGGCTTCTAATTGGAAGCTGCCAACGTTGGTTACTCGACGATCGAAGAGTATTAGGCCCTAGCTTTGTCGATCGGCTATCTCTTGGAGTTGCTCACGGCCGCTCCTACTTGGTCGAGCTCGAAACAGAGGTGAGTGATTTTATTCACTCACGTCTTCTAATTCACACTTAATTAATGCCTTGAATTTTGTTCGTATCCATTTATTCGAACTCGTCAACTACTTGTTCTGGCTGTTCGATTTTACTTTGATGCTATTGATGATTTCATGTTTTCTAGTCGCCTCGGCACGGTTGTATCTAATGACCATCGCGGTTTGATTTTTCATTGACTTCGGTCTTGATTTTATATTCGAACACTCTGTTGAGTTCGTATATATTTGTTTGACATTGATAAGTTGCTTTAATATATCATTGATCATTGATTCCTTGGTTCACCTGGTTCGAAATTCTGGCAGTTGATTTATGTCGACTTCGGCATTGTTTTGATTTTTGGCCTTGGTGATTTGAGATGATTGAGTCGCTGCCATTTTTGTTGGCACTGACTTCGTCAAGTTGGTATTCTTTTATCTGGTGGTTGTTGACCCTATGTACTTCAGCCTCTGGTCATTCGACTTTAGCTGTTATTGCATTTATTCTTGCTGTCACCTCCGTTCATCATTGTAGTAGCATGCACTGTTTTCTGTTGTTGTCTGGACACTTGCATTTTTGCAGTGCTTCCTCCTGCACCCCGCTACCTGTCTGCACTCATTTGTGATATTTGTTCATCTGAACATGTTTGCATTTCGTTTCCTGTAGTTATTCTGTAGCCACTGCAGTTTGATCTTCACCATTTATAATATTGCTGCATCATGTTGTATTGAACTTGATACCATTCCTGTTGAACTTCATTTCAGTTTTCTCATCCTTGTTCATGTGCACTTGCAGTTGCATTTGTTGTAGATATTGGTGTTGCTTGAAATCTTCATACGAGTGATCTTTTGTAGCATTGAGTTGCACTGTTCTTTTGTTGGAATGACTTCGACATTGTCTATACCTCTGTGCATTTTGTTATTGTTGAGTTTGAAGTAGTTGTCACTGTGTACATTTTTATTGATTTGGGTTGATTAATTTCTTCGAGTCACTGCAGCTTGAACCATGCTGCATTTTCATGTATCTTCTGCCTAATCTCTGAATTTGTTGAACTTGAGTCACTTGAAACTGGACATGTGCATTTCTTTGTTGTTGATGCTTGTTGCATGTGAGTTTGTTATCTTCCAATCTTTGCCATCTCAGTAGTTTGTGATGTTGGCATTTCACTGTGTCACTGTCCATATTTGTTTGTGACAGTCTGCATCCATGTTGATGTTTCGTATGTTGAAGCTTTGCATTGATATACTTGTCCATCTCTGAGTTCTTCCATGTTGATCTGTTGTGATATTGTTCTCTAGATCACTTCCAGTTGTACTGCTATTTGAAATGCAGTGCTTCATGTTGTAGCTTCTCTTGAGTCTCGTTCATCCCCACGGCATTGATGTTGACTTCGAAATGTTGACATTAGTTACTTGAACTTTGGTAGTATTGCAGTGTTGTTTATATGCCACTGTGTACATCTTTGTTGAGTCTGGGCATTCTTGTTTTCCAGACTTGATACTTTTGCTCATTTCACTGATGCAGCCTTGCCCTTAAATACAAGTGGTGGCTGCATTTTCGTAGCAGTTTTACCCTTGTCCCTTGTGGTGACTTTATATTCTGTTGTGGCGAGGCAGTGCACGCGTGCGTGCACTGCAGCCACACCGAATTGACAGATTTTAATCGATATTTCTTTTGTTCTTGATTCATCGACCTGTTGCGTAATTCGTAGGCTGTATTGGCGAGGCAGTACACGTTAGCGTGTACTGCAGCCAATTAGCATTGATGTTTTTAAATTGACATTTCAATTGTTTAAATCTGCTGATTTTTGTTTAACACTATTAAGTGTTATATCGACCGTCATCCGATTTCTTTGTTTAAAGAGTCGGATAGACGGGAATTATTGTGACTGTCGACTATTCGATATTGATTATTATTGCTCCTGTGCATTAATAACTGAGTTTGAATTAGACTGACCCGGGTATTATTTTCTTTTGAATTTAATACTCGGGTCAGACCGAGTATTTACAGGTTGTAGATTTTTAGCTTTGGGTTGCTGCTAGAGCTATGAAGACTTTTTATATCATTTGAAGTGGTCTTCGTCTTGTTGTAGTAGTCAGTGTGTCTGTTTTAAGATGATAATGTATTCATGTATATTAGTTGATAATGTACTTGTATATATAACTTCTTGAGTCGACAGTTGTAGTTGTATCATTTGTATTGTGTCAAATGTATTATAACTAATATCAGTTATTATATATATGAGACTTTTCGTTCCATCTGTATTCCGCATTTATGTTATATGTGTTATTTTTATATCTATTGTCCTAAACTATTATAGCCACTGTGTAGTAGCTTTGAGTGAGAATCGGTATGTCGGATTTCCTCTAAAAATGAAATGCATCTTTTATTATCTGACATATCGGCGCTCGCACAAAGAAATTACATGGATGGTCGCTCCTCAACAGCCTCATTCTCCGTGCTAGTTGACAGCACTACACCGTAGTGTTCTTGGCCAGCGTGGGTATAGAGGTGGGGCGTCACAGCTTGGTATCAGAGCCTGGGGTTTAGGACAATTATAAAACATAACTTAGATGGAGCATGTATTACAACTATTTGTCGATGTTTATCTCTCATCTTTACATATGATTATTTTTTACTGTTAGGTATGAATTCCTAACGCTTATTCTTGTGTTTTCGGCTTTGAATTGATTTAGCCGATGTTGATTTTGTTTTAATTTGGCAAATTAAAGCCATTTTGACTTTTGGACTTTGTTCCACTTTTGTTCTATGCTATGAGTGTCATTGTGTACCTGTTACACTGTGATGAAAAAATAGCTGGACCAGTTGCAAATTGAGTAATTTTGATTTCTCATTCACATCTAGTTTGAATCTCAGCGATTTTGAACTTGATATTTTGTGTTTTCCTCATCTTGAATTCCATTCGACTTCGGTCACTTTGTTTTTGAGAAATTGCTAATTTCTTGATTTTTAAGACTCTGCTTTTGTTTGCCGTTGGTTTCTTTGATAATGATGATTGAATCATTTTGTACTCGACTGCGGCTATTAATTGTTGACTTCGACAATGACTTGATTCTTACTTTTGTTGAAGTCATTTATGCATTTCTGCTCGTTTTGCTTTGTTTTTCCAGTTGATAATCGATTCTTCTTTTCTAATTAGTTGTTATCACCTTTGTCGATTTTGATAACTTCTATTTCTGGAATTTTTGGGTATTCCTACTTTGATGAATTTGGAATCGAATTCTTTGGATTTTATTCACGTCTTCGAATGTGAAATTTTAGTGAACTGACTTGGTTTCCTAATTTAATCGATTCTTGATCATTTCCCCGATTTGTTGCTATCATTTATTAGCAACTTTGATGACATTTTCTTCGGGATTTTTGTGAACATACTTTCTGATGGATTCAGTATCGATTTCTTTGGATTCCATTCACATCTTCGTATGTGAATTCTTGTGATTGATTGTTTCTACAATCATTTTTGTGATTTGTCACTTTAAAAATATAAAGGTTTTCTATACTAGTAGTAAATATTAAAATCCTTTTTTCCAAACGATTTCAAAACTATTTTACTACAAAGCTCTTTTTCTTAAACCGTTTTCCAATCTATTAGTATATACAAGCCTTTATTTCACTCGTATGAGAAATTGAATTAAACGGCCTAGTAAAACAAGTGGTATGAAACGCTTGCGTTTACTTCGTCGGTTAACTCCTGGACTTGTTCGATTGAACCTTTTGTGACAATTTTCTAGTGTAGATTTACAGTTTGTTCGTAAATATTTAAGTTAAGCAAGTGGTTATGGGACATGAAGCTAAACTTTTATATTTACTAGCTTAGTGTAATTGACACTTCTCGTTGATCATGACGATCATTTTATGATTTAGACTAGCAATTGTGTGATATCTCTTTGTTTGCAAGGTTAGACTAGACCGCAGTAGTGTGATTCCGACTCACACATATCTCTTTGTCCGCAAGGTTAGTCTAGACCGCAGTAGTGTGATTCCGACTCACACATATCTTTTTGTTTGCAAGGTTAGACTAGACCGCAGTAGTGTGATTCCGACTCACACATATCTCTTTGTTCGCAAGGTTAGTCTAGACCGCAGTAGTGTGATTCCGACTCACACATATCTTTTTGTTTGCAAGGTTAGACTAGACACCACTTGTGTGATTCCATTAACACATACCTTTTTGCTTTTTGGTTAGTCTAGACCTTAAATTTGTGTGATTCCACTCACACATATCTTTTTCTCTGCGAGGTTAGCCTAGACCTCAATCTGTGTGATTCCGACTCACACGTGTGGGATAGCGACCCACGGTCTTCAGACCATTCCTGTGTAAAAATTTAATGGATGGCTTCCATGAGATAGCGTCTCGTCTTGTGATACCGGTGTTTTGGAGTTTTCATGCTCCCATTTTGTGATAGGCCCCTTTTCCTTTTTATGATTTAGACTAGCAAATGTGCGATGTCTCTTTCTCTGCGAGGTTAGCCTAGACCTCAATCTGTGTGATTCCGACTCACACGTGTGGGATAGCGACCCACGGTCTTCGGACCATTCCTGTGTGAAACTTTAATGGTTAGCCACCATGAGATAGCGTCTCGTCTTGTGATACCGGTGTTTTGGAGTTTCATACTCCCGTTTTCTGATAGGCTTTCCCCCCCTCTTTTTGTGATTTCTGGATTTCTTGTGATGATTTCTAGAATTTGTGCTTCACCAATTTTCGTGATTTCTATTGACAAGTTTTGTCAATTTTTGTGTATTGGTGAATTCATGTGTTATTGACTTGTTATGAATACAAGTTTAGGGTATGATATCCCTTTCTATCTTTGAGAAGATTCTTGTGACATTTTCTTATGAATGAAAATTCATTGGTATTATACTTTGATGCCAGTTATTTTGATGAAATTTTGACGTGTTAACTTCAGTAACCGTCAATTTTAAAATGGATTTATAGGCGGTTCTTCCGCAATGCTGAATTTATTGTCCGTTTTACTGTACTTTGAGAAGTGCAACTTCCTTATCTAAGATGCTACTGATATTGCTAATTTAATCACGTGTTTTCAAAATTCTTATTTTTAAAAGTTGTTTCAAAAATATAAATTAAAATTGTTTTCAAAAAATTTTACAGTTTACATTTTCAAAAGAACGAGGAAGCGATTTAAACGTTTCAGAAAAATCGAGGACTATGACCCCTTTCTTTTACTGATTCGCTTAATTCCGGACTTGTCCGTTTGAGAATGTGAAATGTTATTTTTTTTTAAAACACACAATTCTGCACTTTCAAGGAAACGATAAAGAGATTTAAACGATTTAGCAAAAGTAAGGAGTATGGAACCATACTTTTACTACTTCGGTTAATTCCGGACTCGTTAATTGAATATTTACGACTTCTGATTATCGTTTTTGATAATCGGATATTTGTGTTTCTGATTATCGTTTTTGATAATCAGATATTTGTGAAATTTGATTATCGTTTGAGATAATTAAATATTTTTCGATTTGATTAATCGAATGGTTGTGTTTCTGATTATCGTTTTTGATAATCAGATATTTGTGAAATTTGATTATCGTTTGAGATAATTAAATATTTTTCGATTTGATTAATCGAATGTTTGTGTTTCTGATTATCGTTTTTGATAATCAGATTTTTGTAAAATTTGATTATCGTTTGAGATAATTAAATATTTTTCGATTTGATTAATCGAATGGTTGTGTTTCTGATTATCGTTTTTGATAATCAGATATTTGTGAAATTTGATTATCATTTTTGATAGTTAAACCTATTTGCGATTTTGAGATTTGAGCTTCATCTTTTTCTTTGGCGATTCAGGTGAGTAATTTGATTTACTCACATTCAATTCGTGCAGTACGTGATTTCTGCTCTGCTTTCCTTTTCTATTAAATGCTGGAACTCGATTGATTCTTGCTTTTGATAGTCATCTGATTTAGATTCCTTGATCCCCACGATGTTGATTCTTTTGATTCGAAGCAGTCGAACCTTTTGATTTTATATCTGACACTTCCATGATTTCAATACTTCCTTGTTGACCTTTGCTTTGCTTATGCATTCGACATTGTCATGCTCTTGTATGGTTATTACCTTTTGTCCATTTATTCCTTATGATTGCGAGGACGCAATTTCTTTAAGGAGGGAAGTCTGTAACAACCCGAAAATTCGTAGCAATTAATTATCGACACTAGGTGATTAAATCGTTCGCCAATTTTTATTGGAATTTTATCGAGTTGAAATTCTTTTATAAAAGTGGTTGAGAAATTGTATTGGGCTTTAAATAAATATATTTCTTTGGCCCACTTCAATTATCTTCAGCTCTTCTTCAAATTATCGACCCGATCCCTTTTCATTTTTCATTTTTCCTAACCCTAAATAAAACGAAGGAACGATAATGGCGGCTCGCTACTCCTCCCTTTTGCCTGCAAGTTAGGGCTTCTAATTGGAAGCTGCCAACGTTGGTTACTCGACGATCGAAGAGTATTAGGCCCTAGCTTTGTCGATCGGCTATCTCTTGGATTTGCTCACGGCCGCTTCTACTTGGTCGAGCTCGAAACAGAGGTGAGTGATTTTATTCACTCACGTCTTCTAATTCACACTTAATTAATGCCTTGAATTTTGTTCGTATCCATTTATTCGAACTCGTCAACTACTTGTTCTGGCTGTTCGATTTTACTTTGATGCTATTGATGATTTCATGTTTTCTAGTCGCCTCGGCACGGTTGTATCTAATGACCATCGCGGTTTGATTTTTCATTGACTTCGGTCTTGATTTTATATTCGAACACTCTGTTGAGTTCGTATATATTTGTTTGACATTGATAAGTTGCTTTAATATATCATTGATCATTGATTCCTTGGTTCACCTGGTTCGAAATTCTGGCAGTTGATTTATGTCGACTTCGGCATTGTTTTGATTTTTGGCCTTGGTGATTTGAGATGATTGAGTCGCTGCCATTTTTGTTGGCACTGACTTCGTCAAGTTGGTATTCTTTTATCTGGTGGTTGTTGACCCTATGTACTTCAGCCTCTGGTCATTCGACTTTAGCTGTTATTGCATTTATTCTTGCTGTCACCTCCGTTCATCATTGTAGTAGCATGCACTATTTTCTGTTGTTGTCTGGACACTTGCATTTTTGCAGTGCTTCATCCTGCACCCCGCTACCTGTCTGCACTCATTTGTGATATTTGTTCATCTGAACATGTTTGCATTTCGTTTCCTGTAGTTATTCTGTAGCCACTGCAGTTTGATCTTCACCATTTATAATATTGCTGCATCATGTTGTATTGAACTTGATACCATTCCTGTTGAACTTCATTTCAGTTTTCTCATCCTTGTTCATGTGCACTTGCAGTTGCATTTGTTGTAGATATTGGTGTTGCTTGAAATCTTCATACGAGTGATCTTTTGTAGCATTGAGTTGCACTGTTCTTTTGTTGGAATGACTTCGACATTGTCTATACCTCTGTGCATTTTGTTATTGTTGAGTTTGAAGAAGTTGTCACCGTGTACATTTTTATTGATTTGGGTTGATTAATTTCATCGAGTCACTGCAGCTTGAACCATGCTGCATTTTCATGTATCTTCTGCCTAATCTCTGAATTTGTTGAACTTGAGTCACTTGAAACTGGACATGTGCATTTCTTTGTTGTTGATGCTTGTTGCATGTGAGTTTGTTATCTTCCAATCTTTGCCATCTCAGTAGTTTGTGATGTTGGCATTTCACTGTGTCACTGTCCATATTTGTTTGTAACAGTCTGCATCCATGTTGATGTTTCGTATGTTGAAGCTTTGCATTGATATACTTGTCCATCTCTGAGTTCTTCCATGTTGATCTGTTGTGATATTGTTCTCTAGATCACTTCCAGTTGTACTGCTATTTGAAATGCAGTGCTTCATGTTGTAGCTTCTCTTGAGTCTCGTTCATCCCCACGGCATTGATGTTGACTTCGAAATGTTGACATTAGTTACTTGAAATTTGGTAGTATTGCAGTGTTGTTTATATGCCACTGTGTACATCTTTGTTGAGTCTAGGCATTCTTGTTTTGCAGACTTGATACTTTTGCTCATTTCACTGATGCAGCCTTGCCCTTAAATACAAGTGGTGGCTGCATTTTCGTAGCAGTTTTACCCTTGTCCCTTGTGGTGACTTTATATTCTGTTGTGGCGAGGCAGTGCACGCGTGCGTGCACTGCAGCCACACCGAATTGACAGATTTTAATCGATATTTCTTTTGTTCTTGATTCATCGACTTGTTGCGTAATTCGTAGGCTGTATTGGCGAGGCAGTACACGTTAGCGTGTACTGCAGCCAATTAGCATTGATGTTTTTAAATTGACATTTCAATCGTTTAAATCTGCTGATTTTTGTTTAACACTATTAAGTGTTATATCGACCGTCATCCGATTTCTTTGTTTAAAGAGTCGGATAGACGGGAATTATTGTGACTGTCGACTATTCGATATTGATTATTATTGCTCCTGTGCATTAATAACTGAGTTTGAATTAGACTGACCCGGGTATTATTTTCTTTTCAATTTAATACTCGGGTCAGACCGAGTATTTACAGGTTGTAGATTTTTAGCTTTGGGTTGCTGCTAGAGCTATGAAGACTTTTTATATCATTTGAAGTGGTCTTCGTCTTGTTGTAGTAGTCAGTGTGTCTGTTTTAAGATGATAATGTATTCATGTATATTAGTTGATAATGTACTTGTATATATAACTTCTTGAGTCGACAGTTGTAGTTGTATCATTTGTATTGTGTCAAATGTATTGTAACTAATATCAGTTATTATATATATGAGACTTTTCGTTCCATCTGTATTCCGCATTTATGTTATCTGTGTTATTTTTATATCTATTGTCCTAAACTATTATAGCCACTGTGTAGTAGCTTTGAGTGAGAATCGGTATGTCGAATTTCCTCTAAAAATGAAATGCATCTTTTATTATCTGACATATCGGCGCTCGCACAAAGAAATTACATGGATGGTCGCTCCTCAACAGCCTCATTCTCCGTGCTAGTTGACAGCACTACACCGTAGTGTTCTTGGCCAGCGTGGGTATAGAGGTGGGGCGTCACAGCGCGCGTGTGTTAGTTCATGGTCATATAGGTCCTCCCCCTCGCACAAAATTACCTTACCCCAAGGGCCAATATGGGTTTGAGGAAAGTAGTATATAAACATGAAAATGCACAAAATTTTTGGCGATGTGGGACAATATCTCATTCATCAATATAGTGATTTCTAACAATCTCCCACATGAATGACGATATATGTCTCCCCCACACAAAGTGTAATATCACACAGTTCATATGGAAATAATGCTATATCGAGGATAAGTAGATATTTCACTTTGAACTTTCCCTAGTTAAAACTTATCGGATATACTTGGCTAATCGGTGAATTATTTCATCTTGAACCATCAGTCGTTTGTGCATAACCAGTCAATAAGTTTACAAAGCATTGTTTCCCTTCACATCCAATCTCTTGGTTGTGTTCATTTTGGTCCTGAAAAAATTTGGTTATGCGAGTGCTTTAGAGAATTTAAGCCTTTAATATTCTCATAGAGCCGACCCAGCTTACACTAATATAGGTGATCGCAACCATTAAGAGTACCCTACATATACCCCACTTGTTATTTTCAAGATATGGTCATCATTAAAAAGCATAGCTTTAACCTTTTAATACTTCTGTAGGCATACATTCTATTGTGCACCATAGGAATGGAGTAGGACTAAGTCCAAACAAATGCATTACTTCTTGAGTTACTCAGAACTGATTTGCCTATTGATCCTGGTCCGTGGGATCTCCAGTCGCTAGGATAGGTTTCTGTAGAAGATAACTCTTGTTGGTTTAGGCTTTTAAACCCATTCCCCTCGATGCGCAGTCTATTTTCTCTCTTGATAAACCTTTAGTAAATGGATCTGCAAGGTTATCAGTAGTTCTCACATAATCAATTGAAATAGTTCCATTTGAGAGTAACTTCCTAACTATGTTATGGCGCCGACGAATATGTCGTGACTTTCCATTATACACAAAGTTTTGCGCTCTGCTTAATGCTGCTTGATTATCACAGTGTATGCATATGGACGATACAGGTTTAGGCCAAAATGGAATATCTTCTAAAAAATGACGAAGTCATTCTGCTTCTTCGCCTGCTTTATCTAAAGCGATGAACTCTGATTCCATAGTGGATCGAGCTATGCATGTTTGTTTAGTAGATTTCCATGACACCGCTGCTCCTGCTAAGGTGAAGACATAACCACTAGTTGATTTAGATTCTCTGAATCAGAAATCCAGTTTGCATCACTATATCCTTCTAAGACGGCAGGATATTTTCCATAATGTAGGGAAAAGTTCGTGGTACTCTTTAAATATCCCAACACTCTCATTAGTGCTTTCCAGTGTTCCTTCCCTGGGTTGCTTGTCTTCCCCGGGTTGCTTGTATTCCTGCTCAGTCGACTTACTGCATAAGCTATATCTGGTCTTGTACAATTCATGAGGTACATTAGACATCCTATTACACGAGAGTATTCCAGTTGCATTACACTCTCATTAATGTTTTTATGCAGTACTTCCGATGGATTAAAAGGTGTTCTTACTCCTTTAATTCCGTAATTTTGGAATTTTCAATCACTGTTCCACATAGTGTGACCGAGATAGTTCAATTCCATTAGGTGTTTTTATCATTTTGATTCCCAAAATAACGTCTGCAACTCCTAAATCTTTCATATCGAAATTGTTGATTAACATTTTCTTTATGGTCTCTATTACCTTACTATTAGGACCAAAGATTAGCATATCGTCTACATATAAACAAATCATCACGTATGATTGTCCAACTTGTTTATAATAAACACATTTATCACATTCAGTTATACGGAAACCATTTTTCATCATGACACTATCAAAATTTTCATGTCATTATTTTGGAGCTTGTTTTAGTTTGTATAATGATTTAACTAATCTACATACTTTGTTTTCATTTTCTTTGGAAATAAACCCCTTAGGTTGCTCCATGTAAATCTCCTCATCAAGATTTCCATTTAAGAATGTTGTTTTTACATCCATTTGATGAATCTTTAGATTATATATGGATGCAATTGCTATTAACATTCTTATAGAGGTTATTCGTGTAACTGGTGAATAAGTATCAAAGAAGTCTATACCTTGTTTTTGACGATATCCTTTGGCTACCAACCTTGCTTTATATTTTTCAATAGAGCCATCTGGTTTTATCTTCATTTTAAGATCCATTTACAACCAATCGGTTTTACTCCAGGTGGAAGATCAACTATTTCCCAAGTTTTATTACTTAGAATTGAATCAATTTCACTTTTGATTGCCTCTTTCCAACATGAAGATTCAGAAGATGACATTGCTTCCTTTTACGTTTGAGGTTCGTGTTCTAACATGTATGTTAGAAATTATGAACCAAATGTCTTGGACGTTCTTGCCCTTACGCTTCTTCTTGGTTTAATTTCCTTAATTTCACGATGAGTTTCATCTTCATGTGGCTTGCTTGATTCTTCTCTTGTCCTTTTAGGGATATAATTTCCTTCATTCCTTTTGTGCGAAAACACATCTTCAAAGAATGAGGCAACTCTCGACTCTATGATTGTATTTACATTAATATCAGCCATACCAGACTTGAATACCAAAAATCTGTAGGCACTACTATTTTGAGCTGACCCTAGATAGTAACAGTCTACGGTTTTTGGTCCAAGTTTGACTTTCTTGGGAGGCGGAACTAGAACTTTTGCCAAGCACCCCCACACTTTGAGGTATTTGAAGCTTGGTATGTGTCCTTTCCATAACTCATATGGAATTGTTCATGTTTTATTGTGAGGAACCTTGTTTAATATGTGATTAGACATATTTAAGGCTTCCCCCCACAAGTTCGCCGGTAGGCCAGAGGTCAATAGCATTGCATTAATCATATCTTTTAATGTTCTATTCTTTCTCTCGGCAATACCATTTTGTTGTGTTGAATACGGAGCTATTGTTTGATGGATTATACCATTTTCTGTGCAGAATTTTTCAAATGGTGATTCATATTCTCCACCTCGATCAGATCTCAATATCTTGATCTTTTTATTTAACTGATTTTCTACCTCAGCCTTATATTTTATAACTGATGTAATTGCTTCATCTTTACTATTTAAAAGATATACATAGCAATATCGTGTATAGTCGTCAATAAAAGTGATAAAGTACTTTTTCCCACCTCTTGTAGGTAATGATTTAAAATCACATAAATCAGTGTGAACCAAACCTAGTGGTTCAGTACTTCTATCAACAGTATGAAATGGTTTTTTAACCAATTTTACTTCTACACATGTCTCACATTTATAATTTTTATCTACTTGGAATTTAGGAATTAATCCAAAGTTTTCTAATTTTTTCATTTTTCGAAAATTTATGTGTCCTAATCTATCATGCATAGTAAAATTTCATGCTCAACCAAATAAGAAACTTCACTTTTATTAATAGCACAATCAGAATACATAGTTTTATTGCCAACTACGGCTACATTTGCCTTAAATAGGCCATCACATAAATAACCCCTTCCTATATAAATTCTAGCCTTAGATAGAACTACTTTATCTGACTCGTAGACCATACGGAAGCCTTTTTTTAAGAGCACAGGTCCAGAGATAAGATTCTTGCGGATATCTGAAACATGAAGAACTTCATTTAGTGTCACGGTTTTTCCGGATGTAAATTTGATGACGACGGTGCCGTTACCTTCGATCATGGAAACTGTAGAATTGCCCATGTAGAGTTTTTCTTCCTGATCGTATTTCTTGTAAGTGGAGAACATAGATATATCAGAACAGACATGACGAGTAGTGCCTGTGTCTACCCACCATTGTGCATGGTTATGTACTAAGTTGCATTCTGAAACAACTCTTGAAAAGTTCATCTCCTCAATGGTTGAACTCAAATTTTCCACTATATTTGCCACCGATTTGTCATTCGTCTTCTTGTGCCTGCAATCTTTAGCTGCGTGCCCAGTCTTTTCGCAGACCCAACATTCGGCTTTGAACTTCTTGGTTTGCTTATCTTTGGATTGATTATCTGATGCCTTTCTCTTTTTCTTTTTATTGTTGAAGTGTCCTTTCTTCTTTGACCCTTCTGTAACAAGTGCCTCTTCGCCTTTGGGTTGTGTTATTCCGTGATTATCTGCCTCAATTTTTAATCTGACAATAAGATCTTCTAAGGAAATCTCCTTTTTCTTATGTTTCAGATAGCTGCGGTAGTCTCTCCAGGATGGTGGTAATTTTCCTATTATCGCTTCAACAAGGAATGACTCTCCAACTTTATGTCCTTCCGATTTAAGTTCATGGATTATAAGTTGGAGTTTCTGCACTTGACTAGTTACGGATTTGGAATCCACCATTTTGTATTCCATAAATTTATCTACTATAAACTTCTTCAAACTGACATTGTGCGTCTTGTATTTATTTGCAAGTGCGGTCCATAGGGATTTTGCTGTTTGGTGTGGCTGATACACTTTATACAGTACTTTATCCAAACAATTCAGAATGTAGTTTCGGCATAGGAAGTCTGAATGCTTCCATGAGTCAATTTTGAGAAAAACATCTACATCCTTTTCTCTAGTCCATCCGTCTTTGGGCTTTGGTTCATCCTACTCAATGCACTTCTGTAGCCCTAACGTGGTGAGATAAAACAGCATTTGATTCTGCCATGTCACGAAGTCATCACCATCTCCTCTAAACGGATCAGGCCTGTTGTGGGTAGTAGGTTTTGCTGATAGTTCAACTGTCGCCATCTCTGTTTTAGTGAAAATAGTAAAGTCTTAAAATGTTAATCGACGTGTATACAAAAACAGAGATGAATCACTTATAAACTCGTCACACAAGTTTACAAATAAGATTTCCACTACTTTGGAATTATGTATCGGTAATTTTAAACAATAACTATTGTTGTAATGAAATTTACAACAATAAATTACAACAATAACAACAACTAAGTGCTACGTTAAACTATAACGATAAACAATCATTGTAGTACTTCGTAGAAACAGCACAACTTCGAAACAGAAAGATGACAGAATGATGTGTGTGTGTATAAAACAAACAAGAAATCTAACCGGATGAAGAAGGAAATTTCGTCTGAGGTTTGTCGTAACAATTTTCTTAAGACTTTATTCAAAGTCTCCCAAGATACAATAGACGTGATCTGCTCGAGATTGTAGTGTGTATGATCTTCTGTGTGATACGCAGGACCGTTTGGATTTTAGAGTTTTCAGAAACGAGGAGGAAGAGAAGAAAATTTGAGTTTGAAATTGATCAGGTTTCCTGCTCTTTTTATAGGCAAATTCCCAACGGTTATGTACGTTGGGAATAGCCGCGTCTCTTTGTTTGTAATGGCAAAAAACGGTCGCGCCTCTTCGTTTGCAATGGTAGAAAACACTCGCGCCTCTTCGTTTGCAATGGTCATGTCTCTTCATTTGCAACGACCATATCTGTTTGAAAATCCACGTCCATTCAACCAACGGTCGCTTTTTGTTTGAATTAGAAACTGTTCACTTTTGTGCAGCAAAACATATTACACGGTCCGCTCTTATTGGACCCGCCCCGGTTCGGTGCGGGCGGGCGGCGGCGCGCACGCGTGTGTTAGTTCATGACCATATAGGTCCACTCCCTCGTACAAAATTACCCGACCATAATGGCCAATATGGGTTTGAGGGAAGTAGTATATAAACATGAAAATGCACAAATTTTTTGGCGATGTGGGACAATATCTCATTCATCAATATAGTGATTTCTAACAACCAGTCCTCTTATTTTTTGTATAACAAATGAAGATGTGTGCTAATAAATATTGCTTTTGAAACTTTTTGTACTGGTATTGGATCACCCAAAAATAAGAGAACTTGTACGTTGTTATATAGACTTTTCTCTTTGTTTGAATGATTCAAAAAAGAATATCTTTCCTTTTTTGTTGTATTTCTTTCCTTTTGTTTTGTTGCACCTTCCACATTGTTTTATTTGTTGACTATTTCAGCAATTTGAGAATCCCTTATACATTTATATGACTTGAAATTTTTTGCAATGTCAAAAGAAAAAAATCAATCTTTGAATATGGAAAGATATTTCACTTTGATTTGAATTATACTGCCCAAAATCTCTTATGCCTTCCAAATCTCATGTTCAAGTATTCTTTTATATATTTATTCTTTTTAGAATGACTGCTAACCCATACCTTGCTTTTGAGAGAGTTTTATACTATGTATATAGAAGATACTTAAATCCGATGAGATATAAAAGTGAATCCAATAAAATTTCTTTTGCACAAATATATGGAGTCAATATTCAATACTGAAGTTGTCATCAACCGTATCATGTAAATACACAACACTAAACAGATATGTTGAATATATTATATGTTTATTAATATCAAATAGAAATTAATTGCAATATCCCACAATATTTCTTTTTTGATATTGATAAATATATATTATTTTTATAGATAAAAATAGATGTGTTTGGTATGTGATGCGTTGATTGAAAAATAGTAGATAACAAGTTGGCGGAATACAAAATTGTGCGCTGATGATTTTTTTAACTGTAACACACTCTTAGATCAAATATAAAATTATATATTTGTTATCATCAAACAAGATGTATACTCCACAATATCATCATATTTTGTAAAATTGAAAGCTATGGTTTGTTTAATACTTGATAGCTATAAATTATTTGATAATGGATGGCTAAGTCCTAGTTGATACTCGATAGCTATGTTTAACTTGACACTCGTTAGCATGTTGACACTCGATAGCTTCATGTAGTTAAACATGTGATGGCTTATATTTTGACATGTGATACCATAAGACTTTAGAGTCTGATGACACAAGGATTTTGGCATGCGATAGCCTATGCTTTTTACATGCGAAACATGAAGTTTCACAACTAGAATACTTTAAAATGGGGACGGAGCATGGAGTCGGCCGGAGTCGGCTAGGGACGACATAATATTTTATTGAACTTTGCGTCGACTGGAGTCGGCTTGTAACGGTTAGAGACGGCTAGCGTCAGCTATTTAATTATTTTCTCAATCTACTTCTTATATGCACCTATTTCATTTGAAAAAATGAAAAACAGTACTAAAATGGCCAAAAAAAATAAAATTGACATGTATGATTATTAATATTCACCCAATGACGGGTCGTGATAGGTTAGATTGGTATTTTCGATGATATATGTTCGTGTAATTCAAAAAGTTATCGTTGTTGAAAATCTAACTCGCACGACCAATCGATGCAACTTTTAGTCGATCCGCTATACAAATTCGATAAAGGTGGTTATATGTAACATTTTAAAGAATTAAAATAATTTTTGAAACCGTTGAGTAATCAATTATGAATTTTTAAATGTATTTGGTATAATAAAATTATATAAAATAAATTATGCGGCGTAAAAATAAATTCTTTGGATCTTATGTCGATCTAAGGTATTTTGGAGATGTTCCCAGAATATGGTTTAAAAATAAA
This sequence comes from Allium fistulosum, assembly GCA_030737815.1. NCBI lineage: Eukaryota > Viridiplantae > Streptophyta > Magnoliopsida > Asparagales > Amaryllidaceae > Allium > Allium fistulosum. The sequence goes on from CM060902.1 coordinate 1,129,344,800, forward strand.
CGAATCTGGGGTGTCGATCTTGAATTTCAAATTTATGGCTGTTCGTGGACTTACGGATAAAAAACCTTCGTTCGACGACCGAACGACCTTCAAACGAGACCAAATTTGAACCAGTGATGCTTTGTAGTGTTTTAATCGAATCTGTAAGGATGGATTCGCAAAAAAATCATCCCCTGCAAAATTATCCTAGAAATATGTCATTTTGTAGGAGTTAGCTATAACACTTATATTATAAGTGTTACAGCTAACTCCTACAAAATGACATATTTCTGGGATAATTTTATTTTCGATGATTTTTTTGCGAATCCAACCGTATGGATTCGATTAAAACACTACAAAGCGTCGCTGGTTCAAATTTGGTCTCGTTTGAAGGTCGTTCGGCCGTCGAACGAAGGTTTTTTGTCCGAAAGTCCACGAACGGCCATAAATTTGAAATTCAAGATAGACACCCTAGATTCGTTTATTTTTTAACCATATTCTGGAAACATCTCCAAAATACCTTTGATCGACATAAAATCCAAAGAATTTATTTTTACGCCGCATAATTTATTTTATATAATTTTATTATACCAAATACATTTAAAAATTCATATTTGATTACCCAACGATTTAAAAAATTATTTTAATTCTTTAAAATGTTACATATAACCACCTTTATCGAATTTGTATAGCTGATCGACTAAAAGTTGCATCGATTGGTCGTGCGAGTTAGATTTTCAACAACGATAACTTTTCGAATTACACGAACATATATCATCGAAAATACCAATCTAAACTATCACGATCCGTCATTGGGTCAATAATTATAATAAAAAATGTCAATTTTATTTTATTTTATAATGTAGTAGTGTTTTTTATTTTTTTAAACGAAATAGTTGTAAAAAAGAATTTAAAAAATATATATATATGGCCGATGCTAGCCGACGCCCATCAGGCCGATGCAGGCCGACGCCATGTCGCGTATACAGGTTTCAGCCGAACCCTTCTTCCTCACTTTCTTTTCTTACCCAAAAAAAAGAATTTTACTCTTCCCCATCACCGATTCCGACCCTCTCCAGCCGTCACCCTTCGTCGTTGTCGCCGTAGATGCCTAGAACACGCCGGAACTCGCCGGAATCTCTTCTTCTTCTTGAATTTGGTAATTTTCTAAACCCTAATTTCGAATTAAATTGTTTAGTTAGGTTTAAATGTACATTATTGTGATGATAATTGTGTGTAGGCATTGCTAATTTAGTGTATTAGGTTATTTTTAATTAGTATGAAATCGTTGAATTTGAAAGTGTGAATTAGGAATAATTGGGGTGTAAGTATTTAGAATTTGAAAGTGTGAATTGGGAATTGGGAATTTGAAAGTGTGAAAGTGTGAATTTGAAAATGTGAAAGTGTGAATTGGGAATAATTGGATGTAGGTATTTTAGTCTATCTCTAGTTAATATAAATAATTTAAACGAAAATAAGACAGCAACAAAGCCTTTAGTCCCAAAAGGCTTTGGTAGATTAGAAAATACGATAATAATCACATAAAACTTCAGATGCAAAGTATATATGCGTATAGGAACAGAAAAGAAATGCTGTCGAAATTTCTAATATATATATATATATATATATATATATATGTTTTAAATTAGGAAAAATGTTCAACTATCTTCTCGACCGTACCTGGATGTATGAAAGTCGAACATGAATGAAAGGTTCTACGAAAAAACATTTTAAGGATGGTGTACATGAATTTGTTAAATTCGCTAAAGCTAATAATGAAGAAGGCGGCACACAAATTCGTTGTCCGTGTCGTAAATGTCGACATTTGCATTATCGGGAACCGGATTTAGTTATTGTACATTTGTGTAAATCCGGTTTTGTGCCAAACTATTATTTCTGGGATCGTCATGGAGAAAAAAATGGTGCATCTAATTCTATAGTGCTCAAGGTTGAGGTGAATAACAATAATGTTACGACAAATCCAATAGTAGATATGGTGGAAGATGCAGCACGGTCAATGTTCCCTACTGTTCAAGTTAATGATGTAAATGTCGAAGAAGAACCGATCGAGGGGGTGAAAAGAATTTATGATTTACTGGATTCTGCGAAAAGACCGTTGTGGGAAGGTTGTAGTAGCGGAACAGAATTGTCAGTTACTGCCGAATACATTACTATGAAACCAAAATTCAATTTTATAGAAGTTGGATTTACAGCAGTTGTACAAACTGCAAAACGACATATGCACCCAATAATCTGATGTGCGATAGTCATTATAAAGTGAAAAAACTAATGTCTGCTTTCAGTTTGCCCTACCAGAAGATATATACATGTATAAAAGGTTGTATGTTGTATTGGAAAGATGACATTAATCTTAAGAAATGCAGAATATGTAATGAGGAAAGATACAAACCAAGAAAAAAAGGAAAGGAAGTTCCATACAAGAGAATGCATTATTTACCCATCACTCCCAGTCTTCAAAGGTTATATGCGTCGTCTGCGACAGCATCACATATGAGATGGCACAGTGTGAGAACGCAGGAAGAGGGGACTTTGATACATCCATCGGACGGAGAAGCATGGAAACATTTCGATAAGACTTATCATGCGTTTGCCGCAGAGAGTCGTAATGTGAGACTTGGTTTATGTACAGATGGATTTTCACCATTCTCTCAATTTGTTAGTAAATATTCGTCTTGGCCTATTATCGTTACACCTTATAATTCACCTCCGTGGATGTGTATGAAAACTCCATATATGTTTCTTACGATTGTCGTCCCTGGTCCTGATGATCCGATACAAGGAATCGATGTTTATCTACAGCCATTGATCGAAGAGTTGAAAACATTATGGTATGAAGGGGTGGATACATACGACGTGTCGAAAAAAAGAATTTTCGTATGTTTGCATCTTTGTTATGGACTATTGGTGATTTTCTAGCTTACACAATGCTTTCAGACTGGAGTATGGCCGGTCGTCTGGCTTGTCCTTACCGCATGGAAGATACACGGGCATTTTCATTACCGCATGGAAGGAAATTTTCATGGTTTGATTGTGATCGATGTTTTCTCCATGTTAATCATACTTTTAGAAGAGATAAGAATAACTTTGTGGTAAATAGAGCAGAGAACAGACAACGACCAACGACTTTATTAGGTGAAGAATTATATGAACTAGTTAAAGAATATCCGAAGATACATGAAACTGGAGTACAGACTGAAATTCCAGGTAAATCGAACTGGCATAATTGGTGCAAACAAAGTATATTTTGGGAGCTACCTTATTGGAAGCATCTCTTACAACGACATAATATTGATGTGATGCACAATGAGAAAAACGTGTTTGATAATGTGTTTAATACAGTTTTGAATGTCAAGGGTAAAACTAAGGACGATCTCAATTCATGACGTGATATAGAACAATATTGTAAACGTCCCGAACTTCATATAAACCCTAATGACAGTAAAAAAACCCAAAGCATGATATGAGCTAGACAACAATCAAGTAAAACTTGTGTTGAAGTGGATTGAAGGGCTGAGATGTCCTGATGGGATTTCTTCAAATCTCCGTAGATGTGTTGACTTAAAAAACAATAAATTGAGTGGGATGAAAAGTCACGATTGTCATGTCATGATGGAAAATTTCTTACCCGTTGTTTTCAAAGAACTATTGCCCGTAAAAGTGTGGAGTGCTATAACAGAATTAAGTCTGTTTTATAAAGAGCTTTGTTCGACCACGTTAAAAGTTGAGTGTATTCGTAAACTTGAAAATGACATCCCTATACTGCTCTGCAAACTTGAGAAAATATTTCCTCCAAGATTTTTTAATGTAATAGAGCAGTTACCTGTTCATCTTCCATATGAAGCACTTCTTCGAGGTCCTGTACAATATGGATGGATGTATCCATTTGAGAGGTAATTATGAATATTTGAAATAATAAATAAAATTTGAATTTGATGTAAGTAAATTTTAATCGAATAAATTTTGTAATAGGTACTTGAATCATCTCAAAAAAAAAGTTAGACAAAAAGTACGAGTTGAAGGTTCGATTTGAAAATCATATATCGAAGAAGAAGCTTCATTCTTTTTCTCTCACTATTTCAGTGACCATGTGAACTTATCATTTGCAAGTGTTTCGCGTAATGATGAAGCCGTTGAACTAGATTGTTCTGAATCAATGTTTTCTATATTTAAACAGAATGGTCGAGCTGCTAGAAAATGTGTGGAAATATGGTTAGACGATAGAGATTACCATATAGCACACACATACGTTCTTCTTAATTGTGCTGAAGTTGCACCATTTATTAGGTAAATATTGAATGATAATTCTCTATAATAGTACATATTTGCATTATTTACGAGTTACCCAATTTAAATTGATTTTGCACTTAATATACGTATACATTTATTTGCACTATTTACAAATCAGAACATCCACTTGGCGATCTCAGCAAAGAATTTGCTAACTGGTTTACGAAATACGTTTATGATCAAAGAAATTGTGTCGGTGATGAAGGATTGAAACGTCTTGCGATAGGACCAAAAATAAATGTCAACACTTATCCAATATTCTTCGTGAATGGATTTAAATTCAACACCAAGGAATACGGTGCTGAAAAAATGACTTATAACAGCGGTGTATTTGTCAAAAGGACTGATGATCCAGATGAACATAAAAAGATTTTTACGGTGTCTTAACACAGGTTTTGGAATTGACATATTTTGTCCAATCTGCATAAAAAGTATTTTTTATTCAGATGCAGTTGGTTTAGCAATGTTCCGGGCTCTGGTATCAACGTGCACAAAGACTATAAACTTATTGAAATAAACCATAACTCACGTTACTCAAAGTATGATCCTTTCGTGTTAGCCAAACAAGCATTACAGGTTTATTTTGCTCCCTATCCATCACTAAAACGAGATAAAGCAGACTGGTCAGCTGTTTTTAAAACAAAGGCAAGATTAACACTTGACTAAAATAATATTCCAGACGAAGCAGCTTATCAAGCAGATCTTGAGCCAAATAATGAATTAATAATAACTGATGATCATGCTGATATAGGGCCTTTGAACGATGAATCAAATATTCTAATAGAAGCATTTGAGACTTTAGAGGGAAATGACGATATAGAGTGCGAGACCGAGTCAGAATCAGAAAACGACGAAGATTGATTATTAATTAGTGATGATGTAATGTATATAAGATGGAAATTTGTATCGTTTGTTGTATTATGTCAATTCTAGAACCTATGTTAATGTAATGAAAATTCGTATCATTTGTTGTATTATTCTTTTATTATTCTGCTGTGAGCTATGTGTATGTGATTATTAATCAGGCATGTTTTCTAATTATGAAATGATATATGTTTTTTTCATTATATGAAATGATATATATATATATATGCATGTTTCTAGCAGATATTATGTCACACAGCAGGCGGTCCCAAGGTTCACGAGGCCCTGATCATGGCGAGGGTAGTAGTGGTATGGCCGATAATCGCCAGAGAGCATACTTAGTGCCGAAGACCGATGAAGGGTAAGTATTTAATTTACTGCAACTTCATTATATTATTTAGTGCATGTTACTAGTATATTTATGATTTAGTAACTGACAATATCAAAATGTATTCAGGGGTTTTGATTTACAGCCATCCGAGCCCATTCTAGCTGTGTCTCGAAACAGCTACCGTAGTAGGATGACGGACTTGTGGGAGCACTGGGATAGTATCCCACTTTATATCAGAGATGCCATATGGGCTGACCTCTAGGTAAGTATAAAATTCTAATTAATTTGAGATTGACATATTTGATCTTTGAAAATTAATATGCAATTTATATAATTCATTTAAATTTCAACGTGCAGGCGTCCTTTATTGTGGATCCCGAAGATTTCGGCATGTTCAGGACGCACTGGGAGAGGAAGATGAGGAAAAACTATAGAGGTACGCTCTCCAAGATAAAAGAGGCCGGTAAAAAGCCAAACTGGATGAGTGAAAATCTGTATGCGTGGTTTCTGCAATATTGGGAAAGCGAAGACGCGAAGGTAAATTTTCTACTTTCATATGTCTGTAATTATAATTCGTTTAAATATTTATATAATAGTTAAATTATACAGGCGGTAGCATCGAGGAACTCCGCAAACAGGCTTAGAAATCCTACAACACACCGCGGTGGATCCAAGTCTTTTCAGCAATATAGAGAAGAAATGGTAAATATAAAAATTGTTATTTGTAATTTACTTATATACATTCTTTAATCATATTTAATTTCAGACAAGGGAGAGAGGTGGTGTTGCACCATCTCATTTGGACGTCTTCACCCGAACACACGCCGTCGAGCATACAGATGAATATGGCAACGTAACATATGAATGGTCAGACGCCAAATCAGCGAATATCCGGGTATAAAGACTATAAATTTTTCCTCTTATTTAACAGTACATTAAATTGAATATTCATCTTCTCAAAATTATATTTCTAAATAAAGGAGAGATGCGATCAGGAGATTGCTCGCGTGCTTGCAGGGTCTGGCAGGGAGCAGTTGACCGTTGAGGAGACAGACAGGATATTCGCTCGTATTACCGACCCGCCGACCAGAAATAGACAGTATGGATATGGCAATCAAGCGGTAATATTTATTGAATTTAATTAATTCATTAACCAGTTTATAAATTTTATTGAATATTACATATAAACTATAATTATGAATTTATTAATATACAGGCTGCGACGCAAGCCGCTTACAATAAGCAACAGGCTGAAGAAACAATAGCGGCCCTGCAAGCACAAGTCGCCGAGTTGAACGATTGGAGAAAGACTGGATTGAAGCAGCAACTAGACGAGGCGATTGCTTTTTACTTGGCAGAGCACGGGATGAATATGCCGCCATCACAGGGATCTGGCGCTGATGATGGTTGGGGTGAGTGGTAGCATGTTTTTATATATGTTTTTTGATGAACTTTTGGTTGAATTTTGTAAATATTATGGATATTTGTGATGATGAACGTTTGGAGATGTATGGACGTTTGGAGATGTATATTGATGTTTTGTGGTTCTTAGTTGGACATGTTTTTGATGTATATTGTTGTTTGGTGAAGTATATTTGTGGAATATATATGATTGTGTGGATGGATGGCAGAAAGGGGTGCTGGAAATATAGAAAAAATTTACCCAGATTAGAGTCGGCTAGCGTCGGCCTATTAATCACCCATTTTTTTTACACGTGGACTATGTTTAGCGTCGGCCGGAGTTGGCTAGCCGACACTAAATTAGGTGACGGACCCGTCCCTTTTGCCGTCGTCATTTCACTTGGCGACGACCTATTTAGCGTCGGCCTTTAGCGACGGCTCGAGTCGGCTGTAGTCGGCTATAGGCCGACGCTAAACAGAATTATCCTTGTAGTGTTTCTACCATGCGACAACATAAGTTCTTGGCTCGTAGTAGCCTAAGCTTTTAAAGCTCAATAGCATTAGCATTAACATGCGATATCATGGGTTTTTAAAGTGTGCTAGCACCAAGTTTTTAAGAAATGAGATAGCTAGTTTGTGACACTCGATAGCTTTTAACTTTATTTCAAACCATATTTGCCTTAAACCAAAATGTAGTTTGTATTAAGTATTTTGATAAGGTTTCCAAACGAAATTTTTAGCCTAAATTTTTAAAGGTGTTTAGTGAAGGAAGGTATTACTTAAGTACAAATAATTTTTGTGTATAAAATGTCCATCATATGAATATATATTATGATGGATGATGATGTGTTATATGTTCAATTTGTACCTTGATCGGTTATTATTGCATATGCTAAATTGTTGACATACTCATTATATGTTATATGTTATATGTTATCACCCAACATTTACGATCACAGGGATTTAGGAACCGACGACTGATTATAGATGTTCAAATAGTGGGTATGGTCAAACTTAAACTCCTAAGTGAGTAGAATTACATATAGGAGATCGGGAAAATCATATTGTGTTAGGATGTCTTGAACTAATTAAAAGACACGACACGTGGATATTTTAAAACCAGATTTTTTGGTGGAGACTGGTGTGGAGTCATGCCCTATGCTCCAACCGTTAAGCCCTTGGTTGGTCAGGTCCGCGAATCCAATGTGTAGGTCTTTACCGATATTGAGGCTAAAATTTTAGAGTTACGCATAAAAAGGAACTCGTAGCAGAGAACTCCCTTTTTTTCTGTTGGACAGAAGCCGAGGTTATTCCCTCTTATCAGACATGAGATTTTGTATTATCTAGTTACATTTTGGCCTGAGTCAGCCTGATAGGTTTTTAGTTGACCTACGAAAACTAATATAGGTTCATAGTGATCCCAGGAAAACTATGCCATGGACTAATTTATGGGATTAGATAATTATGGGAATGTGTAATCCTTTGACCTTAGCGAATGATGAACGTTTCATTTTGACTCATTTATGCATGATAAAGATATCGATGTTGTGATTACTTTCTAACCATTTTGGTTGTAGGATATGTTCACTACAAAAAAAAGTATCTTTGGTGGCGCACAAAAAAGTCTACAAAATCTTACAGAGTGTTTTAGAGAACGCTGCGATAAAACCCGTAACTAAAAGTCCATGATTTTTAGTTGCATTTATTTCAACGCCACTATAAATCCTTTTATTGCAGCATTTCTCAAAGCAACCATGAATCTTTTTGTAGCATTTTAAAATGCCATCAAAAGGCTTTTTGGTGCTACTATAGAGTTTCCAACCTTAACCGAGCTTTACGGTTGCGTTTACACAACGCCACTATATGTATTTCTGTAGCATTTTTGAAATACTATTAAAAGTTATTGATTATTTTGCAGCATTTTTTCATGTTTTATTCCCTATGGATAGCTAAAAGCTTTTGAAGCACTAAGTAAAGGCTTCTGGTAGAAAATATGCTAAGTTGATGGATAGCTATGTAGAATACAATAGCCTATGATTTTTGTTTAATGATAATAAACATATATATATATATATTCGTTTAAATGTATTTGTTATTGTACTATTTTATTTTTCCACATAATTAAATAAATATTTGTTGAATAAAATAAATAACTCAAAATTCATATTTAAACAAATATTTTATTTAAACAAATATTTTATTTAAACAAATATTTTATTACAAATTCAAAGAGTACAAATTTGAGCTCTCATTACATTTACACATTTTCAATTACAATACAATTTCAACTACAACACAATTTTCATTACAAGTTTCACCTCACTACATATTCACTCATCACTCGTATTTGATCTCCAGCTCTGTTCCAGCTTGTATCCAGCATCTGAACTATCTGCAAAATAAACACTGACGCAGTAAAATTGAAAAAGAAATTATTTTGCAATGCACAATAAAAGTGTGTGTTTTGAAAATATTATTTGCCTCAGTTATTGGGTTGTTCGTCATCATTTTTTTTATCTTACACGAACAACTTATGACATGCACAGTGTATCATTGTACATGCTACAAGGCCGTGCACATCGATATACACTTGCTTGTTAAAACTGCAGGGACAGGTTAGCACAAGGTCAAACCTGAGCCAAGGCTGGATTCAACTCAGGTGCAAAGCAAAAACAAGACTTCAACATGAGACCAAACAAGTGAACATGTTCAAATGTATATGGATATCAGTTCAGAGGCAAGCAGGTTCAAATATAAATGGAATGCAAACCAGACCAGTCAAAGCACTCAACCTCAACACAAAATGTAGCACATGAAGACATGCATCAGAGAATTCAATTCAAAGCAAAGACATGAGACCAGGTAAATGAAATGACTCAAAGCACTGCAACATAATACTCAACCAGACCAGGGCAGTGAACAAGACCATGACAACAACAAATCCACATGAAACTAGATTACATGAACACACACATATATACATACATAAATGTATGTATGTATGTATGTATACAAATGGAGATGACCAGCATTCAAAGTGCACCAGACTCAAACCAACCAAGTTCATGTGTATATGAATAAAGTGTGAAGACCAACAGACTCAAATGGAACCACACATAAAGCAACAACATACAGACATGAACCAAAACCAAGTGCAACATGAAGACCACCATTTCTACATATGCAATTCAAGCATGAACTCAAATTCAATGCAATGGTCACTTCAAATCAGAACAGAGGTATGAACGCAGAAAGGCTAACACATACCAGCAAATGAAATGACTCGAAGAAACTGCACAGGTAACTCGAAGAAACATGCAACTACACCAAAAAGAATGAAGCACACAAGACAAGACACAAATGCAAAGCATTCAATATGTACAAAAACAGCAAGTATGACTCGAAGCAATGCAAGAACAATTCACCAGACAAATGCAACATGAACTGACATGAACCACGGACCAGACTCAACAAGCCAGTGGAACATGATCTAAAATGGAGTACAGAAGCAAATCAAACTGCAAATGTACATGCATACAAACCAACATGATAACATACCAACCAAATCATTTCATACATGTATGCATTGGAGCATGTATGCATATATTCATAGATATATATATATATATGCATACACATATATTAGTCCAGTTATTAATAGAAGCAGTTCACACACACACACAGATATATATATATATATAGTGAATGCAACCAGAGTTCGAGTTTAACCAGATCAACTCAATTTAATGTTGCAGTAAAATCAATCAGATAAAACAAATTGAACAATTCAATCTTCACAAAGTCACAAGGTTATCTAAAATTCAAATGCCGAAGTCAAAGGAGCAAAAAGAACGGAACTGACTCAAGCAAGTTCAAATTCATTAGAGGTATATGCAGTAACACGTCAACAAAAGAACATGTCAAATATCATCACCAACATTCAATCAGTACTCAAACGGCCAAGCAAAGTGTTTAAAGAATTCAAATAGAAATATACGAACGATAATTTAGGGTTTTGTTCCTAATTTAAACCCAACATCATCATTGGCAAAAGAGATTCGAGTTCAAGCAAAATTAGAGAGCAAGCATCGAAATAAATCATGAACCAATCCAGAACTCGAATCAAATCGAGTTCAAGAATAATCAAAAATTCGAAAAGGGGAAAACACGTACCAATTCAAAGCAAAAATCGAACTCGACATCGAAGCCACAACAAGGCGAATTGAGGAACGAAAGCGTGAGGCAAACAATTTGAACTTCTACTTCAAGGCAGCGGCTTCAATTGAGAATCCCTAATTCCAGAATCACAAGGAAATAAGGCGGCCGAAGATAGTATACAAAAGAAAAGGGAGACGTCTATTTTTTCTCAAGTTATATTTTAAAGTGGGCCGCATATGTCTTTATTTTTGGGCTGTAAAATTAATTAGGGTTTATTTGTTTTAGTATTTGTTTTTTATTTAAAGTCAAACTCTAGTTTAAGTTGTTTACGAACTATGGTTTTGTAGTTCGAGAATTCGCAACTCAGCGACTGAGTTATGGCAGGGTTTTGAGCTTAGAGTTAGGATAATCAAGTAGCGGGTATCACAAGTTTACGTGTGTTTATAAGCGTCTGATTACTTAATTTCTAGTAGAAACCTTGGAGGCAGCACGTAGGCAGGTTTTTTCCAAAGCTGGGTAAACTTGTGTGTGATCTCTACTACATACTTTCTGTTATTACTTTTATTTCCGCATTAATTTTTAGTACACCCTATTCACCCCCCCCCCCCCTCTAGGGTGAAAACGATCCTACAAGCTAGCGATCCATAGAAATGACTCAGATTGATTTTCAATTTTCGGTGATGACTTGGCATAACAACTGGACTCTTCTGCACTTGGACTTCTGGCCCAACACTCATTGAATTCCCCTATAAATACTCACCTACCTACAACTAGAGATGGATCTTTTTCGAAGAGAGAGCCTCCATTACTCTACTGGAATTCCTTCACTTCTTCAACTTCCTTCTCCCTCACAACGGTCATCAAGGGGGTTACTGTGATTCTCCAGTCAATCCTTGTACTTATGACTTATTCTAACTCATTGTAACTTAGATCTAAGGACTAACTAGTTGATATCCAGAGAGATTCTACTAGTATAATCATAATAAAGATTGATTAAAGTGGACGTAGGCCAGAGTCAGCCGAATCACTATAAAAATTCTGTGTCTCTTTTCTTACTTCTGCTTTTTATTTGTTGTTTATCTGAGATTTGTGTTGCTGATTATCTGCATTGGTGCTTTCACACTTGATCCAGAGTGTTGATCCATTTTATGGGTTAATAATATAATCAAATAAGATATCCATAACCATTCTAATACAATAGTTTTTCGACAAAATGACCAAACTTACATATAATAACCATTCGTATACAAATTTACACACCTAGTACTAATAAAATGTTATACCTAACTAGTACTAACAAAACGCTTGATTACCCATAATTCTTGGTTGCATGCACAAGTGAAAGCTAGCACTATAAAAGTCCAACCTCGCTCTCATCGAAAGTCCAATGCCTGCACAAGTGAAAGCACAACATGTAGTCAAACAATTATGTTAATTCGTAGGACTTCAAATCTAATATCAAACATCTGCAGCATTGTACAAGTATATCATACTATAAATAATTTCATATAAATAATCAAAGTTATAAATGAAATGAAATAAATAAAGTCCAATCTTACAACGAAGTTGACACAAGTTTCAAATGTTCCATGAGGCCCATGTCACTTGGCCTGAGAACTCAAAGTGTTTAACCAAAATAACTTCCAAGTGTTTTAAAACTAAAAGTCAATTTTCAATATATGATCTCAACCAAGAGTTCTACTAAAAATGAAATCGTTTGTCTATGATTATATTAACTCTGAAAGCGTAATGATCGTATACATAAAGTACAAGAATTGGTCTTGTCTATCTGCATTGCAAAGACAATAACTGAATCTGATTCTCCTGCAGTGAAAAAGAAATTTTAAAAACATAAATGTTGAAGCTTAAGAAATTATTGATATGTAGTTTATATGGACCCAGTTATCCCATTGCTACCAAAAATACAAGAATAAATGGAATATTATGAAACAACAAATTTCTATCTAATAATATTATTACTAAAACAATTAAGAGAACCAATTTTGGCTAGCCAGATAATCTAAAATAGCACAATTTGAGCTACAATCAGAAACACTTTATTCATACTTTAAGGTAACGCTATAGCCGATGATACTAATTTATGCTAGGCATTGCATAAAATTTATTCTAAACTTTCATTGACAATCCCAAAAGTAGAGAATAAGATGGGAAGAAAATGAAGCATAACCATTGTAGGTGCAAGCAAAAGCATTCTAAAATAGCAAAAAGCAATTGTTAGCATAAAAGGAAAGAAAATGACCTTTTTAGAGACATAAATCGCAGCCAAGGGTCTTAGATAAAGAAGGGAAAAAGATAATCGCACGGGATATCCATGACACAATATCATCTTACCAACCCCAATGCATCCAAATCACTAAACAACTATATCAAAATCCGAAAACACATCTCATAAAAGAAACACAATCGAGTCAAGACATCTTCCATTTCAACCTCATTTACAGCAAGGATCGGTTCAATAGTCGATAGTATTCAAAGCTGAATATCTCCACCTATCAAAAAACCTATACATTATTCATAACAAATTTAAACAAAGTGAACTTACTATCAAAGTGTGAGCATCATCAGGTCTAGCAACACAGGAAACCATGCAGCCGTATTCAGATCCTCATCAGTGAATGTGCACTGTTGTCTGCAAATAATAATCTTGAAATTTCATAGTTTTTGAATCAAGTGCAGTAGGATTTGCATAAGTTAAACCTGCTAGATTCAATTGATAACTCAAGCATCAAATAATTGCAAGCGCTCCATATATGATCCCAAACAATGACACAAATATCATTTGAAGAGATGCAGCACAGTATGTATCAGACCTTAGATTGGGGCGTCTCTCATTAACCAAGGTCAATGCCTTAGCTACAGAAATGCCTTTCCTAATTTCTTGCCTCAACTTATCTGCCTGTTTTAAACTGGCTTAACATCTGAAGAGAAAACAAATCTGAGTGAAATATAATGTATGGTATTGATACATGCCTCTTTTAACATATTGTCAAATACTTCACCAACCTTAGTTACAAGTTCTTGAACCATTGGTACCAAAAAGAGCATAGCTGCATGCATGAATTAAAATTTAACATTAAGCATGCCTATTCACATCTTTAAATGAATATGATTTCTTTATGTAATAACATAGCCACTTACTTGGCAAATGGTAACAGTTTTATTTTAGCAATATGGGCACTTACTACTCTCCATCCAGCACCACTCGACAAGCAGCTTTAGATTCTGCATTAACTACTTGACTGGTTATGAATGAATTGAGTGGTTAAATTAGTTATAGTGCTATTTCTGCTACCAACCAAATCAAAATGGTTTTCCTTCATCTCTAGTTATATTTTGTAACAGTGAATCATTTTCAAATAACTAATTTATCTATAATGTATATTTTACTTTGAATGATTAAATATTGAGACCTTGTGGTATGAATATGTAAATTTTGTAATAGTGAATCAAAATGGTTATGATTGAACTACAACTAATTGGTATCTAGTGAATAAGATAGTTAATTGGAAAAAAAGTTGAGACTTTGACGATTATTTCAATTAATGTGATGTTTTCATGTTGTTGTAATACGAATATGGATGAGACTTTAGCTTGATAATGTTTAATTTTAATGAAGCAAGGATGAGAATATAAAATGAACAACTAATTATGGCAAATGATATTTTAAATGGCAGACTAGAAGCTGTTTAGATATGTTCATATGAAGTAAACAAAGTGATAGATTAGAATTCATAAACTAAAATACCTTGTTAAAAAAGTATAACATAATGGACATTTTGAGGCAGAGATATATAGTTGAAGCAATAATCAAAAGCAATTTGAGTCAATGTAAGGTAGATGATAAATGGGGCACCCAAAGTTTAATGTACATCGCATAACTATTACACATGTTTGTTAATGCTATACTTCTTGTAAATCAAATGAATAGTAAACTTTATACATAATGAATAGTAAACATTACAATTAGAATGAAATACCTTGCAAGCAGTTACATTAAACTGAGTGTCCTTCCAGCAACCACCATTTTCTTTAAGACACTCGTTTGTTTATATATATCTAAAAGCATAGACAAACTAGTTATTTTGATTATGTTGCAAAATGTATTATGATAAAAATCATTGTTAAAGATATTAAAAAGCAGCCCATGCTTAGTCAAGCTGCTAGTTCCATGGATTCCTTAAAACCATTACATAGGTCAATGACATATGCATGCAAAAAGAGATTTAATAATTAAGCTGTTAATTGCTTACTTGCGTTTTTATATCATACAAATACACTTGCAAACACAACAAGAATTGAGAAAGTGTTGTTGATTACTTGATTGTAATTATTATTGTTAATGTTTTTGTTGATGTTGTTAATTTATTATTATTATTACTATTAGTATTGATTTTATTTTATTGCTACAAGGAGTATAACTTTACGTTATTACCAATTTCGACTATCTTGTAAAAGTTAAATAATAAAGAAAACATAGCTATCTCAACAAACCTTCTTTGGAGAGCCGAATATAGTTTTGGAAATCGGTTTCCAGTGGCTTTTGATATGGCATATCATCTCGACTCATCATTGTCAACCTATTATAATTTCACAACATCTCTCATATCATCAGAAAAAGTTAGAGGGAAAAGGAAATAGTCTAAAATTAATCACCTAAGGTAAATATGAGATAGCATCCTTGAGTAATAAAGCCTTTTTAAGGGTTTTCTTTAGTCCTCCTTCATAAGCTACAACATGTGTCTATGAGACAAGAGTAATTAAATTTAATAATAATAGCAAATAAATAAATATAATAGAAAGCATGGTTATAACAATATATTTACAAATATAGCAACATTGCTAACACACCTCGAATTTAACAAGAGGACCACCCTTGACAATTGCGTCATGTATAGGGAGAGGAAACAGGGGGTAGTATCTACACAAGAAAAAAGTGTAGATCAGACGAACTAGATGTCATTGACCTATGAGTTTAATACAATAAGTAAAATATGGAAGTATTTATCACGTCTACACTAGATGTCATGCAATATCGACTTTAGGTGGACAGACAGAGGCTACATCAACATACCTATATTTCCATTTGACAAGCTATTGTTTTGATCAAGAAAATCTATAAATAAATAAACAAAAAAGTCATGTGAAACTGTAATTGTGTAATATCATGTTTGCAATTTATATATACTGAATCACTTAAGGCAGAAATATACTGGCATATCATTGTTATTACTTGACATATGTATGTAAAGGTTCATATAATACTGAAACAAAAGAAGCATGTAGGAATATATATTTGACAATGTCATAGGAACATGCGAATCCAACAACCTTTTGCACCCAAAATAGCATATTCAGAAGAACCATCTGAATCTCTATACATATGTTTTATGAAAGAAGTTCCTATACTTGATGAAAACGATAATATTGTTTGGTATGTTGTTTATTATGAGTGGAAGCCAAAAAATTTCTCTACATGCAAATGTTTTGGGCATGTAGAATTTTTTTGGAACATTACTATGCAATGGGTACCTAAAAGTAAAAGAAATGCAAGGGCGGATGTTACAGAAATGCAAGTGGACAACAATGAGAATATGAAATGTCATATGGTAACTCAATGCAATATGAATCTGCATAATTGGAGAAGATATAAAAATGGTACCAGTGTTGTTATACAAACAATAAGCAAGCACAATCTGCAAAGTCTGATATAATATAATATGAAGTAGAAAAATATAGTTCATCGGTGCATAAATTATAGAGTAAACAATATACAAGTTTAGTCTACAATAAAGAAAAATACAATTCTATAGATAAGGCATGTAACAATGATGCTCAGAGAGAGAGAGAGAGAGCAGTCCAACAATGACATACTCAAATTTGTAAACTGTAAGTGCATAAAATCAAGATATTACAAAGTCACAACTTCTGAAACTCAGATCCAGTAAAGGGTGGTATTTTGATGAATGAGAACATATTTACCATTAACATCAACACTGATATAAAAGGTTCAAAAACTCAAATGAAGGTGAGAAATCAATAGAGATTGCAGCTACTTCATCCATTAGGATTACAAGGCATTCTAGAACTAAAGAAATTCCATTTGAATTTTAGTCTGCTGCGCCAGATGTCGTTATATATATTTCGCTTTAATTTTTTTTGAAATGGTACTTTATATACAACAAATCACCGGGACAACATATCACATGTCAATAAACGTTCGAATCATGCTACGCAAGTTACAAACTTGCGACCTCTCGCACCAAAGTCGAATCACATAACCACTGGGACAATGGTGCTTGTCTTTGCTTCAAAATTTTAGCTTTATGTCTTTTAGTTTTCTAATACACACAACGGGTTCGATAATAGAAGAGTCGTGACTTGTTAAAATCCAAGTTCATGATACATTTTCTAATACACACAATGAATTCAACAATATAGATCATTCGAGTAGAGATTAGAAGTAAATAAAGGAGAAGGAAGCTCGAGTAGAGATTATCGTGGTAAATACGGATCATTCGAGTGATTCTCCGAATAGGAATCAGAGGCCAACCTTGTTGCTTCTGGAAGTCGCCTTCTTATCATGGATTGGAACAAATGAGCATTACAAATTTGGATTGGGGAACGTATTTGATTTAGGGTTGCTTATTTTAGGGAAAATAGTAGAATTATTCTAATTAGTAGAGGAATAACTAGGCAGTAATCTTTTGGGTTACGTTTATTTGGGTAAACACAGATTTTTTTTATAAAGGTGGGAAGTGAAATATTTTTTGTTACATTTATATAATATAAAGTGAAATATTATCAGTTGCATTTACATTCAAACGGTACCAATTTTTGCAACCAAAGGCTGATTTTCTTGTAGTGGTTTTAATTGACATGTTGTGTGACAACACACCCCAAAACATGCCTAAATCCCGATCCAAAAGGCCCATCGAAACTTAGACTCATTTCAAAGCTGGCTATTGATTGGTAAAAAGAACAATGTAGAGCTATTTATCTATTCATTCAGAATTTACAATGGAATGATAAAGTATAATAGCATAAACAGTACCCATTTTATTTCAAATTCCAAATGTCACAAAACAAAACCATAACATGATGTTAGCAATAACTGTTACATCATCTTATTCAAAAATACATTTTTAACTTCAAATGGGTACATAAGAAATAAAATAAATAGACAACTACCACAAGCTCCTCTCATCGTCATCTCCATCTTGATCATCGTCTTCTTCCCTAACCTGTGTTGTAATGAGGAGGGAGTTAGAACAACAATATTTAGTGAATAGAAAATCCCGAGCTATTTAATATCAGTACTTGGGCAGTATAATTTAAATAAGGATATGTCTTTCAAATTTTAAACAATATTCAAAACCATTTAAAACTTCATATAAGGTAGAGAGGTGGGCCCTCAAACAACCACTTAATACTTCAAAACTATATTCTAAAAAGGATTACCATTATAGTTTTCTTGCACTTTTGACATAACAACTTCCAAATTTATAAAATGAGAAAAATCATTAGGTCCAACATATGCTCTATCTATTTCAAAAATGAATAATCTAGAAATTGAAAACTTGTTTAACTCAACTAATTAAAATTTCAAAAATGAAAAACCCTATTTTTCAAATCTTCAAATCATCAAATTTATAGTTTTCTATTTCTAAAGTTTATCCACCATTTTGTTTTTAAAACATTCTACCACTTTTTAAATTACATCCTCTTTTCAAACTTTTTACAAAACAATTCATAGCATATTCCCAAACCCGACTAAAATCACTTTCTTTCAAAACAAAAATTTCAACTTATGATACATAAGATTTCATTTAATAATACTTTGAAAAGCCCTTTCAAAACATTTAAAAGAGTTCTCAAAAATATTTTTGTCAAATTCTTTCTCATGAGGTTGGGTTTAGAAATTGACTTTAATGTTCCACCTTTTGAACTTTCCTACTTAACCTTTAAAAATTAGGTTATGTTCTTGTGCTGATTAATGTATACCTTCTTATAGAAGCTTGTTTCACTCCTTCTTCACATCTTTCTTCCAGATGTTAGCAAATATATCATCTTATAATATTTAATTACTAACTAACATTTCATATGTTATTTCTATAAATATCAGTTGTTTGAAATAAATCGTTATAATTCTAATGGACAATTATTAAAGACATTTATTAATTCATTCTAAAGTTACCTATTATGCCTTCCTTATCTTGCCATAACTTCTCAAATAAATTCTTGTAACTCCCTATTTATTGCCTCATTAATCTTGAAGTTACAACCTTTTCCATTTACATTTTCTATCCTTATTATTTATTATGCGATTTATGTAAATGTTCTAATTACATCTAAGGTGAACATTGATGGGTATTATGCTTATAAAGTTCATAATTATAAGAAAGTCTAGGTTCAACAAAGGAGTCAAGTACCAGTAAGCTTGTGGCGTGCTTCCATATGTTGTGCACCTTCTCTTCTTAATCTACTCCTTATGATATTATCTTTGTCCCATGGGTAATTGGAGCAGGAGTATAAATTTAACTCTGCTAATTATTTTTTCCAACTCATAGCTGCTTCGCCCATCCTTTCAGAATATGGTCAGAACTAGCTCTATAGTTGGAATTTATCAAGTTAGACGTATCTTCAAAATAAGTATATATATTTATATATAGTAGGGTTTTTGAAAAATACTTTGCAAAAATAACAAATACATATACTCTTTCTCGGTGATTGGGTAACCTAAGCTCTGATACCAAATATAATAACCCTTCGAGAAACAGGCCTAAATCTCGATCCAGAAAAGAAGCATTGAAACTTAGACCTATTCCAAAGCTGGCCGTTGGTTGGTAAAAAGAACAATATATAGCTATTTATCTATTCATTCAGAACTCACAATGGAAGGATGAAATATAATAGCATAAACAGTATCCATTTTATTTCAAATTTCAAATATCACAAAATGAAACCATAACATAATGTCAACAATAACAGTTACATCATCTTGTTCAAAAATACATTTTTAACTTCAAATGGGTACATTAGAAAATAGAATAAATAGATAAATAGACTACTGCCACAAGCTCCTCTCATCGTCATCTCCATCTTGATCATTGTCTCCTTCCCTGACCTATGTTGTAATGAGGAGGGAGTCAAAACAACAATGTTTGGTGAATAGAAAATCCTGAGCCTTTCTATATCAGTACTTGGACAGTATAATTTAAATAAAGATATGTCTTTTGTATTTTAAACTATATTCAAAAACATTTTAATACTTCATAAAGGAGAGAGGCAGGCCCTAAAACAACCACTTAATACCTTCAATCCCCAAAGCAGGTTTCCCATAATCAATAACTTATAACTATCATTATTAATGTCTACCAGTGCATGAGATAGAACCCAAGCCACTTAATACGTTTTAATGGAAAGTAGGTAGAATCTGACCATTTAAGATCTCAATTGAGGTAGGCTCCCATCATTCAATACTTATTCCTAAGGTCGATTCCACACAGGTCTCTATCTAGCTGACATTGCATGGAAATCTCTTCGGACACTTAATACTTTAATTGAAGCGGACTTTTTCGAGATATCCTCAGTCGTGCCTAAAGCCTATTCCGACCATTTAATACTTCATGTAAAGGAAAGAGGCGAGCCCACAAACAACCACTTAATACCTTCAATTCCCTAAAGCAGGTGCTTTGTATTTGACCCATACCCCCACAGAGACGTCCTACATTAGTTCAACTATTCGTAGGAACTGGTAGCCAGATTAGCTAGGCAAATTTACCCTATAGAATTGAAACTAACCTCGCGTCATCCATAGTTACTTATTATAGGCAATGTCTCACATCAGCCCCAAAGTTACACTATCGGTAGCCATATTAGACTTCTGCATACTTTTGACTGACCTCGCATCCCTAAAACTTAGTCATATTTCATAACACTCTCTAATTTTATTATCACACATCTCAACATATTTATTATTTAGGCCTTATAAAACATTATTCTTATTTGGCCTAATTAATTACTTTCCTAAGGGGAATTTAAATGACAATTATTAACTTAATTAACAATGCAATTAATACGTTACAATTGTACGTTGTTTAAGTTAGGTTATACACACGCATGCGCATTTATTAATTTATTTATGTGTGGGGATTACGCCTTAAGCTAACTTTCAAATGCCAAATCTTCCAAAGTTATACAAATCTAATTTTCACAATAACATTTCTTCCATAAATCCAATATTTCAAATCAAATCAATAGACTTGTATTTAGAATCCAAATCCAACTTATTTTATATTAAAAATATGGAACAAATCAATAATAATGGAAATTTACAAATTAATTAATTTTGCATTCTATTCAACTTCTTTTACATGAAATTAGACAAGGGAATTTCTATTTAATTTGTAGAAATAGACAGTGCAAACTACGAATAAGAATTCTTACCTTACACACATATCTTAATCAAATCCAAAGAAAAAGAATAAGAAGTAGAATAGAAGGTAAAACACATATATTGCAAAATCCACAAAAACATTATTATTTTAGTATAAAACAATTAAGATTCCATCCTAAGAATTGAGTTTTCACTTTGAGGGAATTTTGGGGATTTTTTTTGTTATTTTTTGTAATCCAAAACTCCCCAAAGGATATATCAAATCAAACTATATTATTCAATTACTAAAATAGAAAAATTAAGATTTCCACTCACATAGGTCCTTAGCTCTGCCTTCTTTTGAATTTGACACGCCTTCAATGACCATTTCAGAACTTTTTTTAATATATACAGTAAGGGATTTGTACATATGTTAGATTTAGAAAGTTAGAGGTTTGGAAGAGAAGAGTTTGAGAAAATATATAATAAACAAAGATAAATATATTGGATTTCTTACCTAAAAGTGTAATGGAGTTTCCTGAATCTAGAAGAGACGAACTGAAAGAGCTTTGCTAATGTTTCCAAAATATTGTGTGAATAAAAGTGAGGGGGTTATCCTCTTATTTATAGTGGTTGGAATATACCAGAACCATCGGATTTAAGTCGGTTTAAAATTTTGAAACGCGAAATGTTGATTGCCGAAAACCCTAGTTGTCGCCCTATATCCATTGATCGACCACCCCCTACAGCCAGTCAACTGCTAATGGTCGATTGATCATGGATCAGGGGTCGACCGATGATATTTTGAGAATACTGATTTTGATTTTGTCGTTATTTAATTTATTATCTTCCTTGATTGCAATTTAACATTAACGTTTACTTAACCTCCACGTATAATTATAGTTAAATTTTGAATTTCAAATTTAATAATTATTTATTTATTTGAATTTGAATTCATTTAGATTAATTTAAACCCAAAACTTCAAACGTCCATAATTTTCTCATTTCAGCTCCATTTACAACATATTATATATGGAAATTGATCAGAAAATCACCATGAATGCAACGGCATAACTTTGTGATAAATTCTGTCTTTTACAAAATTTCCATTTTTATCTCCAACTTATTTAAATTAATTTATCCAATTTATTTATTTATGGTTGATTTTATGGGGTGTTACATTTTCCCCTCTTAAAAGGATTTCGTCTCCGAAATCTTTCCAAGGGTCCAACAACGTAACATGCAATAAACATCCATATTATACAACCAAGTTATCTACACAACCATCTACTTAACCAAAAGTGCAATGTGATTATGTATTGTAGACATTTTATAAATGAGCTCAATCTTAGCGAGAGTGTGTGATCGTGACATATAAGTATATATGCAAACACCCTAAACATGAAAAAATTTCTACATGAGTATAAAGTGACAGTGAAAAGTGTAGCGACCATCTCCTACCATCCAACTTAGCAACCACAATGCAACCAAAGCTTAAATTTTGGAGAGAAAATTTACTTGTGAAATGCCTAGGATGAGAAGTCCTCACGCTTTCCACCGGATTTTCTCCCCATTATACTCATACCAACCTAATTTCTTTGTTGCGGAACTTCCTAATTCCATGCTCCATAATGCATGCAATAGCATGGGATGGTATTCGCTTCGTCTCAATATCCCCTAATTGATTAGGCTCTACCACCATGGCTGTGCTGCAAAGGTATTTCCTCAAATGCAAACAGTGAAAAACGTCATGGACTCCTGCCAATTTATATGGTAACTCCACATGATACGCAAGTTTCCCTATTTTCCCAAAATTGGGAAAAACCTAATAAATCTTGGTGCCAACTTTCTCTATTTTCAAATTTTGTAACCTTCACATGCTGCATAATCAACTTTATCTTTCCGAAGCCACGTGAATTAAATCTGGTCCGAGTTGGATTTTTACGTTGATCCCCACCGGTAGTTTAGTGATTTGCATGGCCTCCTATAAAGCACTTTGAAGGGTGCATACGAATCGTCTATTGGTGACTGTTATACATAGATTGTACTAAAGGTAAGTGCTGCTCCTAGCATCCTCCAAAGTCCATGATGCAAGCTCTTCAACAAATCCTCTAAGATCCTATTTACTTTTCCAGTTTGTCTGCTGATCTACGGGTGGTAAGCGGTGCTAAGGTTCAATGAAGTTCCTAAAGTTTTCTGCAATCTCCTTCAAAATTCGCTAATAATTAATGTGTTCCCATCACTAACGATGTTAACCGAAATTCCATGAAGTCGAATCACCTCCTTTATATAAATCTATGCTAGAGACGCTACGGTCTTATTACTCCTAACGGAAAACTTTGCTACCTTCTTCATCCTTGTCCAATAGAAATTCTTTTCACATACTTATACATTCTATTACTTTCTTGAATGGTGGCATTATACATGCCAAAATTTATTTTTCCCAAAATCCTAAAATTTCTGAGATTGGAACATTCTTTTATTTCTGGTTGCTAACTTAGTTCGCTTGTTAACTTCCAAGTCTTATCTACAATTCATCGCTAGTTAAGTGTCCCTATAAAATTCCTTTATTTATGTTGCTTCTCAGTACACATATATTTATCAAGCGTTTTAATCCCATCCATAAAGTACCATTTCGAACGTTTATTGACATGTGATATGTTGTCCTAGTGACATGTTGTATATAAAGTACCATTTAAAAAAACACAGTGATAAATCATAAACATATCTTATACCACATCTTATGCTTTTCCAATAACTAAGGGAGACAACTAACGATTACAACCCACAAACTCTAAAAGAAATTTTTTTGCCAGAAGTTGTCATTTATCATCATCTGGTGTAAATGGTGTTGAGGTCTTAACATTCCTTACTAAATTAAAATGGACATTCCTAATATGTCATTCCACTATTGCCCACTTTCCTTAATTTTCCTTCTTGGTTTCTAATAAATGCAGTGCATTCATTTGTTTAGTTAATATACCCATAATAATCGACGATTATTGTCAAAATTGAACCATTTCTGTTCAATCCCTTTAACATCTAACAAGTTTCAAAATCTATTTATCACTCTGATTCAATTCCTCCATAAATGCCATACTAAATTTCTTTAATCAGTTCCAACTTAATTCCTTTTAACTCTCATTAATTACAAATGTATTGCCCGTTAAATTTGTAATCAATGTCCATAAATCTTAATCTGTTAATTACTGACTAATTTGTATACAATCATAAATTATGCAATATACATATATATTTTCATTTAGTTATTAAGCATGGTTATACGTGTATGTACATTTCCAACTACTAATTTTTAAACTAGAACACTTATTTCTACATTTTTAATTATCAGAGCTATCATTCTAAAAATGATTACCCTTATAATTTTTCATAAATTAACCATAAATGAGATTTTTGCTTTGTTTGAGATTTCAAGGGATTATTTCTTTCTTTTACTGAAACAGACAGTGTAAACTATGGACATAATATCCATATTTTACACATCTCTTTCTTTTTTTGGTACAATCTTTGTTAATTCAAACAGTGTGCTTTTTACATATTTTGAAATTGGATAATTTATGGAAATTACACGAAAATAGCTCCAAAATCAAAATATAGAAAATCACATTCTACGAACAACCTAATTTACAATCCAATCACAGATCTGGAATACCTTAACTTACCACCTTCTACAAATAAAGGTTTGAGATCAATTTCAAATTTCGGATCGGGTTGTACATACTATTCCTATTTTATTCATATACTAAAACTTTTAGCCTTTCTTTATCTAGGTAGTAAAACATATCTACTTCATATTAAAAAAATTGGTTTAGTTCCCACCATTCCTTATAAAACTAAAATTTCACAACCATGAAGTTCCAGATCCAAAATCATTATTTTTGAAAATATAAACTTAGAAACCTTTATCAAGAATTCAAAATTGCTTAGTTCCAAAAAGAAGTAAAATAAATTTGCTTCTTAAATACTTTCTATATCAAAGATTTGTTCTTTTCAAGGTTAGGTTTATCATTCATAATATTCAAAATTGCTTGGGAATCATGAAAAACTTCCCTTTTTAATGACTTACTAAAATAAAGACTTACTTCTTTTGAAAGTATGACTTTTGACTCAAAACATTCAAAAACTCAATTATTGTACCAAATAATCATTCGTTCCAATTTTTCAAAAACATATTGTATAACTCTAAACAATAAAAAGTGGAGTAGACAATGATAACTTCTATCTTGTTATTTTCCTCTTATATTATTCCCGACTAGATTTCTAATCATACTTTATATAAATCCCTAATGCCATTACTATTTATCTCAGCTATGATTCTCCACAATTCATTATACAAGAATGTTTCTCTTACCTACCTTATCAAGCATTCTTAACCTTCTATTCTTCCTATCCTATTTCAATCAAGTGTTGTTTCTATTTATAAATCCTTTTAAAAGAAATCTAAGGAAAAGAACTTTCAATTTTATAAAGTAGAAAAATTACCAAGTCCAACCTACGTTCTGCTTTATTTTTATTTTAAAAACGGAAAGTTCCTTATCAAAAATCTTTTAACCAAAAACTTTTTTGGCTTAGTAAATTCTAAACAAAGAATTTCAAGAATGCAAAAATCCTTCTTAAGTCGGAACTTTTCAACTCAACTAATTTAAAATTATGACTTCCCAAATTTCCTCGCTCTTTCAAAATAACAACTTCCAAATTTATAAATTGAGAAAAATCATTGGGTCCAACATATGTCCTATTTATTTAAAAAACGAAGAATCTAAAAATTGAAAACTGTTTAACTCAACTAAATAAAATTTCAAAAATGAAAAACCCTTTTTTCAACTCTTCAAAGCATCAGATTACAAATTTCTTTTTATAAAGTTTATCCACCATTTTGTTTTTAAAACATTCCATCACTTTTAAGATTATATCCTCTTTCCAAACATTTCACAAAACAATTCATAGCATATTTCCAAACCCGACTAAAATCGCTTTCTTTCAAAAAAAATCAACTTATGATACATAAGATTTTCATTTAATAATTCTTTGAAAAGCCCTTTTAAAACATTTAAAAGAGTTCTCAAAAATCTTTTTTATCAAATTCTTTCTCATGAGATTGGGTTTAGAAATTAACTTTAATTGTTCCTTCTTTTGAACTTCCATGCTCAACCTTTAAAAATCTGATTATCTTCTTGTGGTGATTAATGTAAACTTTCTTATGGAAGCTTGTTTCACTCCTTCTTCGCATCTTTCTTCTAGATGTTAGCAAATATATCGCCTTATAATATTTCATTACTACATAACATTTCATTTGTTATTTCTATAAATGTAAATTGTTTGTAATAAATGGACAATTCTTAAAACATTTATTTATTCATTCTAATTTTACCTATCATGCCTTCCTTATCTTGCCATAATTTCTCTAAGAAATCCTTGTAACTTCCTATTTATTCCTCATTTATTGCCTCATTAATCTTGGAGTTATAAACTTTTCCATTTATATTTTCTATCAATACTATTTATTAGGCGATTTATGTAAATGTTTTAATTACATATAATGTGAACATTGACATGTATTATGCCTATAGAGTTCAAATTATAAGGAAGTCTAGGTCCAACAAAGGAATCAAGTACCATTCAGCTTCTGGGGTGCTTCCATATGTTGTGCTCATGCTCTTCTTACTCTACTCCTTACGATATGCCCTCCGCCCCATGGGTCATCGGAGCATGAGTATAAATTTAACTCTATTTATTATTTTTTCTAAATCATAGTTGCTTCGCCCAATCTTTCAGAATATGGTCACAACCACCTCTATAGTTGGAATTGTAGAATATGCTAGTATATGATTTTTGTTTGATGATAATAAACATATATATATATATATTCATTTAAATGTATTTGTTATTGTACTATTTTATTTTTCACATAATTAAATAAATATTTGTTGGATAAAATAAATAATACAGAATTCAAATTCAAACAAATATTTTATTCAAAAAAATATTTTATTACAAATTCAAATAGTACAAATTTGAGCTCTCACTACATTTACACATTGTCAGTTACAATACAATTTCGATTACATCACGATTTTTCAATTTACATATTAATCCTCACTACATATTCACTCAACACTCGTGTTTTTATCTTTAACACTGATCCAGCTTGAATCCAGCATCTGAGCTATCTGCAAAATAAACACTGACGCAGCAAAATTAAAAAGGGAATATTTTTGCAGTGAATAGTGAAGTGTGTGTTTTTGAAAATGTTATTTGCCTCGGTTATTTGGGTTTTTCGTCATCATTTTTTTTTCATCTTACACGAACAACTTGTGACATGCACAGTGTATCAGTGTACATGCCACAAGGCCGTGCACACCGATATACACTTGATAAAATTGTAGGGACAGGTGAGCACAAGGTCAAACCCAAGCCAAAGGCTGGATTCAACTCAAGTGCATATGAGTCTCGACCAGCATGCACAACGTATATGCAATCACTCATGTGCATATACAAGGCGGTACATGAAGCAACTCAACTACAACCAATCAAGGATCAAAGTAACAAATGCCACACCACTCAATAACAAAGCATACCAAATCAGTATGACATAGCAAAGTAGAACTAGAGACAATCACAACTAGAAAATCAAGGTAGACAACAGTATGTACATGTACAAGCCCATGAAACAAAACCATGAAATGACTCGAAGCTATGCACACACATGACTTGACATCCAGTGGAACCAAATATGCATGTGGGGAATACAACAGCAGCTACAACATACAACAAGACTCAAATCAAGCTTCAGATCAAACAGTGATGAACCAGACTACATGTAACGACCCGCTATTTTCAACCATACGCATATGCACAAGTCAGACTTGAATTGTTCAAAATATCAGATTGTTAATTTAAAATTTGGCAAACTCAGCATACACAGTAAATAAATCAATCACAGAATCACAGACATAGAGTAATAAAATAAAATGCAGCGGAATAGATAAATAGTAGTTCATGAAGCTACTATATAACATCAGAGTCAGAATAAAATACAACAGAATATCTCAAATACAGTGAAGTCTCCAGTACGAATAGATGGCTTCTCTGAACCAATCAACTGGAAAAGCTGAAACCTGAATCGATAGTTGGATCTCCAAATGAAGCTCCAAACTCCAAAGATGAGTCTCAAATGTTGTATCACTCAGTCTGACCCGAGCGTAAAGAAAAACACAAAACACTCGAGTCAGGATTAACATTCTTATATCAATAAATCCAACTCAAGTGAAATATCAACTGAAATAAAAGTAACTCAGAGGATGTTGGGATAACAATCCTCTAAGGATCCGTGGAACTATCTACAATGTAGAAGTGTATTTTATTAACCACCAAACGTTGTTATAACACCGTGGTCCTTTCAAAATAATTTATACTTCAAAACCAAAATATCATTTCCATTAAATATATATATATATATCCTCGATTTCACAAATTGATTCCAATCAATTCGAGTTTCAAATTCAAATTTAATTCAATCTAGATTTATCCACTTTAATTCAATTCAGTTTCCAAATAACAAATTCAAATTATATTGATTTCAAATACAGATCTGAATCACAAATAAACCATTTAAATTCCAGTATATTTCCAAGCTTTAATATTCAACATTTTCAAAGTTCAATTTAACAGTTTCATATAGATCTCGATTTAACCTCATTATTATTTAGTCTTGAAACATTCACTTAATAAATTCATTATTGTTTCTTTGGATTTCCAACAAATGCTCATATTATTTCTTTGGATTTCCAACAAATGGTCAGTCTAAGGAACTTCCTTACCGAATGGGAACGCCTCTGGAATGTGGCGGTAACCTGCTATTGAACATGGTAGCTATAGTAGGCATAGTACGAAATGTCTATGCTGGCTAAGATTAATATTATACTTTCGAGAAGTTTTCTGCACTATGCACTAATAATAATATCAAAAATATTTGCGTAGTAAGCATGTTTGACTATCATAAGGAGAAATCTCCTCCAATTGTGCGTTTGCATTGTGTGTGTGGCGGGAGGCCTTATGGTAGTTTCATTTTTCAAAAAGCATTGCGGATTCCATTTTAGTTTCTTTTGTTCAAACCAACTGTTTTTGTTTGCTCATACCAGTCCCACGACTGACCTGGAGTTTATTGTTCCCTTCCTAAACTCTGAGTGCCCACAATTTTCCACACGGGCAGTCTAGAGTTGGGTTTTTCAGATAATCAAATAGTAGGTGTCGATTCGGTAGCTTTCAGCTTTCTGTTGGAATTCTTTGAACTTTTGGATTTGGAGCTATCTTTGGATTGACCTTTGGAGCTTTGGAGTTGCAGTTTTGTGGATTCTCTTGGGAGTTCTTATGTTGATATTATCTTGTGTTGGTATTGTATATATTCCGCTGTTGTGTATTCATGTATAGATCTCTAATATTGTTGGATCATTTGTATCAGATATTGTATCTATTGTGTATCAACGATATATTATTCATTTTTCTTCCGTTGTGTTGTTGTACTTAATATGTTATAAGCTCCGGCATTCTGGATTTCGAGCATTGAAATTCAGGATCGTCACATTTGTTTTCAAAACAATTCGATTTCAAACTTGAATGCTCTGAATTTTTGATATTTACTTATGTTGGAAATAATATAAATTCCATTTCAATTGTGAATTAATTTGGAAATAAATATATAGAAAAAGTCACAGATATTTTGAATTTAAATATTAGCCCTTAATTAAATTCCATTTAATTAATTATCCTTAATTAATTACAATAAGTGATCCTAAATAACTTTCATTAATTAATCTTTAATTAATTAATTATCCTCAAATTAATTACCTTAAAGATTAATTAATGAAAGTGATTAAGGATAATCACTTATTGTAATTAATTAAGGATGATTAATTAAATGGAATTTAATTAAGTGCTAATTAATCATTAATTTCAATAACGTTTCAATTGATATATTTAAAATCAGAAATCATGATGGATTACGAACAAATGGCTTCTCTGAACCAATCAACTGGAAAAGCTGAAAGCTGAATCGATAGTTGGATCTCCAAATGAAGTTCCAAACTCCAAAGATGAGTCTCAAATGCTGTATCACTCAGTCTGACCCGAGCGTAAAGCAAAACACAAAACACTCGAGTCAGGATTAACATTCTTATATCAATAAATCCAACCAAGTGAAATATCAATTGAAATACAAGTAACTTAGAGGATGTTGGGATAACCATCCTCTAAGGATCCGTGGTACTATCTACAATGTAGAAGTATATTTTATTAACCATCAAACGTCATTATAACACCGTGGTCCTTTCAAAATAATTTATACTTCAAAACCAAAATATCATTTCCATTAAATAAATAAATAAATATATATATATATATTTCCTCAATTTCACAAATTGATTCCAATCAATTCGAGTTTCAGATTCAAATTTAATTCAATCTAGATTTATCCACTTTAATTCAATTCAGTTTCCAAATAACAAATTCAAATTATATTGATTCTAAATACAGATCTGAATCACAAATAAACCATTTAAATTCCAGTATATTTCCAAGCTTTAATATTCAACATTTTCAAAGTTCAATTTAACAGTTTCATATAGATCTCGATTTAACCTCACTATTATTTAGTCTTGAAATATTCACTTAATAAATTCAGTATTATTTAAATAGCCTCAAATTACCTTTAAACTAAATATTCCTTTCGATTTATTTAAACTTGAAATATCCATTTAATCACTTTAAATAAAAAATCAAGTTATAAAAAAAATCAAATCTTAAACTTCAAATCGATTTAATTTAGTAGAATTCTTAATTAAATACAATTTCAATTTATTCAACTTTATCTTCTCAACCTTAGCTTATTCAAATTATTACAACAATCTATTTGAAATATAAATTTAAATAAATACTTAAACATATTATATGTATTAAATCAATCTCAATAATATTATTTTAAAAAACTCAACCTAGAGCCCTGATGAAATCGAAGGGATAAGCTGAGTTCCCCCCTTATCTGGTCCGACCACAGACAAGAGGGTTTTAAGCCAGCCCAGCACAGAGGCTTGATGACCCCCACCTTGTTTTCGATTTTATGGGGACCCACCTCCGCGCCTTGAAATGGGAGTAGGGCAGACGGGAATCGAACCTGCGACCTGCTTACTAGGAAGCGAGTATCTTACCACTGCGCCACTACTTGCGGACAATCTCAATAATATTATTATTAACTCTATATATAAAATTACCATTTATATCTAATATTTTAAGAACCAATATTTATTAAAACCCATATATTTCTTTTCAAAACCATAGAAATTATTTTCAAACATTTATACATATATGGACCAACGGTGTCTATATATATTTTCCTATCCTATGGTCAAGTGATACAGATATTTATCATTTCAATCCGTAATTTAAATATATACGGGTAGATATCATTTCGACCCGTAATCCCACATTCAATTCAAATGAAAATCGCTTGGGTTTATCATTTCAACCCATAACGATTTTCTCCTATTCTAAAGTCTGTTCGGGTATGTATCATTTCAACCCATAGTGAATTCTATAATAACAGGGAACTTGCAGAGTGATAATAGATAATATAAAATATAACAACATGCATATATCATCAATAACAATATAATATAAACAATAGGATATGGTGTCATATCCCACAGGTGAACAATTACAGATAATAGCATATATAACAATTTAAATAACTACAGCAGCATATTTCAATTGTCGTTTCAATTGAAATCAAATTTAATAAATACAAGAACGTTAATCGTGAGTGATTGCTCACCTTTCGAGGCTAGATAAATATGATAAGGAAATGAGCTACGAATTCCAAAGCTAAGCTAGATGGACATGATTCGATGAAGAAAACATGCACGACGGACAAAGCTGATAAATGAAAATTGATGAAAACAAATCAAAACTGGATCGATGGAGATCAGTTATAAGTGAACTTATATATATAACTAAATATAACTATATATATAATCATATTTTAAATCCAAACATATTTATTTTGAATGTATATGTATTTCAAATTCTATTATTCAAATTAAAACACATATATTAATATCAACATATATACATTATATATATATATATATTCAAAAATCAAAATTTATAAAACCCACATTACAACAAGTTATATTTTAAAACTATATACAATAAATAGATAAGTATATATACCATAATAGTATATATAAAGCATACCCTTGTGACTGTTGAAATTTTATTATATATATATAAGACTTCGTTATATAATATATATAATAGAAAACAAAGCAGCTTGTATGTAAGTATAAATATAACGTAACGTTTTATATTAGAAAACTAACCCATATCAATACTGTAACTAACAAAATTTTCTTATAGGAACACTATAAAGGTCGAATATATAACTAACTATATAGATCAATATATAACAAAATCTGCAACATACTTTTCTAAAATTTTGTAAACCAAAGTCTGACTATAAAACACATGGGCTCAAACACATATAGCAAAACATTGTATACCTCTTATATAACTAATATTTATATATTTAAAATCATATACAGACCCGCACTTTATTATACTTCTAAACAAACTAATATATACAACATATTAAAACTGTAACTTTATATATAAAAGTTAATATATATACAATAACAGAAACTCATCCCAAAATGACGCAAATATATAACACATATATATAACTCACGTATATAACCATTAGCTGTAAAAATATATATAATACTAACAACCAAATACTTGTAATATAATAAAATGAAATATGGTATAATATAATACATTAAAATATGATTTAACATAATATAGTACAATATAATACTATATATAGTAAATGCACAATACCGTGACTCAGAATATGCGTAGTTTATATAAGCTAACCCAGTAAACACATACACATATACGGTTGTAAATATATACTCCCATATATATAATAAAATATCCATGTCGAAACTAATATATATAGCTTTTGTACATAATATATAACATCAATTACAACAACTTTATATAACTTTAAAAAATTAGTTTTAATACAAACCCAGAGGACAATAGACAAACTATATATATGTTATACTATATACATACTTATATGTATAAACTATATACAAGACTTACAACTTACCCAGAAGAGAAAGAGGCTGAGGCCACAATACTTTGATTATATAAACTTATATCATATATATAGACATACCAAAGCAAAATAAAAAGAGCCGCATCACTCAGGGGTGGCTACGGCTGTGCTCGGCCTGGTGGCATCGAAAGGAGGTAGGAGAACAGAGGCTAGCTGGTCGGCCAAGCTTTGGTGATGGATGAGTTCTACCGAACTACACGCAACCTCAAATCGGAATGGAAGGGAAGTTCGGCATCTGGTGGGAAGGGAAAGCGCTCGATGATGTGGTGGCTACACGTGGCATGTTGGGCGAAGGCAGAAGGCGGTTGCAGAGGAGACGAGGCTGAGGGAAATGGAGATGGTGGTCGGCAAACTTCGATGTGTGGCGGCGAAGGGCGAAGGAGCGGGGAAGGGTTCTATGGCGTGGGAAGGACATGCATGGCTATCGAAGTCAGTGCTTGGGTGTTGTGTGGTGGGTGGAGGCATGAACGGGCCGAGCATGGGAGGGTAACGAGGTGGAAATGTTGAGCAAGGAGAGAGAAGGGAAAAGAGGAGGGAAAGAGATATGTGGGATGTGTTCACGCATTGAAGAATGGGGCAAGGAAATTGGATCTGAAGAAGGCAAAGCTAGAAAAATATGAAGGAAGATATATAAACAGTAAGACCCAATGAACAGTCACATCCAAAGGATATAAAAGCAATAAAATAGCAACGGTCACGTTGCTTTGATTCAGCTAACACATAAAAGCAAATTAATATTGTTTGGGCAACACGTTTCAAACTTTGAAACCGAAGGAAAGTGAAAAGTTAAAAAGTGGTACCGTTACAACGGACCGTAATCAACATTTCCGTCGCGTATCGGACCTAAAAATACAGAAATAAATATACCGCTAAGATCAGCACGACGAGATGATCAAAACGGTATACAAATATTGGTGGTACGATCATCCGATCAAAAGTCAATAATCGGTACCGAAAATGCTGCTATTCCGTACGGAAAAATCTAAACGGAGCTAGAAACATTCGAATTTCGCGAAACGAATTTTGCAGTCTGATTCAGAGTGTTCTAAATAAATTTTCTCATGTTGATATATTTAGGTTTCGGAACACTTTTAAATTCAACTGTTATTAACTGATTTAAATCGAAATGAAATTACACAAAAAATAAATATTCATATAATTAATTGAAAATTTACCATTTGCTATGTTTAAACAGACGTATTCCAAATATCAAATTTTTATTTCAAAATATTATTATTTAAAATTTCTCACAAATTCAATTAAATACGTTATAAAATTTATTAAAATTTACGGGTCGTTACACTCTCCCCCACTCAAAACTTTTCGTCCCCGAAAAGGAAGGAGGTAGGAGAATAGAAACGACCAGACAAAAAAGATAGATTAAAAGACAAGGATAAACTATTAATTTAAAGCTATATAATTTTTTTCTTCCTTGAAATATTCATTTGAAACTTCATTTGCAATTCAATTATCTTTAATACTTTAATATTTTTCAAACCCACTTGTAAAATTTCTTACTTCCTTTATAAATACCATTTATATGTTTAAATAACACCTTTATAAATATATGAAAACTGTTTGAAAAAATTATTTACATCATTACTTATATTTAAAAAGAATCTATTTAAAAACATTAAATCCATAATTCATAAATTTATTAATTTATCTCAAGATACTTTTCAAACATTATTAAGAAATCAATAATCATTTTCTCTAAATATATTTTATTCAATTAATAACTTCTAAAATATTTATAACACTAATATATTTCTATTAAACCATGTAGTATATAAATAAACAATATTTTAAAAGGATATATTCAACAAGGAAAAGAAGGTAGATTTTGAAAACAGAATATAGGTGAAGAAATAAAGCTGAGCAGATAAGGTAGATTCAAAGAATAGTATCGGGTACGAATGGTTAATTTCAAACCATAAGAATTTCAGTTTCAAATATTAATACAGAATTTCTTTGTTGGAAATACTTTTATAATAAAATACCTTTATAATAAAATAATTTAATAATAAAATACTTTTATATCGAAACAAATTTTCCTTTTGAAAATACTTTTATAACTCGATGTTTCAACAAGTTTATCCTCGTTCTTGCAGACTCTGGCAATGCGTTGATCAGGTGCAAAGCTAGAATTCTTCAAGTACTTAGTAGACCTGTCTCAACACCCAGTGAAAATACTTGAAAAACCTTCAAAACCGATATGGAAAGTACAATCCAAACAAATCAACCGAATCATGGATCGTAGATACACAATGGTTACGCCTGGGTCCCCCAGGAAACATCCATACCATTTAAGCATTCATTGCCATGCGAATTTCGCCATGATAACAAAACTATAGACCGTGGATACACAATGGTTAAGCCTGGATCCCCCAGGAAACATCCGTACCATTTAAGCAATCTCTGCCTTGCAGATTACGCTACTAAAACGACCATAGATCGCAAATACACAATGGTTACGCCTGGATCTCCTAGGAAACATCTATACCTTTTAAGCATTCACTGCCTTGCGAATTACGCTATGTAGTCGAGTTCGTAAGACCATGGGTTACGCCATGGAATTCAATGGACACTCGAGTATCATATCCGGAAAACCCAAATCAGAGAGAATAATATCGATAGAATGAATCCAAGATGTGGCCACAAATCGGATATCAAGCAGAAGGCACTTTCCATATCTTTACTTCGAAAATATATATCATATAGTACCTTTCAAATCAATTTCAAATATCATACTTATATAAATTCCATTATATATAAGATTTCATTTTCAAATTGAATACTTTTCAAAATCAATAGTATATCAAATCACACTTATATAGACTTCGATTATATAAGATTTCGCTTTTCAAATTGAGTACCTTTCCAAATCAATAGTTTTCGAATCAACGTCATACTTATACAAATCAATTTTATATAAGTTCGATAACTCCCAAATCAAGTATTTAGTAACACAAGGTTCTCAATTTCAATTCGTTTCAATATCAGTTCAGTTTCAAAAATCATATATGATTTCACCAAATCATTTCTTCCAAATTTAATATCTCTGGTTTCAAAGTTTCCAAAATAATAGGTTTAGAAAATAATCCTAGTTTCCAAAACAAATTCATTTCCAAAAATCATCATATGAATACAGGGTTTTAAATTCCA
This sequence comes from Allium fistulosum, assembly GCA_030737815.1. Lineage (NCBI taxonomy): Eukaryota > Viridiplantae > Streptophyta > Magnoliopsida > Asparagales > Amaryllidaceae > Allium > Allium fistulosum. Next base: position 1,129,381,598 of record CM060902.1, read on the forward strand.
ATCTATTTCCGAAACCAAATATTTTCCTCAAAATCAATTATACTCAAAAATGATTACCAAGTTTATATCTATCCCTTTACAACCTTTAAACTATTTATTTCTATTTTAAAAATCCAATTTACCTTTGGAAAATCATTTTTATTATATATATATAGTTTTATAAAAGATGTTACTAAGTTAAAACATTTAAAACTAAATTTTTATTCAAAACATTTCAAAATTAAATTTCATGTTAGTATGATTTAAATAGTCTTATTCATTTACTTAACAAAACAACTTCAAACTCATTTAAATGATATAATTTATACTTTCCGAAATTGCTTAGCTTTGAAAATTAAACCTCGATTTGGAAGTGTTCAAACATTCAAAATAGTCGGAGAAATCAAATTTTCCAATTCAAGAGTTGGAAGTCAACAACAAATCAGTAAATCAATTTCAATAAATAGGGTTATACCAAATCAAATCCGAAACTCGAGGACTGAACACCGGGCTCACTTCAAATAGTTTCAAATATATATACATATATATTTCGAATATTAAATCATACTTCGGAATTTGAAATCAAAATTGGTTTCACAAAATCAATCGCATAGCAAAACCACTAAAGTGGCTTATCCCTCACTCTGAAACTCGAAAATCAATGTCGATGATGTGTGCACTCATCACCGAAATTATTTTCCAGCGACATAAGGGAGTTCTGGACTTCTATTTTCTTGAAAACTTTTTTGAAATTTCTTCGAAATCATTGGAACTCATTTGAAGTCATTTGAAACATTCTTATTCGGAAAATACTTTCAAATCAAATTATTATATATTTTCAAAATCTTAAAACCAATTTTTTAGAATACCAGAGTTCAATCTCTCAAATTTCAAATTCAAAACCCTTTAGTTATTAATCATTTTTATATAAATCAATTCCTTATAAAATTTTCAAAATTTCAAATCCTTTCAAAACTTCAAATTCTCATTTTTAAAAGGTATATATAATTCTTATCGAAAACATTTTCACTTTTATATAGAATGAAATCATACTTATCAAAATAATAATTTCGATATATAAACAATTTCTAAAATACAAACAAGCCCGCTTTTTAAAGGATGATTTAAGAATGGATTTCAAAACAAAGATAGGCTCTATCGAAGATGAGATAATCAATTTCAAAATAGGAGATGGATATACTTACATAAATTGCGGGCGACCTTAACCGGGTCAACCGTGACTTCAGGAATATAATCGATGCGGAAATCTAAGGCAAATCGATATTCGATCACCAGAGATAGAATTCAGGCATAGCAGGAGATAGATAGCATCGTAAACCGAGGGTACAGAAATCTTCGGTGTATCAATGCTTGTTGTAAAGGAGTTTCACCCTTTTATAAATCATACAGTGAAGCTATGGGATGCTCCAGAATCAAGAATGCAAATAGGGGAAGACAAGAATGGATTTCAGAACAAGTGGGAGCGTTCCAAAATTCGAAAGAAATCCGAATCAAAGAGGAAGAGATTCAAGCTTAAACGAAGGTGATTCCGTAATTAAATCTACTACATATGCTAAGTTTTGCCTAAAACCAGAGCTTTGATACCAACTGTAACGACCCGCTATTTTCAACCATTCGCATCCGCACAAGTCGGTTTGTTCAAAATATCAGATTGTTAATTTAAAATTTGGCAAACTCAGCATACACAGTAAATAAATCAATCACAGACACAGAGTAATAAAATAAAATGTAGTGGAATAGATAAATAGTAGTTCATGAAGCTACTATATAACATCAGAGTCAGAATAAAATACAACAGAATATCTCAAATACAGTGAAGTCTCCATCCTTTAATTATAAAATAATTAACCTTCAACTATTAATTAATTCACCTTTAATTATTAATTAATTAATCTTTAATTAACTAATAATTAAAGGTGAATTAATTAATAATTGAAGGTTAATTATTTTATAATTAAAGGATGATTAACCTTTAATTAATTAATTATCCCTTAATTAATCACATTAATTAATTAACCTTAAGTTAATTACAAATTTAATTAACCCTTAATAAAAGTAATTATCTTCCAATCATAAATTAGGTATATGGGTTTACATATAATATCATCCGCTATTATGCGGCGCATAGGGTCTCACCCGCTATATAATGCGGGAAAGCAATCACTCCAAATATATATATATATATATATATATATATATATATAATACCAATTCCACTTTGAAGTGGAATTGGTATTTAATTGTTGTGCTAACATCTATGGATGCAGGGAAACAGGTTGGAGGGATCCAACTGGATTCCTCAAATATTTGAATTTGTTTCAATATTGTGTGTTGATTTATTTATAATCTGTGTATGATTATATTGATGATTGAAATGAAAACCAAAGGATAAGAAATAAATTTATATACAAATGGGATTTGTAAATATAAATTGTAAATGTGATTTATAATTTGAAATATAATTCCAGAGAAATATTTGAAAGAGATTGAAAGGATTTGAAATTTTGAGATTTGGGAAAAGTTTAAATTCCTTTGATTTGAAAAAATGGTTTTCAATGGATTTGGAAAAATGTTTTAAAGGGATGAAAGCAATTAAACTCTTTTCGGTCGTTGGAAAATAATTCCAATGATGATTGCAACATCATTGGTGTTTATTTTCGAGTTTCCAAAAGAGGAATTGCTGCCAAATTATTTAAAAATTAAAGTTGTTTGGAAAATTAGGGATGGTTTTGGAAATTCAAAGGATAATTTGAATTGATTTCAAAAATGATTTTTGAAAAGATGGAAAGACTCTAGAATCCTATATAAAATATTTCTGAAATAATAATTAAGTTTGAAAACTTAGAAAAATTCGAATTGGAATTGAATTTGATTTGTGATAAACAAAGCGACAACCTTGGCTCTAGTGGGGAATACTCATTAGATATAGAATCAGTAGTACTCTAGAATGAATGTGAGATTCTGATATTGTTTCTGTTTCTTCTTCTATCTTCTTCTTCTTTAACCCTAATGGTTCGGTTTTCTGGCGTTCGATTGTTCAACAGTTGATAGTGTGGAAGTATTAATGTCAACTTTCGAAAGTCGAAAAATCGGGTCGTCACAATGGATTAATTAATAATTAAAGGTTGATTAATTTATTATTAAATGTTATTTAATAAATGATTAAAGGATAATTAATTAAAATGGTTTGTAATTAATTAATGTTAATTAACCAGGATTTGAAATTTATTCATAAGTAATTAATCTGGTTTAAGTTAATTTCAGATAATGAATTGATCTTACTTAAGGATGATTGAATTGTATTAAATGCCTTGAATTGTTTGATATCTCTGATATGTATTTGTGATCATTGTTGAATATCATTGGATATTGTATCATTGGAGTTATATGATATACTCATTCTTTCTTCAGCTGTGTTGTTGTACTTAATGTGTTATAAGCTCCATCTGAATTGGACTTCGACGTTCGAATCTGCGGCATTCGAATACAAGTGAGGTATTTGATGTCGATTTTTAGACGCCGGATTTCGGGTCGTGACAAGATTTTCTGACTTTTAATGATTTTCACTGTAAATTCCCAATTTCCAAATAAATTGCTTAATAAAATATGAAGTTAAATTAAATTGTATCCGCTTGTCACGACCTAAATCCGGCGTCTGGAAATCGACATCAAATACCTCACTTGTATTCGAATGCTGCAGATTTGAACGTCGAAGTCCAGGTATAAACTTGGGTTAAATTCAAATTCTCAAAATAATATATTTAAAGATATTTAAAAATGGTTTATTTTTGAATTTCAAACCAAAATTCTATTTTACAATCCTTTTCTATATATTTATTTCCAAATTAATTCACAATTAGATCAAAAATTTAATTAATTCAAAATTCCATCACATTTTGGAAAATGAAACTACCATAAGGGCTCGCACCACACACACAATGCAAACACACAATTGGAGGAGATTTCTCCTTATGATAGTCAAACATGCTTGATACGCGAAATCCTTTTGATATTATTTATAGTGCATAGTGCAGAAAACATTCCGAAAGTATAATATTAATCTTAGCCAGCATAGACATTTCGTACTATGCCTACTATAACTACCAATTAAACGGCAGGTCAGCACCGTAAGTAAAAGGCAGGTTATACAACTAAAACCGTACAGGGCTCGTATTGTTTCTTTGGATTTCCAACAATGGCCAGGCTAAGGAACTTCGTTACCGAATGGAACGCCTCTAGAGGGACGCCCCGAGAACCTACCCGGATCTCTGCCAACACAAGGCCGTGTTACCCCTGCCCGAAAGTAACACCTACAAGTATGCCACCCCCGGTCGTTACCAACCTTTATCCGAAGCCCCAACAACCACATAAGTAAAGTATCTGGGTTCCATACCATGATACCACTTTCAAAATCAACATAAGTAAATATCTGGGCTCCATACCATGATACCACTTTTTTATCCAGAAGGAAATGGACATACCCTAAGGGCGCGACCCTTAATAACCTTGCTGCATCCTTCCTGTTTCGACCATTTCCGGGGTGTGAGGTCCGACGAAGTCTCGTCCACAAAGCTACGCTTTTCACAAAAGCTATGCTTCGATCAACCAATGATCAGCAACACTTCGTATGCCACATTACCAAATTGGGAATGTATCACTAGTAACCATCAACTACATAACCTCTGAGCTCGTACGTCTCAGAGAAGGGTGTTAACCTAAGAGAATAAATTCTCCGCCACCAAACAGAAATGTATTTGATATAAAGTAGCTTTACATCTCAAAGTGTAACGTCAGACATACATCCATACAAGTCTGTTCCGGGTTCGAACAGAACCGAAGGCACTTCAAAAGAAGCCCTTGCAAATCCGGATATTCCCTAATCACGTTCGGACTCCCCATCACAAAGGGTAATCAAATCTCTATACCGGGTATCAGCCAGTGCAGAGACATTCGATAGGTAATCCTTTCGCTTTCGAAAATACCCGGTCTTCACCACCGTCTTCAAATGCTATCCATATCATCGTATCATTAATTCGAAATGGATTATATGATAGAAAGGTCCTCTCCCGGCTAAACCGAATAATGAGCGTTTAATTTTAAATACATATGGATATATGGGATCTTAATTAAGTCACAACTTATTACCCAAAACCTTTCTTTCAAATGGTTTAAACAAATTACCATTTTAAATCTTTTAAACAAAAAGATTCACTTTACAAAGTTCACCAATCTTTCACAAAGATTCATTCATAGCTTTCAAAAATATTTTAATTCCAAATCTTTTATACAAAAGATACACCTTTAAGATCCTCTTCAATTTGAAAACAAAGTTCACTAATCTTTTGCAAAGATTCATTCATAGATTCACAGATAAATAATATGAATTCATTACAGATAAATAAATTACATTCATCAGAGATAAATAAATTACATTCATGACCGACCTTGCTTAATACAACTTGATGGTGGTTCGAGCGTATGGTTTGGAGCTTTGGCATTGAAGATATTGTTTCCACTGCTATCGATGGTGTTTGTTGCCATTGTTTCTTTCCGCTGTTGTATCTATCTCTAATATGTTGATATTCTGTTGTATCCATTGTTGTATCGGATATTGTATCAATGTTGTATATATTGATATATATTATTTTCTTCCGCTGTGTTGTTGTACTTAATGTGTTATAAGCTCAGGCGAATCGAATTTTAATGGTTGAATCTGCGGCATTCGAATACGAGTGAAGTATGGATGTCGATTTTCGAATGCGAAATTCCGGGTCGTCACATTTAAAATGTTTAAAGTTAAATATCTTTGAATTGTTTCAAAAATTTGGATTGCTTGGTGGTCGGGGATCATCAGAAAAATGCTCGGTGAATTTATAATTCATCGAGGTGGTGATACGATGATGATCTAGGGTTTTAACCCAAGTTTGGGTTGTGGTCGAAATTCGATAAAATGTAGCGTCGACAGGGCATCGGAGGTAGCCGGACGTGAGGGGATCGAAGCGTTAGGCATCAGTGAAGCTTCAGGTACGATCACGTGACCTTTGATGGTCAAAGGTGGAAGAACGAGGCGATTGTCGGTGGCTCGTGTTGTTCCAGTTTGGGTTTGATGGCAAAATCTTGAATTCGCCAACATTTGGTATCAGAGCATTCAATACAATTTAATCATCCATAAGTACATATCTTTTTGATATTATTATTAGTGCATAGTGGAAAACATTTGTGTGTGTCCATCTTTATGTTTGTGTTAACATTTGAAGTATGCCATGATAAATGTTTGTTCAGTATGCCTGCATGTATATATATACATGACAATAACTGTGCATGTCTGTGTATATGCAAATATACATTACTCTGTTGAATTACAGGTTTAAATCCCCTAAACTAAATTCAATATCTCCTCATATAATCAATGTTAGGTCTTGATCTCTAAACAAAAGAAATGTGACGATCATGAATTTCAATGCTCGAAATCCAGAATGTCGGAGCTTATAACACATTAAGTTCAACAACATAGCGGAAGAAAAATGAATAATATATCATTGATACACAATAGATACAATATCTGATACAAATGATCCAATAATATCAGAGATCTATACATGAATACACAACAGCGGAATATATACAACGCCAACACAAGATAATATCAACATAAGAACTCCCAAGAGAATCCACAAAACTGCAACTCCAAAGCTCCAAAGATCAATCCAAAGATAGCTCCAAATCCAAAAGTTCAAAGAATTCCAACAGAAAGCTGAAAGCTACCGAATCGACACCTACTATTTGATTATCTGAAAAACCCAACTTTAGACTGCCCGTGTGGAAAATTGTGGGCACCCAGAGTTTAGGAAGGGAACAATAAACTCTAGGTCAGTCGTGGGACTGGTATGAGCAAAAAAAAACAGTTGGTTTGAACAAAAGAAATTAAAATGGAATCCGCAATGCTTTTTGGAAAATGAAACTACCATAAGGCCTCCCGCCACACACACACAATGCAAACGCACAATTGGAGGAGATTTCTCCTTATGATAGTCAAACATGCTTACTATGCAAATCTTTTTGATATTATTATTAGTGCATAGTGCAGAAAACTTTTCAAAAGTATAATATTAATCTTAGCCAGCATAGACATTTCGTACTATGCCTACTATAGCTACCATGTTCAATAGCAGGTTACCGCTACACTCCATAGCAGGTTATACAACTATAACCTTACAAGGCTCGTATTGTTTCTTTGGATTTCCAACAAATGGTTAGGCTAAGGAACTTCCTTACCGAATGGGAACACCTCTGGAATGTGGCGGTAACCTGCTATTGAACATGGTAGCTATAGTAGGCATAGTACGAAATGTCTATGCTGGCTAAGATTAATATTATACTTTCGAAAAGTTTTCTGCACTATGCACTAATAATAATATCACAAAGATTTGCGTAGTAAGCATGTTTGACTATCATAAGGAGAAATCTCCTCCAATTGTGCATTTGCATTGTGTGTGTGGCGGGAGGCCTTATGGTAGTTTCATTTTCCAAAAAGCATTGCGGATTCCATTTTAATTTCTTTTGTTCAAACCAACTATTTTTGTTTGCTCATACTAGTCCCACGACTGACCTGGAGTTTATTGTTCCCTTCCTAAACTCTAGGTGCCCACAATTTTCCACACAGGCAGTCTAGAGTTGGGTTTTTCATATAATCAAATAGTAGGTGTCGATTCGGTAGCTTTTAGCTTTCTGTTGGAATTCTTTGAACTTTTGGATTTGGAGCTATCTTTGGATTGATCTTTGGAGCTTTGGAGTTGCAGTTTTGTGGATTCTCTTGGGAGTTCTTATCTTGATATTATCTTGTGTTGGTGTTGTATATATTCCGCTGTTGTGTATTCATGTATAGATCTCTAATATTGTTGGATCATTTGTATCAGATATTGTATCTATTGTGTATCAGTGATATATTATTCATTTTTCTTCCGCTGTGTTGTTGTACTTAATGTGTTATAAGCTCCGGCATTCTAGATTTCGAGCATTGAAATTCAGGATCGTCACATTTGTTTTCAAAACAATTCGATTTCAAACTTGAATGCTTTGAATTTTTGATATTTACTTATGTTGGAAATAATATAAATTCCATTTCAATTGTGAATTAATTTGGAAATAAATATATAGAAAAAGTCATAGATATTTTGAATTTAAATATTAGCCCTTAATTAAATTCCATTTAATTAATTATCCTTAATTAATTATAATAAGTGATTATCCTTAATCACTTTCATTAACTAATCTTTAATTAATTAATTATCCTCAAATTAATTACCTTAAAGATTAATTAATGAAAGTGATTAAGGATAATCACTTATTGTAATTAATTAAGTATAATTAATTAAATGGAATTTAATTAAGGTCTAATTAATTATTAATTTCAAAAACGTTTCAATTGATATATTTAAAATCAGAAATCATGATGGATTACGAACAGATGGCTTCTCTGAACCAATCAACTGGAAAAGCTGAAAGCTGAACCGATAGTAGGATCTCCAAATGAAGCTCCAGACTCCAAAGATGAGTCTCAAATATTGTATCACTCAGTCTGACCTAAGCGTAAAGCAAAACACATAACACTCGAGTCAGGATTAACATTCTTATATCAATAAATCCAACTCAAGTGAAATATCAACTGAAACACAAGTAACCCAGAGGATGTTGGGATAACCATCCTCTAAGGGTCCGTGGAACTATCTACAATGTAGAAGTGTATTTTATTAACCACCAAACATCATTATAACACCGTGGTCCTTTCAAAATAATTTATACTTCAAAACCAAAATATCATTTCCATTATATATATATATATCCTCAATTTCACAAATTGATTAGAATCAATTCGAGTTTCAAATTCAAATTTAATTCAATCTAGATTTATCCACTTTAATTCAATTCAGTTTCCAAATAACAAATTCAAATTATATTGATTTCAAATACAGATCTGAATCACAAATAAACCATTTAAATTCCAGTATATTTCCAAGCTTTAATATTCAACATTTTAAAAGTTCAATTTAACAGTTTCACATATATCTCGATTTAACCTCATTATTATTTAGTCTTGAAATATTCACTTAATAAATTCAGTATTATTTAAATAGCCTCAAATTACCTTTAAACTAAATAATCCTTTCGATTTATTTAAACTTGAAATATCCATTTAATCACTTTAAATCAAAAATCAAGTTATAAAAAAATCAAATCTTAAACTTCAAATTCAATAGTTCAAATCGATTTAATTTAGTAGAATTCTTAATTAAATAAAATTTCAATTTATTCAACTTTATCTTCTCAACCTTAGCTTATTCAAATTATTACAACAACCTATTTGAAATATAAATTTAAATAAATACTTAAACATATTATATGTATTAAATCAATCTCAATAATATCATTATTAGCTCTATATATAAAATTACCATTTATATATAATATATTAAGAACCAATATTTATTAAAACCCATATATTTCTTTTCAAAACCATAGAAATTATTTTCAAACATTTATATATATATATGGACCAACGGTGTCTGTATATATTTTCCTATCCTATGGTCAAGTGATACAGATATTTATCATTTCAATCTGCAATTTAAATATATACGGGTAGATATCATTTCGACCCGCAATCCCACATTCAATTCAAATGAAAATCGCTTGGGTTTTTCATTTCAACCCATAATGATTTTCTCCTATTCTAAAGTCCGTTCGGGTATGCATCATTTCAACCCATAGTGAACTCTATACTAACGAGGAACTTGCAGAGTGATAATAGATAATATAAAATATAACAACATGCATATATCATCAATAACAATATAATATAAACAATAGGATATAGTGTCATATCCCACAGGTGAACAGTTACAGATAATAGCATATATAACAATTTAAATAACTACAGTAGCATATTTCAATTGTCGTTTCAATTGAAATCAAATTTAATAAATACAAGAACGTTAATCATGAGTGATTGCTCACCTTTCGAGGCTAGATAGATATGATAAAGAAACGAGCTACGAATTCCAAAGCAAAGCTAGATGGAAATGATTCGATGAAAAAAACAAGCACGACGGACAAAGCTGATAAATGAAAATTGATGAAAACAAATCAAAACTGGATCGATGGAGATCAGTTATAAGTGAACTTATATATATAACTAAATATAACTATATATATATATAATCATATTTTAAATCCAAACATATTTATTTTGAATGTATATGTATTTCAAATTCTATTATTCAAATTAAAACACATATATTAATATCAACATATATACATTATATATATATATATTCAAAAATCAAAATTTATAAAACCCACATTACAACAAGTTATATTTTAAAACTATATACAGTAAATAGATAAGTATATATACCGTAATAGTATATATAAATCATACCCTTGTGACTGTTGAAATTTTATTTTATATATATATAAGACTTTGTTATATAATATATATAACAGAAAACAAAACAGCTTGTATGTAAGTATAAATATAACGTAACGTTTTATATTAGAAAACTAACCCATATCAACAGTGTAACTAACAAAATTTTCTTATAGGAACACTATAAAGGTCGAATGTATAACTAACTATATAGATCAATATATAACAAAATCTGCAACATACTTTTCTAAAATTTTGTAAACCAAAGTTTGACTATAAAACACATGGGCTTAAACACATATAGCAAAACATTGTATACCTCTTATATAACTAATATTTATATATTTAAAATCATATACAGACCCGCACTTTATTATACTTCTAAACAAACTAATATATACAACATATTAAAACTGTAACTTTATATATAAAAGTTAATATATATACAATAACAGAAACTCATCCCAAAATGACGCAAATATATAGCACATATATATAACACACGTATATAACCATTAGCTGTAAAAATATATATAATACTAACAACCAAATACTTGTAATATAATAAAATGAAATATGGTATAATATAATACATTAAAATATGATTTAACATAATATAGTACAATATAATACTATATATAGTAAACGCACAATACCGTGACTCAGAATATGCGTAGTTTATATAAGCTAACCCAGTAAACACATACACATATACGGTTGTAAATATATACTCCCATATATATAATAAAATATCCATGTTGAAACTAATATATATAGCTTTTGTACATAATATATAACATCAATTACAACAACTTTATATAACTTTAAAAAATTAGTTTTAATACAAACCCAGAGGACAATAGACAAACTATATATATGTTATACTATATACATACTTATATGTATAAACTATATGCAAGACTTACAACTTACCCAGAAGAGAAAGAGGCTGAGGCCACAATACTTTGATTATATAAACTTATATCATATATATAGACATACCAAAGCAAAATAAAAAGAGCCGCATCACTCAGGGGTGGCTACGGCTGTGCTCGGCCTGGTGGCGTCAAAAGGAGGTAGGAGAACAGAGGCTAGCTGGTCGGCCAAGCTTTGGTGATGGATGAGTGCTACCGAACTACACGCAACCTCAGATCAAAATGGAAGGGAAGTTCGGCATCTGGTGGGAGGGGAAAGCGCTCGGTGTTGTGGTGGCTACACGTGGCATGTTGGGCGAAGGCAGAAGGCGGTTGCAGAGGAGACGAGGCTGAGGGAAATGGAGATGGTGGTCGGCAAACTTTGGTGTGTGGCAGCGAAGGGCGAAGGAGCGGGGAAGGCTTCTATGGCGTGGGAAGGACATGGCTGTCGAAGTCAGTGCTTGGGTGTTGTGTGGTGGGTGGAGGCATGAACGGGCTGAGCATGGGAGGGTAACGAGGTGGAAATGTTGAGCAAGGAGAGAGAAGGGAAAAGAGGAGGGTAAGGGATCTGTGGAATGTGTTCACGCATTGAAGAATGGGGCAAGGAAATTGGATCTAAAGAAGGCAAAGCTAGAAAAATATGAAGGAAGATATATAAACAGTAAGACCCAATGAACAGTCACATCCAAAGGATATAAAAGCAATAAAATAGCAATGGTCACGTTGCTTTGATTCAGCTAACACATAAAAGCAAATTAATATTGTTTGGGCAACACGTTTCAAACTTTGAAACCAAAGGAAAGTGAAAAGTTAAAAAGTGGTACCATTACAACGGACCGTAATCAACATTTCCGTCGCGTATCGGACCTAAAAATACTGAAATAAATATACCGCTGAGATCAGCACGACGAGACGATCAAAACGGTATACAGATATTGGTGGTACGATCATCCGATCAAAAGTCGATAATCGGTACCGAAAATGCTGCTATTCCGTACGGAAAAATCCAAACGGAGCTAGAAACATTCGAATTTCGCGAAACGGATTTTGCAGTCTGATTCAGAGTGTTCTAAATAAATTTTCTCATGTTGACATATTTAGGTTTCGAAACACTTTTAAATTGAATTGTTATTAACTGATTTAAATTGAAATGAATTTACACAAAAAATACATATTCAAATAATTAATTAAAAATTTATCGTTTGCTATGTTTAAACAGACGTATTCCAAATATCAAATTTTTATTTCAAAATATTATTATTTAAAATTTCTCAAAAATTCAATTAAATACGTTATAAAATTTATTAAAATTTACGGGTCGTTACACTACAATTACATATGCAACAGCAAGTTCAACAAATGCATAGCCATCACACACACATATACATACATGTATGTATATATGTGGAGAGACCAAAATGGATGCCATAGAAAACCAAAGTGATACCAGACTCACAACATACAAATGAAGAACGATTCCAAGTCCAGATCAAACCAAGACAGCAGACTCAATGATGCAACAACTCAGACTCCAAGAGGAACCAGCATACATGCATAAAACGAGTACACCAGATTCCAGAATGTAGATGGAATGTAAAACAAAATGAACCTGAGGTAGACAAGGCCATAATGGACAGAGCAATAATAGTGCAAAGCAACTAAACATTTCAATCAATCCATTTGGACATCAAGATATGTACAGTGAACACATACAACATGGTTTCAAATCAGAACAGTGAGGCAAAAACATAACAGTGAACAGTAATCACAGAACCAAGTATACAAGACATGTACAAGTCCATATACGCAGACTCAAGGCAACATGAAGATAAGATCAATGAAAACTACATTCATATGAAATAACACAAGTAGTTCAAAATGATATTATATGCAAGTACCAAACATACAACAGAAGTGAATCAAGACTGCATAAGCAACTATAAAAAGACCCAATGCAACCTCTGTTCAGATATGGGGTGCAATCAGATCAGTAACACATAATTCAACTCCTATCAAAAATAGTGATCGAGTGTGAAATTCATTCAAGGCAAACCACAGACCAGATTCAGACACAAATGATAACAGACACCAACCTGAACCAACTACAATGAACAGGTGAAATGACATGTAGCAAACTGACTTGTAGGGATGCGCATGATCAACATTCATTAGAACCAAATTCAAGTGCAGAAGATCACAAAGTAGCAGTGTGAACATTGGTCAAGAAACAAAGAAAATCAAGCCGTGGAAAATTATCAGATGCAAGATGAAAGTACACGTATCCAACAAGTCAATAATCATGTCATGCTAGAATCAAAGCCGTGGTGACCAAGGTAGTAGCAACAATATATTGCAAGTATATGAACAGGTCAGAATCATCTCAATTTTTCGATTAAAAAATTACGGCCAAATAAATTCACGAAGAATTCAAATAAGAAATATACGAACGAAAATTTAGGTGATTTAATCCTTATAAAAACCAGTAACATCATCGACAAATAATTCATTCGAGTCCAAGCAAAAAAATGAGAGAGCAAGCATCAATCCAGAACTCGAATCAGTCGAGTATAATTATAATTCGAAAAAGGGGACAAACGTACCAATTCAAAGCACCATTTGATCTCGACAAATTGGAGCAGCCGAAGTCGAACAAAGAATCAATCGATTGGCAAAGCAATCCAAAGCAAACACATATTTCAATCGAAGCAAAAGAACAAGCGACGGCTTCAACATTTCAAAGCCCCAATTTTTTTAGAGGAACGAAGCATACATTACAAAGCAATGAAGAGGAGCGACCATGAAAATATAAAGGGAGACATCATTATTCTAGTGTTATAAATTAAAGTGGGTCGGCTTGTTTTAATATTTAGGCTTAATATATTAAAAGGGGTTTTGCTTTTGTTTTATTTTATCTGTAATTTTCTTTTAAACTTTTGTAAATTCTAGTCGTGTGACTAGGTGATGAACTACGGTGGTGTAGTTCGAGAATTCACAACTCAGTGGCTGAGTTATGGCAGGGTTTTGAGCTTAGAGTTAGGTTAGTCGATAGCGGATGTCGCAAGTTTACGCGTGTAAGCGTCTGACTACTTAATTTCTAGTAGAAACCTTGAGGGCAACAAGTAGGCAGGGTTTTGCCGAAGCTGGGTAAATCTGTGTTGTTCTATTTCTGCTTTTAATATTCTGCTATTATCTGTGCTGCAATTATTTTATATATTTCCACATTAATTTTTATTATTATTAGTATCACCCTATTCACTCCCCCTCTAGGGTGAAATCGATCCTACAATTGGTATCAGAGCAGGTTAATAGCAAGGATGTCTAACCCTATTTGCAAATCCAGCGAGAGTCAATCCAGTATTATTCCCCCTATTTTTGATGGAACGGATTTTTTAAATTGGAAATTAAAAATGGAATTTTTTTAAAGTCTGTTAATTCTGAATGTTGGGATATTATTAAAAACGATTATGATATAGTAGACAAGAAAAATACTTCGATTAATGCTCTTACTATGCATATACTATATTCTCATATTAATCGAGATAATTTTAACTATATCTCTCATTGTGAAAATGCGCAGGAAATCTGGAATACTTTTGATGCAATATATGGTGCAAAAGTCAACAACGGTGAGAAATCCCCACAATCGACTCAGTTGAAGAAACGTGCTTGACAGGATTTGCAAAAGACAGCAAGTAATGAAGATTCAATAGCCGATGAGATAAGTGATCTTTCATTTCATGATCTGGAATACTTCATATAAGGGAGAGAGGCGATCCCTCAAACAACCACTTAATACCTTTAATCCCAAAGCAGGTTTTTCCATAATCAATAATCTATAACTATCGTTCTTAACGTCGATCAATTTAAGAGATAGAACCCAAACCACTTAATACCTTTTAATGGAAAATAGGCAGACTTTGACCATTTAGGACCTCAATTGAGGTAAGCCCCATTATTTAATACCTATTCTCGGGGCGGACTCCACACAGGTCTTTATCTAGCTGACATTGCATGGAAATCTCTTTGGACACTTAATACTTTAAGATTAAAGCGGACCTTTTCGAGATATCCTTAATTGTGCTTAAACCAATCCCAACCATTTAATACTTCATATAAGGGAAAGAGGTATGCTCTCAAAAAATCACTTAGTACCTTCAATTTACTAAAGTAGTTCCTTTGTATTATGATCCATACCCCACAGAGACATCTCACATTAGTTCAACTATTCATTGGAACCAGTAGCCAGATTAGCTGTGCAGATTTACCCTATAGAATTAGGACTAACCACTCGTTATCCGTAGTTACTTATTATAGACGATGTCTCACATTAGCTCCAAAGTCACACCGCTGGTAGCCAGATTAGCTGGATCGACTTCTATGTGCTTTTGACTGACCTCGCATACCAATAACTTAGTCATATTTCATAACACTTTCTAAGTTATCACACATCTCACCATATTCATTATTTAGGCCTTATAGAAAGATCCTTCTTATTTCACCTAATTAATTACTTTCCTAAGGGGGATTTAAATGACAATTATTAAATTAATTAACTACATAATTAATACGTTACAATTGTATGTTATTTTAGCTAGTTTATATATATATATATACACACACGCGCGCGCACGCGTTTATTAATTTATATGCATGCGGGGATTATGCCCTAAACTAACGTTCAAATGTCAAATCTTCCAAAGTTATACAAGTCTCATTTTCACAACAACGTTTTTTCCATAAATCCAATATTTCAAAATCAAATCAATAGACTTGTACTTAGAATCCTAATTCAACTATTTTATATTAAAACAATAGAATAAATATATAATAATGGAGACTTACAATTTAATTCATTGTTCTATTCAACTTCTTTTACATGAAATTAGACAGGAGAATTTCTATTTAATTTGTATAAACAAGCAGTGTAAACTACGAATAAGAATTCGTACCTTACACACCATTTCTTAATCAAATCCAAAGAAAAAGAATAAGAAGTGGAATAGAAGATAAAATACATATATTGCAAAATCCACAAAAACTCTATTATTTTAATACAAAACAATTAAGATTCCAATTAAGAATTGACATTTCACTTTGGTGAATTTTGAGGATTTTTACTGTGTTGTTTTCGTAATCCAAAACTCTCCAAGGCATATATCGAATCCAAACTATACCATTCAATTACTAAAATAGAAAAACTAAGATTTCCACTCAAAGAGGTCCTTGGCTTTGCCTTCTCTTGGATTTAACATGCCTTCAACGAACCTTTTCATATCTCTTTTGATATATACAGCAAGATATTTGTATATACATTAGATTCAGGAAATTAGAGGTTTGGAGGAGATGAGATTGAGAAAATAAACAATAAACAAAGATAGATATATATATGATTTCTTACATGAAACCAAAATGGAGTTTTATAAAACTATAAAGAGAAGAGATGACAGAGCTTTGCTAATGTTTTCAAAATATTGTGTGAATAAAAGCGAGGGGGCTAGGCTCTTATTTATAGTAGTTGGAATGCACCAGAACTGTCAAATTTAAATCAGTTTAAAATTATAAAATCCAGAACGTTCATTGCTAAAAACACTAGACGCCACCTGTATCCATCAGTCGATCCCTCCCACCACCGGTCGACTGCTAGTGATTGACCGGTCATGAGGGTCGACCGGTGCTATTTTGAGAATGTTGATTTTGATTTTGTCGTTGTTTAATTTATTATCTTCCTCGATTACAATTTAACGTTGATATTAATTTTACGTTTACTTAACCCCCAAGTATAATTATTGTTAACTTTTGAATTTCAAATTTAGGAATTAATTAATTATTTGAATTTGAATTCCATTTAAATTAATTTGAATCCATAACTTCAATTGTCCATAACTTCCTCTTTTGAGCTCCGTTTTCAACATATTATATATGAAAATTGATCAGAAAATTACCATGAATGCAACGACATAACTTTCATGGTCAAATTCTGTCTTTTACAAAAAAATTATTTTTATCCCTATCCTATTTAGATTAATTTATCAAATTTATTTATTTATTGTTGATTTTATAGGGTGTTACACATTGTTTGATAGGATATTAGTAAGGGAAAACCCATTCCATGCTTCATCAGCATGGTCTCACTAGTTATCGTTTTAGATTTAGAATGGACTAATGCTATTCACACCAAATTCTTTGCCGAACCTGAAGTTTTTGATTTTTTCCTAAACTCTCAGGAACTCAAAATTGGGTAGAATGAGAGTAAGATACTTCAGGTTTAGACAGATAAGCTTATGGAGATGTGCATAAGGCAAACTATTATTAAAGTTTATTTCCGCCGTGCAATTTAACCACTTTTGTTTTATTATTGAGCGTATGTAATGATGGGTATTGTAACTGTCTAGTAGTTAAGACTCTAATCATCCATGAGGCGTCTTTATATGCGCTCTTGAAATTATATTTGTATATATTATATTTTATCAAAATGGTAGAACATGGGGTTATGTACTGGAATGTAATGAGTTTGCTAATGAATGAATGAAAATATTTTATTTATAATTTAAAATCCTTTTGCTTTTCATGTTAATGATCCAACAACTGATCTCATTTTGTTACTATAAAATAATGTTAAGGATGACTACAACATCAATAATATCTATTTTCAACCCCCAAAATAGGGTATATTACACACCTGAACTCTTGACTTTCCATGAGTGGTCAAGAACACTTATATAATCCCGTATTTCTGGTGGTGGAAAGATACACCTTTACAGTAAGTAATGGTAGAGTAATTATATAAAAATTGTATCATTTGAATACAAAATCCCGTATCTTCAGTACAATGATCGTTTAAACCTTCGATTGCAGTTTATAATTAAAATTTGAGAGGAATAAGACGAGATCAAAGATAGAATGATTAGGACTTCAGGTATGAACTATGTGATTTTGTGTGGTTTACAAACCCATGATGAGTAGAAGTGAGCGAGTGTGGATTAGCAAAGTAATCATAAAAGCACTAACGGATCTTAAAAGCAGAGTAGTGCTGATGAAAGAGAGAGAGAAGAATGAAAGAATTCTTTTAAAAATTCAATTTCAATAGCCTTTACATAAAAGATGAAGAGAAATGTTTTTTGGCAAAAGGGTAAAGGAAAGTGCCCATTCGATTAAATTCAAATGTCACATTGACGGCTAGTATGTCATCATATGGTTCTAGTATACGTCAACATATCCTACTCAAATCTGAAAACTCTTCATAAAAAATGTTTTGATCTTTATAACTTTTAAAATCAACATTGTACTTTTATAGAAAAGTTCTAGAGATGAAAATAAAGCTTTTTAGAATAGAGATTTCAAAGGCATACTATGGGGTCTGTAACAAATATTTCTAAGACTTTTTACACACATTTTTGAGTAAATGAATGTCTTGTGCTCTTCCAGTCTTTGTTTCTTAAGTATCTTGTGTCATCTTAGCCTTGTAATTCTCCTGTGTTATCCTAGTTTTGTTCTTGTCCTCTTAACATTAATTCCTCTTAGTCTCCTTGATCTACTATTAAGTCCTCGTATCGATTCGTCTTGATGTATAATTCATCTATACTTCTATATCCCATAGTATATCTAAGTAGCATACCTATATTTTCTACACTATAGTGTACACAACTTGAAAATTCATTTATAACAATATTTATGTGGATGTTATCATCAAAATCAATACCTATGGTATTGACAATAGAATCCGGTATACATGGATTTTATAGATGAGTTGCCAAGACAGCGAAGGAGAATGAGCATGTGGGTAATAATCGATAGATTGAATAAGATCACCCATTTTATTCCACCAAAGACGATTAGAAAAACATCTAGCTTAGCCAGACTATACATGAAGAATATTATAAGACTACATGAGATTCCAAGCAGTACCGTTTGTTATAAAGACTTAGTGTTTACTAATGAGTTTTGGAGAAATTTGCAGAGTGCATTGGGTGTAGAGTTGAACTTAAGAATGACTTCTATCCATAGACAGATGGTCAAATGGAAATAGCGAACCATATACTAGAGGATTTGCTTAGAGAACGTTTTTTAGATTTTAGAGGATCTTGGGTAGGTCACTTGCATTCGATAGAGTTTGCCTATAATAATAGTTACTAGTCGAGTATTGGAATGACACCGTTTGAGGTTCTTTATTGTAGGCCATGCAAGTTACTGATAAGTTTGTTGGAGACGGGAGATAGACTCGTGTTAGGACCCGACTTGATAAGAGATGCTACTAAGAAGATAGATATGATTTGCACTAAAATGAAACTTGTGCGGTCGTGGCATAAGGGTTATGCAGATAATAGAGGAAAGGAATTAGAGTTCTAGTAGGCGATCATGTATTTGTGAAAATTTCAACAATGCAGGGTGTTATGCGCTTTGGAAAAGTGGAGAAATGGGCTTATAGATACGTAGGTCCGTTTCTAATGATATAAAAGAGTGTTAAACTCACATATCAAGTTGATTTACATTTAGTTAGGCAGGTGTGCATAATGTTTTTCATATATCACATTTGGGGAAATATGTGTACGATCCTAGTACGGTACTGGAACCGAGGACGATTGAAGACTTATCCGTAGAACAAGATTTAATGTATGTTAGAAGATCGAAAGAGATAGTAGGTCAAGATACAAAGTAGTTTAGGAATAAAGTTACTTGACTTGTTTGCATCCAGCGAAGAGATGATAAAGATGGTATACATGTGAGATAGAGGATAATATTAGGAGTATCTATCTCGAATTATTTTAGGCATTTATGTTTGCATTAGTGTGTTTTGTTTGTCTATTATATGTACTAGTAGTGACACCAGTATATTTATGCAATGATACATTTATGTGTCAATAGTTGAAATAATGCATTATGCTTGATGATTAATGATTTATATTAGCAGTGTACTAATGTAGCTTTTGTTATGGTGTGTACTTTTCTTGATGATGACCTTACATTTTCAGGGTGTTAGTGTAATTAATTGTCGGGAGTCATTGCTTTACCTTATTTGAGTTTCGAGAACGAAATTCATACAAGGATTTGAGACTATAACACCTCATATTTTGGAGTGTCGTAATATGAGAATAAATTGATAATAAGAAATTATAAATGATAACTAAAAGAATCTAATTAAAAGAATTACTTAAGAAAAATTTAATTAGGTAAGCGCGGGACACTTTTAAATTGTTAATTACATGAACCAAGAGTAATTAGAGTAATTAAATTCATCCATATATGTATAAGAGAATAAAATTTAAATATTTAAATGAAGAGGATTTTATATTGGAGGAAATAAATTTGAATGTTTGAATGAAGGGAATTATAATAAGGAAAATGAATTAATAAGGTTAGAAAAGGATAGATTTCAGCATAAGCTAGAACCATTGATGTATACATACTCCTAACCATAACATCCTTTTCATTTATTCTCACTTCATTTTAGAGCAAAATAAAAAACATCAAGGTCTGCCACCATTTTTTCTAAGAGAAGAAAAGAATCAAATTAAATGAGAGGAGCTTTTATATTAAACAAGAGGAGCTTTTATTTCTAAAGAAAGAAAAAAGGTCCGATCAAGTTTTTCTAATATGGGTGAGTAATACTTGTTCCTGTTACTTCAAAACTCATTTGGGTTCAAATTTGATTTTGTTTTGATGTTTTAAATGAAGTCAAGTATGTTTTGATTATAATAGAATGGTTCTAATCATATTTGAATATTAAAAGACATCATTTTTGATATGTTTAAAAGTAAAACATGAGTTAATCAACTCCAAATTCTTTTGAAATTTTAATATAATGTTTTTAATATTAAATTAGAGGTGGATTTTAAATTTCATAATCTGGATGAAGAAATAGTTAATTATGAATTTTCTAAATGGAAAATGGGCAATTTTGGATATAAAATAATGTTTGAAAATATTAAATTTTAATTTCCAGGTCTAGAATTTTCACTAGACGTAGATGATGACATTTTTGGATTTTGATGGATTGGTGAATCTTTAGGAATTTTCCTATCAATTATTGAATTACTATGAATTAAATGGTGAGAAAAAGTTGCATAAGTTATGGAAATAAATAAGAAATGTAATTATTAAGGCCTAACCAAGGAAAAAAAATTTGATCACCGAGAATCCTGATGTTTAAATGAAGTAACATGCAAGTAATTAACATGTGCAAAGAATTTGCCAAAAAATTGTTATCCCAAGGGGAAACTATCGATTTTTGACTTAATTACATATTCATCGTTCTTTAAAATGTGATAGCTATGAGTTGAGACATGCGATAACATATAAATTGATACAGTCAATAGCATTTGGGTTATACATGTGATAACTCAATACCGAACCATGCGGTAGCCTAATAATACATCGATAGCACATAGGGTAGAACTATGATAACGGATAAGTTTATACCTGCGATAACTATACTTACGACAAGTAAGCGTTCGGTGGCTTTAGTTGCATGATAGCTTTAGGGGCACAGTAGCTTTGAGGAGCGATAGATTTTGTAGTGCGATAGCTTTGAAGACACGATAACTTTGATGGTGCAGTAGCATTGAGGGCGCGATAGATTTGGAAGTGCGATGGCTTGAAATGCATGATACCTTTGAGGCACGATAACTTTGGTAGCGCGACAGTTTTGAAGGCGCAATAGCTTTGGAGGTGCGATGACTTTGAGGTGCTATAGCTTTGGAAGTGCGATAGCTTGATATGCACGATAACTTTGGAGGCGAGATAGCTTTGACACGCGATAACTTTGCTTGTGCAATAGCTTTGAAGGCACGATAGTTTTGGAGGCACGATAGCTTTGGAAGTGTGATGGTTTGAGATGTGCAACAATTTCGAATGCACGATAGATTTAGGACGCGATATCTTTGGTAGTGCGACAACTATGAAGGCGATAACTTTGGAGGTGCGATAACCTTTGATGCGTGATAGCCTTAGAGGCATGATAGCTATATAAGCGATAACAATGGATGAGGGGTGCGATAACTATAAGAAGTTAGGCACATGATAACCGTGGACATGCGATAGCCAGGGTACTAAATTCCTCAAGTAAAAATAAATGAATAGTAGTGTTTTAGAAGTTAGTTTCTAGAATGTTGATAGAGAATTTCAGTGTAAGGCCATAAATAGCATTCATAAGTTTATTCATGACATATAACGAAAATTTCACTGTAAGGGCATAAGCGGCATCCAGAAGTCTATTCACGATAGACAGTGAGAACTTTGTGTAACACCACAAAGTGGCATTCAAAAGTCAATTCACGACAAATAACGAGAATTTTCGATGTAAGATCATAAGTGACATCCAAAAGTCCATTCATGACAGTCAACAAGAACTTCGGTATAAGATCATAAGTGACAGTAGAAAGTCTATTTACCACATGAAAATAAAAGGAGCGGTGTAAGACCATAGGTGACAAGAACCCAAAGAGGCGGATTGAATGAATTCACTATAGATCTAAGTCAGGACAATGCAAGTAAGTTAGAGACACTTGTAAATGTAGTTAAGCTATGATTATGATTATGATTACGCAAAGATGTTCACTCTTCTTAATACATTTTTGTTTAATAGTGCGAGGAAATTCATTCCGTGCTTTGGCGGCGTAGTCTAACTATATAATTTGTTATGATAAAGTATCACTCCTATCAGGCTTTATGTGTGATTCGTGTTTTCGTTATTGTTTTCACTATAAACTCATACGTACTCATTCGAGTAGGCTGGTTTTATGGATTAGACATGACACTTTAGAAAGACGAATAAAATAGCTGAAGACGAAGCATGATGCTGAGCTAATAATAAAAGTTATTTTGTATTCCGCTGTTGTAAAACCAGGGTATATAATGGTTAAGTGTTTGTGTCGACGTCTTCATATGTCAGACATTATACTATTATATATGTTTGTTATATTTTACCCATACGTGGTCACGTTTTGGAATTATGAATATGTAAAAATGATTGTGTAGAATGAAATTTATTTAGCTGCTCTATATACCTAATGTTATTGAAAAGAAAAATTCATTTAATTTTGTTGCTTAAAATAATTATAGTGGTGACTGTAGCATCATTGACGTTCATTTTTTAGGTCTTGAAATGATGGATGTTACGTAGAAGTACGTGGATAAGGTATAAACGGTGGATATCGAGGCTGGAAAAAATTATGCGGTGTAGATGAGGACCGTACCTACAAGTTGCCTAATTAGCCGGTTATACAAGTATTTTCGGTCTCTTATGTAAAAAAATTAGAAAGAAGGAAAACTTAAATTCGGGTAATGAAATGTTGAACCCGAATCCTATAAGCTAAACACCTTATCTAGACGCTCCTATTTCTTTCATTGCAACTTTATCAGACTCAAGTCTGACAATGGAGCTCATGAGCGTTCAATCTCTTCGCAATAAACACCTTCTCAGTTACATATTCTATAGCGACAATTTTCCAAACAAGCCCCATTCAGTTGTGCCTTCTTCAAGTTTTCAATATAACAAGAAAAAAAGCATAATTGTCGCAGGAGCCAAGAGGAATAAGAAGGAAAACAAGACAGATAATCATAGTTTCAGTGTAAAACCTGATGAAGCTACTGGCCTTTATCCTGAAGCCGTTCTTCTTAAAAAGGTGATATATTTTAATCCAACCATGTTCCATTATCAAGTAATTAATTTGATTTGGCTGAAAAGTTGTAGCATGCCAATGCGGTCTTTTCTCATTATTTATTGTAAATACTGCACAGGTTTCGTCTTAGTTGGTTGTTCAATGGTTCTATAACAGCGCCTTTTAATTATCTTTCGGTGATTACCACATGAAATTGATGTGGATTAGGGGATGATTAACTTGGTGACAAGTGATTTGACTCTGAACAAGAGGGTTATGTTTATTTGGGTATAGTGTTATTTCACAGTTTTCAAACCTAAATTCCCTTAGAGTCCGTTTGACAACAATTACTGTAAATAACCTTAAAATGAAGTTTAAATAGTAACTTTTATGTAGTTTTGAATGGACGGCGTAAGAGAATTTTTGATAAACACCTTGTTATGTCTCGAAAACTGTAGGCTAAATCTATTAACACCTATTGAGTTTCTTTTCCCACCTCACTTGCTGTTAAAAAATTTGAACACCCCTTATATTTCCTTTACCACCCAATTTTATTCCATACTTACCCTTACATGTTGTTTAATTTATTCTTAGTGTTGATTAGTTCTACGTTCATTTTCAATGTTATCTTCTTCCTTCCCTTTATCGATTTCTGATTTATTTTTTCTCATTTTTACTTTTCACAACGATAGATTTTATAAATTCTTAATGTACGTTGCAACAAATTTTGATCAATTCCTAGTCCATGATGCATTAGGTATTAATTAAATTCTAGTCCATGACACACTAGGTATTAATGAAATCCTAGTGCATCCTAGGTTTTGATCGAATCCTAGTGCATGATACATTTGGTTTTGATCGAATCCTAGGACATGACAAACTAAGTTCCAAGAAAATCTTGTAGCACACTTAGTTTTTTTAATATTCTTTGTTATCGTAAAAAAATGTATGTATGTTTATTGTAAAATCGACAGCAACCAAGTTGCTAGGTTAATGTGCCGATCATCATTTTTATAACCATAAGAATAAGAGGGTTGATTATTCTTTTTATTTGTGTTAAACAAAAGATAAAAGAAGATACGTACTTAATCCTATAGAGGGGTATAATTGTAACTAAATTTTATTAATTTTACCGGGGTGTGTAAAAAAAATAACGGGGTGTTAATATAACTAGCCAAAACTGTAAAATACCTCTCCTGATCAAACTATAGAGATCCCATTGTTTTAAAACCAATGAAACCAAATTACTAAAATACCTTTTAAAACCTAAATCACTATGGATGGATCATTTCTCCCCCGCTTTACTCCTTTCACCACCACTTATTTTAAATTTTTTTAGTGCATCCCATTATTTTTCTTTAGCACCCTGTTTTCTTACTCAAACGTCCCTCCTTTTCTTCTTCTTTTTTTTAATTTTTATCACACTTCAAAGAAGCGTGAAAACCTAGTAAACTGAGCACAATTACCTAAAGAACCACCCTCAAGATGAGCATGGTTCTCACATAACCTTGCTTCACTGGACTGTGGTTTACTATGGATCCACACTTCTTATGAGCATTGTTATCAGTAAATCCACAATCTACACGTAACACCAGCGATGGTTTTAGAATACAAAATTATTAACACTAACAGGGTAGGAAGGAAAGAAATTAGGGGAGAAATAGAATCAATCAATCACCATTCCTTTCTCAAGTGTTTTCGACCTTTTAATCTATGTTTGTGTAATCAACAACAATCCAACAAAAGATTAAAAACAATTATCAAACGCAAAAATCGAAATAAAAAAGAGATACAAAAATAAAAACACTACGTCTTTTTCCTGCACAATTGTTTGAAAAAAACACGTACAAAAATAATTTGAAAGCAAATATGCTTGTCTCCATAATATTCGCAAAATGAATGGATATTTTTTCTTGAAAGAATAAGATGTTTATGCAAATTTGTGGAAAAAAGCATAATTTTGCATCATTAGCGAATGAATAAAAATACACAATGTTATTTTGTAAATATTTACAAAGATATTTTTTTTTCATTAATGACATAAATTCTACAAATATTTGTAAAATGAATGGATGTTACATATTTTTTGAAAAATAAAAATATTATTGCAAATATTTGCAAAAAGAATGCATAATTGTGCAAATATTTGCAAAATGATGGATGCACACATATTTCTGAAAATAAAGATGTTTTTGCAAATATTTGCAAAATGAATAAATAATTTCGTAAATATTTGCAAAATGAATGGATATAAACATGTTTTTTTGCAAAAAAGGCAAATAAAAGAATAATTTTGCAAATATCTACAAAATAACTGAATACAAAGGCATGTATAAATAAAATTGAAATTATTTGCAAAATATATGCATATTCTTCCTAAAATTTGCAAAATTAGTGAAAAATATGGTATTGGAAAAATCAAATTTATGAGAAGAAGAAGCCGTTATAAAACTAAAAAATTGAACTTTAAAAGAACCCAATTGATTGGAGAATTTTGATAAATCAAACAATTAAGGTTCACATATGAGAAGAAGCAAATGTGAGTATTTGCGTATGAGTAGAAGAGCAAAATCAAGAAATCAAATTTCAAACGTAAGTACAAGGAATGACTTTGAAAAGTTTGATTGAGATGAGTTTTCCAAAGATGAAATTTGAAAACGAGGGTGTCTTCCTAGTTTCTACATGGTGAAAAGTATAAGTATTTTGGATCGAAAAGTTGAAATTATGATAAAATTTTCCCTTAAAATTTGAAATAAGGTATTTTCACAGTAAGGGTCATTATAATTGATAGTCAGGCGGAAGGCCACTTCATAATTAGTATTCAAGGCAAGGGTCTGTTTGTCAAATTCTACATCTCACGCTCAAATCTTATGTTCTCCATCAAGCCTTTCAAAAATCGTTGGTTTATAAACGAAATCAAGTGCAAAAATCATAATACATAATGACCTTACACAACTTCAGAGAGTGCGATCGTTGTTTTTGTAGTTTTGAAAACAGAAAATGCATATGTTTTGCGTTGTCCAAAAAGTGCAAACTATATACAAAAACCTGAAGTCTATAAAACACTACCTCATTTATGTTAACAAAAATGTAACAGAAAACATTTTTTGAGAAAATGCATAACATATGCACCTTTTAGAATCCATGCATGAACCATTGTTTAAGGTTCCGACCGGAACCACTAGATTTCGACTAACTCGTACCGGTTCCGGCCGACGGCGGGACGGGAATAGGACAAAATCCCGTCCCGTTCAAAACAACAAAGAAAAAAAATCGAAATTGCATAATCAGAAAAAGAGGAGGAGAGCGACAACAAATAACACACGGAATCAATTAATCGAAAAATAAACTAAAAAGAAAACCCTAGAGTCTTCGAACGTGCTTGAACAGAAAGAAGAGAATCAAAATTTTGCCTATAAATACATAAGTCAGAAATAAAATTACCACAATCGATCTTCAGAAATATTCTCAAATTCGAGCGTTGTTGTTCATACCAAGGGAGAGCAAATTCGACAAATTCAGCAAGCTTTACAAAGGAGTTCGACCAAATTCGAGACCATACCAAAGCATCAACGTCGCCGCCAATCGACTTCAACGTAGGTTTTCCCTTTCTGTAACGACCCGAAAATTTCGATGGTTTTAATAAGATAATTAATTGAAATTTTGTGAAATTTTAAACAATAAAATTTGAAAATAAAAATTTATTATTTGAAACCATCGAAATTAGCGGGTCGTTACACTTTCCGCCTTCGAATTTTCTTTTCGCTTTTTTTTTCTTTTCTGAATGTAGTTTTCGTTTCTGTATACGAATGAATTATGAGAGGTTGTAAGGGTTGCACATGGGCTTTAGGCTATGGGGATTTGAATAATGGAAATAGAAAGTCTTGAATAATGAAAATATAATGACCTGAATGTCTATTTTCTTTTCGCTTTTGAATATGGACTGATCTGAATATTGAACAGACTTGAATAAGTTGAACTGACCTGAATATGCTGAATCGATCTGAATATTGGACATGCTGATTTGAATATGGAATTGAACATGTTGGACTTAGAATATGTTGAACTTGAATATGAACTTGATTATTAAACTTGAATATGTTGGACTTGAATATGGTCTTGAATATCGAACATGAGCATTGAACTTGACTCGAAATATTGGACTTGAACATTGAACTTTGACGACTTCGACTAATGTTTTTTTATTCATTTTTATTTTGGCCTGAATATGCCGGTCCATTGGGAATTCTTCAAGCTATAGCAGATGGAACCAAATTAGTTTTTAAAGAAGATCTTCTCCCATCTAGAGGAGATATTCGTTTGTTCAGCACGGGACCGTCTATAGCGGTCATATCTGTTCTACTAAGTTATTTAGTAATTCTTTTTGGATTTTTGATTTGATTTGGACTATCAAATTGTTTAGGATTGACTTTTGTTTAATTATAAATGCTTATATTGTATTGTTTAGTTATAATCTCAGGTACGTTATGCCAAATCCAACTGAAATTGGTTGGAATTATGATACTGCGATCGATGACAATTTTCGAAATACAAAATGTAACATTTGCAATAAAATAATTAATGACGGTTGTGTGACACGTTTGAAAGAACATCTGGCAGGAGCGGACGACAACGTATTAGCATGTCTAATTGTCCTTAAAGAAATTAAACTTGTACGATCTCATATCGTTCAAAAGAGAAATAAACGAAACAAAGGAAAACTAGACAAGCACCACAATTCATATACTTCAAATGATGATGATAATAATAGTAGCGGCTCGTCAAATGATGATAATAATAATGCTGGTGGAAGTGTGTGGGTGTAACAAGTAATTATGATATTGGTTCTAGTGATGGTGATGAATTATATAGACCAACTCAAACATATTAAAGAAGAATGAGTGCGAGCGACAATCCTAACCGAAAAGATAATAATGTAAATGTTGAATACGGACATCAACATGATTACGAGCACCACAATTCATATACTTCAAATGATCCACCAACCTATAAGCATTCTACTTCTGACTATACAAGTGGTAACTCATATTATGGAATAAACGAAACATATAGTGATATCCCGAGTGATCAAAATAGTCAAACTACGTATACAATATAAAATGATGAATCATCGTCTTTTGATAATATGATGACGATATTTATGGGTCCAGAACAAATGCAATATCGTTATCCATTATATTATACAATACAAGATGATGAAGAAAATTATGAAAACAATGCATATGTAGCTCCGAGAATAGTTTCTGGATGTAATAGTGTTGTATGTAGCATTATTATTTTGTTGTATGCTATATTTCTATATGAATTTGCATCGTTTATCGTTACTTTTTCATAAAAAATACAGAAATCCAACAAAGCGAAACAAAAACCTGAACAAGCGAAATTTTCGAAATCGATCGAAACGAACAAAATTTCAAATGACCGAAACCGAGACCGAATTCTTGAACCTTGATATGAACTATGAAAATATAATGCATATTAAATGCAAGCGAGACGACTCTAATACACCATTTCACAGTAAATTTTGTACAAAACAAACAAGTTTTGGACATTTTTATAAGAAGTGTAACCTTAACATATTGTAAAAAGTAAAAAGTAAAAAGTAACAGGCAAAAGTGAAAATTCTCAATCATTAACTGGAGTATAAATAAAGTATTTCATATTATACGGATAGAAAACATAAAATATTTAAAAACATATTTTAAAAAAGTGCAGATATTATGCACATGACCAAATTATACAAAGTAAACTCTAAAAATTGCAAATCATTTACAAAAACTTGGAACATAAATAAAGTTGCATAATCTATACACAAAAAATATAAAAGTGCAAAAAAGTCATATTTTGAAAAATGCATATGTTATGCACTTTCCAAAGGTGCATTAAAAAAAAAAGTCTTAAGTACAACATAATGCTGTTGCATATAGATATGAAAAAGGTGAAAAGTTGTATTTTGGAAACGAGCATAAAAAATATAAGATTAATATTGTAAAATATATAAATATTTTATCATGCAAAATGAACAAAATTTGCACATTTTTGAAAGTTAAAACATTTTTCATTTATAAAAAATGTGGATAAATAATTATGTTTAATTTTTTAGTGTAATTATTAGTCATTATGTGAATAAGCTATGTCTTTGCTTTTGAATGTAAGTCATTTTATATGATTCAACCATGTCCTTTTGAAATCAGTAACAACTCTTTGTATCTCATTTAGTCCTTCAATCCATGATAACAAAAATTAGTATTTGTAATTTCAACTTTTAGACAAGTTATTTGCACTTCTCTCGTTATAATTTAAATTTATCATGATTATTAATTTTTGTGTGTGTTCTTTTTGTACATATTTAATAAATAATTATGTTATGCCTATATATAAATCTATTATTTAAACAATTTTTTTACATCTAAACCAAAAAATAAATATTTAAATATTGATTGAAAATGTGTAAATCAATATATGCCTTTTTGAACATATACTTCGTATTTTGATATTTGAGCTAGGGCTGGACAAAGGTTGAGTTTGGTCGGGTTGGACCAAATACTTCACTCGATCTGTATATGTATGAGTTAAAAATAGTTCAACCGTGCCCGGCTTATATATGGTTGGGTTGAAGTATAAATTGGGTCGGGTTTAGTATGGTTGGGTCAGGTTATATAAACCTAATAATAAAAATGGAAATTTGGAAAAAGCATCAAAATAAAATATCAAAATATTCAACTCAAAATAGCAGATTTTAGTTGCCATAATGCATTAAATAAAACTGATTCATGACAACACAGATTTCATTGTAAAATACATCACATAGATTTAGTCACTACATACTTAGTTAAGAGTTTCATTTCAAAATACATTAAAATGCTCTTAGAATATTTCTCAAAATCTCACAATCTCATGGTTTCGATTGCTCCAATTTTACTTGGGCTGACATCGGGTATGATTTTTTTATGTATATTTATCGTATAATATAAAGATAATTTTCAGGTTGGGTTGGTTCAGGTTGAGTATGAGTTGTGTGCACTCTTAGTTTGAGCACACACTTCATTCAATCAGTTACAATAAGTGATATAAATATAATAGACACAGTTAGTGGATGACAGTGCCTTAGTTTAGTTTTAGGAATTCTGAGGGTATACTATTGTCAGTAACGTCAACACTTCAGTAGTAATTACACAGTTAGTCATATGAAGCCTCTCTTTATCACACTAGGTTATCAATATGTCATGCAATACATATTTCAAATCTTTTGTTTCTGCGATAATTTTCAGGAAGTAGTTAAAGAGGATGGTAGAGTCGAACCCGATTTTGCTGATTCAGAAGAAGGTTAGGGAATTTTTTCTTTTTGTCTTTTCTTGAACTTAGTTAAAGATGCCCATGAGATTTGATCATCAAGCTGGATTCTTAGCATTGAGCTAGTGGTCTTTGACTTAAATGAATGACCTAGGGATTAACCTAGAGGGATGTATGCCGGCACCTACTTTACATCTGACCAAGGGTGTGTTTATGCTGCCACCGTGGTTTGAATCCGTACCCCCTCTCAGAAATTTAGTGTCTTAACTCTTAACCACCCGGCCACCCTTAGGGCTCATTCTTTGATTTCTTTTTTTGTATGCTTCATTTTGTTTTACTGAGATGACACACACACAGTATTGGCTTATATTATGTACGTGTGTTGTTTATGTGCCTGATATTTTCTCAATATTTAATGTCTATTATGCAGAGCAGCTTTATGACTTTCTCAGTCTTCAGCTAGAAAGCAGTCTGAATTTAGAAAGAAGTAAGTGCCACTTCACATATCTTGGTCTATTAACTGCATAAACATAAATATGAAAAATGTAAAATCTTTATAATCTATATCAAGTTCAAAAGCTAATATAGAACTCTTACATGGCGTTTTAGCAATGTTTTTGTATCACATGAGATTAATTAAATAATATTAATTGTATATTTGTCTACCAACACCACAATAAAACATTTCTTTGATAGGTTTCAAGTTCAACTACCAACTGAAAGGATATTGAGTTCTCATTCTTTTATGAAAAAATAAAATAAAACCTTTCTCATCGAACCAATACATTCTTCATGCTGTGCTACAGTGAATAAATATTGTTATCATGCTACAACATGACTCGGACGTAATTTTAACCATGTAATTGTTGTCCAAAATGTTCATATATTGACCTTTAGTATGGGTAAGGATTAAAACCATAAATTCTCAGTAAAGAGAAAAGGGCTTGCATTTTTTTAACACCAATATTTCACAGGTATCATAGTTTAACCAATGTGTCATGGACGAGCACTGAGATTAGTCACCCATAGCCATATGAAATTACAAATGATTAGTTTCTGAATTAATAAATGTAGAAATGATACGAATTGAACCATGATTAAATTCAAAATGGACCTATCTTCTCAGAATACCTACAAACAATTAGTTATTGGCTGAAATGGCAAGATTATTTGTCACAATTTTTACAGCATGTATTTACTGTTTTAGAACATTGATGAATACCAGCTGGTTTTTTTTTTTTTTTTTAAAAAATAATTTGTTCCACTTTGTTCTTATTTCCACAGTGCGTCATTATGAAGTGGTGTTCTTGATTCACGAAGATCATGTCAATGAGGTTGACAGTGTTGTAACGAAAGTCCAAGGTATATTCTTTTCCCGTGCTTATTTAGTCAGTCATAATTTATCATCCAATTACTATTGCATTGAAAATGATTCATGTTACTTATTCTTATTCGTCCATTTCATTCCCATCTACATGACTAGTCAGTAGATTTGTTATTGGTAAGAATTTTGGAATCGAGCTATATTTAATGGATAACTGCCATATCCTATTTTTCAAATTGAAAATAATAATGAAATCGTTGAAAGGAGAATCAATTTGGATAATAAAAATGAAAAAAAGAACTTTATGTAATTAAAATATATTATGGGGAGAATCAGATCGTAGTTTGATTCTCCCTTTATAAAAACAAAGAAAAATTACTAACCTACCATGTTATAATCATATTTTTTTTCACATACATTTATTCCATTAAATTCATCTACCTCTGAACTCTAGATCATAAACTCTAAATTAAAAATGTTAAAAACTAAGACATGGAAGCAAACTCATCTCAACCTCCATTTTTTCAATTCAATTTCTATGTCCTTGGTAGTATCCGAATCAAAGCAGTAATTAGGGTTTTTGAACATAAGATTTTGAAGTGGATATGTCTCAGGATTTGGAGAGTGGTGAGGAAATAAATAAGGTGAGAAATGGAGTCGTGTTAGGAAAAAAAAAGCGGAATGGTCGATTTTGGGGAGCAGCGGCAATTGATTTTGAGAGCGGTGATGGGTTTCTAAGAGGGGGAAAACAATATTGTGACATGGAAGGAAGAGAAAAGGAAGAAAATGAGGAGAGGTAATTTTGAAAGAAGAATTAAATGTTTTTGTGAGTAAAAGGTATAACCAACCATAAATTTTCCCTTTATAAATTTTTAGCTTTTTGAAAATTTCTCCCTAAAATATATTCTCCTTATCTACTTTAATTCTTCCTTTAACAATTCTGCAGTAATATCTACAATGTGAACTGAGGAGATTCTATTCAACCCATTTTTAAATATGTGGTTTGTATCTATATAAGATGAAGTAATGAAAAGATCAGTAACTCATACCCGAAAAAATCACATTAAAAAATAATGGTAAATCATTTTCTGGACAACTAATATCAAAATTAGCACCAAGCATGGCTTAATCAATGATAGTCTAACCTAAGGACGACTAACAATAACCTAAGTTACTAGCATACGAAAAGATAGATATTGAACTGCTATAGCTTATCATGGGAATTTTCAGTCTTGAACTTTAATTTTTTTTATCACTCACACTTCTTTTCCTTTGGATGTGACCTAGGAAATTAGGTTCTTTGGTTATATACTTATTTGAAGCCATAACCTATTTGTTAATTTTATTTCTTTCTAGATTTGTCTGCAGATGTTCTTTTATACTTAGGCTTTAAGTACCAATCTTTAGCTTCATCCCATAACATGAGTTTTGTTGATATCTGTTGGAAATTTAACTGTAAAGTATGTGAATTTAGAAAAATATGGAGGAGTGCATTGAGGTTCTATTGTCCCACATCTTGGGATTTTAGAAGAAAAAACACACACATATGGATTTCTCAGCCACTATATTAGGCTCTTTGGGCATCAACTGTTTTTCATTTGGGTGGAGGAGATGAGCCATGCATGACTACCAAGGGTTGAAGTCCCGTTTTCTGTTTCCGTTCCGGTCAATAGAAAAATTTAAAATTTCGGTCCCGTTCCGGAATTTCCAGAAATTCCGTTTTAGTTCCGGTTTGTGAATTCCGGTACTTTTTTTTATAAATACCAAACAAATATGCAATACTAATAGTCAATTACGTTTAATTATTCAAGTTACATAGAAGATAAAAAATATACAACATAAAATTTGATACCAAAAACTATTTCTCTGAGCATCATATAAATTTTGTCCATCGCTATCTTCATCTTGTGTCAGATTATAATATGCTGAAAAAGCATATTGTTGCATCTGATCCGAACTTAAAAATGTCATCATCATATTATCAAAGGGCGATGGTTCGTCTTGGCTACTTGATGGTTTAGCAGCATACAGTTGGTTTATCCCACAAAACGAATAACTTCCGGCATAGTCAGATGTATAATACCTATAACTGGGGAGATTGTTAGAAGTATATCTGCCATCATAATTACATTGATATTCATGTTCAAAATTCAAAATTTTGTCTCTTCGTCCACTACAGTCATCTGCATCTCTTCTATAATAATTTTGGATATGTCTTTGAGAATCATCAAAAGTGGAATCAACACCATAACCATTAGAACCAATACCGTCACCATCAGCATTACCTGAATCATCATTTGATGAACTATCATTTTCAGTATTTTCTGCAGATACATTATCATTGTCTGATCAAGGATTATTGCTTGCATTATCAAGTAGTGGATTCTCAGCTTCTCTAATCCATTCTGCAAGTGGATCATGCTCATGAAAGATGTAATCTAGGTCGATAAGTTGATCAGTTGTTTGTTGTCATTTAGCATGTCGTACTCTTAATCGCATATTATAATGTACAAATACCAGTTTTTCCAAATTCTCCATTTTTATTTTGTTTCTTAACTTCGTGTGAATCATCGCAAATGTTGTCCAGTTTCTTTCACAATTTGAAGAAGAGACTGTTTGGCTAAGAATACGCATAGCTATGTGTGTTAAATTTGGAGCAGCTTCCCTGCCAATCATTGACCACCACATAGCTGGAAGACACGATTTAACTGTATGTTTCGCTTTTGCGGAACCAAATACACCAAGTTTCATTCTGTATTTTTCCACCTACACAACATTCATTAATAAACCAAGTTAATCTTTGCGCTAAATATAATAACATGAATCATGAATGGTTTAATAATTTGCTTATTACCTCTTTTGAAATTTTAATTTGCATAGCAATATCAGGTACCATTTTTTCAAGAACATTTGTCCATCCATTTAAAACTTCGGCATCATTTATTGCATTGTCTCCATATTGTATATGAGGATTGAGAAAATAACTTGAAACAATTTGATAATTTAAAAAAATATTAACATGATATGTACTTTTATAATTGTGTAATAATTAAAAAAATTACTTGCTGCATGAATAGTTCGGTGCAATTGTCTATCTCATCTTTTATCGATTATATTCCACCATTTTTGACACTGTCTTGCACCAATATTTTTCTTAATTGATTCCTTCGTTCGATCCATTGCTTCATATAGATATCTCATCTCTGCTTTATCATCATTGTCCATCATTTTTAAATTTTTTACAAGTGGACCAAATACGAGAATAATAGTAGCAACATTGGTCCAAAATTTATCATTGTGAAGTTATTGATAAGAATTGCTAATTTTTTATCTTTAGGACCAAGTTTAGGAATCTTTGCGCTCCACTTTCTCGAAGAAATCATTCTTCTTAGATTCTCCTTATGTGTGTATATGAATTCTGATGCAATAAAGTGAGTAGCAAACCTAGTTACTGCTGGCCAGATCAGTTCTTTATTATTGGTTTTTTTTTCTCATTATGGTAAGTAACCAACCATGATTGTATATGAATCCTGTTATTGACTAACAATTTGAAATAATCGTTTTACCTTAATTTCTTTTGAAATATCTTCAAGAATCAAATCGATACAATGTGCTGCACATGGTGTCTAATATAGTTTCCTTCTTTTTTTCATCAGTAGTTGGCCAGTAGCTTTGTAATTTGTTCCATTATCGGTTACTATTTGCACAAGACTATCTTCTCCAATAAAATTAACAACATTATCCATTAGACCACAAATATACTCAGCACTTTGAAATTTATCAGTGGCATCTACAGATTTAAGAAAGACAGTTCCCTGGGTAGAATACACAAAAAAATTTATGATTTTTCTTCTATTTTGTGTGTTGCAACCGTCGCACGTCAACGTACAACCATACTCATCCCAAAAAATAGAGTAAGTGTCAATGTGTTGTTTGATTTCAGTGCATTCTAAATCTAAATATGATTTTGATAATTCATGTACCGTGGGTCCTTTAATTCTAGGACCAGCTTCTTGAATGACCTCTACCATAATTTCATAGTATGGACTATTAGCAGCATTGTGCTGGATATGATTAAAGTAATTTTTTTTGATATTGCACGACCTATGTGTTTTTTGGCATCTTTAATGCATTTTATTGCAGTTCTAATAGAAGGTTGAGTTCTACCTTCTCGTTTTTGCACATAGGGATCAATCCTTCCAGTTGCCCGTGTTGCTAGATCGTAATTTATTCTGATTAATTTAGAACGATCATTGCGCTTTAGTTCGCTAGATCCTACGCTAGACCGCTGTCTCTTTTCGTTCATATAGCTTTCTTTACTTTCTTGAAAGGCGCGTCGAATCTCTCTATCATCTTCACCTCCATCACTATCGGTATCTTGATTTTGTTGTTCCGGCATGCTCATTAGCTCTTCTTGCACGCGTTGTTTTTCGAGTTTTCCTTCATTTCGCCCCTCTCTCTTTTTTTCCAGATGTTTTCGTATAAGTTTTTTGACTTCTTTGGGAACAATCGGACATGTTGCCACATCGCCTGTTTGTCCTGCTAAATGCTCTTTCATACGTGTTATACCGCCACCACAAATTACTTTGTGACAATAGTTACATTTGTTTTTTTACTAATAACCACCGTACAGTAATTCCAAACGATATCATGGTTTGCCATAATCAACCACCTAAATGAAAAAAATAAATTTAACATTTATTTACTCAACGTTAATACATTTAAATGCAAAGCGAACAATATTTTACTTGCATCATAGATCATCCATTCATACTCATAGTTGTCCAATTATTAAATTACAAATAAGGAATATAGTTTGTCCTGCGTTTCAATGAAAACTGGCAATTTGTAGTTCGTGCACAAACATGGTGGTAGGGGCATAAGCACTAATTCGTTTCTGTAATTTCCTATAATTCCTGTACTACTTTTAAGGCTAACTCTATAATCCATTCTATTTTAAACTAGTTCACTTCATATTTCATAAACCATTTATTTCAGCCCAGCCCATTATTCCACTGTATCTTCCTCATCACCAGCAGCTGCCCTAATTATTTTTGAACGCAGATGCCAATTGACGAAGACAAAAAAAGGAAAAAAAACCTGAACGCCGATTGATTTGAAGCCGCCAAAGTCGATTCGAGATCTGCAAGGGAGGTCGATGCTGCCAAGCTCGAACAAGAAAACCCAAACGATGATGAAGCAGAAGAAAAGAAGAGCGACGAGGCAAATTTTCATATGTATCTGGTATGGATTATAATGGATTTATAGAGCAAATCTAGAATCTTACTCATGTGATTTTCCATATCAAGTTTGTCTTTTCTTTTTTGTAAGGCAGACAAGAACTGAAATAAAGTTTAATATTCGTGTACAAATTTTCTTTTCTGCGGATTCATTTTTTTTTGGTTAAGAAGCCCTGAACGGCTTTCTGACGAAGTTCCGGTCCGGTCCACGCCGGAACCCCGGCGTGCCGGCCGGACTTTAGAACCTTGATGACTACCACATGCAGGCACGTCGTTCGACCGACTCGACTTGAACTGGGCTGACACTATATTTTCGATCAAAAATTTTGAACATTTTTTTTTTGAAAATGTCTTGGCTTTAAACGGTAATTCTTTGTGACACGTTTTTGTCGACGCGGTAAAATGAGATCCGAGTTAAATATCTGCACGATCCCATCTCTATTACATTGATTCGATTTTTCTCCACTCACTACCGTTCTTTTATTTCCGTTGGAAACAAAAACTTGTCTATTTAATTAATAAACAAACAGACCACATAGAACACAACAAACGAATTTCTTTCTACCACCATTTTCGAATTATCTCTCCACAAAAACTCTTCAGAAACTTTCGAGCAACAAGAGGTTGTTGTGGACGATCTTCCTTAATGCAAAGGAGATCGTTATTGTTGAAAATGTACTGTTTTATCCTGGGGACAGCGTTGTTGATAAAATACTTTGCATTGATCGAGTAAACATTGATCGAGTAAACGTCTTAAAGAAAGCGACATTTCGCAACTCAGCCGTATAAACAAACTGTGCTTGTCTGATTCAAAATTTAAGATGAAATGGCTGCTATTGAC
This sequence comes from Allium fistulosum, assembly GCA_030737815.1. Lineage (NCBI taxonomy): Eukaryota > Viridiplantae > Streptophyta > Magnoliopsida > Asparagales > Amaryllidaceae > Allium > Allium fistulosum. The sequence goes on from CM060902.1 coordinate 1,129,420,253, forward strand.
GACATTTCTGGTTCGGCTACTAGCAATACAAACAAATCATTTCGCTTTGAAGGGCTACGTTCAGATGATGGAAGCAGAAGATGTGTTCTACCTAACAATTGAGAAGGTCACTTTCGTGCTCACATGTAACAAGCCTGCTGCACCGGAGAAGTCAACTGACGATGATAGAAAAGCACTGGAATCTTGAACCGAAAATGATTACATCTGCAAAAACTATATACTTAATGGGTCGAGCGTTGATCTGAAGACTAATACAACTATATAGTAGAATTTTGAAAAAATTGATTTTGTAGCCAATAAAAAATAACTAAAACCCCAAATAAGCCTGTTAGTATAGAAACTGAATTCCTAAATTTAATCCACTCCAATATATATGAACTGGATATGGGTATTGACTGGAGATGGAAAACGTTATTTCATTACATTTATTGATGATATGTGAACTGGATAAGGGTATTGACTAGAGATGGAAAACGTTATTTCATAACATTTATTGATGATATGTGAACTGGATAAGGGTATTGACTAGAGATGGAAAACGTTATTTCATAACATTTATTGATGGCTGTTCTTATTATACTTGTATATATATATATATATATATATATATATATTAAATAAGAAAATAAAAGTGATGTACTAGATGTGTTTTTAAGTATATGTAACTGAAACAATGTTTTAAATATCGTATTTCGGTCGCGTCTCGAGAATTTTATACACTATCTCGTATCGGACGAGATCTCGGGTGAGATGAGTACATTTCAGGTGTACATCTCAGATTTTAAAGTCCAACTCGGGACAATCTCAGAGTGACTTAAGCGTGTAGAATTAACATTTTACAGATTTTTACGATAATTGTTATCTAAATATAAACTTATTAACACACAGTTTGAAAAAACAACAATAATAATATTTCTTTTTAAAGGAGAGTGGTTAAATGATTGATTTGGTATTTATTAAATGGATTCTACTCATTTGAATATTAAAAATAAAAAGTCATCTATTTTTTATCACTCGTTAAAAAAATAAAAGATAGAGTTAGAGGGCTAGTAAAAAATCGTGCAAGTTCTTTTGGACCAACATAAGAAGTTAAAGAAATATGTAAATGAAAAAATATCTTCGAATGAGATCTTCTATTGAGATTTATCTAAAATTTTGCTTGAGATCTTAATATCTTGGACAAGATGAGTGTCAAATAATAGATAAATAAAATTTTATGTCTTGTTTTGCTTAAGTTCGAAAATGAGATCTCGAGTGAGATCTTGAGTGAGATGAACGAGATTTAAAACAATGAACTGAAATTGAGAATTAATTCAATATGAAATTTAAGATTTTTCGTAGCGATAGGGGAACTGACTATGAATATTGCTAGTTTATTGAATTTTATAATTCCCATGGTATAATTTATGGAAGAACTGCTCCTTATTCGTCTGAAATGAATGATAAAATTGAAAGAAAAAAAATAGTTAACTGAAGTTGTTGTGACTATTTTACTAAACTCTGGTGTAGCATCACATTGGTGGGGAGAAATTTTATGGTTTGTTTGCTATGTGTTAAATAGAATTCTTGAATCTCAAAGCAAAATTTCACCTTTTGAGATCTTAAAAAATCATAAATCCAATCTGTCTTATTTTAGAACTTGTGGTTGTTTGACATATGTTTGAATTCCTGATCCTAAAAGAATTAAACTAGCAAGTAAAACATGTGAATGTACTTTTATTGGTTATGCGATTAATAACAAAGCATATAGGTTTTATAATTTGAATGTACACGTTATTATATAATCAAACGATGCTGATTTTTTTCGAACATAAATTTCCTTTCGGAATGAGAAATAGTGGAGACTCATCAACTAGTAATATTCCCATGAATAAAAATAATGAAAACATTGAAGATGTATAGACTAAACCGAGGAGAAGTAAAAGAGTTAAGAGTAACTAAAGATTACGATCCAAATATTTTTGCTTACACTTTAAAGGGTGATCCTGCTAATCACTAAGAAGATTTATCCTCTATGGATGTCGATCTTTGGCAAGGAGATATAAATGATGAATTGGATTCGCTTGAATACAGTAACACTTGACACTTAGGTGATTTACCACTTGGTTGTAAATCTGTAGGACGTAAGTGGATAATTAAAACTCAATGGTACCATTGGTAAATATAAAGCTCGACTTGTAGCTAAGAGTTTTAGACAAAGAGAAAACCTAGATTTTTTCGATACTTTTTCACATGTTACTAGGATAACATCTATCCGAGTATTGATTTCTTTTGCCGTAATTCATGATCTAGTTTACACCAAATGGATGTGATTTTAAAAAAAAATGGTGAATTGAAAGAGGAAATTTACATGGATCACCTAAAGATTTTGTAATCCTCGGTAAACATAAAGTTTGCAAATTAAATAAAGGGATAGTTTGGCTCACATCTCTGTTAAGTTTCAAAATAGAGAAAACATCCTCTCAAAATAAACTTACGTTTCTAGTCCCTATTTTCAAATCCGTCTGCGCCAAAAGACCAAAATACCTTTTACGTTTTTAGCATTTCAAACGTGCATTACTTTCTGTAGAAACATCGGATCAACATACCGTTTTCAGCAAAAAATCATAAATTTTACAATCTTTAAAACGAGATCCATTGTTGATGCAAAAAATAAATAAATCATATTTGCAGTAAGGCTGCAATTATTCCATATATTTGAAGAATTCTGCAATTTTTGAAAAACATCAATTTTTCTTCAAATGTCAGCAATTATTCCATATATTTGCAGACTTTTATGCAATTATATGGAATAATTGCAGACTTTTATGCAATTATATGAAATAATTGCTGGCTTCTCTGCTATTATTCCATATAATTGCCGACTTTTCAGCAATTATTTCGTATACTTGCCATTTTCTGCAATTATATGAAATAATCATTGATTTTTCTTCAAATGTCAGCAATTATTCCATATAATTGCACTTTTATGCAATTATATGAAATAATTGCAGACTTTTATGCAACTCAGTGGAATAATTGCAGACTTTTATGCAATTATATGGAATAATTGCAGACTTTTATGCAATTATATGGAATAATTGCAGACTTTTATGCAATTCAGTGGAATAATTGCAGACTTTTATGCAATTATATGGAATAATTGCAGACTTTTATGCAATTATATGGAATAATTGCAGACTTTTATGCAATTCAGCGGAATAATTGCAGACTTTTATGCAATTATATGGAATAATTGCAGACTTTTATGCAACTCAGTGGAATAATTGCAGACTTTTATGCAATTATATGGAATAATTGCAGACTTTTTATGCAACTCAGTGGAATAATTGCAGACTTTTATGCAATTATATGGAATAATTGCAGACTTTTATGCAATTATATGGAATAATTGCAGACTTTTATGCAATTCAGTGGAATAATTGCAGACTTTTCTACAATTAAATGAAATAATCGCAGACTTTTCTATTATTACATATAATTGCAGACTTTTATGCAATTATTCCAAGTAATCGCAGAAAAGTGCAACTAGATCATGATTTAATGATGAAAACAGTTTGTTAATCCGTCGTTTCTACAAAGAGTTATTGCATTTTAAAGATTGATAATTAATGGGGTGCAAATTTTAATTATGGATGTGAGAATAACATCCACATATGAAGAACCAACGTTCAACCATGGAGCAGAGGGGTATTTTAGGAAAGAAAATTGCAGTATTTGAAAATAGGGATGTAATTTATATCTTTTTTTTGGAGGATGTTTTGTGTTTTAAGTTTGATTTTAGAGATGTGTCCCTTATTTTCACTTAAATAAATCTTTGTATGGTCTTAAACAAGTATCTAACCGTTAAGTTGCACCTGCAACGAGTATACATCATAATGTCTGGACACACGCCGAGCACACAGTTTCGATGATAACTTGCCATTAAAGCATCGAGTAACCAACCTCGTTGGTGTCTGTGTCCTACGTTCTATATCATTCAACCTGCAACAAAAAGGGTTGACAACAATTCAACTCCAATGTAGGCGCATCCACTTAACCACTCGCTCATACCAGTATTGTGGACGTCTCCGTCTCCTCTCCCCTCGTAGCCTGCAAATCGAAATATGCGGCCGAGGCTCACTATAGTAATGATAAGAGCATCTAATTGCGATGTAATCGCACGCCTCATTGAGTATTGTTTGCGTCAAAAATCGTCACAAACCCCAAATATCGTGAAAGCACCAAGTTATGAATGTAGATCAGCAATATTTCAAACACAAATCACAGATCTAAGCAAGCAACAAACAACAATCCAGAAATAATGAACAGAAACACACAATTTATAGTGGTTCGGCTATCTCCGGCCTACGCCCACTTCAAGGTTTTATCTTTTATTGATTATCCTTACTGGTTACAGGTGATTACAGCAGTTACAATGAAGAATTTCGAGTACAATGATTGTGTTGAAGCGTAGAATTGAATCTGGCAGAGTCTGAACGTTGGACGGCCAAAGATCCCTTTCCTGTAAGCTTCATGGGGCTATTTATAGGTGCAGGAGGCTGATATCGCGCTCAAACTTCGGGAGATTTCTTTTGGCACGTGAGGGGGCCCACGCGACCGACCCCGCCAAGTTTCGACTCGACCTGTGATCGATACGAATCCATTTCGTATCGATCAAGAAATCATCCAATCGAGCTGAAACTTGGCAGAGACATTCTTTACCTTGTGTGTAAGCTCCTGTGAAAATTTCGTAGCATTTGGATCTGTAGATCGTGAGATATGATCGATGCAAGATTGTATTTTCGTGTGCACTGTCGCGTTCGAATCCATGGATTCGTATCCATCCCTTTCGAATCGACCTGGACACGTGAGCGCGCAGTGACGTGGTGCGAGATGCTCGGATCGATCCGATCCTTGTGGCGTATTGACTGGGCATTCGCGCCTTGCTCGTTCCAAGATTGAAGTCTAATTCATATCGCACCCTGTTCGTATTTGACTTTGCACCGATAGCATTCGCATCGTTCGTCCCCATGTTCGCATCGATCAATTGTGGTTTCGTTCGTATCGATCGACTATCGACCGATCGATACGAAATAGTTGTCTGGTGATCGATACGAACTGCGTAGTTCAAAGGGATGCGAATAATACCGATGCGTTTCTCTCTGGAACGATACGAACAAAATGGATAGCATGACCACGGATCGATTCGTGCCCCATCGATTCGGTGATGATCAATTCGAAGTCGTCAGCTCCCGATGGATTTGAACTAAACAAAACATGGTGGGTTCGAATAGACCGAGGCGATGTCTCGATACGAATTTGATGGATTCGAACAAACCACCACTGCAGTTCCCCGATGGATACGAATCTGACGGATTCGAATCGATCATCACCTTACCTCTTTGATGGATACGAACATCATATCCTTTTAACTTGTATCGATCATATCTCCTCCATATGAACTCCGATTAACCTGAAATTTGAAATGTAGCGTCTCCTAGCATTGATCATCATCTCCAATCGATTCCGTCCCGATCGAAGTCCGGTTAAATTTTGACGACATCCATTGCAGCCTTGTTTCTAATCGATCCTCGATCCTGATATCCATCGTTCCTTGCCAATTTGTTGATATTCCAACCTTGACCAAAAGGTGGGATACCATTTGCCCCCCAAAACATGCCTTATGGTAAGAAGGTGTGTTTTGTATAACTCTGAATCCGATATCCAAAGTCCATAGCCAATTCCATGTCCATCCGAACTCGATGACTGAGTTTTTAATCCATCCTTATCCAACAACCGAATCCAGGACCTCTCCGGGTCGATATCCAAATCCGTAACTTCTCTGGGTTCTTGCCAAGCGCAATCCACACCTGACGACCGTGGTCCAGTGTCCCTGGACGCTGTGCAATACCAGGGCTTAAGTCTTAAGCGGAATCCTGGACCTCTTCGGGTTGCTATTCAAATTCGTAACCTCTCTGGGTTCTTGCCAAGCGCAATTCACACTTGGCGACCGTTGTCCAGTGTCCCTGGATGCGAGTAATGCCGTGGCTTAAGTCCTAAGCCGAATCCTGGTCTCTCTGGACCCTTGTTGAGCATAGTCCATGCTCAACGACCTGAAATGATAACCGATAATATGGGGCCTAAATCCTAGGCCGAATCCTGGTCTCTCCGGACCCTTGTCGAGCATAGTCCATACTCGACGATCCAAAATAATAACCGACAATAGAGGGCCTAAGTCCTAGGACAAATCCTAGTCTCTCCGGACCCTTGTCGAGCACAGTCCATACTCGACGACCTAAATGAGTCAATTTGCCACGTTCGGGCAAAGTGACTCACCCCTTGCCAGGTATTATCCATACCCGATGACCATTTATCAAAAACAAAAAAAATCCAATCAAAATCCAATCCAAAATCCAAATCAAATTCGAAAACCAGAAATCCGAACCAACATCCAAAACAGAAAACCATCCAAACGAAAATCCAAACCAGAAAGCAAACAAAACCAGGAGTTCAAACCAAACTCCAAAACCAAACCAGAAAATGAGTGTCCAATCCAAAAACAAAAGACAGATTCCGCAAACCATGACTTCACGGTTTATCATCATTCAGAGCATGCCTAGGGGCTATCTCCGTCCCCATACATGTGTAAATGACTTGGTTGCTTGCCAATGGTTTGTTACTTATTTCATACTACCCGGTCAATTGATAACCAATCGACCACCATTCCTGGGCCTCACACCATCATGGCTTGAGGTAGGCGGTGGTTGCTCCTGCTCCGCCGCTGCATTCCGAGCCCCAACATACTGCCTCAATTGTCCATTCCTCACATGCTCCTTAATTATGTCCTTTAAGTGCCTGCAGCTGTTGGTATCGTGTCCATCTAAATCATGGAAGAGACAGTGCCTTCCTGATGCCCTTTCTCGTTCAGAAGGTTCTCTCCTAGCTGGCCTTCGGTAAGGAAGGCGATTCCGGGTTTCCATGTATATCCGCTCCAGTGTCTCGTTTAATCCTGTGTATATGTAAAACTTTGGATCCTTCCATCGCTTCCTGGCTTTTCCTGAATCGTCATCCAGCTTCCTCTTTCCTTTGTCTTTATCCGGGTTTCCGTTGGATGGTCCTCCACCCTCAGTCGCATTCACCTCTTTTAACTTTAAATCCATACATGCGTCTTCTTGCCGAAGGAACCTTTCAATTTCATGGAAGAATTCCCCGAGATCCAGTGGCGGGTCTCGTACTAAAGATACCTTAAAATCCGAATCCTCTCTGACTCCCGACACCGCCGCCATCAAAACCATCGATGGATCCGGCCGATCCACCGAAGCAACCGCCGCATTGAATCGAGTTAAAAATGCTCTAAGTGATTCATCCGTCCTTTGCTTTACCGATGTTAGCGTCATTACGTTCTTTGGTCTCTTGATATGAACCCGAAACCGCCCCAAAAACCTATCCACCAACTCGCTCCAGGTCCTGATAGATCCTTCTTCCAGCTGCCTAAACCACATTGCAGCTAGGTCCGTCAAGTACAAAGGGAAACATCGAGCCATCACTTCCTCCGATGCCCCTAGTACTTCCATGTGCCTGGTATATCTCATCAAGTGATCGGTTGGGTCAGCCTTGCCATCATACACTTCCACGCTAGGTAGCTTGAACTTGGGTGGATTCTGAGCTGTCTTGATTTCCTGAGTAAACGGACTCCTGTTCACTCCTTCCAAATCTCTACTGGTCAAACCTCCACGCACAGTTCTCCTAATAATCTCAACTAATCCAGCACTGTCCGTCAAAGGTTGCCCCCTATGTCCTTGAGGGAATTCTGGTACATATTCTTCATGCGGTTCATTAACATCAGCGTTCATCCTAGCCTGTTGGGCTCCATCCAAAGGTCTTCCAGTGTCAGATCCTGCGGGCCTGCCCCCAAGCCTTTGCTGATTGCCCTCTGGTTCTGTATTCTGTTCTTTGTTGGGTTCTGCAACCCTAGTTTCTTGTTCCACATTTGCAGTCGCTGTAGTTGGTCCAAGGTTCTGTGTCCCTGCAGCTCTCATTTGCTCGAAGAAAGTCTGCATTATATCCTGTTGACTCTTCAATAACCTCTCATGCAATGAATTTGCCATAGCTTCCATTTCGTCTCTGGTAATGTAAATCGAAGCTTGTCCTTCTCCAGCTCCGGAGGATGCCTCTTGACTTCCTCCTTGTTGACTTCTCTCGACTCTTTGTCTTGTTTGTCGAGTCATTGTCTCAAATCTAAACTCTTCACGCTTTCCAAATCTGAACTTCAATCCGATGTAGCGGGTGCTAGTCCCTCTCAGTGAAAGCACCAGTGTTTGCGCCAAAAATCGTCACAAACCCCAAATATCATGAAAGCACAAAGTTATGAATGTAGATCAGCAATATTCCAAACACAAATCATAGATCTAAGCAAGCAACAAACAACAATTCAGAAATAATGAACAGAAACACACAATTTATAGTGGTTCGGCTATCTCCGGCCTACGTCCATTTCAAGGTTTTATCTTTTATTGATTATCCTTGCTGGTTACAGGTGATTACAGCAGTTACAATGAAGAATTTCGAGTACAATGATTGTGTTGAAGCGTAAAATTGAATCCGGTAGAGTCTGAACGTTGGACGGCCAAAGATCCCTTTCCTGTAAGCTTCAGGGGGCTATTTATAGGTGCAGGAGGCTGATATCGCGCTCAAACTTCGGAAGACTTTTTCTGGCACGTTAGGGGGCTCACGTGACCGACCCCGCCAAGTTTCGACTCGACCTGTGATCGATACGAATCCATTTCATATCGATCAAGAAATCATCCAATTGAGCTGAAGCTTGGCAGAGACATTCTTTACCTTGTGTGTAAGCTCCTGTGAAAATTTCGTAGCATTTGGATCTGTAGATCGTGAGATATGATCGATGCAAGATTGTATTTTCGTGTGCACTGTCGCGTTCGAATCCATGGATTCGTATCCATCCCTTTCGAATCGACCTGGACACGTGAGCGCGCAGTGACGTGGTGCGAGATGCTCGGATCGATCCGATCCTTGTGGCGTATTGACTGGGCATTCGCGCCTTGCTCGTTCCAAGATTGAAGTCTAATTCATATCGCACCCTGTTCGTATTGACTTTGCACCGATAGCATTCGCATCGTTCGTCCCCATGTTCGCATTGATCAATTGTGGTTTCGTTCGTATCGATCGACTATCGACCGATCGATACGAAATAGTTGTCTGGTGATCGATACGATCTGCGTAGTTCAAAGGGATGCGAATAATACCGATGCGTTTCTCTCTGCAACGATACGAACAAAATGGATATCATGACCACGGATCGATTCGTGCCCCATTGATTCGGTGATGATCGATTCGAAGTCGTCAGCTCCCGATGGATTCGAACTAAACAAAACATGGTGGGTTCGAATAGACTGAGGCGATGTCTCGATACGAATTTGATGGATTCGAACAGACCACCACTTCAGTTCCCCGATGGATACAAATCTGATGGATTCAAATCGATCATCACCTTACCTTTTTGATGGATACGAACAACATATCCTTTTAACTTGTATCGATCATATCTCCTTCATATGAACTCCGATTAACCTGAAATTTGAAATGTAGCTTCTCCTAGCATTGATCATCATCTCCAATCGATTCCGTCCCGATCGGAGCCCGGTCAAATTTTGACGACATTCATTGCAGCCTTGTTTCTAATCGATCCCCGATCCTGATATCCATCGTTCCTTGCCAATTTGTTGATATTCCAGCCTTGACCAAAAGGTGGGATACCAAGTATCACGTTATATAATATCATGAAGTGAACTCCGGAACGTCACTAAGTGTGAAACAAGCCCAGTGCATTACACAACTTTATGTAGTTACGTGAGTTCCAGGAAAGTCAAGGAAGTGAAAACAAATCCCTCAAAACTGTTCTACTTGGGTTGCACTAGATTCAGGTTCAATCTGGGCTGCCTACAGGTTTTCAGTCGACTGGATAATCATACCAGTCCACTAGTTCCCTGTACCATATTTTTTCTTTATACTGCAAAATTAATCGACTGGACAATAACACCGGTTAACTGAAAGAGAATTCATTTCGACTGTTTAACCCCAGAAATGAACTATTTACTTGTGGGTTGAACTTGTGTTTGTCTCAGTGTTTTACATAACCAACCAGTTGATCGGTCATATTCTCAGTCGATTGGATTTCCAAAACTTGAGTTACCAACATGTTTTAAATTATTGTTCAGATCTAGTTTAATTGTTTATTATTAGTTCTTTTATTTAGACTTTTCGAATAAACTTTGAATTCGTATAATCTCAGTTTTGATATAATTTCAACTATATCATATCCAACTTTTTATATATTTTATCACATCGCTGTATGTAACTATTCAATGATTTATCTATGTATATTCAATCTTATTCGAAGTTGATAGAATCAGATTTAGATGATTTTTAAAGGACAAATACATAGGTTTACTTTTACACATTTAAACGAATTTAGATTTGTTACATAAATTCGGACATGTGTGATTTCAAAGTTATATGTACAGATTCACTTTTTATTCCTTCAAATTAATCCAAATCTATCACATAAGTCAGATTTATACGATTTCATGGTAATATAGATTCACTTTTATTCATTCAGATTAATTCAGATCTATACGTTTTTAAAGGTGAACTCCATTTAATTTACCCTCCCCCAAAACTTCATTAATCATATTATCAAAATCATAGTCCAAGGTTTTCCAATTATTTCAATTCGTACAAGTCTTCCATCAAAAACCATTAATTCAGTTAAAAATCATATTTTTAAACCTAAATAGATATACAAATAAAATTTAAATGTTTATCTACATAATATTCAATTCGTAGATAAACTCATTCAACTGTACGCTGTTCTTGGAGAAATCTTATTCTCTGATCCGATTTAATTTGGCGTTCCTTCCCCTCTATTTAGCTTGCAATTGTTTTGGTTTGAAAACTCTCTTCTTTTCAAATTGGTTTTCTTATTTTGTTTTGTAGGAATTTGATTTGCTGTTTGTTTTTCTGAACAAGGTTCATCCTTGCCAACAAGTGTCGATCTTATAAATGATTCACTGTATGTTTTGAAGAGGTTTGTTTTAGGGTTTTAGGAAAAAGAAGCAGAAAAGTGGAGATTAGAAGTAGCGGCGGTTACCGAATGAAAAGAAGTGAAGGATAATGTGAATTAGAGCTAGAGACATTCCTTATATATGCACGAAACATGAAAAGAAGTGAAGGATAATGTGAATTAGAGCTAGAAACATTCCTTATATATGCACGAAACATGAAAAAAGTGAAGGATAATGTGAATTAGAGCTAGAAACATTCGTTATATAGGCACGAAACCTGAAATCCCCTCTGGGCCTTGACCCACTTCGCTTCGTAAGGTGCGATACAGTAAACAATCTGTATCTTCTTCATCCTATGTCCGTTTCCGACGTTTTATATATGAATTTGGACTAGAAAAATCTATTTAACAATGAAAAAGTTAGATTTTCTAAATTTATTCATTTGTAAAATGCTATTCGGTTTTTCTGCTTTATATAAAATTACCAAAATACTATTTTTAAATTAATTAATTATTTTTATAAAAATCCAGGGTGTTACAGGGGTATATATTTCATTTCTTACAAGGAGAGGTCATTATATTGGTAAGGCAGGTTTCATTTTAAACAAGAGATAGATAGCCAAGTATTTCAAAAAGGTACGAAGATGACAATATATTAACAGATGGATAAAGATTTGTGATTCTGTTTAGTCTAAAAGCTGCAGCTTAATAACATCCTCCACCATATAATTATTTTGTATCTGTACATTCACATATGATTTATGGATGAATTTTATTTAAATAGATTTCATCAAAGAGAGGAAAGGAAGAATTTACAGGATCAACAACTGGGGACTCAGAAGACTTGCATACAAAATCAAGAAGGCCAAGAATGCGAACTATATTTTGATGAACTTTGAGATAGAGGCTAGATTGATAAATGATTTCAAAAGCATGCTGGATAAAGATGAGAGAATCATCCGCCACCTTGTTATCAAAAGAGATGAAGCAATCACCGAGGATTGCCCTCCGCCACCAGAGTTTCATTCTCTGAAATCACAGGGCCTGGACGATGACGATGAAGGTGATGAAGAATTCGATGACGATGAATTCGAAGAAGATGACGATGAAGGTATAATAGTAGTCGGAGAAGATGAGAGTGACGTCGATGACACGAAAAGCATGAGAAATTCCGAGTTAGAGAAATTTGCAACAAGGTAGACGTTTTGTTGTACTATTCTAAGACATAAACAGACGATTTTCTTCTACGAGCTACACATTCCCTTCTTATATATGATCAGTAGTTATGAATTTGCTTCTAAAGTGTCGTTATAATGATAACAATCTTTGTTTGTTCGAAGCCAAAAAATATGTATTATTATATGGTTAAATGTTAAATTTTATGTAGATATAGTTTAGGAGGTCCTAAACAATCAACGGTAACGTTGTAATGGTATCTGAAAGTACTACGAATATTCAGTCAAAGTTTTAGTACATGGGGAAAGCATCAAATTTGTGTAAGACTAAATAATTAGTACAATCTCTAGTTGCTGCGCTTATGAAAAACAAAATAGCATGGCTAACACGTGCATCACGGGTGAATTTTATGTAATAATTAATACAATTACACAGCAAATATGAATTCATTCATAAATAATATTTTTACATAACTTGCATGGGTAATCAAAATACTAAACGAATTGACTATTGCTCTTTTTATTAGATAGCTTCATAGTTTGTCGTTGTAATTAGTTAAAAAAAGAAAAAAAAAGCAAGTGTACTGAAAATTGTTTACAAATGGAATTCAAAGGATGTCAAAATTTGTCAATACTTAATGAGTACTTCTGACAAAATACATACATAATTGATTGAGATAACGAAACTTCACGTGTAATTTTGATAATTTTTAAATTAAATATTTTTGAATTAAAAACATGTAACTAAAAATGATTTCAAAATATTGAGTTATAATTAGAAAATGTAATACTAGACATGTGTATATAAAAACATAGCATTCGTTTGGATGTTTCATGACTTCAAGGTCTCAATAATCTTAACGCAGAACGCTTTATCAGATGTGACTTGAACCAACGGTTCTTAACTTATTTTCACATATTTTAAAAGGTATTTTATTCACATAGTTATGTTAACTTATTATAAAAATCAAAACAAAACAGAGCATTTGACATAAATTTTGGGATAAGTGAAGAAATGGATAGTGACTTATTTATACTGAAAAGGGGATAAACGTTAAAAAAGAAACTAAACCATTGTCCGCATTACGATACGAACGCATGACCTTACTAACGTTTCAAACTTTCAAAATAAAAACAGAGAATATTTTGGAAAGTTTACCCTCCAACAAAATGTCTGTGAACCCACTCCAAATATAGATGTATAAATTTTTTTTACTATAATTTCAGCTTAATCAAAATAAAATAAAAAATATTTTATAATAACAAGAAAGTATTGTCGGCCCTTGTATTCAATGTTACTGTTGCTGAAGGATCTCAATAATTTAATAATGTAGCACAATGACTTATTTCCCGATAACATAGCCGACAACCTTCAACTCTAGCAAATCCCCATTTTCATTTCAAACGTTTTATTTAATTTTTTTCCTTTTTATTTATTTATAGAAATGATAGGACTTTGTCAGTTTTGATCGGTTCAGTAGCTTATAAATAGATAAAATAAATGGTCTTTGTTTGACCACATCTTTTGCTTATTTAGGTTTTCTTTTGAATAACTTTTCTTTGCTGTTAACTCTATATATAGAGTACCAAGTTTATTCAATAAAATCATCAGTTTGAGATTGATCATTAAAGTGAGTAAGAAACCAATTTCAACAATTGGTATCAGAGCCTTCTCATAAGGTTCTTATCGTGAAGCAAAGAGAGTAGAGAGAAGCAACACAGATGGAAGACAACAGAAGTGCCAAAGGTTTCGTTGTGCCGGCTATTCCGAAGTTTGAAGGGCATTACGATCATTGGGCAAGATTAATGGAGAATTTCATCCGATCTAAAGAGTATTGGGATCTCATTGAGAATGGGATCACTAAACCAGCAAGAGCTGTGCCAACAGAAGCCGAACAGAAGATGATATATGAGCAAACTTTGAAAGATCTAAAACTCAAGAACTTCTTATATCAGTCTATTGATATGGATATTCTTGATACGATTCTCAATACTGACACAAGCAAACAAATTTGGGACAGTATGCGACCTAAGTTTCATGGTTCCACAAAGGTTAAGAGAGCTCAGTTACAGGCCCTAAGAAAGGAGTTTGAGATGTTGCACATGAAATTGGGAGAGACCGTTAATAGCTACTTTGCTAGAACATTGGCGATAACCAAGAAGATGAAGACTTGTGGAGAGGCCATTAATCAGACTACAATCACAGAAAAGATTTTGAGGTCTATGACCCCAAAATTTAATTATGTTGTGTGTTCGATTGAGGAGTCCAATAACATGGACACTCTTACGCTAGATGAAGTTCAGAGCAGCCTATTGGTCCATGAGAAACGCATGAAAGAGAACATCGAAGAAGAGCAAGTTCTCAAGCTTACTAATGAAGAAAGAGGATCAAGAGGAAGATCACGAGGCGGTTATAGAGGAGGTTTTAGAGGAGGACGTGGCCGAGGAAGGAACTTAAACCGAGCCACGATTGAGTGCTATAACTGTCATAAGTTAGGGCACTACCAATTTGAATGCCCTAGTTTTGAAAAAAATGCAAACTTCACAGAACTGGATGAACATGAAGAAGTGCTATTGATGGCATTTATGGAGAAAGAGAAGGCGCAAAAGGATGAAGTTTGGTATTTAGACTCAGGCTGCTCTAATCATATGACCGGCAACAAACAATGGTTCGTTGAACTTGATGAGCAACCATTACATTATGTGAAGTTAGGCAACAGTGCAAAGATGCAAGTGCAGGGACATGGTAATGTAAAGCTCACTATTGAAGGAAGAATTCACACAGTAAGTCAGGTATATTATGTACCTGATTTGACCACAAATCTTCTCAGTCTTGGACAGTTACATGAAAAACAGTTAGCCATCCTAATAAAGCATGGTAGATGCAAGATATATAATGATGAGTTCGGGATGATTCTACAATCACAAATGATATCAAACAGACTGTTTGTTTTAAAGGCAGAATTTGCTACGTCAGAATGTCTACAAGCTTCAACCGAGAACATCATCAATGTGTGGCACAAGAGATTCGAGCATTTGAATCAGCAAAGTTTGAATGTCATGGCAAAGAAACAGATGGTGAATGGACTTCCTCAAGTTATGGAGACAACCGATAAAGTATGTGAAGTTTGTGCTAAAGGAAAGCAGCATCGTGCATCTATTCCTAAAGAAGCAAGGTGGAGGGCTTCCAGGAAACTCCAGTTGGTACACACTGATCTATGTGGACCTATCTCACCACATACTGCAAGTGACAAAAGGTATTTGTTAAGCTTTATTGACGACTTCAGTAGAAAAACCTGGACATATTTTCTAGGAGACAAAAATGAAGCGTTTGAGTACTTCAAAAACTTCAAAGCAATGGTCGAAAATGAGGCAAAAACGAAGATAGAATGTTCGAGGTCTGACCGAGGAGGTGAGTTCAATTCCAAGGTGTTTAATGACTTTTGTAGGTTTCATGGCATAAAGAGACAACTTACTGCGGCCTATACCCCTCAACAAAATGGGGTAGCCGAGAGGAAAAACAGAACCATCATGGATATGGTTCGATGTCTTCTAAAAGAAAAGGATGTGCCTAAGAAATTTTGGGGAGAAGCGGCTCAATGGACTACACACATTCTGAATAGGTGTCCGACCTCTGCTGTGAAAGAAATGACTCCTCAGGAATGCTGGAATAACATGAAGCCTAACGTGGAGTATTTCAAAGTATTTGGGTGTGTTGGCTATGTACATGTTCCAAGCCAAAAAAGAGTAAAGTTGGATGATAGAAGCACAAAATGTGTGTTCATTGGTGTGAGTGAGGAGTCGAAAGCATACAAAATGTATGATCCAGAAAAAATTGTAATTAGTAAGGATGTAAAGTTCGATGAAGAACTCGCCTGGGATTGGGGAAGGAGTTCAACAAAACCTGACTTGTTAATTGAAGAAGATGAAGATACAGAAGGTATTACAGGAGCAGGTAACATAGAAGAAGAAAATAATCAAGGTTCAGACTTACAACATGATTTCCCAATCAATTCAAGTGAAGACAACAACTCAACTGAAGACACAGAGCACCAAAGGGACCTGCATCAAGATGTAAGACAACAGGTACAACACGAAGAAAGAAGAAGGAGATTACCTTCGTATTTACAGGATTACGAAAGTGGAGAAGGGCTCTAAGATGAAGAGGAATTACACATGGCGATGCTTGCAACACATGATGATCCAGTTAACTATCAAGAAGCTGCAAAAGAAAGAAAATGGAGGGAAGCAATGGATGTAGAAATGAAAGCTATTGAAAGAAACAAAACGTGGGAACTGGTAGACATACCATCTGGACAAAAGAAGATTGGAGTCAAATGGATCTATAAGACTAAACTAAACGAGAAGGGAGAAGTAGATAAGTACAAGGCTAGGCTCGTCGTTAAGGGCTATGCGCAATGATATGGGATTGACTATGAAGAGGTTTTCGCATTGGTAGCAAGATGGGACACCATAAGAATATTATTGTCCGTGGCTGCTCAAAACAAGTGGAGTGTATACCAACTAGATGTCAAAAGCGCTTTCTTGCATGGGGTCTTGAAGGAAACTGTCTTTGTAGAACAACCGGAGGGCTATGTTCGAGTTGGAGAAGAGCATAAAGGCTATCGACTAAAAAAGGCCTTGTACGGGCTTAAACAAGCACCAAGAACTTGGTACAGTAAAATTGAGGAATATTTTACAAGCACGGGATTTAGCAAATGCAGTCATGAACATACGCTGTTCATTAAAACAGTTGATAAATGCAGGTTTTTGATAGTTAGTCTATATGTCGACGATCTTATATTTACAGGAAATGATCTAGCTTTGAGTGATGAATTTAAGTCATTGATGAAGAAGGAGTTTGAAATGACAGATCTGGGAAGAATGCATTACTTCTTAGGAGTGGAGGTGCAACAATCTGACAAAGGGATTTTCATATGTCAGAGAAAATATGCTGCTGAAATACTTGCAAGGTTTGGTATGGAAAAGTGCAATCCAGTTAATAATCCCATTGTACCGGGCACCAAGCTATCAAAACAGATAGATGGAAAAGCTGTAGACCGTACGATATACATGCAACTCATCGGAAGCTTGATGTATCTAACCGCAACGAGGCCGGACATAATGTTTGCGGTATGTTTCTTAAGCAGGTTCATGTCATGTCCCAAGGAGGCACATCTGATAGCTGGAAAGAGAGTTCTGCGTTACATTAAAGGCACATTGCAAATGGGGCTGTTATATGAAAAAGGTGGAACAGACACCATGCAAGCTTACACCGATAGCGATTTTGCAGGAGACTTGGACAGTGGACGGAGCACCTCTGGATATGTTTTTCTTATTAGCAAGGCAGCAGTAGCATGGAGCTCAAAGAAACAACCAGTTGTAACTTTGTCGACAACAGAGGCCGAGTATGTTGCTGCGTCTTCGTGTGCATGCCAAAGCATCTGGATGAGAGAAGTATTGGCAAGTATCAATCAGATTCATCATAAATGTGTGACGATTCATTATGACAATAGTTCATCGATTAAACTTTCTAAGAACCCGGTGTTTCATGGGAGAACAAAGCATATCAAGGTTAGATTTCATTTTCTACGTGATCTAGTTAAGGAAGGAGAAATTGAGTTGGTGCACTGTGGAACTCGAGACCAAGCTGCAGATATTATGACCAAACCACTTAAACTGGAAACCTTTTTGAAGCTAAGAAGGATGATTGGAGTTCAAGACATTGAAGAGTCAAGTTGAGCAACTTCCAGTTTGCTCAACTTGGGGAAGGAATTGATAGGACTTGGTCAGTTTTGATCGGTTCAGTAGCTTATAAATAGATATAATAAATAGTCTTTGTTTGACCACATCTTTTGCTTATTTAGGTTTTCTTTTGAATAACTTTTCTTTGCTGTAAACTCTATATATAGAGTACCAAGTTTATTCAATAAAATCATCAGTTTGAGATTGATCATTAAAGTGAGTAAGAAACCAATTTCAACAAGAAAACCGTCAGTATACTTAGGATGCACAATTTGAAGAGTGAAATTTGTTATGCAGTTTTTGTAAATATTAATGTTAAAAAGAGAATAACAAAACAATTGAGAGATTGACTTATTATTCAATGAACAAAGCAGACTAATATATAGCCTTCACAACGTCGGTGAAAATTAAAAAATACTAAACACGTTTACAACTAAACTAAACATACTATTCAAACTAGAGAATAGGTCAGACACTAACCTTATACCCTAGTTAATATGAATTATTAAAAATAAAAATGCAAATACAACTTATCCCTTCAATCCCTCCCTTAAACTAGTTGTGAGTCACAACTAGTTTACTTCTGAAATCGAACATATTCCCAATTAATCATGAAGCTTATGAAAATTTTCAAGTTTGAGTGGTTTGGCCATTATATCTGCTAGCTGCTCGTGTGTCCCGCAAAAAACCAATTCAACTTTGCCCTTTTTTGTAAGATCATATATAAAATGGAAGTGCATGTCAATGTGTTTGATGCGCCCATGCATAATTGGGTTCTTTAATAGCTTAATGGTGGAATTACTATCACAAAATATAGGTGTGCACTCTCTATAGCTGGCCTAGTTTTCCAAAATTTTCTTCAACCAGATAGCATGACTGGCACAAGAAGCAGCTGCTACGAACTCGGCTTCTGTTGTGGATAGAGCAACGATCGGCTGCTTCTTTGAAGACCAAACAACAACTCCAAAACCTAGCATGAACACATATCCCGATGTGTATTTTCAATCTTCTAAGTCACCTGCATAATCACTATCAGCATTACCAACTAGACTTTCATTCCTTCCTTTTTTGTAGAAGATCCCGTAGCTGGTGGTTTCACTCAAATATCTCGAGACTCTTTTGGTAGGCTGAAGATGCAAGTCAGTTGGCCTTCCCATGTATATGCTTATAAGGCTAATTATGAACATCAAATCAGGTCTAGTTGTTGTCAAATACATAAGACTTCCCATAATTTTCTTAAAATAGGTCTCGTCTACTTTAACTCCACTCTCATCCTTAAATATTTTAACGCTAGGAACAACTGGATTGTTTACTGAATTACAATCCTTCATCCAAATCTTTTTAATATCTCCAAAGCATATTTCCTCTGACTGATATGAATGCCATCAAACCCTTGTTGCACTTCAACTCCAAGAAAGTATCTCATATTTCCTAAATTAGTCGCAGCAAACTCACGTATCATTGAATTTTTAAACTCAAGAAACGTTACCTCATCATTGTCAGTAAATATATGATCATCCACATATAAACTAACTATTAGTATTTTACCCTTTTGACTTGTCTTGATGAACAAGGTGTGTTCACTATGACACCTCTCAAAGCCTTCATTGCATAAAATGAGATTCAATACGACTAAAGCAAGCTCGTGGAGCTTCTTTAAGTCCATACAAAACCTTTTTTAATTTGTAAATTTTTTGAGAGTAATCTTTCTGCACACAACCATTAGGCTACTCTACGTTTATTTCTTCACTTAGTTCCCTATGCAAAAATGCAGATTTCACATCGAGTTTGTAAACGGTCCATCCCTTTTGCGCTGCAAGTGTTAGAATCAGCTTTGCTGTGTCCATTCTTGCAACAGGCACAAATACCTCGATGTAATCAATCCCATACTGCTGTGCATAGCCCTTTGCCACCAAATGAGCCTTGTTATCCACCTCTCCATTCTCCTTCAGCTTAGTCTTATACACCCATTTAACCCCAATTTTCTTTACACCAGCTAGTCAGATCAGTGATTTGCCAAGTTTCGTTTCTCCCAGTGACCTTTATTTCATTGTCCATTGCTTTGCTCCATTTCTTACATCGCACCTCTTCTTTAAAACAAACTGGATCAGACGAGGCAAACTGCGAGAAATTTGCCTCGACTTCTTCTGAAAGACCTTCACCACTCACATAATCTTTCATCCACCTCGATGTCCTTCAGTCCCTCCTTTCATGTGAAATAGACGAAATACATTCATTTGCATGAATTGGTGAAGTGTTCTCCATTTCTTCTGTAACATCATCGTTTTCTTAATTAAATGCCTCGTTGTCTTCTTCAATAACACTATCTCCATTATCATCCCACTGCAAATCAACGGACACCTGTTCTTTGTAACTTTCTTCCCAATTCCATGCCTTATTTTCTTCAAACAGAACACCCTTGCCGATCACAACCTTTTTAGCTATAGGATCATAAAGTTTATAAGCTTTGGACTCGTCACTTACTCCTAAGAACACGCAAGTGAAACTTTTGTTTTCCAGCTTAGTCCTCTTAACATCGGGAACATGCACATGTGATACACGTTTGAAAATTCTAAAATATCTAACTTAGGGCACTCCAAGCTTCTTCGGGTGTCATGTTCTTTATAGCGAATGTTGGGCTTCTATTCGGAATACGCGCTGTCCAGTTAACAGCTTCATGCTAGTTACCGGCTTCAGGCCAGAAAGTCTTGGGCATCTTTTTCTCCGAGAGCATATATACAACGAACCATATTCATGATAGTACAATTCTTTCGTTCAGCTATCCATTTTGTTATGGAGTGTATGCTATTGTTAAATGCCTTTTAATCCCATGCTCTTTGCAAAACAAATTGAATTCTGATGAATTATACTCGCCTCCTCTGTCTGTGCACAAGCACTTTATATAACAACCTATCTCCTTTTAAACACATTTCTTATAATACTTGAAAGTAAGTAAAGTCTTAGATTTCTCAACCAAGAAATAAAACCACACTTTTCTAGTAAAATCATCAATAAAGCTAATGAGATACCTTTTTTTACTATTTGAAATGGGTGAGATAGGTCCACAAATGTCTGCATGTACAAGCTTAAGCCTTTGTGTAGCTCTCCAACTACTCCTCTTTGGAATTGGATCTCGATGTTGCTTCCCAATCATGCAGTCATAACATACACTTGTTGGAACTTCAAATTGAGGTATACCATATACCATATTCTTACACCGAAGATTTTTCAATCCTTTGTAACTCAAATGTCTGTACCGACAGTGCCATAACCGTGCTAAGTCTTATGCGGTTTTCTGAAAGCATATAGGGTTTTGAGCCAGTGACATCGCAAGCAGCACAAACATCCAATTTGCAGTCATTTCAGTCTCAATTATTAGACCCTTTTCTGGATGATATATCTTGCATTTTCCATGTTGAATAAGAATAGATAAACCTCTTTCTTGTAACCATCCAATACTCAAGAGGTTGTTCTTCAATTCTGGCACATAAAACACCTTGGTCACCACATGAGTATTACCATTTACCTTTAATTTTACATTCCCTTTTCCCCATTAATTCATCCTTGTATTATTGCCCAATTTCACTATTTGCCTGAAGCTTTCATTTAAATCAGAAAATATAGCTTTGTCTCCACACATATGGTTGCCACACCCCGAATCCAGAAACCAAACATCCTGCCTTTTAGCTTTATTTCTCTCGGTATAAGCCATGAGCAACATTTCTTCTTTTTCCTCTAACTCAGCATAATGAGCCTCTTTATCCCAACTTGGACATTCAAACTAAAAATGCCCAAGTTCATAACATTAATAACACTCCACGGTTGCTTTGTCCAAAGGTTGACATCCTCTTTCCCTTCCTCTGCCTCTAAATGATCCTCGACCACGTCCTCTTGCTCTTAATATACCATCATAAGTTACCTTTAAAGCTTGCTCTTCGCCATTGTGTCTTTGAAATTTTCGTTCATGAACGACTAATGAACTTTGTAGTCCATCAATTGTAAGATGGTCGATATCTTTTGAATCTTCGATCGAGCAAACAATATAGTTGAACTTTCAGTTAATGAGCGAAGAATCTTCTCCACCATAGTGACATCTTTCATTTGTTCGCCATAAACTCTCATCTTATTGGCAATTGACATCACCCTTGAGAAGTAGTCACTTATTCCTTCGTCTGATTTCATCTCGAGAGTTTCAAAATCCCAATGAAGTGCTTGAAGATGAAACCTTTTAACACGAGCACTACCTTCAAATTTCTTTTTCATGGAATCCAAAATTTGTTTAGAGGTATCTTTCTGAAGAATAGCTTCCATTATGGTCCGATCAAGTTGAAAAAGATAATTCTTCACCTTTAGGTCCTTCAGTTTCAATTCATCAAGTCTCTTCTTTTGCACATTATTAGTGTTGCTCCACTTGCTGGCTCAACGTAGCTAGTCTCGACAAGGTTCTAGTATTCTTTCAATCTAAGAAAGTTCTCCATCAACATGCACCAATGATCATAGTGACTATCGAAACGAGGAATTACTGGTTGCACAAAATTCTCTTCAATTGTCATTTCCTTTGCTGCTGCAGGTTACAAAGACTGCTACTTTGTTTTTCTACAATGGTTCTGATACCAGAATGTTAAGAAGAGAACAACAAAACAATTTAGAGATGGAATTATTATTTATTGAACAAAGTATGCTAATATATTGCCTTTACAACTTCAGTGAAAAGCAGAAAATACTGAACACATTTACAACTAAACAAAATGTACTAATCAAACTAGAGATTAGGTCGAACACTAACCTTATACCCTGTTAATATGAATTATTAAAAAATAAAATGCAAATACTACTTATCCCTTTAATCCCTCCCTTAAACTAGTTTTGAAATTGAACATATTCCCAAATGATCATGAAGCTTTCGAAAATTTTCAAGTTTGAGTGGATTAGGCATTATATCTGCCAACTGCTCATGTGTCCTTAAAAAAACCAGCTCAACTCTGCCCTCTTTAGAAAAATAACATAGAAAATGGAAGCACACATTAACGTGTTTGCTTCGCCCATGCATAATTGGATTTTTGGATTCTTTGATAGCTTAATGGTGGAATCATTATCATAAAATATAGTTGTGCACTCTCTGTAGCTGTCCTAGTTTTTTAAAAATTATCACAAAATATAGTTGCTATTATGGTGGATTTCGATCGAGACCGCTCAAACTAAAATCCCCAAACGCACGCGGAAAAGCTAGACCGTGATAGATAGTGCAAAACAACCAAACACTACTAGAATCCAATATATCCAAACCAAAGCACGACCACAATAACACCACAAGCAATAGAGAATAATAAGCAATAACGAAAACAGTAAATCACACACTGATTTATAGTGGTTCCACTAACGTCGCGTTAGTGTACATCCACTTTGAGAGAGATCTTTTATTATCACCAAATGAGAAGAGTACAAGAGATTGATTACAATGATCTATTCTTTTCAGAATCAATGTTTGTGGAGATTAGAATTGAAGAAATAGAGTTTTGCCTAAAACCCTAATTAATGGAGGACTAAACCCTAGATTAGATTGCTTGATCCTTTTTCTATCAGACCTAAAGAGAGTATATATACTAATAGAGAAAACCCTGGCGAAAGACCACTTTGCCCTTCACAAATCACAAAACAGCTCAGAAACTCGGCCCAGGAAAAAACAGGTTAACACCGCCTCAGACGTCTGACCTCTGACCTCAGACGTCTGAGGCCAGGTTCAGTTTGGCTGAAACAGACAGGCCCAGACGTCTGGCCAGAGGGACCAGACGTCTGCAGGATGTTTCGGGAGACAGCCTGAACCTCGTCAGACGTCTGGCCCTCTCAGCCAGACATCTGACCTCAAACAGCAAACCAGCACCAGCTTCTTCCCTCCTATCTTCTTCCTCCGGACTCCGATTTGCGAACCGTTTTCTCCAACACGAAGCTACATTCATCCCCTTCAATTCTCCATCATATAGTGTCACAAAATTTAACACTCCACCTTGACACTATATCCATCTCCAACACCAATGGTACCATACCATCAACAACCGATAGCTCCAACTACCAACACTTCTACCTTCAACCAAACATGAATGTTTCCCCAATGGGTTCCGGCACAACCACCCCCCATTGCACTCCATCAGCGAGTTCAGGCACAAAGCCCCCACCCACCAATGAAATGTTGAAAACATCTAACACCGTCTCACCAAAGACAAGAGCACTAGGAGTGTACACTAGCACTACACCAAGAAGATAGAACGACAATCTCATACCAATACTCTTCCTCATCTACACTAGTATCTCTCTCAACCGTGCCACCCGTGGCACCTAGCACTTCTCCAAGCGAATCAAGTCCGAGCAATGCTCGAACTTCCCAACCGGCAATGCCTTAGTGAACATATCCGCCGCGTTTTCCTTTGTGTGCACCTTTCGAAGATATACTTGCTTATCCTCATCCATGGCTACCAAGAATGACTCCCTCACTTCTATATGCTTCGTCCGTGAGCTAAACGCCAAATTATCCGCCAAGTGAATAGCACTTTGGCTATCACATTGAACATCGATGCTATCGTGTTCAATCCCCAAGTCACACAACAATCGCTTCAAATAGAGTGCTTCCTTCGCCGCCTCTACCGCAGCTATCAACTCCGCCTCCGTAGTGGATAAATCTACTACGGTCTGCAATCTAGATCTCCAACTTATGGCCGTACCACCAAGTGTGAAGACATAACCGGAAGTTGACTTTCTCCTATCTCTATCACCGGCGTAGTCCGAATCACAATAACCAACCAAGTTGCAACTCATTTTCCCACTACCGCCAAAAACAAGACCATGAGATGACTTACCCCTAAGGTATCTCAATATGAGCTTCGCAGCTTCCCAATGCGATTTTCTCGGATTAGACATAAAATGACTAACCACCCCAACAGCATTTGCTATATCGGGCCTTGTACACACCATAGCATACATCAAGCTTCCAACCGCACTTGCATATGGCACCTTTGCCATATAAGCCTTGTCTTTCTCCAGGATAGGTGACCCTTTACTCGAAAGCTTCACATGCAAAGGTAAAGGTGTATTTGATGCCTTTGCATTCTCCATGCTAAACCGGCAAAGCACTTTCTTAATATACTCCTTTTGAGTCAATTTCAACTCAAAACGCTTTCGATCCCTTTCGATTTCCATGCCCAATATCCTCTTTGCTTCTCCAAGGTCCTTCATTTCGAATTCCGACTTTAATTGCAATTTCAACTTGTTGATTTCATTCTTGTCCTTCAAAGCAATGAGCATGTCGTCCACATACAAGAGTAAATACACCCAACAATCATTTCCCAACTTCTTGAAATACACACAAGCATCCTTGATGCTTCTATTGAAACCGTTTTCAAGCATAAAATGATCAAATCTCTTGTACCATTGTCTAGGTGATTGCTTCAACCCATATAGTGATTTCTTCAACTTGCACACCATATTTGACTTACCATTTACAACAAAACCTTGCGGTTGCTCCATGTAAATGTCTTCATCCAAGTCACCATGCAAGAAGGCGGTCTTTACATCAAGTTGCTCCAACTCCAAGTCATGAACAACAACTATAGCAAGTAATATCCAGATAGAAGTATGACGCACGACCGGTGCGAATATCTCATCATACTCCATACCTTTTCTCTATGCAAACCCCTTAGCCACTAGCCTAGCTTTGTATCTTCCATCGTCCTTCACCTTGTATATCCATTTGCACCCTATAACACGGTTTCCTTTAGGAAGCGGAACCAAACTCCAAGTTTGATTCTTCATCAATGATTGCATCTCTTCCTCCATGGCACAAATCCACTTCGAGCTATCACTCGAATTCATGACGTCATCAAGGTCCATTGGCTCATCTTGGACTACATAAAGCGCATAGTCCAACTTATCACAAAAGGTAAGATAGTTCCAATCACCATATCTTTTGGGTGGTCTTATGGGACGACGCCCAACCCGAGTAGCAATATTTTCACCCAAACTCCTTTCGGCTCCATCTTGAACCGAAACTTCTCCAGGCTCGTGTACATCACCAACACTACTAGAGGCACCACATGGACTTTGTGATGTAACATCAACCGCATTTTCTTCACATGCATCTTCAACTACTCTACCTCCTCTACCACTGGGACGAAATGGTGGAATAATTTCCTTCTCCTTTGATTCATCACGAACCAAGACCGGAATATCCGATGAGCTCTCAATCTCCTTGAACAATGCCGACTCATCAAAAGTAACATGACAAGAGTTTGTCACCTTCTTCGTTTCCAGATTCCAAATCCGATAGCCTTTCACTCCATCCGTATAGCCAAGCAAGACCCCCTTGAAAGCTCTTGGTTCAAGCTTATCATTACCCGGATCATGCACATAAACCGGACTTCTAAAGACACGAAGATAGCTCAAGTCAATACTCTTTCCCTTCCACACTTCCTCCGGAATTTTGTTATCAATAGCCGAGCACGGAATTCGATTAATGATATGCACCGCGGTTGACAAAGCTTCGGCCCAAAATCCCTTAGACAAACCCATGTCAATCTCAAGCATCGAGCTTTCTCTAGTAGAGTACGATTCATCCTCTCCGCAACTCCATTTGATTGCGGATCTCTCGGTGTAGTAAAATGTCTTCGAATCCCATGATGCTTGCAAAACTCTAAGAATTCTCCGAAAACATACTCCCCGCCATTGTCGGACCTAAGAACCTTCAAAGACTTACCACTCTCATTCTCAACAAGAGCTTTCCATGCTTTGAACTTTGCAAATGCCTCCGACTTAGCCTTCATTACATACACCCAAACTTTACGAGAAAAATCATATATAAAGGAAATATAATACCTTGCTCCTCCCAAAGAAGCTACCGGTGCCGGTCCCCATACATCCGTGTGCACATACTCAAGAACATTTCTTGAATCATGTTTTCCTTCACCGAATGATACTTTAGTTTGCTTCCCCAAGACACACTCTTCGCAAAACTCCAATTTGTTGAAACTCTCACCATTGATCATCTCCCTCTTCCGAAGAATCTCCAAACTCCTCTCCGAGCTATGACCCAACCTCAAATGCCACAACCTTGTCGCATCCAAGCCACGAGAACTATCAACACCTACACAAGTTTCACCTTCTACGGTCTCTCCACGAAGCAAATAAACACCATGAGCCCTAACACCTTTCATGACCACAAGTGCCCCTTTCGAAACCCGTAAACAATCACTCTCAATAGTGATCTTACATCCAAGAGAATCCAATTGCCCCAAAGAGATAAGAGACTTCCGAAGTCCCGGAACATAGCGTACATTAGTGAGAGTACGAACCACTCCGTCAAACATTCGAATTTGCACGGAACCAATGCCTTGAGACCTACACATAACACCATTTCCCATAATAATTGAATTTCCCTCTTTAGCAACAAGAGAAGAAAAACAATTCCTATTAGGCGTCATATGATACGACGCCCCCGAGTCGAGCACCCACTCACTTCCGGAAACATCCGATGCTACCGCCGTCAACACATCTACGTCTTCCTCACCAACACCTCTCTCCACCGCTACAGATGAAGATGCTACTTCCCTTTTACCCTTCTCCTTGTCCGGACATTCATTTCTCCAATGACCGTGTTTCTTACAAATATAGCACTTGCCTTTCCTTTCCTTTGATTTTCCTCTCCAACCGGGATTCCTTGATTTAGAACGCCCCCGGTTGTCCTTCTTCACATATCTTTCCTTCTCCACAAACAAACCTTGACCATTACCGGCACTACTACCACCAACACTCAACTCCTTCATTTGATCTCTCAATTCCTCACTAAGAAGACCCGTCTTGACATCATCTAACATCAATGTATCCCGGCTATAGATCAAACTATTTGAGAAACCCGTATAACGGTCCGGCAACGAACATAACAATATCATCGCCATTTGCTCTTCCTCAATCTTCAAATCTACTGCCTTCATCTTCATAAGAAAATCATCAAACACATTCAAATGTGCCTTTAGCGAAGTTCCTTCTTTCATCTTATAGGTGAAAAACGTTCGCAACAAGATCAAACGATTAGTTAGAGACTTCTTCATATACAATTCTTCCAACTTGTCCCAAATTCCCTTAGCGGTGGTCTCACCACTAATTTCGGAGATCACATTCTCTCCCATAGCAAGTTGAAGTGTAGTAAATGCCCACTCTTCCATTTCTTCTCTCTCGACATTCGAGATGTCCGCCGGCAACAAATGTGTGTCAAACACTACCCGATGTACCCGATTCCTCCTTAAAATCGCTTTCATCTTCCATTGCCATTTTTCAAAATCATTATCGCCATTCCACTTGTCGATAACCAATTGCGATCCCGACGCCACATACGACCCACGCACATACGGCGCTATACTACTTGGACCAACCATTGAATTTTCAGAGGTATCCATTTCTGGCATTTCAACAACCACCTACCAACTCCGAAGCTCTGATACCAAATGTTATGGTGGATTTCGATCGAGACCGCTCAAACTAAAATCCCGAAACGCACGCGGAAAAGCTAGATCGTGATAGATAGTGCAAAACAACTAAACACTACTAGAATCTAATATATCCAAACCAAAGCATGACCGCAATAACACCACAAGCAATAGAGAATAATAAGCAATAACGAAAACAGTAAATCACACACCGATTTATAGTGGTTCCACTAACGTCGCGTTAGTGTACATCCACTTTGAGAGAGATCTTTTATTATCACCAAATGAGAAGAGTACAAGAGATTGATTACAATGATCTATTCTTTTCAGAATCAATGTTTGTGGAGATTAGAATTGAAGAAATAGAGTTTTGCCTAAAACCCTAATTAATGGAGGACTAAACCCTAGATTAGATTGCTTGATCCTTTTTCTATCAGACCTGAAGAGAGTATATATACTAATAGAGAAAACCCTGGCGAAAGACCACTTTTCCCTTCACAAATCACAAAACAGCTTAGAAACTCGGCCCAGGAAAAAAACAGGTTAACACCGCCTTAGACGTCTGACCTCTGACCTCAGACGTCTGAGGCCAGGTTCAGTCTGGCTGAAACAGACAGGCCCAGACGTCTGGCCAAAGGGACCAGACGTCTGCAGGATGTTTCAGGAGACAGCCTGAACCTCGTCAGACGTCTGGCCCTCTCAGCCAGACATCTGACCTCAAACAGCAAACCAGCACCAGCTTCTTCCCTCCTATCTTCTTCCTCCGGACTCCGATTTGCGAACCGTTTTCTCCGACACGAAGCTACATTCATCCCCTTCAATTCTCCATCATATAGTGTCACAAAATTTAACAGTTGCGCACATCAATGAGACCATATAGCTTGAATGGCACAAGAAGCAGCTACTACGAACTCATCTTCTGTTATGGATATAAAAAGGATTGGTTGCTTCTTTGAAGACCAAAAAACAACTCCATAACCTAACATGAACACATATTCCATGCATAATCACTATCAGCATAACCCACTAGACTTTCATTCCCTCCCTTTTTGTAGAAGATCCCGTAGCTGGTGGTTCCACTCAAATATCTCAAGACTCTTTTGGAAGCTGAAGATGCAGTTTAGTTGGTTTTCCCATATATATGCTTATAACACTAGTTATGAACGTCAAATTAGGTCCAGTTGTTGTTAGATACATAAGACTTCCCACAATTTCCTTAAAATTGGTCTCATCCACTTTAACTCCACTCTCATCCTTAAATATTTTAACACCATGAACAACTGAATTGTTTACTGAATTACAATCCTTCATGCCAAATCTTTTTAATATCTCTAAAATATATTTCCTCTAACTGATATGAATGCCATCAAACCCTTGTTGCACTTCAACTCCGAGAAAGTATTTCATATTTCTCAAATTAGTCAGAGTGAACTCACGTACCATTGAATTTTTAGAATCAAGTAATGTCACTTTATCATTGCTAGTAAATATAAAATCATCCACAATATTAGTATTTTACCTTTTTAGCTTGTCTTGGTGAACAAAGAGCATTTAGCATGACACCTCTCAAAGCTTTCGTTCATAAAATGAGATTCGATACGACTAAACCAAGCTCGTGGAGCTTGTTTAAGTCCATACAAAGCCTTTTTTAATTTGTAAACTTTTTGGGAGTCATCTTTCCGCACATAGCCTTTAGGCTGCTCTACGTATATTTCTTCACTTAGTTCCCTGTGCAAAATGCAGATTTCACATCAAGTTGGTAAATAGTCCATCCCTTTTGCACTGCAAGTGCTAGGATCAGCCTTATCGTGTCCCATCTTGCAACAGGCGCAAATACCTTAATGTAATAAATCCCATGCTGCTCTGCATAGCCCTTTGCCACCAAACGAGCCTTGTACTTATCCACCTCTCCCTTCTCCTTCAGCTTGGTCTTATACATCCATTTAACCTTAATTTTCTTTGCACCAGCTGGTAGATCAGTGAGTTGCTAAGTGTCTTTTCTCTCTATGGCCTTTATTTCATTGTCCATTGCTTTCCCTCATTTCTCACATCGCACCGCTTCTTCAAAACAGACTAGGTTAGACGAGGCAGACTGCGTGAAATTTTCCTTGATTTCTTCTTCTGAAAGACCTTCACCACTCACATAATCTTCCATCCACCTTGGTGTCATTCGGTCCCTCCTTTCTTGTGAAATAGATGAAATACCTTTATTTGAATGAGTGGAGAATTGTACTCCATTTCTTCTTCTTAGTATAAGCCATGAGCAACATTTCTTCTTCTTCCTCTAACTCAGCATAATGAGTCTCTTTATCCCAACTTAGACATTCAAACTAAAAATGCCCAAGTTTATGACATTAATAACACTCCACGGTTGCTTTGTCCAAAGGATGACGTCCTCTTCCCCTTCCTCTATCTCTAAATGATCCCTGACCCCGTCCTCTTGCTCTTGATCTACCATCATAAGTTACCTTTAGAGCTTGGTATTTGCCATTATATCTTTGAAATTTTTGTTCATGAACGATTAATGAGCTTTATTGTTGATCAATTATAAGATGGTCGATGTATTTTGAATCTTCGATCGAGCAAACAATATAGTTGAACTTTTCAATTAATAAGCGAGGAATCTTCTCCACCACGGTGACATCTTTCATTTGTTTACCATAAACTCTCATCTTATTGGCAACTGACATCACCCTTAAGAAGTGGTCACTTACTCCTTTGTCTGATTTCATCTCTAGAGTTTCAAAATCCCAACAAATTGCTTGAAGATGAGATCTTTTAACACGAGCACCACCTTCAAATTTCTTTTTCATGGAATTCCAAATTTGTTTAGAGGTGTCTTTCTGAAGAATAGTTTCCAATATAGTCCGATCAATTGCTTGGAAAAGATAATTCTTCACCTTTAGGTCCTTCAGTTTCAATTCATCAAGTCTCTTATGTTGCACATTTGTTAATGTTGCTCCACTTGCTGGCTCAACGTAGCCAGTTTCGACAAGATTCCAATATACTTTCGATCTAAGAAAGTTCTCTATCAACATGCACCAATGATCATAGTGCCCATCGAAAAGAGGAATTGCTGGTTGCACAAAATTCCCTTCACTTGTCATTTCCTTTGCCACTGCAAGTTACAAAGGTCGCTACTTTGTTTTTCTTCAATGGCTCTGATATCAGAATGTTAAGAAGAGAACAACAGAACAATTGAGAAATTGACTTATTATTCATCAAACAAAGCAGGCTAATATATAGCCATTACGACTTCAGCAAAAAGTAGAAAATATTAAACACGTTTACGACTAAACTAAACGTACTATTCAAACTAGAGAAAGGTCAAACACTAACCTTATACCTTAGTTAATATGAATTATTAAAAAATAAAATGCAAATACTACTTATCCCTTCAATACCTCCCCTAAACTAGTTGTCAATCACAACTAGTTTACTTCTGAAATCGAACATATTCCCAACTGATCATGAAGCTTTCGAAAATTTTCAAATTTGAGTGGCTTAGTCATTATATCTGCTAGCTGCTCATGTGTCCTACAAAAAACCATCTCAATATGCCTTCTTTAGTAAGACCACGTAGAAAATGGACGCGCACATCAATGTGCGTGCTGACCCATGCATAATTGGGTTCTTTGATAGCTTAATGGTGGAATTATTATCACAAAATATATTTGTGCACTCTCTTTAGATGACCTAGTTTTCCAAAATTCTCTTCTACCAGATAGCTTGACTTGCATAAGAAACAACTGCTACTAACTCAGCTTCTGTTGTGGACAAAGTAACGATTGGCTGCTTCTTTAAGGACCAAACAACAACTCTAGAACCTAACATGAACACATATCCCAATGTGTTTTTTTGTTCTTCTAAGTCATCTGCATAATCATTATCACCATAACCAACTAGACTTTCATTCCCTCCCTTTTTGTAGAAGATCCCATAGCTGGTAGTTCCATTTAATTATCTTAAGACACTTTTGGCAGCCTGAAGATGCAATTCAGTTGGCTTTCCTATGCATATGCTTATAAGGCTAGTTATGAACGTCAAATTAGGTCTAGTTGTTGTCAAATACATAAGACTTCCCACAATTTCCTTAAAATAGGTCTCATCCACTTTATCTCCATTCTTATCCTTAAATATTTTAACACTAGGAACAACTGGGTTGTTTACTGAATTACAATCCTTTATGCCAAATCTTTTTAATATCTCCAAAGCATATTTCCTCTAACTGATATGAATGCCATCAAACCCTCGATGCACTTCAAACTCTAAGAAAGTATCTCATATTTCCCAAATTAGTCATAGCAAACTCATGTATCAGTGAATTTTAAAATCAAGAAATGTCACCTCATCATTGCCAATAAATATAAGATCATCCACATATAAACTAACTATTAGTATTTTGACTTGTCTTGGTGAATAAGGTGTATTCACTATGACACCTCTCAAAGCCTTCATTCATAAAATGAGATTCGATACGACTAAACCAAGCTCGTGGAGCTTGTTTAGTCCATACAAAGCCTTTTTAATTTGTAAACTTTTGAGAGTCATCATTCTGCACATAACCTTTAGGCTGCTCTACGTATATTTCTTCACTTAGTTCCTCATGCAAAAATGCAGATTTCATATTGAGTTGGTAAATAGTCCATCCCTTTTATGCCACAAGTGCTAAAATTAG
The DNA here is from genome assembly GCA_030737815.1 of Allium fistulosum. Classification (NCBI taxonomy): domain Eukaryota; kingdom Viridiplantae; phylum Streptophyta; class Magnoliopsida; order Asparagales; family Amaryllidaceae; genus Allium; species Allium fistulosum. Next base: position 1,129,453,385 of record CM060902.1, read on the forward strand.
CCTTACTGTGTCCATTCTTGCAACGGGCGCAAATACCTTAATGTAATCAATCCCATGCTGCTGTGTATAGGCCTTTGCCACCAAACGAGCCTTGTACTTATCCACCTCTCCATTCTCCTTTAGCTTAGTCTTATACACCCATTTAACCCTAATTTTCTTTGCACAAGCTGGTAGATCAGTGAGTTACCAAGTCTCTTTTCTCTCTATGGCCTTTATTTCATTGTCCATTTCCATTTCTCACATCGCACCGTTTCTTCAAAACAAACTAGATCAGACAAGGCAAATTGCATGAAATTTACCTCGACTTCTTCTTCTGAAAGACCTTCACCACTCATGTAATCTTCCATCCACCTCGGTGTCCTTTGGTCCCTTTTTTCATATGAAATAGATGAAATAACTTCATTTGCATGAGTTGGAGAAGTGTTCTCCATTTCTTCTGTAACGTCTTCATTTTCTTCATTAAATGCCTCGTTGTCTTCTCCAAATCAATGGACACATGCTTTTTGTAACTTTCTTCCCAAATTTCTTCAAACACAACATCCTTGCTGATCAAAATCTTTTTAGCAATATGATCATGAAGTCTATAAGCTTTGGACTTGTCACTTACTCCCAAGAACACGCAAATGAAACCCTTTTTTTCTAGCTCAGTCCTCTTAACATCAGGAACATGCATATGTGGTACAAATTCGAAAATTCTAAAATATCCAACTGAGTGATTGCTTCCACTCCTAGCTTCTTTGGGTGTCATATTCTTTATAGCGAATGTTGGGCTTCTATTTAGAATATGCGCTATCTAGATAACAGCTTCATGCCATCTAACGGCTTCATGCCATAAAGTATTAGGCATCTTTTCTTTGAGAGCATATATACAACGAACCATATTCATGATAGTATGATTCTTTTGTTTAGCTACTCCATTTTGTTGTGGAGTGTATGTCGTTGTTAATGCCTTTTAATCCCATGCTCTTCGCAAAACTCATTGAATTCTGATGAATTAAACATACCTCCTATGTCCGTGCGCAAGCACTTTATATAACAACCTGCCTCCTTTTCGACACATTTCTTATAATAATTGAAAGTAAGTAAAGCCTTAGATTTCTCAACTAAGAAATAAATCCACACTTTTCTAGTAAAATCATCAATAAAGCTAATGAGATTCCTTTTTTGCAAATTGAAATGGGTGAGATAGGTTGTAACGACTCGCAAATCCACACAATTCAAGCTGACAAAAAACCACACATGTCCAATCCAAATTGAACGGAAAGACGGATAGTTATGAGAAAAAAATAAGAAAGAAGAAGAGAAAAAGAAACTAAAACAATCACAGAATCTTACAAACACAGCGGAACAACATATAATATAAATGAACTTTACAAAAGAGAAACTGTAATATACATACATCCATCAGAGTACAACAAATCACAATCATCAGCCATGACAGTTATAGTAACCTGTCCTCACAAATTCTGATATTTAAACAACAATGCAGCGGAAAAATAAATATATACGAGAATATGTCCTAAAGACCTCCAGCTCGCCTGTTGAAGCTCCAAAGCATCCAAATCTAAATCTGTAAATATGCTCGGTCTGATCCGAACATTGAAAGGGAAGAACGCCCGAATCAGTCTGGTAAACCAGCATGAGAAAACACATCTCAACTAAATTTTAAAGTTAAAAAAACCTTTCAAAACAAAGGTATTCTCGTAAGACCACGCCGCACATAAATATGGACGAGTTTTTACCTTACAATAACCAAAACATTTCATATCAAATTCTGTTATATTATACTAGTTTCTAGTATACAATTAATATTAATCATAGCCGAAATTGTTACCATTATTAAATTCCAGCATACTAGGCTCTACAATCAAAATGGCAGACATGTAGTGGAGAATGGATTTCCATACAAATGACAAGGTGAACGGACTACCTTCCGGCAATATACCTCTAGAGGAATGTATCGAGGCCAAACTTATGGTCCTCTACCAACACAAGACCGGCCTACCTCTAATTAGATAGTACTGAATATGTCATCACCCCGGTCGTTACCGACCTATCTGAGGGATCTCTTCGCATACACCACAATAATTTAAGACCCGACGTCTTAGCGGGAATAAATATCTCTAGAAGGGGATGATCATATCCTAACGGTTGCGAACCACATAGCCTTACCACATCTACCCTGTTTTGGCCATTTCCAGGTGTGAGGCCTGAGATAACGATTACCTTTCATATAACACATTTCACTTTGAATGCCACCTTGCCATTTTCCGTTTATCACTAGTTGACTTCTACAAAAATACAACCTCCAAGCTCGTATGTCTCAGAGAAGGGTGTTAAGCTAATAGGAGTTGCCTCCTACGCCACCAACAGATGTACATTTGTAAAAATTAACGTTCGTGATTTAGAAATGCAATGTCAGACATTCGCCCATACAAGTTGTCCAAGAATAGGACAAACCGAATGTACTCTCCTACCACATCCTCTTGGGAATTCCCTTGGATTAGTAGCGAACGGTCCATGCATTGGATATTTCATAATGAAGAAACCACTGCTACTATATGTATATTGGGAGTTTATCCCCAAATGATCAACAAGCAGTCTTCATTACGACAATCCCAAATATCAATGTCTTCAAACACCTGTACATTCGAACGCATATACGTTGGTCCGAAGTGTTTTTCGGATAAATCCGATCCGGGTCTCTCTGGATCAACAACGATATAGAGGTCAAATTTGACAGTCGGTTATTTAAATATCAAAGCAACAATAAAATCTAGCACATAAGCAGTCACTAGGCCTGTTTAATTAATCTTTTATCAACTAAATCACTTTCCAAATATTTACTTCAAATTATCTTTAAAAAGATATATTCACAAAACCATTTCACATTATTCGATAATGGAAAACATTTCCATACACTTATATTAACGATATGTATATTCACACATCATTTCATTTTCAACACTTAGAAAATGTCTCCATATACTTAAAACGGAAATAAGTATATATACAAATCTTAAGAAAAGTATTCTTCAAAACATACTTATTTGGGCCAAAACGAATGTTGCGTAAAACATCGTTACGACAACCCAAAACACTAGTACATGGATTCGATTAATTAATTAATTAATTATATATATATATATATATAAATCTCGTATACTATATAAACCACTTCCTTTCGAAAAAATTTTACTATAACAACAGTATTATAGTCCATGCCTTCCTTACTTCTCCGAAAATGTCTATTACAACAATAAATATTAAAATATATGTTTTCGATACTTATCAGATTTTAAATCATTTTCAAACTATTAAATTCCATTTGGAATTATTATTTTCCAAAACATTACTTTCAAAAGATAAATTACTTTTAAAACTGTTAACTCCATTAAAATATTACTTCCAAACATTCCTTTAAAAGATAAAACACTTTTAAAACGATTAACCCCGTACCTAAATTTCAACATAAACCATTTCTATATTTATAAATTACGTTTGTAAATTTCACTTTTATTTTATAAATTTCTATTTCATAACTTCTTTTTATTTATAAAATTCTATTTATAAATCCATTCTTTTCTAAATGTCATTTATCTATAACATCCATTTATAAATCCCTTTTCCTTAACAATCTAATTTATTTAGGAAATCCATTTAAAAAATACTGATTTCAAATCCATTTAATATTTTATAAAACACCATTTAAAATTAATTACTTTATTTATAAAATATATGTAACAACCCGCAAATTTTGAATTATTTTAAATGAAAATTCATTTGAAAAACTTTGAATATAATTATTTTTAAAATTGATAAATTTGAAAATTTAATGTAATATTTTGGGATTTGATGTGAAATGTTCTTCCAAATTTAATAAAATAAAGATTTTTCTTAAATTTCAAATTTTTGTCAACTTTGGTCAAAGTTTGACTTTCTGTGAAAATTTTAAAATGTGAATTTTGAACTTTAACTTTTTTTATGAAGATGGATTTAATTCTAACATTTTCCTTGTTTTCCGTTTTGTTAAATTTTGGTTTCTACATTTCAAAAACTTACAACTTTTGGCGTATTACACGTTGTTATTTTTCCTTTAACATTTATCTTATTTACATTGTGATTTTGGGCTTGTGCAAATTGGCTAGAAAACCCTTTAGTTAGATGAGAAGCCTATATAATATCCTAGGATTTGTGATAGACTCTTCACTTTCATTTGTGCCTCCATAGAGGAAAAAACAATGTAGGTTTCTTCTTCATCTTCCTCCTCAAAACCCTAGACCTTCTTCCTCTTTTCCTCTACAATTTTCCTCCTCCTCCCCTCCACAATGTTCGGCCACACCTATCTCCTCCTTCTCCAACCAGAAACCCTAGCCAAAAACCCCTTCTCCTCCTTCCTTTTCCCCTTTCTTCTTCACCAATTTCGGCCTCCACCTTCTCTTCCTCCAACCAAAGCCTATAACCGAACCACCTCACCCCTTCCCCTTGTTTTGCCTTGGTCATGACCACCTTCACCACCACTAAACCCCTAGACCGAGCCTTCACCACCAAAACTCTAACCCTAGGCCGAGCCTTCTCCATCAAAACCCAACCCAAACCTTAACCCTAGCCTATGGCCGAATCCACCTAACCCAAACAACCCCTATGGCCGATCCTATGCACCCCTAGACAAGCCATCTTCACATGTTTACAAATATATATTTTTCTATTTTTATTTTTCTAAGTGAATTATTTGTTTACGTATGAAATTTATTTTATTTTGCAAAGTGTCGGATTTGGATTCTCCTCTAACTAAAACTTGTCCGTAATTTGTTGTGCTTGTTGTAGTCGTTGTGTTGCGTTTTGAATCACTTCTTTAACCAAAGAAAAGGTGAGTAATCACTCTTAAAAACGTACTTATATCTTGGTGAATTGATGACAATGGAATTGTATAGATTTGTATAGGCAAGTTAAGAAATTTCATTATTGAATATTATTATGTTATTTCATATCATATTTTACTCATTATGATCATATGCCATGATATATTGAATATTGTTATGTTTATTTAATATTCTGTAATCATACTGCAAGTTCCTTCACTATGGGTTGAAATGATACATACCCGAATGATTTTTAGATTAAGGAAAATTGTTATGGGCTGAAATGATAGGCCTGTTCAATTTTATTTGACTTGGGATTGCGGGTTTGAAATGATATAAACCCCAAAAAATTAATAAATTGCAGATTGAAATGATATATGTCCGTATTTACTTGACCCTAGGGTAGATAATTTTATACAGACTCCGTAGTTGATTTAAAATGATTTTATTTTGGATTTATATATACGAATCTCAACTAAAATCTAATGTAATAATTTCTGTGAATTTGTTTACATAAGTTAAATTTTTTATAAGAAATAAATAGTTGGAAATGTAAATTTTGGAATCTAATTTACAGAATGAAGGTTAATTGAAATTTAATAAACCGATTTGACGTAAAAATGGTATTTTATTCTAACCTATAAATTGTAAGTTTTAATTCATGTAATAGTGATTAAAATGATAAATGGGTTTTGAGAAGAATGAAAAATGTAAGTTAAAAACATACATTTGACATGTAAGTTTTTAACTAATGTAAATGGTGTAATTTGGGTAATTAAAATGATAAATGTTATTTACTAAAAGAAAATAAAGTGTAAGTTAATAACGTACTTTTAACTTAGCATAAGAAATTTCAACTTTAAAATTTGACATTTTAGTAACAAAGTTATTTAAATAAAGGTGTGGTTTCTTTAATGACTAAATAGCTAAAATTTGAGTAAAATAATAGGAATGATATAATGACTATGATAAAAACCGCAAATATATGTACCATTTGATTTTTTATAAACTATTGTAGTAGGAAATATAACGGTAACAATTCAAAACTGCTGCAATTTCTTACGGTAACAATTCAAAACTGCTGCGATTTCCTTACTGTAATAATTTTGCACTGCTGTAGATTCTTATAGTAACAATTCTGCACCGTTGCGAGTTCTTACAGTAGCATTTCTGTACTGTTGCGTTTTCTTAAAAGTGACATTTCCTGAATGCTACAACATTTTCTAAAAGGTTATGATCCCGAATGTATGGTTCTAAAGGTTACATTTTAAAGTGCTATGATCTCTAAATTTTTACGTCAAAGGGGTTATAATTAAATGAATTTGGAAGTGTTACAAATTTGGGAAAATGAATAATATTTTAAAGAATAATGATATGGAATTTATATGGTTTCGAAAGAAATATGTTTGATATGAAAATAAACCATTTGAAATTGAATAACCACGGGTTATAATAACGTTTGGTTGTTAAAGAAGCCGGGATCGGATATGAGCATACTCTCTGTCGATACCGAAAACCACTTTAACAACTGTGTACGCGTTGGAGATTCCAGAATGAAGTAGGATGGTGGCGATGATCCTAAACGTATATTTACGTGGACCTAACTCCCGTGTGTTAGTATAAGGTGGCTAAAACAGGAGCAATCGACGGGCCAAGTGAGGTAGCTCCTCCGATCGGACACACTTCACCGTTAGCCATTCTATTACTTTGTGATTGATTTGGTGAGCACCTTTGATTCGGGAGTGTGGATCGAGTTGGGCGGTAGTTGCGGCTATGCGTTACCAACAGTCTAGAAGTGTAATTGGTATATCTACCCTGGCATTGCCTAGTTGTGCCGTGTCACTTACCCTAGCGCACCTTCTACGAGTTTGGTTTGTACCATACCTATGGAGTGCCCTCTGACGACGTCCAGTACGGGCGGGATTACGTTACTATATAGACTATGGGGAATAAAAATGTGTTAAGGGGGAAAATGTAACGCCTTAATGTTATTTTAATAGTTTACTTTACTCTAGGCATTATTATAATAGCGTATATTAATACATAGTAAATAGTTTAACGGATCCTTAATGGATGGGCGATCCCAAGCATCCTTTAAGTTACCGATGCATTTCTTTTACAGTTCACTTGAGTTGATTTAAATTTTATAAGTATGTATGTCCTGACTCGAGTGTTTTATGTTTTGCTCTACCCTCGGGTCAGCCTGAGTTTCACAGCTTTGGTTTCATCCTTTTTGGAGCTAGAGATCCGCCGAAGATTTAGCTGTCTACCTGATATTTCCATTACAGTTATTTCCACTCAGCTTTTGCTTTTGTAGTAGAGAACTTACGTATCTAAACTTTCCATTGTATTTGTTCAGACTTGGGTATTATGTATTAGTTTGAGACTATGTATCTAGGAGCTTCATGAACTCCTATGTTTATTTTATTCCGCTGCGAGTTATTCTGATATTCCGTGTCTGTGATTCTGTGATTGATTTTAATTGCCCCAAATTTTATTAACAATATGTTGTTTTGAATTATTCAAGTCTGACATGTGTGGTTTTATTGTCGATTTGAATGGTCCAAAACGGCGGGATGTTATAGTTGGTATCAGAGCGAAGTTTTAGGCAAACCTTAGCCTACGGGGCAAAAAATCATTAGAGATAGGGTAGAAATACCCTAGAATGAGTAAAATCAATATTAGAATCATTCTTTGCGAGAGAACGTATTTTCAAGTATAAAATGGTTTTCAAATGATATTTTTAATGATTTTAAAGGATTATTTTGGATATAAAATTTTTCTTGTTTTCCTTAGAATTTCCTTCTTTCGAATCCACCTTATTTAATAGAATTCTTTGATTAGGATTTCCATTCTAGTTGAATCTTGTCTTTTGCCTTTTTCCTTTATCGTTGTCCTAAAATTCATTCTTGAATTTCCAGGATGAATCGTAGGAATGCCAGAGGTCAGGGTCGTGGTGTTGCCCCAGTTCCAGCGCCAGTTGCACCCATTAGGTTTACCATTCTATGTAAGGAGTTCACTCAGCTAGGTGGTACTAAGTTTACGGGATCAGAGACCATCATTGAAGCTCAGCAGTGGCTGAGAAGTTTGGGAAGGAAAAAAATTTATGGGTTTAGAGGTCACCGACGCTCAGAAGCATCAGCTAGCAGCATGGCAGTTACAGGAAGCAGCCCAGGATTGGTGGGAGTCTATTATAGCCAACACTACTGAGGCAGATATTTCTTGGGAACAGTTTCGGTATTTCCTTGTGTTAGTCCTTTTGAATTTGGTTTAGGTTATCCCTTTGGAATCTTTCTTAAGTTTGGATATCATGTTTTAGGGAGGCTTTTGTGGCGATGTGGATGTCATAAGCTGGGAAGTCTTAGCTGTACAGGGAGTTTATGGATCTTAAGCAAGGGGATATGTCATTTTCTGAGTATGAGCGGAAGTTCAATGAACTTTCCAAGTTTGGTCCTAGCTTGATTGATACCCCTTTTATGAAGAATGAGAAGTTTATAGCTGGAGCCCGCCTAGAGTTTTATGATCGTCTGATTTCTCATGTGCACAGCCCTTTTACTGGATTGATGGATATGGCTATTAGATATGAGAACCCCACTTCTAAGTAATCATCTGTTGCTCGTGCACCTTCATCTCAGCCTTCTTATGGCAACTCTAAGAAGAGGAAATCTAATTTCCATCGACAGAAGAAAAATTGGCTTAAGAATCCAGGTTTAGGATCTTCTTCTCCCCGGAGGCAGCCTGTTGATCTTTCTTCCATCACTTGCTTCAAGTGCGATCAGAAGGGTCACTATGCCAATAGTTGTCCCACTTTAGCCGGAGCTGCTGTTCCTCCAGTTCAGGTGACTAGACGAGACCTCTGCCATATCTGTTTGCAGCTTGGCCACTTCAAGCAGGATTGTCCCTTGTATTAGAAAGGCAAGACATCTGGAGTCTTTGCCATGACTTCTTCCACTCATGCTCCACCTACTCCACCTGCTCCTAGTGATACCCAAGGTACTCTCGAGAGCACCTTTACTTTGTTTGATTTTTCGGTTCATGTTCTATTTGACACTGGAGCTTCGCATAGTTTCATTTCTGTGGACCTTTGTGATAAGTTTAAACATATCCTTTCACCTAAGTTTGCAACCGAACCTTTGTGTGTTACTAATTCTATTGGTGGTCCCGCAAACCTTAGTAGGATTTGTAACAATGTGAAACTCTTCCATTCTGGCTATCATTTTTCTGGTGATTTCTATGTTCTTGGTTTCGATGCTTTTGATCTATTGCTTGGAGGAGATTGGCTGAAGAATCATTAAGCTGTTATTTCTTGTAAAGCCCGAACCGTTTCTCTTGTTGGTGATAAGGGTGATCCTTTGGTGATTCAGTGCCATATCCCTCAAGAGTATGCAGGCAGTTTTACCTACTCTCTTGATTCTTCCCCTAGTGATCTCGATTCTATTCCTTTGGTTAAACTCTATCCCGATATGTTTGGTGAAGTCACTTCTTTACCTCCTAAACGGGATATCGACTTTTGCATTGATCTTATTCCCGGAGCTCGACCTGTAGTTCTTCCTCCCAGAAGAATGGCACGCCGTGAGAAGGTTGATTTGAGGAAGGAAATTGAAGACATGTTCTCCAAAGGTTTGATCAGACCTAGTCATTCCGAATGGGGAGCAGCAGTGGTTTTTGTCACTAAGTCTGATGATTCTTTGAGGATGTGTGTTGATTATAGGGAGTTGAACAAGCTCACTATGAAAAACAGATATCCAATGCCTCGTATTAATGATATGTTCGATCAACTTTATGTAGCTACTGTATTCTCTCAGCTTGATCTTGCCACCAGTTCCACCGGCTCAGAATTGCCGAGGAAAGTATTCCCAAAACCACTTTCCGTTCTGAGGATGGTTTCTTTGAGTGGTTAGTTATTCCTTTTGGTTTGACTAATGTCCCAGCTTTCTTTGTCGACCTTATGAACCGAGTTTTCTACGATGTTCTTAATAAGTTTGTTCTAGTCTTCGTTGATGATATCCTTGTTTTCTCTAAGTTAGAGGAGGAGCATGAATCTCATTTGAGCTTTGTTCTGGGGACTCTCATAAGTCATCATTTGAAAGCCAAATTCTCAAAATGCCATTTTTGGAAAGATGAAGTCCGATTTCTTGGACATATTGTTTCTGGTGATGGAGTTTCTGTTGATCCAGTTAAGATCGCTGCGATCAATGTAAGTCTATCTTCTCTTCTTCCTTTGTACATTAATTATTCTATCTCTTTCTCGGTCCTTATTCCCCCTATTCTATTTTAGGATTGGGAAACTCCTAGGACTCCATCTGATATCCGTAGTTTTCTGGGCCTTGCCGGTTGTTATCGGAGATTCATTGAGAATTTTGCTCGGATTGTTGCACCTCTCACCGCTCTAACTCGTAAGAATGCTAAGTTTAGATGGAATGATAAGTGTGAAGCTGCATTCAATGAGTTGAAGTGCAAGCTTACTTCCGCGCCAGTTCTTACCGTTCCAAATGGAAATGAGGGATTAACGGTATACACTGATGCCAATCGTGAAGGTTTGGGAGCCGTTCTGATGTAGGATGGGAAGGTTATCGCTTATGCCAGTCGTCAGTTGAAGACTCATGAAGCCAATTATGCAGCCCATGATTTGGAATTGCTTGCCGTAGTTTTTGCTTTGAATCTTTGGAGACATCATCTATTGGGAACTAAGTTTGAGCTCTTTACGGATCATAAGTCTTTGAAATATATTTTCACTCAGAAGGACTTAAATTTGAGGCAGGTTAGGTGGCTTGAGTTCCATGCTTCTTATGACCTCGACATCAATTATACCCCCGGGAAACCTAATGTTGTAGCCGATGCTCTGAGTAGGAAGAAGGCGATGTTATGTCAGCTTGTTGTTTCTTTTCCTCTTATGGATCATATTGTTGATAAGCAGGATGAGGATAGGATAATTAGGCTTATTAAGGAAAATGTTCGTAGCAGGATTGGTGGTAGTAGCCTAGATGGAAGTGGAGCCCAGATTGATGATAAAGGGATTTTAAGGATTAATAATAGGATTTGTGTTCCGAACGTTGATGGATTGAGGCAAGAGTTACTTCGGGAAAATCATCGGTCCAGACTTTCTATTCATCCAGGTGTGACGAAGATGTACCATGATATGAAGAAGCTGTATTGGTGGAGTGGTATGAAGCATGATATCTCCCTTTTTGTTAGTAGATGTGCAACTTGTCAACAGGTTAAGGCTGATCATCAGAAGACCACTGGATTATTGCAACCCCTTGAGATTCCCAATTGGAAATGGGAACAAGTTTCTATGGATTTTATTGATGGATTACCAAGGACTAGGAGAGGTAATGAAAGTATTTGGGTTATTGTGGATAGATTGATTAAGTCAGCTCATTTCATTCTAGTTAAGTCTAACCGTTCTACTTCTAGTTTAGCTGAGATTTATATGAGAGAGATAGTCCGTCTTCATGGTGTTCTTGTTAGCATTGTTTGCGATAGAGACCCCATCTTTACCAGTTAGTTTTGGAAAGCTTTTCAGGAATCTTTCGGTACTCGTCTGAATCTGAGCACTGCTTACCATCTGCAGATCGACGGTTAAACGGAAAGAGTGAATCGGATTCTGGAAGATCTTCTTCGTGCCTGTGACCTTGATTATGGAGGATCTTGGGAAGATCATCTCCATCTCGTTGAATTCACCTATAACAATAGTTATCAGGTATAATATCAAATATCTGTTTAAAGTTGTCTTAAACATTTGTTCATCTTATTCCATCTCCTAAAATTCAGGCTAGTATCGAAATGGCTCCATTTGCTGCTCTTTATGGACAACCTTGCAAATCTCCATCTTGCTGGATTGAATCCGGTAATCGTTTGGTTCTTGGTCCGGATATGATTTTAGAAGCATCTGAGAAGGTTGAGGAGATTAGGAGAAAGATGAGGATTGCTCAGGATAGACAGAAGAAGTATGCTGACAGGCGTAGGAGGAGTTTGGAGTTTTCTGTTGGTGATCAGGTTTTCCTTAAGGTCTCTCCATTAAGAAATGTGATTCGGTTTGGATGGAAAGGGAAGCTCGCTCCTAGGTTTATTGGTCCTTTTCGCATCTTAGAGAGTTGGTTCCTTAGCTTATCGTTTGGAATTGCCTGAGAAACTTTCTGGAGTGCATAATGTGTTTCAAGTTTCGCATCTTCGTCGGTATCTTCATGATCCATCTTTGATTGTTCAGCCTTCTGCTCTCGAGAGTTTGGCTGTCGAGCCAAACCTTACTGTCGAGAGGAAGCCACTTCGTATTATCGATAGAGGTACGAAGCAGCTTCGAAGAAAATCTATCAACCTAGTCAAAGTGCAATGGAGCACTGATGATCAGGATTGTACTTGGGAAACGGAAGAGAGCATTCATGCTTCGAATCCAAAATTGTTTGTTCCAGGTATTATTCATTATCCTACCTTATCCTTCTTTGTTTTCTGTGTCTCATTCCTTTTCGAGGACGAAAAGTTTTGAGTGGGGGATAGTGTAACAACCCGCAAATTTTGAATTATTTTAAATGAAAATTCATTTGAAAAAATTTGAATATAATTATTTTTAAAACTGATAGATTTGGAAATTTAATGTAATATTTTGGGATTTGATGTGAAATGTTCTTCCAAATTTAATAAAATAAAGATTTTTCTTAAATTTCAAATTTTTGTCAACTTTGGTCAAAGTTTGACTTTCTGTGGAAATTTTAAAATGTGAATTTTGAACTTTTACTTTTTTTATGAAGATGGATTTAATTCTAACATTTTCCTTGTTTTACATTTTGTTAAATTTTGGTTTCTACATTTCAAAAACTTACAACTTTTGGCGTATTACATGTAGTTATTTTTCTTTTAACATTTATCTTATTTACATTGTGACTTTGGGCTTGTGCAAATGGGCTAGAAAACCCTTTAGTTAGATGAGAAGCCTATATAATATCCTAGGGTTTGTGATAGACTCTTCACTTTCATTTGTGCCTCCACAGAGGAAAAAACAATGTAAGTTTCTTCTTTATCTTCCTCCTCAAAACCCTGACCTTCTTCCTCTTTTCCTCTACAATTTTCCTCCTCCTCCCCTCCACAAAGTTCGGCCACACCTATCTCCTCCTTCTCCAACCACAAACCCTAGCCAAAAACCCCTTCTCCTCCTTCCTTTTCTCCTTTCTTCTTCACCAATTTCGGCCTCCACCTTCTCATCCTCCAACCAAAGCATATAGCCGAACCACCTCACCCCTTCCCCTTGTTTTGCCTTGGTCGTGACCAACTTCACCACAACCAAACCCCTAGACCAAGCCTTCACCACGAAAACCCTAACCCTAGGCCGAGCCTTCTCCATCATATGCCATGATATATTGAATATTGTTATGTTTATTTAATATTCTGTAATCATACTGCAAGTTCCTTCACTATGGTTGAAATGATACATACCCGTATGATTTTTAGATTAAGAAAAATTGTTATGGGCTAAAAAGATAGGCCTGAGTAATTTTATTTGACTTGGGATTGCGGGTTTGAAATGATATAAACCCTGAAAAATTAATAAATTGCGGATTGAAATGATATATGTCCGTATTTACTTGACCCTAGGGTAGATAATTTTATACAGACTCCGTAGTTGATTTAAAATGATTTTCTAATTTTTTTAAAGTATTTTGGATTTATATATACGAATCTCAACTAAAATCTAATGTAATAATTTCTGTGAATTTGTTTACATGAGTTAAATTTTTTATAAGAAATAAATAGTTGGAAATGTGAATTTTGGAATCTAATTTATAGAATGAAGGTTAATTGAAATTTAATAAACCGATTTGACGTAAAAATGGTATTTTATTCTAACCTATAAATTGTAAGTTTTAATTCATGTAATAGTGATTAAAATGATAAATGGGTTTTGAGAAGAATGAAAAATGTAAGTTAAAAGCATACATTTGACATGTAAGTTTTTAACTAATGTAAATGGTATAATTTGGATAATTAAAATGATAAATGTTATTTACTAAGAGAAAATAAAGTGTAAGTTAATAACGTACTTTTAACTTAGTATAAGATATTTCAGCTTCAAAATTTGACATTTTAGTAACAAAGTTATTTAACTAAAGGTGTGGTTTCTTTAATGACCAAATAGCTAAAATTTGAGTAATATAATAGGAATGATAAAATAACTATGATAAAAACCGCAAATATATGTACCATTTGATTTTTATAAACTATTGTAGTAGGAAATATTACGGTAACAATTCAAAACTGCTGCGATTTCTTACGGTAACAATTCAAAACTACTCGATTTCCTTGCTATAACAATTCTGCACTACTGCGGATTCTTACAGTAGCATTTCTGTACTGCTGCGTTTTTTTAAAAGTGACATTTCCTAAATGCTACAACATTTTCTAAAAGGTTATGATTTCGAATGTATGGTTCTAAAGGTTACATTTTAAAGTACTATGGTCTCTAAATTTTTACATCAAAGGGGTTATAATTAAATGAATTTGGAAGTGTTACAACTTTGGGAAAATGAATAATATTTTAAAGAATAATGATATTGAATTTATTTGGTTTCAAAAGAAATATGTTTGATATGAAAATAAACCGTTTGAAATTGAATAACCATGGGTTATAATAACATTTGGTTGTTAAAGAAGCCGGGATCGGATATGAGCATACTCTCTGTCGATACCGAAAACCACTTTAACAACTGTGTACGCGTTGGAGATTCCAGAATGAAGTAGGATGGTGGCGATGATCCTAAACGTATATTTACGTGGACCTAACTCCCGTGTGTTAGTATAAGGTGGCTAAAACAGGAGCAATCGACGGGCCAAGTGAGGTAGCTCCTCCGATCGGACACACTTCACCGTTAGCCATTCTATTACTTTGTGATTGCTTTTGTGCGCACCTTTGATTCGGGAGTGTGGATCGAGTTGGGCGGTAGTTGCGGCTATGCGTTACCAACAGTCCGGAAGTGTAATTGGTATATCTACCCTAGCATTGCCTAGTTGTGCCATGTCACCTACCCTAGCGCGCCTTCTACGAGTTTAGTTTGTACCATAACTATGGAGTGCCCTCTGACGACATCCTGTACAGGCGGGATTATGGTACTCTATAGACTATGGGAAATAAAAATGTGTTAAGGGGGAAAATGTAACGCCTTAACGCTATTTTAATAGTTTACTTTACTTTAGACATTATTATAATAGCGTATATTAATACATAGTAGATTGTTTAACGGATCCTTAAAGGATGGGCGATCCCAAGCATCCTTTAAGTTACAGATGCATTTCTTTTACAGTTAACTTGAGTTGATTTACATTTTATAAGTATGTATGTCCTGACTCGAGTCTTTTGTGTTTTACAAAAAGGAGATAAATTTGTTTGAAAACCAATTGATAATTGATTTCGTATTTGAAAATAAATCTTTGGGAAATCGATATGAAAATTTATTTGGTGTTTGAATAAAAATTGATTTTTGTGTTGAGAATAAATTTGGAAATCGATTGTAAAATGATTTGGTATTTGGGATTAAAATTAGAATCAATTTGAAATTTGATTCGGTGTTGAAGTAGATTCAGAAATCAATTTGAAATTTGATTTGGGGTTTTGAAATAAAATTGATTTGGAATTGAAAGTGAATATTTGAGAAAACGATTTGAAAATCGTGTAAAAGTGAATATTTGAGAGTGTAAATTCCGAATAGAATTTATAAAGGAAAGGGGAATTTGTTTTAAAAATAAACATTGATTTATTTTTGAAGTGTGGAAATAAATTTACAAATTTGAAATGTTAATTTGAAATAAATCGATAAGGATTTATTTAATTGGTTTAAATGGACCATTGTGAGATGAAGTGTGAAATATGATTTGGAATTGATTTTCAAATGTGAAGTGTGAAATATGATTTGAAATTGGTTTTCAAATGTGAAGTGTGGAAATTATATATCTTGTGAAGATATTTTGAAAATAAATAATTTGGGAAAAATTATTTAAATATGATGATTGTTGTGATATGTTGTTGATAGTTAAATAACCGACTATCAATATTTTCCTTTGAAATGGCACTTGATTTGTTTTTTTAAAACAAACACTCACTATTCGGGTTAGCTGGGAAAAGACCTTTGTGTCATATAACCCATTCCGAATTAGTGATACGACGATATGGATCGTATTGAAGACCGGTGGTGAAGACCGGATATTTTCGAAAATGAAAGGACAACCTATCGAATGTCTCTGCACCGAGTTGCTCCGGTATAGAGATTTATATCACTCTTTTTGTGATGGGAAGTCCGGACGT
Source organism: Allium fistulosum (assembly GCA_030737815.1). Taxonomy (NCBI): domain Eukaryota; kingdom Viridiplantae; phylum Streptophyta; class Magnoliopsida; order Asparagales; family Amaryllidaceae; genus Allium; species Allium fistulosum. Next base: position 1,129,469,537 of record CM060902.1, read on the forward strand.
GATTAGTGAATATCCGGATTGCAAGGGCTTCTTTGGAAGTGCCTTCGGTTCCGTTCGATCCCGGAACGGACTTGTATGGATGTGTGTCTGACATTACACTTTGATATGTAAAGCTGGTTTCTATCAAATACATTTATGTTGGTGGCGGATAATTTATTCTCTTAGCTTAACACCCTTCTCTGAGACGTACGAGCTTAGAGGTTATGTAGTTGATGGTTACTAGTGATACATTCCCAATTTGGTAATGTGGCACACGAAGTGCTGTTGATCAAAGCGTTGCTTTGTGAAAAAGCGTGGCTTTGTGAAAAAGCGTGGCTTTGTGAAAAAGCGTAGTGCATGTGGACGAGACTTCGTCGAGCCTCACAACCCGGTAATGGTTGAAACAGGAATGTTACGGCAAAGGTTTGTAGGGGTAGCGCCCCTAGGGTATGTCATTTCCTTCTGGATAAAAGGTGATATCATGCTATGGAGCCCAGATATTTTACCTATGTTGATGCTGCACATTTATTATACTTTGTGGTTGTTGCTTTGTGATTGAGGATCCTCGGATAAAGGTTGGTTATGATCGGGGGATGACATACTTATGTGTTAGTTACCTAGTTACAGCTGTATAGCGTGAGGTAGCGTCAGTGTGTTAGTTACCTAGTTACAGCTGTACAGCGTGAGGTAGCGTCGGCCTTGTGTTTGCAGAGATCCGGTTAGGTTCTCGAGGCGTCTTTCCAGAGGCGTTTCCATTTCGGTGTAAGGAAGTTCCTTTGCCTGACCATTTGTTGGAAATCCAAAGAAACAATACGCGCCTTGTACGGTTTTTAGTTTATTACCTGCTATGGAATGTGGCGGTAACCTGCTACTGAACGTAGTAGCTATAGTAGACATACAATAATGGTTGTATGTTGGCTAAGATTGATATTATACTTTCGAAATGTTTTCCACACTAGACATTAATAATAATATCAACTGATTTTGCGTAGTAAGCATTTTTGACCATCATAAGGAGAAATCTCCTCTAATTCTGCGTTTGCATTGTGTGTGTGGCGGGAGGCCTTATGGTAGTTTCATTTTCCAAAAGCATTGCGAATTTGTTTTATTTTCTTTGTGAAAATAACTGTTTTACGATCTCACACCAGTCACCATGACCGACTCGGAGTTTATTGTTCCCTTTCTAAACTCTGGGTGCCCATAATTTTCCACACGGGCAGCCTAGAGTTATGTTATCAGGATATTCTGGATATTCTGGAGCTTTGGAGATGAGCTGGATGGCGAAACGTACTACCGTACTTGTTTATTTATTCCGCTGTGTATTCTGTATGAGGACAAGTTTATATAACTGTACATTGTTGTATTGTGTTGTATATTGACTCTGATTGATGTATGTATAAACTGATATTGTCTTTTGTTTTTAAAGACTAGTGATTATCTATTATATATTGTTCCGCTGCGAATGTGAGATTCTGTTGTTGTTTCTGTTTCTGTTTTTCTGTTCTTTCTTTTCTTCTGTCTTCTTCTACCTCTTCTTTTAACCCTAATGGTTCGGTTTTCCGGCATTCGATTGCGCGGCATTTGATACAGTGGACGTATTAATGTCGACTTTCGAGCGTTGAAAAATCGTATCGTTACAAGTGGTATCAGAGCAGCCGGTTAAGCGATAACCTTGGCTCTGTTGGGTGTTACTCATTAGAGATAGAGTCGGTAGTACTCTAAATTGAGTGTGAGTGTAATAATAGATATGAGTGCGTATTTGTTAGTGAATATAGAAATTTGTTTTGTATTGTGTTGACTTATCGGTTGATTGTTTATAGATTCTGGTCGGTGCAGTCTAGCCAACTGTAATCGATAGGGGTTTCTAAACTCTTAAACAAGATAAACCGACACAGTATTGTTTTAAAATGGGGTAAATGAAATAATTTGCCCAAAACTATTTTTGTATAGAAAAGAAGTGATCTTCTATAAATTATCATAGTATATGAATGCTTGGTTGTTAGGAAGTGATAATATTGAATTATTATCATTATTGTATGGAAATTGAATAAGAAATAATGGTATAACCAAAGATTTGGAGATAAATCCATTTAACAAATGAAATTTATAAATATGAATTGAAAGATAAAGAAATAAATTCATATATGAATGAGATTTGTAAATGTAAATTGTAAACGTGATTTATAATTGGAAATAGAATTCCAGAAGAATATTTGAGAAAATAAATTCATTAATCTAATGAAATGGTAAAGTGAATTTATAAATGAGTTCTATAAATTGAAATGAGGTTGGGAACTTAGAAAAAAACTCAAATTAGAATTAAATTTAACATTGGATTAATTTGAATAAAAGGCAAATTTGAGAATTTAATCTAGTGGACTAAATAAATTGGAATAAAATTTATCGAGATGGAATAAAAATGGTGAATGAACAAATGAAGCTACATTTGTAAATAAATAAATTAGAATTGAAAAATGGAATGAGATTTGATTTGAATCAAGTTGAATAAAAATCCAAACTTGGAAAAGAAAATAAAATGGATTGAATTCAAGTAAACTAACTTGATAATTTATTAATTCATGAAATAATGAATTGGAAGTTGAATTAGTTAAATTAAAGTTGAATTGTGATTTGAAAAAAATGGTTTGAATTTGTATGTGAATTCAAGTAAGTAAAAGAAATAAATTGAAAATTTCCTTGTTATTGATAAAATAAATTCGAGATGACTTGAATATGGAAATTTGAAATTTAAAAGAAAAATCGTGAAATGGTCGTCGTCGACTTTTATTGAATGGTTTTGAATAGAATTTGTTTGGTTAATGAAATAAACCGAATGTGAATATAGAATGCAAATTAAATTGAATGGAATTAAAAAAAATTGAGTTGGTATCAATTTAAATTAGTTATAAACTAGAATGGATATTCTATTAAGTGAATATCGTTGAATTTGCATATAATGATTGTCGTTTGATGCAAAAGAGATTGTGTAAAAATTCTATAAGTTAAATGAAAGCAAATGAAATTGATTTTTTGTATCAATTGAAAGGGATATGAGTTAGGTTCATTTAAAAATGAATTGAATATAAGGAATTGCATTGTAAACCATTGAATTGAATGTAAATGGTATGTAAATTAGATGGAAGCAATTAAATTTGTATTGAAACCATACAAATTGCTTATGGAATTTATTTTGAATCTATTGCTTATGAAATCTATGTATTTGCTATTGAAAATAAATGAAATGTTAATAGATTTCCTATATTTGCCACTGATGTGTTTAAATTGAGTAAGTACAGGTTTTTGGAAGTCGTTGGCTGCATTTTGGGTTGCGTAAATGCTTAAAAATAACTGCTTTGCTTAAAATGCTAAAAAGGTACGCCTACACAATACAAAAATAGGAAATATGAACTGTTTTTGCTTTTCCAACCGAGTGGGTCGATGTATATATATTTATATCTTTTGTCATATTGCAAAAGCTCCTCCGTACAAAGGAGACTCAGCTAAAATTTTCTGAAAATTTTTGGAGTTAGAAAATTTTTGGAATTTTTGAAATTTTTTCACTTAACGACAAAAGGTTTAAAATTGGAATTTGAGATACAGATAAATAAAACTTAATATTCAGAGTTAAAGATGAATCGAATTCAAGTAAAATTCGAAATGAAAATTTGAATGAAAAATTTAGAAATAAAAGTATTGAAATTTGAAATGAATTCAAATAGAATTGAAATAGTAAGTTGAATTCAAAAGGAATTGAAAACGCAAAGTTGAATGGAAATGAATATATAACTTCAATAGTAAAGTAACAAAGTGGTATAAGAAGTATATATTGAAAATTTTGTAATGGAATTGGCAAAATGGTTTGAATGTTGTAACTGGATACTACTACTAGTAGGATATACAGGTGATTTAAATACAAATGGGATTGGATTTTGATTTTGAAGATAATTTAAATTGCTCGACAATAAGGTATGTATTTAAATTTCAGTATGAAATTTGATCTTTTCTTGTCTAGCCGCTTGGCTTTCCTTTCTCTTTTTGAAATCTGAGGGTCCGAAAGGACATTTTGTAGTCGTACCGTGTTAGCCGCGCAAAGGAGACGCTGGCGAAATTTTTCGAAAATTTAGAGTGTTAGAAATTTTTTGGGAAATTTTGGATAATTTACAATTTGAATTTAAATTTGAATTTGAATTGTAAAGTAAAATAAAGTTGTTTAAAAACTATGAAAGTGTTTGGAAAGTGAGTTAAAGTGATAACGAATCTTTAATAAAAATATTGGGTTGAGAATTTGATAAAACTATTTGGGTTTTGGGGAAATGATAAACGGGTATTTGATCATTTTTCTTGACTTGTAATTTCGGGATGAAATTCTTTTAAGGGGGGAAGATTGTAACGACCCTGAATTTTTGACATTTGAAATGTGAATATTTAATTGGGTTTAAAATATTCGAATGATAATTTAATTTGAAATTCAAATATCAGAGTGAATTTGGCGATTAAATTATTGAATTTAATTATTGAAACTGGGTACAAATTTGAATCTTCAGTTTTAAGCTGATTAAAAATAATCCGAAGGCTTAGAAAATTTATATTGATAATTCCGAAGGTATTGGAACTTTCAGAATTGAATTTGAAACTGTTTTGTTCAGTTTTGAAATTTTGTTGTTTAAATCGATATTTAAAAATAGCGTTCCGGGGCACAGTCTCGGAATCTAACGAAACCAGTTTCATTGGATCCGTAATATTGTATTATTATCGAATTTCAATTTTTGTAATATTTGGAGTGATCGTTTGGCCGTACGATAAGCAAACACGCTGAAATTAAATTGAAAATTTAATTTAATAACTGGTCCAAAAAGCTATCTTCTCCATACGATCGAATTTTGACTCGAAACCTTTTCCATTGTGTTCGGAATAGGCGTATAACATTACGAACACCTAGCGGCACGCCTCGATAGGAAGTCGGAATTTTTAGTTGACGTTATCAGAACGATTTGAATTTAAATTTAAATTGAATCTTTATATTAGTCAACTGCAGTCAAAATTATTTCACATCAGCTACCTTTCTATCACCCCAGAATCACTGCAGCCTTCACCATATACGCAACCATCTCATCTTGTCCCCTCTTTCCACCTTTAAACACGCAACTTTTTCTTCTGTTCTCAAAAACACTCGAGTATCTCGTTCCCCTCTTCAGTTCGAAATCAAAACCGTTTCGCTCTTCACAAATTCGAAGATAAATAATGGCCGCATTCTCCTTGTTATCTCGAATCCATCATCTCGTCCATCAATGGTGGACAGAAATTCGAAAACTCAAATCAATTTTCGTTCGAGAATCAAAATAAGGGTCGATTGAAATCACTACCTTCCTATTCAATCGCAATTTATCTCTATCCATCTATCGCCTTTACCGCTTGTTCGAATCGCAGTCGCGACTGGGGCCACGCCGTTCAGATGGAGGTCGCGTGAGTGGATTCGCATTAGGGCTGAGGCCTGAGGGTTCAACGTCGTTCGCGGCTCAGGTGAAGGGCAGAGTCGGCCTGGGTGGTTTCGAAGGATGCGACAGTAGATGCTCGAGCAAAGCATCGAGTGACGAAGTGGAGCTAGAACTCGATTTGGGGTTAGTGGCTAGGAGCAGACTCGCGTAGAGTAATAGGGCTTGCGATCAAATTCGAGGCACGCGACTGGTTGCTGCAGTGAAGTCATCAGGCAACTGCGTGTTGTAGTCGTGGAGGAGGCTAGGGCGGGCTCGTACGAGTGGACAGTCGGCTTCGGTGTTTCCTGGTAATCTTTTAACTGAGTGTTTTACCTAATCAAATTTTAGAAAATTAAATAGGAATTACAGTAAGATATATTTACAACTTATATATTTTAAAAATTAATAATAATGATATATATACACGGGTATATACAGTAAAGAAAAACTATCTATTAAGCAGCTTTTAAAATATTTAAGTTAATTTTAGTTAAATATATATATATGTAAAACAGTAAATATATATATATATGGAGATAAGATTTTGAAATTGGATAATTTTTAAAATGATAGGTTTATGGAAAAAAATCAGATTTTTATCTATATATATATTCCATGAGTATGTAGTTTCAAAAAGAAAAAAAAGTATATATTCATGCATGTTTAATATTTAGGTGAAACAGAATATAAAAGATTGGTTTTTTGGAAGGAAAGTTATTAGAAAAAATCAAATCATTGGTTAATAAAACCTATCAAATAGGAAAATTTATTTGTTTGATTTATTTGAATATTAATGATTGTATAAAATTTGTTATACAAGGTCAAAATCGCAAAGTAAACAAACTGGAATGGAAAATGGATTGCAAAATTAAAGCAAAGGTGAGATCTACTCACTCAAACAAAGGGCTTTGTTTAATTTTAAATAGTTATATTTAAAATTGTTGATTGTGTGCTTGAATGATACTATATATAGTAGTATATAGCAATATATATATATATATTGGCATATGTATATGTTGGAGTTGATTGATTTCCCGCATTATATAGCGGATGAGACCCTATTGCGCCGCATAATAGCAGATGATATTTTTATAAATCCCATATACCGCGATATTCCACCTCAAAGTGGAATTGGTATTGTGCTAACATCTGTGGATGCAGGGGAACTGGTTGGAGGGATCCAACAGGATTCCTCAAAACATTTGAATTGGTTTCGTATGTTGTTTGATTGATTATTTATAATCTGTGGATGATTATATCTGTGATTGAATTTGTTGAAGGCTAAAATTTAGCTGAATGTATTTTTGGTATCGTTGGATACCAGAAATAAATGAAATTGGATTTTTGAAATTAAAAATTGGAAATTTTAAGTAAATTCTTTTGAAGGAATTGAATGAATTTTAAAGAAGGAATTTTAAAAGCGTAAAGTTGATTTATGAAATCTTATCGAATTATTTGCAAAATATTGGAAGGGATTTTTATAAATGGATTTTGAATAGTATTATTCGAAAGTGGAGAAATTTATTTAAATTGGAATTTTAAATGGTTTGGAAGAGATAAAGGAATTTATTTAAAAGGAGATAAATTTGTTTCAAAACTAATTGATAATTGATTTCGTATATGAAAATAAATCTTTGGGAAAATCGATATGAAAATTTATTTGGTGTTTGAATAAAAATTGATTTTTGTGTTGAGAATAAATTTGGAAATCGATTGTAAAATGATTTGGTATTTGGGATTAAAATTAGAATCAATTTTAAATTTGATTCGATGTTGAAGTAGATTCAGAAATCAATTTGAAATTTGATTTGGGGTTTTGAAATAAAATTGATTTGGAATTGAAAGTGAATATTTGAGAAAACGATTTGAAAATCGTGTAAAAGTGAATATTTGAGAGTGTAAATTCCGAATAGAATTTATAAAGGAAAGGGGAATTTGTTTTAAAAATAAACATTGATTTATTTTTGAAGTGTGGAAATAAATTTACAAATTTGAACTGTAAATTTGAAATAAATCGATAAGGATTTATTTAATTGGTTTAAATGGACCATTTTGAGATGAAGTGTGAAATATGATTTGAAATTGATTTTCAAATGTGAAGTATGAAATATGATTTGAAATTGATTTTCAAATGTGAAGTGTGAAATATGATTTGAAATTGGTTTTCAAATGTGAAGTTTGGAAATTATATATCTTGTGAAGATATTTTGAAAATAAATAATTTGGGAAAAATTATTTAAATATGATGCTTGTTGTGATATGTTGTTGATAGTTAAATAACCGACTATCAATATTTGCCTTTGAAATGGCACTTGATTTGTTTTTTTAAAACAAATGCTCACTATTCGGGTTAGCCGGAAAAAGACCTTTGTATCATATAACCCATTCCGAATTAGTGATACGACGATATGGATCGTATTGAAGACCGATGGTGAAGACCGGATATTTTCGAAAATGAAAGGACAACCTGTCGAATGTCTCTGCACCGAGTTGCTCCGATATAGAGATTTATATCACTCTTTTTATGATGGGAAGTCCGGACGTGATTAGTGAATATCCGGATTGCAAGGGCTTCTTTGGAAGTGCCTTCGGTTCCGTTCGATCCCGGAACGGACTTGTATGGATGTGTGTCTTACCTTACACTTTGAGATGTAAAGCTGGTTTCTATCAAATACATTTCTGTTGGTGGCGGAGAATTTATTCTCTTAGCTTAACACCCTTCTCTGAGACGTACGAGCTTAGAGGTTATGTAGTTGATGGTTACTAGTGATACATTCCCAATTTGGTAATGTGGCACACGTAGTGCTGTTGATCATTGGTTGATCAAAGCGTTGCTTTGTGAAAAAGCGTGGCTTTGTGAAAAAGTGTAGTGCATGTGGACGAGACTTCGTCGAGCCTCACAACCCGGTAATGGTCGAAACAGGAATGTTGCGGCAAAGGTTTGTAGGGGTAGCGCCCCTAGGGTATGTCATTTCCTTCTGGATAAAAGGTGATATCATGATATGGAGCCCATATATTTTACCTATGTTGATGCTGCACATATATTATACTTTGTGGTTGTTGCTATGTGATTGAGGATCCTCGGATAAAGGTTGGTTACGACTGGAGGATGACATACTTATGTGTTAGTTACCTAGTTACAGCTGTACAGCGTGAGGTAGCGTCAGTGTGTTAGTTACCTAGTTACAGCTGTACAGCGTGAGGTAGCGTCGGCCTTGTGTTTGCAGAGATCTGGTTAGGTTCTCGAGGTGTCTTTCCAGAGGCGTTTCCATTTCGGTGTAAGGAAGTTCCTTTGCCTGACCATTTGTTGGAAATCCAAAGAAACAATATGCGCCTTGTACGGTTTTTAGTTGTATTACCTGCTATGGAATGTGGCGGTAACCTGCTACTGAACGTAGTAGCTATAGTAGACATACAATAATGGTTGTATGTTGGCTAAGATTGATATTATACTTTCGAAATGTTTTCCACACTAGACATTAATAATAATATCAACTGATTTTGCGTAGTAAGCATTTTAGACCATCATAAGGAGAAATCTCCTCCAATTCTGCGTTTGCATTGTGTGTGTGGCGGGAGGCCTTATGGTAGTTTCATTTTCCAAAAGCATTGCGAATTTTTTTTATTTTCTTTGTGAAAATAACTGTTTTACGATCTCACACCAGTCACCATGACTGACTCGGAGTTTATTGTTCCCTTTCTAAACTCTGGGTGCCCATAATTTTCCACACGGGCAGCCTAGAGTTATGTTATCAGGATATTCTAGATATTCTGGTGCTTTGGAGATGAGCTGGATGGCGAAACGTACTACCATACTTGTTTATTTATTCCGCTGTGTATTCTGTATGGGGACAAGTTTATATAACTGTCCATTGTTGTATTGTGTTGTATATTGACTCTGATTGATGTATGTATAAACTGATATAGTCTTTTGTTTTTAAAGACTAGTGATTATCTATTATATATTGTTCCACTGCGAATGTGAGATTCTGTTGTTGTTTCTGTTTCTGTTTTTCTGTTCTTTCTTTTCTTCCGTCTTCTTCTACCTCTTCTTTTAACCCTAATGGTTCGGTTTTCCGGCATTCGATTGCGCGACATTTGATACAGTGGACGTATTAATGTCGACTTTCGAGCGTCGAAAAATCGTATCGTTACACATAGGGTGATTGGCGATCATTACTTAGATGCTCTACGATAGGCTGGGTGGGTAGATAGCAGTACTTTCTTCATCGATGGAGATTACGATGCTTATTGGGCTAGAGTAGCACCCCGTAGATTCATCGTACCAGATTATGTTCGTGGGGTCAACTCTGATCATATAGGACCTCACATGGCAGCCGGTAGAGTTCAGGTACCGCAGGTTTCATTTGACCCGATTCTGTCACAGTTCTCTCAGACTCCCATGTAGTGGGAGCCTGATACTACTTTTAGAGCATATGACGTGACATGTACTTTGATTGAGCAGCCTTTAGTCTTTCTAGATCACCCCGACTTTCCTGGTGTGTCTTCAGTCGGGTTATATCCTCCGTATGAGGTACGTTTGTTGTTTATTGCCATTTTCCCTTTATTTTATGCTTAGTTTCTTACTATGTCAAATATCATCTGTATGTAGTATGCTGCTAGATTGGACCAGGCCAGAGTTTCACTTGGTGTGTTTCGCGGTATGACTCTTGCACATACACACACCATGCATGATATGTACATGCAACATACACAGATCCTAGAGGCGCAGATTGATCAGCTATCAGCTAGACTTGTTGTATATGAGCCTTTTGGATCACAAGGCGGAGGTGATGCTGGTCCCAGTGGGTATGATGCTGGTGGTTTAGATGAGGACGATGGGGATGATGAGGACGAGGGGGAGGATGGTGATGGGGATGACGATGACGACGACAAAGATGATGATGATGGTGATGGGGATGACGATGACGATGACAGAGATAATGATGATGGTGATGATGCTGACGACGATGACGTTGCATCCCTTTAGTTGTATAACTTTTAGTATATGCATAGTGGACGTTTTATTATATGTTGCAGTTCATATAGCTTATGTACTTATGTCATTGTCTGAGTATACTGTGTATTCTTTATGTTTATATAATTTCACTTTCTTGGATTTTGGATGATAATGTTCGAGTATACTGTGAATTCTATATGTTTGTGTATAATGTGAATTATATATGTTTGTGTATACTTGAATTATATATGTTTGTGTATACTTATAAGCACCAACTAGTGACATATACACATAAAAAAACTACTAGTGACATTAGAATTGAAGATATACGAACATAGAACACTGATAAAAAACGGCACAGTAATATTAGAACACAAATATGAAGAAACTAGACGTGACGATTAAATTGTAATTCTTGTAAAGAAAGTCGTAGACGTCTTATCTCCTGTTCTAGTTTGTTTGCATAGGTTATGCCCCTTGGACATAAAGGATCATCCAACCATTCCACGTAATTGCAACCATTCGACCAGAATTGACATATTTGGATTCGACAACCAATATTTTCTCCATCTGCACGTACTACAACTTCAACTCCATACCCGCACTGACAACAAACTAGGTACGATTCAACTTCTTGCTCATTGGGAGGTTGAACTACTTGAACCTAGTTCTCAGGTTGTTCATATGCATGAGGAAGGCATTGCAATGAAGAATTTATTGTTGTGAGTGAGGAAGAAGATGATTATGAATGATGAATAAGTAAATCAGAAAGCGCATATATAAACAAACAGGTCTGGAAACAACAACAGACATTATTATTTGAAAAGACAATTCAGAAAGCTCTCAACACATTAACGACCGTTACATAACCAACTAGCAATACTGTTGTCTTAAGACCATCCAAATCTTTCTAGCCAATTTTGGCGTATGAAGTACGCATCATGGCCAATGAACGGAGTGCGGTATTTTAAATTGTATCGACCGTCATAAGTCGAACGTGTATTCTCGAACACATTTTTCGATATTACCTCATTAATAATCTTTGTGTAACGCGTGCATGCCCTAGTAAAGTTTCCGTATGCAGTCTTGACCTCTTGAGCCGTACGTCTAACTTGACAGCCCACGTCGTTGTTGCACAGTTCAGCTAGAGTGTCCCAAAAATGAATTACCATTAACTATTGATTGTCGCACATCTCATCGGTTTGTATGTAGTACCGCAAAAGCAACTTCAATTCATGAGACTTAAATGTCATGTTGGAAAATGTAGTTTGAATAATGTTAAGTTTTTAAATGATTTAAACAGATAATGATTTGTGAATTTATATAATGGATGTTCCTTCTCTCCACTCAACAAAGCAGAGAATCTTGACCGGCAAATGAACATGGCTACAGTACGTGATTTGACAGCACACTGAGCCACCTTCTCTCCACTCAACAAAGCAGAGAATCTTGACCGGCAAATGAACGTGGCTACAGTACGTGATTTGACCGCACACTGAGCCACCTTCTCTCTACTCAAGAATTAGTCCTATATATATAATCATATGGATCTCATACTTGTTCACCACAATTAAGTCTAACAAAACATTCAAATATCAAACAACTATCCTTAAATATCAAACAATGTCGGGAAATTTACTAAAAGCTATATTGCTATGCGACAGTGACTCTGAAGAAGAAGCGTATGCGTTAGCGCATCAACAAGAGGAGGAGGAACTGATGGAGATATACCGTGAAGCATACGGTTCAACTTCTGGAAAACATGGCGGTTCAGTTGTGGGTCGGAAATATATCAACCGTAACCAACAAGCATTTCAAAAAACACTTATGCAAGATTACTTTGCCCGTGATCCAACTTACGGTCCAGAGATTTTTAGACGACGATTCAGAATGAGTCGTCCATTGTTTTTAAGAATTCTCGAAAGTATTCAGCAGAATAATAATTATTTTGTTTACAAGTAGGATGCTGCAAAAAAACAAGGTTTAAGTGGGCATCAAAAGATGACCGCAGCTTTGAGGATGTTAGCGTACGGTACACCCGCCGATGCCCTTGACGACGCATATCGTATTGCAGAGAGTACGGCATTGGAAAACCTAGATCACTTCTGTCAGTCAGTTGTGGACATTTATGGGACTGAATATCTTCGTTCTCCAAACAAGGCAGATGTAACGCGCTTGCATGAAATGCTTGATAGTAAAGGCTGGCCTGGAATGCTTGGAAGACTAGATTGTATGCATTGGGAGTGGAAGAACTGTCCAAAAGCTTTTCATGGAGCATATAACGGCAAAGAAAAAAAACCTACTATCATCTTAGAAGCGACTGCCTCTCATGATTTGTGAATTTGGCATGCTTTCTTTGGAATGCCAAGTTCTCTTAACGACTTAAACGTTGTCGAACGATCTCATTTGTTTAATGATTTGGCGCAAGGTAAGTCAACTCCCGTATCATTTACTCTTGGTCATAACACATATGAGCATGGATACTATCTTGAAGATGGAATTTATCTCAAATGGAGTACGGTTGTAAAGAAATTTGCAAACCCAATGATGGAAAAACAGAAACAATTTGCTGCAATGCAGGGAGGACAAAGGAAGGACGTAGAAAGGGCGTTTAGGGTCCTTCAAGCAAGGTTTGCAATGGTCAGCAATCCATGTAGATTATGGAAGAGATCAAAAATGGCTACAATTATGTTCTGTTGTATAATTCTGCATAACATTATCATTAAAGATGAACGCGGTATGGACTATCCCGATTTCGAGTATGATGGGGCAAGACAACCCCCCGAATTGTTTCGCACAGCCACGTTACGAAATGAAGGACAGTACGCAATTCATGATGATCATCATGAAGTATATCGTAATGCTGCTATTCATAATAGACTCCAAAGGGATTTAATGGAGCATATTTGGAATTCTCATGGAAATCAGTAGTTCGGGATGGTGGATCTTTGTTTAATTACATCTGTTTGCCTTTTTATTTCTGTAACGAAGTGTAGAATGCTATAATTTTTATGTTTGTAATATCATTTAAGTTTGGTGAAGTAAATCTTTATTGATGTCTACAGAATGCATCGAAATAAATGATATCCCATTGAATATTTTAAAACTGAAAATAACACATGATTGAAAATATAAACTGAAGGTACATGGATATTTAAACTACAATTACTAAAAATATCACATGAATATTTCAACTACATATGTTTTGTTCCCGATCTACTCTCAACAATGCGTTGTTTGTACCCCATCCAATATTGCATTGTAATTGGGTCCATTCCGGTGACATCCTTTTCCATTACTAAGGTCTCTTGGCGTTGCCGCTCTAGCTCAAACCGGCCCTTCTCAATCTCGGTCGGTTCTTTTAACATGGCAAGCTTTTCTGCACTCCCTCTTTGACGTTCTGCATTTTCTCTCGCATGTTTTTCATGCATTAGGGCTAAACAAGAATCGATTTGAGATTGAACAGCAATTTTCTTCTTAGCTGCTCGTTGCCCCATCGGTCTAGCATCTTCATCAAATGCGGGTTCTGTTTCTTCGTCTTCGTTATCTGGGCATACATTAGAGTCCATATGAGAAGAATTGCTTGGGCTAGAATTATAATTAGTTCGACTTGTTTTTTTCTTGCCCTTCGACTTCGTCTGGACATCTCTTAAGCTTTTTGCGGTGTTTGAGCTCCATTTTTGTTGACTAACAAGCAAGTCATAGCAGTTTGCAAACTGATAGTAGTGGGGGTTTCTTTGTACCATTTTCTTTTGGAAATAATTTCAAGAATTGATCGTTCGGCATTCTCTTCTAAAAAAACAGAGACACAAAATGATATATTAACAAAGTGATCAGAATGAATATAAATTAAAAATGATATTTTTCAAAACGCTACCAATTCAGCTTCGCCACCCATTCCACTTGGATTTGCTGCTCTTATTTTGTGAATCTGCGACTCGTAGAATTGTGTTTGTCGATTAATCTTCCCGAAACGACCCGTGATTGCAGACATTGACCTCGTCTTTTCAACATGCTTTTTATTGTACGCAGTCATGACTTTTGCCCAAAATGCCTCTCCACTTTGGTCATTCCCCTTTACCGAGTCGTTAGAAAAATGACAGTAAATATAACACAAATCCTTATCTTCATCCCTGGACCATGGAGCAGAAGAATGGAAGGATAAAGGGGGAGCGGTCTGGGGATGAACATTTTGAAAGGGTTGGGAATCAAAATCCCAGCTATCCATATTCATCGCTTCGGTATATGATTGAAAAGGATGAGACATACTTTCAATATTATGGAATTGAGAATATAATTGTAATAGAAGAAGAGATGTGTGTATTAAAATCTGAAAAATAGTCCGATATATGTAATGAAATAACAAATATGACCGTTTATAGCCGTTGTAATTTTAAATATGACCGTTTATAGCCGTTGGGGACAAAATATGACCGTTTATAGCCGTTGGAGTTCAAAATACGGCCGTTTATAGTCGTTGCAGGTCGGAATAAGGCGTTCGGTAGCGGAGAAGGGGGGGTTGTATGGGGTTGGGCTTGGGTGCTTATTTAATGGGCGCCCAAGCCCAGTTCAGTATCCTGAACGGGATCCTGAAATTTCAGCTGAATCTTCAGCTTGAATTGAACAACTGGAGATCTTTTCTTGGCAAATTCAGAATGTAATTCTACCACTGGAGATGCCATAACAACTCAACAAAAAGAAAATAACCGTGTAAGTTGTTTTTTTAAGGATAAAAACAAAAGAAACATGTAGAAGAAGGGATGAACTTTTATATTTCTTACTACTGCAATTTAGAAAAGCACAACAAACTGAAGCCTAGTTTACTTGATGGTCATGCATTAGCATGCAAACCAACCTTCAAAGATCCTAGTTACTTTCTTAGGTAGATGACAACCATTCTATTTTAATATTTGTATCCATGAAGCACCGATATATATATATATATATTGTAACAATAATGTTGTATCGCATCCCTATAAAAAGTTTAGGTAATTTATTTTTTCCTGAGTAAACTTGAATTCTTACGTTGTATGTGTAAATTAATTTTATTTTATGCAAACGACAGCTTATCTTTATAACGAAATATGTTAAATTAGATCATAATATCACATAACGTTGACTAAATAATATAAAGTAAAAGTGGTTCAAAAGACTAACAACCATTTGTTTACAAAAGCACTATACTCACATTGTACACGCTGGAACCAACCGGATTCCCAACACTACCATATAAATAGTGAACAAAACAATAACTGAAAACCAAAACATCAACAATGTCATATCTCAATTTCATGCTCTTCCTAATCCTAATACATGCATTAACACTGTACCCAACAACAGTAGCCTACCACTATCTAAAAATAGAAGCAATGACGCTCCTGAACATAAAGCTAGCTTTCGGCAATCCACTGTCACTGGTAATATGGAACATTTCCAACTTAAACTATTGCTCTTGGACCGGCGTATGGTGTGACCCTTGGAACAGAATGACCAGTGCAGTCATCGCCAACAACGACATCATGGGCCCGATTTCACCCGCCATCAGTCAGCTCTCTTTTATACAGAACTTCATGATCTTATTCTCCAACCTCACTTCTTTGGTGTCCACCACCATTCCCGAATCCATAGGCGAACTCGTCAACCTCACCTCTTTCAGACTGTGCAATAATTATAGGTTAACTGGGCCCTATACCTGACACATTGTACAAGTTGGAGAAGCTGAAGACGCCTGTACTATCTGGGAATGGCTTGATTGGACCTGTTCCTGATTGTGAGTGGAAGATATGGAAACTATGGATTTGTTTAGGAATATGGCTAGGGTGATATGTCGAGGATAAAGTTTCTGACAACGTAAGATTAGGATTGATTTGTCTGGGTATAATGTTGACTAAAGAATATAAAGTAAAAGTGGTTCAAAAGGCCGACAACCATTTGTTTACAGAAGCATAGTTTATGTAGAGAAATATAAATTAAAAAATAACTTCCAATTGCTAATTGTTCCAAGCTATTATTTGCCTTCAGCTAGTCCTGCAACATGCAAACAATTTAACATCAAACAACTCAACCACCATTAGATGAAGCCATTTTGACTTTTATTTTCCACCGCAAAGCTTTTAATAAAATGAAAAATACTACTTTACGTGTAGAGTATAAGTAATTTAGAGACTGGACAGTAACGACCAAATCAACTTATAAGACTAAAAAAAGCAAACAAATAACTAATATAAAAACCGAGTTATTTCAAGGTCCATAATTGGTATCATCATAGTAATAATACTAATATCGAAAATTGATCACCGTGGCTCTATAGACATGTCATTTGGTTTAGAAAACAGTGAATGAATACCATACGTTTGTTCTGATTAAAGATTGTTATTTTAAAAAGAAAAGGAAAATAACATCATGAATATTCAATTATTGTTGATACTTAATGTACTATAAGCATTTGAAAGCTAGTAGTAGATTTGGATTTATGAACTTAATAACTACTACTGCTAGCAACAAACCCAATTTGGAAGATTCATGTGTCCTTTTACCAATCCCTTGAGATCCTCAATTGTCAAAAGGTCTTCAATTCGCCAAATTGCACCGGTATATAATTTACCTCTTTATTTAGTTTTTAACATAACAGATACTAACTTTGTTAACAAATACTCAAAATTTCAAATTCGACCACATTGGTATCCAAATTTAGAAAATACCCAAATTCCAGAAAATAATAATGCAATACAATGGTAACCAGATCCGTAAATGATCTGTCCAATTTTTATAATGATGATAGCATATAGTAGGTGCATTTTACTAAATATAATTAGTTTACTCTTTATTAACATAATAATTTATCTCATGCGTACATAGATGAATATTAATTGTTGAAAACTGCTTTCTATTATCATATTTTATATTTTTTTACATCTTTGTGAACAGTAGTGCTAAAAGAAAGTATAGTAAACCCAAATTTGTTTATGCTTTAAAATATCCTAATTGTGCGTGTTTATGATAAAATCTAACATATGTGCATATTAACTGATGCAGATAACAAATATCCAAAAATGATTTTGGTTTCGGATGTAGATATGACATTATCAGCAAATGAAAGTATCTATTGGAAGACCTAACTGCTACTACCATTGCTTTTAGTATTTACCGGTTAGTTGTTGAATTTTCCTTAAAAAATTTATACCGTAAAGAAAATCTTCACATTTATATATGATGTTGTGGGCATTTCCGCCCACTACATGGTGAATATGAAGAGTTAGGGGTAAAATTGTCATTGTCTTGGAATGGAACTAAACTAGCTTAGAAGTATTCTCGAGATCAAGATATGGACCTAGGTCAAAACCACGCCTCAATCCGAGCAACGGTTTGAAAGATACGAACATCTTAACATTAACCCGTTGTCTAAGTTATATGGGTCCCACTTTGAAGAACTACTAATTTTCTCTCATGTGGAACATTTAGGGGTATTGGAATACTCTACTTAGCGATACACCACTACCAGTTCAAGTCTCATTCAATTCTGATCTGGATTGAAGGGGTTATGACATAATAACATGTGTAGCACAATGATAAAGACTTGCGCCTTTTAGCCAACCCACTTGGGTTCAAGTCCTGGCAAGCACTTATTTTCATGAAGCATGAGTAATGGTCCAATAGGGAATCAAACAACTAAATATCTAACCATTTCCAATGAAAGGAAGGTTGAACCAAATCCCCAAAAATGGAAGGTTGAACCAAATCTCATATAAAGGAAGGTTGAACCAAATCTCAAGGGAAGGAAGGTTGAACCAAATCGCAGGCGAATGAAGGTTGAACCAAATCTCACATGAAGAAAGGTTGAACCAAATCTCATATTCAAAGCTTGTACTTGTAATCAGAAAATGAAAGAGATAATAAAAAAGGAACAGTGACGTAGGCACATTCAGGCCGAACCACTATAAAATCTGTCTTTTTATATTTAAGTCCTTTACTTATTCTTTATTTTACATTCTTGATTTTCTATCTCAATCATCCACAACTAAAATTCATCAAACAATAGCTCTATACTGAAAACAGTATTCGCAGCTCTACTACTATGACTTGGAGGTGTTTGCCCATTTTTTGTGTAAACATATGATATTAATAAGTACTACCTTATTACATATAATATGAGGTTGAAAGAATAAAGAGTTATTTTCTCTCTATGTACGTTAGGAATTTATGTGCTCATATGAAATTTAACAACATACATCATTCAAATTGCCTAATGGCATAGGTTGTCGAAACCAGAGACACTTGCAAATGTCCTTCTTCACCAGTGTCTGTGACGACGTCATTGTTGTAGCATTTTCTACTGTGTTGAACTAATTCCTAATACATAATGTTAACATGAAATTCTAAAATAAAAAATTAAACCGAGTATAGGATATAGACTTACGATCCAAAGAAATAAGCACACCCATTTATAATGCACAGGTAGTAATTATGGGTCATACACACTCACATTCGCATTCAAAATTCGAACAGCTTCTTTAACCATGTGTAATTTTAGGAAATCCTTACAAACTATCCTTCACACTTAAGAGTGCTCCGTTAGATTATGGATTTTGTCAAAGAAGTGTATGGGTATATGACTACAAACAAAAGTAAATATGCATGTAGATTATAAGCAACACACCCATTTATTGCCATTTTATATGGATTATTTATGTTGCAGCAAAAAGTTTTTTCTTATCAGCTCCGGTAATATCCACCTGAAAATATAATGTCGATGCACAACATTTACTATATGGAGTTTATCTATAAAAAATTAATTTATGATGGAAAAGCGACCCAAATACGAATGTTACAATCATTTTTTCATGGTTATCTAGTTCCATGCTGAAACTTTTGTCATGTGCAAGGCAG
This sequence comes from Allium fistulosum, assembly GCA_030737815.1. NCBI lineage: Eukaryota > Viridiplantae > Streptophyta > Magnoliopsida > Asparagales > Amaryllidaceae > Allium > Allium fistulosum. The sequence goes on from CM060902.1 coordinate 1,129,488,836, forward strand.
GTGCAGACATAAAAGATAGATGATTACCAAATACAAATTAAACGGTAAACATGAAGTGCTTGAAATCATCTATATGTATGTATGTCTGTATGTGTGTATATATGTGCATCTATATGTGTACACACAGACATGTGTGAATGTGTCATGTAAGCAGGCCCGGCCCTTTACCAAAGCGATTGAAGCATTCGCTTAGGGCCATAAAATATGTAGGGCACCAAATTCATATGATACAGGACCCAAAAAAAACCTAAATCATGAATCGCGATTCACGAATGTGACGAACCGGCGACCCACGGCGACTACTATTGGACCCCATCTAGGCGGCGAGAGAGTCTCTCCATCTCCTCCAGGCAGCAGGCTCCATCTCGGTAGGCACAACCGCATAGTCAGCAGGCTCCATCTCCTCGGCAACTAGGGCACAGCACAAACTGACAAACAACACACAAATTCTAAAATTCAATTGAAGGTACTGATACTACTTAATTTGGATTTTGATTTTCGTATGTTTTAAAATTTTAGTTGTTGGGTTAGTTTAGTTATTGTACTCTAATTTACTAATTCAGTTTCAGTAAGATAGTAATTTGTTGAGTTAGTTTAGACTTGTTACTAGCTTATTGAGAAGGACCAAAATGTACTTAATTTTAGTTTGGCAGTTGGTAATTGGCATATTTTAAAAGGATGCAGCAATCAAATTAGGCGGTCATGTTTAGGTTGAAGATCCTGACGTGGCTTAGATTGATAGAGAAGCACTGGAAATCAGTGGTGATCAAATTAAACTCAAATGTTCAAATGGAATGATTGTACTGGAAGTCAGTTGATGAATGAAATATATGCGAGTCTTAATTTGCATAAACTTCCCTGTCTCATATTTTAATATATTTTACTTAGATTATAATTGATTAGCCTTTTGTGTGACTTACTAGACATATACTAGAAATTTATTAATTGCTCTCAACCATGTTCAAAGATTGCCGCACCTATATGACATCCATATAATGCAACAATATAAAGGAGCAGCTATAGAGGGCTCAGTTCGTCATCCATTTTCTATTTTGTCGATGCTGCCTGCAGGTATATGTTTTCAACCGCGGTTATTACAACTGCATGATATGGCCAATTTACTAGTAATTTTGCAAGTCAAAGGCTAGAAACATGTTTATAAGCGATTAATTAATTTTGCTGCATAAATTAAATTATTGTTACGAATAAAATTATTTCTTTTTGATCCTCTTCTCATTATTTATAAACAATATAAATTATTTTGATGATTTAATTAACAATGATAACGTTATTTTTTGTATAAGGGTCTTTGTTTTGTAATTGGCTTTAGGTACCAAAACTTCTAGGACCGGCCCTGCATGTAAGTCATATATGTTTGATATAACTTTAAACTAATCAACTTACAAATTAAACTAAACTTATAAATTGCTATAATGTTCTCCTTAATCACTTGCGAATCAATAAAATAAATTCCCATTGATATGACCAGGGATTAAAGAATTGCAGAGTCTACAAATAGTATATTGTAATTTAGTACAAAAAAAATGAATCAGAAAGGTTGTTCATGAATTAAAAATGCATAAATCATTACGAATAAAGTTTATAAATTAGGGCAAAATTTTAAGAATATGAGAAAAGAAGAGGTGTAGACGACATGGAGAAGAGAAAATGATGAGACAGTGAACTAAAGGATATTGTAGAACTATAATCTTTGTATTAGAAAAAAGTGAATTGCAGCGCAAGAATAGTACGTAGCAGTAAGAAGATAAGATTGCAAAATTTACCTTAAAACTGCCATGGACCATTGAACCAACACAATAATTTGCTGACAGGCTTGTATTAGGAATATTGCAATATTTGATATTTATGACAACAAAAAGCTTAGTACTTTTCTATAATCTAACAAAAAGTTCCTAGGGTGATTGTGGTTATGGACATGTAAAAAAGGGTAGTTTGGAAAAAAAGATCATATCAAGAGATTTTGTACCTTGATTAGCCTTCAAAAAATGAATCCTGGTTATATCAATATACTTTTCACTTTGATTTCAGAATAATTAGATCTTTGTATCCATATGGTTGATATTAATAATGTCAACAAACATGAATCCGTAATACAACTATAAATTACATATGAATAAGCAGAAGAAATCAAACGGCAACAAAAGAAAATGCAGATTAAAGAAAAAGCAGAAAAAAAGGAAATTTGTAATTGCAGACCAACCATCGAAGCGAACGCCGTATAAGCTATCCGATCTGGTATGAGCAATCGAACGGAGAGTAGTGGAAGTAAGCGCCTAAACATATTATATAAAAATCGATTAGAAGGAGGCAAAGGCGAGGAATTGGGAAGATTCTTTAACTTGAAAGAACTAAATTACCACAAATTAGCTGTATTTCTTCATAATTTCGATTCGATGCCCTTTATGCTTTAGATCTGGTTCCAGAGCGATGGTGGATACTTGATTTGGAGGATAATTGTGGTACCAGTTTGTAATCGATGATTGAAATGCATGATAGTATGATGTTATCTAATATATAATTTGGGTTAGGGTTTTCATGAGGACTTTATTATTTCAGCTAGAAGAAAAGGGAGGAAGAAAAGAATAGCGATACTGAGAAAGAAATTTTCAACTGGACGAAAAGGCGGAGAGCTCGGTATGAATAGAAAGGAATTGAATATGCGACTGTTGATTTAACATATTACGGGTGGGGGCTTTTGCGCTTTTGAAACCAAACTCAGTAATCTAGTATAGTATAGATTCTATTTATAAATCCATTCTTTTCTAAATCTCATTTATTTATAAAATCCATTTATAAATCCTTTTTCCTTAATAATCTAATTTATTTAGGAAATCTATTTACAAAATATTGATTTCAAATCCATATAATATTTTCTAAAACACCATTTAAAATCCATTACATTATTTATAAAATATACTTTTATAAATCCTTTATATAAATTATTCTAGAATCACTATTTAAAAACACTTTATAAAATAGTAAATTGAAAATACCAAAAATCATACTTTTATTTATTTAAAATAGATTCCTTTCTTTTACTAATTCAAAAATTATTAAAACATATAAAATTCTAAAATAGCTTTAAAAATCATTTCCAATTCACAATCATTATTTTAGTATTTCAAAATACCAAAAATAAGGCCTAGTGCTACTAAAGCACTAAATAAGTCAAATCATATCACAATCAATAATATGACATCCAACACATCATATATCACCATATACATGGAAAGTAAAATCAACAGTGGTGAGGAATCCTGTTGGATCCCTCCAACCTGCCCCCCCTGCATCACATACAGTATAAAATCATAAAAATATAAATCAACCGCTTCGAGGCGGGATCATATACAAAGGGTCATCCGCTTTTACATGGGAACGTAATAGAGTCTCATCCGCTCCAATAGGGCAGAATATATCCAAACCAACTAATAAATATAGTAAATCATACAAACGAGCAACCAATTACATAAATAAAATTATTCCCACTTATATAAAAAAATAAGCAGACCATAGAGGTGAGTTTACTCACTGAAATTCCAAAAATTGCCAAAGCGTTCCGGTTTGAATTAAAATTGAACCAACGTTCAGTTTAATCCAAAATTCTCATTAATTCTGAATCCATCTAATCCAACCCCATAGCGTAGTACTCATTGATACGATCACAACGCAACTTGCCATGCTCGATTTGGACCTCATATGAAAAAGTTATGGATTAACGAACGTACGAATTAAAAAAAATTAAATTTATCCTTTCCTTCCCTCCTATCCTCTTCTCGTGCTCGTTTCCAGGCCGAGTACATTTTTTTAATCAAAGATCGATCACACAACCAAGAATACCGCCACCACCACCTGCGCGCGCGCCATCGGCCTCCACTCGCCCTGCCACGCCATCGCCACGCACGTCGTTCGCCCAAAAACGAATGCGGCCGCACCTCGAACGTGCCTCCCTAGCCACCGCCGTGGACCTCCAATCGATGATCGGTTGGTATTGATGAACTCGTGTAGTCAAGCTCTCCAACTTTCATGTTGAACGTTTCGGCTAATTTCGCTTCTAGCTCTCGATTGATTTATTGCCGTCGGATGGAATTAACGTTTAATGGTGGCTGTTGACTTTAGGTTTAGGGTTTCTCAACAAATAGGGGTGCATGCTCCTATTTATAGGGAATTATAAAACACTATTCACACTTTAAAATTTCGGACTCTAATCGAAGCATGTCGCCTGACATTCTACATGTTATATCCCTATACGTCCAATCGCCATGCAATTCGACGGCATACAAAATTCACTATCACGGATCCAATGAAACTGGTTTCATCGAAATTTGAGACAGTGCCTTAGAAAGCAATTTCCCATGTTAATTAAAACGAGTTATTTCCAAAATCAGTTTAGTCACTTTTAATTCAAATTAAAAAATTTACTATCTTCCTTCTTATTCAAATAGAATTTAAGTCAACTTTCGAAATTGTTTTCACTCATTTTTAAATTCAAGATGCAATTATTTAAACAATTCCAAATATTAAATTTAACAATTTAATTATCAAATAGATCGCTATATTTGAAATATAAGTTATTTAACTTATAAAATTAACTTTTCAATATTTAAAATCAACTATATATTCCAATTTCAAATGACCGAATTTCTAGGTCGTTACGTAGGTCCGTAATGTTCGCACGTACATACTTAAGCTTTTGTGTAGACCTCCAACTGCTCTTCTTTGGAATTAGATCTCGTTGTTGCTTCCCAATCATACAGTCAGTGCACACACTTGTTGGAACGTCAAATTAAGGTATACCATATACTATATTTTTACACTAAAGAGTTTCCAATCCTTTGTAACTCAAATGTCCCTACCGACAATGCCATAACCGTGCTAAGTCTTGTGCGGTTGTGTGAATGCACATAGGGTTTTGAGCCAGTGATATCGCAAGCAGCACAAACATCCGATTTGTAGTCATTTCAGTCTCAATTATTAGACCCTTTCCTAGATGATATATCTTGCATTTGAATAAGAATAGATAGACCACTTTCTTGTAACTATCTAACAATCAAGAAATTGTTCTTCAGTTCCGGCACATAAAACTCCTCTTTCACCACATGAGTATACCATTTACTTTTAATTTTACGTTCCCTTTTCCCTGTACATTCATCCTTATATTATTGCCCCGCTTCACTATTTGCCCGAAGATTTCATTTAAATCAAAACATGTAGCTTTGTCTCCATACATATGGTTACTACACCCCGAATCCAGAAACCAAACATCCTACCTTCTAGCTTTAATTCTCTCAGTATAAGCCATGAGAAATATTTCTTCTTCTTCCTTTAACTCGGCATAATGAGTCTCTTTATCCTAACTTGGACATTCAAACTGAAAATGCCTAAGTTTATGACATTTATAACACTCCATGGTTGCTTTGTTCAAAGGTTGACGTCCTCTTCCCCATCTTCTACCTCTAAATGATCCTCAACCACGTCGTCTTGCCTTGATCTACCATCATAAGTTACCTTCAAAGTTTGCTCTTTTCCATTGTATTTTTGAAATTTTTGTTCATGAACGATTAATGAGCTTTGTAGTTCATCAATTGTAAGATAGTCGATATCTTTTGAATCTTCGATCGAGCAAACAATATGGTTGAACTTTTCAGTTACAGCGAAAAATATTCTCCACAACAATTACATCTTTCATGTATTTGCCATAACTCTCATCTTATTAGCAACTGACATCACCCTTGAGAAATGGTCACTTACTCCTTCGTCTAATTTCAACTCGAGAGTTTCAAAATCCCAACCAAGTGCTTGAAGATGAGATCTTTTAACACGAGCACTACCTTCAAATTTCTTTTTTATGGAATTCCAAATTTTTTTAGAGGTGTCTTTCTGAAGAATATTTTCCATTATGGTCCGATTAATTGCTTGGAGAATAATTAGATAATTCTTCACCTTTAGGTCCTTCAATTTCAATTCATCAAGTCTGTTCTGTTGCACATTTGTTGGTGTTGCTCCACTTGCTGGCTTAACGTAGCCAGTCTTGACAAGATTCCAATATTCTTTCGATCTAAGAAAGTTCTCCATCAACATGCTCCAATGGTCATAGTGACCATCGAAAAGAGGAATTGCTGGTTGCACAAAATTCCACAAAATTCCCTTCACTTGTCATTTCCTTTGCTGCTGCAAGCTACAAAGGCTGCTACTTTGTTTTTCTGCAATGGCTTTGATATCAGAATGTTAAGAAGAGAACAACAAAACAATTGACAGATTGACTTACTATTCATTGAGCAAAGTAGGCTAATATATAGCCTTTACGACCTCAGTGAAAAGCAGAAAATAGTGAACATGTTTACAACTAAACTAAACATATTATTCAAACTAGAATAGGTCAAACACTAACCATAAACCTTAGTTAATAGGAATAATTAAAAAACAAAATGGAAATACTACTTATCCCTTCAATACCTCCCCTAAACTAGTTGTCAGTTACAACTAGTTTACTTCTGGAATCGAACAAATTCCCAACTGATCTGAAGCTTTCTAAAGTTTTCAAATTTGAGTGGCTTGGTCATTATATCTGCTAGCAGCTCATGTGTCCCGCAAAAAACCAACTCAACTATGCCATAGTCTCAACAGATATATCGATACCAGTCTCGATGCATCTTGACTAGGAACATTTAAAATGGTATATTTATATTTATTATCATAAATTACTCATGGTTACAACACTTTGTAATTACTATCACAAAATATACCATTTATGGATTTTTTTATTAAATATACTTTTAATTAAACTGATTAATCGATATAACACATTATATCAATTATATTATAGAAAGAAAATACCTATTATTTTGAACAAGATTGATCAACTAGTTTGATATATGTAACAAATTATATAATTACCCCTAGAGCAAGCCTTGACTCTATCATTATGTAGTATCAATTTTTCTTTATATAGTGTCAGCTTTTTTGTCCGATGTACATGAATTTAAACGATTAGAATTATACCCTTTTGTTTTAATATTTTAAGCTTTATTTTTTGCAGTGAAAATGCTAGTCTTCTTGTTTTTTGTTTAATGGAAATGGTTTTAGTCCTCGACTTAGTATGAATTCATTTTACAATGTGAAGAATATAATTTGTTGTAATCAGTCTCATCACACTCCATTATCTATCGAGGTATCTTATATTCTTGAAGATGAAGTTATAGTTGTTGATACGAATTCTGATCTTCAAAGTATTTTGTTGTTTAAAGTGTAGAAGAAGTGTGAATATATTTTTTACAGTTAAGATTTAGAATTATCCGCAATTGACAATTGTAGTATTTTGACTATTTTGTCCAATCATTTTAGTTGTAGCGAGTTTGATCTTCTATTCTAATGTTCGTAGTAGCTCTTATATAAAAAACCTGCTTTATACGCCGTAAATTAAATATATTTAATTAAAATAAAATTGTTCGAATACAATATTTGATAATAATATTTTGGAAAATGATTTTTTAGTTATTTAAATTCTATTTAATAAAATATTTTGATTTAATAAATTAGAATAAATTAATAAATTCTTTTCAAATAATACATTGAATAATTAGATAAAGTAGACAATATTGAGTTGATTGAAATTGTGAGGTCATCAAACTATATTTTGCAGAATAATGTGCAAGTTAATTTATATTGAATTAGAATTTTATTTTAAAATAAATGCAAAAGTTATCTATGGGAAAGAAAGAAAGATTAAAAATTAAAATCTAATTTAATCCTAAAGTCCAAGGCAGATTAATACTTTAACCCCCTTTTCCTTTCTATTCATTCCTATGCAAGCCGCAACTTTTCATTTCCTCTCTCATTCAAAAGAAAAACCGTGCCCAATTTCCTTAACCTTAATAAAGTCACGTATCATTTATAAAAAATAATTTGAAATCATGCTCGATTGCGATCCTAGGCGGTGACGCTGTAATCGATGGTCGACCGGGGGAGGTGGTCATGATAGGCATAGGATGTCATGATGAGGGGGTAAGGTCACATCGACTTGAAGCAAGATGGCAGTTGGAGTCACTGTGATATGGTGGTATGCATTTGCTGATGATGGCCGAGCACGGGGCTAGGATGGCAACAACCAATGGACAACGAAGGGGAGGCCTGTTGGAGGTATGATTGGAGCATAGGGATTGGTTACAACATGTGAAGAGTTGTTGTTATGGTCTTGGAGGTCGATGATGAATGGATGTTGCAATGTAGCAGCAGCCGACATAGGCATGGTTGATAGCAGCAATATTCATATTACATAATTGTCGATCTAGAGAACTTGAGCATCAGTTCGGTGAGTTTTATACTCACATATCTATATCTATTTCCCTTGCTCGTTATATATAAGTATTTCGATAATTGATTGCTTTGTTTGGTTGAATTATTAAGTATTGTTGATTGAATTGTTTAGATAAAATGTTGTTTGAATTATTGATTGAATGACTTGTTTTTGATATTGGATTAGATTGTGAGTTTTTAGGTATTTTGGATTGTCCAAAATGCCAAGGAGATTCTGGCCGATTGCATTTATATTTGTATATTTTATATCTCTTAGGACCATTCATTTGAGAGTATTTCCGCTCATCAGAACTGTTGGTCAAGATGGATCATGGTGTTTTATTTGTTATGCGTGTATTCATGAATGATCGGAATTCAATGTAAATCGATTCGGGTCGAGCGATAAAATTTACATTGGTGATTTGTAGTTGATTTTGGAGTAATTTGCTCTCTAATTTATATTCTAGACGATTTATTGATTTTCCTGGTTTTTAAAATAGTTTTGAAAGTTTCAAAAATTATTTTCGATGTTTTAAAATTTATTTGAATTACATTAATAGATAAATAAAAGTGATGGAGAAATGAAATAATTTGTTGGAAATTCTTTTGGAAATAAAAGTTGTTTTAAAAATGAAAATAGAGTTTTTCAAGAGAAATTAAATGTACAGAATTTTATATTTTCAAATGAAGGGGGTTTTAATAATATTTTCGAAAAGGAAATTCCTTTGTAAATTAAATATTTAGTAAGGAGGATTAAAGTGGAATTTCAGAAAGGGGATTCTATTAGAAAAATCTATTTTTAAATGTTTTGAATATATTCCCCTTTTATATGTTTACTGGTTCGAAATTGGTTAATTTAATCTGATTTGATAAAAAGGATTCAAGTAATATTTTTGAAAGGTGATTTTAAAAATATACAATCTATTTTGAAGATATATTAAATTGTGAAATATTTAAATGTATTTGAGAGCTTCGAGTTATAATATTCTTCTATATATGATTTGATATGATTTATATTGATGTTTGTTATGATTTAATTCTTTATAATGAGGATGTTGAATAAACGGATTAGTAATACCATTTGGGATGGGGCATTCAGTATTATTTGATGTTTTGTATTGATTGTGTTTTATTTCGAATTTGGAATTTCTTGCTATCTCATAGGACTAACAGTTGGAAGATTTTACTTCCATTGAGACTGTAAGTTAAGATACTATTTAAGGATATTGATTTCTGTATTTGGTTTGAATTTCATTCTGTTTGGGTTCCACATTTCTTGACTTATATTCTATGACTTAATAGTCAGAAGTTATTACCTCCATTAGGGTTGTAAGTCGAGATTTGATACTTTGGTTATTTGTTTAGGATTATGCCTTGCCTAATTTTTATTTTAGGGTTTGACAGTCGGAAGTCCGCACTTCTATTAGGATTGCAAGTTAAGATATTTAGTTTGTTGACCCTTGAATTTGGCTTGATTCTGAATTCACTCTTTTATTATGGATTTATGAATATGTTGTGTGCTTATTCATGGTATTTTGAGATTTCGATGGATTTGGATGTTATCACCCGATTTATGAATGTCGTGATTTTTACTTGTTTGTATGTATTCATTGGGTGATATTTAGGAATGTGTGGCATGGTATATTACTATGATGTTTGTGATGGATGTGCTTTGTGTCATATTTTTACTTTGCTTGTTATTACCATGCTCATTATTATGTTCCCATATTGCATTTAGATATAGTCTGACTTGCTTATTATTTATATAATACTTGGGTCAGTTTGAGACTTTTTAGGTATAGAGAAATTAGCCATTTTAGGATGATTGGGCTTTAGAGGAGACATGATATATATTATATAATGTTTGAGTTGTCTATGTATATTTTATTTGGTGGTCTCCTTGTATTTGTTTGTATGGAGATGGCTATAAGATCTTACATTATGAACTTGACTTATATATGCTGTCATAGAGAGGCAAACCTTATATTAGTGATGTATTATATTTTTCTACTACGATCTGTGACTCGGTGTTCATTTGTATGTATTTTCTATTGTTCTACCTGAGGCACACATGTTCATTGCTTTGTTCCAAAACTGTGTACATATGGATGTATTATGTGAGATTTTTGAGATACATATTAGTATTAACCCATCACATATGTACCCCATACAGCCTCATTCTCTGTATTATCTAGTAATATTACCCAATAATACTCTTGGATAGTATGGGTACAAATGTAGTGTGTTACAGTTGGTGTCAGAGCATGTTCAGAACAATATAGAATATTTATGACATGAGTCTTGGCCTTAGAGTGACTTTAGATTCCCTATTTCCTCTTTGGTGCATGGTAGTCACATTATACTAAAGGAGTAGTAGGAGTATATGATGATTACTGCGGTAATCATCTGGGAACGTACTTGTTATTTTTCCTACTATATATGTATTATCTTCATCTTTACCTCTTTTGTGTTTTATTTCCGAGTGAAATGAAAACTGTCGAGTGAGTTAGTGGAGTAAATAGTGGTTAGCTCGGCGAGTAGTATCGACATTGATGATGATGAATGGACCTCTGTGTGGCGTGAATGAGAATGAAGTATTTCGATTAGGGAAGTTGTAAAAGTCCCTAATCCAAAGCTGGCATTTAAAATACTTCACAATCTCAAATTGCAATGTGGCGAGTTGAGTAAGAGGATCCAGTAGTGATCAGAGTTGCGCAGCAGAAACTGACTAATAGCTTTCCATTGAAGGCGTTTGTGTGCTTATTTGAAGATGTGTTTATTATTGCATAGCGTTTGTTTGATTAATTTTATGGATGGATGATATGTAATGCTTTGTTGGTGATGATTGATGAATGGGATATATTATATATAGATATGGATTTTTGAAAGTGAATATTTTTATTCAAACAAGCATATAATTTGTTCATTATCGATAGAAATTCCTAAACGCTAGGATGAGGCATTTCGATACAATGGTTTGAAAAGAAATTGAATTTTCTTTTATCTTAAATTTTGAAAAACTGGACAAGTTCTTAGTGAACTGAGATAAATCAAAGAGAAGAAAACGACAGTGTAAATTTGTTTATACCTTTTCTTCATTATTGATTGGGAGCATAAGCAAAGCAAAGGGGTATGTTGGGTCTTAATTTTAAAGGTTCTCTAAGGTAAATTTAGAAATATTAAGAGAAAGGTAAGAATAAAAATCCACTTGTTGTCATTTGCAATGAAATTTTATTATGGTGTGTTATTATGGTATCCTTGTTTTATTTGCAATGCAAGTAAACATGCTTGAGAATGATTTATATGCCTGAACTTAATCAAATGTTAAGTGCATTTAAATGATTTAGTGTATTTATCTTTTTCTTCCATTTTTGAATTTGATTCAATATTATTATAATTTGCAATTTTAATTTCGTATGAACAAAATTTCGGTTGGCCAAAATAACTCAAATTTCAATTAGGATTTAAGGAGAACACTACTTGTTGGTTAAACACTTAAACTGTACATGTTATGTGTATGAAAGCTCATGTACATGCAATATGTTTTACTCAGTCTCACAATATCATTATATGATATTTTTAAACACTTACTATAATTAATTTATTCTTTGAGTTTTCATGGAATTTGCCTCAGCTTTAGAAGCTTAGGTCTGCTTCTTTATTTGACCAATTCAACAACTCACATCTTCTCTTTTGGAGATAACTTGGTTTCTTTAACGCCGATGATATTTCAAAATGAACTCGTGCATAATATTTTTCACCATCCAAAATAACCACCCATTTTTATTGTTACTTTAAATTCCAAGTAACAGTTGAGTGCACATGGTTTTCTACTAGTAATCGAATGATTAACTATTACATGAATGAATTTGGAATTAAAACAATTAAATAAGTTTTAGTTCCCTCCACTCTTGTATCCATATTGTAATAAAACATCTTAGTTTGTATATTTTAATCTTGTTCATTACCGTTTGTTCTTTTATACTATGGTTGTAAAAAAGAAAAAGAAAAGTAATTTACACCCCGACTTGTTTTAACTTTAAATCATAAATCATCTATCCGTTTTCAACAATTTTAAATTTGTTAGAAAGCTAGGCTATTAGAGGGTGATTTTTGTCTGAAATTCTATGCATAGTTTTGAAGACAAAAATGGTTAAAACATGGATTAGAAAGGATGTATACCACCGTCTTGAAAATGCAAACATCACACGACAGCGCTTAATTCAATTGATCATAACTTTCAAATAGTTTATCCGATTTTGATATATTTTCCCATTTTGGAATGCTAAGAGTGTAAGCTACAACTATTTTAGGCATTTTGCAAAATTTTCGTGTTTTCTAGCCTAAAAATGTGAATTACATAAGTGGGTCTACGCAAATTTGTAAAATCTAATATACATATTTTTACAAAAACCCCTGTAATTTGAGTCATAACCCACATTTTTGCAATCCAAGAGATGTTTTGAAAGCTAAAACAATTATAAAAAATTCACTTTTCAATGTTATTTCCAAATTTTGTATTTTTGGTTATTGAAAGGTCGTCAACATGTGGCTAAAACTCGCTAAGTTGTTTTGATTTTAAATGGTAGCATACTTCTTATATTTATTCATATGAAACTAATATGCAAGTTTGAGTTAAGTATACGTACATACGAAGCATGCTTGGACTATTTGGCAATGATGACGTGCTTTTGCTTAATTAGTAGTAAGCTAATTTGCTTTAAATTTCTAAAAAGGTATGCTTATTTAAAAAGTTATAAATATTATGAATTATATGCCATGTGGCAAATTTGATTATATATGTTGTTTCCGGTCATGTTCTGGTCGATGTATATCTTTATTTTTGGTGTCGTTATTGTTCAAAAGTTTCTTCGCACAAAGGAGACTTTGCCAAAATTTTCCAAAATTTTCCAAAGTTGAAAATTTTCATAGGAATATATTGTTTGTGAAAAATAAAAGACGTTAAAATAAATCTATTTGAATCCTTAGCATAAGATGAAATGAGTTGGAATGTAAGAGCCCCATAAAGGATGGTGTAAGCTTTTAGAAGTTTGTTGAATATAAAGAAAGACAGGGTATGAGTTGTATATGACGTTTCTCTATAAGGAATTATGAGGACGTAATTTTCTTAAGGGGGAGGTCTGTAACAAACCTACATTCTGCGCCATATAAGTTAAATAAATTTAACTAATTTTTTTTCAAATTCAATATTTGATAATAATCTTTTGGAAAATGAATTTTTAGTTATTTAAATTCTATTTAATAAAAGATTTTGATTTAATAAATTGGAGTAAATTAATAAATTCTTTTCAAATAATATTTAAAACTTAAATAAAGTGAAACAATATTGAGTCAATTGAAATTGTGAAGCTATCAAACTATATTTCATAGAATAATATGTAAGTCAATTAATATTGAACTGGAATTTTATTTAAAAATAAATGCAAAAGTTATTTATGGAAAAGAAAGAAAGATTAAAAATTAAAATCTAGCCTAATCCTAAAGTCCAAGCCTGATTAATACTTTAGCCTTGTTTTCCTTTCCCTTCCTTCCTATGCAAGCCACAACTTTTCATTTCCTATCTTGTTCAAAAGAAAACCCGTGCCTAATTTCCTTAACCCTAATAAAATCGCGTATCATTTATAAAAAAAATACGAAATCGCGCTCGATCGCGATCCTAGGTGGTGACACTGCAATCGATGGCCGATGGGGGAAGGTTGTCGCTATGGGCACAGGATGTCGCAACGAGGGGATAAAGTCACATCGACCTGAGGTGAGATGGCAGTTGGAGTCACCACGATTTGGAGGCATGCGTTCGCATGTGAATGGATGGCTAACGAAGGCCGAGCACAAGGCTAGGATGGCAATGACTAACGGACAGCGAAGGGGAGGCTAGGTGGAGGTATGATTAGAGCATAGGGCTTTTTTGTAACATGCGAAGGGTTGTCGCGATGGTCTTGGAGGTCGATGATGGACAGATGCTGCAATGTAGCGGCAGCTGGCATAAGCAAGGTTGATGGAAACAACATTTATATCAAGTAATCGTTGATTTAGAGAACTTGAGCATCAATTCGATGAGTTTTATACTCACATGTCTATATCTATTTTCCTTGCTCATTATATATAAGTATCTCGATAAGTGATTGCTTTGTTTGGTTGAATTAATTGGGATTATTAATTGAATTCTTTGGATAAAATGTTGTTTGAAATATTGATTGAATTTGTTGTTTTTGATATTGGATTAGATTGTGAGATTTGGGTATGTTGGATTGTTCAAAATGCAAAGGAGATTCTATCCGATTGCATTTATGTTTGTATATTTTACATCTCTTAGGGCCATTTAGTTGAGAGTATTTCCTCTTAACAGAACTGTTGGTCGAGATGGGTCGTGATGTTTTATTTGTTGTGTGAGTATTTATGAATGATCAGAAATTGATGTAAATTGATTCAGGTCGAGTGATAAAATTTATGTCTGTAACGACCCATATTTTTAACGATTAGATATTTAAAGAGTTTATTTAAATATTTAAGCATTAATTAAATGAAGGCCCGAATGTGTATTTTTCGCATACGACCGAATCAGGACTGAGACCACTTTTGTTGAGTTCGGATTAACGTTGTGAATTAAAGAGAAAATAAGGATTGCAATATTTGGAGATCAAACGATCTGATGGCTGAAACGATTTTGAAATACACGAAATTAGCATTCCGGGGTGCAATCTCAGATGGTGATGAGATTGGTACCATTGGATCTGAAAAAATGCGGTGTTGTACACAAACGAGTTTCTGATAATCGAATGCATCGTGTGATCGCACGGACCCGAAACATATAGCCATTTATTTGAGAGAATAAATAATTGGATAATAAATAATATTATAAATATCAAATTCCTCTTTCCCTCCGATTCATTTTTTCCCTCTTACCGTTCATAGCTTGGAAATAAAAATCATGGACGAAACCCTCCTCCTCTCATTCAAAAATTATTTTCTACTCATCTGCTCAACAATAAAATACAACGTCGGATCCGTTGAGATCGTGTCGACGAGAGCTTCAATCTCATATGTTAGATATAGGGATCAATGTTGTTGGCCAAGATTCTCATCTTTAGACATGGATTAGGGTTCAACTTTGTTGGTAAAATGGAGCGGTGATATACGAATCAAAGATCTCCCTTGACTTTCTTTTCCGATCTCTACCACGACCCAAGTTTTTAAGGGGTCCAATCATTATTTGGTCATCGTGACCTGTAGTAGTCATGCGGGAGAACCTGGATAAAGCGATTAGCGTTGTGGCTTCAGTCTTGGTGGTATTGGTATGGATGTGTCGAATGTTTAAAGAAAAGAATGATGGCGCTGGCAGATTGAAATTTCATCGAGTGTGGCTCTGTATCTCTTGATTTCGTGCACGACGATGTTCTTGTACATGTCCAAGCAATTGATATAAAGGGGAAGAAGAAGGATTAAGTATAATTATGGTAATTAATTATTTAATTTGATTGATTAATTAACTAGTTAATCTTGAATCGGATTTGATCCATATCTTTTGCATACGAGGTCTATTTTGGATGCAGTTTCTTGCATTGCGCTCGTATAGAGAGAACTGCACTTTGGAACTAGTTTGGACAGATTTGGATGAGGTGATTGATATTGTTTCTCACTTTACTATGATTGGTTGATTAATATTATATTGACGCTTGGGAATGATTTTTGATTTTAAAATGCGATATTACTATATAAATACAACAACTATATTTTTATAAAAGAAAATATAATTATTTTAAAATTATTTATAAAGAATATCACATATTTTTCATCGACATGTCATAGTTAGTGAATTATTAGATATGATATATTATTGATGTTATTTCCCACATTAATTGATATGGATGGATTATTTATGTTGTATGTATGTTGTTTTAGATGGATATACGATTGTTTGGATGTTTGAATGTATGTTTGATTGTTTGGCTTGTTTATTATTTAGTTGTTTTGGTTGAAAATACCGATTAGCGATGATTAGATTTTAGGTAGCATCTTGTACGTTGGAGTTCCGAACACACAGAAATCTAATGAATGTGATGAGCCATAGAAGAGATTTTGGGATACGTGTCGACGGATCTAGGTTTCAGAGTGGATGTCGGACGTTTCCATTTGGTCTATACTTAACCGTTCAGTTAAGTACAAGACAAAGGTGGATGGTGTTGACCATAGTAGAGTGGTCAATGTCTATTACTATTATCAGCTGGCGATTTGGCCGATGTGTGACTTGGACGTTGATGAGTTATCATGCTATGCGACGTGATGGTTTGTTCATGCGACTGGTTTAGATATTGGATGCTATTAACCTACAATGAGTGATATTGATGGTGAGGCAATGATGTGGTGCTTTGACTTGGTGATTTTGATGGTGGGGCAGGGATGTGGTACTTCGACCTGGTAGTTTGATATTGCAGATAGTGACTCGATGATGTATGGAGTAGGCTCCAGCATGGTAGTATCAAGAGTACATGGATCATGCTGGACCTTGGATTTCGAATGGCATGATAGTAGGGTTCTTCGATCGAGAGCTCAGGTGGAGAGCAAGATTGAGGATGGCAACTCAGATTGGTATGAGGCTGCGGATAGTGGACCGGGTTGAGTGTTAGGGCTTGTGCCTTGAAACTGTTGTGAGCCGGTAGGGTTCGAATCCATATCTAGTGAGTAGGGCTTGATGTATGTGTTTGTGCCTAGGGATCGTTGATGACTCAGAGTGTTTTCTTCTATGCACAAAGCAGGGTTACTGTATGTGGGTGATACCCGAGGGCTGGTAGCGATGGTCGTGTACCTTGGACCACCCGAGGCGGTCTAGTGTCAGACGTTATGGAGGCACTGTAGAAGACAACTGTGTAGGATTTCGGACCTGAAAGTATGGGGGAACACGATAGAGAACCGGGATTTCCACTAGTCCTTAACAGTTGCAGAGGGTCATATGAGTCATTATATATCTATCACACTGGGTGATATAGTTAGTATTGTATGATGGATGTTATGATTGCTATGGTTGCTCACTAGTCACCTGTTTCCCTAAGGATGTCACACTAGGCTGGTATTTTGGTAGGGATACCTATATACTCTGACTTGACTTAGTATGGAGTAGGTATGGATAGAGATACCTAGATACTTGAAGTTTACTTTGTATGGAGTATGGACTATAGATGGAGATACCTACGCACCCTGACAAATAGTAAGTATGGTATACCCTTTTTACGATGTTATAGAACATCATATTACTTATGTTTATATGCCGACTCTATGGTTGCAAAGACAGGTCAGGTATGGTTTATACACCCTCTATTTTGTATGTTATCGAGTTTTATAGTATTTTGAGATTTGATATCGCTCACACCAAACTGTTGTCTAACTCGAGATTTTATGCTTTGCTTCTTGTTGTCTCGGATACTCTTAAATGAGTAGATTGAGAGCAGGTGGATGATTATGGAGTTATAAAAGTTGACCGGCAGGAAGTGACGATTATCTATACTTATATGTGCATTTGTTGTTATATTTCCGCTGTGTGACACTATGGAGCCTTGACGGTGTTGATTTGCTATTATGAGACAATGTACTAGTTGAGTTTACTTTCCCATTGTATAAACTCTATTATGGCGTTGTATAACTTTGTGGATCTTTATTCAGATGATTATTTCACATTGTTATTACTATCTCTATTGTTTTATACCTATATTGATTATTATATTTACTCTAATGCAATGTGAGATACGTGATAGGTAATTTGGTTAGTTGATGCTTCATTTTTCTTCGTTTTCCATTATTTTCTCTTTCTATTTCTTCATATTATTACTTTTTCTTTCCTTTGACCGCCGTTCTGCACCGTAGATGTAGGGCAGTCGTTACATTTGGTATCATAGCAAATGTTACCTAATTAACCTTAGTTGATACCGCGATCTAGTGGAGAAAGGGTACGAGTTGTCGCTTTAAACTAGATCTAGAGAGTGTATATATATGAGAGACTTTGTATTTGTTATATATTTTGATTTTCAAAACTATATAGTAGTATATATATAGTATATGAGTAGGGTGCACACATGAGCACTATTGATGCAGTTTTCTTTATGAGAGACGGATCATCGTTATTATAGAATATGAATAATCTGGCTTGGAAGAAAAACTGCTGTTTACTCTATCTTTAGAGTTAAGTATTGTGAAGGATCAGTTCTGCTATCCCTAATTGATAGGATATGTTCATAGAGTTAGTGCGGATCATTTCCTAGATGCCCAGTTTGTTCTGGATGGTTATGGTGCTCAAGTGCAATTAGCTAGAGTCAACTTTATTGAGCTGTACATAGACCATGAGACTTTATGAGGCAGGCCGTTACTTGGAATAGAGTTGGCTATTGAGAGGCAAGTTTGGTTGGTTTCTTGTAGAAGGATCTTTGATGACTTGGAGTTTGATGATGCATGAGGTAGAAGTTAGCCTTTGGATGATTCCAAGGACGGACGATGAACTAGTGGAGTGTTTCTATGGCTCTGATCCCTAAGGACTGGTTTCCTTGGAACTAATTCATAGTTCGCTTCGAAGAAGACTTGTCTCAAATTTTCTAAAGTCGGAGATCGTCAAAGAGTTCGCTGATTTGATGCATGGTGATATATCCATGTTAGAGTATGTTGTCGGATTAGATATGATATTGAGGTACCATATATTCTCGTTGATGCTCCATATAGAAAGGCTTGAAGTTTATCACTGGGTAAAGAGATTACCTTGGGCGTTGATTGATTCGTTACATTGACAAGGGATTTAAGAGGATGATCAAGAAGCACCTAGTGTTGAAAAGTTATCCCATACTAGTTGAGTAGGGATAGATCGGGAAGCATATGTATTAATTGCCTTTTCAGTTTCATCGATTGATCCATCGATGAAATAGATGGGAAATGGCGTCGCCGTTTGAGATATGCTTTCCGCATATGATGGTTCCATACATGTTTTATTTGACATCGAGGTTTCGTATTCCTTCATATCTAGACCCAATGGTTAGATATTAGGATAGAGACTCGAGATAATTACTGATCTTTGATCATGATAGAGCTAGTTAGGTGCTCAATGAGCCTATACGTGGTTTGTCGAGACCTTGCCCTTTTGAGTCATGGTTGTTTGTTTGTTAAGAATTCACTGTTTGGGGTTTAGTTGGGTTGTTATTATAGTTTAAGAATGGACTGGCTGAAGTGGATATGGAATAGTGGTGGACTAAGAGAAGTTGTTGATGACGATCGGGGTTGTGAAGGAGCGGATGGTAGTGATTGGCTGCCAGTAGAGGAGCCTTATATATTAGCTTGATATTCCATATGATAGGATTCCATCTATGCCCGTAGCTGGAGAGTATCCAGACATACTCGAGGAGGTGACCGGATTACCACCACATAGGATAGAGTTCTGTATCGATCTGGTTAGAGGAGTTGGACCAGTAGTTATGCCTTTAAGGCATAGAGTGTCCAAAGAGCTTAGGAGATTAGAGGTGCAAGCGGATGACCTGTTTAGGTGATGGTTCATCTATGGGAGTATTTTTGCATAGGATGCACCTATATGTTCGTCGGTAGGACGGATGGATCTTTGGAGTTGTTTGTTGGTTGTTGTGAGCTGGATGAGATGATGAACATGTTTATACTCCCATTTTTTAATGACTTGTTCGATCAGCTCTATTGCATGAGGATGTTCTCTTAGTTGGACCCTACGGTGAGGTTGCACCAACTGAGAGTAATTTGGGTTTGTGTGCCGATTATAGTGTTTTGTACGCTACCTTGATTTTTAGTTGGTTATGCCATTTGGGCTAACCAATGTATCGGCATACCTTGTTGATCTCATGGATCGTATTTGGAGAGGTCGCTTGAGTAGGTTGTGCTTGTGTTCGTTGATCATACTTTCATCCACCTATAGATGGAAGAGGAGCACAAGACACGATTAGTGATGAGATTTTGATGGTATCACTTCTGAAGGGGGAAGTGAGATACTTGGGTTATGTTGGTTCGAAGTAGCATATCACTGTATATCCTGTTATTACGGTAGTCCGAAATCAGAATGGATACAAGGTAGCAGCATCATTGACCTATTGTAAGGGAAGGTATTAGAATTTTTTTTGAGAAGTGAGGTGTAGACATGCGATGGCGAGTCTGATCGAGGGGTTGACGAGTACATTGATGGTACTCATTCCGAGTGGGAATGAGGAGCCGATAGTACGCACTTGCCTATGGTACTTAAATGCATGCTATAGTGAAACCAAGAGGTAGTATCCAACTCTTGATTCAAAGTTGGAGGTGATAGAGTTCGTTTTAGGGATTTGGAGGCTTTATCTATTAGGAGAGAGGTTAAGCTATTCAGTGATTCCATGTTACCGGAGTGTCTCTTCTCCAAAAAGGATCTTGACATTCCCCAATAACGATGGTTGGAGTTCTCATCCACTTATGGATTTGACATTTCCTAGATGGTTGAAAGGGAATTGTGGTAGTTTGTGTTTTGAGTAGGATGAAAGTGACTGTGCTATAGGATCAAGTAAAATGGAATATAGTAAATAACTAGTGTGGAAAATAATAGCAGTAAAGTAAAATGACACCAGGAATTTTTATACTGGCTCGAACTCCCATTCTACGTCCAGTCCCAGACTCCTTCTGAAATTAAAGCTAGCAACCCTCACTTAACCCGGAGGAATATGTATTACACCGCCTATGCAACCGAACAGGACTTGATCGCTTGAGCAACATAACGGGACTTGATCGCCTGAGCAACCGAACAAGACTTTCTTACAAACTGGATTAACTTGACTTTGTGTGTTATGAATAACACAGATTTGTCACTTGTAGTACACACTTCCTATAATCTTTTCCTCAAGAATAATGTGTATAATTGTGTGAATATGAAGAATAGGAAGATTAGTATTGCTTGAAGAATATGGAAATGGAATCGTAAGCAATGATTTTATAGAGATTTGTAAATAATAGAATCATGAATGCAATGCGATCAAGTGAGAATAGAAAATTAGGTGATTTGATCATTGAATATTGAATGCTTTTATAGTGTATGATGAGTTACAACTTCTAGGAAAAGTTATTTGCGAAAAGCTAATGGAAGTGTCTTTTAAAAAAAACTTGATTGTTACAGGTCAGTCGATTGAATTCAAAACGTGCACATGAGTCATGTACAGACTCAGTCGATTGACCAGGCGTATTCAGTCGACCGGTCCATGTCGACCGGTCCATGTAATATATTAAATTTTTTACACTAACTCAATCGACTGGTACCACTTGGTCAGCCGACTGAATACTGCTTGCAGTGCAATGAAATATATGTGTTGAATTTGATTAAAAATCAATGCAAGTTTTATTGTGAATGATATGAGTGATGATTCTTGAGGCAAGATTTTAACAAAGCACTAAACTAAACTCTATGTATACACGTATTGACTCTTGCTAAAATATATAACTATACGAACCATATTTTGAGTCAATGAGTCCGGATGTTGTCGCAGTCGTTGTTTCATGAATTGTTGTGTCTTGTCAACAATCAAAACCTATGGTCCAACATTCTCCCCCTTTTTGATGATGACAACTCCATTTTCTACGAACGAATCTTCGACAAGCTATGTTGATTAATCTCTCCCCCTGAATATATTCCTGCAACTGCGCTATAGTTTTCTCCCCCTGAATCTATGCTATATATTCCTAGAAATAATTAATCTTTTCTCCCCCTTTGTCATCGACAAAAAGGAGAGTTCTCAAAGTAGAGAATATTATAATATGAACAATGATAGTAACACATAACATAGAACAAAGATACATATGAAACACATAACTCAAAAACAAGAATACATAACCACAGAGAAACACATAACCATAGAAACACCAAGTGTAAATATTGCATAATTAGTCTAGACAAGAAAACTATCACATAAACACACCACATAACCACATAGAGTTTGTCTGAAATGAAATAACATAGAAGTTCATCAAACTAACAAGAACATAAGAAAATAACCTTACTCATCACCATCGCTTCCTTCATTGGAGCTTTCTCCTTCTTCACCACCTTCGATTTCTTCATCGCTAGATTCGCCACCAACTTCTTCACCTTCTTCTTCTTCTTGTTCCTTATTTGAAGTTGACCATGCGAAGTGCTCAGCAGTCATTTCCCATGTGAAGTAGGCACATGAACGAAAGTTGAAGAAGGTTGAGAGAACGTGATTGCTTCCCAAATATTGTTGAGAAAACCCTTTATATGATTGAGTTTCTTATTGACCTTGTTGATGGATTTTTCAACTCCAGATACATTTGATTCCACTCGAGAAAGTCATTGATCAAGAAGTCGTCGGTTTTGGGAAATGATAGCTACGGCTTCTTGAGGCTGAGCTTGAGTATCAACTTCTTGAATCTCGATGATTTCTCTTTTAGGTGGAGGAGGTTGATACGAAATGGAAGCTTGAATATAAGGAGTTTGTTGGCGAGAGGAAGGTTGAGCTTGACCGGAGAATTGGTTTTCAAGCCAATGCTCATAGGTAACGATGGTGTGGTCGAGATATTATTTTGGAAGGTTCATTAAACTAAGTGTCTTGGTGTTTAAGGAACCAATGGTAGAGCATTTCGAGTCGGAAAAAAGAACATCAAAGTCTTGAGAATACGCATAATATATGCGCCATAATGAATCGTTCTCATGCGACTTTGGTTGAATGTTTGAAATTCATCCAAGATAACTTTTACCCAATTCACACGACGACCTCCCTAAATAGCATACAAAGATTGGAAGTGCCTCCTATAAACTTTCTCATAACTTCCAGTTCTTGGGTTGATGGTACGGGTTAGTGCATGATGCATAATGCAAGCCTTGGGTCGTAGCGCACCCGCCTTTAGTTCTGTTAAGTCGTCGGGGAGGAACATATGACTAATACGATCTCGAGTTTCCATATTAACCGGTATTTCGTCTAACTCTTCTCCTACGTCCGGGCATATTAGAATTCGAGCAAGTGTTGAAGAGGAAGGAAAATCTTCATGCCACATACCATAGTCCAAATTGCATCGTCTGGGTTTGAGATGACATGATGGTCGAGATTTAGATTGGAATAGAAAAGCTTCACAAGTAGATGATTGATTTTGTTGTTATTTGCAGCAAAATCAATTAGAGATTCTAGTACGCAATGACGAGCTAACTCTTGGATTGCATAAGGAGCAAAGTCAGGAAATTTGACGAATAAACCATCGAAAAGTGAGAATTTTTCATCTTATCGAATCGTTGTGATGCTTTTTCATTGTGCAACCATCCTCGAATTTGAGAATCGAAAGGACCAGCTGTAGATTGGGATTGTCGAGCTCTTTTGGGTGCCATTGAGAGACTAGGGCTTTGGAGTGTGAACAGTAGGGTTTAAAATTTGAAAAAGTTGATTTCTTTTTGGACGAATTTGAAGTGAGAATGAGGAATAATGGTAGAAATTCGAAAAGATTGAAGTAAAGAGTGAAATGTAAAAGAGTTTGAATAGTTATTTTAACTGACTTTTGGCCAGGAAACCCCGTTTACCAGTTTCAATCGACTGAGTATTCGAAACCAGTCGACTAACTGGTTATTTTAAGAAAGAATTTATAGGGGTCAGTCGACTGACTTCAGGGGTTCAGTCGACTGAATTCATCCCGAGACTTTTTAGTTCAAATTCGCTAAATTCAGTTGACTAAATTGAAGGGTCGGTCGACTGACTGCAGGGTAAAACACAGTGTATAAATACAGGTTCAGTCGATTGTTTATCCTATGTTAGTTGACTTTAAAAACTACAGGATGCACTACAAGAAAATGTTGTTTTAATAGCAAGTAGGGATTGCATACAAAATTGACTTGCTATGGTTTGGTACTTACCCCATTTTTAGGTCAATAGATGACGTGTTTCACCGCAATTAATTAGAAGAAAAACTTAATTTCGCGGTTTATTTCCTCTTCCTTATTCTTGGTCGCCTAAATTTCGCTTTTCACTTCTCTCCAAAGAAACCCCGCTTTAAACCTAAATCCTACTTTAACCCTAAATCCCCACTTCAACCTACAAATCCCTCTCAAATTTAATTCGCAACCCACGAATCCCTCTCAAATCCAATCGGCAACCCACGAATCCCTCTCAAATTTGGCGATCAATTGTTGCAACTCTCTAGGAAGCCGAAGTGGGAATCATTGAAGAAGCTGAAGCGTGATTCTTCCAGGCAGCTTAAACACTATTCGGTGATCGATTACTCAACCAAGCTCAATTCCTCAATGATGCTTTCGTAGTTTTAACTGTAGCATAATTTATGCTTTGAATGGATCGGTATTGGCCTCTTATTATTGAGGTATGCTACTTTCATTTATATTTCAATTTTTATGATGATTTCTAGGATTTGGTGTTTGAAATTTTTTTGAATTTTTTAAACAAACGTATCAAACTTTTGTTGGTTTTAGGGTTTTTGAAACTACTCTGTTCATAAGAGTTTGTTATTTGATGAATTCATGAAAGATTGTGTATCTTTGCTTAATCCATTCTGTAATCAGAGATCAAATTTCTACTTTTTATATTGAAGTTTCAATATGTTTTCAATGAATTTTAATGGGCAGAGTTTTAGAGTAGTTGGAAGTACTGAATGAAGAATGACATAAAAGAAAAATAGTAATAAAGATATGATATGCATCAATATGGCAGTTTCTTGAATACTTTTTTTCATTCTTCTTTCATAAAATAGATAAAAGGGAAATCCATTGACAATCTCAAATGATATTATGCTGAACAAAGTTATTGCATATGATTATATGATGCATGGGATCATCTGGTCACGAATAGTTAAATCACATTCTACATTCACTTTTAATTATAAGAATTTAATAACAAATGTTTCATAAAAATATTTTGAACTAAAGTAACAGCCATAAACAATTCACATGGAACATAATATCATAAACATTGCCAACTGGTTATATCTTTTATTGCCTTATATTTACATCGTCGGTTTATTTAGTTTGATATTTTCGATGTTTATTTAACGTAAGCGAGTTAGTTGATTGTATTTTGCAAATGGTAAATTATGTGTATAGATTAATATCCAAGTCATTATACGAAGTGTTTGATACTCAGGTAATGACGGATTATCTAATTACATGGACATACAGCTTATTGTTTCTAATAAGAGTAATATAATTTTTAAATGAAGTGTTTATTATTCTCTACACTCTAGCCATTTTACTGAAGTAAATGTACAAGATCATTTGAGTGTGATTATTTACTACTACATTTTGTATCAATATTTTGTTTATATTTTAAAATATCGATTAGATGCTACCAAAGTTGGAGAGGATGGCTTGCTGCTAACATCCAAGATTATGTATCTTTCAATTGCTTTCCCTATGTGTTCTTACTATAATATGTCCCTGCTCACACTAAACTTGGAGTTTTTGTTTAATATTCAGCTTCTGGCATTAAGAACGTTATCTCATATATTAGTATAAGCACTTTATGATTAAGGTTACATAGCAATGCCTTCGTAGATTGGTACTACACTACTATTATCTTTTCAAATACAATGTCATTAAGATGAAATTAATATTTTAGAAATGTAGTCTTCCAAATTTACCATATATGATATACAATATACACACATATTTTCAATTTAGGAAAAACTACATGACGTTTAAAAATAGATTCCACTCCATTAAAGAAACATGCACACTGAATCTTTAGATTGGCTTAAATATTTTCTGATTCATATAAATTTGGAGGTTAGCCTCACTAATTCATTATGAATAATAACAAACAAATTACTATGCATCCTATTTATTTTACATGTACTTTCCAGTATGAAAGTGAGGTTAACCCCTAATATTTGGCAGCTAACCGAATTGTGCTCATGGTATAAGATTACATTCATGTATATCAAATGCTTTATTCTACGTTGAAATGACTATAAACTGTGCATATTGTATTGCTGTGCAAACTGTGCTCACGGTATAAAACTTATCTGATTTTTCCTTCTAGCTTCTGATTTGTGGTATGCAAGACAATTTTTTCCTGATATGTTGAATCCGTTGGAGGTTTTCTGGAATTGTCATGGCTTAAGTTCTAGTTGCATTATTCTCTCCACTTGCTCTTCTATTGCATTTGTAATATGTATCTTGCTTAACTTCATCTTGGTTGACTGTAGAACAGAATCATTATCTCTACCCGCTGAAAGCCCAGATCCCTTCCTTGCGAACATACACTGATTAATTTTGATTTGCAAGAAAATATCTTTCTCTCAGCTCTTGCCTTCTTTCTTGGATGAAGAAGATGCATATTATAATTTTCTTCTTTTCTAGTAGTCTCCTTAAAAGATTTCAAGCTTTCCTTGGAATATTAAAGAATTTTGTTACTTTCTCTATATCGACCATTATCGACTCTCTCAAAGCATTGGAGTGTGTAATTTTGCTTCTGAATTCTGGTTAGACATGGAAGAAATAGGTCTTCGTGCGACAGATGTCGGTCTTTATTCACCTGGCACTCTCATGGTTTATTATGAACCTTTTTTGTCGGTGCATCTCTACCTTTAATATTATGTGAATAGTTTTGCTTATTGTTATGGCCAAGAGTGATGTTGTTTGTGGCTGTAGTTATTTTTGGGTGGTATTATGTATATGCTTGTATTATTTTCTCCACTTTTCTACAGCACTGTACTCATTCCATTTTATTATTTAGTAAAATACCAATTTTCAGAAGAAGAAAAAAAGTTATATTTG
The DNA here is from genome assembly GCA_030737815.1 of Allium fistulosum. Lineage (NCBI taxonomy): Eukaryota > Viridiplantae > Streptophyta > Magnoliopsida > Asparagales > Amaryllidaceae > Allium > Allium fistulosum. The sequence continues at coordinate 1,129,515,900 of CM060902.1, forward strand.
CACTGCATTCATTAACGAAGAGAAAAGCCGGCGTATAAAACGAATGACTTGTTTTTTTTGTAGTATTTAATTAACGAATTCTAATGCTCATATTTTAGCAGACATTGCATGGATCTTAATTATTTTGGGTAGTCTTCTCCTCAACTAAATTAGCAGAAACGATTTGCTTTATGCATCATTTATCTAAAGCTGGAATTCTTTATACATTTTTATACAACCATTGACTAGGGTCAATCTTGGCTGATGCCAATGCAATATTTTCCTCTCATAACAGGTGGTTCATTCAGGTACTGAGAGCACCCAAAAAGCAATACATAGCTTTCCAACTTTGTGTCCTGCAATGCTTCTTACATGGTACAGAGTAACGGTATTGACGGTTGCTTATATGTTTCAACTTTGTTTCCAACTTTGAAGACGCTCTTGGCACTACGATAGCTTGGCCTGCTGCGAACGTTATAATGGAATCAAATTCTAGTAAGTATTATTTCTTTAATTTATTTTTATTTTATTTTTCAGTTCGTGTCACACACAAGTAGCATGTTGTTCACTACCATATAGTTCTTGTCAACTTTTATTGGTTAAAAATAACTTCATCAAATTTCTTTATAGAAAACTGCCAGTTACTGTAATTGTGGATTAGTTGTAGTGTTAGGTTGTAGGCGATTGTAGGGGATTGTTGGTGGATGTATAGGATGAACAGAGGATGGGTTTTGTGAGTTGTATTTGGTGATGGAGTGTTGTTGCAGTGTGATGGTACTAGAGTAGAAGGCGATTTGTGTGAATGGTAGAGGGGAGAGTGAACTTGCAGGGGTGATTTCAGTTGTCAAGTTGACGTTGGCATATGAATTGATCTAAGGAGATGGTTGATGATTGTAGTGAGGTAGTTTCCTGCTTCTACTTGTTAGATTTGGTTATGTGCAATGCTATTGAGGGTGGGTAGTTGGGATGGAGATGGTTGTTGTTTGCTGGGTTGTTGGAGTTGGATATAGACGAGATTGATGGTTGGACAGTAAAGTTAGGTATTTGCAGTGGATACAATGCAGGTTGATAAGTGTTGCACGCGGAAAACTTAAAATGATCATAACTTTCAAAAGGATAGAGCAAATCACTTTTATGACCACTACACGGATATGAAATATTTTATCTACAACAAGGGTTGGCTTCTAATTTAACTCATATCAAAACTTATGGCTAAAATAGCGTTGCTATCTCGAAAATTTACCCAACTTTTGCTTAAAAGTAAAAGATGGTAAACTTTATGTTTCAATTTTTTTGATTGAAACAAGATTCTTTAGAAATGTTAATTACATTTTCTATACGTATTTCACTATAAAAATGTGGAACGCTATAGGTGGCAAAGTCTAGGAAGCTGCCATAAGGGATGTAATGGCGTGTGGAATGATGATGGGGATTGCGATGTCCTTGGCGAGGGCCGATAGCAGGAATGAGTTTGAAGTTGTGAAGTTATGTTAGTTTTTAAAGAAATGCATTTTCTTTCACTTCCAGCAACGTGTGATTCTTGATTAAACTTTAGTGCAATAGTTTCAGAAATATTTGCAAACTGGTAAGACTTAAAATCTTTCTACCATCGAATGTTGAACTCTGCATAATGATTTGATTTCACCTGAATTTTTGTTTTCAAATGGATTTTAATTTCCTACAAGATTTTGGTTTTCAATTGTATTTCTGATGGTTTACATTTTCTGTATTCCAAATGTTTTAGACGTAGCGAAGAAATGAGTAATGGTGACAAAACCTGGTAAAACAAAAATTTGATAACCGTTAAAAAAGTAAATAAAACTTTGATAGTTAAGTTTACTTACGTTGTAATTGGACTTATCGTTAAGACATAATTATTACATGGGAAAATCTTAAATACCTATACTCCGTTTGCATTTTTAATCGTTCAAACAAAAATAGGCACAACGTATTTATTTTCTGAAAAACAATTAATTTGAAAAATAAAGTTTATATATGAAATTGAAAATAAATTATTTCATTTTCTGTATTTATGAAAATAACAAAAACACGGGAAACGATCAATTCCTACGTTGTTCCTCCATCCCCTTAGCCTTCCTCCGCCATCCTTCCATTCCCTCTATCATTCCTTCATCTCCATTACAATAACTTAAATTTTAAATGTTTTCCTGATCTCTCCCCGTATTTTGAAATGAATTTTGAAAACACAAGACTCAAAATAAAACCAAACGGGATTTTATTATCAAAACAATGATGTAAATATCATATTCGACTAAATTTATCTTATGGTGGATCAATGGCGGATTAAGTGTGCGGTTGCGGATAAATTAGATTAGAGGTTATGACATTTGTGGACAAAAGTCGATCGGAGATTGGTTAGAAGCTGGGTAGGAAGTAATGCAAAAGTAATTTAATTGTTATTTTCATTTAATAATTAATGTTTTATATTTTATATTTAACATTTAATAATTAATAATGAAAATTCAAATTCAAATTCAATATTTTCAAAGTGAGCTTCTTTATCCTAACGTTATCTGGATTCTGAAGCGAGATTTGATGCAGTGATTTGAAATTCATCTTGTACATCATTCTCGGTTTCAGTAGTAGGCAAATCAACCCTATGGGCACATACTGTATGTTGCATTTGACAGTGGATGTGGTAGAAGTATATAGGAGATGTAGTGGTGTAGTAGACAGTGTAACAGGGAGGATGTGTAGTAGCAATGTAATAAGGAGGATGTAGTGGTGTAGTTGACAGCGAAGTGTGGTGTAGGCCAAAGTTTGAAGAAATGGCATAAGTTGTTTCAGGTTGTTAATGAGAGTATCAGTAGCTAATGGGATGGATTAGAGGCAGTGAGGATGAATTGAATAATGGTTGAGTGGTTGAGTTGTTGTTTGTTTCGTGGAAGGCAGTGCATAGGAGTTGATGAAGAGGAGAAGTTTGAAGTTGGCAAGGTTGCAGGAGGAGTTGTGGTGGATGGACTGAAATGTGGGTGATGAAGTATTGGTTTGCAAGCAATGGGTGGTTGTATGAATGTGCAGGCAGAGGTTAAGGAAGTTTGTAAGTGCGGATATAAGTGGAATGATGGTTGTTTGTTGAATATTGGTGGAGGAAGATGTGAAGAGGGTAATGGCAGCAGTAGTTGTATGGTGGAAGTGAATGGATTGTGACAGTTTTGGTGTAGTGGATGAACAGAGACGAGTTGAAGGAGTTAGGCAGAGGTGATGATGGTGATGAATGGTGGAAGGAAGAAGTTTCAGGTGACAATTGAATGTGCAGTGGAAGGAAGTGGCGGTGTAGGAGTGGAAGGAAATGGCAGTGTATGAGATATGGCAGAGGAATTGACATAAAATGAGGATTATGATGAAGATATGGGTTGTATATGCACGGTTTTGTGGGTAGACGACAGTGAGGGAGTTAAACTGTGATGATGTGGTTAGGTTCAGATGATTTAAGATGTAGCCATGGAAGTACTCCCTATTTTGAGTTTGTTAGGAGTAGACTCACGTCCTGCTTTCTCTCGCTTGAAAAAAAACAACCCTATGGGCACATACTGTATGAATAGAATTGTTCAATCCTGCAAGAAAATGCCAGCCCAACTCAATATAAGCTCATAACACACTATTCATTCACCAGTTCAAAATCAAACTAAGATACATATCAGAATGGTTTCGAGCAACCAGCTTGTCATTTTCACCATTTTTATTGCTGTTATAGTTTGCATTTTAGGCTGGCAAGAAAGGTTTTATTCTTGCTGAAGTGGTTGTGTGCAGTACACATGAAGTAAGCACGAGACCTTCACTAATAGATTACGCCCCAGTGCAAAAGTTTAAGTCCTACATGCAGATAATGTTTTCCTTTAGGGTGCTGTAATAGTTGAGCCGACAGTGCAAAAGAATACGCCCCAGTCTTATATTTCGTTATCACTGAAGTAAAAATATTATTCTTTTATTTGCATGATCAAAATTTTGCATTTTATTTGCATGATCACTGAAGTAATATTTCGTTATGGAGAGTCATATTATTCTTTTATTTGCATGATCAAAATTTTGATTTTGATTTTTCTTTCTTTTTTTCAACTAAAGTATTCCCAGCTCATATACTAGTTCATTTAGTAGGCTGAGTTCATGAGCTCAATCAGCTCATATACAGTCCTTTTCTTTTTTTTGTTATGAAAAATTATATAACTTGCGGATGATGTTTAGATTGAAAATTAACCTATGTGCTTCGTTTTGACAGGTGCAGTATGATGATACCGGGGTTACTACAAGTTGCAAGGGAGGAAAAATTATTTTGCTGCATTCATTCTCTTTCAAATCGGTCTAAAGCTTGGATTAATGTATTTTGTATTGACGTATATCTTTGCTTTTAGTATGTATCGTTTTGGTTAGCTACAGTTGTTATTGTTTTTTTTAGATCACAAATATTTAATGTTTGAAACTGTCTACGAAATATTATGGATATATATATACTGTGGTTTGGCTTATGTCTCCATTTGATTACAGATATCACAATGTGATAATTGTGTTTTTTTGAAATTTTATAATATATTCGTAGAATTATAAATTGTAAGCTGGAATGTATGTAGCAGCAATGATAAAAACTTATAGCGTTTTAATTGTGCTATGGAAAGATGGTTTTCCCAGTTTTAACATACTACAGCATTATGATAGTGCTATAAACAGTTTTTATAGCAAATAAACAATGCTATAAAAGACAGCTAAACGCTATAAAAAGTAGTTGTATTTATGCATACAATTTACGATTGCAGCCCAAAACGCTATTGAATTTTGTTTTGTATAGCGTTTTTGGATGCTATTGTATATTTCGTGTGTATGGCAACTATAGCATTCATAAAAACGCTATACTTTTACTACATAGCAATTTTTCAAGGCTATTACAAATCATGTTTATAGCACGTTTAAACCGCTATGAAAAGTCCTTGACCATAGCGTCTCTACAGCGTTTTTATGTTGCTATTATAGGTCACTGACCTATTACAACATGTTAATATACAGCGTACCAAAACACGCTATAGTAGCCTGTAATAGCGTTTTTTCAACGCTATTAAAGGGTGTTTTTGTTGTAGTGATGAAGATACATGCTCTTGTAACAATTTTTAGAAACAAAACATATGATTATAAGAATTACGAAAAGATTAACATACAAATATTTAAATCAATCAAACAAGAAACACAGGAGATATGATACATATACATATATATATATATATATATATATATATATATAATTTACAAAGACTTGGATGAAGAGGACAGAGTGTGGTATTCGTCCGGTTCAACTTTGGTATTCTCCTGAAGGGGTCGTAGGGGTGACCATCCATTTCCATGTTCCCATGAGTTTGAGAGACATGGGGACGTTGAGGTGATGGTTCCCATGTGTTACGACGTGAAGGAGAATTTGGTTGGTGAACCGTATTGTGAGATGACGATCCAAAGAATTTTAGAGCCACTTGTTCTAGGAAGCTTAAGCGCTTCCCATTTACCTTTCGCTCGTAATACAGCTCTCGCTGTAATTCCAGCATCTCCCATTGATAATGGTGAATGTCGTCTATCTTATCTTTGGTAGACGGCGATCCGAAAAATAAAGAGCATTTAGCTCTTTTATGTGACGCCCCACCTCTATACCCACGCCAACCAAGAACACTACGGTGTAGTGCTGTCAATTAGCACGGAGAATAAGGCTGTTGAGGAGCGACCATCCATGTAACTTCTTTGTGCGAGCACCGATATGTCAGATAGAATAGAATGCATATCTTTAAGGAGGAAATCCGACATACCGACACAAACACAAAGCTATCACACGGTGGCTATATATATATAATCTTCGGAAACAAATATAGAAATAAACGTAACATAAATCAGTCACAGACAATTCATATCACAGAGGCGGAAATAGATATGAATAAATATACAACACATGAAAGTGTACATCAGAGTAGTGGTCAAATAAGATCCACAATAACACAAAAGAATAGGTACAAGTGCAAGATAATAGAATATGTATACATCAAGGAGTCCAATCTCAAATGTATACAAACAAAAACTACTAAACTAGAGTAGTTAGCCAAAAGTCGGATGATGGCTCCAGATAGGAAGTCATGAGGAAGCACCTGTAAAATCTCAGTCTGACCCGAGTATTATTTATAAGAAAATAATAAACGGATCAGTCTAGCTATAAATATCAGATAAAGTGATATAGAATAAGAGATATGACAAAAACGTATCATAACCATAATAGCGTACTGTGATAAGTACGTAATTTGAAAATCAACAAGAGATTAATCAATACCACAAGAATCTTCTCAAAGATTAAAAATAATGTCATACTCTTTATTTAATTCACCAAGCCACAATAAATGACATACATATTAATGCCAATTGTAAAAGTTGGTGAAACATTAAATTCAGAAATCAACACACGAAATCTAGAAATCACAAAAAGGGGGAAGTCCGAGCACACGGACGAGAAGCTATCTCATGGAAGCTATCCATTTAATTTTCCGAACACACGGACGAGAAAGGCAAGTCCGAACACACGGACGAGAAAGGCAAGTCCGAACACACGGACGAGAAAGGCAAGTCCGAACACACGGACGAGAAAGGCAAGTCCGAACACACGGACGAGAAAGGCAAGTCCGAACACACGGACGAGAAAGGCAAGTCCGAACACACGGACGAGAAAGGCAAGTCCGAACACACGGACGAGAAAGGCAAGTCCGAACACACGGACGAGAAAGGCAAGTCCGAACACACGGACGAGAAAGGCAAGTCCGAACACACGGACGAGAGACATCGCACATTGCTAGTCTAAATCATAAAAAGGATCGTCATCGATCATAAGGAAGTGTCAATTACACTAAGCTAGTGAATATAAGAGTTTAGCTTCATGTCCCATAACCACTTGCTTAACTCAAATATTTACGAACAAACTGTAGATTTCCACTAGAAAATTGTCACAAGAGAGTTTCAATCGAACAAGTCCAAAAATTAACCGACGAAGTAAACGCAAGCGTTTCATACCACTTGTTTTGCTAAGCCGTTTAATTATATTTTCTCATACGAATGAGGTAAAGATTTGTATATACTAGTAGATTGGAAAACAGTTTTATAAACGAGTTTGATATTGAAAATAGAGTTGAAATCGTTTTGATGAAAGAGTTTTGATATTTACTACTAGTATTGAAACCTTTATATTTTTAAAGTGACAAGTCATAAAACGTATCACAAAAATTCACATTCGGAGACGTGAATAAAATCCAAGGAAATCAGCTCAAAATGCATCAAAATGGAAGTTCTGATGAATGCTTTTCATATAAGATTGCCTACGCAGAGTAATACGGGGTTCGACCTGCCCGGTCAGGTCGCGGGGGTCCAGGGGGCAGCGCCCACGGCGGGGTGCGGGGCAGCGCCCCGTCACGGTATGACTTAGTGAAGGCAAGCTGTCCAGCGACCTAAGGAAAAATAGGTGGGCGACTTAACAAAGTGGCCGATAATAAATGATAACAACAAAAAGGGAATCAACCCGATTTGATTAGAGTTGGATATTCAAGCTAAAAAAACAACTAGGCAAAACACAGCAGATTCAGACGTCTGAGATCAAGAATTCAGACGTCTGAATCTGGAAAATAAACTATTTTCCAGAACAGAATTCAGACGTCTGAATCCTAGATTTCAGACGTCTGAAATAGGCACTTTTTAGCCTATTCCTTTTCTGGTTCAAAACGAACCAATTCAGACGTCTGAAATTTTGATTCAGACGTCTGAATGCTGGGAGAAGAAAATTCCCAGTATTCCATTCAGACGTCTGAACCATACGTTCAGACGGCTGAAACTGTTATTCAGGGCATTCCCTGAACCTAGGCCAAAAATGGCCAAACGACATCGATAACGATCGGTCGAGCAACAACGACTCAGGAATTGCACAAGGATAAGTGTTAGGAATTCATACCTAACAATCGAAGATAATTATTGACTTAGATGTGAGATAAAAATCTCACCTTTTCACAAAATCAATGAAGAAGGAGCTTTGAAGCAATGGCAAGAGCAATCACTCTTCAATTCCAACTTAACAAGCTTGAATCTAAGCTAAAAGAGAAACATTTCCCGAATTTAGGTTTAGGAAATTTCTGAGATTGAAAGGAGAAAGAGTTGGAGAAGGAGAAGAAGATGCTTACCAATGGCTTCAACTTGGATTTGGAGGTAGAAGCTTGAATTTGCAATTGAAGCTAGGGCTTAGGAATTTCCATTTCCAATCTCTTCCCCCATTATTCTCTTGAGCTTGAGGGTGTTAAGAAATGAGGAATGAATGAAGAGAAGTGGAGTGGAGAGGGGTAATGATATAACCAGATTTGGGCAAGTGGGCTGAATCCAAACCCAAACCCAAAGTCCAATAGAAAATAGCAAAATTCGACTTTCTCCAAACATATCGAAGCTTATACTTAAAAAGGTCGCAAACGGCATTTTGAACTCAATGGAAGTGGTCTCGAGTCCTAATTCGACTGTTTGCAAAAAGTAGCTTTTCGGACTAAAATCCGACGAACGATGTTATATTTAAATATAAAATCGACAAATGTGCGGGTTGTTACATTTTACCGGGAGGAGTGTAGCTGGTGTGAGTGGACGTTGGAACTATTGGAACAAGCTCATAAATGGAGGTTGGTGTAGGTAGGTTGACAGAATCTGAACTTATAGAGGTATAGGAAAGGGAAGAGGATTCAGAGTTGTGTTGTGAAGACAAGATAATAAATTTGAAGAGGCTGAAGCTTTGTTCTTTGAAATCAAGGAGTTTGTGTGAAAGAAAAAATAAAACAATCTTGAATTTATAATGAACTGGAGCCTTAAAATAGAGGAGAATGGGTGATAACAATAATCATAAAATGGAAACCAATATATTAAAAGATAACTAACAACCAGAAAAAGGAATGGTTGTAAAATATAAAGTCAAAATGAGTGGTTAAAAAAAATCAGAAATAATATGAACTTAGATAAGAAACAAATTATTGTGGAGTGTTAAACTACCATCACGTGAGGTTAAAGGTCCAATATTCAAGTATGGCAATCATCAATTATTTGAAGAGAATTAAAAAAAACTTTTGAAAGATAACTAATGATCTTTTGAAGACATAATTCCCAATTCTCTTCGAAGTTTTATAAAAATATTTTCATTCAAAGGTTTTGTAAATATATCAGCCAGTTGATTTTCAGAGGTTACAAATTACAATCTAACTAAATCCATTTCAATATTATCACGAAGAAAATGATGAAGTATGTCAATATGTTTAGTTCGTGAGTGATTGACAGGATTTTTAGATAAGTTTATAGCACTTGTGTTATCACAAAAAATAGTAGATTTAGATAAATTTATACCAAAATCTTGAAGTGTTTGTTGCATGTAAATGACTTGAGCACATGCTAAAGCAGCAGAAATGTATTCTGTCTCACAAGTTGAACGTGAAACACAATTTTGTTTCTTGCTAAACCAAGAGACTAAGGATTGTCTAATGAAGTGACGGGTCCCACTAGTACTTTTTCGATCCATCCGACATCCTCCAAAGTCAGCGTAACTATATTAACTCGAAAGGACATTCATTCGGATAGAAAAGTCCAAAATCTTTGGTTTGCTTAGATAACGCAATATTCGTTTCACTGCTCACATATGTGATTCTTTAGGATTTGCTTGAAATCGAGCACATAAACAAACACTCATCATTATGTCAGGTCTACTAGCAGTTAGATAAAGTAATGATCCAATTATACTTCGATATAATTTTTGGTCGACACTTTTGCCATCTTCATTTATATCGAGATGTATCGTTGTACTCATTGGAGTTGGTTTGGCAGAAGTATTTTCCATATCAAAGCATTTAATTAGATTATTTCAATATTTTCTTGATTAATAAAAATTCCATTTTCTAATTTTTTAATCTGTAAACCAAGAAAATAAGATAATTCTCCCATATGTGACATTTCAAATTCTTTGGTCGTTATTTTTGAGAATTCTTGACATAATTTTTTATTCGTAGAACCAAAAATAATATCATCTACATAAATTTGAATAATTAAAATATCCTTTTTAGTTCTTTTAATAAAAAGAATTTGATCAACCTTCCTAATTTCAAAACCAGAATCTATTAGATAGCTTTTAAGACATTCATACCAAGCATGGGGTGCTTGTTTTAGACCGTATAAGGCTTTCTTAAGTTTATAGACGTGGTTTGGAAATTTTTCACGTGTGAATAAGGGAGGTTGCTCAAAAAAAACATTTTCTTTTATATAACCATTTAAAAAAGCACTTTTAACATCCATTTGATAAAGTTTGAAATTATGAAAACATGCAAAGGCCAGTAAGATACATATTGCTTCAAGTCGTGCAACTGGAGCAAATGTTTCTTCATAGTCAATTCCTTCTTCTTGATTATATCCTTGTGCAACTAATCTAGCTTCATTCCTAGTTATATTATCTTGTTCATCTGCTTTACTTTTGAAGACCCATTTAATACCAATGACTGTTTGATCACTCGGTCTAGGAACTAGTTCCCAAACTTCGTTTCATTCGAACTGGTTTAGGTCTTCTTGGATAGCTATAATCCAATAGTCATCAGTAGAGGCTTTTTTTGCATTTTTAAGTTCAATTTTAGAAATAAATGCTACATGGCCCATTTGATTAAGTTGATTTCTAGTTCTAACATGTGAATCAATTTCTCCTATGACATTTTCTACAGGGTGATCTCGTAAAATCCTAGGAGGAGATCTTAATTCATTTTCATTATGAACAATGTTTTCATACTCTTCAAAATTATGAAAAATGTTTTCATCTTCTTCAAAATTATTTTGAGTAACTGTATTTATGACAGTCTTAGGTATAACTTCATCATCCTCAAAATTTTTATTAAATTTGAAATTTTCGTCGAATGAAACATGAATTGTTTCTTCGATTGTTTTTGTTCTTTTATTGCAAATTCGATAAGCTTTGCTTCGTTCTGAATATCCTACAAAGATTCTTTCATCGGATTTTGGATCAAATTTTCCAAGCTGATCTTTTGTGTTTAAAATAAAACATTTTGAACCAAAAGTTTTAAAATAAGAAATGTTCGGTTTTCTTTGATGAACAAGTTCATATGGAGTGTGTTTTGTTAAAGGTCGGATGGAAACACGATTCAGAACATAGAAAGCAGTTGCTACAGCTTCTGCCCAGAAATGTTTTGGTAATGTGCTTCCATTTAATAAAGTTCTTGCACATTCTTGTAACGTTCTATTTTTCCTTTCTATAACTCTATTTTGTTGTGGTGTTGTAGGAAAAGAAAAATTATGATGAATTCCCTTTTTATTACAAAAATGTTCAAAAGCTTCATTTTCAAATTCACCTCCATGATCACTTCTAATATTTTTAATTTTTAAAATTTTGAGATTTTGAATTCTCTTTACAAAAATCTTCAAATTTTCAAAAGTATCATTTTTATTTTTCAGAAAAATAGTCTAAGTATATCTTGAGAAATCATCTACTATAACAAACACATATTTGCTATGGTTTATAGATTGAACTTGAGTTGGACCAAAAGGATCCAAATGCAATAGTTCTAGTGGTTGTATAGTAGAAATATTTTTCTTTGATTTGAAGGATGATTTTGATAATTTTCCTAATTGACAAGCATCAGAAATATTGTTTACTTTAAAATTCATTTTTGGTAAACCTTTTACTAAATCATTTTTAGATAATTTATTTATAGCTTTGAAATTAATATGACAAAATCTTTTGTGCCATAACCAAGGATCATTTTCTTTAGCTATTAAACACACTTTTTTATTGTAATTTACATTCATATTTAAGATATAAATATTTTTATCTCTAAAACTTTCAAAAATAAGATTTTTAGTTTGATAAAAAATGCTACACTTATTTTCAGAAAAAGAAATATTGAATCCTTTGTCACATAATTGGCTGATACTAAGTAAATTATGCTTCAAATTTTTAACTAATAAAATACCTGTAATAAGAGGTAAATTAGATATACCGTTATTACTCACATCGCCTTTGCCGATGACATATCCTTTGGAATTATCTCCAAATGTGACAGAACCTCCATCTGTGTAGTTAATGTTTGTTAGCATCCCTTTGTTTCATGTCATGTGTTTTGAGCAACCACTGTCTAGTATCCATTTTCCTCCCTTTTTAGGTGGTACCTGCAAAATACAGAATTAACATTGCTACCCACCATTTTATTTGGGTCCTAAGAGTTAGGTCTTAGGAAGCCAAACCCAAGAGGGTTTAGAATTCCTTTTGAAAATAAAATCTTTGTTTTTATGAACAGTTTTTATTAAAGATTTTATATACTTATTCCTAATCAAAAAATTATTTGTTTTAGGAACCCAAATTTCAATTGATTTAGTAAAATTTGAAACTTTAGAACCAAGTTTTTCAACTTTATTATTCCTTTTATATGAAGAACTATTTTTCTGTGAAATAATTTTAAAAGATTGCTTATATCCTAGTTCTCTTTTATTTTGAAGCAGTTTGAGAATTTTCTATAATTTTGAAAAGATTTTCTCTGCCTTTATCAAAATTAGAGACATTTTTAATAATATCATCTAATTTTGTTTTAAGGCTAAAGTTATCTCATTCTAAAATCTTGACATTTGCTTTAAGATCATGATTTTCAATTAATAGAGCATCATTCTTTTCATTTTGTGTTTCTATCTCTTGACTTAGCATAGAGAGTTGAGATGTCGTATTAGAACAAGATTCTTGAGTAACCTCAAGTTCTTCTTCTAAGATTTGTTTCTCATCTCTTAGCATATCTACTTCAATTTCAGTTCTATTCAGTTTTTCAAGAGATTCTTTATATTTTCTATTTATGTCTTTTAGCTTATCAAGTAATTCTGAGTTTATTTCTAATAGATCATCAAAAGTTAGATCACTCACTCATCTTTTGTGGCCATAAAACATAGGTTGACTTGTTTTGTATCACTATCCGAGTCACTATCTAATGATGAAGATGATTCTAAATCGTCCCAAGTGATAGAGAAAGCTTTCTTCTTGAATCTGTCTTTCTTGTGCTTATGTTTGTCTTTCTTTTTCTCAGGACAGTCTTACTTGATGTGGCCTCTCTTGTGACATTCATAACATTCTAGAGCAGATGATGATGGTTTGTTGGTGTTGTTATTGTTGCTGGAGCTATTCTTGTTATTTCTGAATTTGTTGCTCTTTCCAAATTTAAAAAAACTTTTTTAAATTCTTAGCAATAAACGCCATATCTTCTTCATCTGAATATGATTCATCTTTTCTGCCTGGAATGCTATATTTTTCTTATCTTGAGCCTGTACTTGTTTTTCCTGGAGATTAACTTCATAAGATATTAGATTTCCTATCAACCCCTCTGGTTTTATGGTTGAAATGTCATTAGCTTCTTCGATATCTAAGACTTTTCATTCCCACTCATCCGTTAGTGAGTTGAGGATTTTTGAAACAATATCAAAATCTATATAAGTTTCTCCTAATGCTATCAAAGAATGATATATATCTTGAAATCTAGAGTACATTTCATTTATAGTTTCATCTTGCTTTATTTTAAAATTTTGGAACTGATTTTTGAGCATAGAAATTTTACTTTGTTTGACTTTGTTAGTACCTTCATGTGTAACTTTAAGTGTACGCCAAATTTCATGAGCAGTTTTACACATGCTTATTCTATTAAACTCATTTTTGTCTAATGCACAATATATCATATTCATAGCCTTAACATTTGCAGTAGCATTTAATTTTTGTGTGTTAGACCATTGTGGATATTCAGTAGAAGGCATAGTATATTCAGATTGCAAAATGTTCCAGGTTTCATAACTACTTGCTTGTATATAAATTCTCATTCTAGTAGCCCAATAGTTATAGTTCATTCCATTAAATAGAGGTGGTCGTGTAGTAGATTGACCTTCAAGAAAAGTATTGTTAGTTACAGTGCTGGTGTTGTTTTCCATATTAAAAATATATTAGATAACTATATTATGATTATATGATGGCCTTGCTTTGATACAAAATGAATGTGATTGTGCTATAGGATCAAGTAATATGGAATATAATAAATAACTAGTGCAGAAAATAATAGTAGGAAAGTAAAATGACACTAGGAATTTTTATACTAGTTCGAACTCCCGTTCTACATCCAGTCTCAGACTCCTTCTGGAATTAAAGCTAGCAACCCTCACTTAACCTGGAGGAATAGGTATTACACTGCCTGAGAAACCGAACAGGACTTGACCGCCTGAGCAACAGAACAGGACTTGACCGCCTGAGCAACTGAACAGGACTTTCTTACAAACTGGATTAACTTGACTTTGTGTGTTCTGAACAACACGGATTTGTCACTTATAGTACACCCTTCCTATAATCTTTTCCTCAAGAATGATGTGTGTAATTGTGTGTATGAAGAATAGGAAGTTTGGTATTGCTTGAAGAATATGGAAATGGAATCATAAGCAATGATTGTATAGAGATTTGTAAATAATAGAATCAAGAATGCAATGCTCGTTAGATCAAGAGCGAATAGAAAATTAGGTGATTTGGTCATTGAATCTTGAATGCTTTTATAGTGTATTATGAGTTACAACTTCTGGGAAAAGTTATCTGCGAAAAAAGCTAATGGTTGTAACTCTTCAGAAAGGAGATAACTCTTGATAATTAGAAGTGTCTTTTCAAAAAAACTTGACTGTTACAGGTCTAGTCTACTAAACATGCAAGGTCAGTCGATTGAACTGAAAACGTGCACATGAGTCATGTACTGACTCAGTCGACTGACCATGTGTGTTCAGTCGACTGGTCCATGTAATATCTTAATTTTTTTACACTGACTCAGTCGATAGGTACCACTTGGTCAGTCGACTCAATACTGCTTATCAGCGCAATGAAAATATATGTGTTGAATTTGATTAAAAATGAATGCAAGTTTTATTGTGAATGATATGAATGATGATTCTTGAGGAAAGATTTTAACAAAGCACTAAACTAGACTCTATATATACATGTATTGAATCTTTCTAAAATATATAACTATACGAACCATATTTTGAGTCGATGAGTCCGTATGTTGTCGTAGTCGTAGATTCGTGAATTGTTGTGTCCTTTCAGCAATCAAAACCTATGATCCAACATAGGAGACATACTAGTTTGGGAGAGATATTCCTAGAGTGGGAATTGCTCAACTTATTACTAGATACGACTTTAGAACTCGATGAGTTATGGCCGAGTGTGATGGCTAGTTTGACCGTCAAACTAATTTGATTTAGCCGATTGGAACTAGTCAGAGGCGTTAAACTAGACTAGTGGAGATCATAGCTAAATTAAAAGAGTGAGTACTGTTTAGAGAGATGATGTAGTGCGGACCTAACCGAGGCTATTGGTTCCATATAGATTGTTTGTTCTCGAGGAGTGGGAACAAGTGTTTTAGGACTGCATCGATGGGTTGCCGATGACTAAGGATAAAGAGATAACATTTGAGTCACAGTCGATTGGTTGACAGGTGATGCTAGATTTGTATTCCTTAAGTCCAGTCGTACGGTATCCATTTTTGTTTTGTTTCTTGAGGGATGGTTGGTGTGATTCCATTGTGTGCCAAGGGCATTGTAAGTGGCCAAGACCATTGTTCGATAATGGGTTTTGAGAGAACTTACAAGAGGAGTTTGGATATTTGGCACTAAATGAATTAGATGATATCGAGACTGAACCATAGACTTGGAGACCTCATAAGCCTATTTGTGCCGGTAGATGTGATAGAATCAGATTAGGAGGAGGTCGAAGACGTAGTAGGGTTCAGTGGAATGAAAGCGAAGGCGATTGGGTAAGGTAGATTGTGGGGAGCATGAGGACAGTTAGTCCGGAGCTCTTTAGATGGTGGGATTTTTTTATATCGTCGACTTTCTTTATGGATATCATATTGGATGTTTATACTAAATGGTTTAGTATTCTGCATGCGCGGATAAGCATGGATGTTATTTTTGGATGTTAGATCTTATTTATGCGTGTTTGATTTGATTGTTAGCATTTGAGATGATACTTTATGTTGTATGGTTGTTACGCATGCTGGATAGATATTATTGGGTATAACATTCTTGAATAATGATTGCTATAGATTATCTAGTATAGTTAAAGATATGAGTTGCATACATATCTTTGTTATAGTAGAGTTTTTTGGATTTAGTCGTCCAAAGGTGGTTCTGCTGAATTTTTCTGGAACCTGATAGATTTTTGGGGGCCGATGGGTTAGGAGACGTTCTCTTTGCTTTGTGATTTCGGGGACGAAATTATTTAAGGAGGGGAGACTATAATGACCCATATTTTTAATGATTGGACCTATAAATAGTTTATCTAAATATTTAATCAATAATTAAATGATGGTCGGAAAATGTGATTTTTCGCATAAGACCAAATCGAGACACGAGACCACTTCCCTTGAGTTCGGATTGACGTTGCGAATTTAAATGAGTATAAGGATCACTATATTTGGAGATCGGATGATCCGATAGTCGAAACGATCTCGAAATACGCGAAATTAGCACTCCGGCGCGCAATCTCAGATGGTGACGAGATTAGTACCGTTGGATCTGAAAAAATGAGATGATGTACGTAGACGAGTTTCATGACAATCGGACGCGCCGTGTGATCGCATGGACTCGAAACTTATAGCCATTTAATAGAGAGAATAAATAAATGCATAATAAAATAATATTATAAATATCAAATTCCTCTTTCCATCCGATTCATTATTTACCCTCTTACTGTTCATAGCCTGGAAACAAAAATCATGGCCGAAACCCTCCTATTCTTATTCAAAAATTATTTTCTACTCATCCGCTCAACCAAAAAAATACAACGATAGATCCTTTGAGATTGTATTGACAAGAGCTTCAATCTAATATGCTAGATGTAGGGACCGACGTTGTTGGTCAAGATTCACATCTTTGGCTATTGATTAGGGTTCGACTTTGTTAGAGAATGGAGCAACGATATGTGAATCGAAGGTCGCCATTGACTTTGTTTTCTGATCTCTACCGTCGTTGAAGTTTTTAAGGGTCCAATAATTATTTGGTCATCACGACCTTTAGGAGTCGTGCGGGAGAACCTGGATGACACAATTGGCGTGGAGGCTTCGGTCTAGGTGATTTTGGTATGGATGCGTCGAGTCTTTGAAGAGAAGAACGATGGCACTAATGGATCAAAATTTCATAGAGTGTGGCTCTGTATCTCTTAATTTCATGCACAATGACATTCTTGTACATGTCCAGGAAAGTGAGATAAAAGGGAAGAAGGATTAAGTATAATTAAGGTAATAATTATTTAGTTTGATTAATTAATTAACTAGTTAATCTCGAATCATATTTGATCCATATCTTTTGCATATGAGGTCTGTTTTGGATGCGGTTTCTTGCATTGCGCTCGTAATGGAGTATCTACACTTTGGAACTAGTTTGGCCAGATTTGGATGAGGTGAGTGGTATTGTCTCTTACTTTATGATGATTGGTTGATTAGTATTATATTGATGTTCGAGAATGATTTTTGGTTTTAAAATGCAATATTACTATATATATAGCAACTATATTTTTATAAAAGAAAATATAATTATTTTAAAATGATTTATAATTATTTGGTTATTTTGGTTGAAAAGGCCGATTAGCGATGAATTGATTTTAGGTAGCATCTTGTACGTTGGAGTTTCGCACACATGGAGATTTAATGAACAAGATGAGCTGTAGAAGAGGGTTTGGGATAAGTGCCGACGGATATGGGTTTTAGAGTGGATGTCGGACTTTTCCATTTGGTATGTACTTAACCATTTGGTTAAGTACAAGACCAAGGTGGATGGTATTGACCATAGTAGAGTGGTCAATGTCCAACAATGTTGTCAATTGGCAATTTTCGGTATGTGGCTTGGAAGTTGATGAGATATCATTCCGTGTGACGTGATGGTTTGTTCGTGCAACCGGTTTATAGATTGGATGTTATTAACCTACGATGAGTAATATTGATGGTGAGCCAGTGATGTGGTGATTCGACTTGGTGATTTTGCTGGTGAGGTAGGGATGTGGTACTTCGACCTGATAGTCTGATACTGTGGATAGTGACTCGATGATGTATGGGGTAGGCTCCGACATGATAGTATCAAGACTGTATGGATCATGCTGGACCTCGGGCTTCGGATGGCATGATAGTAGGGTTCTTCGATCGAGAGCTCAGGCGGAGAGCATGATTGAGAATGGCAGCTTAAATTGGAGTGAGGTTGTAGATAGTGGGCTGGGTTGAGTGTTAGGGCTCGTGCCCAGAAACTGTAGTGAGCCAGTATGGTTCGAATTCGTATTAAGTGAGTAGGACTCGATGGATGTGTTTGTGCCCAGGGATCGTTGATGACTCGGAGTGTTTTCTATCATGCTCGGAGCAGGGGTACTATATGTAGGTGATACCTAAGGGATGGTAGCGACGGTTATGTAACCTAGGCCGCCTAGAAGGGGTTTAGTGTCAAACGGTACGAAGGTACTATAGTAGACAACCATGGGGGTTTCAGACCTGAAAGTAAAGAGGAACACGATAGAGAACATGGATTTCCACTATTCCTTGACAGTTGTAGAGGGTCATATGAGTCATCATATATCTGGCACATTGGGTGATAGTTAGTATTGTTTGATTGATGCTATGTTTGTTATGGTTGCTCACTTGTCACCTGTCACCCTAAGGATGTCATACTAGGTAGGTATTTTAGTAGGGATACCTAGATACCCTAACTTAACTTAGTGTGGAATAGGTATGGATGGAGATACCTAGATACCTGAAATTTACTTAGTTTGGAGTAGGAACTATTGGTGGAGATACCTAGGCACCCTGATAGATACTAAGTATGGTATACCCTTTTTATGATGTTTTAGAGTAGCATATTACTTATGTTTATGCACTGACTCTATGGTTGTAGGGACGTGTCAAGTATGGTTTATATACTCTCTATTCCGTATATTATCGAGGTTTATAGTATTTTTATATTTGATATCGCTCATACTAGACTGTTGTCTGACTCAAGATTTTATGCTTTACTTCTTATTATCTTGGGTACTCTTAAATGAGTAGATTGAGAGCAGGTAGATGATTATGGAGTTCTATAGGTGGAACGATAGGAGGTGACGGTTATCTATACTTGTATGTCCATTTGTTATTATATTTCCACTGTGTGACGCTGTGGTGCCTTGACAATGTTGATTTGCTATTATGAGACAGTGTACAACTTGAGTTTACTTTCCTGTTGTATAAACTCTATTATGGTGTTGTATAATTTTGTGGATCTTTATTCAGATGATTATTTCACATTTTTATTACTGTCTCTATTGTTTTATACATGGTATTGATTATTGTATTTACTCTGATGCGATGTGAGATACGCGACATGTAATTTGGTTAGTTGATGCTTCCTTTTTCTTCTTTTTCCATTCTTTTCTCTTTTATTTCTTTTTCTTTCGTTTGACTACCGTTGTGCACCATAGGTGTAGGGCGGTCGTTACAATGTTTGTGATTTGTTGTTGATTGTAGAGTAATTTGCTCCGTAATTTATATTCTAGACGATTTACTGGTTTTCCTGTTTTGAAATATTTTTGAGAGTATCGAGAAATTATTTTTGATGTTTTAAAATTTATTTGGAGTGTAATAATAGATAAATAAAAATGATGGAGAAATGAAATAATTTGTTGGAAACTATTTTGGAAATAAAATTTGTTTTAAAAATGAAAATAGAGATTTTCAAGAGAAATTAAATGTATGGAATTTTATATTTTCAAATGAGGAGGGTTTTGATAATATTTATGAAAAGGAAATTCCTTTGTAAATTAAATATTTAGTAAACTGTAGGAAATAGGCTATGGTCATTAGCGTTTCCTGAAGCTGTGCTGCGGTACGTCCCCATCCTGATGACTTAGGTAGATCCATTATATTTGAGATATTTGATATTATCATCTCATTAGAGACGATGGTCATATGACATTAGAGACTAGCTGCGTTTTAGTTTATCATTTGGTTAGCCTAACTTGAGACAACTACGTGTTGTCTATTTATTACAATAGAGACTTGTTGTGAGCTTATCTTTCATTCTCTCATAAGAGCCTATGGCTGAGAGATCTTCTTTTTATACGATTTGTTGTTTGTATCCCTTAGGACCATTCAGTTGAGAGTTTTGCCTCTCCCAGGACTGTGGGCCGAGATATATGATATTGCATATTTCGTATTTGGTTAACTTTGATATTGATTTGAGTTTGTATTCTGGGTATCTTCAAGGGCCTAACGGTCGGAAGTTATCACTTCCATTGGGGCTGTAGGTCGAGATAATTATTTAGATATTGTTTCGGTGTTTTGTATTGATTGTGTTTTATTTGGAATTTGGGATTTCTTACTATCTCCTAGGACTAACATTCAAAAGATTTTACTTCCATCAGGACTGTAAGTCGAGATAATATTTAAGGATATTGATTTTCATATTTGGTTTGGATTTCGTTCTGTTTGGGTTCCACACTTCTTGATTTATATTTTATAACTGAACAGTCGGAAGTTATTACCTCTAGTAGGGCTATAAGTCGAGATTTGATACTTTGGTTATTTATTTGGGGTTATGCCTTTCCTAATTTTTATTTTAGGATTTGACAGTCGGAAGTCCGCACTTCTATTAGGACTACAAGTCATGATATTTAGTTTGTTGACCCTTGAATTTGGCTTAATCCTGGATTAACTCTTTTATTGTGGATTTATGGATACGCGCATGCTTATCCATGGTATTTTGAGATTTCGAATGGATTTGATTGTTATCACCCGATTTATGAATGTCGTGATTCTTACTTGTTTGTATGTATTCATCGGGTGATTATGGGAATGTGTGGCATGGTATATTACTGTGATGTCTATGATGGATGTGCGTTGTCTCGTTTTCGTACTTTGCCTGTTATTACCAAGCTCGTTGTTATGTTTCCATATTGCATTTAGATATAATATGACTCGTTTATTATTTATATAATACTCGGGTCTATCCGAGACTTTTTAGATACAGGGACATTAGAAATTTTGGGATGATTAGGCTTTAGAGGAGACATGATATATATTATATCACATTTGAGTTGTCTATGTATATTTTGTTTAGAGGTCTCCTTGTATTTGTTTGTATGGAGATGGCTATGAGATCTTACATTGTGAACTTGACTTATATATATTATCGTAGAGAGGCAGACCTTATATTTGTGATGTATCATATTTTTCTACGGCGATCTGTGACTCGGTGTTCGTTTTATGTATTGTATATTGTTCTGCATGGAGGAACACATATTCATTGCTTTGTGCCGATACTATGTATGTATGGACTTATTATATGAGATTTTTGAGATACGTACTAGTGTTAGCCCATCATGTGTGTATCCCATATAACTAATTCTCTGTATTACCTTACAGTATTACTCAAATACTCATGGATAGTATGGGTATATAGGTGGGGTGTTACATCTTATTTGAAAAATATGTCGAAGAAAGGATCTCAATTATCTATTTTGATTTTGTTGGATTTTGTTTTAATAGTGCTGAAGATTATCGTGAGTTTTTAATGGCTTCTCATATACCCAAAAGGATATCAATTAATTTTTTTGATGAATTCATGTAATATAATCACTACTATTTGTTCTTGGTTTAAGGGTTGTTGTCTTTTCAAAGTTCATGCTTCGAGCAATTCTGGAAAAGTTAGTCATATTTTCATTATAGCTTTGAATCATAATCACTCTTATGGAGCTTGTTTAAGGGATTAAATGGTTCAAACATTTCTAGTAGATTTGCGAAACCTTTAATTATTGGTGAAATTTGAGATTGACTGCGTAAGAAGTTGTTGGGTGAATTCTCACCACCGGACCAACCCTAGCCGAACAAAGGTCTACAGGCTACCGATCCAAACCTCACTGCCGAATCAACCTTAATCCAACGAAGCTACCGAACCAACAAACGCCCGAACCAAAGTCTACAGGCTACCGATCCATGCCTCACCGAACCACCTCCTTAACCAACACCTACCGGACCAAACCCGCCTTCTCCACCGAACCAAACATCTCCACATCAATACCGAACCGGCATCACCGGTTCAACCACCGAATGAAGCAATACCGAACCACCACACTCCTACCACCGAACCAAGGTTCTACCGGTCCACTCATCTCTCTCCACCGAACCAAGGTTCTCCCAGTCCACTCATCTCTCTCCACCGAACCAAGGGAAACCGGACCAGTTCCACCAGGCCAGATTGCATCAGCCAAGCCCGCCAGCAGCTATATACATCCAAGACCCCTGCTCCCAACCTGACTCTATAAATAGAAGGGCAGGGGTACAACAATGTGAGAGGTTTTGAGAGTTCAAGGCAAGGGCCAACTGTAGCTGACCCTAGCATGCTCCCAGAAGACCAAAGGCAGCCATTGGAAAATATGAGGAATGATAGACGATACCATCCCTACAGGTCATCTGGACGGAATCAATCCCACAGAACAGAACCAAACTCGTTTCTATCTGCTCCAAACTCTGATGAAAGGATGGCACGCTTATTCAGAGAGTGCGTCCAACGGGAGCAAAGGGATCGAGGGATAGGCGCTAGAGTAACCAGCCCTTTCGCCCGCAATATTGAAATTGCTATCACCCCCCGAGAATGGAAGATGCCAACAATGGAACCTTACAAAGGAACCTCCGACCCCGTTGTACACTTACAGAGATACACACAACATATGCTCATGAGTGGAGCAACAGAGGGAGTACTGTGCAAATGCTTTCCACTATTCTTAGCAGATCTCGCTACCTCCTGGTTCTGTCATTTACCCCAGGGATCCATCAGCTCGTGGGAAATGTTGAAAGAAAAGTTTATCAGTCAGTTCCGCATTCATGTGGAACAACCTAAGGACGCTTATTCCTTATCCGGCATCAAACAGAAACCCGGAGAGAAACTGCAGCAATACCTAACCCGATTCAATGCCGCAGCGGCCGCAGTCCAAGATGCCGATGAGAAGCTTATCCTAATGGCCCTCTGTAGTGGTGTGCATCCGGACACTAAATTTGCTAGAAGGTTGACGAAAGAAAAACCAGCTACTTTACCCGATTTCTTCCATGAAGCCAGGAAATATATGAGGCTTGAGGATGCTGCCGTTGAGGGGCAGTCAGGACAGCAAAATAAGGCAACTCACAGCAACGCCCCTGCTGTGGCAAGGGACGTTCGAAGAAATGATTCCAGAGACAATGCTGGGGGCAAGAAGGGAGAAAAGCGCCTATATCGGCCAGGACCGAGATTCGACACTTACACTCCTTTGAACGAGACCGTCGAAAATATCTTCCTTGCCACCCAAGGCGAAGTTAGATACAAACGCCCACCATACAAGAAGGAATCAGATAACGTGCAGAAGTCTGGAAAGTTCTGCCGCTTCCATGAATCTCATGGGCATGATACCAATGAATGCCATCATCTCCGGGACTTGGTTGAGGAACACATCAGAAGGAAGAAACTGGAACGCTATGTAAAAGGTCAGGACAGGACTCCAGCTCCTGCCAATGAGAACCCAAGGCTACCCTCACCGGAGATCGGCAGAGAAAACCGCAACACTAGCGGCTCTAGTCAAGAGAAGATAATGGTCCATACCATCTCGAGAGGACCGCACATCGCAGACAGAAGCTGGAAAGAGATGGAAAGATATGGAAAGTCGCTTAGAGACAATAAAGACTGTGTCAATTCGGTTATAGAAGAGCGCCACCCGAAGCGGAAAGAAAGTGATGACATCACATTCGGTAAGCATGACCTAGAAGGAAGGCAATACCCTCACATGGATCCCATGGTTATCTCTGCCGGCTCGGTCCCGCCGAAGTTTATCGAATTCTAGTAGACACTGGAAGCTCAGTAAATATCCTGTTCAAACATGCATTCGACAAAATGAAACTATCAATGAAGGATGTATCTCCCTGCGATAAACCACTACACGATTTCACTGGAGATGCGAAGATGCCCCTCGGGCAACTGGACCTCTTTGTTGAAATTGGAAGCCATCCCCGCTCCGTTGTACGGAGACAGACGTTTGTGCTAATAGAAAACCACTCGGCCTACAACGCCTTCTTAGGAAGGCCAGCCTTGTCTGACTTCCAAATTGTCCTAGCCCCATGGTGCCTAAAGATGAAATTTCCAACGGAAAATGGAGTAGGGGAAGTAGAAGGAGACCAGGATGTTGCTCGAGACTGCTATGTGACTGAACTTCGCAACAACCACAGGAAGGATAAAGGGAAGGGTGTAGAGGTTGCCCTCTGCACGAAAAGTCTAGAAGCATAGCAACTAAAGAAAGCCCCTCCTCTTCGGTATACCAGCGACCCTTTCAATGAATTAGACCCCAGGGACAAAGAGGAGGAGGCCACCGCCGAGCCTGCAGAGGCTATGGAGTTTGTATCTGTAGACAAGCACGACTCGAGTAGACTGTTGAAAATTGGGTCCCAACTAAAAGCAGAGTTGAAGGAGAAACTCATCGACTTTCTCTGCCACAACTTGGATGTATTCGCATGGTCACACGTTGACATGACCGGAATCTCCCCCGACGTAGCATGCCACGTACTAAACATTGATCCTACCAAGGCGCCCGTAAAACAAAGAAAGAGAAGTATGGGGGCAGAGCGATCAGCAGCCCTCGATGAAGAAGCAAAGAATCTACTCGCTAATGACTTCATACGAGAAGCCATCTACCCTGAATGGATCGCTAACCCGGTGCTGGTAAAGAAGGCTAATGGGAAGTGGCGAACATGCATTGACTTCTCCAACCTAAACGACGCCTGCCCAAAGGATTGCTTCCCACTTCCCCGGATCGAACAACTTGTAGACAGCACAGCCGGGCATGAGCTCTTATCTTTTATGGACGCATACTCAGGATATAACCAAATTCCTATGCATGCTCCCGATCAAGACCACACTAGTTTCATCACTGACCGAGGTTTATACTGCTATAAGGTAATGCCTTTCGGACTTAAAAATGCAGGAGCCACCTACCAACGCCTCGTCAACAAGATGTTTGCAGGGCTAATAGGGCAAACTATGGAAGTATACGTGGATGACATGCTGGTAAAGTCAAGGAAAGCCGACGATCACGTAAGCCACCTAGGCGAGATGTTTCAAGTACTTCGCCAATATGGAATGAAGTTGAATCCTCTAAAATGCTCCTTCGGAGTATCATCAGGAAAGTTCTTAGGATTCATCGTCCATGCCAGAGGGATTGAAGCAAACCCTGAACAAGTCCGAGCGCTAAGGGATATCAAGATACCTTCCACTCGAAAGGAAATGCAAAGCCTGAATGGAAAAGTGGCCGCCCTAAGCCGATTCATCTCCAAAGCAACCGACAAGTGCGTCCCCTTTTTCGAAGCTCTAAAGAAAGACAAAGGAAAGTTCGAATGGACTGACGAATGCTTAACCGCTTTCCTTAACTTAATCGAACACCTCCAGAAACCACTGATACTCTCGACTCCAAGCGAAGGCGAAGAGTTATGCCTATACCTTGCTGTGTCATCTCACGCCCTAAGCGCTGCCTTGGTAAGGGAAGACAACCGCACGCAGCGGCCAGTTTACTTCGTAAGTAAGAGCTTTACGGGGGCAGAAGTTAGATATCCTAAACTTGAGAAGCTAGCATACTGTTTACTAATCACATCACGGAAACTGCGTCACTACTTCCAGTCCCATTCCATCAAAGTTCTGACCGATCAACCACTGAGGCAGGTACTCCATCGTCCCGACACTTCTGGGCGACTACTTAAATGGTGCATTGAACTAAGTCAGTATGATATCACCTATCACCCTCGCACCGCCATCAAGGGACAAGCCATGGATGATTTCATTGCAGAATTCACTACCAACGAAGATAAGGAGCAATTGGAAATAGCAGAAGACATCAAGTGGAATCTCTTTGTGGATGGTGCATCAAACGAACAAGGCTCGGGGGCAGGTGTGGTAATAACCACTCCCAGGGGAAATAAGCTGCACTATGCTATAAGGTTGGAGTTCGCTGTCACCAACAACGATGTAGAGTATGAAGTAGTGATAGTTGGATTAGAACTTGCCTTAGAAATCGGAGCCAATTCTTTGTGTCTTCATAGCGATTCTCAACTTATTGTTAATCAAATACTAGGAGAATTCTAAGCTCGAGAAGAATGACTCATAGCGTATTTAAAGAAGACCAAGTTACTCCTCAGCCGATTGGACCACTACTTAGTCAAACACATCCCTCGGGAAGAGAACCAAGAGGCCAACGAATTGGCAAAGCAAGCAAGTGTGAGAGACAGCGCCATCTCCGGAGCAGTAACCATCTCAAAGCAACTGACCCCAAGTTTTGAGCAAGTGAATCTGATAGCTGCAACCGAAGAAGCAAATTGGATGACTCCCATCCGAGACTACTTACAAAGCGGCACACTACCCAACGGGCGTAACGAAGTCAAGAAAATCTTGAGGAAAGCTTCCTGCTACACAATACAAGAAGACATCCTCTATCAGCGTAGATTCTCTAACTCGTTATTAAGGTGTGTCGCTGGGAGGGAAGCCAAGGAAATCTTATCCAACATTCATCAAGGAAGCTGCGGAGATCACATCGGAGGGCAAAATTTAGCAAAAAAGATACTCCGATATGGATATTTCTGGCCCACCTTAAGCAAGGATGCCTTAGATTTCGTCGAAAAATGTGACAGATGCCAGAAGTTTGCTAAGATTCCGCAGCTGCCAACAACTGAGATTACACAAATGACCAGCCCTTGGCCCTTTGCAGTATGGGGAATTGACTTAATCGGCGAACTACCAATGGGCCGAGGCGGGGCCAAATATGCTATAGTGGCAGTCGACTATTTCACCAAATGGGTGGAAGCAGAACCTCTGAATAAAGTATCTTCAGCAAAAGTTATTAACTTCTTGATCAAAAATGTTCTGTGCAGGTACGGAGTCCCACTCAAAATCATATCAGACAATGGACTTCAGTTTGACAGCGAGGAATTCGCTAACTGGTGCCGAGAGCACGGAATTCACAAAAGCTTCTCATCCGTAGCGTATCCCCAGGCAAACGGACAAGTCGAAGCCGTCAACAAAATTCTGAAAACTCTAATAAAAAAGAAACTCGAAAAGTCAAAGGGCGCTTGGGTGGATGAACTCCCTACGGCACTGTGGGCCTATCGCACATCTTTCAGAACTTCAACAGGGCATACTCCTTTCTCTTTGGCATACGGATCGGAGGCTATGCTCCCAGTCGAAACCATCGTGCCTTCCCACCGTAGGATCCACTATAACCCGGAAGAGAACGAAGAACTCCTTCACATGTCTTTGGATCTAGTTGAGGAGAGAAGAAATGATGCAGTCCTTAAAGCAGCGGCCCACAAGCAAAAAGTGGCAGCACAATACAACTCCAAAGTCAAGCACCGTACCTTACGAAAAGGGGATCTTGTCCTCAAGCGAATCTTCCCTCGCCCCGGAGCACTAGATCCAATCTGGGATGGACCGTATGTAATTCATAAAGATCTCCACAATGGAGCTTATATTTTGTCAACAGTGGACGGAGAAGTGTTCCAGAGGGCATGGAACATCCAACACATCCGTCGATACTTTTCTTAACTTGTACTGCCCATATGAAGTGAATTAATAAAGAGAATCAGTGGACGTAGGCCTTTTCGTGCCGAACCACTTTTAAAAAAAAACCTTGTCTCTTTTTTAACTTGTTCCTTTATATCTTGGCTGCTTGTTAACTTTATCCTTTTCTGTTGAACAAAATCCCATGTGCATAGCATTTCCACTCAAAGCACTCCACAGCGCAACTTCACCTGGACAAGACCTAACAGGTACTATGCGAATTTATGCCCTCGCCGATGAGACACTTTTGCTCCGGCATCCCTCTGCTGCGGGTTAACTCATTGCTCGCGACGGCCCTTAAAGCCAACTATAATGAGCCGATTATAAGCCACCGAGAAGGCCGACTATAGCCGAGGCAGCTCATTACGGCGTTCGGCTCGCCGGCAACTGTGAACCGACTATAAGCCCCAACATAAGGTGTGGCCAGCCAGGGGCAGTTCACGGTTGACGATCGGCACCCACGCTAGCCGGCCACAGTAAATCAAATAATACCCACGATTATGGGCCATAATGGCCCGGGTAGTTACTGTGCGCGATCTCGGCTCCGTTGTGTCTTAAGTGCGGCTGTGGTAAAAAAGAATTAACTCCCCGCGGAGGCGTAAGATGGGTGACAAATGTCTCCAAGACCCACAGCTAGGGAAAGTGACTACAAAGCCCGTTTGCCACGAACTTAAGCACATCGACAGCCTTCCGTGATTGGAAGTTTTACTTTTTCACATATTTCAATTTTACTTAAGAAACTTTTCTCCTATCCTCTGTAACAATCCCTAAAGTACAGGACACAGAACAGGAGACACTCACTAATAGAAGCGGATACTCACAGCAAGACACTGGACCGCATCCCTTACTCGGTCACACAGGATATTCAAAGCTGCCATCTACAAGCAAAATATAAAGGGCGGTATTTCCTTCTTTCATATGTAAACACATGGCTATAATTTATTCACACCTCATGCTAACATTGCAAGTCATGAAATTATGTTTTAAACAAGAACCTGACATCAAACGCAATTTGATTACAAGAATATGCATAGCTATATTTCTCATACAACATGTCAAAATAGCGAAAAACATTCAAAAGACGACAAAATCAGCTTAAGTTAAAGAATTACACGTCAAGAATAGAGCTATTTATTACAAGTAGCAAAAATTACAACCTAAGAGTTACTTTACCGTTTTAAGACTAACATATACAACCATGTCAAGTCCACAAAAAGAATTTTTCAGGTCTAATCAAGGAGCCGGCTGCGTCGGAGTCTTATCCTTGTCCTATTGCCCACCTGTCCGGTCAGAAAAAGAATTCGTTAGTGATAAGCAACCAAGTTAACGGAAAGACTAGAAAGGAATACTTACCAGCATATGCTCCTTGATCAACATGATCATCATCCTCCGCTTGCACACCTGTCTCCTCAGCTGCAAGCAACCGCATGCCCTCCTTCACCGCCACCTTCTCCTCCTTGGTAAACTGAGCGGTAACAGCATCCATCCTAAAGGCCACGCCACCCTCCTTATCTGCCTCAGCCTGGGCCTCCTCTAGAGCCCTGAGATAGATCCTAGCCATAACCCGAGGGTAATCATCCATCCAGGACAAGTTACCCTGCCTCCAAGTACGGAAGTACATATCCTGGAGCATCCCCTCCATTAGCCCCTCGTTCTCTTCAAACTCCCTCGCCCGGGCCTCGGAATCCGACAACCTTGCGACGGTGGCATCTCTCTCCAATTGGTATCTCGAGCAGTCAGCCTGAAGGGATTTCCGCATCGCCTCCTTCTCCTCCCTCAACTTGGCTTGAGCAAGCTCTGTAGCCTCAAGCTTCCCAGATAACTCCTCTATCTGCTCAAGATCCGCTTTCCGAACCTCATCCACCTTGGCAATGGCCATATCGATCCGTTCCTTGCAAGTAGCCTCCATTTTCCGTAGTTCGGCCCGGCTGGCCTCTTCCATAGTTTTCTTTAGACGTCCGGAGGCGGCCTCGTGCTGAGAGATCTGGATGGCCTGATCAGCGAGCTGTGCAGTTAAAGCGCTCGGCAGACTCAATGCGGCGGAGGTGCAAAAAGTCATAGCGGGGATACAGCGAGGATATAGCGGGATATAGCGGATGACTCTAAAATAGCATATAAAACTCATACTTAATGTTTTTACAAATATATAAATGATAATTAAGTGAAAAATTAACATTCAATTGAATTATAATTAGTACATAAATAATTTTAAATAAAAACATGTGCGAATATACTGTAAATAAAAGTAAAACTGTTATATAACATAATTGAATTTAGTAATATATTAGAGTATTTTCATTTCTGAAAATATATTAAAAAATCAATTAAATTAATTAATTTCATAATTTTTATAATGTATAAATATCATTTTTTAATTCATTTCTTTTAAAGAAGATATAGCGGAAACAACAGAATATAGCGGAAATAACGGGATATAGCGGGGCTTAAAGCGGAAAGGCTATATTTGGGGCTATATGAAAATATCGTAGCGGCAGAAATCCGCTATGAGATATAGCGGGGTTATAGCAGGGTAATATCGGGGCAGTAACTGCACAGTCAGCGAGTTGCTTGGCCTGGTCGGAAACCACTTACCGCAGTCTTATGTTGGCACTCCCAATTTCCTCCCCGACCTTGACCAATCGGGCATGATGCCCCATCAACTTCCTGGTCTCCTCAGCAACCCGGTCGATATTTGCTTTAGCTTCGTTCCCCATAGCGACAACCCGAGTAGTAAGCAAATCAAGGTCCAGGGATTTGGCCTCATCAAGCACCTTTACCATAGGGTTGCGAGGAAGAAGGTGCTCACCGGTAACCTCGTCGAAGGAAATATCATGAGAACTTGGATCCAGATCAAGATGACCCGCAAATGGATTACGAGCCAAGCCAGGATGATCAATCTGAGTAACGGTAGGATTTTCAGACGGGTGCGGAGAAGGTGTGAACTCAGTATCCTCCTCCGTGATATCATGAAGAGGCTAAATTAGGGGCTGAGGACCAGGTGAAGGCTCGGATAGGGAGCGACTCCTCTTTCTCTTTTGAACATCCTCTTCAATAACCCCGAGAAGAGGACGGTAGCCGACTACATCCCCGGAACGGTGGGTCGGAGGCTTTGGCTTGGCGGAAGCTTTGGAGAGCTTGTATTGTTCAAGCCTGTGCCGAAGATCTGAGGTCTTGGCCGTTTTACCTGCTTCTGATATGAAAACCAAGTGTCACCAACATGTATTGAGCCATCATTCAAGAATTAAAAAAGTAAAGAGAAATTCACCTTGAACCGCCGAAGTTGCTTCAGTAGAGGCGCTCCCGGAAGATAGATCGACGCCGGTCCCAACGTTATCGGCTTTTTTGGACTTCTCCGTCCCCTCCAAACCTTCGAAGGCTTGGCGGAAAGCGTCATCCGTCCACTCTTGCATCTCGCCTACTTGCCCAGAAGACAAAGCCCCGACACCGTCGCCACCTCCAGCGCCTTCTCCTCCATCTTCGCCTTGCTCCTCCTCCACGTCTCCCTCCTCCGGGATATCTGGACATGAGCTGGGAGAGGGACCGTCAGACTTTTTGAGCTTCTTCCCCCCGGCAACCGGGTGTTTCGGAAAGGGCCTCCTTTTACTGCTCTTCAACTCGGCCCCTTCTTTACCTTGGGCAGCCTTCTCTTCAGCCGTGTCCCTCTGCTTGACCACGGACTGCTGTGGAAGGATCAAGTTGTACTCCAAGAGTGTAGCGTTCCTGATCAGGTAGGCAACCGACCTATCTCTCCCAGTAATAGCTTCTATTTCTGCTGCCGTCTGAACCAGGCGATCATTCTCCACGACCGCAAAACCACCTGTCGCTAGCAAAAAATAAAAGCACATAAGAAAGAGTATTGCAACCAGAACGGGATTTAAAAATAACGCTTTGACTTACATCCGGAGGTGAAACGCCGAATAGAAACGGAATCATCCCTGACAAAGAACCATTCCTTCTTGAACATGCTGTACTTGGAGTATAAATCCAGGACCGGCTTAAAGGTTACGGCCGATTCCAAGCTAATGTAGGGAGACCCCTTCTTGTAGCCTCTCAAGTTATACAAATACCGGATCTCCCGGTTGGAAGGAGGACGTCCATATCTCCTCTGGAAGATGACGAAGAGACTCACCAGAATGGCATAAGAGTTGGGCTAAAGCTGGAATGGAACTACCTTTAGATATGTGAGAAAGCTGACTACCCAGGCGTTGAGAGACGGGATGGCACCACACATGCAATGGTATCTGCTATAGGCAAAATATCCTTCGGGAGGATCATACGGCATCACTCCCGCATTCGGTAATAACATGCATGCTCGGTCGATCCCAAAAGAGCGAGATATAACATCGAGTTGCTCGCCATTGAGTAAGCTAGGGAAGCAATCAGGAGGCAAGTTAAGAAGTTCCTGAGGACCGTATCCGTCCACCAATGATCTCGGGGTGGGCCCATGGCGGGCAGGTCCTGGTTGAGCCGGGGCACTGAGGAAGGCTCTTCTCTATCCTGAGATCTTTTCTTCTCTGATCGAGTTTCTGCTTTTCGAGACATTTACCTGCAACACAAGAGAAGCACATTATTAGGACGAGAAGTGTAGAAATACTGACAAGCAAGTGCGTACAGTCTGGGGTTTTCGTTTGTGATTTAAAAGCCCGAGAGGCCTGATAGTTCATTCGGCATTCACAATACCACGGTTCGTTCGGCATTCCCAATATCAAAACTCATTCTACACTCGAGTACCCATGGTGCAAATTCATTCGGTAATTCAAAATATAAGAGCCATTCGGTAACTACCTGATTCGGTAGTCAAGGATGACCCGGCAATGAGTTTGATTCGGCAGACGAGAATTTCGATTTGGCTGTTTTCAAATGGTAAGGAATGGTGGAGACATAAGGCCCATACTTATAGGGGGAGTTTGGTTGACCGGACCAGCCGGTTCGGTTCTCAGGCCGAATGAAATTGACAAACTGAAACAAAGCACAACATATGTTAAACATATGCCCTGCTTTGGGGGGCAAATGTTGGGTGAATTCTCACCACCGGACCAACCCTAGCCGAACAAAGGTCTACAGGCTACCGATCCAAACCTCACTGCTGAATCAACCTCAATCCAACGAAGCTACTGAACCAACTAACGCCCGAACCAAAGTCTACAGGCTACCGATCCATGCCTCACCGAACCACCTCCCTAACCAACACCTACCGGACCAAACCCGCCTTCTTCACCGAACCAAACATCTCCACATCAATACCGAACCGCCATCACCGGTTCAACCACCGAATGAAGCAATACCGAACCACCACACTCCTACCACCGAACCAAGGTTCTACCGGTCCACTCATCTCTCTCCACCGAACCAAGGTTCTACCGGTCCACTCATCTCTCTCCACCGAACCAAGGGAAACCGGACCAGTTCCACCAGGCCAGATTGCATCAGCCAAGCCCGCCAGCAGCTATATACATCCAAGACCCCTGCTCCCAACCTGACTCTATAAATAGAAGGGCAGGGGTACAACAATGAGAGAGGTTTTGAGAGTTCAAGCACGGAGATAACTTTCAAACAACTTTCTTTTACTTGTATCAAAGCTTTGTACTTGTAATCTAAACAAGAGAAGAGAAATAACATATAAAGTGGACGTAGGCACATTCTGGCTGAACCACTATAAATCTGTGTGTCTTTTTACAGTTTAGCCCTTGCTTTTCATATATTTGCATAAATCACCCAGACCACTAAGAACAACATAAGATCTACTAAATCATACGACGTTGAGGTGTTTGTCCATTTTTTGTGCAAACAGAAGTCAAAAGAGATTATAATTGATTTTAAAAGAAAGCACAATTTTAGTTTGACCTACTATTATGCTTATAGAGGAAGATTGCTTGCTTTAAAAGAGTTGTAGGGTGATGATGCTTATCTTACAATGATTTAAATGGGTATTTGGAGGCTTTGAGAAAATCTAATCGTGGTAGTTATGATGTTATATTGGTTGATTCCTCAAGTAATCAGTTATGAAAGTTTTGATTAGTTTTGCTGCTTGTATTTCTGGATTTAAGCATTGTTTACTATTGATTTTTTAGTTGCCCCTCATTTAAGGGGACCCAGTTGTTTTAATGAGTGCAACTATAGAAAATGGCAACCAAGGTATGTGTTATTATGTCTTTATGACCACTGGCTTGTATTTCATTTGTTACATATATGTTATGTTATATATTATTTTCTACTCATTTAAGAGATTATTACATGCCTCCACAAATAACTGGCCACTAAATTGTGGCTGCCAAGGCTTTATCCCTCTCCCTCTACTGGGGAGCTAGAAACCTTGCCAACCGCCTTAGAGCTGTGGACTATGTTGTTTATTACTGTCTTTTAGTTTAATTATTTTTTAGTTTATCGTACTATTTCATTTTAATTTCCTTCTAGTATCATTTTTCCCATAATTTGGTTCTACTGTGTAGTATTATTTTTTATTTTTGTATGTTAAATTGTTTTCTTTAATTATATTATATCACCATTTTATCACATTAAAATGTGTTACTTTAATACGTTCAGTATCTATAATTATTTCTGTATTTTTGATGTCTGATCATATTATTTGTAATTATTTTCTTTTTAATATTACTGTTCCGAGTTAAAAGTTCTACTATGCAATATCAATTTAGGTTTTTTTGTTATTACTGGGCCGCCCACAGTGACGTAATTGGGTAACTTTCATTTTTTAAACTTTTAGATCTTTATTGGGCCTATGTAATCTAAATTTTTTAAGAACTTATTACCCGGCCTTTTGACCCAACTATATCCAGACTAATTGGACAAGTTAGACTCGATGGTAGACAAGACAAGTAGTCCAAAGGGATGATTATGGAGTCCAGAGATCAAGCACAGACAGTTGTATGAAGCAACGATCAAAAAAGATCAAGAGAGACTCTCTGGAATATTCTAAGTATGGATTAGTGTCTCCTCTAGGCAGGGAATCAGTACCTTTCCCTTCCTCTAGATAGGAGATCGGATCAGATCAGTTTTGTTATGAATAACTTAAACCAACAGTTCAACTCAATGGAAATCAATCGATATCTCCACAAAACAAGTAGGCGATTACGAAAAACAACTTTGGAAACACAAAGCTAGCATGGAGGAGACCCATAAGTGGGATCGCATATGCCCACAAGACCATTTGGAATGATCGCCCATCCTTGGGAGTTGGGCCATGAAACTTTTTGGATGACCTCGTTTACAGCGTAAGAGTTTGTCAATCAAATTTTAGAAAGATATTCGATCATCTATGTGAGTCAGTGGAATAGAGATCTTAAGGCTAAATTAACACTAGAAGGGGAGAGGGTGATAGTGTTTAATGGATTATATGAATGTTTTTCAAATTCTTTAAGATCCTACTTGGAATTATGTAATTAAAAATCACAGAAACAATCACAGAATCAAAGTGCAGACAAAAGTAAAAAGGAAAGAACACATCAGGATTTTATACTGGTTTGGAGTTACCCTACATCCAGTCCCACACAATTCCTTGTACGGATTTATTTTCAAATAGTAAATGCAAATACAATCCCGATTTCAAGGCTACGAGACACACCCTCCAGAATCCCGACTTCTGTGTAGAATCGATTGATTTCCGAGCTATAAGCCCACCCACTAGATTTACGGGCTACTAGGCACACCCAATTGATTTTACGGGCTACAATCACACCCACAAGTATAGTTGTATGATTTGATAGAGTTTTACAGACTCAGATCTTCGATCTTCATTACAATCGATCTTATAACTCTTGAATAGCACTTTGATCTTGGTTTGAGTGAGCGACATGAGAGAAATCAGAGAGTAGATAAAGGAGAATCAAACTAGTGATGATTGAATTTGATTCTGGTTGAATTTTGGAAAAATTTGGGTATATTTTGAATTAGAAAATGAAAGAGTGGAATGAGGAGAGATGAATAAGAAAATGATGATTGAAAATTCATTTGGAAGTCTAATATTTATAGAGGAACAACGGTCATATCCATTTGTGAAAAGATATGACGAAAAGACACTTCTTTTGACATTTAAAATTTGAAAAAATCGGCCACTATGTTGACATACATACATAGTGTATGTCGATGTACTCCTTTTAAAATTTAAAAATACTTTAAAAATTTATTTTTAGAACTCTTTGTTTTGTAAAATAGTTTGATACTTTGTAAAATCATTTAAGCATAATTTATACATATTTTAATCATAATAAAACTTAATAAAGCTTTATATAATAATTTTGAAAATTTTAATATAGCGTAAATAATAAATATAAAATCAATGTAATTATAACTTATTAAAGTATAAAGAAAAATTCAATATATATATAAACTTAAAAACACTTAAATAATATCTTTATAAGTATAAGAGATTGAAAATCATCTTGAGAAATATTTTGAAAAGATTATTTTAAAGCCAGGATATTTGAAAAACAGTTTAAAATAAAATTAGAGAAGGAGAGAGAGATCGGGAAAATGCTATCAAGGTTTTAACATAAATTCTACGACTCTATAACTTATCTAGAATATCTTGAAATCTTGAACTCTTCAATACTCACGAGTCTTCATTCTCCGACTCTTGAAACTCTATTCAACATCTTGAATCTACTCTTGATATTATGCAATCTTTTTAATCAACACTTGTCTAATATCCTACACTATATACTATATATAACTTCATAAAACATTAATATCTATATTTTATATAATATCTATGGTTGTTATCATCAAAACCGATACTTAAGGTACTAACAGTCTACGCCTATAAATATAGAGTTCATTGTTCATTCTAAGGATCTTTTACGATGCTATTTATTTCAAATCTATTGTAATCAAGGATCTATTACGATCCGATCCCATAGTAACTTGAAAAGAAAGTATTTAATAAAAGCAATTCCTTTAAGTGGATGTAGCAATCAACGCCAAACCATTATTAATTTGTTTATTCATTTCTACTTGTTTACTCTTTGTTCTAAGTTTAAGTCTTCACATTATTTCTGTACTTTCAATGTATTGGGTGTTTGTGCGAAATTTTGGTGCAAACATTTTAGTGCTTTCACTGAGAGACAATTCTCAGCTTGATTGGATCTCATAATCAACTTGTGGATTCCTATATCCATGAAATAGATCTAGATTTCTGATGACAAGTTTCCATTTCTACTCATTTGAAGAAGATCTAGATGAAAGCTATTATCCATGGCTAGAGGAAACAAGTGCACTACTTCATGTGCTGCTGAAGTTAATGAAGATACTAGCATTCAACAAGTTGACCATAATGTGCAACTGGTGGCTACCGATGCCCCAAATCCATCTGATTACATCATCAAAAGCTCCTTTGAAGTCTTGATAAAGGAACTGTTAGATAGCCGTCAGCAGCTTAATCAGCAAACTCAAGCAAATATCAACCCGATTAACCGGTTGAAAGACCAACGTGGGAAGACAAAGAGGGAGCCTACTCTGCACTCAGGATCAGAGAACTCCTCTTCATCTAACAACTATCACATGTAAAAGATGGCGTAAGACAAATGCATATGATGCTGGAACATCGAGGGGAAACTATGCAATTAACTTTTTCCAAACTACCTAGATTGGCACCGAACCCTTTAAGGGGATCAGAACCGAACCCTCCAACCTAGGAGGAACCTTCATGCTAGTGGAGGAGCCAACTCCGGACACGTCGTGACCAACCAAGGCACTAGAACCTAGGCGAATGCGATTGAACCATAGCCAAGAGACGATGATAGGATTGCTGCTCTAGAGGTACATGAAGAGCACGCCGAGCCAAGGCAATGTGGTACTACCCAAAGGCACGGATCTGGCCATTCACATGAGGTGGAATACGACTACCACCAGGCATTAGCTCTTCAAACGCTAGACCTAATGGCTATGGTGAGAAAGCTTGTGAAAGAAAGTTAAGGCTTAACTAATGATAATTGGGGACTCTTCAGAAGTCATACTCCATTAACTGACAACATCCTACACGTAGAGTATCCATGGAGGTGTAATATGCCTACGATGCCTACTTATACGGGAAAAACCTACCCCAGGCAGCATCTCATAAAGTATGAGTGGCACATGGACTCCGCATGAGCCACTGATGCAATCAAGTGCAAATGTTTTTCCAATTTTCTGGAAGGGATTGCGACCGTGTAGTTCACTAAGCTACCACCATGGTCAATTTCTTCGTTTGATGAGTTAGCAAGGAAGTTCGTGGAGCAGTTCCGTATACACCGGCTCACCCCAAAGATGTCATGTCCCTCCCCAACTTAATCTAACTTTTAGGGGATTCATTGATAGATTATCTAGAAAGGTTTAATACGGCTGTTACAAAAGTCAGTAATCCAAAAGATGATGCAATACTGATGGAACTAACTAAGGGAGTCGACCCTGGTTCTGATTTTGGCGATTGGTTGGTGGGAAAGCCTCCTTCTATGTTAGATCGTTTTATGCAAAGGCAGCTCGGTATCTAAGGAAGGAGGTGGCAAAGTGGACTAGGAAGAGAGATGTTGCAGGCCAGAGTGCCGAGGGAGTATAAAGTAACATGGCAATGAAATATTCCAGAGAGTGTTCCATGAATGTTAAAGTCAATGTTCAAAACAAAGCAAATGAGAAAAGAGAGACGGTGATAGAAACCGCAGTCGAAGCTGGGATTTTGGGATAGGAAAGCCAAGGATCCCGACATTTGACACCTATACACCGTTGAATACATAATTAGAGAATATCTATCTATCAACTTGTAATAATATACAGTACAAAAAGCCACCTCCGAAAGAACTTACAGAGAAGTGGAAATAGATAGGGAAGTACTGTGGATTTTATGGAAGCTATAGCCATACCACGGACGAGTGCCGCCACCTCTATGAAGTCATTGAAAAGTTGATTCGTGAAAGAAAGTTGCAACAGTTCATTAAAGCACTGCAGGATGGCAGACAGAGGATGTCCGACCCTAACAAAGGACAAGCCCCACCTAGTGCTGAGGAACCTAGGCAGGCGGGAGGAAGGTTAGTCATTAACACTATTGTTGGAGGACCACATCCAGTTGAAAAAAGCTAGAATTAGGTGGAGCGTTACATGAACGCTATAAGACATGTTGATATGGAGTGCTGCTCAAACGCGAAGGATGGTGCTCTGGCAAAGTAGCAAAAAACTATGACTGACGATATCATATTTCAGAGTAGAGATGCAGACAGGGTAGAGGCCCCTACAATAGACCCAAGGTGATTTCGGCCATGATCGGCCTTGCCTTGGGGAGAAAATTCTGATTGACTGCGGAAGTTCAGTCAATTTCCTTTTTAAGAAGGCCTATGACCAGATGTTACTGGAGGCTAAAGATTTAAAACTGTGTAAAAGCCTGTATTCACAGCTTTAACGGTATTGCTACTGAAGCGATAAGCTACGTCGAGCTACCGGTAGAGTTAGGAGACAACAACCGTAGGAGAGTGGGGGTACTGTCGTTTGTTGTGATGGATGTGAACTCTCCATACAATGCTTTCTTGGGTTGACCGCCCCTTGTTGATATAGGACAACTATTGCCTCTTGGTGCTTAACACTCAAATTCCTGACAGACAATGGCATGGAAATTATTCATAGAGATCAAACAACTGGCCGTGTCTGCTATGTTGCTGAATTGAGGGATGCTTAGCGAAAGGAAAATAGAAAGGATATGGAGAAGCCTCCTTGCATCAAAACTAACGAAGCCTAGCAATAAACGTTCAAGCCTTGGCTCGGGCACCATAGTCGGTACTATAATGATATAGATATAAGAGATGAGGAAGAGGAGCCCAAAGAAACTAAGGCAGCACCCGCTGAGCCGATGATCGACTTCATGGTCAGCCGTGACGTCCCATCGTGAGTCCTGAAGATTGGATCATAGCGCGGTACAATAACGACAAAGGAAATCAGCTGGCTTTCTCTGTGTGAATCTTGATATGTTCGCTTGGACCAATTTTGACATGTATGAGATCTCTCCAATCATCGCGAGCCATGCAATGAATATTGACCCAAGGTATGTCCCGGTGAAATAGAAACGACACAACATGGATCCGGAGAGATCTGTTGTGCTTAAGGGGAGGTTGAAAAACTCAAGAAAAATGGGTTTATCCACGATGCCCTCTACTCGAAATGGGTATCTAATCCTATACTCGTAAGAAAGGCTAATGAAAGTGGATTACATGCATCGATTACTAAGACTTAAACAAAGCATACCCAAAGCATAGCTTTCCACTTCCAAAGATCAACAAGCCGGAAGACTCAACCGTTCGACATGAACTGCTTTCATTTATGGATGCATACTCCAAGTACAATCAGATCCTGATGCACGTCCTAGACCAGGAATGCACTAACATCATTACCGACTTTGGATTATACTGCTACATTGTGATGCCATTTAGACTGAAAACTGCTTGAGTTACTTATCAAAGACTTGTCAATCGGATGTTCTGAGATTAGATTGGACGATCAATGGAAGTATATATGGATGATATGCTCATGGAGTCATGACAATCAAATGACGACATCAGTGATTTAGCAAAGATGTCCAGTGTCCTCCGGAAATGTAGAACAAAACTCAACCACTTGAAATGCATTTTCGACGTTTCTTCTAGGAAATTCTTCGGTTTCGTTGTTAACTCTTATGGAATTGAACCCAAACCCGAGGACATTTAGGCGATGAGAGATATCTATGCACTGAAGCCTAAATGGGAAGGTCGTCTCCCTGAGTTGATTCATCTCCAGGGCCACAGATTAGTGCATTCCCTTCTTTGAATTGATCAGAATACGGAAGAGGAACTTCGCATAGATGCAGGATTGTATTGATGCGTTTCAAGCTTTGGTACATGACTTAGAGAGACCCCCATCTTGTCTAAGCCACTGGATTATGAACTCTTGTATATCTATTTAGAAGTGTCAGTGCATGCCATAAGTGCCGCATTGCTCCGTGGAGAGAATCAGATCCAGAGGCCATTATATTATGTTAGCAAGCGTTGACAGGTGTTGAAAGAATCTGTCCAAAGTTGGAGAAACTCACATACTTCATGTTGATGCATTAAGGAAGCACCGCCCTTATTTTTAGGCTCACCCCATCAATGTCTTAACCGACCAGCCGTTACGACAGGTCCCACAGTGACCTAAGATGTCTAGGAGGTTACTAAAATGGAATATTGAACCGAGCCAGTTCGATATCTCTTATCTCCCTCCGAGAGCCATCCAGGGACAAGTGTTGGCGGACTTAATAGCTATCTGCACAAGATTAATCTCCTGAAAGCAATGGAGAAACTACCATCCAATGGAAGATGCAAATGGATGGAGCATCTAACGATCGGTATTCTGGTGCCAGAGTCGTACTAGTAACTCCTGAAGAATGCTCAATCTGCTATGCCTTTAAACTTGATTTCTTGCAACAAATAACAAAGCTAAATATGAAGCCTTGATCGTCGGGCTCAAACTTGCTAAAGAGTTGGGAGTAAAATCTTTGCAAATTTTCTATGATTCCCAATTAGTAGTGTGCCATGTCAGGAGAATACCAGACTAAGGGAGCGTGACTTTCTCCTTACCTCAACTGGGTCTAAGAGCTGCTAGCCAATTTTGAGCATTGCACTATTACACATATCCCCAGAGAATAGAATGAGAAAGCTGACTCACTGGCCGAAAGTTTCAGGGATGCAGAGCTTATAGGCTTGGTCCTAGTTGAAATACTTAATGCTTCAAGCATTGACCGAATGGAGATTGATTGGGTCTTAGAGATAGAGATCGAGAAGAAGTCGTGGATGACTCCGATAAAAGATTATTTGCAAAGGGGAATCTTTCCCGAACCAAGGAATGAAAAACGATGATTCTTCTTAAAGTTTCACGATTCATTCTTCAAGAAGGGGTCATGTACAGTAAATTTTTTCCATCTCCTTGCTTTGGCATATCACCAACGAAGAAGTCAAACAAGTATTAAGAGAAGTGCATGAAGGAGAATTTGGCGATCACACCGGGGGGCAAACCTTGACGAAGAAGATACTTCGCTAAGGATATTATTGGCCAACTTTCAATCGAGATGCAGCTGATTATGCTAGACGATGCGACAACTGCCAGAGATACACAAAGACTCGGAGAGCCCCATCGACGGAGATTACTTAGATTTTCAGTCCATGGTCGTTTACTACATAAGGTATTGACATCAACAGCACCCTATCGATTTCCAAAGGTGGTGTGAAGTACGCCAACTTAGCAGTCGATTACTTTACCAAATGGACTAAAGGTGAACCTTTGGCCATGATCACTATGAAGAAAGTAATCAACTTTATTGTACAAAATATTATCTGTCGTTTTGGTCTTTCCCAAACAATCATAACTGACAACGAGACCCAATTTGACAATGCTGAATTCAAAGAATTCCGCCATCGACATCCTGTTGAGAAAAGGTTTGTGGCCGTTGCTCACTCTCAAGCTAATGGACAGTTTGAAGCTGTTAATAAAATCATAAAGTCCATTCTGAAGAAGCGTTTTGAAAAGGCTAGTGGCAAGTGGGTTGATGAACTCTCTTAGCATTATCGGCATACAGAACCACCCATAAGTCCGTGATTGGTCACACTCCATTCGCCCTTGCTTATAGCTCTTAAGCCGTGATTCCTGTAGAACTTGAAGTCCATTCTCATCGACCGACTTACTATGACCCTAGAACAAACATAGATCTCCTTCTGTAATCTCTAGATTTGACAGATGAGAAGCGGGAAGAGGCTGACTTGAGGGCAGCTGCACACTGACACCGAGTCGTCCGATACTACAACATTAAAGTCCAAGCTAGGTTGGCGATCTTATTTCAAAACGGATCTATCCTAGCTTCGATAACTTAGGTCCGAGATGGGAAGGACTGTATGTCATCGATCAGAATCTTGGAGATGGAACTTTCAAACTAACAATTGTTGATGGAATTGCACTACCTAATGCATGGAATAGTGAGCACTTACGACACCACTTCACTTAATTTTGTTTCACTCAGTTGTATTTCATTTAGAATTTACTTTTGCATTTTAGCTCAAAGCCATGTGATAAGACAGATGCTGTCATTTTATCTTTCAGCTTAGAATAAAATTTGAATTTTTTTCCATATCTGTGAATTGTTTCTGCGTAGTGTAATAGTTGTGATATGCGACCGACTTACATCTACGTAAGCCTAATATAGACGAACGAGTACCCATAGTCTGGTGCTAACTATGCTCTCAGGTCCAAGATCAAATCGATCAAAACGAACGTGGCTCGATCGTTCATTTGATAATTCTCGCCTACGATTCGACGACTGAGTATAAAACATAAAATGGATGCGACTTGACCATCCATTAACTAACCCTGTCCTACAATTCAATGGAAGGAATATAAGTAAAAGTGGACGTGAAACAAGCGACCACTCTTCGACTTTTTCCCTGACTTGGAGCAAAAGAATTAACCAAGGAAAATGTGATTTGACCATTTATTAGAATAACTCCACTCCCTAGAGTGTGGACCAGAGTATACACATCAAACAGATGCGATTAACCATCCTCCGACTTACTCTGACTCCTAGAGTATAGATGAAAGTATAAACAAATGAATGAGTATGACTTGACCATTCATTCGCCAGCTCTGACTTGAACCCGACAATAGGAGTATAAACTTGCAATGGATGGGATTCGACCGTCCATGAACTAGGTCCGCCAACCCGAGACTAGGGGCAGGAGTATAATCAATTAACCGCTGAATATGATAGCGTAACACCATGGCCCGTCCCTAGTGCTTAATGCGACTTAAGGCCATGACCGAAAGGGGGCCTTAAGATAGACTTATCGGATCGACACTCGAAGTAACAGGCGATGAAATGACATTGCAACTTAAAAGACAAGCAACAAATTAGAAGTACATTGAATGGAAAACGTAATAGCTTGAAAACTTAAATGAATTGATACAAAAGTTAAACTAAAACAAAGAAGTTTTTATTCACATGCTGAAACTTGGAAAGTTAAGTCCAAGTTTATTCCAGAAATTAGAAACCAAAATTGGTGGCCATACCCACACAATCACGCCCAACAAAAATTAGCTACTAGCTATCCATAACCCAAGCCAATTTATTGGCTATTTCTTGTACTTAGGCTTCTTCAGGGTAGATTCACTGGAGTTATCGCCCTTACCCCACCTCTTTGATTTTCCTCCGCTTTTGCAACCCTGGGGCAAAATGTT
Source organism: Allium fistulosum (assembly GCA_030737815.1). Lineage (NCBI taxonomy): Eukaryota > Viridiplantae > Streptophyta > Magnoliopsida > Asparagales > Amaryllidaceae > Allium > Allium fistulosum. The sequence goes on from CM060902.1 coordinate 1,129,559,754, forward strand.
TTTAGAGATAGAAACGGAAGCAGATGCACTCTAGGAAATGAAAAGGTTGACCTCCTTACGGATGACACTGCTAGACAGTATGGTTTAGAGTGGAGTAACATCCACCTGAGCATGCTCCATCTTGATTTTCTTATTCAACTTCTCCTTCGCAATGCGCTCTTTTAATCTAAGCTCGTCCATGTGCTTAGAAGAGTCACCACGACATCTTCCATTTCATCTTATGCTTGCTGATCGTCGGTTTTTTGTTGATTTAAAGCCTCTATGACTTTAGTGTTCGGGCTAGAAGTATTAGTGGATTTGATGGTCCTGACCGTTGTGGACTCCGTGGTTAGTGCCTGCCGTCCCAGGATGACATCACAACTAGGAGCATGGACAGATGTGGACAGACCTACAATTTCATAAGGTTCAGTAGGTAAGAACGTGACTTTCGTGCATGAGATGTAAACCTTTTCGAACCTCGGGGAGGTGAGAGATATACCTTCATCGGATTGACCTTCAGTTTGAATAGAAGTGCTACCTTCAAGAATCAGAGATAGCTTAAAAGACTTATGCACATCAGGCTAATCCGAATTGTAGCATGTATCCTTTTCTGGGCCATGAGAAGCTGAGGCACTTGTTGCCTGACTTATATGAGGTCTTCGAAGCTAGACCCAGAAGCTTCACCGCCATCTTTCTTTTGTTCGGTGGTTGCTGGTTCATGGAATAGACTAAGCCGAGCAGCTTTGAGTTTATTAGGCTCTCCATCATGGAAGATTTAGCGCATGAGCTGCTCCTCATCAATCTCAGCCCCGCATAGAGATTTTTTTTTCCAGCTCCACAATATAGTCCCAAGCTTCGACCAACGTTTAGGGTATCCCTTTCCAAGAAGTTGGATGTTGTGATTAAGGTGGAAACTAGCATTGTATTATATCAACAGGGGATCAAAATCATCCTTTATCTCTATCCTACCAGCCTCCTTAGCCTCTTCTTTGAGGGTCTCTATTTTCTTAAGTTGTTTCTCAACCTCCACGTTAGTCATGCGAGCCTCAATGATTTCCTCGCAATATTCTTGAGACTCTTGTTGAGCTTCAATCTTCTCATTCTTTTCCGTTTCAAGCTCCTCCTTAAGTCATCAAATACAAAGATTTAAAGTGTCGTTATCTAGCATCCTTGTCTTTCTGCAAAACATCCTTCTCGAGAGCTGAAGTACCATTGTAACGAATAATGCCGTCCAGTTCAATTTGATTCTGTTTTTTCATACGCTCAACTACTTCAGAAGATTTGTTGGCTCTCTTCTTGGCATTAACTAGCTTTATGTGCAATCCCTTAACTTCCTCATCCAAGTGTTTGATGGTGTCTTTATCGTGGGCCACCTCGGGAGTTAAGCAATCGATCTCATGTTTTCTTTTTATCGACACTTCAAAGATTCACTCAACCATGTGTAGAGTTGAGCTATGCTGGTCATAGACATCACTGACATAAGAAAACTCAGTGTGCTCGGCCTATGAAGGAATCAGGTGCATAGCAGGGACGCATTTGAACTCATCGAAGCATAACTTTGGTAGCATGGCCTTAATTGGGGCCATCTTTTCCATAGCAGTAGCATCAAGCGCCGTTGAGGTTTAACTGGAGCAGTTAGATGAGGGTCTGTTTGCCATGCCTATGAAATGATGAATCAAGGCTTCCTATGCCATACTGATGTTAAGAGGATCACCAGGTGTCAGAAGAACCAGAATGTTGCTCGGGTACTGTAGTTGATGGAGGTGCGTGTGGTAACGACTTGCCACCACTATATATGACGGGATGTGGATCAACGTCCTTATGATGAGAAGACTAAGACTTTGACTTGTGTTTAGAGATGAGTCCTTGAACAGGTAGCTCCTGTCCCGATCATTTCCTCTGTCGTGGCCTTCCCTCTCTTGGCGAGATTGTCGGCTAGAGCTCGGTCCTCGATTGGGCTTGAAATAAGAATGTTGGGAGCGTGATGACTTCTTTAAGCGATCGAAGTTACAAGAATGCCCCATGGAACCTACAAATAAAAATAAAGTTTCTTTAGCATCATTATAATTAAAGATGGATAGGTGTCATGCGGTGTAGTGCGCATGGTGCGAAGGTCCTAGTGTCCCCTCGACGGACCATGTGCTGAAGCTTTTCTAGCTGGTGTGACCTCTCCCATGCTAGCAGGAGGAATATCAGCACCTATTCAGATAGGAGATACGAACCCCTCAAGGCTCATATTGGTGAAGTCATAACTCCTCACATCCCCTAGCATCTGGATATTTATCATTCCCTTGAATATATATTTTAAAGGCAACGAAGTGGATTGATCAATAGTGGTAGTGGTTGGCTTGGGGTACTTAGCAATTTATCTTTGCGAAGGTTGTAGATGACTTTCTTCCCGTTTCTATCCTTTGAAGTGAGAAGCTGTGTCTTGAGATGACCTGACAACAGGCTCCTGGCTTGAACCCGCATCGTCACGACCAGGCTCATTTGCATCGCCCCTTATTTTGCCTTCTTTGGCATCATCTTGAGCCTCCTCAACCGGAGCATGACAGAATTAACATCGCCACCTCCCAACCGAGCAGCGCCTCTTCCTCTTTCCACTTCCTCCTCAGTGCTCCCTGACAACTCGATGCTGCGACCCTCTTCTAGCAAACTGAGTAAAAATGCACCCACCGGTAATAAGGGATTTAGCATCTCTATTTGCCATTGGTATGTTCCTGAGCTTTGAAACCGCCTCTGAATACCTATTTCTGCTGGGTCGTGGATAATTACCTACAAGATTGAAAGAACTACTTAGTTCAAGGTATGACTTGAATAAAAGTACCCAAGATTGTGTTCGAAACGCCACTTACATCCTTCTAGTCATCGTTCTACGAAACCAGGTGGGCAATGCATATAAAACCATTTGTTCTTAAAAGCATTCAGCTTGTTCCAAGCACCGGTTATAACCTGTAAATTACTAATTGGCTCTAGAAAAGCGTACGAGAGACTTCCCTTTTGACGCTTGAAATTGCAAATAAATCTAATGTCCTTTGGGGTCAGTTCATGATATAAGAACTTGAGAAATATCATATATGTGTAATGAAAAAATGCATAGCCGTTTGGATGCAACTAGACCGGAGCCAATCTCAAATAATGTAGCATCTTCTGGATGGATGGATTAAAAGGCAGAGCGCATCCTGTCCGATACATATACTTGTTATAGAAAGTGTACCCTTCCGAAGCAAGTGAGCTCAATCATTATGAGATGGTTCTTGTACATCCTTATATGGGATTCCATGTTTAATGCAAATCCTACGAGGAGAAGCCTCGTCGATTCTCAAAGTCACAGAGTCTTCCGGATCTTCTAAAAAGATGGCATCTTCCAAAGTGTCAAGGGTTGGCTCATTTTCTACTTTTGGACTTGGTGGAGAAATTTCATAAAATTAATGTGAGCTTTTAGGTTGTTTTGATTATTGACCCGGAGAATGGCGAGCATGCAGAGCTCGATTCAGCATCAGATCCATCGTGTGTAGCAGCTTTCTAAGTAGCCATAGCAGCCGAACGCGCTAAGCTTTTGAGACCCATAGCTATCAAACTCAACAGGTAGTCATTGTTAGATGAAGAAACTTGTTCCCTTCATGTAGAGTGTAAGCTAGAGAAGTGTGGTTCCGTGTTATGCAGTGCGGTGACAAACAAGTTAGGATTAAACGCTAGCTATGACGAGACCCTGGAATTTGACCGGAGTGACCGTCATTGCTGACCGTCCCAACCGGCTTTCACATCAATGGTTGTTCATTTCACATAAACCCTAGATCAGTTATCGGCACAAGAGAACGACATTTATATCCAAGTTCATACATGCATATGCTTTCGTTTGCAAGTTCAAATTCCACCCCAGAATCCATGCGCTCAAGTCAAATGTGTTCAAGTTCTAAGTCATGTAAATGTTCGAGTTCAAGATCATATGCAAGTTCACTAATCTCATTGTTCAAGTTCAAGTATGCCCAAATCAAGCCAAATTTTCCTAAGCCCTGCCTAGGAAAAGGATCGGAACTGATCCCTTTGCTTAGGTGAACACCTTTAAGCATTCAAACTCAATTCGATCACCTCCAGCATGCCTATACCGATCCCAGTAGAGCCGATCCCTCCATTTGCTTCACTATCCCAACTACACCGACTCGGTGTCCATGCCGAACCCTCTATGTCAGCTAATAACCGATCCCACACTTGTTTGCAACTCCATCCACTTTACCTTCTCCAATCTGACATTGACCCGCTCCTCTACAACTATGAACGTGAATCCAACTGTCTTATCACAATCTCTCACTCCAGTTCATGTATTACAAATTCATACCTACTTATATATTCAAAATGAAACACAAACGAGGGGCAAGAGACGAATCGACATGAGAATAATGAAAGCGATTTGGGTACTGTTGGAATCCAAAACTGAATCGATGGAATGAAGGGAAGTTCGATTTAGAGTGGTGGCAAAGGCTTCTAGCAAGGTAGAGTTGAGTCGTACAGGGGGTTGGATGGGTCGATGGAGGATTGGGTGACAATATTAAGCTCGAAGGGTTATTAATGGTGGAGGTGAGAAGAAGAGTAGGTTCTACTCGGTAGTAGAATGAATAAAGTGGAGGAGAAGAAGTAGTGGTCCTGGCTTATATATGTCAGATGACCGGAACGTGCAATCCATGAATTGGCTAAGTATGCATATACAAAGGGATCGGTACCAATCCCAAACCTAGGTGATTAGTATCGTACCCATATTTAAAAAAAGACAAAAAGTGGAAAATAGCAATACAATTGCACATGAACTATGTAGAGTTGGCAATGAACCATCAGTGTGTAAGAGTGCCTTGAGCTAATGAAAAAGATGTGTTCATGAATGTCCGTGCGCATATACAAACTCAACATTCGATTTCTTGAATTGACAAAAATTGGATGTATTCTCACCTGGAATTTCCAGAGATGAATCCAGTTCAATTAATCGTGGCCTATTAGCTCAATTAACTAGCCCAATGAAACCGAGCATAAACAAAGGCTGAGGATTACATTCCAGTTTTATATCAATAGATATCGACTAGGCGTCGCAACAAATAGAGAAAGATATGACTCTTTGAAAACACAACTCGAGGAAGGATAACAATTGCTCAGGCAACTGAATAGAATCTTTTTCGGCAACTCTAGCTCATTTCAATTCAAAGAACGTCATGTTTGAAACAAGACGTACTTAGAGGGGCAAGTGTTATCCAGCCATTTGACCCAATTATGTCCAAACTTGTTGGACAGGAGCCTAGAAGGATGATCATAGAGTCTAGAGATCAAGCATAGACAGTGGTATGAAGTAATGATCAAGTGAGATCAAGAGAGACTCTTTGGAATAATCTAAGTATGGATTAATACCTCCCTTATACAGGGGATCAGTACCTATCCCTTCCCTTGGGTAGAGGATCAGATCAGATCACTTTGGCTATGAACAACTTAAATCAGCAGTTTAACTCAACAGAAATCAATCAATATCTCCACAAAACATGTAGATGACTATGCAAAACAACTGTGGAAACATGAAGCTAGCATGGATGGGGGACCTATAGGAGGGATCGCATGAGCCTACAAGACCATCTAGTCCGATCACCCATCCTTAGGTGTTGGGCCATGAAACTTTTTAGGTGACCTCGTCTACATCGTGAGAGTCTATTGGCGAAATTTCAGAAAGTAATTCGGTCATTTATAAATATAAATATAAAATTCATTGTTCATTTTAAGGATCTTTTACGTTGCCGTTTACTTCAACTCTATTGTAATCAAGAATCTATTACATCTGATCCCTCTGTAACCAAAAAAGCAAGCATTTAATTTCCTTTAAGTGGACATAGACAATCAACGCCGAACCACTATAAATTTGTTTTCTTTTGTTTCTTCTTGTTTACTCTCTGTTTTAAGTTTAATTCTTCACTTGATTTATTTACTTTCAATCTATTGGGTGTTTGTGCCAACTTTTGGTGTAAACAAAACTTTTCTACATTTTATTTTCAGATAAAATCAATATTTTATTTAATTCAAAGTAATGTTTTATTTTGTATCGTTTATATAAAATGTATATATATATATATACACATATATATTTGTTTGTGTGTATTATATACACATGTGTGTGCATGTGCACATGGAACATTATATAATGTACATGGTTTGGCAAGCCCGTATATAGATGCTGGGATTTACGTCGCAACAAACATGTTAGCCCTTCTTGTATACAAATGTGTTGTCAAAATGTATATGTGTATGTATATTATATAATGCAAATAAAAAAACATATATAATTGTATATATTATAATGTAATAATTATAAAATAAGATAAAATAATACACTTATTTAAAATTATATATATATTTATATATAAAATATAATTAGACCGTAAAATTCTTTGAGTATTAATATACAAAATGGATTTAAATAAATATATGAAATTAATGTGGGTGTGTATTCGAAAATAATAATAATAATATTTCTAATTTAAAACTATGTATATATATTATATATATGTATATATTTATATAAATACTTATACATATATAATAATGCGTATATAGTAATAATTAAAATTCATATACAAACCATAATTTCTCTTGGCCCAGATTTAAAAATAAATTTTTTTGCTTCGGATTTTAAAATATTAAATGATTAATTTTTTATTTTCGGTACAAAAAGGTACTTAAAATATTTTATTATTTCCAAAAACAAAATTGACCATATATATTTTGCATAAAATTTTATTCTTATATTTTATATAATTTATAAATATATATATATATATGCATGTCCGCATGTATGTATTTATTTATAGCATAAAATAATTTCAAATTAAATAAAAGCTTTATATATACTTATTTATTTAGTATGGATTAAATATTTATATATAAATTAAAAAATAGTTTTTTAAATCTGAAAGCACATATAAGTGAATAAATTTTTTATGATTTATCATATTATATATATATAATTTTCTAATGTATTAATTTTAATTAAAATAAAATTGATAAAAGTGCATATTAATTTAAAAAAAAATGATTTTTTTCAACATGACTATGAGCAATATGATATAATATATATGTATAAGTTAACACACACACACACATATAAACAACCATCCAATATACGACAACATATTGATATATACAGATTCGTTATAATTGCTAACTAACAAACATATGATATAATAATTAAATTAAACATTAATAAATCATAATTGTACCTTTCACCAATGCCTATAACTCAAACATTAAAACGTTGAAATTAGCTCCTTAAATCAAATTCCAAGTCCTAAAGTTGCTATCTCTCGAATAGCTTTAGCATCAACGATCAGATGACTTTTATTTTGAAGTTTTAGTGTTTGAATTTTGGGACGTAAAGGGGGGTATGGCCGGCCTTAGTATGCAAGAATGTTAAAGGGAATAAATAAAGGAGATATAAGAGAGTGAAATAAAGATCAAAATCCTTGTTTTTCTCTTACTAGTTCTTTTCTTTTGAATTCAAAATTACTCCCTTCTAACCGTCTCATGACTGACCGCCTATTGCTCCCTTATAGCTGCCTAAACCATACCCAATTAGGCCTCAACCGTTTCAAACACAAACATGTTTGTTACATTTAAATAAAATTTAAATGCTTATTGATATCGTATATCGATTAGTGTTTATATAACTATTATACGCACATTGATTAATCTTGTTAAACACATATCAAATAAAATTTTATAATTAATATTTCATAAATATGAATTAATTTAACTAATTTATAACAATTATAATTTAATTAAATCAGGTGGTAACAAGAGTATTCAATGTTTCGGTTGTGTGACTCTTAGGTGTAAATTTGGTCAGCGATTAATATTTAACACTTCAAATATTAACATTCACACTTCACTTAGCAGGTGGTGTGACATTATGGCTAAATTTATTGCTTACCTGATATCGGTAAAATCCAATTTTATGTTATTCAACATTACCCTACAGTGACCATTATTTACACTAATTTTCTTTATCACAACTATATCACTTAGGACTTATGGAATTTGGTAATTGTCAACATTCTAGTATCGTCCATATTCAGCTCTAGAGTCTAAACACAAAGTCCTTGGTTTAATAATAACTATTATTATTAACCAAATTACTATGGCTAGAGATTTTGACTTTGAGTTGACTTCAGTTGATCGTGATACTAACCTTATATAACCGAGGAGACAAATCTCCTCTTGAATAGTATTTCACTTCCAATACTTCGACGTAACCCAACTATAGTATTTGATAGACGATGTGCCATAGTTTGACTATAATCAAAGCAGAGCTTTTATATTGAAGATCGATAATATTCTTAAGTCAAGAGAACTACTTAAACTAGTCACATCAATATTTTCTGTTTGACCTTAGTTATATTAACCAACAGAAAACTATCGAGTGAGTCATTCCATAGTTTTAATAACTATCAGTATAAAAATCCTTGTTGCTCCCAGCAGTCATGAGTAATAAATTTTCTAATATTTGGAGAGTGTTACGTACTTTAGTCTCAATGGATGCATCGATGTCCAGTCTTGATACATCTTGAATAGGAATATTTAAAATGGTATGTTTATTATATGTAATAAAATACTTATGATTAGCAACTATTTGTAATAGCTATCACAAACACACCATTTATAGATTTTCTGTTAAATATACTTTAATTAAACATTTAATTATTTATAACATATTATAACAAGTATATATCGAAAAGAAAATGCCTCTTATTACGAATGAGAATTGATAACACAATTAATAATTTACAGTAAATTAAGACAGAATTTCCCCTAGGTCATAGCCCTAACTCTATCAATCTCCCACTAGCACTAAGGACTAATTATGAAATCTCAATACCAACTCTTCAATCAGCTTCGTGAGAATCGATCGACTTAGACCCTTGGTGGATAGATGTGCTATGTTGTCCTTGGTATCTATCCTCTTTGTTACGGCCTCTTTCTTCTCAACAAATTCTCTGATGAGGTGGAACTTGCGAATAATATGTCAGCACTTCTTGTGTGGTCTTGGCACTTTTGTGATTTGTATCACCTCACCGTTATCACAAAACAATACTATTGAATTCTCAGTACCGAGAATCACTTTGAGCTCAATTAAAAACTTACCCATCCAGACCGCCTCTTTAGCTGCTTCATTGAGGGCGATGTACCTAGCCTCCATCGTCGAATCAAAAACTATATCTTGTTTGGAACTTTTCCAACCGATGTCCCCACCATCTAGCATAAAAACATAACCAAACACTAATTTACTATCATTTACGTCATTTTGAAAGCTAGAGTCAGTATACCCGTTCATAAGGAGATTTCCATTCCCTTATATTAGGAATAAATCTCAAGTATTTCTTAAACACTTCAGTAGACATTTTACAACCATTTAATGTTTTTCTCCATGATTAGACAGGTATCGGCTTACGCACCCTAATGCATATGTTACATCCAGTCTAGTACATAGCTTAGCGTACATTATGGATTCTATGGCTGAAGTATATGGGATCCTCCTCTTCATATGCTCTTTCTCCTCATTAGTATGAGGAGCATCTTTCTTAGAAAGGACGGTTCTAGATTGCGTAGGAACTTTTTCAAGTTTGCAATTCTCCATACCGAATCTCTTCAGTATGGTATCTATGTATAAGGATTGTGACAATCCCAGCATCCTCTTAAATCTATCTCTATAGATCTTTATACCCAGTATATAGGCTACTTCCCTCAAATCCTTCATGAAAAAATCCTTGGAAAGCCAAGCTTTTACTGATTGTAATAACAAAGTGTCATTGCCAACCAATAGAAGATCATCGACATATAGCACAACGAATACGATAGCATTGTCCCGTTCCCTTATATATCATTCTTCCTCTGTATTCTAATCGAAACCAAACCATTTGTTTACCTTATTGAAACACTTGTTCCAACACCTTAAAGCTTATTTGAGTCCATAAATAGACTTTAACAACTTGCAAGCTTTGCCTTCACTCCCACTGACCACAAAACCCTCAGGCTACGACATATAGAAGGACTCTTTTAAATCACTATTTAGAAATGTCGTCTTTACATCCATTTTCCTTATTTCACAGTCATAGAATGCAATGATGGCCTACATAATCTGTATGGACTTACGCATGGCTAAGGCGGAAAAGATCTCATCATAATTAACACCTTGAATTTAATGAAATCCTTTTGCAACTAACCTAGCTTTATAATTCTATACATTTTGCGTATTCTTAAAAATACATTTGCAACCAAAAGGGTTTATCCATTTAGGTATATCTGACAAAGTCCCTACTTTGTCTTCGTACATGGTATCTATCTCGGATTTTATTGCTCCAAGCCAGAGTGCAGAGTCTTTACTCTATAATGCTTGTTGTAAAGGCAGAAAGTATCAACATCTAAGACACGGTCCTCTTTTTTTCCATCTATGAGATAAATGCAGTATCTCTCTGGTGCATGGGAATCCCTACTAGACTTTCTAATAAGTTGTGTGTTTTTATATATGGGCGAACTCGGTTCTCCCACTTGTTCGGCCTCAGATTTAACTTCTTGGATCTCATCTAAGCCTTCTACCTCACTATTAATTTCCTTTTAAAGTAATTCCTTTTTCAAAAAGACTGCATGCCCAGAAACAATAAATTTTTGTTCCTGGGTAATGCAGAATATATATATATATATATATCTGTATGTGTGTCCTATTGAGTTTTTGGGATATCCTCTAAATTTACACGGTACTGATCTTGCCTTTAGTTTATTCGGACCAATGTAGGGATGTAAATTTTGTACAATTATCCAATATCCGGCTCGGTCCGAGGCTGCAAGGCGTCTAGTCTGTGTGTATGATTAGCATTTGGGACACAAATTAGGACAAGTAAAGAAGTACGAAAGTATGCTCATTTGAAAATTTTTGATAAATTTCTATTATTCGAACATTGTCCGTCCATTGTCTGGGTCATACGAACAACATCCGAACTTAGACCTTGTTTGGTCTGTGTCCGTCCGAATCTCTTATAGGAGAGGACATTAATACACCTCCATCCAGTCTGGTCTAACTCATTTACAACCCTAGATAAACGTTCTTAACATAGGCCAGAGAACCCCACACCTTCAAACACTTAAGTTTGGGTTTCTTATCATATTGCATTTCATATAGTGTTTTAGGCATAGATTTGGTGGACAACAAGTACAAAATATGCGCTGAGGTTTTCAGTGCATATCCTCAATAGGACAGATGTAAATCAGCCTTACTCATCATGAAATGAACCACATCTAATAGGGTTCAGTTCCTTTGCTCCGACACACCGTTGTGTGAGTATAGAGTGGATTAACCTGAGAGATAATTCCATTATCTTTTAAATACCATTGGAGATCCTGTCCAACGTACTCACCTCCTTGATCAGATCAAAGAATTATTTTATCTTTATATTTGTCTGATTTTCAACTAATTCTTATACTCAACAAGTTTCTCACAGACATCGAATTCGTTCTTTATGAGATACACATATCCTAGTCTCAAGAAATCATCAGTGATGGTAACAAAGTAAGAACTATTATGCTTGGTGATTACATGCATCAGGCCATACACATCACCGTGTACTAACACTAAATTTAATTAACTCTTTCATTGCTCCTACTAAAGGGGTGCTTGGTCATCTTACCTTCGGTAGACAACTCATACGTCTCAAATGATTCAAACTTAAGTGACCAGAGAAATCCTTTGGTTTTCAGTTTGTGCGGTCGTTTCTCACTATATGATCTAGCCTACAATTCCAAAGATAATTATCATTTATATTGTTAGAAGAACTACTTGTAGAACAAAAATAATTTGTATTGATTGCATAAATCCCATTTTCAAGAACACCATCGCAGATTTTATTTCCATCCAAACTATTGTTCATAACATTATTCCCACAGTGAAACACATCTTTAGTCTTTGACAATCTCAAAATATACATATTCTACAAATAAAGTCTTTTACAAAATAGCAATTATTTAATATTAATACAATAACATCGTGAAAACATAAATGATAATCTCCCACTATCTTTGCATTTATGGTAGGTCCATCAGCATCATGGAGCCTCATTTCTCCTTCTTCCACACGGTGCCAGTTCCTAAGAACCTGTGATGAATTACCATGAGTTCTAGATCCAATATTTAAAACCCAAGGCATTTTATTGATTGCAAAATAATTTTGAATTATAAATGCACTTAACAGAGCTGCAGAACCGTTATGCTTTCTTTCTTTCTTTAACAATCTTTAGGTACTTAGAACATTTCCTTTCCTTGTGGCCATTCTTATGACAATGGTGACATCACTCTTGTCATTAGTATTCTTACTCTTCTAGTTCTTCTTACCTTCTCTCTTTCGCTTCTTTGATATTTTCGAAGATGACATCTCTTTAAAAAGAAGCATGGCCCCTTGATCCTTTGATTGTGACTCGGCCGAAGCTCCACGAGATTCACATTCAGTGGTCCATATTATAATTCATTATGAACAATTCAAACTGAGGGCTAAGTGAACCAAGTACCAAGTCTACCTGCAACTCATTACTTATCATCATATCTAATTATGAAAGCCTATCAATATAGCCCTTCATCGTTAGGACATAATCATCCACCCTTTGTCCCTTTTGCATTTTGGTGTTGAGCAGTTTTTTAGTAATCTCGTACCTTGAGGAGTGAGATTGCCCACCCAAAGTGCCTTTAAACCATCGAATATCAGATGAATAGACATGGCTTAGTGCTGCCTTTGCAACAGCTTGTCTAATGTGGACAACACAAAAAATGTGCAATTTCCTGGTCAGCGACCCACTTATTATAAGCAACATGCAATTTAAGGCCAACATTATCAATGGGTTTATTATAGGAGTACATGTAACAGACAACCAAAGACACTCTTATGTCAATATTATCTTTATAGCTTTTAGCCAATTCGACATAGTTGTTTGGTCTAGTTAGCTTCTCATTTTCATTAGACAGTTGTGTAGTTGACATTTTTTGCAAGTTTCAATTGGTAGATTATTAGACATTATCATTGTAACAACCCGCAAATCATCATAATTCAAGCTAACAATAAACTATATATGTCCAACCCAAACTGAATGGATAGATGAATAGTTATGGGAATGAAAGGAGAAATAAGAAGAGAAAAAGAAACTAAAACAACACAGATCTCACAATTGCAACAGAACAACATATAATATAATATTACTGATCTTTACAAAAGAGAAACAATAATATAAATACATACATACATCAGAGTATAACAACAAATCACAATCATCAGCCTGGACAGTTGTAACAACTTGTCCTCACAAATGCTGATAATTTCAACGATACAACAGAAAATAAACATATACATGAATAAGACTTAAAGGCCTCTAGCTCATCTTCGGAAGCTCAAAAGCATCCAAACTAAATCTGTAAATATGCTCGGTCTGACCCGAGCACTATAATAAAACAACACCCAAGTCAGTCTGGTAACCGGCATGAGAAAAACACTCCTAGTTGGATTTTAATGTTTATCCAAAAACCTTTCAAACCAAAGGTGTCTCGTAAGACCATGCCGTTCATAAACACGGATGAGTTTTTACCTTACGATAACCAAAATATTTCTATAGAGAATCCATTGATATTATAATAGTGTCTAGAGTACAAATACTTATTAATCATAGTCAAAATTGTTACATTAATTAAATTGTAGCATACTAGGTTCTACAATCAAAACCGTAAAGGAACGTATTGGAGATTGGATTCCATACTATGACAAGGTAAGGAATCATCTTTCGAAGGTACATCTCTAGATAAAATTCACTGGGATCTGAGAAGAACATCTTGTACCCCTACCTCACAGGACCGGCCTACCACTTGACTAGTAGTACCAAATATGATCACCCCTTGTTTAATTTGCCCCAAGGCATACATGAGTAGATAGTAGTCAATCTGCATTTGGAATGACCATACCCTAATGGGAGCGGGCCACTTGGCCCTGCTACATTCCTGGTTTTTGCCATTTCCCAGTTGATTAGGCTTGAGGCTACGTTTTACCTTTATATAACATTTCCCACTTGGAATGCTAACACTACCCTCCAGGCAACAATGCAATGCCAGCATTCATCCATACAAGTTCGTTCTGGGATTGAACGAAACCGAAGGCACAACTTCTACTACATCCATTTTGGAATTATCCTTAGGATTAGTAACAAGTAGCCATTACACTTCAAAAAGCTTCACTTCGATTATCTTTAAGATATTCCAGTCTGAGACACTTATGTCGGTTCGTAGTAGTTTGCGGATAACATATACGATCCTTGTCTCTCCGAACAGGCAACGTTAGTTTATAAACTGGCCAACATTTGATAGTCGATTATTTAACTACAAATAAACAAACAATCCAACCATAGACCAAATTTTCGAAAGGAAGTCACATTGGTTAAGTACCAAGCAAGACTAAGCCTCTTTAATTAACCTTTTCATTAATTAAAATGCTTTCCAAATATTTTTCTCAAAATATCTTTACGAAGGTATATCCTGAAAACCACTTTTAATCTTTTATATTTAGAAAATATTTCCATATACTTATCTCAACGGTATAAGTATATTCACAAACAATTTCATTTTGAACATTTAGACGATGCGCCTATGTACTTAAATCCATAATAGGTATACTTACAACTTTTGTGGAAAACTTCTTATTTTTCAAAACACACTTTATTGGGTCAAAACGAATGCTGTGTAAAACATTATGGCAACCAAAAACACTAGTATAGAGATCCAATTAGTCATACTTAATATTAATTTTTGATGTCGAATTCAAACTATTTATTAGTCAACAATGAAGCTGATCAAGTTGGGGTACTATTACCTCTCAGACCTTGAATGAATGACATTCTTAACTTCAAAATGAATGTAAGTTACACAGCTCGAAAACTTAACATAAAGTATAGGATATTGATATAAATCCCGTATACTATAACACATCTTCTTCCAGAAATCATCTTCTATAACAACAGTGTTATTGTTTATGTTTATGTCTTCCTCACTTTCTCGAAACATTTATTACAACAAAAAAGTTGAAATCCATGTCTTCCAGCCATTTAACATATTTTAAATCACTTTTTAAACCATTAAAGTCTATTTGAAAATATCACTTTCAAAATATTCCTTTAAAAGATAATTTTAACTTTTAAAACATACATATATTTCCTTGGTAAAAATCCATACTTAAATTTCAACATAATCATTTCCATATTTATAAACTATATTTATAAATCCCTTTTTATTTTATTTTTATAAAATTCCTTTATTTATAAAACCTCATTTATAACTCTATTCTTTTATAAATCTCACATATTTATACAATCCCATTTAAAACTTCAATTACAATCCATTTTTAACGTTACCTCCATATGTATAAATTTCTTTTATAAATTCCTTTCTATTTATAAAATATCATTTAACATCTCTAAATTTATCCTCACTTTCAATTTCCAAAATAGAATCAACTATTTTTCTAAAAAAACATTCCCCATATTATTATAAATCCACAATTGTAATTTATTTTTCCCAATTTATCCAATGATAAGAGTTTCTCTTTATTTATAAAAATCATTTATAAATCTATCCTTTTATTAATATAAATAAGATTTTACAAATCTTCACTGTATTTGTAAAACGTCACTTTTATACATTATCACATTTATAAATTTTCACATTTATAAATAAATAAATCTTAATATATATATATATATATATATCTGTGTGTGTGTACATCACTTTATATAATACGGTTGATAAATATTTATATTAAAATATTTCTATCTTCTCATTAAAACCGTATTCCCTTATTATAAAGGACAGACTTATTTTTAAGATTTTAAAAATCTTTATTTTATATGTAACAACCCGCATATTTTACGATTGAATATTTAAATGTTTTATTTAAATATAGAATCGTTCATCGGATTGAGGTCCGAAAAGCTACTTTTTGTAAACGGTCTAATTGGGACTCGAGACCAACTCCATTAAGTCCAAAATGGCGCTTACAACTTTTTTGAGTATAAACATCGATATGTTTGGAGTTGAGTAAAAATTATGACTTTTTCACTTTGGATTTGGGTTTGGGTTTCAGCCCAATAACCTAACATAAGACCCTAACTCAGCCCCTCCCCTCTTCATTCATCCTCATTTCCTAATACATTCAAGCTTAAGTAAAAATGGGGAGAGGAATGGGAAATTAGAAATTCCTAAACCCTAGTTTCTTTTACAAATCCAAGTGTTAGCTCCAAAATCAAAGAGAAGCTTAGGTAAACATCCTCTTCATCTTCTCCAACTCATTCTCTCTTTAATTTCAGAAATTTCCTAAACCTAACTTAGGAAACGTTCTTCTTTTGAGCTTAGATTCAAGCTTCTAGAGTTGAAGTTGAAGAGTAGTTGATCTTCCTTTGCTTTCAAGCTTCTCCTTCATCGTTTTTGGGTTTAAAGGTGAGTTTTGAACTCACATCTTTGTCTAATTCTATCATTGTTGTTAGGTATGAGTTCCTAACACTTATTCATGCTCATTTGCTTTTGGTTTGAATTGATTAGGTGAACATTTCAATTTTTTGGTGTTTTGAAGTCAAAAACTCTAAAAATCGTAGCTTTGTTGTATGAGCATGTTTTTGGAGGAGTATTGAAGAGCCAATAGGGCTGAGTTGTCGATTGGCATAAACCCTCAGCGCCCATTGCTCGTCCGATCGCAAATTGGAAGAGTTTGCTCTTCATTTGGATAGGCTGAAAACAGTGCCAGTCAGTCGACTGGCCTCTGCAGTCAGTCGACTGGTTGTAGAAAATGGAAGTTCCCAGGACTGTCTGCAGAAACTGGAAGTCTCTGTGTTCTGCAGTCAGTCGACTGGCCTCTACAGTCAGTCGACTGACTGTAGGAAATGAAACTTTCGGGTTTCTAGATCAGTCGACTGGCCTCTGCAGTCAGTCGACTGAACTGCTTGTTTTTGTTTATTTTGCCTATTTTTCTTGAGGTTCCAATTTTTATCGATTCGTGATTATCCGATTTATTGTTATCAATTATTATTGACTTTGATGACTTCTTTTTTGGGACTTTTGAGAATATCCATTTTGATGGATTCGGTATCGATTTCTTTGAATTTGATTCACGTCTTCGTATGTGGATTTTGGTGATTGATTGTTTCTACGATCATTTCTATGCTTTGTCACTTTAAAATACAAAGGTTTCTATACTGGTAGTAAATATTGAAACTCTTTTACAAAGATGATTTCAACTCTCTTTTTAATACAAAGCTCGTTTATAAAACCGTTTTCTAATCTATTAGTATACACAAACCTTTACCTCATTCGTATGAGAAAATCTAATTAAATGACTTAGCAAAACAAGTGGTATGAAACGCTTGCGTTTACTTCATCGGTTAATTTTTGGACTTGTTCGATTGAAATTCTTGTGACAATTTTCGAGTGGGAATCTACAATTTGTTCGTAAATATTTAAGTTAAGCTAGTGGTTATGGGACATGAAGCTAAACTCATATATTTACTAGCTTAGTGTAATCGACACTTTTTATTGATCGATGATGATCATTTTGTGATTTAGACTAGAGAAGTGCGATGTCTATTTGTTTGTGTGGGGATTACAATCCCCGTTTGTGGAACTTCGGTTCAATTTGGCGGGGTAGCGACCTGTGGTCTTCGGGCCGTTTGTGGAGTTTTGGCTCAAAATTTATGGTTAGCAACCATGGAATAGCGTTCCGTTTGTGATACACGTGTTGGCGAGTTTTCATGCTTCCGTTTGTGATAGGCCTCCCCCTTTGTGATTTCTGGATTTCTAATTGATGATTTCTAGAATTTGTGTTTCACCAACTTTTGCGATTGGTATTAATATGTTTGTCGGTATGTTTAGTTTGGTGAATAAAATTAAGAATATGATATTCTTTTTGGTGCTTTGAGATTCTTGAGATATTGTATGATTTTGTGGTGTTTAAATCATATTTGTCCTAGTATAACATTATTGTTATCATACGTTCTTATTATATCTCTGCTTATATCTCATTTCTTTAATGATAATTATAGCTAGACTGATCCGTTTATTATTTTCTTATTAAATAATACTCGGGTCAGACCGAGATGTTACAGGTGCTTCTGCTTGACTTCTTATCTGGGATCATCTTCTGACTTTCGTCTAACTACACAGTTTTGTATTTTTTGTTATTATACATTTGAGATAGAGACTCCTTGATGTATAATTATTCTTTTGTCTAGCACTTGTATCTATTCTTTTGTGATATTGTGGATCTTATTTGACCACTACTCTGATGTACACTTTTATGTGTTATATTCATATCTGTTTCCGCCTTAGAGATATGAACATCTGTGACTGATTTATGTTATGCTTATTTCTATATTTGTTTCCGCGGGTCCACTTAGCTACTGTGTGATAGCTTTGAGTTTGTATTTGATATGTTGGATTTTCTCTTGAAATGAAATGTAAGTTATATTATCTGACATATCGGTACTCGCACAAAGAAATTACACAAATGGTCGCTCCTCAACAACCTTATTCTTCGCGCTAGTCGACAGCATTACCTAGTAGTGTTCTTGGCTAGCCTGAACATAGAGGTGGGGCACCACATTATAGTTCAAAAATCTCTATTTAAAATATTTTATAAAACTATTAATTTATAATATCTAAAGATCATACCTTTTATTTTAAAATAAATTCCTTCTTTTATAATTCTAGAGTAATTATTACAACATATAAAATTTTGAAATCACACATAATCCTTTTTAAAAACTAAATCTTCACTTTATAGTATTTCAAAATACTAAAAATATGGACCAGTGCTAAGGTAGCATTAAATAGGGAAAAATAAGCCACGTCATCAAATATGGCATTCAACACATCATATATCAAAATATATGAAAAGTAAAATCAACAGTGTGAGGAATCCAGTTGGATCCCTCCAACCTGTCCCCCTGCATCACATCATTATAATCATAAAATATAAATCAACTGCTTCGAGGCAGGATCGTATGCAAAGGGTCATCTGCTCTTACACGAGAACGTAATAAGGTCTCATCCACTTCAGGGGTGATAATATATCCAAACTAACAAATAAAATAGTAAATCATCCAAAAATTTAACAAACAATTTCCAATAAAATTATTCGCACTTACATAAAAATATAACTGGGCCAGAGAGGCGAGTTAACTCACTTTGATTCCAGTAATCGCCAAAATGCTCTGGTTTGAATTAGAATTAATCAGACATTAAATTTTAACCCAAATTACTATTAGCTTCAGATCCATCTAATCGAACTCCATAACGTAGTATTCACTGATATAATTGCAACGCAACTTGTTTCGTTCAATTTCGACCTCGTATGAAAAAGTTATGAATTAATGAACGTATGTGGATAATTAAATTATAATTAACTTTAATTAATAAAAATTTAAACTTTAATTCACCTTTCCCTCTCATCCTACGCTCGTATACAACCTAGGCAACCCACTCTTCGATCGTGATTCCCAATGTTCGCCGCCTCGACCTTCACCATGCACTGCCCTGCCTCAGCCACGCCTCTAGATAGCCATGCCGGCCTCCAATTCGCCATCGATTGCCGTGAAAACAGCCATAGGCTGCACATGAATGAAGGCGCCTAGCCATCGATTCGCTGCACCGTTGATGATCTCGACAGTTGATCTTCTATGTTTCATCGAGCTCTACGTTTTGTTAGTTGAAGTCGGTGGCCAGTTCGGCCTCTAGAGGCTCTGTGTGGTGGTGGCTATTGGATGGCATTGAGTTAATGGCGGCTGGAGCTTTCTTAAATTTGGGTTTTGTAAATGAAGAAATATGACGACCTTATATAGAAAATTTCAAAGCACTTTTCATCCCTAAAAATTTTAAACTCCAAATGAGGCATGCCACCAGGCGTTCTATATGTAGTATCTGTATTCTAAACACAATGTAACTAGTATCGTGACCTAATTCCATCATATACAGAAGTTAGATTTTCAAAATCAAATTATATTAAATTCCTTTAATTAATTTCTACGCGTTTCGAACTCGCACGACCAAACGATAGTCCGATTGCCATGAAATTCGACGGCATACTATATTTCACTATTACGGATCTAATGGAAGGCTATTTTCACACGTTAATTGCAAAGAATTATTATTAAAACCATTCTAATCACTTTAATTATAAATTAAAGTTTACTATCTTCATTCTTCATTCAAATAGAATTTAGATCAACTTTCAAAATCATTTATTTTTTTATATTTAATTCAAGATTTAATTATTTAAATAATTCCAAATATTCAATTTAACAATTCAATTGATAAATAAATCACTGAATTTGAAATATAAGTTGTTTAAGTTATACAATTAACTTTTCATTATTTAAAAAACAATTAAATAATCCAAATTGGAATGACTGAAATTGTGGGTCGTTACAATCATAGTAAATGTTCTTATAGTATTAGTAAGGTAAAACAATATGTTTTATTTTACTAATAAGCTCCCACTAGTCATTTTTGTTTCACCAAACCTTAAGTCGAAACATAGAATTCTTTCGACTTCACTAGTAGGTGTTAGGACCCGTTTGTCTTAGAATTACGACCTTGAATTTGCTCAACAAGCCATAGCTCCACAGATGATGGATAATTCCTTATCGATTATATCATATACAACTCCAAACTGATGGTACCTTGTCCAAATTTCACTTCAACCTTGAGTTTGCTCAACCAATCAAAAAGAAATTATTCACTCGTACCTACCATAGTGTAACGTTCTAAGTACGATATATGTACCTTGAGTTTTCTCAACAAATATATATAGTTATCTTACCTTATCTATTCAATATATTAATAATACTACACATAATATCCTTAGCTTGAGTTTTCTCAAGAACTAAGAAGTATGCAAGTAATTTAAGTACATATGTAGTAGAGGACAACTTTATATTAAAGATTCATAATGTTTAATATATTATATAAAGTGATATCGACTTGTGGAATAATGTATTTCTTATGAAATACCCTAGTGATTCAAGTGTTGGACACGTCGGAAATCATGACATACATACATTTACATATGTATTTATTCCTTAAGTCTATTTACAGTTTCTTTAGTGTTGCACCTTTAGTTTATACATTCATATTATATAAGTTTCATTATTATATAACTTTTATATTTTAATTAGCTTATATAATAATATTATATATAACATTATACTAATTAAATCATATTTAATTAACCTTAATTAATTAACACTTCAATTAATTATATATTATCCAATTTTAACATATTATATTGAATATTTACATATTATAACCTTTATAGTACCACACATACATTGTATTTTAGTTTATTAATTAACTTCTAGTTAATTTATTTAATAAAAAAATTTAATTAAATTTAATTAATTTTGAATTTTTTTTATACACACACGTGTATACTTATACTATCTTAAACATTTCAAGACAACATAAAATATATCACTAAATATTATACATTTATACACACACACATAATATATATATATATATATATAATTTAATTAACTTATTTAATTAACTTATTTCATTTATTAATATTACTAGTAAAACTAAATTTGTTATATTATATTTTATTTTCAGACACTTTGGAAAAATTTCATTATATTATATCTTTTATAATATATATGTCTTATTTTAAATTTTAACTTTTAAATTTAAAATCTTCGTTTTTAATTTTCAAAATAATTTTGCAAATTGGCCTAAGGCTTAACTCAAATTAGGCCATTTCTATTAAGGGCAACCTTTGGGCTTATATACTTATTCGGGCCAGACCGATAACCAAGCAGGGCAGAGTACTTGATTACCTAAACCAAATCCTGCGACACTACCTTTCAAAACACCCACTATTTGGGTTGTGAGCTTAATTAATTAGCCATAACATGACTAATTTAGACCATAAAGGCTATTGGACTCTGATACCATTGTTGTTGCTGGGCCAGCTCACAACGGGGTAATTGGATAAATTTTAAATTTTTTTACATTTGGATCTTTATTTAACCTTTCTAAATTTTCTTTACAGCGAGGTAATAGAACTTTTCCAAACTTTCTTTCTAAATAAAATCAATATTTTATTTAATTCATAAATAATGTTTTATTTTGTATAGTTTATATTATATAATAGGTATATGTGTATCATATAAACTTATATATGTATGTGCACAAGCAACATTATATAGTGTATATATGATTTGACATGCCCATATATAGACTTTGGGATTTACACCACAATGCACTTGTTAGCCCATCTTGTATACCAATATGTTGTCTAAATGTCTGTGTGTATATGTGTGTGTATATATATAATATATATATTGTAATGTAATACTTATAAAATAAGATTTAAATAATATAGTTAATTAAAATTATATATATAAAAAGACTGTAAAATACTTTGAGTTTTAGTATATAAAATGGATTTGAATAAATATATGAAATTATTGTATATTCGAAATTAATAATATTTTTTAAATTTAAAACTAAGTATATATGTTATATGTATGTGTGTGTATATATAAATATTTATGAATATATAATAAGGTATATAATAATAATTAAAATTCATATACATACCATATTAGTCTCAACCCAGAATTAAAAATATTTTGTTTGTTTCAAATTTTAAATAATTAAAATTTTATTTTTAATACAAAAAAACATTTAAAATAATTTTATTATTTATGAAAACAAAATTGACGATATATATTTTATATATAATTTTATACTTACATTATATATATATGTATGCGTGTATTTATTAATGGTATAAACAAATTTTAAATTAACTAAAAGGTTTATAAATATATATACTTAGTGTAACGACCCGGATTTTTCTATCATTTAATTTTGGATATTTAAATGGTTTAAATATTGGATGTGGAATTTACAATTGAGTTAACAAGTTTTTAAAACTGAAAATTTCAACCGATCTGTCAATTTTAGAAATCATCGATTTAATCAACGCGTTAAAAGAGCGATCCGGGGCAAAGTCTCAGAATTCGACGAAAACAGTTCCATTGGATCCGTAATAATGTATTATTATCAGATTTCAAACTTGGTAGTGTTTGGATTTACCATTTGGTCGTACGGGATATAAAGGCGTTGAATTTAATATCAAAAATTCAATATAATAATTGGGTCCAAAAAGCTATCTACTCCATACGATCGAATTAGGACTCAAAACCTTTTCCATTGTGTTCGGAATAGGGGTATAACTTTATGAATGCTTAGAGGCACGCCTCGATAGGGGTTTGAAATTTTGAGTTGTGTAAATCGCGATATTTTGAAAATTTATTTATTTGTATATTGACTAGTCAACCACTGTTCCTTTTCATACATGCCACCTATCACGTACGCCCCTTTCACCCTTTAAATCATGTCTCTATCTGTGACGCCCCACCTCTATACTCACGCTAGCCAAGGACACTATGGGGTAATGCCGTCGACTAGCACGAAGAATAAGGCTGTTGAGGAGCGACCATCTGTGTAATTGCTTTGTGCGAGTACCGATATGTCAGATAATATAACTTACATTTCATTTCAGGAGGAAATCCGACATATCAAATACACACTCAAAGCTACCACACAGTGGCTATGTGGACTTCGAAAACAAATATAGAAATATACATAACACAAATCAGTCATAGATATTCATATCACAAAGGTGGAAACAGATATGAATATAACACATAGAAGTGTACATCAAAGTAGTGGTCAAACTAGATCCACTACATCACAAAAGAATAGATACAAGTGCTAGACAAAAGAATAAGTATACATCAAGGAGTCTCTATCTCAAATGTATACTAACAAAAACTACTATGCTAAAGTAGTTAGCCAAAAGTCAGGTGAAGGACCCTGATAAGAAGTCAAGCAAGAGCACCTAAAATACCTCGGTCTGACCCAAGTATTAATTAAGAAGAAAATAATAAACGGATCAGTCTAGCTATAAATATCTGATAAAATGAGATAGGATAAGAGATATGACTAAAACATATGATAACAATAAGGCCATACTGTGTCAAGTATACATTTCATAACAACGAAAATCATACAAAATCTCAAATCTACTCAAGACACCAAAAAGAATCACATTCTTTAAATTATTCACCAAAACACAAATATTGACAAAACATATCAATGTCAATCGCAAAAATCGGTGGAACACAAATACTAGAAATCATCAACTAGAACTCCAGAAATGAAAATGGAACGTTATTCCATAAAATGAGCCGAAGCTCCTCCAAACAAGGTATAGTCCCCCGTTGCGAACTATGAGCCGAAGCTCCTCCAAATGAGCCGAAGCTCCTCCAAACTGGGTATAGTCCCCCATTGCGGACTATGAGTCAAAGCTCCTCCAAATGATCCGAAGCTCCTCCAAATGAGCCGAAGCTCCTCCAAACAGGGTATAGTCCCCCATTGTGGACTATGAGTCGAAACTCCTCCAAATGAGCCGAAGCTCCTCCAAACAGTCCCCCATTGCGGACTATGAGTCGAAACTCCTCCAAATGAGCCGAAGCTCAACAGAACGGGGTATAGTCCCCCACGCGGACAAAGAGACATCGCACATCGCTAGTCTAAATCATAAAATGATCACCATTGATCAATAAGAAGTGTCGTTTACACTAAGCTAGTAAATAAATGAGTTTAGCTTCATGTCCCATAACCACTGGCTTAACTTAAATATTTACGAACAAATTGTTGATTTCCACTCGAAAATTGTCACAAGAGTTCAATCGAACAAGTCCAAGAATTAACCGACAAAGTAAATGCAAGTGTTTCATACCACTTATTTTGCTAAGCCGTTTAATTAGATTTCTCATACGAATGAGGTAAAGGTTTGTATATACTAATAGATTGGAAAACAGTTTTATAAACGAGATTTGTATTAAAAATTTAGTTGAAATCATCTTTGTGAAAGAGTTTGAATATTTACTACTAGTATAGAAAACCTTTATATTTTAAAGTGACAAATCACAGAAATGATTGTAGAAACAATCAATCACCAAAATCCACATACGAAGACG
Organism: Allium fistulosum; assembly: GCA_030737815.1. Classification (NCBI taxonomy): domain Eukaryota; kingdom Viridiplantae; phylum Streptophyta; class Magnoliopsida; order Asparagales; family Amaryllidaceae; genus Allium; species Allium fistulosum. The sequence continues at coordinate 1,129,584,872 of CM060902.1, forward strand.
TGAATCAAATCCATATAAATCGATACCGAATCCATCAAAATGGATATTCCCAAAAATCCCGAAGAAGAAGTCATCAGAGTCGATAATAAATGATAACAACAAATCGGATCAACACGAATCGATTAAAATTGGAAACCCAAGCAAAATAGACAAATTGGGCTGAGACAAGCAGATCAGTCGACTGAACCAGATGGTCAGTCGGCTGACCCATGCCAGGAAACTTTCGGTTTCCAGGTCAGTCGACTGACCCAGGTGGTCAGTCGACTGATACGGGGACAGAAATCTTCTGTCCCTAGGTTCAGTCGACTGAACACAGAGGTCAGTCGACTGATACAGGGACAAAATGTTTTCTACCCCTGGTTCAGTCGACTGACCTACTGGTTCATTCGACTGAACCTGCTACTAGAGAAGAATCAGCCTAGCTTACTAAGTGGGGCAAAATTCTACCGGAAACGATCGATCGAGCAACGACGACTCGGGATTTATGCCAAGCGACAACCCAGCCTAATAGGCTCTTCGATACACCTCGGTAAACATGTTCAAACACCCGTAAAAGGATTTACACAAAATTGGACTTCAAAAACCAAAAATTGGAAAATTCACCAAATCAATCCAAATAAAAAACAAATGAACATGAATAGATGTTAGGAATTCATACCTAATAACAACGAAATCTATAGACGTAGATGTGAGTTCAAAAACTCACTTTTTAAACCCAAAAACACGAATGAGAAGCTTTTAAACAAAGGAAAGGCCACCTCTTCAATCTCAACTCAAGAAGCTCCAATCTAAGCTAATAAGCAAATATTTCCTAAGTTAGAGTTTAGGAATTTCTGAAATTGAAGAGAGATTGAGATGGAGAAGATGAAGAGGATGCTTACCTAAGTTTCGCTTTGATTTTGGAGCAAGAACTTATGTTTCCAAATCAAACTAGGGTTTGGAATTTCTATTTCCAATCTTTTCCCCAATTTCTCTTGAGCTAGAGTGTTAGGAAAAGGAATGAGTGAATGAAGAGGAGTTGAGTGGAGTGTTAGGGTATTAGATGGGTTAATGGGCTGAAACCCAAACCCAAACCCAAAGCCCAAAATAGAAAAATAGCAAAATTCACTCAACTCCAAACATATCAATGTTTATACTCAAAAAGGTCGCAAACACCATTTTGGAATCAATGGAAGTGGTCTCGAGTCCTAATTCGACTGTTTGCAAAAAGTAGTTTTTTGGACTTTAATCCGACTAACGATGCTATATTTAAATAAAATACTTAAATATACAATCGTTAAATATGCGGGTTGTTACAGACTCCCCTCCTTAAAGAAATTGCGTCCTCGCAATAATTAAGAGGAAAATAAAGAGTAACAACCATAAAAGCGTATCATCACAAAAGAAAATTTGAAATAAGAAGTTCACCATAAAAAGCATGAAAGAGTAATTCCGAATGTGTTTGCTCGATGAATTCTCAAGATTCCCAAGAGCAATCCTTAGGATTTTGAGGACCATTGAACTTTCACAAGAAGAACATCTTTATTTCGAAGGCGTTCAACCTCCGAAGCAATGATACGAATAGGATGTTGCTCATAAGTTAAATTAGGTGAAACTTCAATTTCTTCAATATTACCGGGCTCATGAATTGAATCGGAATCCCAAAGGCATTTCCATAGTTGAGAGACGTGGAATACGTCATGAATAGTAGAAAATTGAGCCGGTAATAAAAGGCGATAAGCCACAAAACCAATACGTTCGGTGATGGGAAATGGACCAATATCTCGAGGTGCTAATTTTCTCAATCGACTGAAACGCACAACACCCTTCATAGGTGAAACACAAATGAACACCAATAAAATTTGGACCTAAAACCAGCTTCTCACCGGCTTTAAGCCAATACGAAGGAGATCGGCACGACCTTCCGTAGAGTGCCTCGAAAGGTGCTATACCAATACATGCTTGGAAGCTATTATTGGAAGAAAACTCAACACAAGTATGATCTTCCCAACTTCCACAAAAATCAAGAACACATGCACGAAAGAGATCTTCAAGAGTTTGATTCACACGCTCGGTTGGTCCATCAGATCGAGGACGATAAGCAGTGCTAAAATTAAGCTTTGTTCCCATAGCTTTTGAAGACCTTACCAAAATCCACTAGTAAAATAATGGATCACGATCGCTAACAATAGAGGTAGGAACTCCATGCAATTTATCAATTTCTTTGACATAGAGTTTAGCCAAAAGAGGTACGGTCCAAAAGGGAAGGATGAGCCTCAAGGCTACACAAAACAAGAGATGAACATAAATTGGATTCACGATCTCGAACCTCACATGTGAATAAAGTCTAGAGATCATTCCATTCGGATATCATCATTGAAACAACTGCTTGTTGCTTACGACTAAGGGCATCGGCAACCCGATTGCCCTTTCCAGGAGTATAAAGAATATCAAAATCATAAGACGCAAGGAACTCGAGCCAACGTTGTTGAAGCAAATTAAGTTCCTTTTGAGAAAATAAATATTTCAAAGATTTACGATCAGTGTAGAGAACAAATTTCTCTCCCAAAAGATAATGTCGCCAAATTCTAAAAGCGAAAACAATGGCCGCGAGCACTAGATCATGAATGGCATATCTAGTCTCGACAAGCTTTAATTGTAAAGAAGCATATGTGATAACACATTCCCTTTGCAAGAGAATAACACCCAAACCAATACGACTAGCATCGGTACAAACAATAAAATCTTGGCTCCCTTCGGGAATCACAAGAATAAAAGCATCGGAAAAGAGTTCTTTTAAATGATCCTCTTTTCCGAAAATCTAAGACATTCAAAATTATATTAACTTCATGTAATCATCTTTTTAGAAATTTTTTACTTATTACAAGTCAGTTTACTGTGTTTGACTGTCTCATCATAGCGTTTAGGAGATTCCTATCGATAACGTTGATCAAGCGCATCAACCAGAATTCTTAAAGCACTCAATGGGCAAAACAACACAAAATCATCTTCTATATGATAAACATGTCTCTTAAAATTTTTACAAATATTCTTTGCTCGTTTAAGGACAAAATCCAATCATACTTATAAATATCTTATTAAAAAGATTTGCAAATTTTAAATTGTTGTTTTCATCCATAATCAATAAATACAAGGATAAACTCATCGAGATATTCGTAGAATACTCGATTCATAAGATGGATGAAATAAGGTAGAAGGTTCGTCAATCCAAATGACATAAAGAACCACTCACAAAAATCATAACGAGTGCGCGGTAAGTGGAATGATACCCTCCGCAACTCGTAGCTGATGAAAACCGGTGGCAAGGTCGAGCTGAAAAGACCTTAGCACCCCTTAATAGATTGCTTAGGTGATAATCCTAAGACAGGCTCAAATATACCAGAAAATTCACAAACTCCTCGAATGAGAGAAATGACATTCTCCTCATCATGTAGGTTTAAAGAATAAAGTGATGTCAATGAATTGGAAATCAAAATCATTAAGAACAACAGAAATCTGCTTAACAGATTGAGATTGTCTAAGATATATAGTCCGCTCAGGACATAGGATATGGGCTTCATAATGATCAAGCCAATCCTTTCCTAAAAATCAATTTCGAAGCCTAAGTAACGCATAACATGCAAATCGGCTCGAAAAGAATAATCATATAAAATAATCTTGACATCTCCACAAAGTAAACTGAGTGTTGCAGATCCACCAACCGGATTCGCAATTCTCAGCGAAGTCATCAAACCCATAATAATAAAAGAAAAAGAATCAACAAGTTCTTTTAATATAAAAGAGTGGGACGCACCCGTATCAAAAGAAATCAAATAGAAAGATCATGAAATAAAATAATGTCATCAAGGATAGAAGGAGAAATACCTTGACCACGAGAATTGTTACTAGGTGCTTGCATAACATTCAGCTCTCCCTCTATCTTGCTTTGAAGTTTGGGATATGAAGATATATAATGATCCGAACTTTTGCAATAGCGGCAAGAAATAGGCCTTGGACACCTATTAATATAGTGGTCCTTAGAGCCATAATTGTAGCATTCTCCACGATTAGGGATTGGAGTCTTTGCTACTGAAGTTACTTGCTTCACTTTCTTGTTGGGATTAGGACTTTCGAATTTAATAAAGGGATGCCTCTTCTTATTGATGTTGAAGTTCTGTTTGGCACTCACAACTTCAACATCACTTTCTCTATTGGCCTCTTCAAGTCGAAGAGTGATATCTATAAGCTGATCGAAAGAAACTTTTAGTTTCAGAAGTAAAGGCTTTTTGAGGTTCCTATTCAACCCATAGACAAATCTCTGATTTTTCTTCAATGGGGTATTAATATATTCGACCCCATATTTAGAGAGAGATTCAAAAGATGCAACGTAATCGGTCACAGAAGATCCACCTTGAAAAAGGTCAATAAAGCGCCGAGCTAAAGTTACTTTTTCAGCTTCCGGCACAAACTTCAATTCGAACCTTTCCGGGAATTTCTCCTAAGTAAGATCCGCTTCAATAGTTTAAGAGATCAAAAGCTCGTACCAGTCTAATGCTCTTTCTTGGAGCATGTTAGAAGCCACTTGGACTCGATGAAGATCAATAAGATTCATGCGAGAAAAGATGCGGTCGCACGATCTAAGCCAAGCTTGGATTTCTATAATGCTTTCGGATCCCTTGAATGGCCTTCCGCCCAAAGCGGTATAATCTCTGCACAAGCGTGCAAACCCGGATTTAGGGTGAGTAGGCGCTGGAATTGGTCCGGCAGCTTGGGCATTGTTCACAAGATCTAAAAGTTGTTGAGTAGACATAAATACTCCATCCTGAGGAGTAGCACTGGATTGACCGACACTGGGACGACCTGGTCTAACCATTTCTCTTCTTTAAGAAAGAAAGAAGAGGAAAAGGTTATTCACAAAATGAATATCAAACAAACTTGATTGATAAAACAAGGCATCATAGAAATCAATAGGATAGAATGGTACGAAGACTCGAATTAAATCCTATGGCACAATTCCTAAGAAAGACTTAGGACCATGATCCTTGCTAGAAAATTCTACATTGTTCTGAAGTTTGGCTCCGATACCAAGCTGTGATGCCCCACCTCTACACTCACGCTAGCCAAGGACACTACGGGGTAATGCCATCGACTAGCACGAAGAATAAGGCTGTTGAGAGCGACCATCTGTGTAATTGCTTTGTGCGAGTACCGATATGTTAGATAATATAACTTACATTTCATTTCAGGAGGAAATCCGACATATCAAATACACACTCAAAGCTACCACACAGTGGCTATGTGGACTTCGGAAAAAAATATAGAAATAAATATAACACAAATCAGTCATAGATATTCATATCACAAAGGCAGAAATAGATATGAATATAACACATAGAAGTGTACATCAAAGTAGTGGTCAAACTAGATCCACTACGTCACAAAAGAATAGATACAAGTGCTAGACAAAAGAATAAGAATACATCAAGGAGTCTCTATCTCAAATGTATACTAACAAAAACTATTAGGCTAAAGTAGTTAGCCAAAAGTCAGGCGAAGGACCCTGATAAGAAGTCAAGCAGGAGCACCTGAAATACCTCGGTCTGACCCGAGTATTATTTAAGAAGAAACTAATAAACGGATCAGTCTAGCTATAATATCAGATAAAATGAGATAGGATAAGAGATATGACTAAAACGTATGATAACAATAAGGCCATACTGTGTCAAGTATACATTTCATAACAACGAAAATCATACAAAATCTCAAATCTACTCAAAACACCAAAAAGAATCACATTATTTAAATTATTCACCAAAACACAAATATTGACAAAACATATCAATGTCAATCGCAAAAATCGGTTAAACACAAATACTAGAAATCATCAACTAGAACTCCAGAAATGCAAATGGAACACTATTCCATAAAATGAGCCGAAGCTCCTCCAAACAGGGTATAGTCCCCCATTGCGGACTATGAGCCGAAGCTCCTCCAAATGAGCCGAAGCTCCTCAAAATAGGGTATACTCCCCCATTGCAGACTATGAGCCGAAGCTCCTCCAAATGAGCCGAAGCTCCTCCAAACAGGGTATAGTCCCCCATTGTGGACTATGAGTCGAAACTCCTCGAAATGAGTCGAAGCACCTCCAAACATAGTATAGCCCCCCATTGCGGACTATGAGTCGAAACTCCTCCAAATGAGTTGAAGCTCAACAGAACGGGGTATAGTCCCCCACGCGGACAAAGAGACATCGCACATCGCTAGTCTAAATCATAAAATGATCACATTGATCAATAAGAAGTGTCGTTTAGACTAAGCTAGTAAATAAATGAGTTTAGCTTTATGTCCCATAACCACTGGCTTAACTTAAATATTTACGAACAAATTATAGATTTCCACTCGAAAATTGTCGCAAGAGTTCAATCGAACAAGTCCAAGAATTAACCGACAAAGTAAACGTAAGCGTTTCATACCACTTGTTTTGCTAAGCCGTTTAATTAGATTTCTCATACGAATGAGGTAAAGGTTTGTATATACTAATAGATTGGAAAACGGTTTTATAAACGAGATTTGTATTAAAAAGGGAGTTGGAATCATCTTTGTGAAAGAGTGAATATTTACTAAAAACCTTTATATTTTAAAGTGACAAATCACCGAAATGGTTGTAGAAACAATCAATCATCAAAATCCACATATGAAGACGTGAATCAAATCCATATAAATCGATACCGAATCCATCAAAATGGATATTCCCAAAAATCCCGAAGAAGAAGTTAACAAAGTCGATAATAAATGATAACAACAAATCGGATCAACACGAATCGATTAAAATTGGAAACCCAAGCAAAATAGACAAATTGGGCTGAGACAAGCAGATCAGTCGACTGAACCAGATGGTCAGTCGGCTGACCCATGCCTGGAAACTTTCGGTTTCCAGGTCAGTCGACTGACGAAGGTGGTCAATCGACTGATACGGGGACAGAAATCTTCTGTCCCCAGGTTCAGTCGACTGAACACAGAGGTCAGTCGACTGATACAGGGACAGAATGTTTTCTGCCCCTAGTTCAGTCGACTGACCTACTGGTTCAGTCGACTGAACCTGCTACCAGAGCAGAATCAACCTAGCCCCCTAAGTGGGGCAAAATTCTACCGAAAACGATCGATCGAGCAACGGCGACTCGAGATTTATGCCAAGCGACAACCCAGCCTAATAGGCTCTTCGATACACCCCGGTAAACATGTTCAAACACCCATAAAAGGATTTTCACAAAATTAGACTTCATAAACCAAAAATTGGAAAATTCACCAGATCAATCCAAATCAAAAACAAATGAACATGAATAGATGTTAGGAATTCATACCTAACAACAACGAAATCTATAGACGTAGATGTCAGTTCAAAAACTCACTTTAAAACCCAAAAACACGAATGAGAAGCTTTAAAACAAAGGAAATGGCCAATTCCTCTTCAATCTCAACTCAAGAAGCTCCAATCTAAGCTAATAAGCAAATATTTCCTAAGTTAGAGTTTAGGAATTTCTGAAATTGAACAAAGATTGAGATGGAGAAGATGAAGAGGATGCTTACCTAAGCTTCTCTTTGATTTTGGAGCAAGAACTTGTGTTTCCTAATCAAACTAGGGTTAGGAATTTCTATTTCCAATCTTTTCCCCCCATTTCTCTTGAGCTAGAGTGTTAGGAAAAGGAATGAGTAAATGAAGAGGAGTTGAGTGGAGTGTTAGGGTATTAGATGGGTTAATGGGCTGAAACCCAAACCCAAAGCCCAAAATAGAAAAATAGCAAAATTCACTCGACTCCAAACATTTCGATGTTTATACTCAAAAAGGTCGCAAACACCATTTTGGACACAATGGAAGTGGTCTTGAGTCCTAATTCGACTGTTTCAAAAAGTAGCTTTTCGGACTTTAATCCGACTAACGATGCTATATTTAAATAAAATATTTAAATATACAATCGTAAAATATGCGGGTTGTTACACTATCCCTTTAACTCAATTAAAAATCATGTCGTCCCTTATCTTCTTATCGAATTCAAATGAGGAAAGCTAAAAACGAAAATCAAAATCATCAGAGGAAAAAAAAAGTTTAATCAAAATTTTAAATCGCGTTTTCCCCCTTTCCATCTCTTCTCAATTGAAATCACGCATCCCTTTTATTTTATCTCGAAATCAAAATCATGTGTACAAAAAAGGGCAGGGGAAAGGAAAATCATGCGCGCGAAATCGTGAGAAGGAGGAGACGAACTCGTGGTGGGGGCACGGCTATCATGTTCATTCTAGGGTTTGGAATTCGTGCTCGTTAGAGGAGTGTTGCTCGACGCAAGCACGTGAGCGTGCAAAGGAGATGGCGAGGCATTTCGATCGAGTATCGATGGTGCAGGAGGTGCGACGGGAGCATGGTCACAGCGTAGGAAACGGTTGACGTAGCGGAAATAACGGATGACAACGAAATGTAAATTTCATGTCAAACTAATCGATGAAACGATTAGATGAGGCAATATGAATCGATGAATTAATGATACCAAAATGCCCAAATCCGTTGATCTCGCGAGATACCGGACTTTAGCTATCTTCGACACGTTGATCGCGCACGATGCCGTGAGAGAAGATCTACAATTCTTCGAACGTTGATCAAGCGCACTTGATTCCGTGAATTGGCTTCAACAATCGTTGATTCGAGCGCACTCGAATGCCGAAAGTGGAGATAGGAGATAACACTCAACTACCGATTTTAATGGAGGCAAGAAGCACAAACCAAATTTTGTTTCAAATTCAACAACCTTTACAAATGACCAACACTCCCTATTTATAGGGTTACAACTCACACTAGACTTAAGAAAATTACAACACTTCACAATGACTTACAAAACAACGACATAAGAAAACAAAGTACAAACGACTTATCAAACAGTGCTTCAGCGACCTAGTAACCTTCCACGACTTAAGAAACTCGTTTGCGACTTAACTCTTCTATTCTGCTTCGCGACTTACAAATTTCAACGACCTAAAGAAGTTCGCGACTTATAATTCATCAGCGACCTAAAGCTTTGCGACTTAACTTCAGCGACCTACTGGAGACAACACGGCATCAGAAATGTTCGCTCGCGACCTAATCATGGAGCGACTCAACTGGACACACGGCAGCGACCCTCGTTCGCGACCTAGGGCTTTGCGAGATAATGATTTGCAACCTAAAAAGCACGGTAGCGACCTAGGGCTGGAGCGATGTAAGTCGTTTGCTTGTTCGCGACTTAAGGCAAAGGCATTGGCAATCTGGAGTTCGCGATGTAATTCTGGAGGGGAAAGCGACCTACCGTATGTCGCTCGCGACCTAGAGAAGGTCGTTCGCGACCTAGGCTCGCCGCGACCTAGGGAAGGCTCGTGGCATCGGCTGGAGGAATAGATCACTTCTTCTTCTTCGCGACCTAGGAAGGTACGCGCTGCATCATCCTCCCCTTGTTGGAAAGAATTCGTCCTCGAATTTAAAAGTTCTTCCCCATTGGGTTGTTCATCTCCATAATAAGGTATAGGATGTTTAACATTAAACACGTCAGAAGTGTAAACATCCTCTGGCAGCTTCAACTTATAAGCATTTTCATTGATCCGTTTTATAATTTCTACTGGACCAATCTTTCGGGCTTTCAACTTGTTATAAGCACCCACTGGAAAACGATCCTTCGTTAACACAACATACACCCAATCACCCTCGTTGAACTCCACACTTCTTCTCTTTTTATCTGCAGCTCGTTTATACTTCTCATTCGTCTTCTCCAAATGTTCCTGAACGATTCTATGACAATCTTTCAACTCATCAACGAAATCTGACGCCCGCTTAATCACTCCTTTCGGTTGTGGCACTACCGTTAAATCCAACGGCCCCTTTGGCAAGCTTGAATATACAACTTGAAACAGATTGTAACCAGTGCTTCGGTTAACCGCATGATTATGAGCAAACTCTGCCTGACACAACTTTAAGTACCAACTCTTCAAATTGTCCGACACAAGACATCTCAACAGATTTCCCAATGATCTATTCACAACCTCAGTTTGCCCATCTGTCTGAGGATGGTATGCACTGCTAAAATTCAGCTTCGTCCCAACCATCTTCCACGGACTCAACCAAAAGTGACTCAGAAATCGAGTATCTCGGTCAGAAACAATAGATTCAGGTAGCCCATGTAAATGATAGATTTCTTTAAAGAATAACTATGCCACATGAACTGCATCCGTCGTTTTCTTACAAGTAATGAAATGTGCCAACTTCGAGAAACGGTCTACCACAACATATATAGAATCATTTCCCCGTTGAGTTCTAGGCAAACCCAAAAAAATCCATGATGATATCAACCCATGGTTTAGTAGGCACGGGTAATGGCATATACAATCCCGCATTCGTCGCTGTCCCTTTGGAAACTTGACAAATATGACATCTCTCCACAAATCTTTCAACTTCTATTCTCATAGAAGGCCAAAAATATGATTGTGAAATCAACTGCAATGTACGATCTCTGCCCACGTGACCATCTTCATGCAATTCTTTGACAATCTTCAACCTCAAGCTACGATCCGAAATACACAATCGGTTTCCTCTGAACAAGAATCCATCTTTCATCACAAAATCATCAGAACTCCCTTCCTGCACCTGATCCAGCACTTTCGCAAAATAAGAATCTGAAATAAGCAACTCTGGCAACAAATCAAACCCCACTACTTCCACTCGCATAGTTGTCAGCAAATGATTTCTACGGCTCAATGCATCGGCAACTCGGTTAGTAACTCCTGATTTGTGCTTCACAACGACAGTAAACTGTTGTAAATAAGCAACCCACGAAGCTTGCCTTGCTGAAATTTTATCTTGCCCCTGCAGATGTTTCAAAGCTTCATGGTCAGTGTATAGCACAAATTCTTTATGAAATAAATATTGTCTCCAATGCTTTATGGCTTGGACTATAGCATAGAATTCCAGGTCATAAGTACTGTATCTCGTTTTAGCTCCCGTCAGTTTCTCACTAAAGTAGGCAATAGGATGACCTCTTTGACTCAACGTTCCCCCAATTCCAACCTTGGATGCATCAGTATTTAGCTCAAAGAGTAACTGAAAGTCTGGGTATCTAAGAATGGGCGTTGTGGTCAAGAGTGTCTTGATTCTCTGAAAAGCAAAATCAGCCTCTTTAGTCCAAACAAACTTCTTCCCTTTCATACATTCCGTAATTGGTGCCATCACGCTACTGAAGTGTGGAATGAATCTTCGGTAGAATGATGCTAAACCATGAAAACTCCTCACTTCTGTTATTGTCTTAGGCTGTGGCCAATTTCGAATAGCTTCAACTTTACTCTGATCAACTTGAATACCATCCTTCGACACAATTAACCCAAAAATAGAATACTTGTAGTCATGAAGGTACACTTCTTCGTTGCAGCAGAAAATTCCTCACGTCGTAAAACCAACAACACTTCCCGCAAATTCTGTAGGTGTTCTTCAGTGCTTCCACTGTAGATCAAGATGTCATCAAAATATACCACTACGAACTTCCCGATAAATGGTCGAAAAATCTGGTTCATGACTCTCAAGAATGTACTCGGAGCATTTGACAAGCCAAACGACATCACCAACCATTCGTACAGACCCTCCCGAGTTTTAAAAGCAGTCTTCCACTCATCACCCGGTCTAATACGAATCTGATGGTATCCACTTTTCAAGTCAATCTTCGAAAACACAACAACACCGCTCAACTGATCCAACAGATCATCCAGTCTCGGCATAGGAAATCGATATCTCACCGTAATCTTATTCAATGCTCTACTATCTGTGCACATTCTCCACGTTCCATCCTTCTTTGGTACCAACAAAGCTAGCACTGCACAAGGACTCAAACTCTCCTGAACACGCCCTTGTTCCAGTAATTCCTCCACCTGTTTTCTCAACTCCTTGTGTTCTTTTGGACTCATCCGATAGTGCGGTCTATGAGGCAATGCAGCACCTGGCACCAAGTCAATCTAATGCTGTATGTCTCTAAGCGGTGGTAACTCCTTCGGCAACTCCTCTGGAAACACATCTTTGAATTCCTCCAAAACTGGCTTCACTTCCTTTGGAACTTCAGTAACTTCACTGCTTTCATGCCCAATCAACATAAAAACTTCAGGACTCTCATCTACCTCTTCCACGAACTCCTTCAAGGACAACAAAGTCTTCAATTCCTCAATCTCCTCCAGCTTGTCCTCATTCTGCTGTCACTTCTTAGGAACTAAAGTGATTTTCGTGCCCTCGAACAAGAAACTGTAGCTATTTGTTCGACCATTATGCTGTACCTCCGGATCTTACTGCCACGGCCTTCCCAACAGCAAATGGAAAACATCCATGTCAACCACGTCACACCAAATCTCATCTTTGTATTTCTTCCCAATAGAAAATGGAACATGAGCTCGCCTCTCTACTTTCACTTCTCCTCCTTTCCTCAACCAAGCAAGTTTATAAGGACTAGGATGTTTCTCCGTTTTCAACTTCAACTTCCTCACAACTTCCATTGAAATGATATTATCACAACTCCCAGCGTCAATGACAAATTTATAGACCTTCCCCAAAATAGTGCACGTTGACTGAAAAATGTTACTCCTCAACCAACTCGACTCCTCTTCCTGCTTCGGGGTTAAACAAGATCTCTGTAGCATCAGATTACTTCCTTCGTCTCCCGACACCTCTTCTTCCTCCTCATCACGGTGTGAATGAGATCATCTTCTACATCCTCATCTTCCACTTCAGCAATCATAGTTCTCTTCTTCGGTTTCGGACATTCGTTGCTCTTGTGACCCACTTCCTGGCAATTATAGCATTTGAAATTGGTGTTGACTTTTGGTTTAGCCACTTCATTAACAACCGGCTTACTCGATGCTTTAGGAACATTAGAACTACCACCCGCTCCTTTGTTCTGCCCCGTAAAACTTGGAAACACACCTCCCCCACGTCTACCTTGTTTCTCCCAGGACAACGCCTTTTGATGTGCTTCTGCCACAGATCTAGGGTCGAACATGTTCACCATATCCTGGATCTGTGTTCTAAGTCCCCCAACAAACCTAGCGGTCAATTGTTCTTCTGTCTCCATAATATCATTTCGGGCAATTAACTGCTAGAACTCATCATCATAATTAGTAACAGTCTTTGTCCCCTGCCTCAGGTTCTGTAATCTCTGATACATCAGTGATTGGTAATTGTAGGGTAAGAAGGTAGCCTTCATCAATTTCTTCATCTTCTCCCAAGCAACAATCTTCGACTTCCCCATCCGCTCCCTAGTAAGTTTGGTTTGTTGCCACCATGCCATAGCTCTCCCCCTCAACCTAGTAGCAACCAACTTCACTTTACGATCTTCCGGAAACTCCTTGAAGTCAAAAATTTCCTCAACATAAGCTAGCCGATCAAGAAATTCCTCGGCCTGCATACCTCCCTTGAATTCTGGTATTTCAGTTTTCATCCTGGACTCCCATTTGTGATCATACTCAGAATGATTTCTTCCTTGACCTCGTCCTTGTCCATGAACACTACCACCATCAAACTCCTCTTCAAAATCTGATGTATATCGATGTCGATCCTGACCACCAACATCTCTACTACCACCATTCCTTCCACCAATATCCCTTCAATCTACATTCCTCCGATCATGATCATTCACATTTCTATCACGATTTCGATCATTAACATTTCTATCATAATCTCGATCCACACTTCTATGATCACTATCAACACTTCTCTCTCGATTTGAATGTGGTGAAACTCTACTTCCCCCATGGTTAGATTCAGGTGAAACCCTTCTCTGATTTTGATTCATCTCCAACATCATTCTCTCTAATCGACTAATCCCTTCACTAAGCTTCTCATTAAAGTTTTCGTTAATTCTTTGCTCCATCTCATCGGCCTCTTCTCTTCCATACAAAGCATCAATGTTGCGATAACGGTTAGCTCTTCTCGGAGCCATGATCACTCTTCAACAAATTCCAACAAAAACTTCACTTCGATCAAAAAATCTTCAAATCAAAACTACCCACTTGTTGAAATCTTCAAAAATCACCAAATAAACAAATCTCTTCAAAATCTCGAGAAACCAATTCTCCAAATGATGCAAATCTCGCACAAACTCCAAAAATCTACGCAAACTCCTTGCGATCTAGCTCTGATACCAAATCACGTAGCGGAAATAACGGATGACAATGAAATGTAAATTTCGTGTCAAACTAATCGATGAAATGATTAGATGAGGCAATATGAATCGATGAATTAATGATACCAAAATGCCCAAATCCGTTGATCTCGCGAGATACCGGACTTTAGCTACCTTCGACACGTTGATCGCGCACGATGCCGTGAGAGAAGATCTACAATTCTTCGAACGTTGATCAAGTGCACTTGATTCCGTGAATTGGCTTCAACAATCGTTGATTCGAGCGCACTCGAATGCCGAAAGTAGAGATAGGAGATAACACTCAACTATCGATTTTAATGGAGGCAAGAAGCACAAACCAAATTTTGTTTCAAATTCAACAACCTTTACAAATGATCAACACTCCCTATTTATAGGGTTACAACTCACACTAGAATTAAGAAAATTACAACACTTCACAATGACTTACAAAACAACGACATAAGAAAACAAAGTACAAACGACTTATCAAATAGTGCTTCAGTGACCTAGTAACCTTCCGCGACTTAAGAAACTCGTTTGCGACCTAACTCTTCTGCTCTGCTTCACGACTTACAAATTTCAACGACCTAAAGAAGTTCACGACTTATAATTCATCAGCGACCTAAAGCTTTGCGACTTAACTTCAGCGACCTACTGGAGACAACACGACATCAGAAATGTTCGCTCGCGACCTAATCATGGAGCGACTCAACTAGACACACGGCAGCGACCCTCGTTCGCGACCTAGGGCTTTGCGAGATAATGATTTGCGACCTAAAAAGCACGGTAGCGACCTAGGGCTGGAGCGATGTAAGTCGTTTGCTTGTTCGTGACTTAAGGCAAAGGCATTGGCAATCTGGAGTTCGCGATGTAATTCTGGAGGGGAAAGCGACCTACCGTATGTCGCTCGCGACCTAGGGAAGGCTCGTGGCATCGGTTGGAGGAATAGTTCGCTTCTTCTTCTTCACGACCTAGGAAGGTACGTGCTGCATCAGCGGTGGTAGCTCATCTGGAGATGAACGTGACTAAAAAAAGAGGAGGAAGGTGAAGTCGCAATGAGAAAATTTGACTAAAACTCTATGGCTGGAGGCTACGATGGAAACTGGAGGTGGAAGGGCAGCCTAGGGATGGAGGCACGGTTCGTGTGCGTGCTGAGAAGGGCGATGGGCTCTAGCGGAAATCGCGTATCTGGAAGCTTGGTTGCGAGCGTGAGGTAATTAGGTTGCTATTTTTTTTAGTTAATAGGTTAATTAAATTCGTTAATTGGTAATTATTTTAATTTAATTTTTGTTAAGTTATTAAATAAATTTATATAATCTCAAATTGTTAATAAACTCGTAATTCATTTATACGAGGTTTAAATCAAACGGAATCAGTCGTGTGAGATTCATGGTTGGGAAATCTACGCGATAAAATTCAAAATTGGAATGGATTGCAAATAAAAATCAAGGTGAGAAATTCTCACTCGCTTGGATTACCAAATTTTAATTTTAAATAGTTAAAATTAATTTTGGATGCTTGGTTGAATTTATTAATTATTATATGTTGAATGATATTATATATATATATATATAGTAATATATATTTGTAGTTTGATATATACCCGCCGATTGGAGCGGATGAGACCCTATGTGCTGCGCATAATAACGGATGACCCTGTATAACGCGATATCCCCCTCGAAGTGGGATTGGTATTTTTAAGTTATCTAACATCTGTGGATGCAGGGAAACAGGTTGGAGGGATCCAACTAGATTACTCAAATATATATTGATTGTTTTCATATATAGTGATATTTGATGTGAATTGATAATCTATTACAGATTATTGTTGTGATTTGAATTATTGGATGCTATAGTAGCACTGGCCTGAATTTTAGTATTTTAAATACCATAAATATTATTTTTGAATTTGAAGGAATTAAAAGGGATTTTAGATATAAAAATATTTATATTGGAATTTGGATTTATTTTAAAGGAAATCGAGTTAGATAAAATAATAATTTGATTTTTAGGTTTGTACTTAACTATTCGGGAAATATTTTTAATAGAGCTTTGAAATAATTTATATAAGGAATTTTTAACGATGGATTTGAAAAGGATATATTTAAAAAAAAAAAGATATGGATAAGGAGTTTTAAATCAATATTCAAAATAGATTTGAAAAATCGATGGGATTTATTAAGTAATGGATTTATAAAGTGAGATTTTATAAATGGGATTATTTTTATAAACAAGTGAAACTCAAAGGAGTTATAAATTTATAAATGATGTTTATAAGTAAGGGAAATGAAATCAATTGATAAATTGGAATATAATTCCACAGTGTTAATTTATATCGAGATATGAAAGTAGATTTTGGGAAAAATAGTGAATTCTATTTTTGAAAAGTAAGGAGGGTTAGGAATCAGAATGATATCTATGTGTAAGAATCGAGAGGGGTTTATAAATTGAATTGGTTACTGAGATTTTAAAAATATATATATATATATATTCGAGAAGTTAAATTGTTTTAAAAGGGAATTTTTATTTATTCAAACTATGTAATTTAAAGCTGCTTTTGTAATAAAATTCTTCGAAAGTGGATTTTTTAAATATTTAATATTAATCGAAATAAATTTCTAATTTTTGTAATAAGCATCGTAAATCAATTTGTTATTTGAAAATGAAATAGGGGATGAAGTATTAATGTTTATTAAAGTATTTTAAATTTTTTAAATAATTACTTAGAAGTGCTTTAAAAAAATAAATTACCATTCCTTAAAAATATTTATTATACATATATAGAGTTTTGAAAATGATTTTAATTTATTTATAAACTCTCTCGAGATGTGAAAACAGATATGATTTTTAGAAGTTGTAAATGGATAGACGAGATTATAAGTGAGTATAATTGACTTTGGAAAATGTAAAAAGGAATTAATATAAATTCCAAAAATGTAGGAGATAAGATAAGAAAAAATTCCTAAGTATTGAAATTTGAAATGATTTTGGATAATGGACTTAGAGTATTTTCCTAAGTGTTGAAATGGAAGGTTTTTTGGAAATACTTAGAGACGAAGGATTTATATCGAGATATTTTCTAAGTAATGGATTATAAATCGAAGTTGGAAATATTTCACTAAGTGTTGAAGTGAGGTACGGGTGGAAATCCTGTTATGGAAAAAAGTATTCGGAAATGTTTTCAAATATTGATAAATTTGAAAGAGATTAGAATATATATCTTTGTAAAGATATTTGAAATTAACATTTTGAAGAATTATAAATAATGGCCTAGTGACTGCTTATGGATGTTATTTGATAGTTAAATAACTGACTATCAATACTGGCCAATTTCGTTAATTGTTTCGAAGAGACCGGGATTGGGTTTAATTATCCGAAAACCACTTCAATCCGGTTTGAGCATTACGAATGGATATTGTGAAGATAATAAAGACGGTGATTCGGTTTGTCCATACCCAAGACAACTTGTCTGGACGAATGCTTTCAGAACATCGTCATTGAAGGACGTTGAGCATTCTAAGTGGAATTGTTCTTGAAAGGTAAGCGTTAGCCTCAAGCCTCATCAACCGGGAATGACTAAAATAAGGGAGATGCAGCAAGGCTAAGTGGGTCGCACCCAATTAGGGAATGTTATCACCTTTCTAGATGTCCTCGGATATATTAAAATTATGGATATGGTTGTGCATGGAAAAGTGAGCGTTCGATTTCATTTGGGGGAACACCCGAGGTGATAACATATTCAGTTCTATCCAGGTTAGGGATAGGGCCGGTCTTGTGTTGTAGGGGATCCCGGCGAGGTCCTCGGTACATTTTTCTAGAGGTGTATTATGATGGGATGTACCCCAGTAGCCCAGTCATTATATGGAACCCATTCTCCAATAAGCGCCATACGATTTTGATTGTGACCAACTATGCTGAAACGTGAGATGCAAACATTTTAGCTATTTTCTATTTACTTTGTTTAGACACTATTATAATATCAGATGATTTTAATATCAAATGTTTTGGTTATCGTAAGGGAAAAACCCATCGTGTTTATGTGTGACGCGGTCTTACGAGATACCTTTGTTTTCAAAGGATTTTGATAAAAGTTAATAATTAAAATTGAGTGTGTTTTCTCATGCTAGTTTTCTAGACTGACTCGGGTGTTATTTTATTATAATACTCGGGTCATACTGAGTATTACAGATTTAGGTTAGAATGCCATGGAGCTCAGGAGTCGGGCTAGATGATAGAGACGTATTTCTATACTTGATTTATATTTCCGCTGTATGAGGACAAGTTATTATAACTGTCCAGATTGATGTATTGATTGTTGTACTCTGATGATTGTAAGTATAAAATAATTACAGTTTATTTTTTTATAAAAATCTGTTATTATATATTGGATTTTGTTCTGCTGCGATTGTGGAATTCTGTGTTGATTGTTTCTAATTTTCTTATACCTTTTTCTTCTTCACCCCTAACAATCGGTATTTCCGGCATTTAAATATTCGGCATGTTATATAGTGAATATATAGATGTCGATTTTCGAGGGTCAAAAATCCCGTTCATTACATGTGGCATCAGAGCTGAAGGTTAAGTGAGAACCTTGGCTTTGATGGGGATCACACATTAGAGATAGGGTCAGTAGTACCCTAGAATTAGTGAAAATAAATTGTTTTATATTGTGTTGACTTATCGGTTGAATGTTTAAAAATTCTGGTCGGTATAGTCTGGACGACGATATCGATAGGGATTTCTAAACTCTTAATCTTGGCAAACCGACACAATTTGTTTTAAAAAGTGTGTAACGACCCGATATTTTGGACCATTCGCATCCATTATAAGTGTATAGGTAGACACTCATGCCGGAGTTGAATTGCTCAAAATACCGCGTTGTTAATTTAAGTTTGGCAAAACTGAACATATACAGTAAATAAAATATCACAGATCACAGACACAGAGTAATAACTGCAGCGGAAATAAAAGAAATAGTAGTTCATGAAGCTACCATATGAATATATAAAATACATCAGAGTTTACAACAGAAGAGTAATACGATACATCAGAGTTAAACCAGATACAACGGAAGAGTAACACGATACATCAGATACAAATCAGAATGCATCACTGGAATCATCGAATATTGAAAGCCGGATAGATAGCTGGATCTCCAAGCGAAGCTCCAACTCCAAAGGTGAGTCTCGAAAGCTGAACCACTCAGTCTGACCCGAGCGTAAAGCAAAACACAAGACACTCGAGTCAGGATTAACATTCTTATATTAATAAATCCAACTCAAGTGAAATAGCAATTGAAATACAAGTAACTCAAAGGATGTTTGGAATAACCATCCTTTAAGGATCCGTCAAACTATCTACTATGTAGTAATGTACGATAAGTAGATAATGTCTATCAGTAATATAAAAAGATATCAAAATAGCGTTAAGTCATGGCCCATTCCACCCTTAACACATTTTATATTCCCAAAAGCATATACAAGACCGTAGTTTCCCCAAAACCGGAAGTCACCAGAGGGCAATCCATATACTAAAGGTACAAATCAAAATCGTAGTGGTCGCGCATAGGATAATCAGTATGACAAGGTACATGAGGCGATACCAACTAGGATACTAGTAGTTGCCTGATCCGGACTGATGTTGGGCATAGCAGCTACCACCCCAACACCGCGAAACAACACTTCCAAATCAAGGGGGTGCACCCAAATCGAATCACAAAAGTAATAGATATGGTATCGAAGAAGTGTGTCCGCTAGAGATGGCGATCCTCAATGGCCCGGCGCGGCTCCTGTTTTAGTCATGTCAAGGGTCATCCAAAATCGTTCTCTTTCTTCAGTCAACGCGTTCATCAAAACCATCCACTTCGTTCTGGATCAACACTCCGCGTATAGTTATTAAAGTGGTTTCGGTTCAGATAGAGAGTATATCCATTACCGATCCTGGTCTCTTTAATAACTTTCGTAATTATTACACCGATTGGTCGTTTATATATTTCAAAAACCAAATCAATTTCAATTTCAAATAGAATTCGCAAATCAACATTTCATTTGTCTTTCTAAAACAATTTCCAAATTTTCGTTTCAAAACTTCCAATTTTCCGTTTCAAAATCTTATAATTCAATTTCAATTTCTATTTAAAACAATTTGAATATTGATTCAAGTTCGTATATAAGTTTCATTCCGAAATCATTTAAATAAATTCTATTTAACATTCAAATCAATTTAAACTCATTTATCGATTTCATTCAATATTCGTTAAGTTACTTTATCATTCAAAACAATTTCTATTAAATTTCCAATTCATTTAATCAATTCTTAAGTTCAACTTCATTAAAACAAAACTTACAAATTTGAATTAAACTAAATTCGTCAAATCAATTCTCCAATTACAAGTCTTACATTAATTCCAAAAATATCACATTTTATTTTTGTTAAAGAAATCCAATTTCACTTATTTACTTACTTAAATAATTTTCCAAAACTTAATTAATAAAGAAACTCAATTTCAACTATTTACGAAGTAAAATTCACTTATTCACAAATTCAATTTAATTTAATCATTAAATAATTCAATCTTATTTAATTATTAAATAATTCAAAACTTAATTATTAAATAATTTCAAAGTTTAATAATTTCAAACTTAATTATAAATTCAAACTTAATTATTAAATCATTTCAAACTTAATTCAATCATTTCTCAAATTAAACAACATTCTTTCATTGATTACATTGTTAATCTTTTGTTTCAGATTATTAAATATTACCATTTTCCTTTCATCAAAAATTCAAATTTCAACTTCATTTCAAAACCATATTCTTTATTCAAATAAAATCTTCGTTTATTTTCAAATCAAATTATTGACCAATCGGGTTTTTATTTAATTTTCTATCCTAAGTCAAAGTTCAATTTGGGTATTTATCATTTCAACCCGATTCCAATTCAATTCAAAATCAAAACATATCAAAGGGAACTTGCAGTGTGATAACTGGGATGGTGTCAAAGTAAATAAACAAGCAATAACAACAATCAATATCAATCCAATAATCAATTCAAATAATCCCGAAATAACCGTATTAATTCGCATTGTTATTTGTACGAATTAATATAATTATTTCTAGAATCTACACTATCATTTCACGTAGATTAAAGATTATTACAATACGGTTCTATACTTGTCATCTATTTACAATTTCATACATCATCAATTTAACAACATACATTCAGTGGTTCAAGATGTAATTAAACAAATCCTACGTGTCAATAAATTTAACAGTTAAAGGGGTCATATCATACAAATGTCAGTTAATCAAATTTACACATATATCAAATCTAACTATCCTACGTCAATTTCAAATTATTTATCACTTACATCATTAACAATTTAACGTCCAATATAAACATCAACAATCAATCAATTATCAGCCAAACTGTATCATCATCGCATAAATAATTAACAGATAATGGTGTCAAATGTCACAGGTGAACTGATATAGGCAATAACATATATAACAGTGTAATTAACTAACAGCAGCATATTTCAATTGTCGTTTCAATTGAAATCAGATTTAATAAATAAAAGAACGTTAATCGTGAGTGAGTGCTCACCTTTCGAGGCTAGAGAGATGAACGAAAGTGGAAGCGAATGGTGGATCCAAACACGAATTCCAAAGAGAAATAAGATGGGCACGAATTCGACGAACAAGGCTGATAAATAAAAAAAATCGATGACAATAGATCAGAAATTGTTTGATGTAGACCAACAAAATATATACTATTCTAATAATTTATTTTCTTAACTAAAATAAATTTTTTTTTTGTACCACTATAAAATTTTATAAACCAACACTCATCTTACCGTTCTAAAATAAAATGTGCTATAAACTTTATACAGATAAACTTAGTTACTTCAGACTATTTGAAAAGTGAACCATATAACATAGCATTCATATAATAACTCCTGTACAAACTAATATAATATAAAACTACTATACTTTAAAGTAATAGGATTATAAAATATACAACTGACGCCTAAGTGTATAAGCGGAACTAACTGTGCATAAATTGACAACATAACAAATACCTTAACTATATAACAATATATTTTCAATATATACGTGTTGACTAAATGGATGAAGCAAAAACAACTGGCATAAACTTTATATACAAACATCAGTTAAGAAACAGGCTTGTACAAATTTTTTTTTCTTATAATCAAAACTTATGTACATATAATTTAAAATATAAGGTACATGTACATACTCTTTCAAACAACAAAAGGCCATAAATCTTGAAGATATATATAGGATCAGCAAAGGAAACGTTCATATGCAAAATAAATAAAAAGCCAAAGCTAGAATTTGAAACAAAATGAGCAATGAAACATCTTATATAAAAGGTGCAGTTTATATATATAGCACTTATATTTTATTA
Source organism: Allium fistulosum (assembly GCA_030737815.1). Taxonomy (NCBI): domain Eukaryota; kingdom Viridiplantae; phylum Streptophyta; class Magnoliopsida; order Asparagales; family Amaryllidaceae; genus Allium; species Allium fistulosum. Next base: position 1,129,607,472 of record CM060902.1, read on the forward strand.
TTAAAACTACTTCATAAATATAACATAACCTATGTGTCAACAGATTTAAAGAATATTTATGCAATACCATATGGATGATGCTGCAAAGACAGATGAACTGAGCTCGGCGGAGGACGGGTAGCGGAACGCGGAAAGTGAAGAGGCGGTGATGGGCGAAGGCTGCATCGCGCGGAGAAGGGTAGGTGGGTTAGGCTGTTGGGTTTAGGCTTTGGCGGGGTGGGTAGGCGTACTGGTGGAGGCGAAGACGTGGGTGGAGACTGGGTTACTGCGGATGAGTAGGCTAGTGGAAGAACGGATCTGGTGGAGGCAAAAGGGAGGGGTGAACGGGAAGCGTCTTCGATTGCTGGGTGCTTCGGTGGTGATGGGCGGAGCTGGGGTAGGCACGGGTTGGATGGGTTTGAAGGCAGGCGTCAGGGAGGAGGTCGGTAAGGCTGGAGGTTGCAGCACGGCCGTGGAATGATGTGGTGGGTCAGGTGCAAGGCATGGGTGAAGGATGGAAGTGGCGATGGCGGAAGAGGAGGTGGATGGCGGTCAGGGGGATTTTGGTGGGAAAGAGTGGCCGGAGTTGGTGTGGTGGAAGTTGAAGGGAAGACAGAGTGGAAGCTCGGAATCACGTGGTGGCGGCAAGTGGTTGAGAAAATTCTTTTGGAAAATAAAGTTACAGAGAGAAAAAGAAAATAAGAGTAGGAAGAAGTAAAGGTGGGGAAGAGAAGAGATTACTGTAGAGAGTAGGAGTGAATGAATGGGATGTACGTTCTTTCCCTTTTGTTTAAAATTTTGTATTTAGCAGGGGCAACAGTGAATATTATTTGTGAGTTACGAACAATCTTCATGTTTTCCCAAGCGCCACTCAAATTCCCAATCTAACAGCTATCCACCAACTACCGCATTTATTTCTCCCAGCTGAAATTTTATTTTCAAATTTTGAATGGGTACGGGCTGAATATGGTTTAACCGGTCCACCCAAAACAGTTAAATAAACGTGACGATTTTCGTCGGACTTCGATTTGTCCGAATAAATATACCGTTTTGATCAGCGCGACGAGACGATCAAAATGGTATATAGATATCAGTGGTACAATCGAATTATAAAAATTCGAATTTTCTAATAGCGGAAAATGCAAGAAAAACGCTGAAAAATAAGATCGACGGAGCCAAAGATGTCCGAATTTGGAAAAACGACAAACTGAAATCTTGCTCAGAAGATGTTTTAGAATTTTTCTATGTAAAAATATTTAGGTTTCGAAAACATTTAATTTTCATTGCTTTTTAACTGATTAAATTGAAGTGAATTTTCGTGCGAAATAAACTTTCATATTTTCGGACGAAAATTTACCAGTTGCTATGTTTAACTAGACGTATTCCAAATATTAAATTTATATTTCAAAATTTTATCGTTTAAAATTTCGCAAAATTCAATTAATTACGTTATTAAAACGGTTAAAATTTACGGGTCGTTACACTCTCCCCCACTCAAAACTTTTCGTCCTCGAAAAGGAACGAGGTAGGAGAATAGAAACAACCAGAAAGAAAACATACTTGAAATACAAAATAACAATTAATTTAAACCATATAAATTCAAATTTAAATTAATTGATATTCAATAATTGATTTAATCCATTTGATTCCATTAAAAACAATCTCAACTATTTCTAAATTCATTATCTTATTATCCCATTTCTTCAATTTACAATTTCTAAAACCATAAATTTGAATAGTCTTTTATTATAATCATATTTTCTTCAACAATTTTAAATTCTTCTTTATTCCAAATTACTGCTAAATTTATTCTACTTAATATATCTAATCACATATATTTAACCCATATAAATTAATTTAAAACATAAAAGTTTCGATTTAAATTAATTTTCATCTATTAATTTCTTTTAAATTCAGGGTATTTTCATATGTTGATCAAATTTCAATTTATTAATTCTTTCAAAACAAATTTATTAATTCTTTCAAAACAATTTATTTCATTATTAACTGAGTTTTATTTATAATTCTATCTAACTCTAGTAACATCTTTATAATCAAAATTTTAGTGTATAACATTTATTATAAACACTCAAATTTTATTTATAAATTCAATTTATCTTATATATATTATCCAATTACATATTCAACTTCTGAATGATTTAGGTAAGTTGTATTAGAATGCAGTTGAACCATATACAAATAAAATTTTCTCAATTCAATTATTCAAGTTTAAATATTTATCCAACTTTTGGTTTTATTTATAATTAAAATCATCCTTTAACAAAATTTAAGAGTTAGATTTCCGATTAACTTTAAACAATTTAGAGATATATATAATATATTTATATCAAATCAAATTAAATTTTAAAATAAGATACCTATATATATGTGAATCAAAATATACTGAAGAAATTCAAATCAAAATATATATTATTATTTTTTTTCAAAACAAAACCGTAGCAAAGCTACAGAATGGTTTCTCCACTTCGAAACTCGAAAATGAATGTCGGTGATGCGGCCGCCATCACCGAAATTATTTTCCAGCGACAAAGAGAAGAGCACTGATTTCAACATTTTAAAATTCTTTGCAAACGATTCTATTCGAAAATACTTTCAATATATACTTTAAAAATTTTAAAAAACAAAGTTCGAAATCACCGGAAATTAATAAATTCTCAAATTCTTGGTTTAAATACATTTCAAATTTCAAATCAAATTATAGCCAAGTTTATAAATTTATTTATTTATATTATGCAATAGTCAATGGTTTACAAAACAATAAATGAAAACCAAATATTATCATTTCTGACAACAATTTATTAACAATTTAATTTCAGAAAACTTATATTTATATATAATATAATCATTCAAAATTTATTTTGTTTATCAAATTTGAAAACAACATTTTAATGTAAATTTAGAAATACATTTCTTTGCTCGACGATATAGGAATGGATTTTCAAAATAAGGATAGGGATTCAAATTTGATGGACTTAAATCAAAGAGAAATTTGATTCGAAGATAGGTTTGAAACAAAGACGAGATAATTAAATAACAAAATAAGGCGATGGATAAGTTTATATAAATCGCGGGCAACCTTAACCGAGTCGTCCGTAATTTCAAGAATAAGATCGATGCTGAATTCCGAGGTAAATCAACACTAAATCTCAAGAGATAGAATTCAGGTATAGCAGGAGATAGATAGCATCGTAAACCGAGGATACAGAAATCTCCGGTAAATCGACGCGACTGTGAAGGAGTTTCACTCCTTTACAAATAAATTTGAGATTGGCGAGATTGCCGACTCATTATAAAGATCATTCGAAGTGGAGTTATGGGATGCTCCAGAATCGAAAGAAGACGAATAGTGAGGGACACGAATGAACTCCGAAACCGAGGGAACGTTCTAAAATTCGAAAGAATCGAGTCAAAAGAAAGAGATTGAAACTCGAATGAGAGTGATTCTGTAAATACATTTACCCTATATGTTAAGTTTTGCCTAGAGCTACCAAAGCTCTGATACCAACTGTAACGACCCGATATTTTGGACCATTCGCATCCATTATAAGTGTATAGGTAGACACTCATGCCGGAGTTGAATTGCTCAAAATACTGCGTTGTTAATTTAAGTTTGGAAAAACTGAACATATACAGTAAATAAAATATCACAGATCACAGACACAGAGTAATAACTGCAGCGGAAATAAAAGAAATAGTAGTTCATGAAGCTACCATATGAATATATAAAATACATCAGAGTTTACAACAGAAGAGTAATACGATACATCAGAGTTAAACCAGATACAACGGAAGAGTAACACGATACATCAGATACAAATCAGAATGCATCACTGGAATCATCGAATACTGAAAGCCGGATAGATAGCTGGATCTCCAAGCGAAGCTCCAACTCCAAAGGTGAGTCTCGAAAGCTGAACCACTCAGTCTGACCCGAGCGTAAAGCAAAACACAAGACACTCGAGTCAGGATTAACATTCTTATATTAATAAATCCAACTCAAGTGAAATAGCAATTGAAATACAAGTAACTCAAAGGATGTTTGGAATAACCATCCTTTAAGGATCCGTCAAACTATCTACTATATAGTAATGTACGATAAGTAGATAATGTCTATCAGTAATATAAAAAGATATCAAAATAGCGTTAAGTCATGGCCCATTTGTAATGACCCAAGATTTTAGGAATTCATTCTGGAAAATATAAATAAATTTAAAATAATTTTTAAATTAATTTTGGAAGGAGATTGTTATGGCTTGATAGTGTATCAGTATGTGTGTACATGTGTGCACAGGGTATACACATGAACTAAAGCTAAAAGTCTCTGAACTTTAAGAATAAATACATATTGATATGTATGGGAATATATATATATATATATATTAAAATCTTTAAAAGCTGAATGCATAAGTAAATATAAATATATGTATGCTACTGAATATTTTTCTTAAGTATACATGTGCATGTGTGTGTCAATACAGAATGATATATATATATAAATATATACATGTGCTAATAAAATACCAGAGTTTAAATTAGTGAGATAAAATATACAGACATATTTTAATATAAGCAGAAATAAAAGAGAGAAGATATAAAAAGAACTAATCCTCTTATAAATAAATAAAGGAAGTACATGCCATTTACATGAAAGCTAAAAATAGAAAAGAATAGGAGAAAACAGAGAAATGTTACTATAGGCAGAATTAGGAAGTGTATTAAATAAATAACAAAACCAAGTCACATTTTTAGCATGATTGTAGACAAGGGGGAAAAGTATTTTCTGAAAAGCAATTTCTGAAAGAAAAATGTAACCACTTTTCTCTTCACCCAAATTAAGCCGGGAAGGGGTAAAACTTTGGGTTAAAATGCAGATAACATGATTTTCTGGTGGGCAAAAATGGCTTTAGCCAATACCCAAAACCCTAAGAGAAACCCTGTATATATATACAAGTATATACAGCAGCCTCCTCTTCTCCTCAGAAAAGAATTTTGAAAAAAAAAAGAAGGAAGAAAAACAATACCACAGAAATCATAAGACAAGGGAAGAAAGAGAGCTTGAGGATAAGAGCAGGAGTTCATCAATTAATTAAGGAAACAAAGAAGAGAGCTAGGTGAGAAAACTCACTCAAAAATCTAAGGCAATAAGTCCTAATGTAGGCAGCCAGATAAAAGTATTTTTATTAAAAGAGTATTTTCATATATAAATGTTTATCTGTGAATTTAAACCTAAATCTGTTTTGATTTTCTTTGGTTGATCATTTGTTTTATTATAACAAAGTTTTGTGTGTTGTTAGCATACATGTCTGTTTTATACACTCAGATCTCTGATATGTTAATATTTAGGGATATAAATAAATACCCAGAAAATAAAAGGTTGAGAATAGGCAAGTAGTATTGGTTTTGGCTCAACCCAGAAAGAGGTAAACAATGTTGAGCTGCAATATACTCATGTATAAGTGCTGAGGCTCGAAATAGAAAAGAATTAGGGGTGCAATAGGGTTGCCTATGTGCTGATGCCTCTGATTCAATAAAATGCATAGCAAACAAAATTTTGTGATTCAGTGAAACCAGATTATTCTGAGTTTAACTCAAGCACAAATGTTTGTAAAAGAAAAACTTCCCCAGAAGCTATAAGCCAATGTTAGTTGCCTAAACTCCTTTTAAAAAAAAATACCAGGATGAATATCTATATATATATATACAGAACCTTATTTTGTAGTCACCAATGGCTGTTTACTTGTTGTTTCTGTATGGTCATGAATAATAGGAGATACCATGATATGGATGTTTTAGCTAAATAAAATGAATCACTGAATGGTTTGTCATGAAAAATCAAAAGGGTTATTATTAACTTAAATCTGATTAGGAAATTGGGGTCAAGAACACTGCAGGAATGACTTGTGTGCTTGAGTAACATAAGTTGACACATGGCTTGTTTAAGTCCTGAGATCTTTGTGTAATGGAGTGAATTAGTTCATTACAGTGTGTCCATTGATTCATAAATATTGCAGATGAGACCAAGGATAGATAAATATACCAAGGAGATAATACTTGAGCAGATGAGAAAACTAGAGTTTTTCCCAGATTTGAAATATGATGATTGAATAAGTGATTTAACTCATATTAGTTATTTTCCTGTTTGGTATGAATGATTGTTTGTCTATGATTGAGTTGTATGCTTGAATATATGTGCCATATTCATATGTGTAGTCTCTGGAAAGAAAGTTAAAGTGTGCACATGCACAATGACACAGAGCATGCACACAAGTATTTACCTGATTCCAAAGGACAGAACCTTATGTATTTGTACTTAACTTGATTTTAACCTAATTAACAAATTGCTTTTGTGAATTTTCTCATACCAGACATGTGTCTGACCCTAGTGTGCTAATGGCATCTGGGGTGTCTCATTTAAAATGAGGCAGTTTCAAATGCTTTTTCAGGGATTGCAGCAACTAAGTAGGAGTAGGAGCAAGGCTTTGAGAAGAAGATATAGCATGCTAAAACTTAGTTAGATAAGAGCCTAAATGTTGAAATCTGCATGTATTGACAATTTAAATTGCTACTTGTATTAAGTAATGAATATTGGATGGATATTTTGTTAGGCATTTTGTTAAGAGATTGATTTGTATCTGGAAACTATGAATTAAGTTAAATATCTGTTATGTTTAAAAGTATTTTAATTAAATCTTGTAAGTAGATTTAGCAAGAACACCATGTTAAAATTGAATGATTACATTTTATAAATGCATTAGTCAATCATGAATCTTTGGAAAGGATTTAAGTTTTGGAAAATCTGGAGAGTTGATTCTCAGAAAATTTAAATGGTTTATTTTCTAATATAGCATATGTATGTAAAAGAAATAGGCATAGATTAAATGTTTTATATGGCTGCAAGATTTCTATAGTTAAACTTGTTTCATACAAATGTTTCATGTCCTATTTTTAATTAGAGAAAGGATCTGTAATAAGGTAGATGGAAGCCAGATTCAAATAGTTGCATATATATATATGCACATAAATATGTTTAGTGCAAACATTACCACATCTTTTTCTTTGCACTTGTAATAGGAATCTGGATTTCACTCAGATTTTAACCAAATGCATTTTTAAGGCCAGACAGACCTTATAAGAAGAAATACAAACCTGAATGATGTTAAACACTTCTATCATCCTCAAAACCCAAGAACCTTACTCTTAATTCATACCAATCCTGAAGCCTTCCAGGTTATAGGGATGGGATTCAATAATGATTAAGCAAGGATTATTGTTTTGTATGATGGATTTTAGGCAAAAATAAAATATATATATGTGCAGATAGGTAGATAACAGATTCCAGACTGCACAAAAGAAAAAAAAAAGAAAAACCAAAAATTGTGTTTGAACCGACCAGCATAGCACTCGAACTCGTGACCTTGCATGTATAAGTTAGGCGCGTTTCCATTACGCCTAGATGTTGCTTGTGTTTCCTTAGGATCCACTTTATTTTATACTGATTTTGACACTATTCAGAACTTAACACAAACATCTATATTAAAAGCTTGTTTACTACTGATTATTTCTTGATCACTTCTTAGTTAGTATAAACAGACTAATGTGTATGTTTCCAGTGGATTGTTTGATCAAAAAAAAATAATATGAAATAAATTAGCAATCCAACATCCTCTTGTTTTTTTCAAAACTCTGATTCAAACAAGAGAGGCATATACATCCTCACATGTATGTGCTTATCTTTGTGAATGTACTGATATACTTATATTGGTTGATTATTGTGATCCTGGATATATTTTGGTTTATTGTAGAAAGATATTGACCCTGAGAATTATATTTGCAATGGATATATCTATATATCCTCTTTACCTTAAAAAAATTTTTTTTTATGAAATTAGAATAGAATAAAAGGAGGGTCATTTCAGTTGGTATCAGAGCTATGTTATCCAACATAGTAGAAGTAAGGATCAAGTCCTTAGATAGAAATAAAATTAAAAGGAACTAAATATTAAACTAACCAGCTATGTAAATTATTATTAGCAAACTATGGTAGGGAGACCACCAAATCAGGGAGCAGGATCTTCCCATGCACCACCAATGGTCAATCTGCAAGACTTAGTGAGAGCATTTAGGGATGGGGCAGGACAAAGGCAAGAAAATCCCTATGAAGAACTCTCAAAATTGCTTAAGACATATACTCATTTAGGAGGCAAAAGCTTTGAAGGGACAGAGAGTATCATGGAAATTCAAACATGGTTGAGAACATTGGAAAGAATTTTCAATGACATGCAACTTGATGATCAAAGAAAGAGGCAAGTGGCCTCAAGACAGCTAAAAGGAGTAGCTTTAGGCTGGTGGGAAGTAATCATTGTAGGAAGGAATGAGAATGAAATCACTTGGAATCAATTTAAAGAGATGTTGGAAGCAAGGTTTGTACCAGCATCAGCAAAGACTACCTTGTTAGAAGAATTCATTAGACTTAGACAAGGAACCATGACTGTCACAGAATATACTCAAAAGTTTGAGGGGCTCTCCACATATGGAGCAATGCTTGTGGCAGATGAGGCATCTAAAAATGATAGGTACATAAAAGGCCTGAACCCAGGACTTAGCAGAGCCATGTTACCCTATGCAGACAAGACTTTTGATCATGTGATAGACTTGGCTTTGAGGTTGGAGCAGCATGACAAGGAAAGGGAGAAGTTCAGAAATTTTAAGAGCAATAATAACAAGAAAGGTAAGGGGAGGTATCACCCTTATGATAAGAAGAAAGAAGAGGCTAGTAACAAAAGCACTGGAGATGTCAAAGCTAAGGAAGACAAGAAGAAAATTGTGTGCCACCAGTGTGGAAAGGAAGGGCATATCAAACCAAAATGTCCAGAATTGAAAGGAGGAGCTTTCAAATGCTATCTATGCGGGAAAGAGGGGCATATGAAGAGGAATTGTCCTGAATATAAACAGCAAGGCAAATTGGCAAATTTGGAAGGAAAAGGCAAAGCCACAGTGGAGAGTAACACTGTAAACCATAGCCAAGTGGAAGGTACATTACTTATTTGTACCATACCCATAACAGTAGTATATGATACTGGGGCAACTCACTCCTTAATTTCTTATGAACTGGTTAGAATGCTAAAACTGAATTGCATATTGGTTGAAACCCCATTGCATATACAAAGTCCATTGGGGAGTTCTAGTGTTTTAAATATGATTTGTGTGGATGTGGAGTTAAACATAGGGGGAAATATTTTTATTTCCAATTTATATGTTTTGAATTACCCAAATATAGGTGTTATATTGGGGGTAGACTGGTTAAGGCAATTTAAAGCCATAATTAATTTAGACTCATCCACCATATCATTGCAAAATTCTAGAGGCCAGAGAATCACAGTTTTGTGTGAAGTAGCTAAGGAAGGAAAACTATATCATTTAGTTGACTCAGAAAAAGATTTCAGTGAACTAACCATTGAAGAAATTCCCATAGTCAATGAATATTTGGATGTGTTTGGTGAGGTCAAGGGTATTCCACACCATAGACCAGTAGAATTCCAGATCAATTTAGTTCCAGGAGCAAGCCCAGTGATTAAAAAGCCAACTAGAATGGGGCCAAATGAACTAAAGGAACTAAAGAAACAGTTAGAAGAATTGGAAGAAAAGGGTTTTATAAGACCAAGTAATTCTTGCTGGGGAGCACCAGTGGTATTTGTTAAGAAGCAAGATGGCTCTTTAAGACTCTGCATAGATTATAGAGAATTAAACAAAGTAACTATTAAAAATAAATACCCATTACCAAGAATAGATGATCTTTTTGATCAATTAGCAGGGGCAAAAGTATTTTCTAGACTAGACTTAGCATCTGGTTTTCATCAAATGAAGGTGGAAGAATCAAGCATCAAGTACACTGCCTTTAACACTAGGTATGGGCTGTATGAATTTTTGGTTATGCCATTTGGCTTGACTAATGCACCATCTTACTTTGTGGATTTAATGAACAGAACCTTTAGAGATTGCTTAGACAAGTTTGTGCTTATTTTCATAGATGACATTTTGATTTATTCCAAGACAGTGGAAGAACATAAGCATCATTTGCACCTGGTTCTGTCTAGGCTAAGGGAAAAAGATTTAAAGGCAAAATTTTCAAAATGTGTGTTTTGGAAGGAGGAAGTACATTTTCTTGGCCATGTTATATCTGCCAAAGGAATTTCTGTGAACCCCAATAAAATAGTGGCTATTCAAGCATGGAAGAGGCCAAGCACTGTGAGTGAGGTGAGGTCATTTATGGGGATGGCAGGGTATTATAGAAGGTTTATAAAAGATTTTTCAAAAATTTCTACACCACTCACTAACCTAACCAGGAAGAACCAAGCTTTTGTTTGGTCAGAAAAATGTGAGAAGTCTTTTGAACAATTGAAGGAGGCATTGGTGAATGCTCCAATTCTAAAAGTACCACATGGAAATGAAGAATTAGTGGTATACACTGATGCTAGTGGATTTGGCTTGGGTGCAGTGTTGATGCAACAAGGCCAAGTCATTGCATATGCATCCAGACAACTAAAACCCCATGAAGTAAGGTATGCCACACATGATCTCGAATTAGCAGCTGTGATATATGCTTTAAAACTTTGGAGACATTATTTATTAGGCACTAAGTTTGAACTTTACACTGACCACAAGTCTCTAAAATATTTGTTTTCACAAAAAGATTTGAACATGAGGCAACACAGATGGGTGGAGTTCTTAGCTGCCTATGACTTTGACATACTTTATACACCAGGGAAAGCAAACAAAGTTGCAGATGCTCTAAGTAGACAGCATGCTAAATTGGCTATGATGATGATAGCAGAATTTAAAGATTTGTCTTTGCTAACTGAGTTAGAGATTGAGGAGAATGGTTGTGTGCAGATGCATGGTGCACAAGAAGGTAAAGGGAAGTTAAGCTTAATGACACTTCAACCAGATTTAATTCTAAAGGTAGGAAAAATGCAAGAACAAGATGCTCACTTATTAGAGAAGAGAATGCTCCTCTCAAGAGGGGAGGAAGTGATGAAACACCACATTGATAAAAATGGCTATGTAAGATACCAGAATAGGATATGTGTACCAGAGGACATAGAATTGAAGAGGGAGATATTGAATGAATATCACAGAAGTAAATACTCCATACACCCAGGTAACACAAAAATGTATCAAAATTTGAAAAGAGACTTCTGGTGGAAGGGGATGAAATCTGATATAGCTAAATACATTGCCAAATGTATGACTTGCCAACAAGTCAAGGCTGAAACTCAAAGACCATCAGGGTTGATGCAACCTCTTAGTGTACCACAGTGGAAGTGGGAAGATATATCTATGGACTTCATAGATGGACTGCCTAGATCTAAGAGAGGTAATACAAGCATATGGGTGATAGTGGATAGGCTAACCAAGGTAGCACACTTCATCCCAGTCAAGTCAGAAAGAACTGCACCAAAACTAGCTCAAATTTTTATAAAAGAAGTGGTAAGGTTACATGGCATTCCCAAAACCATTGTGAGTGATAGGGATACCATCTTCACTTCAAAATTCTGGAGAAGCTTTCAAGAAGCAATGGGAAGTGAACTATGTTTAAGTACTGCCTACCATCCTCAATCAGATGGGCAGACTGAGGTGGTAAACAAAGTTTTGGAGGACATGTTGAGGGCATGTATACTGGATTTTGGGGGCAACTGGGAAGATTATCTTCATCTAGTTGAATTTACATATAACAACAGCTACCAAAGCACCATAGGAATGGCTCCATTTGAAGCCTTATATGGTAAACCCTGTTTGTCACCAGTTTGCTGGGTAGAAGCAGGAGAAAGGTCTATTTTAGGACCTGAGTACATACAAGAAACCAAGGAGAAAATTGAGTTGATAAGAAGAAGAATGACAGCAGCTCAAGATAGGCAAAAGAAATTTGCAGACATGAGAAGGAGGCAGGTAAAATATGAAGTGGGAAATTTTGTTTTCATCAAAATCTCACCCATGAAAAATGTGTTGAGGTTTGGAAAACAAGGCAAATTAACCCCAAGATATATTGGACCATACAAAATTCTGGAGAGAATTGGTCCCTTGGCATATAAGTTGGAATTACCAGAAAACATGCAAGGCATACATGATGTTTTTCATGTATCACAATTGAGAAGGTGGGTCCATGACAAGGCAGAAATTCTTGAAACCCCAACCCAAGTGCAGATAAATCCTAATTTGATTTATGAAAAGGATCCAGTGGGAATTTTGGCAAAAGATGTGAAGAAGTTGAGGAATAAATCTCTGAAACTTGTGAAGGTACAATGGAGTCTAGATCCTAGTGATTGCACATGGGAATTGGAAGACAAAGTTAGGATGAATTATCCTAGGCTATTTTCAGATTAAGGTAATTCTGATCTTTGATTGTTTTCTTTATTTTGGATGAATATATTTTTAGTTAGTATAGAACTAAGAATCTATTTGGTAGAGAATATACTTGTTCTCTGAATTAAGTTTAAAATTTATTTTAAGCTTAGGAAAATTGTGGGACACAATTTCTAAAAGGAGGGGTGTATGTAATGACCCAATATTTTAGGAATTCATTCTGGAAAATATAAATAAATTTAAAATAATTTTTAAATTAATTTTGGAAGGAGATTGTTATGGCTTGATAGTGTATCAGTATGTGTGTACATGTGTGCACAGGGTATACACATGAACTAAAGCTAAAAATCTCTGAACTTTAAGAATAAATACATATTGATATGTATGGGAATATATATATATATATATATATATATATATATATATTAAAATCTTTAAAAGCTGAATGCATAAGTAAATATAAATATATGTATGCTACTGAATATTTTTCTTAAGTATACATGTGCATGTGTGTGTCAATACAGAATGATATATATATATATAAATATATACATGTGCTAATAAAATACCAGAGTTTAAATTAGTGAGATAAAATATACAGACATATTTTAATATAAGCAGAAATAAAAGAGAGAAGATATAAAAAGAACTAATCCTCTTATAAATAAATAAAGGAAGTACATGCCATTTACATGAAAGCTAAAAATAGAAAAGAATAGGAGAAAACAGAGAAATGTTACTATAGGCAGAATTAGGAAGTGTATTAAATAAATAACAAAACCAAGTCACATTTTTAGCATGATTGTAGACAAGGGGGAAAAGTATTTTCTGAAAAGCAATTTCTGAAAGAAAAATGTAACCACTTTTCTCTTCACCCAAATTAAGCCGGGAAGGGGTAAAACTTTGGGTTAAAATGCAGATAACATGATTTTCTGGTGGGAAAAAATGGCTTTAGCCAATACCCAAAACCCTAAGAGAAACCCTGTATATATATACAAGTATATACAGCAGCCTCCTCTTCTCCTCAGAAAAGAATTTTGAAAAAAAAAAGAAGGAAGAAAAACAATACCACAGAAATCATAAGACAAGGGAAGAAAGAGAGCTTGAGGATAAGAGCAGGAGTTCATCAATTAATTAAGGAAACAAAGAAGAGAGCTAGGTGAGAAAACTCACTCAAAAATCTAAGGCAATAAGTCCTAATGTAGGCAGCCAGATAAAAGTATTTTTATTAAAAGAGTATTTTCATATATGAATGTTTATCTGTGAATTTAAACCTAAATCTGTTTTGATTTTCTTTGGTTGATCATTTGTTTTATTATAACAAAGTTTTGTGTGTTGTTAGCATACATGTCTGTTTTATACACTCAGATCTCTGATATGTTAATATTTAGGGATATAAATAAATACCCAGAAAATAAAAGGTTGAGAATAGGCAAGTAGTATTGGTTTTGGCTCAACCCAGAAAGAGGTAAACAATGTTGAGCTGCAATATACTCATGTATAAGTGCTGAGGCTCGAAATAGAAAGGAATTAGGGGTGCAATAGGGTTGCCTATGTGCTGATGCCTCTGATTCAATAAAATGCATAGCAAACAAAATTTTGTGATTCAGTGAAACCAGATTATTCTGAGTTTAACTCAAGCACAAATGTTTGTAAAAGAAAAACTTCCCCAGAAGCTATAAGCCAATGTTAGTTGCCTAAACTCCTTTTAAAAAAAATACCAGGATGAATATCTATATATATATATATACAGAACCTTATTTTGTAGTCACCAATGGCTGTTTACTTGTTGTTTCTGTATGGTCATGAATAATAGGAGATACCATGATATGGATGTTTTAGCTAAATAAAATGAATCACTGAATGGTTTGTCATGAAAAATCAAAAGGGTTATTATTAACTTAAATCTGATTAGGAAATTGGGGTCAAGAACACTGCAGGAATAACTTGTGTGCTTGAGTAACATAAGTTGACACATGGCTTGTTTAAGTCCTGAGATCTTTGTGTAATGGAGTGAATTAGTTCATTACAGTGTGTCCATTGATTCATAAATATTGCAGATGAGACCAAGGATAGATAAATATACCAAGGAGATAATACTTGAGCAGATGAGAAAACTAGAGTTTTTCCCAGATTTGAAATATGATGATTGAATAAGTGATTTAACTCATATTAGTTATTTTCCTGTTTGGTATGAATGATTGTTTGTCTATGATTGAGTTGTATGCTTGAATATATGTGCCATATTCATATGTGTAGTCTCTGGAAAGAAAGTTAAAGTGTGCACATGCACAATGACACAGAGCATGCACACAAGTATTTACCTGATTCCAAAGGACAGAACCTTATGTATTTGTACTTAACTTGATTTTAACCTAATTAACAAATTGCTTTTGTGAATTTTCTCATACCAGACATGTGTCTGACCCTAGTGTGCTAATGGCATCTGGGGTGTCTCATTTAAAATGAGGCAGTTTCAAATGCTTTTTCAGGGATTGCAGCAACTAAGTAGGAGTAGGAGCAAGGCTTTGAGAAGAAGATATATCATGCTAAAACTTAGTTAGATAAGAGCCTAAATGTTGAAATCTGCATGTATTGACAATTTAAATTGCTACTTGTATTAAGTAATGAATATTGGATGGATATTTTGTTAGGCATTTTGTTAAGAGATTGATTTGTATCTGGAAACTATGAATTAAGTTAAATATCTGTTATGTTTAAAAGTATTTTAATTAAATCTTGTAAGTAGATTTAGCAAGAACACCATGTTAAAATTGAATGATTACATTTTATAAATGCATTAGTCAATCATGAATCTTTGGAAAGGATTTAAGTTTTGGAAAATCTGGAGAGTTGATTCTCAGAAAATTTAAATGGTTTATTTTCTAATATAGCATATGTATGCAAAAGAAATAGGCATAGATTAAATGTTTTATATGGCTGCAAGATTTCTATAGTTAAACTTGTTTCATACAAATGTTTCATGTCCTATTTTTAATTAGAGAAAGGATCTGTAATAAGGTAGATGGAAGCCAGATTCAAATAGTTGCATATATATATATGCACATAAATATGTTTAGTGCAAACATTACCACATCTTTTTCTTTGCACTTGTAATAGGAATCTGGATTTCACTCAGATTTTAACCAAATGCATTTTTAAGGCCAGACAGACCTTATAAGAAGAAATACAAACCTGAATGATGTTAAACACTTCTATCATCCTCAAAACCCAAGAACCTTACTCTTAATTCATACCAATCCTGAAGCCTTCCAGGTTATAGGGATGGGATTCAATAATGATTAAGCAAGGATTATTGTTTTGTATGATGGATTTTAGGCAAAAATAAAATATATATATGTGCAGATAGGTAGATAACAGATTCCAGACTGCACAAAAGAAAAAAAAAGAAAAACCAAAAATTGTGTTTGAACCGACCAGCATAGCACTCGAACTCGTGACCTTGCATGTATAAGTTAGGCGCGTTTCCATTACGCCTAGATGTTGCTTGTGTTTCCTTAGGATCCACTTTATTTTATACTGATTTTGACACTATTCAGAACTTAACACAAACATCTATATTAAAAGCTTGTTTACTACTGATTATTTCTTGATCACTTCTTAGTTAGTATAAACAGACTAATGTGTATGTTTCCAGTGGATTGTTTGATCAAAAAAAAATAATATGAAATAAATTAGCAATCCAACATCCTCTTGTTTTTTTCAAAACTCTGATTCAAACAAGAGAGGCATATACATCCTCACATGTATGTGCTTATCTTTGTGAATGTACTGATATACTTATATTGGTTGATTATTGTGATCCTGGATATATTTTGGTTTATTGTAGAAAGATATTGACCCTGAGAATTATATTTGCAATGGATATATCTATATATCCTCTTTACCTTAAAAAAAAATTTTTTTTTATGAAATTAGAATAGAATAAAAGGAGGGTCATTTCACCATTCCACCCTTAACACATTTTATATTCCCAAAAGCATATACAAGACCGTAGTTTCCCCAAAACCGGAAGTCACCAGAGGGCAATCCATATACTAAAGGTACAAATCAAAATCGTAGTGGTCGCGCATAGGATAATCAGTATGACAAGGTACATGAGGCGATACCAACTAGGATACTAGTAGTTGCCTGATCCGGACTGATGTTGGGCATAGCAGCTACCACCCCAACACCGCGAAACAACACTTCCAAATCAAGGGGGTGCACCCAAATCGAATCACAAAAGTAATAGATATGGTATCGAAGAAGTGTGTCCGCTAGAGATGGCGATCCTCAATGGCCCGGCGCGGCTCCTGTTTTAGTCATGTCAAGGGTCATCCAAAATCGTTCTCTTTCTTCAGTCAACGCGTTCATCAAAACCATCCACTTCGTTCTGGATCAACACTCCGCGTATAGTTATTAAAGTGGTTTCGGTTCAGATAGAGAGTATATCCATTACCGATCCTGGTCTCTTTAATAACTTTCGTAATTATTACACCGATTGGTCGTTTATATATTTCAAAAACCAAATCAATTTCAATTTCAAATAGAATTCGCAAATCAACATTTCATTTGTCTTTCTAAAACAATTTCCAAATTTTCGTTTCAAAACTTCCAATTTTCCGTTTCAAAATCTTATAATTCAATTTCAATTTCTATTTAAAACAATTTGAATATTGATTCAAGTTCGTATATAAGTTTCATTCCGAAATCATTTAAATAAATTCTATTTAACATTCAAATCAATTTAAACTCATTTATCGATTTCATTCAATATTCGTTAAGTTACTTTATCATTCAAAACAATTTCTATTAAATTTCCAATTCATTTAATCAATTCTTAAGTTCAACTTCATTAAAACAAAACTTACAAATTTGAATTAAACTAAATTCGTCAAATCAATTCTCCAATTACAAGTCTTACATTAATTCCAAAAATATCACATTTTATTTTTGTTAAAGAAATCCAATTTCACTTATTTACTTACTTAAATAATTTTCCAAAACTTAATTAATAAAGAAACTCAATTTCAACTATTTACGAAGTAAAATTCACTTATTCACAAATTCAATTTAATTTAATCATTAAATAATTCAATCTTATTTAATTATTAAATAATTCAAAACTTAATTATTAAATAATTTCAAAGTTTAATAATTTCAAACTTAATTATAAATTCAAACTTAATTATTAAATCATTTCAAACTTAATTCAATCATTTCTCAAATTAAACAACATTCTTTCATTGATTACATTGTTAATCTTTTGTTTCAGATTATTAAATATTACCATTTTCCTTTCATCAAAAATTCAAATTTCAACTTCATTTCAAAACCATATTCTTTATTCAAATAAAATCTTCGTTTATTTTCAAATCAAATTATTGACCAATCGGGTTTTTATTTAATTTTCTATCCTAAGTCAAAGTTCAATTTGGGTATTTATCATTTCAACCCGATTCCAATTCAATTCAAAATCAAAACATATCAAAGGGAACTTGCAGTGTGATAACTGGGATGGTGTCAAAGTAAATAAACAAGCAATAACAACAATCAATATCAATCCAATAATCAATTCAAATAATCCCGAAATAACCGTATTAATTCGCATTGTTATTTGTACGAATTAATATAATTATTTCTAGAATCTACACTATCATTTCACGTAGATTAAAGATTATTACAATACGGTTCTTTACTTGTCATCTATTTACAATTTCATACATCATCAATTTAACAACATACATTCAGTGGTTCAAGATGTAATTAAACAAATCCTACGTGTCAATAAATTTAACAGTTAAAGGGGTCATATCATACAAATGTCAGTTAATCAAATTTACACATATATCAAATCTAACTATCCTACGTCAATTTCAAATTATTTATCACTTACATCATTAACAATTTAACGTCCAATATAAACATCAACAATCAATCAATTATCAGCCAAACTGTATCATCATCGCATAAATAATTAACAGATAATGGTGTCAAATGTCACAGGTGAACTGATATAGGCAATAACATATATAACAGTGTAATTAACTAACAGCAGCATATTTCAATTGTCGTTTCAATTGAAATCAGATTTAATAAATAAAAGAACGTTAATCGTGAGTGAGTGCTCACCTTTCGAGGCTAGAGAGATGAACGAAAGTGGAAGCGAATGGTGGATCCAAACACGAATTCCAAAGAGAAATAAGATGGGCACGAATTCGACGAACAAGGCTGATAAATAAAAAAAATCGATGACAATAGATCAGAAATTGTTTGATGTAGACCAACAAAATATATACTATTCTAATAATTTATTTTCTTAACCAAAATAAATTTTTTTTTTGTACCACTATAAAATTTTATAAACCAACACTCATCTTACCGTTCTAAAATAAAATGTGCTATAAACTTTATACAGATAAACTTAGTTACTTCAGACTATTTGAAAAGTGAACCATATAACATAGCATTCATATAATAACTCCTGTACAAACTAATATAATATAAAACTACTATACTTTAAAGTAACAGGATTATAAAATATACAACTGACGCCTAAGTGTATAAGCGGAACTAACTGTGCATAAATTGACAACATAACAAATACCTTAACTATATAACAATATATTTTCAATATATACGTGTTGACTAAATGGATGAAGCAAAAACAACTGGCATAAACTTTATATACAAACATCAGTTAAGAAACAGGCTTGTACAAATTTTTATTTTTTTTTCTTATAATCAAAACTTATGTACATATAATTTAAAATATAAGGTACATGTACATACTCTTTCAAACAAGAGAAGGCTATAAATCTTGAAGATATATATAAGATCAGCAAAGGAAACGTTCATATGCAAAATAAATAAAAAGCCAAAGCTAGAATTTGAAACAAAATGAGCAATGAAACATCTTATATAAAAGGTGCAGTTTATATATATAGCACTTATATTTTATTATTAAAACTACTTCATAAATATAACATAACCTATGTGTCAACAGATTTAAAGAATATTTATGCAATACCATATGGATGATGCTGCAAAGACAGATGAACTGAGCTCGGCGGAGGACGGGTAGCGGAACGCGGAAAGTGAAGAGGCGGTGATGGGCGAAGGCTGCATCGCGCGGAGGAGGGTAGGTGGGTTAGGCTGTTGGGTTTAGGCTTTGGCGGGGTGGGTAGGCGTACTGGTGGAGGCGAAGACGTGGGTGGAGACTGGGTTACTGCGGATGAGTAGGCTAGTGGAAGAACGGATCTGGTGGAGGCAAAAGGGAGGGGTGAACGGGAAGCGTCTTCGATTGCTGGGTGCTTCGGTGGTGATGGGCGGAGCTGGGGTAGGCACGGGTTGGATGGGTTTGAAGGCAGGCGTCAGGGAGGAGGTCGGTAAGGCTGGAGGTTGCAGCACGGCCGTGGAATGATGTGGTGGGTCAGGTGCAAGGCATGGGTGAAGGATGGAAGTGGCGATGGCGGAAGAGGAGGTGGATGGCGGTCAGGGGGATCTTGGTGGGAAAGAGTGGCCGGAGTTGGTGAGGTGGAAGTTGAAGGGAAGACAGAGTGGAAGCTCGGAATCACGTGGTGGCGGCAAGTGGTTGAGAAAATTCTTTTGGAAAATAAAGTTACAGAGAGAAAAAGAAAATAAGAGTAGGAAGAAGTAAAGGTGGGGAAGAGAAGAGATTACTGTAGAGAGTAGGAGTGAATGAATGGGATGTACGTTCTTTCCCTTTTGTTTAAAATTTTGTATTTAGCAGGGGCAACAGTGAATATTATTTGTGAGTTACGAACAATCTTCATGTTTTCCCAAGCGCCACTCAAATTCCCAATCTAACAGCTATCCACCAACTACCGCATTTATTTCTCCCAGCTGAAATTTTATTTTCAAATTTTGAATGGGTACGGGCTGAATATGGTTTAACCGGTCCACCCAAAACAGTTAAATAAACGTGACGATTTTCGTCGGACTTCGATTTGTCCGAATAAATATACCGTTTTGATCAGCGCGACGAGACGATCAAAATGGTATATAGATATCAGTGGTACAATCGAATTATAAAAATTCGAATTTTCTAATAGCGGAAAATGCAAGAAAAACGCTGAAAAATAAGATCGACGGAGCCAAAGATGTCCGAATTTGGAAAAACGACAAACTGAAATCTTGCTCAGAAGATGGTTTAGAATTTTTCTATGTAAAAATATTTAGGTTTCGAAAACATTTAATTTTCATTGCTTTTTAACTGATTAAATTGAAGTGAATTTTCGTGCGAAATAAACTTTCATATTTTCGGACGAAAATTTACCAGTTGCTATGTTTAACTAGACGTATTCCAAATATTAAATTTATATTTCAAAATTTTATCGTTTAAAATTTCGCAAAATTCAATTAATTACGTTATTAAAACGGTTAAAATTTACGGGTCGTTACAAAGTGGGTAAATGAATTAATTTTACCCAAACTATATTTTAATGTAAAAGAAATAATTTTCTAAAATTATTATAGTATATTGGAGTGTTGGGTTGATAATATTATAATCTAACAAGATTATAAAATTGGAAATAGTTTATAAAAACCAAATGAAAAATGTATAAATGGGAATTATACAAATGAATTATAAATGGAACGTATTCGAACTCGAATTCAGGAATTTAAACCCCGGAAGGTTTAGAAAATATTTTCAGAAGATTGTGGAAATGAAATTGAAGTTATTTCGAAAACATTTTTGAAATAAATAATGGAGTATTATTTGGAGATATTTTTGAATGGAAAATGCTGTAACTTAATTTAAAAATGGATTTTGGAAGAGATATAGCACTGAACTCACTACCGTCGCTGGAAAATAATTCCGATGATGATTGCGACAATCAGTGTTCATTTTCGAGTTTCTAAGTGATGGGTCACTACCGTAGTAATCTGATATGTGGATTTTGTTAAAAAAAAACAAGTGTTGTTTTGGAAAGGAAATTTGTGTATGATAAAACCAAATTGGTTTTGCAAATTCCAAGAATGGTCTGTTAAAAACCAAGGAAGAGCTATATATTTGATTTCAAAATGATTGGAATAAAACGGGGTGCTGGAATTCTGAATTCCTAGCTAAATGTTCCAGAAAATCTCAGAAATAAGTTTTTAAAACTTATAGGTGGAGGATGATATTTATAAGGAAAGAAGCGTGAAAATTGAATTTTGGAATTAAAATTTAAATTGAGAAAGTTAAAATGGAATGTAACTTAAGTTGAGTTGAAGGAATTGAATTTTAGAAATTTAATTGATTGTGATTTGAATGGAACAAATTAGTGAAGTGTTCTAATTAAACTGGGATGTGAATTAATTGAATGAAAAGAAATTGGATGTGTATAAATGAAAAGAACTAATAATGTGAATTGAAATGAATATTAATAATTGAATGAATTGAATAAAATGGAAGTTATCGAATATAAAGTTGAATTGTGAAATGGATATATGACTGTAAGTTATAAAATTGGAAATGGAATCAATTCAAATAAAGAATTTATGAAAATGTGGAAAATAAATAGTACAAATTGGAATTTAAGGTGAGTTAAGTTAAATAAAAATTGAATTGGAATTAGAAATGTTATCGAGTTACATTGAATATAGAGTTTGAATTATAAAGTGAAGAGATAACTATAAGCTATAAATATTTTGAATGGAAAAAAAAATTAAAAGGAAAATTATGGAATGGTGAATAAATAAGTTTATATAGCTTATAAAAATTGAAATTAATGAAATAAAAATATACTTAGGCTATAAATAGATGTATAATTTTGAGTTAAAAATAAAATATGAATATACTCGGGTATAAGATTGATGGAAATATGAAAAAAAAATAAGTGGTGTAACTCATTAAATTGGAAAAATGGGATAGAACAACCAAAATAAAATGGTGTGTTATTTTAAAGTGAAGAAATAAAATCCAAACTTGAGTTATAAAATAAATTTGAACTCAATTAAATTAAAAAGGAGGTGAACTAATTAGATAATTAATTAGTGAATTGAATATAAAAATGGACATTAACTTGGTTAAGTAAAATGAATTATGAATTGAAATTGGAATTAAATATGGAACTTGAGTTGTAAATAAAATTTTGACTTAATTGTAAGCGAATTAAATATATTTTGAAATGCTGTGGAATTAAATAAGAATGGACTAAAATAGTAATGACTTGAGTTATAAATAAATTCAATTTAAGTGTAAATAAATTGAATATGGCCTTGGATATTATTTAAATAAATTCGAGAATGAATTTAAGTGTGAGACTAAAATTTGAAGTGGATTGAGTGAATGAACAAATTAAATTAATTTGACTTGAAACCATACCAAATTGAATTGTATATAATTTTAAAGTGTAAAATGGATACATAACTATAAGTTCAACTATAAAATGGTTGAAGAACTCAAGTATAAACTTCGTGAAGAAATAAACAAATGAGTTTGTATGGGAGCTTATGGGAATGGCCTGAACTATAGAGAAAAATAATTTGAAATGGAATTTGTTTGCAAAGGAAATAAACTTAAGTTATATAGTGAATTAATTAGAAATAGATAGATTAACTTCAGTAAATATTTGGATGGAAGCGTGACTCAAATAAATTGTGAAATGGTTATTTAATAAATTAGCATGGAATGATTCCAAGCTTAATAAAATGAATTTAGATATAATGAAAGTGGATATGAATGGAATGGAAATGAATTGATTGAGAATCAATTTGAATGGAATAGAATTAAATATAAATTGGTTTGAAATCAATTTAAATTAGCTATAGACTGAAATGGATATTTTATTAAGTGGATATCGCCAAATTTGCATAGAAAAATTGTCATTTGATGTAAACGGTAGTAAATAAAATTCTGCGAATAAATGGAAAGTGAATAAATTGATTTTGAAATCAATTTGAAATGGATATGAATTTGTTGGGTATAAATATGGATTGAATGCAAATAATTTGGTTGTAAATCATTTCGAATTGAATGAAATGATATATGGATCGATTGAAAGTAATTAAATTAGTATCGGGGCCTTAAATTGCTTATAAATCTATGTTTGGCATGCTATTTATGAAATTCATGAGTTTAATTAGTTAAATGAATGAAATGTAAGTGAATTTCATATTTTGGTACTTGCGTGGTTTAATCGAGTAAGTAAAGGTACCTGGAGGCTATTGGGCTAGAGTTGGGTTGCGTAATTGCATATAAAATAAGTCGCTAGCTTAAAAACGCTAACATAAGGTATGTTTTCAGATTAAATACAGCAAAAATATAAAATATTGATATATATTTTATTTTCCGACTATGTAGGTCAATGTATGCATTTTTATCTCTCTTGTCATATTGCGAAAGTGTAACGACCCAGAATTTCTGTCATTTGAAATTCGTATATTTAATTGATTTTAAATATTAACAAGTAAGATTTGTAAGCCGAATAAATTTAAATTCGAATATAGTGATTTAATTGTATAATTAAATCGATAATTTAATATTTGAAATTGCGTAAATAATTGAAATCTGAATCAAATGTGTATGAAAATGATTTATAAAGTTATATTAAATCATATTGGAGTTAGAATGATGTTTGTAAACTTTTAAAATTGAATTAAAAGTTAAATTGTGAAAATTGAATATTTTAATATTTAATTGACGAGTGAAAAAAGTCATTTTTCAAATAATCTCGGATTTTGATGAAACCAGTTTCATCGGATCCGTAATGTTAAATTATTGTAAGGTTTCAAATTTCATGTCAATTGGATGTATGGTTTGTCCGGGGCAAGCTGAAACGCATCGAAATTGTTTTAATTTGATCATTTATTTCCGTAACTCGCACATATGACCGAATTAGCTCCCGAAACACGTTCCATTGTGTTCGGAATGTGGGTAAAACCCTAGAAACGCCAGTCGGCATGCTTCGTTTGGAGTTCGGAAAATTTTCGATGAATAGTGTTTTGGAGAATTTTCTGTATAAGGCCCTCTATTTCTTCATTTGCAAACAAAGGCCAAAACCCTAGCTTCTTCTTCCAGCCGGCCCTAATAATTCAATGGCCAGAAAATCACGATCTTCTTCCTCAATTATCTCTTGATCCGTCGACTTTCAGCACAAACTTTCAACTACAAAAATAAAGAGCATATCGAGCTCTATAATCTCAACGGTGGAGATCGTTTAAAACGAAGCCGATCAACGACAAATCAAGTTCAAGTGGCTGTCGTTTATACACGTTTATTGAGGTGATAGTTTGACCGAGCTCATCATGGCTTTGGATGAACGTAAGGAGGAGTGTGGCGCTTCGTTCGGCAATGGTTGATCGTGTTCAAGTGGACCGTGGTGCGAGCGACAACTAGGGTTTTGGGGCGGCTAATGGGTTCATATTCACGTTCAAAACCTGATGGGGGGGAAGAAAGTAGACGCGGCCCAGATCTGGAGTGGAGAAACGAACGGCTACGATGATGTGTAGGGTTTAAAATTGGAAATAAAATTGTAAATTTGTATATATATAATTGTATTAACTTCAAAAAATCATAACTTTGTCATACCAGTTTCGTTTTTGACGAAACTTTTTGCGTTGGAACCATATTGACGAGCTCTTCGCAATGCAGCTAGTTTGGAGTCAATTGGAGTCAGTGAAAATTTTGAGTAAAATTAAACGTGCGTTTAATTTTATTCGAAATAAAATACTGCAACCGTTATTGAAAGCAAGGTGAGAACTCCTCACTCAATCGAATATTTGTTTCGATTTAAATTTTAAATAGTTAGATTTAAAATTGCTTGATTGTGTGAATTGGATGATAAATTGTTATCTATTGTGTTAAATAGACCCTATACGCCGTATATTAAGCGGAGGTTATTTATTAAAAACATATACCGCGATAATTCCACCGTGAAGTGGAATTGGTATTATATATGTATTTGGAGTTGATTTCCCGCATTATATAGCGGATGAGACCCTATTGCGCCGCATAATAGCAGATAGTATTTTATAAATCCCATATACCGCAATATTCCACATTGAAGTGGAATTGGTATTGTGCTAACATTTGTGGATGCAGGGAAAGAGGTTGGAGGGATCCAACAAGATTCCTCAAACATTTGAATTTGTTTCAATGTTGTGTGTTGATTTATTTATAATCGCTGTGTGATTATATTGTGATTGAAATTGTTGACAGCTATAATTTAGCCGAATATATTTTCGGTATCGTTGGATACCAAAAATAAATAAAATTAGATTTTAGAAATTTAAGTTGAAAATTTATTGAAAAATTTATTTTTGATAATTGAATAAATTTAAAAGGAGTTAAAAGATAAAAGTCTTATTTTTGAACCGTATTGAATTAAATTCCAAATTTTGGGAAAAAGCCTTAATAAATGGATTTCGATGAATATTATTTATAAGTTGAAGAATTTATTTAAAATTTGGATTTTTAAATAGATTTGAAGAGATAAAGACATTTATTTTAAAAAGGAAATAATTTGGAAATTCGTTGAAAAATTGATTTGGTGTTTTGAAAATAAATTTGAAATTTATTGATTATTAATTTACCATAACCAGTAAAATATATTCACAGAAATTTATTTGATTTAAACTAATTAGATAATTTAATTAATCCTACTTATGGATGTTTGGATTATATTGGATGTTGAATTGTTTGACATCTCTGATATGTGATGCTTTGTGATATATTCTGTTTTGTGTGTGATCTGTGATTTATTTATCTGTGATATATATATCTGTGATCTATGAAAGATAAGCGTTATCGTTTATACCGCTTATCAATTATATTGTTATATTTGATCTGTGATGGTTGAATGTTGCTGCACTATTGTGTTAAACCCATGGACTACACAATACACACACAAATGTGGATTTCACGTGGAAATCGGTTAAGTCACAGATTTTTATCAATTTTGGAAAATTGAGTTTTTGAATCCAAAATGGTTTTGGAATTGGAATTGAAAGTTTTTGAAATGAGTTTCAAAAATAAAAGTTATTTTAAATAACTTAATAAAATTTAAATTTAAATAATTTGATTTAAAATTGGAATTCAATATTTTGAAATTGAATTCAATAAATTGGGAATTTTGGTTTAAAAGATTTTATAAGTATAAAAGGTATTTATATGGGTTTTTTAACCATTTAAAATATGGTTTTGGAAATTTAAATTTATATTCAAGTTTTATACTTGAATGGCTTTAACTTGTATAAATGAAATAAGTTTTTCCCAAAATGAAAACTATCTGTTTTCAAATGATAACAGCTTTCATAAAAAGGAAAGATTTCCAATTTGTATCGAAACATTTCAAGTTGAAATGAAATTGTAAATAGTTTGAGAAAAACTATGAATTAACCTTTGTGAAGATGATTAAGTTTTATTTTGAAATCAAAGAAGATTTTAAAAGGGTGTATCTTTTATATTATAAAAGACTTGAATTGTGAATAGTTTTGAAAGCTATAAATTAAATCTGATTTAAAGATTTAATGGGTTAATCAAATTGAAATGGAAATTGATTTGGAAATCTGTGAATGAATCTTTGTGAAACTGGGTAAATTTTGTGATGTAAATCTTTTTGTTTAAAGATTTAAAATGGTAATTTGTTTAAACCATTTAAAGGAAAGGATTTGGGTAATAAGTTGTGACTTAATGGAAATCCCTTTATCCATACGTTTTTAAAATATTGTGCTCACTATTCGGGTTAGCCGGGAAAAGACCTTTGTGTCATATAACCCATTCCGAATTAGTGATACGACGATATGGATCGTATTGAAGACCGATGGTGAAGACCGGGTATTTGTGAAAACGATAGGATGACCTATCGATTGTCTCTGCACCGCTAGCTACGGTATAGAGATTTCCTTTGTGATGGGAAGTTCGATCGGGATTGTGAATACCCGGATTGTAAGGGCTTCTTCGGAAGTGCCTTCGGTTCTGTTCGAACTCGGAACAGACTTGTATGGTTACATGTTTGACATTACATTTTGAGATATAAAGCTGATTTCTTTCAAATACATTTCTATTTGGTGGCGGAGAATTTATTCTCTTAGCTTAACACCCTTCTATGAGACGTACGAGCTCAGAGGTTATGTAGTTGAAATTTATCAGTGATATACTCCCAATTTGGTAGTGTGGCATGTCGAGTGTTGCTGTGTGATGATTATTTATTAATCATTTGTTGATTAAAGCGTGGCTTTGTGAAAAAGCATAGCTTTGTGGATGAGACCTCATAGAGCCTCACAGACCGGAAATGGTCGAAACAGGAAAGATGCGGCAAGGTTTTAGGGGTAGCACCCCTAGGGTATGACCATTCCTTCTGGAAAAGGGTAGTATCATGGTATGGAGCCTAGATACTTACTCATGTGGACACACTATATTTAATACTTTGTGATGTGTTGGTGACGAGCGCTCGGATAAAGGTCCCAAAGGACCGGGGGTGGCATATCTCAGGATTACTACCCGGGAAGGGGGTAACCGGCCTTGTGTTGGCAGAGAGCAGGTTGTCTCTCGGGGCGTCTCGCCAGAGGCGTTCCTACGTGGCGTAGGAAGTTCCTTAGCCTGACCATTTGTTGGCAAATCCATTTTCCAATACGAACCTTATACGGTTTTAGTTGTAGAACTTGCCATTTACTTATGGTGGTCACCACTGTTTAGATGGTAGCTATAGTAGGCATACAATAATGGTTGTATGTTTTCTAAGATTGATATTATACTTTCGAAATGTTTTCTGCACTATGCACTAATAATAATATCAAAAATGATTTGACTGCGTAGTAAGCATGTTTGACTATCATAAGAAGAAATCTCCTCCAATTCTGCGTTTGCATTGTGTGTGGCGGGAGGTCTTATGGTAGTTTCATTTTCCAAAAGCATTGCGGATATTTTCCACTTTCTTTGTTGTTGTTGTTTTAAAGATAATAACTGTTTTAGTTCTCACACCAGTCACCATGACTGACTTGGAGTTTATTGTTTCCTTCCTAAACTCTGGGTGCCCACCAATTTCCACACTGGCAGTCTAGAGTCAGGTTATCAGGTCATTCTGGATTCAGGAGATGTTGTGGAGCTCAGTGGCGAGCTAGATGGCGAGGCGTAGCATTTGTATATGATATTATTTATTCCACTGTGTATTCTGTATGTGGACAAGTTTATATAACTGACCATTGATGTATTGTGTTGTATATTGTTGTTATACACTCTGATGATGATGTAATGTATAAAATGATATAGTTCTTTGATTTAAAGATTATTCATTTATCTATTATATGTTGTTCCGCTGCGAATGTGAGATTCTGATATTGTTTCTATGTTTTGCTGTTCTCTTTTTCTTCTGTCTTCTTCTACATCTTCTTTTTAACCATAACAATTTGGTTTTCCGGCATTCGATTGCTCGGTAGTTGGTACAGTGGACGTATTAATGTCGATTTTCGAGCGTCAAAAAATCGCGTTCGTTACAATTTGGTATCAGAGCATATGGTTAAGTGACAACCTTGACTCTGTTGGGAATTACTCATTAGAGATAGAGTCAGTAGTACTCTAGAATGAGTGTGAGTGTAATAATAGATATGGGCACGTATTTGTTAGTGAATATAAAAGTGTTTTGTATTGTGTTTGCTTATCCGTTGAGCTGTTTATGAATTCTGGTCGGTATGTGGGACGCCATATTATTGATAGGGGTTTCTAAACACTTAAACGAGGCAAGTCGACATAGTATCATTTTAAATTGGGTAAATGAAATAATTTTACCTCGATTATATTTTGTATATAGAGGAAATGATTTTTCTGAATTATTAAAGTGTATATAAATTGATTGTTTGGTTGTTAAAAATGTAAGAATATACATAAGTCAATAAAAGTTGTTTGAATAATCTAAATAAAAACAACAATTGTAAAAAGAATAATTGTATAAGCAACAATTGTATAAGTATGGAATTATAATTAATATGATTTGCAATTGTGAAATAATCTTGTATAAGTAAAGTTAAATAGTGAAATTATATGAGAAAAGGATTTATAAATGTGATTTATAAATAAAGGAAATTTTAAAAGAATTTAAAGCACTGATTCACTACTGTTGCTGGGAAATAATAAGGGTGATGACTGCAGCATCATCAGTATCATTTTCGAGTTTCTATGTGATGGATTTGCTACCATAATAAAATTGAAAATTTAAGTGTTGTTGTGATAAACAAATTTGAAATTAAAAATCCAAGTTGTAATTGATGAATATAAGTGAAATAGTTTCATACTTATAATATGATTTAGAAATTAAATAAATAAGTTGTGTAACTTATAAAAATGAGAAGATGTGAGTGAAACCAAATGATAAAAAAAGGGTTAAACAAGTTTTGTTAAGCAAAATAAAATTTGATTTTGATTAAGTAATGAATTTGACTTAAGTAAAAGATAAATAAAATTGAATTTGAGTTAAATTAGCAATGAACTTAAGTTGCATAGTGGAAATTTAAGTTAAGTTAAACAAATGATGTTTAATTGGAATATAACTTAAGTAATGATGAATGAAGTTGATTTTGATATCAAAGTAAATTAATAAAGTGAATTAATGAACTGAAGTGATGGATTTGAACTTGAGTTATGTAATGAAATTCAACTTTATTTGTAAAATGAATTAACAATTGAATTAATAAATGGATTGAATGTAAATCAATCAAATGTAAATAAATTGATATGGAATAATGGATATAAGTGTTAATTCATTAAACCTAATGTAATTGGAAGTTGAATGAATTGAATGGAAACCAATTTAATATTAAACCAATTGGAATTAAAAGTGTTGAACCAAATTGAATGTAAGTAATGTAAATTTAATAATTTGGTTGTGTTGAATATACATTGGTTGTTATATGATTGTTGGTTGATTGTATATAGTATAATTCATTAAGTCTTAATGAAATTGAATTGATAAAAATTGGAAGCTATGTAATTGAATTTGAATTGAAAGTGAACTAATATGAATGTAAATTAGTGAATGTGAACTAATTGAAAATGAATACATGAATGGTTTGAAAATTTTGTTGAAAGCATTTGAATTCGTTTTGAAACCATATAAAATTGCTTATGGAAATTATTTGATTGCATTGCTTATGGAAACTTTGTATTTGTTATTGAAAATTAAGGAAATGTAAATGAATTTCCTATATATGTCACTTACGTGTTTAAATTGAGTAAGTACAGGTGCCGTGGCTGCCGTTCGGTTGGTTTGGTTGCGCTAAAATGCTAAATAAATAGCTGCTTTGCTTAAAAATGCTAAAAAGGTACGCCTACGAAATAAAAATAGGAAATATGAACTGTTTTTCTGCTTTTCCGACCGGGTGGGTCGATGTATATATATTTATGTCTATTGTGATCCTACTACGATCGATCCGCGCAAAGGAGGCTATGGCGAATTTTTCTAAAAATTTAAGGCGTTAGAAAATTTTGGGAAATTTTGGAAAATTTGTGAAAACTAAATTTTGGATTTGGAGTTAAAAGTTAAACGATATAGTTTGTTTTGAAAAGTATAACTAAGTATAGATTTGAAAAACATAGTAAAGTTTTTGAAAGAGTTTAACTATTGGATTTTGGGGAAGTTGTACACTTAAGTGATTTTGGAATCTAATTTGAACGAATTGTTTGAAAAGTTAATGGATTCTGTAACTTTTTCTTACTTTGCAATTTCGAGGACGAAATTCTTTTAAGGGGGAAGTTTGTAATGACCCAGAATTTCTGTCATTTGAAATTCGTATATTTAATTGATTTTAAATATTAACAAGTAAGATTTGTAAGCCGAATAAATTTAAATTCGAATATAGTGATTTAATTGTATAATTAAATCGATAATTTAATATTTGAAATTGCGTAAATAATTGAAATCTGAATCAAATGTGTATGAAAATGATTTATAAAGTTATATTAAATCATATTGGAGTTAGAATGATGTTTGTAAACTTTTAAAATTGAATTAAAAGTTAAATTGTGAAAATTGAATATTTTAATATTTAATTGACGAGTGAAAATAGTCATTTTTCAAACAGTCTCGGATTTTGACGAAACCAATTTCATCGGATCCATAATGTTAAATTATTGTAAGGTTTCAAATTTCGTGTCAATTGGATGTACGGTTTGTACGGGGCAAGCTGAAACGCATCGAAATCGTTTTAATCGATTTAATTTTAATTTGATCATTTATTTCCGTAACTCGCACATATGACCGAATTAGCTCCCGAAACACGTTCCATTGTGTTCGGAACGCGGGTAAAACCCTAGAAACGCCAGCCGGCATGCTTCGTTTGGAGTTCGGAAATTTTTCGATGAATAGTGTTTTGGAGAATTTTCTATATAAGGCCCTCTATTTCTTCATTTGCAAACAAAGGCCAAAACCCTAGCTTCTTCTTCCAGCCGGCCCTAATAATTCAATGGCCAGAAAACCACGATCTTCTTCCTCAATTCTCTTTCGAACCGTCGACTTTCAGCACAAACTTTGAACTACAAAAATAAAGAGCATATCGAGCTCTATAATCTCAACGGTGGAGATCGTTTAAGACGAAGCCGATCAACGTCAAATCAAGTTCAAGTGGCTGTCGTTTATACACGTTTATCGAGGTGATAGTATGACCGAGCTCATCATGGCTTTGGACGAACGTAAGGAGGAGTGTGGCGCTTTGTTCGGCAATGGTTGATCGTGTTCAAGTGGACCGTGGTGCGAGCGACAACTAGGGTTTTGGGGCGGCTAATGGGTTCATATTCACGTTCAAAACCAGATGAGGGGAAGAAAGTAGATGCGGCCCAGATCTGGAGTGGAGAAACGAACGGCTACGATGATGTGTAGGGTTTAAAATTGGAAATAAAATTGTAAATTTGTATATATATAATTGTATTAACTTCTAAAAATCATAACTTTGTCATACGAGGTTCGTTTTTAACGAAATTTTTTGCGTTGGAACCGTATTGACGAGCTCTTCACAATGCAGCTGGTTTGGATTCAATTGGAGTCAGTGAAAATTTTGAGTAAAATTAAACGTGCGTTTAATTTAATTCGAAATAAAATACTACAACCGTTATTGAAAGCAAGGTGAGAACTAATCACTCAATCGAATATTTGTTACGATTTAAATTTTAAATAATTAGATTTAAAATTGCTTGATTGTGTGAATTGGATGATAAATTGTTATCTATTGTGTTAAATAGACCCTATACGCCGTATATTAAGCGGAGGTTATTTATTAAAAACATATACCGCGATAATTCCACCGTGAAGTGGAATTGGTATTATATATGTATTTGGAGTTGATTTCCCGCATTATATAGCGGATGAGACCCTATTGCGCCACATAATAGCGGATAGTATTTTATAAATCCCATATACCGCGATATTCCACATTGAAGTGGAATTGGTATTGTGCTAACATCTGTGGATGCAGGGAAACAGGTTGGAGGGATCCAACAGGATTCCTCAAACATTTGAATTTGTTTCAATGTTGTGTGTTGATTTATTTATAATCGCTGTGTGATTATATTGTGATTGAAATTGTTGACGGCTATAATTTAGCCGAATATATTTTCGGTATCGTTGGACACCAGAAATAAATAAAATTAGATTTTCGAAATTTAAGTTGAAAATTTATTGAAAAATTTATTTTTGATAATTGAATAAATTTAAAAGGAGTTAAAAGATAAAAGTCTTATTTTTGAACTGTATTGAATTAAATTCCAAATTTTGGGAAAAAGCCTTAATAAATGGATTTCGATAAATATTATCTATAAGTTGAAGAATTTATTTAAAATTTGGATTTTTAAATAGATTTGAAGAGATAAAGACATTTATTTTAAAAAGGAAATAATTTGGAAATTCGTTGAAAATTTGATTTGGTGTTTTGAAAATAAATTTGAAAATAAATTTGAAATTAAATGATGTTTATAAGTAAGGGAAATGGAATCAATTGATAAATTGGAATATAATTCTATAGTGTTAATTTATATCGAGATACGAAAATAGAATTTTGGGAAAAATAGTGAATTCTATTTTTGAAAAGTGAGGATGGTTAGGAATCAGAATGATATCGATGTGTAAGATCGAGAGGGATTTATAAATTGAATTGGTTATTGGGATTTTAAAAATATATATTTTTATCAAGAAGTTAAATTGTTTTAAAGGGAATTTTTATTTATTCAAACTATGTAATTTAAAGCTGTTTAGTAATAAAATTCTTCGAAAGTGGATTTTTCAAATATTTAATATTAATTGAAATAAATTTCTAATTTTTATAATAAGCTTCGTAAATTAATTTGTTATTTGAAAATGAAATAGGGGATGAAGTATCAATGTTTATTAATGTATTTTAAAAATTTTAAATAATTACTTAGAAGTGTTTAAAAAAATACCATTCCTTAAAAATACTTATTATACATATATAGAGTTTTGAAAATGATTTTAATTTATTTTTAAACTATCTCGAGATGTGAAAACAGATATGATTTTTAGAAGTTGTAAATGGATAGACGAGATTATAAGTGAGTATAATCGACTTGGAAAATGTAAAAATGAATTAATATAAATTCTAGAAATGTAGGAGATAAGATAAGAAAAACTTTCCTAAGTATTGATATTTGAAATGATTTCGGATAATGGACTTAGAGTATTTTACTAAGTGTTGAAATGGAAGGTTTTTTGGAAATATTTAGAGACGAAGGATTTATATCAAGATATTTTCTAAGTAATGGATTATAAATCGAAGTTGGAAATATTTCACTAAGTGTTGAAGTGAGGTATGGGTGGAAGTCCTGTTATGGAAAAAGTATTCGGAATGTTTTCAAATATTGATAAATTTGAAAGAGATTTGAATATATATCTTTGTAAAGATATTTTGAAATGAATGTTTTGAAGAATTATAAATAATGGCCTAGTGACTGCGTATGGATGTTATTTGATAGTTAAATAACCGACTATCAATATTGGCCAAGTTCGTTAATCGTTTCAAAGAGACCGGGATCGGGTTTAATTATTCGAAAACCACTTTGATCCGGTTTGAGCGTTACGAATGGATATCGTGAAGATAATGAAGATGGTGATTCGGTTTGTCCAGACCCAAGACAACTTGTATGGACGAATGCTATCAGAACATCGTCATTGAAGGACGATGAGCATTCTAAATGGAATTGTTCTTGAAAGGTAAACGTTAGCCTCAAGCCTTATCAATCGGGAATGAATAAAACAGGGGAGATGCAGCAAGGCTAAGTGGGTCGCACCTAATTAGGGTATGTTATCACCTTTCTAGATGTCCTCGAATATATTAAAATTATGGATATGGTTGTGCATAGAAAAGTGAGCGCTCGATTTTAAGGGTGGGAACACCCGGGGTGATAAAATATTCGGTTCTATCCAGGTTATGGATAGGGCTGGTCTTGTGTTGTAGGGGACCCCGGTGAGGTCCTCGATACATTTTTCTAGAGGTGTACTGTGATGGGCGGTACCCCAATAGCACAGTCATTGTATGGAACCCATTCTCCAATAAGCGTCGTACGGTTTTGATTGTGCCCAACTATGCTGAAACGTGAGATGCAAACATTTCAGCTATTTTCTATTTACTTTGTTTAGACACTATTATAATATCAGATGATTTTAATATCAAATGTTTTGGTTATCGTAAGGGAAAAACCCGTCGTGCTTATGTGTGAAGCGGTCTTACGAGATACCTTTGTTTTCAAAGGATTTTGATAAAAGTTAATAATTCAAATTGAGTGTGTTTTCTCACGCTAGTTTTCCAGACTGACTCGGGTATTATTTTATTATAATACTCGGGTCAGGCCGAGTATTATAGACTCAGGTTAGAATGCCATGGAGCTCAAGAGACGGGCTGGACGACAGAGACGTATTTCCGTACTTGATTTATATTTCCGCTGTATGAGGACAAGTTATTATAACTTCCAGATTGATGTATTGATTGTTGTACTCTGATGATTGTAAGTATAAAACAATTACAGATTCTTTTGTATAAAAATCTGTTATTATATATTGCATTTTGTTCCGCTGCGATTGTGAGATTCTGTGTTAATTGTTTCCAATTTTCTTCTACCTTTTTCTTCTTCACCCTTAACAATCGGTATTTCCGACACTTGAATATTCGGCATGTTATATAGTGAATATATAGATGTCGATTTATATATAAACTAAAAAAATATTTTTCTTTAAATCCGAGTGCATATATAAGTGAATGGAATTTTTATAATACATCAAACATATTATATATATTATTTTCTAATATATTGATCTTTAATTAAAATAAAATTGATAATAATGCATATTAATTTTTATTTTTTTTAAAACATGGCCACGAGCAATATGACATAATATATATGTAAAAATCATACATATATAAAGCTTCACCTATAAATAACCATCCAATATGTGACAACAGTGATATAAGATTCGTTATAATTGTTAACTCACGAACATATGATATAATAATTAAAATAAACATTAATAGATCAAAAATGTACCTTTCACCATTACCTAGAATTTACACCTTAAAACGTTGAAATTAGCTCCTTGAATCAAATTCCAAGTTTAGAAGTTGCTAGCTCCCGAACAACTTTACCACCGATGATTGAATCGACACTTAATTTGATGTTTTAGTGTTTGAATTTTGGGACTTGAATGGGGTTATAGCCGGATGGTATGCAGCAATAAGAGAGTGCCTAATGTCAAGAAAAAGTGACGTTAGTGGGAATAAATAAAGGAGATATAAAAGAGTGAAATAAGGATTAAGATCCTTGTTTTCTCTTACTAGTTCTTTCCTTTTGAATTCAAAATTCCTCCCTCCTAGCCATCTCATGGCCGGCTCTTTATTGCTTCCCTATAGCCACCTAAACCATGCCTCAATTGGGCCTCAAAACTATTTCAAGCCCAAAGGATATTCGTTGCACTTAAATCCAATTTAAATGCATATTGATATCGTATATTGGTTAGTGTTTATATAACTATTTTATGCACATTATTTACTATTGTTCAACGCACATAAAATTTTATAATTAATTTACAATAATTATAATTTAATTAAATCAAGTCATAATAGGAGTATTCAATGTTTTGACTGTGTGACTCTTAAGTGTAAATTTGATTAGCGATTAATATCGAACACTTCGAATATTGACATTCGCACTTCACTTAGTAGGTGGTGTGACATTATGGCCAAATTTATTACTTACATGGTATCGGTAAAATCCAATTTTACTTTATTAAGTGTTACCATGTAGTGACCATTATTTGCACCAATTATCTTTGTCAAAACAATATCACTTAGGACTTGTGGAATTTGTTAGTGGTCAAAATTCCAATATCGTCCATGTTCAAGTCTATAGTCCAAACACAAAGTCATTGGTTTAATAATAACAGTTAATATCAACCGAACTACTTTAGCCATAGATTTTCACTTTGAGTTGGCTTCAGTTGACCGTGATACTGACCTAATATAATGGAGGAGATGAATTCTCTCTTGAATAGTGTTTCACTTTCAATACTTCCACTTGACCCAACTATAGACATTCAATGGATGTGGTGTTATGATTTGACTATAATCAAAATGGAGCTTCCACATTGAAGACCAATAGTATTCTAAAGTCAAGAAAACTACATAAATTAGTCACATTGACATTTTCCAATTTGACCATAGTTATATTAACCAACATAAAACTATTAAGTGAGCCATTCCATATTTATCCAATAACTTTGAGTACATAACCCCTTGG
This sequence comes from Allium fistulosum, assembly GCA_030737815.1. Lineage (NCBI taxonomy): Eukaryota > Viridiplantae > Streptophyta > Magnoliopsida > Asparagales > Amaryllidaceae > Allium > Allium fistulosum. The sequence continues at coordinate 1,129,644,568 of CM060902.1, forward strand.
TGCCCCAGCTGTCATTAGCAACACACTTCCTAACATTTGGAGAGCGTTACATACTATAGTTTCAATGGATGCATCGATATCTAATATTGATACATCTTGACTAGGAATATATAAAATGATGTGTTTACTATATTGTGATAAAATACTCCTGATTACAACTATTTGTAATTACTATCAAAAACACAATATTTATGGATTTTCTGATAAATATACTTTAGTTAAACATTTAATTCTTTACAACATGTTATAACAGAAAGAAACATCATTTATCAAGAACGACAGAATTGATTATAGAGTTAATAATTTACAATAAATTATAGAATTGTCCCTAGGGCATACCCCTAACTCTATCATTTTTATCATAATTTTGATTTATACATATTCATTCAATTTTTTTTATTTTTGCAAGGTTTTTTCCCTTAACTATGAGTATTTCATCTCATGAAAATGAGAGCAATTGCTGTTGGTTTTTGAATCATTTTAAGTAGATGATTCAGGAGGATTGTTTATTGTTTTTTATGTTAGAACATCACAAAAGGTTGCTTTTAGCTATTCCTTAGGTATTTCCTTATACTTTTCATGGATTTTGCTACCAAAACATTGAAAAAAATCTTCTTTCATCGGTAAATAAAAGAAATATGTATTATTTATCATTGAGTAATTTAGAATGTGTTCTTGATCTTCTAGTGTATATGATTTTAATAGAGCGATGAGTAAATTTATGGAGATGGGTGGTAATATCTTTGTTAAATTTTTAAGAGGTAAGCTACATGATTGTTGGGTGCATTAGTTCTTTCTAGGGAAACGCTAGGGTTAGTGTTGTTCAAATGTAGTTAAGAATTTTAATAGTTGGACATTGAATGAAAGAGGTTTGCTTATTTCTTCATTTTTAGATGACTTTGAAATTAAAATGATGAAGCAAATGGCTAAGAAGTGAGAAAGTCATTTGTGGAATGATATTCTTTTTCCTTCTATCGAGCTTCTTCCGAGGATTAGGTTAGCCTTTATATACCTCTACGAAGATTTTTTGAAGTGAAAGTTAGTGAATCTCATTACGGGGGTCTTAAAGAATGCATTTGTAGTTGTAAACAACTGAAGGTAATTAAATTTCCTTCTGCACATGCAATCAAATGCATTAGTAAGTCAAAGTTTTTTGTATTTAACCTTGTTGGGTACTATTTTACCATTGAAGCTTACTGGTCTTCTTATGTTCATTCTACCAATCATATTCCTAATTTTAATAAGCTGTTTATGCATTGATGGTGAAATTGTAATGAAGCCTCCAAAAGAATAGCATTGTGCTAGAAGACCTTCTATTAAGAAAAAATAAGGATTTTTTTAGGATAAGCAAAATTGATGTGGTCAATGCAAGAAATATGGTCGTGATATGTAACGACCCGGAATTTTGACCAAATTAAATTGAGAATATTTAATTTATTTTAAATATTTGAACGGTAATTTAATTTGAATCTCGAATATAATTCAGAATTTGGCGATTAAATTTTATAATTTAATCTATTGAAAACTGGATAAGAATTTAAATCTTCAATTTACAGTCGAAGAAAAATATTTCAAAAGCTTTTAAAATTCGTATTGATATTACTGAAGATAACAGAAGCTTCAGAATCGAATTTAGGAGTAAATTGTTCAGTTTGAAATTTAATCGTTCGAACCGATATTTAAAAATAGTCAATTTTCAAACAGTCTCGGAATTCGACGAAACCAGTTCCATTGGGTCCGTAATATTGTATTATTATCGGATTTCAAATTTCGTAGCATTTGGAATTGTTATGTGGCCATACGGCGAATAAACGCATAGAAATTTAAATTGAATTCAGTTTAGATTTTTAAATTTAAAATCTTGCCGACATCCACACGTTCATCTCCTTAAATCATGCCTAAGATAACGCAGTGAATCACGAAGGGAGAATCGTGCAGCCCATACCCTTTCGTTTCAAATACTCTCCTTCACGTTCAAAGGATAGAAAACCAAACGAAACAAATTCGTTCAACTCAAAAACAATGGCCGCTTCTTTTAATCTCTTCCCCCTTTCTCTTCAGTAAACGAAAAAGAAAAAAAAAAAAGAACGCGCCCTCCTCTTTAGTTCAAAGTAAACATTCAAGTTCAGATCGAAAGTCGAAGTCGATTTTAACAGAGGGCTCGGGCTCGCATACGAGCGACTCGGTCGCGGCAGTGTTCTGGGAGGTAGAGCGACGGCATGTCAGAGGGAACGGCGACGGCAGCGTGGGTTTTCGAGTTGAGTATGAGATCGAAGGCGACTTCGATTTCGCGAGTGAGCAGTATCGAACGCGACTGGAAGGGGCACGAAGCTCGAAGGCGTGGCGACAGCGGCGCGCGTCTTGGCGATTGTCGCAAGATGGATTGGGGGATCGAAATCTTCGGTAGGCAGTGGGTTTTCACAGTCGTACTGATGGGGCACGGCATGGGTTTCACGATGACAGTTAGGCGATGGCTTTCGAGGTTGAGCTCGAGCGTGGCAGCGATGGTTTGGTGGTCTAGCGATTCGTCGTTTTGAAGTAAGGTAACGATCCTTTTCTTATTAAAATTAAATTGAATAATTAATGTTTATACATTCACAGGAAAAAAAAAGGGTGAGATAATAAGAAAAAGTAGTTTTCAGTCTTAATAAGTATACGAAGCAGAAGACGATTTTTATATGCAGAGAAATTAAGAAAGTTATTTGATTTAAAGTAGAAAAAGAAGTTTACAGTAATATATATATATATAATGTTTTTATAGTAAAAGATAAAAGCCATTTTATTCTAAATATAGTATATGTATATAAAAGATTTGGGTAATATAGGAGTTGTAAATGTTGTTAAATTTATATAAAGGTTGGATTTTTTAAAACTCGTAAAGACCATTTTTATTGGATGTGGTTTCCGTTTAAAATAATAAAAATATTTTAGTTAAAATTGAATGGTTAACTAATTAGTTTATTTAAAGGGGTTTAGTTTTAAATTTAATAATTAGTTAAATTTAATAAGTGGATGATAATAAATTGTTTGATTTAAAATACAAGTGTTAATAAACTTATCGAATATTTATTCAAGGTCTATAAATCAAGAAATCGAGTCAAGATGAAAGTGGAATGCAAAATAAAGGGCAAAGGTGAGATTTTCTCACTCGAAGGAAATTTGATTTTACAGTTATTATTGACTGTTTGATTTCTATTTGGATGTGGTATTAGATATAGTAGGATATATCTATATATATATATATAGCAATATATACATATTGGCATATGTATATATTGGATTGATTGATTTCCCGCCTCGTATAGCGGATGAGACCCTATTGCGCCGTTAGTAAGCGGATTTTTATATAACCCATATACCGCGATATTCCACCTCGAAGTGGAATTGGTATTGTGCTAACGTCTTTGGATGCAGGGAAACAGGTTGGAGGGATCCAACTGGACCCCTCACATTGATTGATTTTATTTATACTGTGGTATGAATCTGTGAATGATTATATTGATGTTATTGATCATATCGATGTCTGGAAATTGATTGAAAGCTAAAAATTTAGCTGAATGGATGTTTGATATCATTGGATTCCAAAAATAAATGAAATTGAATTTTTGAAATCAAAATAGAAATTTTTAAGTAAATAAATTTTTAGAAATTGAATAAATTTGAAGAAAGGAATTTTAAAGTATAAAAAGTTAATTTTTATATTCTTATCGAATTAATTCCAGAATCAAGTGAAAACGTTAAATAAATGAATTTCGTATAATAGTGATTTTAAATTGAAGAATTTGATTAAAATTTGGATTTCTAAATAGTTGGAAAAAGATAAAGAGATTTATTTTCTTTAAGAGGAATATGTTTAAAATGAAATAAGTTGGAAGTCCAATTATAAATTTAATTGGCAAATTGAAACAAGTTTGGAAAAATCAATATAAAATGATTTGGGATGGGAAATTAATTTAGAAATGAATATTGAAATTGATTTGGTATTGAAGTAAAATTAGAAATCAATTTGGGATTTGATTTTTGGGGTTAAAAGTGAATATTTGGGAATGTGGATTTAAAAAAATGGAAATGATGTTAAAATAGGTTTATTTACAGTTTGTAAAGTTTAAAAGAACGATTTCTTTTAAAATAAATAAATTATAAGTATTTAACTTATAATATGGATTTTTGATGTATACATTGAGTTATAAAATTGAATGGGTCATTAAAGGAAATTTATAAAATCAAAGTTGTTATAGAATAGAAAATAGAATTTATAAACGTTGTTTTATAAATTCCAAAAATAAATCAAATTTGATTGATTTTAAATATAGAAGATCATTAGGGGAATTTTATCCACGATTTTGGATAATGGATTATCCTTGAAATAAATATGTAGAAAAGACTGAAATTTGGTTAGTGAAGTGTATTCACGATTTTGGACAGTGAATATGTTATTAAATAAAAATGGATTTATTTTTGAAGAAGTGATATTAAAAATGAAGTTAAACATTTTAAAGATGTTTTAAAATGTATTATGAATCGAAAGCATAGATTTCAACAGTACTTGTTGAAATAGACGTTTTCGAAAAATAAGGAAATGGTGGACTATAACACTGTTGTTATAGTAAATGATTTCCGAAAGGAAATGTTTTATATAGTATTGGGATTTATATACCTATCTTAAATCTGAATCCCTATACTAGTGATTTTGAGTCGTCGTAACGATGTTTTACGTAACATTCGTTTTGACTCAAATAGATGTTATCGTAAATGATTTCCTCAAAGAATGAAATATATACTTAATATTGTTTTAAGTATATCGAATATTTTCAAATGTTGAAAATAAATAGACTTGTGAATTTCTTATTATTAATAAGAATGGAAATGCTTTTCCAAAATGAAATGAAAGTTTTAGAATTTATCTTCTTAAAGATAAATTGAAATTTGAATATTGAAATCGATTTAAAAATCGTATATCAGTAGATATTTTTGAAATATAAATTCACTATGGAATTTATAAAAGAAAAGGGAAGTTGTTTAAAAATAAACGTTGATTTATTTTTGAAGTGTGGAAATTTTATATCTAGTAAAAGATATTTTGGAAGATAAAATAATTTGGAAAATTATTTGGAATCTGATGATGTTGCGCATCTTTATTGATAGTTAAATAACCGACTATCAATAATTACCTTGAATGGTATTTGTTGTGAATTGGATGAATTTGAATGCCATACTTATTTTTGAATAATCGCTCACTATTCGGGTTAGCCGGGAAAGGACCATGGGGTCGTATAACCCATTCCGAATATGTGATACGTCGTTATGAATTGCATTTGAAGACCGGTGTTGAAGACCGGATATTTTTGAAAACGGAAGGATTACCGTCGAGTTACTCTACATCGGCTGATCTCCGATTTAGAGGTTTTATCACCCTTAGTGATGGGAAGTCCTGACGTGATTGAAAATTATCCGGAATTGCAAGGGCTTCGTGAGAAGTGCCTTCGGTTCTGTTCGATCCCGGAACAGACTTGTATGGATTGTGTGTCTGACGTTACAATTTGAGATATAAAGCTGATTTCTTTCAAATACATTTCTGTTGGTGGCGGAGAATTTATTCTCTTAGCTTAACACCCTTCTCTGAGACGTACGAGCTCAGAGGTTATGTAGTTGAAATTTATCAGCGATATATCCCAGTTTGGTAACGTGGCATACTGAGTGTTGCTGTGAAATGATCAGTGTTTGATCATTTGTGATATGATCATTTGTTTGATCTTATATCTTTGTGATCATAGGTTGATCATTTTGTTTGACCCGAAGCAGGGCTTTGTAGAAAGCGTAGCTTTGTGGACGAGACTTCATCGAGCCTCACACCCCAGAAATGGTCGAAACAGGAAGGATGCGGCAAGGTTCTAGGGAGTAGCGCCCCTTAGTGTATGTCATTCCTTCTGGATAAAGGTGGTATCATGGTATGGAGCCCAGATACTTAACCTCTGTGGTTACTGCATTATTACTATCTATGTGGTTTGTTGGAATCGGGGATCCTCGGGAAGATCGGTGACGATCGGGGGATGGCATACGCGTGTCAGTAGTTACCTATTTTTGCAGAGGTAACCCGGCCTTGTGTTGGCAGAGATCCGGTTAGGTTCTCGGGTCGTCCATTCCAGGGACGTACCCATCGTGGAAAAGGAAGTTCCTTAGCCTGACCATTTGTTGGAAATCCAAAGAAACAATACGAGCCTTTACGATTTCAATTGTATAACCTGTCTCCTCAGGAGGCAGCTATAGCAGGCATAATATAATGGTACCTATGCTGGCTAAGATTTATATTATACTTTCGAAATGTTTTCTACACTATGCACTAATAATAATATCAAAAATGATTTGATTTTGCGTAGTAAGCATCTTTGACTATCATAAGAAGAAATCTCCTCCAAGTCTGCGTTTGCATTGTGTGTGTGGTGGGAGGTCTTATGGTAGTTTCATTTTCCAAAAGCATTGCGAATTGACATTAAAGTTTTCCTGTTGTTTATTTTAAAGATAAACTGTTTTACGATCTCACACCAGTCACCATGACTGACTCGGAGTTTATTGTTCCCTTCTAAACTCTGGGTGCCCACCAATTTCCACACGGGCAGTCTAGAGTTAGATTATCAGGATATTCTGGATATTCTGGAGCTTTGGAAGCAAGCTGGATGACGAGACGTAGTATTTGTATCTGATAGTATTTATTCCGCTGTATATTCTGTATGAGGACAAGTTTATATAACTGTCCATTGTTGTTTATTAACTCTGATGATATGATGTGATGTAATGTAATAACAGATATAATTCTTTTGTTTTTAAATGATATTCATTTATCTATTATATATTGTTCCGCTGCGATATGTGAGATTCTGATATTGTTTTCTGTTTTCTGTTTCTGTTCTGATGTGTTTTCTGTTGTTCTTCTTCTTTCTTTCTTCTCTTTTTCTTCTATCTTCTTCTTCTTCTACTTTTTCTTTTTCTTAAAACCCTCACTATTGGAGTTTCCGGCACTCGATTGCTCGGCAGTCGATAAAGTGAGTATCGATGTCGAATTTTCGAAAGTCGAAAATTCCGGGATGTGACAAGTGGTATCAGAGCATATGGTTAAGCGACAACCCTGCTCTGTTGGGTTTTACTCATTAGAGATAGAGTCAGTAGTACTCTAGAATGAGTTTGAGTGTAATAATAGATACGAGTGCGTATTTGTTAGTGAATATAAAAATTGTTTTGTATTGTGTTGACTTATCGGTTGATTGTTTATGGATTCTGGTCGGTGCAGTCTAGCTAACTGTAATCGATAGGGGTTTCTAAACTCTAAACAAGATAAACCGACACAGTATTGTTTTAAATAGGGCAAATGAAATAATTTTACCCAAAACTATTTTTGTATATAAAAGCAATAATTTTCTATGAATTATCATAGTATATGGTTGCATGGATGTTAGGAAAATAATAATATTGAAATGTTATCATCATTATATGAAATTGAATAAGAAATTGAAATCATAGCTCCAAAGTTAGGAAATAAATCCACATACAAATGAAATTTAAGAATATAAATCATAAATGTGATTTATAATTTGAAACAGAATTCCAAAGAAGTTTTTGGAAATGTAATTGGAAGAATTTGAAGATTTTGAAGGTTTGAAAAGTATTTTGGAAGGAATGAAAAACTCTAAACTCTTTTAGGTCGCTGGAAAATAACTTCGATGATGACCGCGGCATCGTTGGTGTTCATTTTCGGGTTTCCGAAAGAGGAATTGCTGCCAAATTGTTTTAAATGGAAGTTGTTTGAAATTTGGGTTTTGTTTTGAAATTCAAAAGATAATTTGATTTGTTTTCAAAAATGATTTTTGAAATGTTGGTAAGACTCGGGAATACCATATTTGTGAAATACTATTTAATTGATAACTTATACAAATTGAATTTTGATAGAATAAATTTAACTTAAAGAATGAAGTTAAATTAAAGAAAATATGAGTGAATCAATTAAATGAAACTGAAATTGGAAGTTGAGATTCATTTTGAAGTTGTAAGCAATGAATTGAAATTGAAAAATGAAATGAGACTTGAATCAAATGGAATAAAATCCAAACCTGAGAAAAATAAAATGGATTGAATCCGAATAAACTACTTTGATAATTAATTCATGAAATAGAAGTTGAATTAGTGAATTTAAAACTTGAATTGTGAACTAAATAAAAAAATGGTTCGAATTGGCAAACATATTCAAGTAAGTAGAAATAAATTTCTGAATGAATGGAATTTACAGTTGCTAGTAAATGAAATTAAAGCTGAATGTTAAGACTTCATTTTGAATTTGTTAGTAAATGTAATTCAAGCTGAATATTGGAAATTGAACTTTAAAATGAATTAGTGAATGATACTGATATAAAGAGTGATATGAATTAGTAAATGAAAGATAATCGATAAAAATTCAATATTCAGAAGATAAACTGAATCCAAATTAGATTGGAATTGTGAATTGAATTCAAATGAATGTGAAATGTAAAATTGAATGATAATGAATATGTAACTTCAATAGTGAAGTAAGCTAAAGATATATAAGCAGTTGATATTGAAAATTTTGTAATGGAATTTGCAAAATGATTTGAATGTGTAACTAGATATTATGGCTAGTAGGACATACAGGTGTTATAAAATGAATTGGGATTTTGATTTCACAGATAATTTGAATTGCTCGACAAAAGGTACGTATTTGAATTATAATATGAGTTTTTGATGATTTCTCTCTAGCCGCTTGGCTTTTTCTTTTTCTTTTTGAAATCTGAGAGTCCGTAGGGACGTTTTGTAGTCGTGCCGTATTAGCCGCGCAAAGGAGACGCTGGCGAAATTTTTCGAAAATTTAGAGTGTTAGAAAATTAAATTGAGAAAATTTTGAAAGTTAAATTTGAATTTGAATTTAAATTTTGAAGTTAAACAATGTTGTTTTGAAACTTAGAGTTGAAGTTGAAATGTAGTTGATTAATAACGAATCTTTAATAGAAAGATTTGTCTTGGAAAATTGATAAAACTATTTGAATGTGGAAAGATAGTAGACGAGTTAAGGACCTTTTTCCTAACTTGTAATTTCGAGGACGAAATTCTTTTAAGGGGGGAAGTCTGTAACGACCCGGAATTTTGACCAAATTAAATTGAGAATATTTAATTTATTTTAAATATTTGAACGGTAATTTAATTTGAATCTCGAATATAATTCAGAATTTGGCGATTAAATTTTATAATTTAATCTATTGAAAACTGGATAAGAATTTAAATCTTCAATTTACAGTCGAAGAAAAATATTTCAAAAGCTTTTAAAATTCGTATTGATATTACTGAAGATAACAGAAGCTTCAGAATCGAATTTAGGAGTAAATTGTTCAGTTTGAAATTTAATCGTTCGAACCGATATTTAAAAATAGTCAATTTTCAAACAGTCTCGGAATTCGACGAAACCAGTTCCATTGGGTCCGTAATATTGTATTATTATCGGATTTCAAATTTCGTAGCATTTGGAATTGTTATGTGGCCATACGGCGAATAAACGCATAGAAATTTAAATTGAATTCAGTTTAGATTTTTAAATTTAATCTTGCCGACATCCACACGTTCATCTCCTTAAATCATGCCTAAGATAACGCAGTGAATCACGAAGGGAGAATCGTGCAGCCCATACCCTTTCGTTTCAAATACTCTCCTTCACGTTCAAAGGATAGAAAACCAAACGAAACAAATTCGTTCAACTCAAAAACAATGGCCGCTTCTTTTAATCTCTTCCCCCTTTCTCTTCAGTAAACGAAAAAGAAAAAAAAAAGAACGCGCCCTCCTCTTTAGTTCAAAGTAAACATTCAAGTTCAGATCGAAAGTCGAAGTCGATTTTAACAGAGGGCTCGGGCTCGCATACGAGCGACTCGGTCGCGGCAGTGTTCTGGGAGGTAGAGCGACGGCATGTCAGAGGGAACGGCGACGGCAGCGTGGGTTTTCGAGTTGAGTATGAGATCGAAGGCGACTTCGATTTCGCGAGTGAGCAGTATCGAACGCGACTGGAAGGGGCACGAAGCTCGAAGGCGTGGCGACAGCGACGCGCGTCTTGGCGATTGTCGCAAGATGGATTGGGGGATCGAAATCTTCGGTAGGCAGTGGGTTTTCACAGTCGTACTGATGGGGCACGGCATGGGTTTCACGATGACAGTTAGGCGATGGCTTTCGAGGTTGAGCTCGAGCGTGGCAGCGATGGTTTGGTGGTCTAGCGATTCGTCGTTTTGAAGTAAGGTAACGATCCTTTTCTTATTAAAATTAAATTGAATAATTAATGTTTATACATTCACAGGAAAAAAAAGGGTGAGATAATAAGAAAAAGTAGTTTTCAGTCTTAATAAGTATACGAAGCAGAAGACGATTTTTATATGCAGAGAAATTAAGAAAGTTATTTGATTTAAAGTAGAAAAAGACGTTTACAGTAATATATATATATATAATGTTTTTATAGTAAAAGATAAAAGCCATTTTATTCTAAATATAGTATATGTATATAAAAGATTTGGGTAATATAGGAGTTGTAAATGTTGTTAAATTTATATAAAGGTTGGATTTTTTAAAACTCGTAAAGACCATTTTTATTGGATGTGGTTTCCGTTTAAAATAATAAAAATATTTTAGTTAAAATTGAATGGTTAACTAATTAGTTTATTTAAAGGGGTTTAGTTTTAAATTTAATAATTAGTTAAATTTAATAAGTGGATGATAATAAATTGTTTGATTTAAAATACAAGTGTTAATAAACTTATCGAATATTTATTCAAGGTCTATAAATCAAGAAATCGAGTCAAGATGAAAGTGGAATGCAAAATAAAGGGCAAAAGTGAGATTTTCTCACTCGAAGGAAATTTGATTTTACAGTTATTATTGACTGTTTGATTTCTATTTGGATGTGGTATTAGATATAGTAGGATATATCTATATATATATAGCAATATATACATATTGGCATATGTATATATTGGATTGATTGATTTCCCGCCTCGTATAGCGGATGAGACCCTATTGCGCCGTTAGTAAGCGGATTTTTATAAAACCCATATACCGCGATATTCCACCTCGAAGTGGAATTGGTATTGTGCTAACGTCTTTGGATGCAGGGAAACAGGTTGGAGGGATCCAACTGGACCCCTCACATTGATTGATTTTATTTATACTGTGGTATGAATCTGTGAATGATTATATTGATGTTATTGATCATATCGATGTCTGGAAATTGATTGAAAGCTAAAAATTTAGCTGAATGGATGTTTGATATCATTGGATTCCAAAAATAAATGAAATTGAATTTTTGAAATCAAAATAGAAATTTTTAAGTAAATAAATTTTTAGAAATTGAATAAATTTGAAGAAAGGAATTTTAAAGTATAAAAAGTTAATTTTTATATTCTTATCGAATTAATTCCAGAATCAAGTGAAAACGTTAAATAAATGAATTTTGTATAATAGTGATTTTAAATTGAAGAATTTGATTAAAATTTGGATTTCTAAATAGTTGGAAAAAGATAAAGAGATTTATTTTCTTTAAGAGGAATATGTTTAAAATGAAATAAGTTGGAAGTCCAATTATAAATTTAATTGGCAAATTGAAACAAGTTTGGAAAAATCAATATAAAATGATTTGGGATGGGAAATTAATTTAGAAATGAATATTGAAATTGATTTGGTATTGAAGTAAAATTAGAAATCAATTTGGGATTTGATTTTTGGGGTTAAAAGTGAATATTTGGGAATGTGGATTTAAAAAAATGGAAATGATGTTAAAATAGGTTTATTTACAGTTTGTAAAGTTTAAAAGAACGATTTCTTTTAAAATAAATAAATTATAAGTATTTAACTTATAATATGGATTTTTGATGTATACGTTGAGTTATAAAATTGAATGGGTCATTAAAGAAATTTATAAAATCAAAGTTGTTATAGAATAGAAAATAGAATTTATAAACGTTGTTTTATAAATTCCAAAAATAAATCAAATTTGATTGATTTTAAATATAGAAGATCATTAGGGGAATTTTATCCACGATTTTGGATAATGGATTATCCTTGAAATAAATATGTAGAAAAGACTGAAATTTGGTTAGTGAAGTGTATTCACGATTTTGGACAGTGAATATGTTATTAAATAAAAATGGATTTATTTTTGAAGAAGTGATATTAAAAATGAAGTTAAACATTTTAAAGATGTTTTAAAATGTATTATGAATCGAAAGCATAGATTTCAACAGTACTTGTTGAAATAGACGTTTTCGAAAAATAAGGAAATGGTGGACTATAACGCTGTTGTTATAGTAAATGATTTCCGAAAGGAAATGTTTTATATAGTATTGGGATTTATATACCTATCTTAAATCCGAATCCCTATACTAGTGATTTTGAGTCGTCGTAACGATGTTTTACGTAACATTCGTTTTGACTCAAATAGATGTTATCGTAAATGATTTCCTCAAAGAATGAAATATATACTTAATATTGTTTTAAGTATATCGAATATTTTCAAATGTTGAAAATAAATAGACTTGTGAATTTCTTATTATTAATAAGAATGGAAATGCTTTTCCAAAATGAAATGAAAGTTTTAGAATTTATCTTCTTAAAGATAAATTGAAATTTGAATATTGAAATCGATTTAAAAATCGTATATCAGTAGATATTTTTGAAATATAAATTCACTATGGAATTTATAAAAGAAAAGGGAAGTTGTTTAAAAATAAACGTTGATTTATTTTTGAAGTGTGGAAATTTTATATCTAGTAAAAGATATTTTGGAAGATAAAATAATTTGGAAAATTATTTGGAATCTGATGATGTTGCGCATCTTTATTGATAGTTAAATAACCGACTATCAATAATTACCTTGAATGGTATTTGTTGTGAATTGGATGAATTTGAATGCCACACTTATTTTTGAATAATCGCTCACTATTCGGGTTAGCCGGGAAAGGACCATGGGGTCGTATAACCCATTCCGAATATGTGATACGTCGTTATGAATTGCATTTGAAGACCGGTGTTGAAGACCGGATATTTTTGAAAACGGAAGGATTACCGTCGAGTTACTCTACATCGGCTGATCTCCGATTTAGAGGTTTTATCACCCTTAGTGACGGGAAGTCCTGACGTGATTGAAAATTATCCGGAATTGCAAGGGCTTCGTGAGAAGTGCCTTCGGTTCTGTTCGATCCCGGAACAGACTTGTATGGATTGTGTGTCTGACGTTACAATTTGAGATATAAAGCTGATTTCTTTCAAATACATTTCTGTTGGTGGCGGAGAATTTATTCTCTTAGCTTAACACCCTTCTCTGAGACGTACGAGCTCAGAGGTTATGTAGTTGAAATTTATCAGCGATATATCCCAGTTTGGTAACGTGGCATACTGAGTGTTGCTGTGAAATGATCAGTGTTTGATCATTTGTGATATGATCATTTGTTTGATCTTATATCTTTGTGATCATAGGTTGATCATTTTGTTTGACCCGAAGCAGGGCTTTGTAGAAAGCGTAGCTTTGTGGACGAGACTTCATCGAGCCTCACACCCCGGAAATGGTCGAAACAGGAAGGATGCGGCAAGGTTCTAGGGAGTAGCGCCCCTTAGTGTATGTCATTCCTTCTGGATAAAGGTGGTATCATGGTATGGAGCCCAGATACTTAACCTCTGTGGTTACTGCATTATTACTATCTATGTGGTTTGTTGGAATCGGGGATCCTCGGGAAGATCGGTGACGATCGGGGGATGGCATACGCGTGTCAGTAGTTACCTATTTTTGCAGAGGTAACCCGGCCTTGTGTTGGCAGAGATCCGGTTAGGTTCTCGGGTCGTCCATTCCAGGGACGTACCCATCGTGGAAAAGGAAGTTCCTTAGCCTGACCATTTGTTGGAAATCCAAAGAAACAATACGAGCCTTTACGATTTCAATTGTATAACCTGTCTCCTCAGGAGGCAGCTATAGCAGGCATAATATAATGGTACCTATGCTGGCTAAGATTTATATTATACTTTCGAAATGTTTTCTACACTATGCACTAATAATAATATCAAAAATGATTTGATTTTGCGTAGTAAGCATCTTTGACTATCATAAGAAGAAATCTCCTCCAAGTCCGCGTTTGCATTGTGTGTGTGGTGAGAGGTCTTATGGTAGTTTCATTTTCCAAAAGCATTGCGAATTGACATTAAAGTTTTCCTGTTGTTTATTTTAAAGATAAACTGTTTTACGATCTCACACCAGTCACCATGACTGACTCGGAGTTTATTGTTCCCTTCTAAACTCTGGGTGCCCACCAATTTCCACACGGGCAGTCTAGAGTTAGATTATCAGGATATTCTGGATATTCTGGAGCTTTGGAAGCAAGCTGGATGACGAGACGTAGTATTTGTATCTGATAGTATTTATTCCGCTGTATATTCTGTATGAGGACAAGTTTATATAACTGTCCATTGTTGTTTATTAACTCTGATGATATGATGTGATGTAATGTAATAACAGATATAATTCTTTTGTTTTTAAATGATATTCATTTATCTATTATATATTGTTCCGCTGCGATATGTGAGATTCTGATATTGTTTTCTGTTTTCTGTTTCTGTTCTGATGTGTTTTCTGTTGTTCTTCTTCTTTCTTTCTTCTCTTTTTATTCTATCTTCTTCTTCTTCTACTTTTTCTTTTTCTTAAAACCCTCACTATTGGAGTTTCCGGCACTCGATTGCTCGGCAGTCGATAAAGTGAGTATCGATGTCGAATTTTCGAAAGTCGAAAATTCCGGGATGTGACAATGATAGGAATTTGTTTTCTCTGTTTAGTTATTGGTTTGGATGGTATTGTTTAATTTGTTGATTAGTTTTTTGGCTTAAAATAATATTTTGTATCATTTTTTTATTCAGCTACTGTTACATTAGTTTACTAATAGTTCTAAAGTTGACATTTGATGATTTAATGATTTTCTTTGTTAGCGGTTTCTTAATTAAGTTATCGTATAGTATATTTTTTTATAGCTTTGCTATAAATCTATTTGTTTTATGGTCTATGTAGTCTAACTTATTTTTGATCCAATATAAAATTTGTTTTAAATAAAATCTTATTTTATTTAATTTGTTTAAAAGCGAGTTTTAATTTAATTTAAACTAAATATGTTATAATGAACGTACCAAATACACCCGTATTTGTATAGTGTAGGTGCAATTTATAAGCAATGTACATGGTTAATGTGTATGTTTATAGATGATGGCATTTACACTATAACAAACACATTCACCCTTTATAGTTGTCTATATTGTCCATAGTTTTATTTTGAAATTAAACACACACACACATAGTTTACTTATATACATTTATATAGTATCTTATAAAATTATTTAACTAAGTGACAATAATTTAATTATATTTATAATATGACAAGCATTTAAGAAGAGGAAAAGGTGGAGGTCCTTTAATAAAAGATTAAATATATTTATAATATGATAATGAATGAGTTTATTTAGACATTTAAGAAAAAGAGAAGGTGGAGGACTTTTCTCCTTACTATACTCATTCATTTAATACATTTCGAAACAATTTTATTAAAATTAATTATGACTAATTTTATATGTTTTGAAATTTAAACCTAGCTTTGACTTAAGTAGAATTGAAATTAGATCCATATTTTTAAACAAATTCTATTTTAAAATTGAATTAGAACACCATTTTAAAGAAATTGTTTAAATACTAAATTATTTGTTAAAATTTAACCTTTAAGCTTGATTATAAATGGATACCTTTAAAACAAATTCAATTGGTGTTGTAATGACATTTTCAATGATTTACTTTCAAATTTGGATTAGAATGCTTGTTTAAGGAAATATTTAAAATTTGTATAACTTGTCCAAATTTGACTTTTAAAATATAACCTTTCATAACCATTATTTTATATGAATGCCTTTAAAACAAATTTAATTGGTATTACAATGATATTTATAGATCTACTTTTAAATTTGAATTAGAACATTTAATTAAAGAAAATGTTTGAACTTTATATAACTCGCTAATAAACTAAACCTTTTACTTTTATAACCATTGTTTTAAATGAATACTTTAAAACAAATTTAGCTAATATTAAAAAATTGTTTTCATGTTTTGAAACTTTAAAAAGAATTCAATTAGTATTTTTAAAAAATTGTTTTTGTGTTTCTATATTTTTTGTTCTTTTTAATTCAAACAATTTGAATATACAAATTGAATCAAATAACACATGCATACATAAAT
Organism: Allium fistulosum; assembly: GCA_030737815.1. NCBI lineage: Eukaryota > Viridiplantae > Streptophyta > Magnoliopsida > Asparagales > Amaryllidaceae > Allium > Allium fistulosum. Next base: position 1,129,660,856 of record CM060902.1, read on the forward strand.
TCATTATAACATATATAGAATCTAATCTACACAAATAAATGATGAATATATAAATGATAATAAAATTAAAAGATTACATCAAGTGGTAGCCTATGATTTGCACATTGAATGAAGAATATTCCTTAGATGCCCAAATTCCACGCCCAATCCTTACATTAGATGGAAGAACCACTTATGGTTTATTTTATTTGATTGTTTTCATTTAATTCTAGAGTTGATTTTGTTTAGGATAAAATTTCAGCCATGGCTACGATAGGGAGAAAAATCAATGAAAAGAATAAAATGAATAAATTAATTAGTGAATATATTTAATTGAAAGAATGAGACATTTGCTCTCTTTCAATTGGAATTTTCCTAATTAATTCCTTTAATTCTCTCTCTCCACCCCTTCCACTTTAATGCATGACCGACCCTATAATAGCTATCATATGGTAACAAATCTCCATAAATCTCTAATGCAATTATCTTTTATTTGAACCCATTTAAAGTTACATGGATATTGTATATCAAAGCGCATAATATCTTTTATAAACGCATTCAAATAATTAAAACGACTCCAAAAACATCGAATAAATCAAATAATAATTAATATATTTAAAGATTAATTAGTTTAACTAATTTACAATATTTCATAAATTAATTAAGTCATGTGGTTCTGTGGAGAATTCATCATTATGGTTGTGCGTCTAAAAGGTGTGAATTCCGTCAGTGATTAATATTGAACAATTCTAATATTAATGTTCACACATCACCATAGCTAGTGATGTGACATGTTGACTGAATTTATTGCTTAAAATCCACTTTACTGTTTTAAGTGGTACCCGATAGTAATGATTATTTACACTAATTCTCTTCATTAACACTACATTATTATAGGACTTATAGAATTTGATTTTGGTTAAAATTACAATATTATCCACATTCAACTTGGCTAATCCAAACATAAAATCCTTGGTTTAGTAATAACATTTATTTAGTAACCGTACTACTTTGGCCAGAGACTTCGACTTTGAATTGACTACAGTTGACCGTGATACTAACCTCTTATAACCGAGGAGATGAATTCTCTACTAAATAATGTTCCACTTCTAATGCTTCAACTTAGATCCAACTATAGTCGCCCAATGAATCATCATGCCATGATGTAAATATAATCAAAGTGGAACATCCATATTAAAGTTCCACTATATTCTCAAGTCGAAGGAACCGTTTAACATCATCACTTCAAGATCCTTGTTTGACCTTAGTTATAGTTAACCAACATGAAACTCTTGAATGAGTAATTCCATAGTTATCCAATCAGTAAGTAACCTCTTGGTGCCCCCAATAGCCATGAGTAATACACAGTGCCCGACATTCGAAGAGCATTACATACTCCAGTATCAACATATAAAATCAATATCCTTTCTCAAAACATCTTGACTGGGAATATTTAAAACAATATGTTATTTTTTAATGTGATAAAATTATCACGAGTACAATAATTTGTAATTACTACCACATAACATATTATTTAAAGATTTTCTAATTTATACACACTTTAAATTAATTACTTAATTAATTATATCACAATATAACAAAGTTTATTATAGATATCAAACACTTTTATTATGAACAAGATTGGTTATTGAGTTAGACGTATGTAACAAATTATATAATTGCCTATAGGGTGTATCCCTAACTCTATCAATCATAAATGATATCTATCAGACATATCATATATCAGCATTAAGTTTCAAACATCACAAAATCTCAAATTTCAATCTTTACAAGATTACAAAGTACATATTACATCATATGTTAACATCAAGTTTCAAGTATCACATAGTGCAGTTAGAAGCATATTTTTTAATTGAACCTGAATCATTTTTCTCCTATTCAATTTGTGAAATAGTTTGAAATATTCCAGTTTGTCTTCATTTGCTAGAACTTTGTATGATATCCATGTCATTGTTTTCAAAATTTCTTTTTTAAATTTCAATAGTATCTTAGTGTTATATATTGATGTTATGAATCCCACCACATATAATGCACAATCATGCCTATGAAAAAATTCAGTGAATTTTTTTAGTTTTTTGTTGTATTAATGTTACATAAGCATTATGAATAAAATGAAATTTGGATTTCAAAGTAGCAGATTATTATACTTTATGGCAGCATCTATGTGCTATATTATACTATCTAGTAGAAGTATTTTATATTAAAGTTTATGATGTATAAAAGAAAAGAAAAATTATTATGTTTGTTGAATTATTAAATACTAAGCCTTTTAATTTACTTATAAGTTTCCCTGTTGTTGAGCACATTTCCATTGACGTATTTTGCCTTCTTTTGTTTGCTTTCCATGATATTGTGCTCCATCCACTTTAGTTGAAAATTCTATTCCATTCTTGTTCTCCATGATAATGTAGAAACAAAAACAGTTGTTACTTTTTTATTCATACACAAATGCATATTATGTTGTAAAAAAGATTTAAACTTATATTTTACTACTTTTTTACTGCATAGCTTTTGTTTTCTCCAATTGATCTTCCTGGCCTCATTAAGTCATAATGAAATCATTCCATGTTTGGATATGTTAATGAAAATAGTAGTATAATGATCTATATAGTGCAATGAAGGAAGATACTATCTGAATACTTATCTCTGACTATTTAATCAATTGCTGGTTCCACTGAATGAATGATTGTATTTTTCATTTTTTCTATAAGAGCTTTTTGCTTTGTAAAATGATACTTTAGTATGTCAGTTTAATATGACATAATATTCCTATTAAATTAAAGTATTATTTTACCATTATTTTCATTATGAAAGCATAATTTGCTTATATAATTTGGTATTGTAGACGAACCAATCAATGATCTTCGAGAAGTAAATCCGTGGTTGAATTTGTAAATAATACCTACAAAAATGGCATGGAGTAGTATTGGTTAATGTGTGCTCATATTATTGTGTTCATATTATTATAATATTTTAATAATGAAATTTTAATGTTTATTATATGTTAAAGTTATACCTATCCACCATTGTATTTTTGGTATACCAAGTTATATAACATTTTCATATTTTTGGTATACTTCATAATGCCTGGGCTCACATTGCCCCAAAAGAATTGAGTAACCTACTCGTTAGTATCTATTATCCAATTTTCTAGGCACAACACTAGGTATACCTCCTAATGTCTAAGCCTACCTTGCCCTTAAAACATTGAGCAACCTTTCTATTAATGCCTACAACGATGCACAACACCAAGTATACCTCATAATGCCTAATCCTACATTGCACCTAGCATTAAGTAACCTCCTTATTAGTGCTCGTATGCCTAAAGTATCCAATTGCAATACATTCACACACCGCATTGAGTGTCACATTATATAACATCACAAAAAGTGAACCTACGCACGCCATCAAGTATAAGACTGGTCCATCTTGTTACATAGCTCTATAGTTACGTGAACTCTCAGCAGTTTAAGGAAGTGGGAGCAAGTCTACTCGATCCATCCTACTTGGCCTGCACTAGGTCCAAGTTCAATCTGGGCTTGCTTCGGCTGATAAGATGTCTGGCTCTGAACCGGATGTTTGACTCTCTATACTAAAATTTTATATAGGTGAACATACATTTGAATTTCAATCCAAGCGTCTGACTATAATTTAAAAAGTCTGATTCCTTTTTCAGACGTCCGAACCTAGTCAGATTATAATGTATTTCTTTCAGTTTTAGCTCTATATAGTCACAAACGTCTTTCCCTTATATCCAGACATCTAAATATAATTTCGGATGCTGGCCTTTGTTTTAGATGACTCAATAGACAATTTTCCTAACTTGTTTTTTTATATTTTGTTTCTGCTTTCTGGATTCAGTTATAACTTACTTTCATTTAACCTATCTATTAAACAAGTTTTTAAACAAAATTTTCTATGCTTATCCTTCAAAATTTTTGCATAGTTTATTCTATTAACCGTATATAACTATTCAAAGTGGATAAAATTAGGTAAAAATGATTTTCAACGGAATATATAGTGATCTATTTTATTTTATCTAAATTAGTTTAGATCTATAACATAAAATCATATCTACAAGGTCCTAAGGTGAATTCTAACCAAATCCACTCACCTTGTATTCAATGACCAAGAATTTTATTGCTTGGATTAAGAAAATTTAATTAATTTTAAATATTTGAATAATTGATTTTATAAGCCTAAATAAATTATTTTTATTATTTAGTAATGATAGTAAACTTGTTTTGAAAATTTTGTTTACAAGGTAAAATAGTTAAGAGAAAAACTGAAAATGGGTTCGAAATTTGTTTTTCGGATTTTTGAATTTTCATCGAACGGAAGTTGTCGCAACGTTGTTGCACATTTATGTACACATATATATACATTTAATAAGATGTCAAACAATGCAAAAGGAATTAAGTAAAAGTAAGTATGCTTAAGCACTTAAATATGGGTTAAAAAGTAATTAATTAAGTGATGTGACTTTTGCTTTATAATTAAGATAAGTGGACTTTTTGTGTATAGGGTTATGTGCATTGGTACAAAGAAAAGAAGTGTCATCATAAAGGCATGTGCTTGCATTGGAATGGAGGAAAGGTGGATGGAAAAGAAAGGGTAGTAGTTTAGAAAAAAAGGAAGGTAATTTGGTCATATTGGCAAAGGTTAGGAAGTGTAAGTTGCCACCTTTTGAAATTTATAAAAGCGCCTCCTTCATTTCATTTCTTACTTTAACTTCCATTTCTCATTTTTCTTTCTCTTCTTCTCCCTTTTCCCTTCTTTTTCATTCTTCTCTTTTCTACTTCAAAACGACTCCTTTGTTCTCTATACTCAAGTATATTCTTTAATGCAATGTGGCAGCAACATCTAGCAAGTCTAAGCTTGGTGTAACACCCCTAATTTTTGATAACATTATTCAGGAGATTTAATTAGAATACATTAAATAGAATAATGTAGAGTGATAAGGGGATTGAGATTGGTAAGTAAATATAGTGGCAGTGCTTATTTAAAATGAATGAACTTATAAATAGTTAAGTGTTAGCTAATTAATCATAGGGGCATCAGGGTCATTTTCCGCCCATATTCTCCATCCTTATACTATTATCCCCTTAGCCATACACGTTCATTTTATCTTAAGCAAAATTTTAAATGTAATAAGAAAAGAAGCCGACCATTAGGAAGAAGATAAGAAGAGAAATTCAAGTAAGGATTAGGATTCAAGCTAGAGGAAATCAATCTAAATCAATCTCCAATTTCCTTATCCAACCTAAGGTGAATAATAATCACTACATCTCTATTTTTGGTTTTATAATCATATGATTCCAGAGTTAAGGGTAAATTCGTTTTTATGATATATTGGATGATGATATGCTTGATTTATAAATTATTTAGTTCAAACAAGATTGTTTAAAAGGACATATGCACGGTTTTAGGGTAAAACCAAGATTTAATGATTTCTAAATGCCTTGAAAAAAATTTATGTTATGGAAAAAATGATTTTCGAGTTGGGTTTTAATTTTTATAATTTTCCAAGCCGTGGAGAATTAGTTATCAATTTTCAAAGGAAAATATGATTAATTGGGTTTATAAATTTATTTCGGAAATTATATTGAGAATTTGGGTTTGAAATTTTGGTATGTTAGATAACAAGATTAAAATGAATTTCTGGAATTTTTGGGGATTTTACTAAGTGATTTGATATGGAAATTGAATTTTTTTGAAAGGAGGACCTAAACGATTTAATTGTTTGGTTAATAGGAAGGGTTTATTTGTTAAATGTTGTTTAGTTTTTAGACCTGAGAAAATACAGCAACTATTAGCAAAATAACTTAAAAGTTTATTATAACCAATCAGGTGTTTACATGTGGGAAAACTAGTTACAAAAAGTTTACTTTATTTAGCAAAAACAGCCTTTTGCTAAAAAAAGCAGGTTTCGCCTCCTTTGGAAGGAGCTTTCGACCCAGAGCTTCCACCTCTAACCTAGTCGAAACCTTCTAGGTCGAAACCAGTAAACCAATACACATGGTATCATTTAGATGGTACGTAGTGGATTGGTGAAAGGCGGATGGTAGAGTGTCGAAACGTAGCTTCCGAAAGGGTTGGTTTCTTTGTTTTGTTTTGTCTTTAAAAGGAAAAGCGCTTGCCTTTTTACAAAAGGGTTTCAAAGTAGTCGAAACCAATGGTTTTGAAAGGGTATTTCAAAAGAAGCTTTCGAAGGAGAGCTGCCACCTTTGTTTTAAAGTAGTGGCTTCAGAAGGAGTTACTTAGATTTTATTGAAGCTTTCAGAAAGGGTAGTTTCAACCAATTCGAAACCCTTCTATGATTTTCATGCCTTTCGATGGTATTGAAGACATCAATGCTGTCAAAAGGTGCGGTTTATTTTATAAATATTAGACGCTTCCTACTGCTTTCGAAAGGGGTTAGGGGTTTCGAAGGCAATGGTTTCATAAGGGGTTTTGAAGCCAACCTTCAATGGTTTTACCTAGATGTTTTAATGCTTTCAAAGGATGGTTTCGACACCATCAAGCTTCCCCAATACTTTTTGAAATAAATAATGGTTTCGAAAGAGATGCATTCGCTTATGTTCACTATGACCCAAAAATGTTATTTTAAATATAAACTCAATGGTTTTGAAAGGTGTATTTCCAATGATTTCGAAGAGTAACCTTCAATGGTTTCGAATGGGGTATTTTCAAATGGTTTCGAAGCTATGCTTCTATACTTATATGATATAATACTTTAACATGGTTGAAAGGTTTCAAAAGTGATGCTTTAAAGTATTCGAAAGGAAGGAGCCTAATTTTTTAAAGATAAATTTTAAGGCTTTCGAAGGAGGTCATTCTATGAACTCGAAAGTAAGGTTTCGAAGGTGTCGAAAGGCTTTTTAGACCAAAACTCATATTTAGTGGAAAAACCCATGGGTAAACAAAGGAGTTTTGAAATGACTTTAAGTATGTAAATTTGAAGAAGTATTGCCTTGATAAAAATATAGTTTAAAGGGATTAACTATATTTTACATGAAAAGTATTTCAAGGACCTTAAACCCACGTGAGTGGTATTGTTAAGTTGTTATGTTTGCTTCTTCAAATATGAATATATTCGCATGATAAAGGAACCATAACTGTGTTTTGGGTATAAAGGGGTAGAAGAACCAGTAGGTTAACTCGGTAGTGAATATAAATTGATTAAACTCCTGAATGAGTAGAGTTGCATCCAGGGTGTCAGGAAGACCAAAATACAGGATGCCTAAACCTTGAAGTTGTCCGGGAGATAGGTTCATAGTAAACCCATGAAAACTATGATTAGGAAGTTATTGGGTGTAACTAACAGGTTCATAGCAAACCCATGAAAACTATGTATTAAGGATGGTTGGCAGGGGCCAATCGGTTTGTAGTGAACCCATGAAAACTATATCCGGATTAAGCATTGACATCAGTCAAATGGTTCCTAGTCAACCCATGAAAACTAGGATAAGAAATAAGTTATTGGAGGCATCAGTAGGTTCCTAGTCAACCTATGAAAAACTAGGCTAAGAAGGGAGTTACTGGAGAATCCATAGGTTCCTAGGCAACCCATTAAAACTAGGATAAAAGATGAGTTATGGGAATAACCAGTAGGTTCAGGGGAACCCATGAATCAATTAAGTTAATTGGCATGGGCATATAGTTTCGTAGTGATCCCATGAAAACTCGGAAATAGGACAGGGTGTCCATGAATTGTAAAAAGGTTATTAGTAAACCCATGAAAACTAATAGTTTAATAGTGACCCTAGAAACTACAATTATGACAAGGAGTCAATTAAACTGGGGAAATGGGAAATCCAGACCATTTATATTTATACATATCATCATAATATTTTTGAAATGCTTTTTTAACCATTGTGGATGCAGGAGCACCGTATATGGTTTTATAAAAGGTTTTAGGATATTAGTGAGGGGAAAACCAATTTCGCTAAGCGGCGTGGTCTTACTAGATATCTAAACGGATTGAGATGTTAGATTATTATTTATACCAGGCTTTATGTTTGACTTGAAGTTTTTGTTTTCCCCTTAAACTCTCGGGTACTCAATTGATTTTGAGTAGTTTGAGGTTTAGGGTTCCAGGTTCTCTTCTTACACGAATAAAGCTCCCCGAGGCATGTAGGAGACAGTTAGTTATTTAGAGTTATCTTTTTCTGCTGTGTATTTTGGATGTAAAGGCAAACTTATTAGCCTTATTATATACTCTAATCAACCAAGGGGGCATCTTCATATGTCGCTCTTGGCGTATGTGTAATAATTATATTCTTCTGAACGTGGTTAACGTTTGTGAGATTATGTAATGAATATGAAATGTGTTGAATGGAATGTGGAAATGTGTTTTTAATTTGTTAATTTTTTTCCATATTCTTGTGATCTATGTATCAATGTATCTAACACCACCGTATTTGGTCACCGAGGATTAATAGCTATGGATGACTGCAGCATCCGTAACCATTAGTTTTGAGCCTCCAAGTAGGGGGATGTTACAAGTTGGTATCAGAGCATAGGTTTATGAAGCTTTAAAAGAAAAGTAAAACCTAAAATATTTTTAAAACATAATCCGATAAATTAGCAATATGATCGGGGTTTGGGTTAACGCTATAGTAACGTACTTGTATTTTATATATATGTATATATCTAAGTACATGTTTCCCTCTCTCTTAGTTCATTCTTCCATATCTTACTAAGGCTCATATGCATATTTACGAGAAAGAGGATGTGGAAGTAAGAAATAGAAGAGGAAATATAGGTGGAAAAAGCACCACAACCAACGAAAATGCTCGATCTAATACCAGGAGGAACCAAGGTCGACAGGCTAATGCTGAAGCCAATGTAGGTACTGGAAATCCGCCAGTGGATGCGGGGATGGTGTATTAGTTGTTGGCTAATCTTTTGCAAGCTGGAGTTGCTGGTAATGTTGGAGGAGCTAATATGTAGCTCCGGTTGGATGTAATTATGATAGACTGAGCAGAGATTACACCAATCTGGGTGGAAAGTTGTTTGTTGGGACGGAGGATGCTGTTGAGGTTGAGAATTGGCTATTGAGCTATGAGAGGATCTTTACTGATCTAGGCCTGGATGATGGGGAAAAGAGAAGGCTAGCCTCTAGGCAGTTGCAAGGGGTAGTGCTTCATTGGTGTAATAGTGTGATAGCCGGATTTCTGGAGGAAGAGATGACATGGGCTGATTTCAAAAGGAGATTTGAGTAGAGGTTCTTATCCGAGGTTGCCAACTCGGCATTGATGAGAAATTTTATAGACCTTGTTCAGGGTGATATGTCAGTAATCGAGTATGCTGCTAAGTTTGATAATCTATCTCGATATGGATATGCTACTATAGATGCTGACATCTGAAGGAATAAAAGGTTCATTCAAGGACTGAGACCGGAGCTTGCTAGAATGACCATGACTCATATTAGAGAGCCTTGTAATGTGGTAGTGGAGATGGCTATGCGCCATGAAGAGATGCTTGTTGTTTCTGCTAGGGACAAGCCAGTTGAATCCCAAGGTCCATAGTGAAAGAAAAGGAAATTCTTTAAGAAGAAGGAAGCCCAGAAAAGGGATGCTGCCAAGAAGGCAAAGACTGATTTGGTGTGCCCCAAGTGTGATAAGAAGGGTCATTATGCTCACGAGTGCCGGACAGGAAAAGGAAAGAAGCCTGCAGAGAAGAAGAATGTGAAATGCTTCAACTGCGACCAAGTTGGGCATTATAAGAACCAGTGTCCAGAGCCAGTCAGGGCAGACAAAGGGAAGGTTTTTGCTATTGGACCACCATCTTCTTCTAGGCCTACTGCAGTAGAGAAAGGGAAACCGTGGAAGGTACGCTTTTGATTCAGAGTATACCAGTTAGGCTACTATTTGATACTGGTGCATCACTCTCATTTATAACAGAGTATTTGGTTGATAGGTTATGCATAGAACCCACGTACCTTGTTACTTCCTTAAGAGTTGCAAATCAAATAGGAGGGTATGCAACTTTAGGGATGAGATGTGACCAGTTAGAACTTGATTTGTTAGGTAATAAGTTTGCATGTAGTCTATATGTTTTTGATTTCGTAGATTTCGGAATCATTTTGGGTATGGATTGGTTGGGTAAGTATGAGGCTAGAATATTTTTCCAAGATAAGGAAATATCGTTGAGACACCCAGATGGTCATAACCGAATCATCTTCTCAGTGGAGAATTCCAGTTGGAATGTTTGGGCTGGGTTATGTGCCATGGAGGTTGGAGAAGAGTTAAGTGGGGTTCGGGTGGCAAGAGAATTTGCAGATGTCTTTGAGCTGGTTACAGGATTACTACCGAAACAAGCTGTTGAGTTTCGGATAGATCTTGTACCGGGAGCTGAACTTGTGAGTAGACCACCTAGCAGGATGACATCGACAGAGATGAAGGAATTGAAGGTGCAGCTAGTGGATCTTGAGGGAAGAAATTTTATTAGACCAAGCAGTTAGCCTTAGGGAGCGGCCATAGTATTCATAAAGAAACCAGATGGGTCGTTAAGGATGTGCATCAACTATCGTAAGTTAAACGAAAGGATGATCAATAATAGGTACCCTCCACCAAGGATAGATGATCTGTTTGATCAGTTGAGTAGAGCCAAGGTATTTTCCCAATTGGATTTGGCGACAGGGTTCCATCAGTTGAGAGTCACGCAGGACAACATCCTTTTGACAACATTTCAAACTAGGTATGGTTCGTATGAGTGGTTAGTGATGCCTTTTGGATTGACAAATGCACCTGCTTTCTTTGTGGATTTGATGAACCGAGTTTTCCGAGAGCACTTGGATAGGTTCGTGTTGGTATTCATTGATGACATTTTAGTGTACTCGAAAGATGAAAGAGAGCATGAGAATCATCATAGAATGGTGCTTGAAACGCTGAGGCAGAATTAGCTAAAGGCGAAGTTTTCCAAGTGTCATTTTTGGAAGAAAGAGGTTAAGTTTCTTGGTCATGTAGTTTCAGAGGAGGGCTTATTAGTTGGTCCAGCTAAGATCGACGCTGTCAATAATTGGAAGAGACCAGAGATGATGACCGAGATCAGAAGTTTTCCTAGACTTGCTAGCTATTACCAGAGATTCATCAAGGATTTCTCACGGATAGCAACGCGTTTGACTAAGTTGACCAGGAAAGATGTGAAGTTTGTTTGGTCTGACAAATGTGAGGAAGGGTTCCTTAAGTTAAAGCATTTGTTGACCAATGCACTAGTGTTAGTAGTTCCAGATGGAAAACAAGGGTTAAGGAAGGGTTCCTTAAGTTAAAGCATTTGTTGACCAATGCATCAGTGTTAGCAGTTCCAGATGGAAAACAAGGGTTGGTAGTATACACCGATGCATGTGGAACTAGATTGGGAGCAGTATTGATGCAGAAGGGTAAAGTTATTGCCTACGCATCCAGACATCTTAGACCGCACGAAGTAAGATATCCTACTTATGATTTAGAGTTGGCTCCGGTGGTCTTTGCCTTGAAGATTTGGAGACATTATCTCTTAGGGGAGAGATTTGAGTTGCGATCATAAGTCTTTAAGATATTTATTCTCTCAGAAGGAGTTGAATATGAGGCAACAAAGGTGGCTGTAGTTTTTGGCTGCTTATGATTTCGATATAGAGTATACTCCTGGGAAAGGAAATAAAGTACCAGATGCTCTTAGTAGAAAATATCTGAATGTGGTGATAGCTATGTTAGCAGAATGGAAGGATCTTGAAGCTTTGGCCAGTTGCGGTGTGTAGTTAAGATCTACTGCTAGTTCTAGTCAGGGGACTGCCATGTTGTCCTGTTTAGAAGTTCGACCGCTGCTGATTGAGAGGATAGCTTCTAAGCAGAGAGAAGATCCAGTTTTAGCCGAGAGGATTAGAAGGCTTGAGGTATGGTCAGAGATCGATGATCTAAAGGATTATAGTCTTGACCAAAGGGGATGGTTGAGAAAGAAGGGATGAATATGTGTTCCAAATGTAGAGAGCATAAGGAGAGAAGTTCTGGAAGAATGTCATCGATCCAAGTTCACGATTCATCCTGGAGGGACCAAGATCTACCATGATATGAAGAGGAACTTCTATTGGGAAGGCATGAAGAGGGATGCCGACTTGTGGGTTAGGCAGTGTGTAAATTGTCAATAAGTGACGGCCGAACATCAAAAGCCGAGTGGGTTGCTTCAACCTTTAGAGATTCCAGTATAGAAATGGGATTCGATATCCATAGATTTTATAGATGGGTTGCCAAGGTTAAGGAGAGGAAATGAGAGTATATGGATTATTGTGGACAGGTTGACCAAAAGTGCCCATTTCGTTCCAGTCAAGTCGACCAGGACGGCACCTGTTTTGGCAAAGTTGTTCATGAAGAACATAGTTAGACTTCATGGGATTCCTAGTAGCATAGTCAGTGAAGAGTTGCATTATTCACTAGTGAATTTTGGAAGAGTCTACAAGAGTTATTGGGTACCAAGATTAAGATGAGTACAGCTTATTACCTACAGACGGATGGGCAGACAGAGAGAGTCAACAAAGTGCTCGAGGAATTATTGAGAGCTTGTGTATTGGACTTTGGTGGATCTTGGGAGGATTACATACATTTGATTGAGTTTTACTATAATAATAGTTATCAGACTAGGATAGGAATGATGCCTTTTGAAGCTTTGTATGGAAGGCCAGGCAAATCACCCGCATGTTAGTCAGAGACTTGTAAGGATCCGTTTCTTCGACTCCCAGAAATAGACACTAATACATCCTCGGTATTCACGTGCCATAAATCCAAGTGCCAGAGAAGCGAATTCTTAAGGGTAAGAAAGAAATAAGACAGAACAGAATCTCACATATGTTATTTCAACATAAAATCTTTATAGCAGAAATTAAAATACATTTATCAGGGTCAAAAACGTGGACAATTATAAATCATGTCCTTACAAATGCGGAATACTATAGTACAAGAGTGTAGTGGAAATAGACAAAAATCTTCAGTAAAATCTTTTAACTCCATGCTTTGAGCTTCATCCAGCTTTCTTCTAAACTAAACCTGACTACTAGGCTGCCCGGGGAAAATTAGGGGCACCCGGAGTTTAAGGAAAGGGAAAATAAACTCCGGGTCAGTCATGGGACTAGTGTGAGAACTCAAAATACGCGTTTTGAAAACAAAAAGGTATCTCATAAGACCACGCCGCACATAAACACGGAACGGTTTTTACCTTATGATAACCAAATCATTCTATGTAAAAATACTTTTATATTATTTTTAATGCCATATCTTTGAAAACATTTGTAAGTAAACTTATTAATCTTAGCCGAATTGTTACATTGATTAAATTCCAGCATACTAGCCCAACGAGGGTTCTACAATCAAACTCGTAAAGGTACTTATTGGGAAATGGATTTCCATACAAATGACCAGGTGAAGGGACTACCTTCTGGCAGTACATCTCTAGAGGAATATATCGAGGACCAACACAAAGGATCCTCTAGCAACACAAGACTGACCTATCTCTGTAACTAGATAGTACCGAATATATCATCCCCCGGTCGTTACCGACCTCTCCGAGGGCCATTATAGCATACATCCACAATATTTTACATCCTGAACGTCATTGTGGGAAGAAATATATCTAAAAGGGGATGATCATACCCTAATGGTTGCGAACCACTTAGCCTTGCTGCATCTAACCCTGTTTTGGCCATTTCCGAGGCGTGAGGCCTGAAGTAATGATTACCTTTCACATAGCACATCATCTTTCCTTTTTGAATGCCAAATTGCCATTCCATAGTCACATGACTGATTTCTACAAACGTATAACTTCCTGAGCTCGAATGTCTCGGGAATGGGTGTTGAGCTAAGAGAAGGTGTCTTCTCGGGAATGGTAATTGCCCTAGTGCCACTATTAGTGTCGTGGCCATTAGAATTTTCAATCTTAGTGTTACAAATTGAAAACAAGAACAAGAAAATCATAAAGCAAAGTTGCAGCCATCTTATTTCATATCGTGTTCTTATGAATACATGAAGGAGATTATTTAAACGAAGAAAGAAAGACATGGGCCTAAACTAATACACAGGCCCAAATACAAACAATTGAATTAAACCCAAGTCTAAAGCATAGTAAAGTAGCACCATCTCTCTCAACACTCCCCCTCAAGTTGGTATGTAATATTTATCATACCCAACTTGTTACATAGAACTGAATTCTTGGTCCAGGTAATACTTTTGTGAACAAGTCCGCAATTTGATCACCAGTCTTCACATACTCAGTCACCACAATTCCTTGCTGAATCTTTTCTCTTACAAAATGGCAATCCACCTCTATGTGCTTAGTCCTCTTGTGAAACACTGGGTTGGTGGATATGTGCAGCGCTGCCTGATTGTCACACTTCAAACTAGCAGGCTTACTGATGTCAAAACCCATTTCATTCATGAAATTATTTATCCACATTATTTCACACACAGCATTGGCCATGGCCCTATACTCTGATTCAGCACTTGATCGAGCAACTACATTTTGTTTCTTGCTCTTCCAAGACACTAGATTACCTCCCAAAAACACACAATAACCAGATGTGGATCTCCTATCAGATCTTGAACCAGCCCAGTCAGCGTCTGAATAGAATTCCATCTTCATATGATTATGATTTGAATATACTATTCCCTGACCAACTTTCCTTTTTAAATAGCCTAAAATTTGTTCCAGGTTCCTCCAGTGCTGCAATGAAGGTGATGCCATATGTTGACTTATTACACTAACTGGGTACGACAAATCTGGTCTAGTGATAGTTAGATAGTTCAACTTCCCTACCAGTCTCCTATATCTTTCGGGGTTATCAAATAGTTTACTACTTTCCTCATTGTCACTGCCAGGTTGCATAGGAGTACTACTAGGCTTCACCCCAAGCTTTCCAACCTCAGTTAATAAGTCCATCACATACTTCCTTTGACACAAGAAGATGCCCTTGCTACTCTTCGAGATCTCAATTCCTAGAAAATACTTCAGACACCCCAGATCTTTTGTATGAAATTGTGCATGAATAAAAGCTTTTAGTAACACAATTCCAGCTTCACCACCCCCTGTAATCACTATGTCATCTACATAGACAGCTAAAAGAATTACTCCTGCTCTTGACCTCTTATAAAACATTGAATGATCAAAAGAACTTTTCTTCATGCCAAAAACCTCCATTGCCTTGCTAAACTTTCCAAACCATGCCCTTGGACTCTGCTTCAATCCATATAATGTTTTCTTGAGCTTATACACCATATCATTCTCCCCCTGAGCAATGAATCCAGGAGGTTGGTGAATGTAAACTTCTTCTTGCAAGTCACCATGAAGGAAAGCATTCTTTATATCTAATTGATTGAGTTTCCAAGGGTGAGTAGCTGCCAAAGAGATAAACAGTCTTATAGAAGTTAGTTTAGCTCCTGGGGAAAACGTTTCTGAATAATCAATCCCATATACTTGGGCAAAGCCTCTTGCTACCAACCGAGCTTTTAACCTTGTTAAAGAGCCATCTGGATTTATCTTCACTGAGTATACCCACTTACAACTAATTGCCTTCTTTCCTTTGGGTAGTTGTACAAGATCCCATGTATTATTATGCTCTAAAGCATTTATTTCTTCTATCATAGCTTCATGCCACTCTGGTATAGACAGTGCTTCTCCTATACTTTTAGGTACACTAACCTTGTCTAATGATTTGAGAAACAAACATGTGGGAAGTGGTAAATGATCATAAGATATAAATGAGGAAATTGGATAAGTACATTGCCTTTTACTCTTTCTCAATGCAATAGGTAGGTCTAAAGTAGGATCATGAATAGGTTCAGGACCAGGACTTGATGGGATAGGACTTGGGACAGTGACAGTAGGGATATTGTCATTCTGATTTAAGGTAGGATCATCAGAACTACTATATATCAGAAATTCCTCATCTTCATCCTGGTTTAAGGTAGGGTCATTACTTTCTGGATATGTATTTGTTGGTGGAGACTTATAATAAGGGATGTCTTCATAAAAGTTTACATCCATAGACACAATGTACCTATTCAAGCTAGGGCAATAGCATCTATAGCCTTTTTGTAAACGTGAATAACCAACAAATACACACTTTACAGCCTTTGGATCTAGTTTAGATTTATGTGGTGTTGTGTCCCTTGCAAAACATGTACTACCAAATACTCTAGGACTCACAGGGAATAAAGATTTTTCTGGGAAAAGAATTTTAAAAGGAATATCACCATTCAAGATTGAAGAAGGCATTCTATTGATAAGGAAGCATGATGTAGAAACAACATCTGCCCAGAACACTTTAGGCATATTAGATTGAAAAAGTAAAGCTCGTGTTGTCTCCAACAGGTGTCTATTCTTTCTCTCTACAACACCATTTTAGGAAGCAGTATCTACACATGAAGTTTCGTGAAGCATACCATTTTGATCCATAAAAGTTTGAAATGACTCAGACATATACTCTTTTGCATTATCACTACGGAGAGTTTTAATTGATGTATGAAACTGTGTTTTTATCTCAGCACAAAAGTTACTAAATATTGAAAATAACTCAGATCTTTTTTTCATCAAGAATAACCATGTAACACGAGAGAAATCATCAACAAAAGTTACAAAATATTGAAAACCTGGTTTAGAGATTACAGATGCAGGTCCTCATATGTCAGAATGTACAAGTTCAAATGGATTAGTAGCACGTTTATTTATTCTTGGATAAGAACTAAGTCGATGGTGTTTTGCAAACTGACATGACTCACATTCTAAAAATTGTAAAGAATTAAACTGTGGACATAGTTTCTTAAAATTCTGTAATGATGATGACCTAACTGGCAGTGTAGTTTATAAGCTTGAGATGAACTTGGATAGGCAATGACTTGTGGTGGAGTATCAAGAATATATAGTCCATTGGATTGAGAACCTTTACCAATAATCCTCTTCAACATGAGATCCTGGAATATACAGTGATTTGGATAGAAAGTAATGCATCAATTTAAACTTTGAGTTATATTACTAACTGAAAGTAAATTAAATGCAAGACTATGTAGATGTAACACTATCTTTAGATGCAAATTAGGGGTAAGATTTATACTTCCAGATCCTTGTATATTTGCAGATGATCCATCAGCTAATGTGACACCACTCATGTGTGTATTTAGTTGATAGTTCAAAAGATTATTTGATGTACCTGTCATATTGTCAGTTGCCCCTGAATCAATAACCCATTTGTGCTTTCCAGATTGTGATTGTGATTGAGCAGCTGTAGATATTGAGCTGAAGTTGGATTGTTTCTTTATACTGTCTTGATATGCCTTGTATTTAATGAATTCCTCAGCAGAAATATTCACTGTTTTGTTTTCTGGATTTTCTGATTGAGCAACATTCATGCTTCTCTGCTTGTATTGTGATGGTTTACCAATCAAGAACCAACATCTATCTGTAGTGTGCCCATCCTTTTTGCAATTTTTACATTTATATTTTGGATTCATTGGTCGATTTGAAGATTTGTTAGCATTTTCTTTGTATCCACCTTGTTTCCATGATGGACTTGTATTTGGTGCATTTTTATGTGTCACTAGTGCACTGTTTTGTGAGTTAACTGATGTTTGTGCACTTGTGTTCTCTGATCTCATCAATCTTGTAAATACCTCATGTAAGCTAGACACACTCAATCCAGATAAAATTTGAGATTTTGCAGACTCATATTCATGTGGTAACCCTGCTAAAAAAATCATCATTGCCATCTCTTCATGTTGTTGCTGTTGTTTCTTCACATCAGAACTTAAAGGCAAAAGCATATTTAATTCTTCATAAGTTTTCTTAAAATTCATAAAATAATTCATCAAACTTTGGTCATGTTTCTCAGCTCTGTAAAACGCCTTGTAGACATCAAACATTTTACTCAAATTCCCTTTGCCTGAATACAAAAACTCCAAATATTCCATCAATTCTTTCACGAAACTACAATGATTTACGAGGCTGAGAACGCTAACATCAATTGTGTTCCGAAATCGAAGAAACAATCGAGCATCATCTCTAAGCCAAGTTTGATCTTCTCTCTTCTCAGAATCATCAGCAGGTGGATTTCGAGATAAGTGATCATCCATTTCAATACTTCGGAGATATAATTTAATTGTCTTGCTCCAATCCAAATAATTCGATTCATTGAGTTTATGGTCAGTAATCTTGGACATAATCGGGAGAACATCGACATTAGCCTTGTTTTCTGCCATTAGCCCTAACCTCAATGAATTGCGGGGAATTTGAATTTTTTTTAGGGATCGAGCTCTGATACCATGTTACAAATTGAAAACAAGAACAAGAAAATCATAAAGCAAAGTTGCAGCCATCTTATTTCATATCATGTTCTTATGAATACATGAAGGAGATTATTTAAACGAAGAAAGAAAGACATGGGCCTAAACTAATACACAGGCCCAAATACAAATAATTGAATTAAACCCAAGTCTAAAGCATAGTAAAGTAGCACCATCTCTCTCAACAGTTTCACCATTAATTTGCATTGTGAACACTGTTTAGGAGTAGAATATATATTTAGAGGAGAAAAAAAGTGATGAAAGTTGGGTGCTTTTAAGGGAGGACCTCCTTCCAGTGCTAAATTGTTAACTAGATTTCAGTTCGACCTTGGAATTACTATTAAAGGTGGATTTTAGCAAAGTTTACATACTAAAACCATAGTTAAAATTGTAAACCGAGGAGTGATTAAGAGAGTCATAACTAGTGCAAGTAAAGAAAATAACACAAGATTTAGTGTGGTTCAAATTAGCGAAGATCTATATCCACCATGATTGATTATTTTATTACTTTGAGTACTGCAGTTATAAAAGATGATTTTAATGGCATTTACAAAAGCTTTGAGCTAGATAATATATCTTATGAGTGTAGAAAGTTCAATCCCTGTAGAAGTGTAATGGATCCCTTATTTATAGCCGAAGAGATAATATCTTAAAATGATTAGACTGATGCTTGAGTGTGAAGTTTTCTCGTGACTGTTGATTGTGATATACAGTTCGATGGCAGCCGGCTCGAATGCTGCATGGAAAGAATGGATTAGAAGCTTGCCTACTGGTAGGATGTACCATGGTATGCTTATGTCAGAAGGACATCTTGGAGCATGGAGTGATTAGTGTATAATGGCGCTTTTCTTTGCAGGTAGTAAAGTACATAGAGTGGTTGTTATGATATGGTGCTTTAGTCCGATGAATAGTGTCATTTAGGCTGCTTGTTAAAGGAACAGTACGTAGCTACCGTCTCTCTTTATAGGGGAGACCAAGACTTTTGGTAAGAGTTTATCAGTCATGAAAAAAGCGATCAATGTGGTTGGTCGTCGATGAAACTATGCAGCCAAAGGGAGGCATGGGCGGTACCAAAGGGCGAATAAGAGGATAAAGAGGTAGAGTCGCTTACCATAACCTGGTCATCGAGTAATGGAATAGACAGTGTCATCCACGAGGTATGAAATTCTTTATTGATCTTGGGGATATAATGGTAAGACCATGGATTTTAGGAGAGCAAGATGACCAGCCCTTAGCTAGTTGGGATCTTGAAGATGGGCATGATATTATAATGGAAATGATACAAACTGATGCTTATTGTATGGGGCTATGGTGTTGGGCTTTAACCGAGGGCCCCTTTATGCTTTTAAGAGAAAAGTGAGCAATAAGTGTAACGACCCGCACTTCCATACAATTTAGGTTGATAATAAACCACACATGTCCAACTCAAATTGAATGAAAAGGCAGACCGTTAAGGGTAAAAAGAAAATAAAAACATAGAACAGAATCTCACATGAATGCAATAACATATATTATTTCAATGATCTTTGCAGCGAATAAACTTTTAAATACATATATAAGAGTCTATCCTAAGCTCAACCTAGACAGTTATAAATACATGTCCATACAAATGCTAAAAAACAACAAACATAGTGGAAAAGTAAACTATGTCCATACGTTGATGAAGATCTCCAGCTCTCCTCTGAAAACTTCAAGCATCTTCAGCTAATCTTGAGACTACTTGGATCTGACCCGAGTATTAAAAATACTTAGATCAAGCTTGGCAAACCAGCATGAGACACGAATTATAAATATATATAACGGCGTCCAAGATTGCCTTTGATGTCAAACAAAACCTTTGGAAAGAAGAGTATCTCATAAAGCTACACCGCACATAAACACGACCGAGTTTTTATCTTATTATAACTAAAACATTTTTACCCAATCATTTGATATTAATTCTAATGACATTGCTCTGAAAAATCCTTTCAAATAACATATTAAAATAGCCAGAATTTTTACATTTGTTATATTCGACAACATATTTAGGTATACGATGAAGTCCGTTACAGGCACGTATTAGAGATTGGATTCCAACAATGACAAGTAAGGGACCACCTTCCGTACATTATATCTCTACATGAATGTACTAAGGAATAGCCCCATTGCTCTCTACCAACACAAAACCGGCCTACCTATATATAGTACTGAATATGACATCATCCCGGTCATTCCCAACCTATCTAAGACGTCACATAACACATAAAACAAACCCTATATATAGAGGGTAATCTAGAAAGGTGATGACCATGTCCTAATAGGTGCAACCCACATAGCCCTGCTGCATCACCCTGCTTTTGACATTACCGATGTGTAAGGCTCGAGATAATGTTTGATTTTTCACAAAATGGCAAATCTCACTTTGAATGTCACATTGCTATTTCCAATGACACACTATTTGATTTTCACAAAAGTAAAACCCCCGAGTTCATACGCCTCAGGGAAGGTGTTAAGTATAAGAGGGGTTACCTCCTACACCACTAAACAGATGTACATTTTTAAAACCAATGTGGTGGTATTAGAAATGCAATGTCTGACACTCGTCCATGCATGTTGTCCAAGAACAGGACAAACCGAAGGCACTCCTACTATATCCTATTTGGGAATCACCCCTCGGATTAGTAGCAAGCAGTCCTTGCATCGAAGATTTCCGAATGAAGGTACTACTGCCACCATGTATATAATATGGGAATCACCCCAGTGGTTAGTGGAAAATAGCCCTACATTATGAAGATCTCCAAACTTCAAAATCATTTCTTCAACATGTCTTCACTTTCGAACGCGTACATTGGTTCAAAGTGGTTTTCGAATAGGGGTCACCCAAATCCAATCTTGGTCTTTCCGAACCAATTATCGATAAAAAGATGTGTATATGTGTATACAGAAATGTTAAGCCTCTTTTGTTAAATCCTTTTGGTTAATTAAAACCTCTTTTATAAACTTAATACTTTATTTATAAAATGCCATTCATAAATATATCCCTTTATTTATAAAACACCGTTTATAAATCTATCGCTTTATTTAGAAAATAGAATTTTGTAATTCTTTATGTTTATCTTAGGAAAACATGGTCTGAGTAAATCAAATTTACTATCCCCTCCATCGGGCTAATCCGGATAGCTAGAGATAGCTGACAACTGGTTTCCCAAACTCCAGCCTAGAAACTACCTAAATGTCACCCATAAGGTGGTCAAGTTATTTGGCCAATCCTAAACCTTTAAAATACTTGTATAATTATTTGTAAAACATTTCCAAATGATTCAGGAAGAGAAATCCAAGTGTAAATCATTTAATCAAAAATTGCTAAATTTAGTTGTTAAATTTCTGGTGAATAGCGGTTTTAAAGCTTTGTAGATCAAAACACTTATTCCATTTTATGTATATGCCCATTTTTATAACTCAAATCCATTTTAAAACATTTGAACATATTTATGGAATTTATTTCACATTTTTAATGATTTACAAATATCCATTTTTAAAGTGTTGAAAACTATATTTTATGAACTGCCAAAACGCGAGGATTTTGAAAAATTGATTTGGAAATACCTCAAACTTTGCTAAACGAAATCCCAATTTTTCTTTTTCATTTGATAAATATATCCACAAGGGTTTGAAAAATTCTTATTTCAAACGATTCTGACTTATATTTTATCCTACACATCCGTTTAACTTTTCAGGTCGTGAAATCGCGAACTGGCAAAACATGACGGCTTATTTTTCACCTTTTAGTCAAAGTTTATAAAACTTGTATAAATCACTTTTAAATCATTTTTTAGTATAATAAGCTATCATTAACCAAATTAAAACAATACTTTACCGTTTTACTTATTAAAAATATATTTTACTTCTTTCATGTATTATGATATTCATTTTTCCAACCTTTTTAATTCAAAATTCTTCATTTTAAACCATATGACATTTCTATATCATTTTCTGCCATTTAAAACTGTTTTTTTATAAATGAAACCATAGATTTTATTTTCCAAATAATTTCAAAACTCCACTTTTCCAATTCCTATCTTTTTAAAATAAATTCCAAATATATTTCAAAACTCTACTTACTCATGTCTTTATTTTTTCGAAGTAAATTCCAATATTATAAAATGACATTTATTTTGGTTTTAAAAACAAAGAGGCCTAACTTGTATACATATTATTTTTGGGTATAGTGTGAATAATTTTTCACAAGATATGATCAAGGGTATAGCTTTAAGTAGTTAATTTTTATTACTATCACTAATAACTAGTGCGTGGCCCGTGCTACGCACACAGACAGTTATGATATTCTTTAAGTATTAGTTACATTTTGTCCAATGTTATTGTCAAATTGTTATATTTGAGTTTCCCTGGGTTTATTGCATGCATAAACTATAGTTGGATTGATTTTTTGAACTATACTCCCATTTTCCTTTATCACTTGCAGGTTATAGTGATTAGAAGAATTAAACATAGTTTGTATTAATGAATAGCTAAGAATTTATGAAAAGTCAAGATAGCATCTAAGATGATGCCAACTAACATGCAACTATTACGTGCAAATATAAAATTGTCAAAACTAAAACCTTTGTTGCTATTACATAACTGCAAAAGAGTAATAAGAAATAAGATGAATATCCAACCATTTCTCTCATTGGGTCAACTTATGTCGATAAAATTATTTCATTCCCTCTCTTCTCTTTCTGTGTGTATATGCAAAAATCTCCGTGCAAAATTTGAAACCATTTGGAACCTTTTAACTCATTCAAAAAAGAAATTTATTATTAGACCAATACTCATTACGCAAAAAAGAAAATATTATTATGATTTTATTTTGATCAAATTTTCAAAGTTATCTCCATTGTATCAAACTCAAAAGGAGACACTAATTTTTTTTACGAAAAAGGTATATTTTCTGTACACTACAATTCATGAAGGTTGCCACAAACAAAATCAAAATATATGGATTTATAATCATAATGTAGCTCCTATTAATCCTTAGAATAAGATATACTTAGTTCAGTCACTAACATTGAAGAATATATTTTAAAAATATTAAGTAATATATTTAACAATATGTATGTCGTGTACATATAGAAAAATAATCTATATCTTAATAAATAGAAGGCTGCTAAACAAAATCACTGAACTTTTGTGGTCGTCTATGTTTGACCCATCTTGGTTAGATCTAATTTTTTTATTTTTCACTTAAAAATAAGTGTAGGATCCAATATTAATAACCAACCAATAATAAATAAAATTGGAGAATGGCCACTTCCAGTGTGACTAATTATGTTAGCATTCTTGTTATACCCTATAACAAAGCTATATGATCCATGAAGCAAGCAAATAATTCATGATTAAACTGATATGCACCATCATCCTTACAGTTGGTGTAAGTTAGAAGTCACCATTCTTAGAAATCGAATAAATTATCTTTAAAAATATGAATAATTTCTTCAACGAAATTAATTACAGAAATATATTATTACCACAAAATCCGTAATTTAAAATTTATCATTACATAGATTAAGAAGCTTTTTGCTAGTATGAATAGGTGAATTCTGTAATATTGGTTGCCCACTCTTGTTCTAACTATGTAACCTCCGGAAGGATTTCAAATAATCTTGAATTTTCCCGTTACTATGTTCCCAACTTTCTAATGAGTGAAATCCTTCAAAACATTATAAAAATGTCCATTCTCTTTATTATGGGTCTTTTTGTAAAATGTAGATCATGTTTAAGTAACTATTGAATTGGCACATCAGGATAGGAGATCCATAGACCACACGATTTGAATCCGTAAGTCGGATAAGATGTAACACAACAACAAAATTCACTACTCCTTCTGTTTGGCTTGACCAGTATTCAAAAATAATAGTTTTTACTCAGAATAAGATATAAAACACATGATATATTTACAGTATACAACATAAGCATGTGTGAAGAAATCCTTTGTTGTGAACTCTTCTTTGTCATTGTTAACCCTATTACAATACTCCTTATCTCATAGAATTTGCTTGTCTTATATGTCCCCGGTAATCTTAGTTCGAGGTACATTGCACCATCATCGTCAAAGTCTGGATATATAAGTCTTGTGTAAACTCACACCATTGAATGTACCCCAGACTCCCCATAACATGTGCTTTGATTGCATTGAAATGTGATCGGTATTCAGATTTTCCAACTGGAAAATGATTTGTCTTCAATGGAAAACAATTGTAACGATCTCGAATTTTTAATAAGTTTAAATTGATAATTAATTAATTTTTGAATAAAAAATTTGTAATTATTAAATGGTTAAGTGATGCGAGTTTCCCCGACTTAAATTAAATTTGGTATAAATCATTTTGCAACTTTAAATATTGTGAATGTGGATATATTCGAGTATATACGAGTAAATTTGAAATTATATATGTGTATATATATATATTGAATTTGAGTTTAAATCTAATATAAATGGTTTAAAGGTAAGTATAAAAATAAAATGATTTTTAAAGATTTAGAATTGATGGTTAGTGATGATTTGAATGTATAAATTAAATTAAGACCATAGGTATTAAAGTATAATAATAATAAATATTTAAGCTAGAAATAAATATATCTATGTAATTCATTAAATATGTATTTGATTTCAAACCATTGTCTTTTAATAAATATGTGTGAATACAAACAAAAATATATTATAAAGTAAAATACAAATACAATGTAAATACATTACGATAAGTATTTAAGTTGGAAATAAATATATAGATAAATACAATATAATTTGTATTAAAGTAAAATAAATAATTTAAGTAGAAATATAATTATAACAATATATTAATGAACTTTGTAAAACCAATATAACTACATATATACAAACAAATTGCAAAAATCAAACTAATAAAATAACAAGAGCTTGTAAACAAATTAGAAGACATACATTTATTAACATCTTCTCTAGTACAGTACCTTATACTCATCAACCTGGAAACGAGAAAGTAAACAAATGTATATGAATAGCTTGCAAAGGAAGGTATTAGCATATAGATAAATATATATTTTGTACAAGATCATTAATGCGTGAAGCCTTAGTACCCTACAATATCATTTCAGCCACCAAGCAATGGAAAATCTCTGACTTAGAAGAAAAATAAAAATGTATATGTACTTGTATTGTACAAACTAGAAAAAAAATATCAGCATGTAATCTTCATTTCTTTTTATATCTATCAACATCTTCATTTCAGTTTTTATCATTCGAAACTGAGTAACCTCTAAAGTAAACTTCATCTTAAAACTTAAACAAAAGTTCAATCTAAACAACAATATTACTCAACTCAACCAAGAGGATTTAAGAAGAAGAGGTTTTCAACAGCAAATGCAAAGCCTGAGTCTCCTCTGTTTCAAAACTTTTGCCAAGTGAGTAAACCTTTAAACTAAAATTTAGTAACTAATATGGGTTGCTTATGAATTACCTGTGTGGATGTTTGTTCTGCATGAATGTTTATATGTGAGTTTTCTGAGTGCTTGTCTGTTAATTTTGAAGCACCTCTGTTCCTATATTTCAACCTCTGTTTGAACCTGTAACCATGAACTTATTTAAAATTGGATGCACTGCCATATGGTTAAAGTGAATCTGCGATGTAAGTTTGAAAATATGCTTGCATGATGATTTTTGGAATTTAGAACATATTTATATATAGGAAGATGTTGAGTATTGATTGAGCATGCCTGAATATATCAGACAAATGAAATACTTTCCAATCATACAGACATCCCATATGTTCATAAACCAATTCTGATTTCTATGATTATTTTAGAAAATAATTTCTAAACAAAGGATGTAAGTTTAAACAAGATTAAAATTTTAAGAATAGTTTAAAGATAAACAAAGCAAAGTTTCTCTAGAAATTTGGGAATTTACAGTCAAGATTCAAAATAAGTTAAAATCCTAACATCATAATTTGATACTTAAAGATTTTAACTCGAATCCATTTAGAAAGATATGATTTTTGGAACTAAAATCACGAATTTTAAAATTTTATTTTGAGAGATATCGTGGGATGGCCAGTATTGGGACTTTTCGCAATTACTGATGATCGGCATGGCATTGATTTTCGAAATTGTGACTGAAGGAGGTTTGGGTAGTGAAGAGTGATGGAAAAATAGCTGGAGGTGGCCACGGCCACGGTGGCGACAGCGGCGAGCATTTTAATGTCTTTAACCCTAGTTTTGAAAGGTCGAAGATTTTTGATTTGTTCGTCCTATAGGATGCATCGAGTTCGACGTGCCGTTGGAAGATAGTAGAGGGGAGGACGACGAGTAAATTGCCGGAGTTGTAGAAACTCTGATGGCCAGAGGAGGTGGCGCGGGTTCGATTTCGGGTGGTGAGCTGATGGGTTCATATGAACGTGATATCTCGATTTTGATCGACGAAGAAATTGAGTTGTTCGTCGATACGTGATTGACATTGAGGTAGATTGCGACTTGTTGGAGGCCTTCTCGATCGCCAGAGAGTCGTCGCTGTTGTGTACACGTGCACGGTGGTGATGATGTGTCAGTGGAAAGAAAATGGGGAGGACGTGGTTTCTGGAGAGAAACTCGAAGCATTCGAGTGAAACGATCGGGGATTTTGAGAGCTGTTTGAGTAGTTGCGTGGGTACGAGTCGTTTAAAAATGAAGCTATCAGGTTTTAAAACTTGAAAGTTAAAAGAAAAAAAAATAAACAGAGATTTGAAAGGGAAAGGAAGAAGGAACGGGTACTCAGGGAAGTGACGAGTAGCACTCGGGGATGTACGTGAATTCCTCGAAGCCTTGCTCGAGAAAAGTAAGGGTTGTCACGGGTTTTATTTCTTCGTGGAACAGCCTAAATACGTAAAGTATTTTGTTATACAAAGTTTAATATTAATTTGATAAATATTGTTGGTTAGTGTTAAGTTAAGAGTTGATGTAAAGAAAGGTTTGTAAAGGTAAGACGATTAATTAATGAATATGAGGTAATTAAAATGTTTAAAGTTAAACATCTTTGAATTGTTTTTAACAATTGGATTAAGTGAGAAATTAAAGGATTATTTAATTAAAGGATAATTAACCAAGGGTAATTTATTAATTAAGGGTTAATTATGTGATTGACTTAAGAATGATTTATTATGGTAATTAATTAAGGAAAATTAATTAAATGGTAATTAATTAATGTGGTTAATTAATAAATGTGATTAATTAACGGTAAATTTGTTAAGATAATTAATTAAAGAATTAATTTATAATTAAAGGTTAATCAATTTTTTTTATTTTTTTTTGAAGGTTAATTAATGATTAAAGGATAATTAATCAAAATGATTTGAAATTAATCAATGTTAATTAACCAGGATGAGTAATTTATTCATAAGAAATTAATCTGATTTAAATTAATCAGACAATTAACTGACCCTACTTATGAATATCTGGATTCTATTGGATGATTTGATTGTTTGATATCCCTGATATATGATGCTTTGTGATACATCCTGATTTATGTTGTGATCTGTAGTTTACTTATCTGTGACCTTTATATATCTATGATCTGTGAATGAACGATAAGCGTTGTTCTTATACCGCTTATCGAATTATATTTCTATATTCTGATATGTGATGATTCATTGTGTTGCACTATTGTGTGAAACCCCTGGACTACACTGTTACACACACAAATATGGATTTCACGTGGAAATCGGTTAAGTCACAGATAATTTAAATTTGATGTTTTTGAAAATTTTAATTTCAATTGATTTTGAAATTGGAAATTTGGGTTTAAAGTGAAAAGCTTTTGAAACAGAATTTCAAAGATAAAAGTTATTTTGAATAACTTAATCGAGTTTTGAAAATTTAAATGATTTGATTTAAATTTGAATTCGAGTTTGAAATTGAATTCTATGATTTGAAACTAGGGATTGAAAATGCTGTATAAGTTATATATGGGTTGAACCATTTTAAAGATATTGATTTGGGAATTTGAATTTAAATTCAAAGGTTTTCACTCGTGTAAATAAAATTGGATTTTTCTGAAAAGAAAACTATTTGTTTTCAAATGATTAAAGCTTTCAAATAAGAAGTGAACTTCCAAATTGTGTTAAAAGGAAATTTAAGATTTAAATGAAAATGATTTCCAAGTTATGGAAACGATTTGAAAGCTATAAGTTAAATCTTTAATTTAAAGAATTTAAATGAGTTTAACCATTCAATATGGAATTGTTTGAAAACTATAAGTTAAATCTTGACTTAAAGATTTAACGAGTTAATTCAATTGAAATAGAAATTGTTTTGAAATCCATGAATGAATCTTTGTGAATGGGGTTAACTCTATGAATTGAATCTTTTTGTTTAAAAGATTGGAAATGGTAATTTGTTTTAACCATTCGAATGAAAAGTTTTGGGTTTTAAGCTGTGACTTAATTGAAATCCCATATCCATATGTTTTAAATATTACGCTCACTATTCGGTTTAGCCGGGAGAGGACCTTTGGGTCGTATAACCCATTCCGAATATGTGATACGTCGTATATGGATAGCATTTGAAGACCGGTGTTGAAGACCGGATATTTTTGAAAACGGAAGGATTACCGTCGAGTTACTCTGCATCGGCTGATCCCCGATATAGAGGTTTTATCATCCTTAGTGACGGGAAGTCCGGACGTGATTGGAAATTATCCGGATTTGCAAGGGCTTCGTGAGAAGTGCCTTCGGTTCTGTTCGATCCCGGAACAGACTTGTATGGATTGTATGTCTGACATTACACTTTGAGATATAAAGCCGATTTCTTTCAAATACATTTCTGTTGGTGGCGGAGAATTTATTCTCTTAGCTTAACACCCTTCTCTGAGACGTACGAGCTCAGAGGTTATGTAGTTGAAATTTATCAGCGATATACTCCCAATTTGGTAATGTGGCATGCTGAGTGCTGCTGTGAAATGATCAGTGTTTGATCATTTGCGATATGATCATTTGTTTGATCTTATATCTTTGTGATCATAGGTTGATCATTTGTTTGACCCGAAGCATGGCTTTGTGAACAAAGCGTAGCTTTGTGGACGAGACTTCGTCAGGACCTCACAACCCGGAAATGGTCGAAACAGGATCGTTGCGGCAAGGTTATGAGGGTCGCGCCCTTTAGGGTATGTCATTTCCTTCTGGAAAGGGGTGGTATCATGGTATGGAGCCCAGATACTTACTCATGTGGATACACTTTATTATGTGTGATGTTGGTTTAGAGGCGCCTCGGATAAAGGTCCCAAAGGACCGGGGGGTGGCATATTCGTGAGTTACCTGTTATAGGGGTAACCCGGCCTTGTTTGCAGAGAGCAGTTTGTCTCTCGGGACGTCCCGCCAGAGGCGATCCCATGCGGCGGAAAGGAAGTTCCTTAGCCTGACCATTTGTTGGAAATCCATTTCTCCAATACGGAACTTGTACGGTTTTAGTTGTAGAACCTACCATCTAATATGGTAGCTATAGTAGGCATAGTATAATGGTACCTATGCTGGCTAAGATTAATATTATACTTTCAAATTGTTTTCCACTATGCACTAATAATAATAATAACCAATGATTTTGCGTAGTAAGCATATTTGACTATCATAAGAAGCAATCTCCTCCAAGTCTGCGTTTGCATTGTGTGTGTGGTGGGAGGTCTTATGGTAGTTTCATTTTCCAAAAGCATTGCGGATTTCAATGTTTAAAATCCTTTTGTTGTTGTTTAAAGATAAACTGTTTTTGTTGCTCACACCAGTCCCATGACTGATCCGGAGTTTATTGTTCCCTTCCTAAACTCTGGGTGCCCACTATTTTCCACACGGGCAGTCTAGAGTTGGGTTTTTCAGATATTCAGGTTTAGTAGATTATCTGGAGCTAGTTCATTCATCGGAGTTGCTTATCTTGGAGTTGTGGATTCATTCTTGTCTGAAGATCATTTTGGAGTTATCACTTCTATTGATATTGTTCCGCTACTGTTAGTTATCTATTTTTCTTTTCCGTTGCTATTTGTTGTATCATCTCTGATGTATATTGATATTCATTGTATCACTCTGTTGTATCAGATATTGTATATCAATGTATTATTCTTTTCTTCCGCTGTGTTATTTACTTAATTGTGTTATAGCTCCGGCGAATCGGATTTGAACGGTCGAATCTGCGGCATTCTAGTACAATGTGAAGTACGGATGTTGATTTTCGAGCGGGCAAAACCCGAGTCGTTACATGTGGTATCAGAGCTAAGGTTGAACTTTAGCTCAGGAGTGTAACACGTTAAGTAGCTCATTAGAGATAGAGTGAAGTAAATTCTAGAATGAGTATTCCTCAGATATCCATCCGAATGTCTCAGTAAATTCTCTTGCTATCCACTGATAGTAAGTATGAGTGTAAGAAGAGGACGAGATAGGGGACATGGAAATACGACTATAAATGGTCAATACTCTGTAACAACAAGGAAGCGATCTTTTCTCTATCGATCTCTTTTGTTCGTCATCTTTTTTCTCAATTCTTCGATAATTTCTGGTAGATCCAGAAAGAAGATCTGATATATTTGTATGGGACATAAACTCCAACTGAGCCAAAATTGTTTGTTTGGATGTATTGGTTGCCTTGGTTGCTTTGATTGTTATGGTTGATAGATATGCTTTAATTTCTAAACCTGAAAATTTTGAAATCGTATCCATATATCTATCTATTCTTTGGGTCCGGATATGTTCTACGAATGGTTAGTTACCCTTCGAACTGATCGATGCCACTACGTATTTCGTAGATCTGGATAACCCGAGTATTTTGTGAAGTATCAAACAGATTCGTTCTTGTATCTGTTATTGATATTCTGATTGGGTAAGCCAAATGCAGAATAGATGTTCAGTTGATTCGATGAAATATTCTTCATCTATCTTTTTGTCTCCTTGGCAATTTCGAGGACGAAATTCTTTTAAGGGGGGAAGTCTGTAACGATCCCGAATTTTTAATAAGTTTAAATTGATAATTAATTAATTTTTGAATAAAAAATTTGTAATTATTAAATGGTTAAGTGATGCGAGTTTCCCCGACTTAAATTAAATTTGGTATAAATCATTTTGCAACTTTAAATATTGTGAATGTGGATATATTCGAGTATATACGAGTAAATTTGAAATTATATATGTATATATATATATATTGAATTTGAGTTTAAATCTAATATAAATGGTTTAAAGGTAAGTATAAAAATAAAATGATTTTTAAAGATTTAGAATTGATGGTTAGTGATGATTTGAATGTATAAATTAAATTAAGACCATAGATATTAAAGTATAATAATAATAAATATTTAAGCTAGAAATAAATATATCTATGTAATTCATTAAATATGTATTTGATTTCAAACCATTGTCTTTTAATAAATATGTGTGAATACAAACAAAAATATATTATAAAGTAAAATACAAATACAATGTAAATACATTACGATAAGTATTTAAGTTGGAAATAAATATATAGAGAAATACAATATAATTTGTATTAAAGTAAAATAAATAATTTAAGTAGAAATATAATTATAACAATATATTAATGAACTTTGTAAAACCAATATAACTACATATATACAAACAAATTGCAAAAATCAAACTAATAAAATAACAAGAGCTTGTAAACAAATTAGAAGACATACATTTATTAACATCTTCTCTAGTACAGTACCTTATACTCATCAACCTGGAAACGAGAAAGTAAACAAATGTATATGAATAGCTTGCAAAGGAAGGTATTAGCATATAGATAAATATATATTTTGTACAAGATCATTAATGCGTGAAGCCTTAGTACCCTACAATATCATTTCAGCCACCAAGCAATGGAAAATCTCTGACTTAGAAGAAAAATAAAAATGTATATGTACTTGTATTGTACAAACTAGAAAAAAAAATATCAGCATGTAATCTTCATTTCTTTTTATATCTATCAACATCTTCATTTCAGTTTTTATCATTCGAAACTGAGTAACCTCTAAAGTAAACTTCATCTTAAAACTTAAACAAAAGTTCAATCTAAACAACAATATTACTCAACTCAACCAAGAGGATTTAAGAAGAAGAGGTTTTCAACAGCAAATGCAAAGCCTGAGTCTCCTCTGTTTCAAAACTTTTGCCAAGTGAGTAAACCTTTAAACTAAAATTTAGTAACTAATATGGGTTGCTTATGAATTACCTGTGTGGATGTTTGTTCTGCATGAATGTTTATATGTGAGTTTTCTGAGTGCTTGTCTGTTAATTTTGAAGCACCTCTGTTCCTATATTTCAACCTCTGTTTGAACCTGTAACCATGAACTTATTTAAAATTGGATGCACTGCCATATGGTTAAAGTGAATCTGCGATGTAAGTTTGAAAATATGCTTGCATGATGATTTTTGGAATTTAGAACATATTTATATATAGGAAGATGTTGAGTATTGATTGAGCATGCCTGAATATATCAGATAAATGAAATACTTTCCAATCATACAGACATCCCATATGTTCATAAACCAATTCTGATTTCTATGATTATTTTAGAAAATAATTTCTAAACAAAGGATGTAAGTTTAAACAAGATTAAAATTTTAAGAATAGTTTAAAGATAAACAAAGCAAAGTTTCTCTAGAAATTTGGGAATTTACAGTCAAGATTCAAAATAAGTTAAAATCCTAACATCATAATTTGATACTTAAAGATTTTAACTCGAATCCATTTAGAAAGATATGATTTTTGGAACTAAAATCACGAATTTTAAAATTTTATTTTGAGAGATATCGTGGGATGGCCAGTATTGGGACTTTTCGCAATTACTGATGATCGGCATGGCATTGATTTTCGAAATTGTGACTGAAGGAGGTTTGGGTAGTGAAGAGTGATGGAAAAATAGCTGGAGGTGGCCACGGCCACGGTGGCGACAGCAGCGAGCATTTTAATGTCTTTAACCCTAGTTTTGAAAGGTCGAAGATTTTTGATTTGTTCGTCCTATAGGATGCATCGAGTTCGACGTGCCGTTGGAAGATAGTAGAGGGGAGGACGACGAGTAAATTGCCGGAGTTGTAGAAACTCTGATGGCCAGAGGAGGTGGCGCGGGTTCGATTTCGGGTGGTGAGCTGATGGGTTCATATGAACGTGATATCTCGATTTTGATCGACGAAGAAATTGAGTTGTTCGTCGATACGTGATTGACATTGAGGTAGATTGCGACTTGTTGGAGGCCTTCTCGATCGCCAGAGAGTCGTCGCTGTTGTGTACACGTGCACGGTGGTGATGATGTGTCAGTGGAAAGAAAATGGGGAGGACGTGGTTTCTGGAGAGAAACTCGAAGCATTCGAGTGAAACGATCGGGGATTTTGAGAGCTGTTTGAGTAGTTGCGTGGGTACGAGTCGTTTAAAAATGAAGCTATCAGGTTTTAAAACTTGAAAGTTAAAAGAAAAAAAAATAAACAGAGATTTGAAAGGGAAAGGAAGAAGGAACGGGTACTCAGGGAAGTGACGAGTAGCACTCGGGGATGTACGTGAATTCCTCGAAGCCTTGCTCGAGAAAAGTAAGGGTTGTCATGGGTTTTATTTCTTCGTGGAACAGCCTAAATACGTAAAGTATTTTGTTATACAAAGTTTAATATTAATTTGATAAATATTGTTGGTTAGTGTTAAGTTAAGAGTTGATGTAAAGAAAGGTTTGTAAAGGTAAGACGATTAATTAATGAATATGAGGTAATTAAAATGTTTAAAGTTAAACATCTTTGAATTGTTTTTAACAATTGGATTAAGTGAGAAATTAAAGGATTATTTAATTAAAGGATAATTAACCAAGGGTAATTTATTAATTAAGGGTTAATTATGTGATTGACTTAAGAATGATTTATTATGGTAATTAATTAAGGAAAATTAATTAAATGGTAATTAATTAATGTGGTTAATTAATAAATGTGATTAATTAACGGTAAATTTGTTAAGATAATTAATTAAAGAATTAATTTAAATTAAAGGTTAATCATTTTTTTTTATTTTTTTTTGAAGGTTAATTAATGATTAAAGGATAATTAATCAAAATGATTTGAAATTAATCAATGTTAATTAACCAGGATGAGTAATTTATTCATAAGAAATTAATCTGATTTAAATTAATCAGACAATTAACTGACCCTACTTATGAATATCTGGATTCTATTGGATGATTTGATTGTTTGATATCCCTGATATATGATGCTTTGTGATACATCCTGATTTATGTTGTGATCTGTAGTTTACTTATCTGTGACCTTTATATATCTATGATCTGTGAATGAACGATAAGCGTTGTTCTTATACCGCTTATCGAATTATATTTCTATATTCTGATATGTGATGATTCATTGTGTTGCACTATTGTGTGAAACCCCTGGACTACACTGTTACACACACAAATATGGATTTCACGTGGAAATCGGTTAAGTCACAGATAATTTAAATTTGATGTTTTTGAAAATTTTAATTTCAATTGATTTTGAAATTGGAAATTTGGGTTTAAAGTGAAAAGCTTTTGAAACAGAATTTCAAAGATAAAAGTTATTTTGAATAACTTAATCGAGTTTTGAAAATTTAAATGATTTGATTTAAATTTGAATTCGAGTTTGAAATTGAATTCTATGATTTGAAACTAGGGATTGAAAATGCTGTATAAGTTATATATGGGTTGAACCATTTTAAAGATATTGATTTGGGAATTTGAATTTAAATTCAAAGGTTTTCACTCGTGTAAATAAAATTGGATTTTTCTGAAAAGAAAACTATTTGTTTTCAAATGATTAAAGCTTTCAAATAAGAAGTGAACTTCCAAATTGTGTTAAAAGGAAATTTAAGATTTAAATGAAAATGATTTCCAAGTTATGGAAACGATTTGAAAGCTATAAGTTAAATCTTTAATTTAAAGAATTTAAATGAGTTTAACCATTCAATATGGAATTGTTTGAAAACTATAAGTTAAATCTTGACTTAAAGATTTAACGAGTTAATTCAATTGAAATAGAAATTGTTTTGAAATCCATGAATGAATCTTTGTGAATGGGGTTAACTCTATGAATTGAATCTTTTTGTTTAAAAGATTGGAAATGGTAATTTGTTTTAACCATTCGAATGAAAAGTTTTGGGTTTTAAGCTGTGACTTAATTGAAATCCCATATCCATATGTTTTAAATATTACGCTCACTATTCGGTTTAGCCGGGAGAGGACCTTTGGGTCGTATAACCCATTCCGAATATGTGATACGTCGTATATGGATAGCATTTGAAGACCGGTGTTGAAGACCGGATATTTTTGAAAACGGAAGGATTACCGTCGAGTTACTCTGCATCGGCTGATCCCCGATATAGAGGTTTTATCATCCTTAGTGACGGGAAGTCCGGACGTGATTGGAAATTATCCGGATTTGCAAGGGCTTCGTGAGAAGTGCCTTCGGTTCTGTTCGATCCCGGAACAGACTTGTATGGATTGTATGTCTGACATTACACTTTGAGATATAAAGCCGATTTCTTTCAAATACATTTCTGTTGGTGGCGGAGAATTTATTCTCTTAGCTTAACACCCTTCTCTGAGACGTACGAGCTCAGAGGTTATGTAGTTGAAATTTATCAGCGATATACTCCCAATTTGGTAATGTGGCATGCTGAGTGCTGCTGTGAAATGATCAGTGTTTGATCATTTGCGATATGATCATTTGTTTGATCTTATATCTTTGTGATCATAGGTTGATCATTTGTTTGACCCGAAGCATGGCTTTGTGAACAAAGCGTAGCTTTGTGGACGAGACTTCGTCAGGACCTCACAACCCGGAAATGGTCGAAACAGGATCGTTGCGGCAAGGTTATGAGGGTCGCGCCCTTTAGGGTATGTCATTTCCTTCTGGAAAGGGGTGGTATCATGGTATGGAGCCCAGATACTTACTCATGTGGATACACTTTATTATGTGTGATGTTGGTTTAGAGGCGCCTCGGATAAAGGTCCCAAAGGACCGGGGGGTGGCATATTCGTGAGTTACCTGTTACAGGGGTAACCCGGCCTTGTTTGCAGAGAGCAGTTTGTCTCTCGGGACGTCCCGCCAGAGGCGATCCCATGCGGCGGAAAGGAAGTTCCTTAGCCTGACCATTTGTTGGAAATCCATTTCTCCAATACGGAACTTGTACGGTTTTAGTTGTAGAACCTACCATCTAATATGGTAGCTATAGTAGGCATAGTATAATGGTACCTATGCTGGCTAAGATTAATATTATACTTTCAAATTGTTTTCCACTATGCACTAATAATAATAATAACCAATGATTTTGCGTAGTAAGCATATTTGACTATCATAAGAAGCAATCTCCTCCAAGTCTGCGTTTGCATTGTGTGTGTGGTGGGAGGTCTTATGGTAGTTTCATTTTCCAAAAGCATTGCGGATTTCAATGTTTAAAATCCTTTTGTTGTTGTTTAAAGATAAACTATTTTTGTTGCTCACACCAGTCCCATGACTGATCCGGAGTTTATTGTTCCCTTCCTAAACTCTGGGTGCCCACTATTTTCCACACGGGCAGTCTAGAGTTGGGTTTTTCAGATATTCAGGTTTAGTAGATTATCTGGAGCTAGTTCATTCATCGGAGTTGCTTATCTTGGAGTTGTGGATTCATTCTTGTCTGAAGATCATTTTGGAGTTATCACTTCTATTGATATTGTTCCGCTACTGTTAGTTATCTATTTTTCTTTTCCGTTGCTATTTGTTGTATCATCTCTGATGTATATTGATATTCATTGTATCACTCTGTTGTATCAGATATTGTATATCAATGTATTATTCTTTTCTTCCGCTGTGTTATTTACTTAATTGTGTTATAGCTCCGGCGAATCGGATTTGAACGGTCGAATCTGCGGCATTCTAGTACAATGTGAAGTACGGATGTTGATTTTCGAGCGGGCGAAACCCGAGTCGTTACAACAATTGCTCACCTTCAAATCCTCATTGTGTTTTGACAATTCATATCTCATGCCCCTTCATAGACAACACAGTAAGATGCTTCTTCATTGGCAAAATCTTTATTCGCAAACTCCTTGTCGCTATAGCATGTCGCATGCACATTGTCTTTTGCAATGGCCAACGCATAGAAGACCGAACCATAACTAATTTCATACCATATTGTCATCATACCTATAAAGAGAAGAAGCCTTGGATAATTATTAACTCTATTATTATTTGCAGGTGTTGGATATTCTCCTCTTTTATTCCCACCCACCCACACGTACACGGCAGGCATGTAAGTATGTTGTTAGAAGGAAGCAATAGTTATTTAGCCATAATTACATAAAGTACATATACAAAAAATAAAGCAATTTGCGTTAAAAATATAAAATATTTAAACGGTAATGTAAAATACTTCAACAAATTAAAATACTTTATTGTCCTTACTTTAATAAATAAAGTTAGTTAAAAGGTCTATATGTAGTTTGTTAGCCTTCCGTCAACCTATGAAGCAAAATTGTTTCGTTATGTAGTGTTGTACTGGTTCTGAAAGGAATCTATAATTCTGGAGAAAAAAAGAAAAAAAAGAAAATCATCAATAACATATGCAAATAATATGTTTTGTTATGTGGGAAGCAAGGATACATATTTCATCTTCCAAGTAGGTACAACATTGTGTAGAAGACACTGAAATTCAATGTTTAGACGGTCTGTGCTTATAGCACAAAAATTATGCACTTCTTAAAATAAAATTTTCGGGAAGCAGAAAGCAAGATAAATGAAACATAGAATTTTAAAATGCTTCTTAACGCATTTTTTGTAATTTCTCTATATCAAATTCCAAACACATTGTTCGGGAACAAAGAAGATTTAGGGTTGAATACTGTTACATCTTAGGTGGATATTGGTTCAAGAGATAACATGAATAGCAACTTGATCGTCACCATAACCATTTTTATGTATTTATTAGTCAACATAGTAAATATAATAACTTAACAAATAAGCAAACAGAAACCAAGTACTATACCCTTGAGAAATGATGATGGACTACTCTAAGGCTATTCAATTTATAAGCGCACTACTGTCATCTTGCTGAAATTTGATCAATGAATAATATGAAGACAATTCATTAAAATCATTGACATGTTACATTTTCATGATCCCAACCCTCCCGTCAAAGTATCTTCCATTGTTTTAACCATATTATTGATATTATGAAAAATCACCAGCCGGTGATTCTACTAAGAGAGACAACTAAAATTATTATAACATAATTATATCAAATAACATATGTAGACAAAACATTAAACTTTCAAATAGAATCATCAGTAGTTATTATATGCTCCATTAAGATCTAGATGTTTAATCTTATGTTATTTGAGTTTATAATGATATCACTATTAGTTCTAAATGTTTAAATTGTTATTCTTGGCTTTTGAATTCATATGGAATTTTCTGTAATCATTAAAATAGTCAAACATAAAACATTTTTGAATATGCAAACTATGTTGAATAGATAAGTATAAGAGATAAGTTTTGGAAAGAACAATCTGAACACGACTATGAAATGAAAATGTATGGATAATTCCAATCTTATATAAAGCTTTGCCTTGTGCACTTCACATCTTTTCTTTCCACTAAAATGAGCTTTCGCACATTTTGAACTATCCCATAACTAATACAAAATAAGAACTACTTGAAGTTTAAACATTGTAATTAAATTAAAACATTGTACGGAAAAAATTATACTATCATTAGTTAGTAGTTATAGTATAATCAAACTTTCCTTCGTTCATAAAGCCATCGTAGAAAATTCAGTGTTCCTATCAAGTTCCATCTCATACAAATTGTTTATTAGAAGATGGAAGGAAGAAAATCCAAAATTTAAAAGAATCGAACCTATCAAATCCAAATTCATCAGACTTCGCATCTAAAAATACCCAATGATTTCAATGAATCCACTATACCATGTTTGATAATATTAAACGGAGACATAAATTTAGAAGTATTATCTGAAAATTTCATAGGAAAATTGAAGTAATGAGAGTTATGTATATGAAATAAATAATCCATAGATGTGAATAATCCAAAAAAAAAAATTGGCAAACAAATGAAATGATGGAGAAGAGAATAGAAAGTACTGATTGTTTACCTGTGCGGTTTTTTTATCTAGCCTTGCTTCTCTACTGGCCTACAACTTGCTCCACTATGCAATTTCTCATTCCGCTAACCATTCTTTATGTTCTTCGGTTTCAATCCAATCTAATTGTTCTTCAATGGCACTCCTGTAGCTTGCTC
This sequence comes from Allium fistulosum, assembly GCA_030737815.1. Lineage (NCBI taxonomy): Eukaryota > Viridiplantae > Streptophyta > Magnoliopsida > Asparagales > Amaryllidaceae > Allium > Allium fistulosum. Next base: position 1,129,700,427 of record CM060902.1, read on the forward strand.
CATTGTACATTCAGTTCATGTCCTACCAAGCTAGCTCATATATGAACATATGGTTCTGGTGCAATTGCAGGTGTTAAGAATGAGCATACACGTATATCATAATTTGTAAGTTGATTATAGCATATTTATTGTAATAAATTAATAAGGTTGTACTATGCCATGTGTTGAATGTAAAAATATATTACCACCATTGTTTCAATTTTAGCTTAGTTATTAGTCAAGATCAAATTTGATACAATATCAATGGCTCATTCACTTGTTAGTTTTAACATGTAAAGTCTGCACTAAATAAACTTTGATAACCTAATGTGAAGCTAATAAACTAAGGGAAACCAGTAGTTAGCAAAACTTACAACTGATAGACGGTCGATCAGGGTTAGTTTTCTAATCACGAATTGCAAGGCCTTTTCATTCGTCCAATCTTTGTTACGTTCCACTCTCACTATCGTCTATGACTACCAGAACATTGAGACATGCTCTGTTTTTTCCTAATCCTGCTACCTTCAAATTCACCTTCACTTCCCATGGCTCCTCTCCTTTCCAGTTTATCTACATTTTTGCTTATCCCTCCAGAATCACTGCACCTTTTACATCTGATATGTGATGATAGTAAAACATGTACAGCGAAGACATATTTCTTAATGCTCATATTCATAGTAGTTAAACAGTTAAAAATATCTGTATACGAAAAACTGATAGCCGTTTGATCGCAAAGATATGTTGATGACACACCAATTTCATTTTGGAAGGAGATAGGGACGCAATACCAAATAGCTAGAGTAGTTTGGTTTGGGTTTCTCTATCTTCATATGTGCTGTTGTTCAGTTGTTTTTGTTCAAATGCTATTGATGTTGGGATGAAAAACAACTCGTCAGACTGACATAAATGAGATCGACAAAAGCAAAGATTGGTAGATGATTAAAAATAGCAAATCAAATTAACTATTAACTACGTTATTGCTTTGCAGTATTATGGTAAACATTGAGTGTTACAACAATGCATATATATATACATATATATATATAACATTACTAACAAACCACTACAAATAATTCACAGTTACAACAGGGAGGCAAATACATAACATGTTTAAACTTTAATATGGGAAAATATAGCATGAATCGAGTTATCATAACGCGTTATCGGCTATGCGACTTACAAATTTATTACTGATAAAAATATTTTAACTTGAATAGCCAATACAGATGAATTCCATTAAAAATTTACCTAAATGCCTAAAATCTTACATCGGTTCGGTAGTTTCTTAAAAAGAAAGAAGACTGCAAATTGTGGTTGCAAACTAACAGAAAATTACATAATTATACAATCAAAATAACTCTTACCCACTGACTCTTGGTGTTCATAGTGAGCGGAGGAGGAGAAGCATACCCTGTTGCGAGTGAAAGTAGAGGCTTTGCGAGGAGTAGATGTCGATTGGGGACCATAGAATCCTAAATTTAGATCTTAGAATGGCGATGAGGGCGATAAATTCTGCGGTATGGACAAAGAGATTGAACGACAATTGGTACTAAATTGGAGTTAGGAGACGGTTTTCTTTTCAGGGAAAACGAAAATGGATCATGCTAGATAACTGAACATTGAGTATGTCTAAATCTGGGATATAAAGAAGTTTCAATTTGTGCGAAATAAGTTTCGGATGAACCGGTGAAATAGCAAACGTGGTTTGAAAGCTGTAAAAAATTAACACGTGTCACATTAATAGGAAGTGGATTCTCCTTTCCTATTTAAGTAATAGACAAGCAATAATAAGTGATTAGTATGTAATATGAACAAGTAATTATCAAGAGATTCAAAGTGAGATTAACTCGCATTTTTTAAACCAATTTACTTCCTACCAATATTCAATCAATCACAACTTCTACTATCACCTCCTACTCAGACCAAAACATCCCTAACCAATTCTTCTTCCTCCTAATGCTCACGTCCACCACCATAACCCACCCCTTTGTTCATGGCTATCACCAAATCCACCTTAGCTCAGGTCCAAGGCATTTTCACTTTCCCTTGAACACGCCAAACCTCCTTCCTCTCCCTTAAAACCCACGGCCTTAGGCCATTTTCTCACCATAAGGCACACAGTCATAAAACGAAGAAGGGAAGAAGAGAAGTTACAAAGAGGAAGAAGTGAAGATATGGAATGGTGAGAAATGAAGTGCACATTCTCATCTATTTATAAGCTTAGGAATTTAGTGGAAAAGATTAAAAATCCCTCCTCTTCCATCCATGAGAAGATGCACACCATACCCTTACACAACCATGCTCTTACACCACCATACTGCCCCTAAATCAATCCACCATTTAAGGGTCCTTTAGTACTCTTTGTCTATACTTACATTTACTAATATAACACTTAGTTTAATTGATTATTTTCTTAGGAAGATAGAAGTTTGAACTCTTGTTTATATATGCATATGATAATTTAGTAGTTTACAACTATCCAAATAACTTTTACCTAACGTAAAGTTGTTTTTTAACAAAATATTTTCCGGTCACATTTTCGGTATTTATCCAAAGCGTATATTTTTGTAAACACATTTTAAAAATAAGTTTTCTATCATTTAAGTAAAAAGTGTTTAACAAGGTTATAAAATCATATTTAATCACATTAAATCTTAAATACATATATTTTAATAATTCAGATATTAAAATACAAAGTGTTTGAAATTCTAGGTTGTTACATTCTTCACCCTTTAAAATAAGTTCGTCCTAGAAATTTCACCACAACCCAAAACCAAAAGAGTTAACCCAAAATATTATCTTTAAACTCAATTCCATATGATATACACAGATCATCTGTAATATCTGATCTGATCTTCTATTCAAATCCACAACTTTACTTCTGAATAGTATTGATCCTTGATCCTCTAGTGTGGACTCTGATTAGGCTTCTTGATTAGAAACCTTCATTTTCCTTACATAGATCTCAACTATGACAAAAAACGTAAGCACCCAACTACATAACCTCATTAATATTCGTTGTCAAGAATCGAGTGATAAATCATTATACGGACTGGTGTAAACACCTCAGAGTTCCGTACTCGATTCTTAGATCAGAATCGTGTAACGAAATGAACTACGTACCTCATATGTATTTATTAACTTTCCCAAAAATTTTGTGAAAACATTTCATAAAACATTTATCTTTTATTCAAACATTCTTATAAAGATGTTTCTTTATATATAATCGCTTTAAAATATTTATTCATTAAAAAATTTCTATCTTCTTTCCAAAAAGACCATTTCAATTTAAAAGATAAATTATCTTTTATTTGTAAAATTATAATAAGCTTCTTATATTATAATATACTCCTTTTAACTAATATTAAATGCAAACACCTTGATAAAAATTAACAATCACTAATTTGATTCACATTACCTTTTTAACTTTATAAAATTATATAGATTGAGTAAATCAAAAAACCAATACCAAGGAAATGGGTACTACCAATAGTATTACATATTCCCTTAATAATGGGAATATTTAAGAGAAGTATTTACCATCTGAACACAACTCCTGCCCATTTTTAGTTACTTTTGAGCCGAACCAGTTAATCATAAGACTTTTTCAAAAATATTGAGCTTTAAATTCTCAAAAATCCCTTTATAAAACACGTTTTATAAATCTAATTTATAAAATCACTTATAAAACGCATTCATAAAATTTATTTATCTTAAATAAATTCCTTTAATCTTAAACCAACATTATTATTTATCAAACACCACATAGTCAAATTGTGAAACTAAATTCACAAGATGTTTGTATTAAAACTTTTAAATCAAACAACCAATCAATAAATGATAATAGTTGAATATTATCATTTCCTTAACAACCAAATGCTACACAAATAACTATATCATTTGAAAGATATTACTTTATATTCAAAATATAATCCTAGGTAAAATTATTTCATTTACCAGTTTTCTAAAAAAACCATTTATATATAGCATTAACAAATATGCGCTCATATATAATACTCTCAACTCATTCTAGGGTGTCACTTACCCTATCACTAATGAGTTACTCATCCTAGGGTATTACTAACCCTATCTCTGATGAGACTTTACCCCTATCAGGCTCAGGTGTTCGCTCAGCCTAAGCTCTGATACCACTGTAATGACCTGCACTTCCATACAGTTTAGGTTGACAATTAAAGAACACACGTCCAAGTCAAACTGAACGTAAAGACATAGAACAGAATCTCGTGCGAATGGAATAACATATATTATTTCAGTAAACTTTACAGTGGAAAAACTTTTAAATATATATATCAGAGTCTATTCTAAGCTCAGCCTGGACAGTTATAAATACATGTCCTTACAAATGCTAAAAAACAGCAAACACAGTGAAAAAATAAACTATGTCCATACGTTGATGAAGATCTCCAGCTCTCCTCTGGAGACTCTAAGCGTCTTCAACTAATCCTGAAACTACTCAGATCTGACCATAGTATTAAAATTACCCAGATAAGGCTTAGCAAACCAGCATAAGAAATAAAATATAAATATATATGACAATGTGAAAGATCGACTTTGATGTCAAACAAAACCTTTGGAAAGAAAAGTATCTCATAAGACCATGCGGCACATAAACACGAATATGTTTTTATCTTATGATAACTAAAACATTTTTATCAAATCATTTGATATTATTTCTAATGACTTTGCTTCAAAAATCCTTTCAAATAACGTATTAAAGTAGTCGAAATTATTAAATTTGTTAAATTCGACAACATATTTAGGTATACAATCAACGTTAAAGGGATGTATTGAAGATTAGATTCGAACGATGACAAGGTAAGGGACTACCTTCCATACAGTACATCTCTAGAGGAATTTACCGAGGCACAGCCCCGCTACCCTTTACCAACACAAGACCGACCTACCTCTACCATAGATAGTATCAATATGACAACATCGCGGTCGTCCCGACCTATCCGAGACATCTCATAGCATACACAACAAACCTAATATATAGAGATTAATCTAGAAAGATAATGACTATATCCTAATAGGTGTGACCCATATAGCTCTGCTGCATCTATCCTATTTTTGCCATTACCGATGTGTGAAGCCTGAGGTAACGTTTTACTTTTCACAAAATAACAAATCCCACTTTGAATGTCACATTCCCATTTTCAACGACACACTTATTGATTTTCATAAAAGTACAACCTCCGATTTCATACGCCTCAGGGAAGGATGTTAAGTATAAGAGGGTTACCTCCCACACCACCAAACATATGTATGTTTGTAAAACAATGTAATGGTCTTAGAAATGTACTGCTCGTCCATACAAGTTGTCTAGGAACAGAACAAACCGAAGGTACTCTTACTACATCCTGTTTAGAAATCACCCCTCAGATTAGTAGCGAATAGTCCTTGCTTTAAATATTTCAGAATGAAAGTACTACTTCCACCATATATAATATGGGAATCACCCTAGAGGTCAGTGGCAAGCAGCACTGCATTATGAAGATCTCTGGTCTTCAAAATCATTTCTTCAACATATCTTCACTTTCAAATGCGTATATTTGTTTGAAGTGGTTTTCGGATAGGAATCACCCAAATCCGATCTTGGTCTCTCTGAACCAATTATCAATAAAAAGATGTGTATATAGAAATGTTAAGCCTCTTTTGTCAAATCCTTTTGGTTAATTAAAACCTCTTTTCTAACACTGATTACTTTATTTATAAAAATGCCATTTATAAATTTGTCCCTTTATTTATAAAACACCATTTATAAATCTATCACTGTATTTAGAAAATGCGATTTTATAAATCTTTACTTTTATCTTAGGAAATTATGGTCCAAGTAAATCAAATTTACTATCCCCTCCATCGGGCCAATCCTGATAGCTAGGGGGAGCAGGCAACTAGTTTCCGAAACTCTAACCTAGAGAAAGATGGTCAAGCTATTTGGACGACTCTAAACCTTTAAAATACTTGTATAATTATTTGGAAAACATTTCCAAAAGATTCGAGAAAATAAATCCAAGTTTAAATCATTTATTCAAAAATTACCAAATTTAGTTGTTAAATTTTTTGTGAATAGTGGTTTTAAAGCTTTGTAGATCAAAACACTTATTCCATTATATATATATGTCCATTTTTATAACTCAAATCCCTTTTAAATTTTTTTAACATATTTATGGAATTTATTTCATATTTTTAATGATTTAAAAATATTCATTGTTAAAGTGTTGAAAACTATATTTTACGACTCGCCAAAACGCGACGATTTTGAAAACTTAATTTGGACAAATCTCAAACTTTGCTAAACGAAATCTTGATTTTTCTATTTCACTTGCAAACTGTACGCACAAGGTCCAGAAAATTCTTATTTCAAAGAATTCCAACTTATATTTTACCTGCACATTCGCTTGACTTTTCAGGTCATGAAACCACGAACTGTCAAAACGCGACGGCTTATTTTTCACCTTTTAGTCAAATTTTAAAAAACTTGTTTGAAACACTTTTAAATCATTTTAATAACATAATAAATTATTATTTACCAATTTAAAACAATATTTTACCATTTTACTTATTAAAAATCTATTTTACATCTTTTCATGTATTAAAATATTTATTTTTTCAACCTTTTTATTCAAAACCCTTCATTTTAAATCATATGATATTTCTATATCATTTTCCACCTTTTAAACTATTTATTTATAAATGAAACCATAGATTTTATTTTCCAAATAATGTCAAAACTCCAATTACCAATTGTTTCATGGGGATTTGACCAGGCAACTAGTACTCGGCAATAAGTGCTCGGCATCAGAGAGCGATTGGCATCCAGGAGTGTTCGGCGAAGCAACTGACATCCATGAGTGCTCGACGACAAGTGTGCTCGGCATAGTACTCGGCATCCATTAGTGTCCGGCATCGAGACTGTTCGGCGTACCAGAGTAATCGGCGTCAAGGCTGCTCGGCATCAAGACTGCTCGGCATACTAGGGTACTCGGCATCAAGGCTGCTCGGCATCAAGACTGCTCAGCCATCAAGACTGCTCGGCATACCAAAGTACTCGCCATCAAGACTGCTCGGCATACCAGAGTACTCGGCATCAAGACTGCTCGGCATAACAGGGTACTTGGCATACAAGAGTACTCGGCGTCCCATGGTGTTCGGCGTAATACTCGACATCCAGGAGACATTCAGCACAACTAACCAACATACCGTTCGGCATAGAAGGGATGGTTCGGCGCAGAGCGTTCGGCCTCAACAGACAACCATCCCACATTTCCCACGACACCAACACACCGTTCGGCTTAGAAGGGATGGTTCGGCGCAGAGCGTTCGGCGAACCTTGCTCGGCATACGGCGACCACTGTACTCGGGCTGGAGCGTTCGGCAATCAGCCCACTTGGGAAGTCCAGCCCATCTTTGCCTATAAATAGAGGGGCAGGGTCACAGTGAAATGGATCCTTTTCTGGAGAGAAAACACCGGGGAGACTCTGCCATTCTCAAGACTCATCTTCTCTACTTAACAACTTCATCCAAGCATTTGATTCACGAATTGTATTTGTAATCAACTATAAAGAAGATCAATAAAGTTTAACCTCAAAGTGGACGTAGGCAATTATGTTGAACCACTATAAATTTGGTGTTCTTACTTTCTGTATTTAAATTAGTACTGTCTTCTCTGTTTAATTTGATTTCATCACTTATATCTCTTCAAAATCTTCTTCTACGAGGTTAGTGACCAATTTTGGTGCTAACACTTTGGTGCTTTCACTGAGAATCGAATTCTCAGACCTCAAGGATCTGCTTTGAAGCTACTGGATTGAACAAATCCCCTAAAGAAGATCCGACTTACTGATAGGACATCCGTTGATTCTACTCAGAGTTCATACCAATAACTCTACAATGGCAAGACCACGTACCAGGTCAGCTTCTCTTAATGCGGATGCCCGAGAGACTGCTAGCGTGCAACAAGCAGGACCTAGCAATCAACCAGCGATCCCGGGTGCAGGGATTGCCGCTCAAGAACAGACTCCAGTTGTCACCAGAGTGGAGTTCAACGACTTGATGAGAGAACTTAGGGAAAGCAGGAGACAACTGGGAGAACAGATGCAAGCTAATGCCAACCTGATGGCACAACTCACTCAACAGCAGCAACAGAATGCTGGGGGCAATCCAGCTGCTTATTCCTCTTCTGACAGCTCAACTTCTTCTGATGAACCACCCAGGCGCAGACGCCGTAAGACTGAAGCTGCAAGGGCAGATGCTGATGTTCGAACAGCAGGAGACCGCGACCAAGCCAGAACTGGAAGCTTCCGAACCGGAGTACAGATGGAGGATGGAGCTCCAGATCATCAAAATGTTAACAATGTTGAACCTCACGATGCACGATTGGCAGATCGCCAGGAAAGGAGGCATCAGCATGGACAGGCGCGTAGAACTGACTCCAACCTCCCAGCTTCCATACAGACACCCGATCTGACAGCCATGATCAGGCAACTGATGAAAGAAAATCAGGGCTTATCAAATGACGACTGGGGAGTGTCAAGAAGTCATACTCCGTTCGCAGATGTTGTGCTGCAAGCGGCGTACCCCAAGAAGTTTAGCATGCCAACCATTCCTGCATACGAAGGAAAGACTGACCCCAGACAACATGTAATGAGGTATGAATGGATGATGGATTCAGCCAGAGCAAATGATGCCACCAAGTGTAGGTGCTTTCCGATTACTCTATCTGGGATCGCTACTATGTGGTTCACCCGACTTCCTCCGCGATCCGTATCAAATTTCGAGGAGTTGGCAAAGAAGTTTATTGAGCAATTCAGGATACACACTACACGCCCGAAGGACGTGATGTCTCTGTCAAGTGTAATCCAAAATCCCGGAGAGTCGCTGAAGGAGTACTTACAAAGATTCCACGTTGCGGCAACTGAAGTCAGTAATCCCAACGACCATGCAATTCTAATGGCTGTAATGAGAGGTGTAGATCCGGATTCTGAATTCGGAGATTGGCTGGCAGGAAAACCTCCGGCTACCCTAGAGCGTTTCTACTCCAAGGCACACCGGTTCATAAGAAGAGAGGAAGCTAGGTGGGTACGACGAGACAAGGCACCGGGACCTGCCCAAGAGTCAATTAAGAGCAACATTGCTGTGAAGCAATCTGGAGACAATTCGGGAAAGGTCCAAGTCAATGTCCAGAGTAAGCCTGTGCAGCCCAAAGAGTCCGGAGGAAGAAGTCAAGGAAAGAGGAAAGAAGCGGGAAAGTGGAAGTCGAGAATTCCAAGCTACAGCGAGTACACTCCGCTAAACGCCCCACTTGAGAACATTTACCTATCCACATGCAATACTTTTCAATACAGAAAACCACGTCCAAAAGAATCAACTGAAGAACAGAAACGGACTGGGAAATATTGCCGCTTCCATGAAACTTATGGACACAACACGGAAGAATGCAGACACCTGCATGACGCTATCGAGAAATTGATCAGACAAAAGAAGTTGCAAGAATTTGTAAAGGATCCACAGGAAGGAGGACAGGGAACGTCCAACCCAGGTCGTGCACCAACTCCACGTCATCCTGAGGAACCTGCCCGGACTGTTGGAAGACTGGTTATAAATACAATTATCGGCGGACCTCATCCCGCAGATAAGAACTGGCAAGAGATGGAACGATATGCAAGCTCCTTGAAGCATGCAGATTTTGAGTGCTGTTCGAACGTAGAGGACGGGGCCCCTGCTAAGCAGCAGCGCGTGATGACAGATGATATTGTGTTCAGGAATAGAGACGCTGATCAGGTAGAGGCTCCGACCATCGATCCCATGGTCATATCTGCAATGATCGGACCAGCATATGTAAAAAGAATTTTGATTGATTGTGGAAGTTCAGTCAACATCATCTTCAAGAAGGCCTATGATCAGATGAAGCTAGAGACAAAAGACTTGAAACCATCCAAAGCTCGTATCCACGGCTTTAACGGCGCTGCGACTGATGCAGTAGGATATGTCGAGTTACCAGTTGAACTGGGACAAGGCGAGCGTCGGAGGGTACGAATTCTACCCTTTGTAGTTTTGGATGTGGACTCTCCATATAATGTTTTCTTGGGTCGGCCGGCCCTGGCTGAATTTAGGGCGGCACTAGCCCCGTGGTGCTTGACTTTGAAGTTTCCGACTGACAAAGGAGTAGGCATTGTTCACGGTGACCAAGCAGCTGGTCGTTCTTGTTATGTGGCCGAGCTCCGAGAGGCCCACCGGAGGGAGAAAGGAAAGGTTGCGGACAATCCCGTCCGCATCCTCAATACGAATAATTGACAAGTAGTGCCCGAGCCCTGGCTCGGGCATAGTTCTCGGATCTACGGAGATATAGATCCGAGAGACGACGATGAGAAACCCAGGGAAGAGAAGGCGGCACCGGCTGAATTAACAATTGACATTTCAGTTAGCCGTGACGACCCTTCGCGAATACTGAAGATCGGATCACAGTTAGGCCCCGCAATGACTGAAGACCTTAGCGACTTCCTCCGGGCAAACCTTGATGTTTTTGCCTGGACGCATTCTGATATGTGTGGGATTTCTCCCGCCATCCAGAGTCATATGTTGAACATAGACCCGAAATACGTCCCAGTCAAGCAAAAAAGGAGAGGAATGGATCCAGAGAGATCCGCCGCTCTTGGAGAGGAGGTGGACAAACTCAAAGCAAATGGGTTCGTCCGCGACGCCCTCTACCCGGAGTGGGTCTCCAACCCCGTGCTAGTAAAGAAGGCGAATGGGAAATGGAGGACTTGCATAGATTATTCCGACTTGAACAAAGCATGCCCTAAGGACAGTTTCCCGTTGCCTAGGATCGATCAGTTGGTCGATTCCACAGCAGGACACGAATTATTGTCATTCATGGATGCGTACTCGGGATACAACCAAATCCCAATGCATATTCCGGACCAAGAACACACCAGCTTCGTTACAAATGTCGGGCTGTATTGCTATGTAGTGATGCCCTTTGGATTAAAGAATGCTGGAGCAACTTACCAACGTCTGGTGAATCGAATGTTCAAGGACCAACTGGGCAAAACCATGGAAGTCTATGTGGATGACATGCTCGTGAAGTCACGGCGGTCAAACGACCACATTCAAGACTTAGCTGAAATGTTTAGCATACTCAGGTTCTATGGAATGAAGATCAACCCGCTGAAGTGTTCTTTCGGCGTTGCATCAGGGAAGTTTTTAGGATTCATCGTCAACGCTAGGGGAATCGAAGCCAACCCAGAAAAGATCCAAGCCATTCGAGATGTACAAGCGCCCAGGACTATAAAGCAGGTACAGAGCTTGAACGGAAAAGTAGCTGCGCTGAGTCGATTTATATCCAAGGCAACTGACAAGTGCATCCCGTTCTTTGACATAATAAAGAAAGGAAAGAGGAATTTTGAATGGACGTCTAGCTGCGAAGAAGCTTTCCAGAACCTGGTAAGGCATCTGGAGAGCCCACCAATGCTATCTAAACCAGTTGACTATGAGATGTTGTACGTTTACTTGGCTATATCCCCTCATGCGATAAGCGCAGCTTTGGTTCGTGAGGAGGATCGAGTCCAGAAGCCGGTATATTATGTTAGCAAGCGTTTAACGGGGGCAGAGAAGAATTACCCTAAAATCGAGAAATTGGCTTATTGCTTGGTGATTGCATCACGCAAGCTGCGCCCATACTTTCAAGCGCATTCAATCGGCGTTTATACCGATCAACCCCTGAGGCAGGTACTTCAACGACCGGAAACTTCTGGAAGATTGCTAAAATGGAACATCGAGTTGAGCCAATTCGATATCGCGTACTTACCACGGAGAGCCATCCGAGGGCAAGCGTTAGCAGACTTCATCGCTGAATTTACCATACCCATCAAACCGGACGATCACGACATCATTCCCCCCATTCGATGGAAATTATACACTGACGGTGCATCAAACGACCGTTGCTCCGGCGCGGGCGTAGTTCTTATAACTCCAGAAAATCGATCAATCTGTTATGCCCTGAAGCTCGATTTCCCGGCTACGAACAACGAAGCTGAATATGAAGCACTGATCGCTGGCTTGAAGCTCATCAAAGAACTCGGGATCGAATCAGTCGAAATCTTTTGTGACTCGCAGTTAGTGGTTTACCAAGTACGAGGAGACTACCAAGCAAAAGGACGAAAGCTTGCTCCGTACCTCGTTCAGGTCCAGGAACTACTATCAAATCTTGAGCGTTATGACATTTCACATATCCCGCGAGAACAAAACAAAGAAGCCGACTTGTTGGCAAGTTCGCAAGTACCGACGATGTTCAACAAATGGGATTGTATCCCGTTGAAGTCTTGCATACCCCGAGTGTGGACGAGATGAAAATCGATCGCGTGTTGGAAACAGAGATCGAGAAGGACTCGTGGATAACCCCATTCAAACTGTACCTGACAACCGGGGCTTTACCAGAAAAAAGAAGCGAAAGACGACAGGTCCTTCGAAAGGCTGCGCGGTACGTAATGCAGGATGGATCCATGTACCGGAAAGGATTCTCAGTCCCATTGTTACGGTGCATCGCTCATGATGAAACAAAGCGAGTCTTGAGGGAAGTCCACGAAGGGGAATGCGGCGACCATACTGGGGGGCAAACGCTAGCAAAGAAGATCCTCCACTATGGGTATTACTGGCCCACCGTAAACCGGGATGCCGCGGACTACGCAAAAAAATGCGACAAGTGTCAAAGATATGCAAAAATCCCGAGGGCTCCGTCAACGGAACTCACACAAATGATCAGTCCTTGGCCATTTGCGATCTGGGGAATCGACATAATCGGCTCTTTGCCTCTGTCCAAAGGTGGTGCGAAATACGCAATAGTTGCAGTCGACTATTTCACGAAATGGGCTGAGGCAGAACCTTTGGCCACTATCACCTCTAAGAAGGTCATTAACTTCGTTGTCCGAAACATTATATGCCGCTTTGGCCTTCCACGCACCATCATTACAGACAACGGAACGCAATTCGAAAGTAGAGAGTTCAAAGAGTTCTATTTAAAGTACGGCATCGAGAAAAAGTTCGCCGCCGTTGCACACCCAAAAGCTAACGGACAAGTCGAGGCCGTTAACAAAATAATCAAGTCCATACTAAAGAAGCGTCTGGAGAAGGTTGGAGGAAAATGGGTAGATGAACTCCCGACAGCATTATGGGCGTATAGAACTACCCACAAGTCCGCAACCGGCCACACTCCGTTCGCCTTGGCATACGGCTCTGAAGCCGTTATACCCGTGGAACTTGAAGTTCCATCGCACCGAGTGACATACTACGATCCCAAGACGAACCAAAACCTCTTGCTGGAATCACTGGACTGCGTCAATGAAAAGCGGGAAGAAGCTGAATTAAGGGCGGCGGCGCATAGACATCGAGTCAAGCGTTACTATGACGGCAGAGTCCGCCCAAGAATCTTTGATGTGGGAGATCTCGTTCTGAAACGAGTCTTCCCGGTACCATCACGCATGAATCCCAGCTGGGAAGGTCCATACGCCATTGAACGGAAGCTTGGAGAAGGAACATTCAAGCTAGCGACCGTTGATGGCGCGACACTCCCCCGAGCATGGAACAGTGAACATTTGCGGCACTATTACATTTAGCATGTTTCCCTTTCTTGTTATAGGCACTATTGTTTTCTGCATGTTTCCATTCAATAATGACTTAGTTTCCTTTTGAAGTTGTAATCGAGCAATTTAGTTGATTTTCATTAATAAAGGCTTGAAGCCACATTTTCTATGAAGTTTCTATATCTCTTAATTGGATGATAAATTACATTATTCTGCGCGACATACAGACTCGTATAAACGACTTCCAATCTCCGAATCCCCAGAGTGCGGAGCGGAGTACTCTAAGTCCCCAGAGCGCGGACTAGAGTATAAACGACTTCCAATCTCCGAATCCCCAGAGTGCGGAGCGGAGTACTCTAAGTCCCCAGAGCGCGGACTAGAGTATAAACGACTTCCAATCTCCGAATCCCCAGAGTGCGGAGCGGAGTACTCTAAGTCCCCAGAGCGCGGACTAGAGTATAAACGACTTCCAATCTCCGAATCCCCAGAGTGCGGAGCGGAGTACTCTAAGTCCCCAGAGCGCGGACTAGAGTATAAAAGACTTCCAATCTCCGAATCCCCAGAGTGCGGAGCGGAGTACTCTAGGTCCCCAGAGCACGGACTAGAGTATAAACGACTTCCAATCTCCGAATCCCCAGAGTGCGGAGCGGAGTACTCTAAGTGCCCAGAGCGCGGACTAGAGTATGAACGATTTCCAATCTCCGAATCCCCAGAGTGCGGAGCGGAGTACTCTAAGTCCCCAGAGCGCGGACTAGAGTATGAACGATTTCCAATCTCCGAATCCCCAGAGTACGGAGCGGAGTACTCTAAGTCCCCAGAGCGCGAACTAGAGTATGAACGATTTCCAATCTCCGAATCCCCAGAGTGCGGAGCGGAGTACTCTAAGTCCCCAGAGCGCGGACTAGAGTATGAACGATTTCCAATCTCCGAATCCCCAGAGTGCGGAGCGGAGTACTCTAAGTCCCCAGAGCGTGGACTAGAGTATGAACGATTTCCAATCTCCGAATCCCCAGAGTGCGGAGCGGAGTACTCTAAGTCCCCAGAGCGCGGACTAGAGTATGAACGATTTCCAATCTCCGAATCCCCAGAGTGCGGAGCGGAGTACTCTAAGTCCCCAGAGCGCGGACTAGAGTATGAACGACTTCCAATCTCCGAATCCCCAGAGTGCGGAGTGGAGTACTTAAGTCCCCAGAGCGCGGACTAGAGTATGAATAGTCTCAAGTCTTCGAGTCCTCGGAGCACAGTGTCAGCAAACCAAATAAAGACAAGAGAATCATTCAAACAAGAAGAAACTAAAATTTTATTCGATAAGTCCAAAATGGGGATACAAGATCACTCCTACAAAATTCGGGCCTATACAAACTACAAGTTATGGAAGATAGAAACAATTACAAACTTAAGCAAAAACTTGTTAAACAAGTGCATCGATCATTTCTTCGACTTCTTCTTCTTGTCTGCCTTGGGTGTTTCCGACGACTCCTCTCCCTCACGTTTTTTCTTGGACATTTTGCTTGCTAGAGAGACGGAGTCAGGAGTAGGAGACGGAACATCTAGTGGTTTGGACCTGCCCGGGAGAATGATTTTCAGAGGTCTGTTCCGCGGGTCAGTGAGTTCCAGGACTTCGGATTCAACTTTGACTTTGACTTTTCTCTTCTCCTCGTCGGCGAGACGGTCCTTCATGCTCATCTCTGAAGTATGTTCAGAGGCGCCAGTGATTTTAACTTCGTCGCTTCCTTCGGTAGGAGACGAAGTATCAAGTTTGTCATCATCAAGCGCCCCGATCACTTGAGCGTCTGGGCCGGGAGTCACCCCTGCGTGAGCAACGTCGCTTGTTTTCCCCGCTTCCTCCTTGGCGTCATCGCTCCTCGGAGTTAGCTCAGCGTCAGAACAACCTGCACGAAAACATAAGAAGTGGGCATTAGAACGAATAACCACTGCTGAAAAATGACGGGGTCTCTTCGACTTCTAGAGAAAGAAGAATCTCCTACCAGGATCAGGTTGACTATCGGTGGCGCGTGGGGTTTCACCCTCCAGGATAGGTGACAGCACATGAACGCCGAGCCCGGGATCTTCGGGATCGTAACTGGCATGCTGCTCGAATGGATCAAGCGTCGACCGACCAGCCGATTGAGCAGCATAAGGAGCGGCGATGTGAGGAGTAGTAGCGTCGGCCTCTGACGGGCCAGCCTCGTCATTCTTCTCTTTCGAAGGGGAAGAGCCTTTGCCATAAAGAGCCAATGCTGCGGATAAATCCGATGGCTCATTCCCCCTCAGGAACTCCTTCACCAATGCATCCTCGTCGATTTCTTCGGAGCCTGACTCGACTTTCTTGATCTTTATCAGAGTTTCCCATGCCTCAGCCAGGGATTCATGGTAGCCGTCACCCAAGAATGTTAGGTCGCGGTGCATAAGGACGCGGGCTCAGTACTCGGCGATCAACGGGTCAAACATACTTTTGACCTCTTCCCTGCCGGCCTCTGTGGCTGCCTCAAGGCGAGAATCAAGCTCCTCCACAGCCATTCTTTTGCCCTCCTCACGGGCCTCATCCTTCATTTTCTCGACCCCGGCAAGTTCACCGTCGAGCTTTGCCTTCAGGAGTCGGGTAGCAACAATCTCATCACAATACCGCTGTGATTCTTCCTGAGCGGCTATTTTGTCTTCTTTCTCCTTGGAGAGTTGTTCTTTCAGCTCTTTGACTTGAGTAGCGAGCGCGTCCCTTTCTTTTTGGACAGAGTCTTTTTCTAGGGCAAGGGCGCCGCTGCGCTGAACTGCTTCGTCAAGCTCCTTTTTGTGAGCCACCTCTAAGCGAGTAACTGCATCAGCAGTATCTTTTGCACCTTGTTCAGCGGCTTCTAGCTTTGACTTATAAGAGGCGAGTTCTTCGTCTTGGAGTTTGATGATTTTCTTATCGCTGTCAGCCTCCAGATTCAGACGGTCAATCTCGTGTTGACGCTCGACAGATACTTCTGAGATCTTCTCCACCAAGTGCACGAATGCGTCATGTTGAACATAGACGTCATTGTTGCAGGCAATGGCACTTTGCTTCACGTGCCCAGGAATGTGATGGATGGCCGGGAGGAATTTCAAACCGTCAAAACAAATTTTCGGAAACTTGGCCTTAAGGTCGACCATCTTTTCCGCAACAGTTGGGTCCACGACAGGAGCAGGAGGAGGAGGCTTAGAGAATTCCGTTCTTTTACGCGGCTCTCGAACTTGCCTCGTACTCGATGAACTGGAATGTTGTTCTCGAGCAGCATCAGACTGATAACCCTTCTGCAAAGACTTCTCTTTATCCGGCTCAGTTGTAGGAGGAAGATCGCGGGACTGGGAAGATTGATAGTGTGCTTTCTTGCGGTGAGACGACTCGCGCGGACGATTGTCCCTATCTTCATAATCACCTCGGTCCCGGCGTCTGCCTGAACCGGAATCCCGTCCGGAGTGATGGAATATAGAAGACCCCTGAAGGCGATCAAGTCCGTGGGAGCGGCCCATATCACCTGCAAAGAAGGAAGATAACAACGAGTTAAGGAGAATTCACGAATTAAAAAGACTTGAAGTATATTATGGAATGCGCATGTGCGTGTGTGTCCTAAGTGTTCCCCCCGACGGACCCGTTCGTTTATCTTTGCTAATCGGAGTATTCTCTCTTTGAGCCGGGAGTTGAACTCCTACATTGCCTCTAGCGGGCGAGGAGAATTTGAGAGCTTCAGGATCATCGAACCCGTAATTAAGTATGTCTTCGGGAATAGAGAGGTTCGAGAGACCCCTCAGAGAACTTTCCAGATGCTGCGAAGAAGCCTCTTTCTCAGGAGGGGTAGGCGTAGATTTTGAGGTGCCACCAACTTTCTCCTTCTGAACCGTATATTTCAGATTTTTCTTTCCCTTCGAAGGGGAGGATGACGTCTCAATATCCTGAACTTCGATTGCCGGATTCCAAGCGGGACCCACGTTCTCGCCCTGAGTTTCGGGTGCATCATCCTCTTTGCGCTCGCCTTCTTCGTGCGTGTCGGGAGCGCGACGCGACGACGGGCCGGCAAGTTTTTTCCCTTTACCAGATGGAGGTTTGGGAATTGTAACACCTTCTGGAAGGCTGATCCGACGATCAGGAGCTAGCAAGCCGAACCCCGACAGCGATTCATTTGAAATGATAGCTCGAATATCTCGATCCTCGGCCGGAAGAGCTCTAATCGCGTCGACAGCATCAGAATATCCTCGGCCTTCCGGACGCGGGTTAATACCTGAAAAGATGAAATGAAGAGTTAGGAAAAACATGACTCCCATTAAATACGAATAACGATTCAGCAGAGAGACTTACTGCCTTCAACCCATCTCCTAGCAAAACCAGACGGGCATCGCACATAGAACCATTCCGTTTGTACAGGGCGAATTTGCTACAGGCCCCTGTCAAGATCTGGCACTTGTGGTATGGCTCGAGGAACATGAAGGAAGGGCTATCTTTCCGTCTCTTGAACATATAAATGTATCGGATATCACCGGGGGTTGGAGGTCTGGAGAAGACGGCCATGAAAAGTAAATAAGTCCCATATAGGAACGCATGGCCATTCGGGTGCAGCTGCGACGGAGCAATGTCTATATACTGCAGCACATCCCGGAGAAATAAGTTAAATGGAGGCACGCTGCCCATCCAACACATGAACTTGTTGCAGGCTGTGTACCCGACTGGGGGCAGATGAGGGCGGTCGTGTCTCGAAGGAACTAACACGTCAGCAAAGGGAATCCCGTGAATGGAACTTATCCGTCGCAGAGCGGCCTCGTTGATCTTCGAGGCTTGAGAATCGATCGGATTGTCCAGTAAGATGGTTGACTCCAGAGCATCGGGCGCCAAGTTATGAGCGGGAGAGATTGACGGGTTGGAAGCATCTGCGGCTCCTTGCCTTGCTGACGGCCCAGGCCTATCAGATATGGTGGCAGAACTAGATTTTCTCGACATCCCGAATAAATAATGAACCTGGCTAAATGCTTGAGAGAGCTATACTTAAAAAACGTTGAACGTTAGAATTAGCAACACGATTTTTCCCCCCCGTGTGGTGTGTGAACTAGTGCAAGCAATTGTGTGCAGGCAATAAGAATCTAAAGGTTCTAAAGATGTAATATTTAGCTTCGAATCATCGCCTTCGAAGACCGTCATCGCTGACCGTCTCAGAAAGCTCGCCTTGAGGAGATTACAGTCCCAGATTCAGAAGACATATGATTTCTAAAGTGACCGGCTTAAAATGTAGTTAGACACCTATCCTGTTCGGCATTTTTAATGTTGTTCGGCATTTGTATTGACCGGCTAAAGACATTATCCGGCCCAAGAATTGTCCGGCAATTGCTTTGTTTGACTAAGGTAATGGTTCGACCTAAGGGTTGTTCGGCTGAAGTCAGTGTTCGGCATGTCAGTTATACTGTTCGGCTAGAGTCATCGTTCGGCATGTCAGTTATACTGTTCGGCTAGAGTCATCGTTCGGCATGTCAGTTTTACTGTTCGGCTAAAGTCAGTGTTCGGCATGTCAGTTATACTGTTCGGCTAAAGACAGTGTTCGGCATGTCAGTTATACTGTTTGGCTAAAGTCATCGTTCGGCATGTCAGTTATGTTGTTCGGCTAAAATCAACGTTCGGCGTATCAATCGTATTGATCGGCTAATGTCATCGTTCAGCTAAAAGTGGTGCTCCGCCACGATTTCAACTCTACCCTACACCTTCTCCATCCACACCGAACGACAGAGACGGATCGCCCGGCAAAGACTACGCCGTTCAACACCCCATCTACCCTTCTATCGTTCGGCACGGAGGAGCTATCCCCAATTAGACAACTCAAAACGAGCAAACCACGATGAACCTAAAATGGAAGTAGTGCAATTGTTAGAGGAAGGATACCTAATTCGACGATCGAAGTTGAGAATAGATTATAAAGGCTTTATATCTGGTAGGATGGGAAGAGTTGAAAGTCTCTAAGGAATGGCTGAAGAGAAGGCGTAAAGGGAAGAGAGACGGTGAGGACCTGGTTATATAGAGGGAGGTAGAAGTTGAAGAGGCTATACCCGGTAGAACCGGTCAACACCGAAGGGTTCGGCATCGTAGCAGTGTGACGTTCGGCACACGAGGTACGTTCGGCTTCGAGCGTATCGTTCGGCATCTAAATCTCGTTCGTCTTGCACCTCCTTCGCTAGCATTCTCGAGAAGGTACCTTCGAGGTAGATTGTATCAGATTCAAAGCGCATCACGTTCGGCCACGCAATACACTTTGGGGGGCAAGTGTTTCCTGGGGATTTGACCAGGCAACTAATACTCGGCAATAAGTGCTCGGCATCAGAGAGCGATTGGCATCCAGGAGTGTTCGGCGAAGCAACTGACATCCATGAGTGCTCGGCGACAAGTGTGCTCGGCATAGTACTCGGCATCCATTAGTGTCCGGCAACGAGACTGTTCGGCGTACCAGAGTACTCGGCGTCAAGGCTGCTCGGCATCAAGACTGCTCGGCATACTAGGGTACTCGGCATCAAGGCTGCTCGGCATCAAGACTGCTCAGCCATCAAGACTGCTCGGCATACCAGAGTACTCGCCATCAAGACTGCTCGGCATACCAGAGTACTCGCCATCAAGACTGCTCGGCATACCAGAGTACTCGGCATCAAGACTGCTCGGCATAACAGGGTACTCGGCATACAAGAGTACTCGGCATCCCATGGTGTTCGGCGTAATACTCGACATCCAGGAGACATTCAGCACAACTAACCAACATACCGTTCAGCATAGAAGGGATGGTTCGGCGCAGAGCGTTCGGCCTCAACAGACAACCATCCCACATTTCCCACGACACCAACACACCGTTCGGCTTAGAAGGGATGGTTCGGCGCAGAGCATTCGGCGAACCTTGCTCGGCATACGGCGACCACTGTACTCGGGCTGGAGCGTTCGGCAATCAGCCCACTTGGGAAGTCCAGCCCATCTTTGCCTATAAATAGAGGGGCAGGGTCACAGTGAAATGGATCCTTTTCTGGAGAGAAAACACCGGGGAGACTCTGCCATTCTCAAGACTCATCTTCTCTACTTAACAACTTCATCCAAGCATTTGATTCACGAATTGTATTTGTAATCAACTATAAAGAAGATCAATAAAGTTTAACCTCAAAGTGGACGTAGGAAATTATGCTGAACCACTATAAATTTGGTGTTCTTACTTTCTATATTTAAATTAGTACTGTCTTCTCTGTTTAATTTGATTTCATCACTTATATCTCTTCACAATCTTCTTCTACGAGGTTAGTGACCAATTTTGGTGCTAACACCAATTCCTTTCTTTTTAAAGCAAATTCCAATTCTATTTCAAAACTCCACTTCTTCATTTCTTTACTTTCCCAAAGTAAATTCCAATATTATAAAATGACATTTCTTTTGGTTTTAAAAATAAATAGGCCTAACATATGTTGTATACATATTTTTTTTGGGTATAATGTGAAGAATTTTTCACAAGATATGTATTGTTAAATCACATAGCTATCGTTTCTCATCATATATGATTTTCAACTTATAAATCATATAAATCATATCTATCATAACCAAACTTTTATATAATCAACTAGTCATCATCCAAACATATTAAACAACCATATAAGCAATCATTTTAGCATATGATCAAGTGTATAACTTTAAGTAGTTAATGCCTATTATTATCACTAATAGCAAGCGATATTAAGTGATTAACAGGTAATATAAATAAGTGATTATCAAGTGATTCAAAGTGAGATTAACTCACAATTTTCAAACTAATTTACTTCCTGTAACGACCCGTAAATTTCAACTGTTTTAATAACGTTATTAAGTTGAAATTTTGTAAAATTTTAAACGATAAAATTTTGAAATATAAATTTGATATTTGGAATGCGTCTAGTTAAACATAGCAACTGGTAAATTTTCGTCCGAAAATATGAAAGTTTATTTCGCGCGTAAATTTCAATTTAATCAGTTAAAAAGCG
This sequence comes from Allium fistulosum, assembly GCA_030737815.1. NCBI lineage: Eukaryota > Viridiplantae > Streptophyta > Magnoliopsida > Asparagales > Amaryllidaceae > Allium > Allium fistulosum. The sequence goes on from CM060902.1 coordinate 1,129,721,987, forward strand.
ATGAAAATAAAATTTTTCCGAAACCTAAATATTTTTACATAGAAAAATTCTAAAACATCTTCTGAGCAAGATGTCAGTTTGTCGTTTTTCCAAATTCGGACATCTTTGGCTCCGTCGATCTTATTTTTCAGCGTTTTTCTTGCATTTTCCGCTAGTAGAAAATTTCAAATTTTTATAATTCAATCATACCACTGATATCTTTATACCGTTTTGATCGTCTCATCGTGCTGGTCATTACGGTATATTTGTTGGTGTGTTTCAGTTTCCGAGGCACGAAAAACATACGTTACGGTTAACCGTAACGGTCCTTCCTTTTGATTCCTCGTGACCGTTCGTTGCCCAGCTGTAAAACCAATGGTCACTTGTATTTAATTTTCTTGAATTCAAACGAACAAGAGGATTGCAATTTCCAAGTTATCAATTTATTTTGCCCGTTCATTTTTTTGGGTTCAATTGGAAAGCATCAGAGCGTACTCCTCTTCACTGTTTCTTTCTTCCTCTCCCCACCGATTCTCCCTCTTTCTTTTGCAAACTCACGCACCTTCCCAAGCCATGCGGCCATTACCAAACATCCCATCACTCATTGCCGAGTCTCCATCAACTTCCGCCCATTCCCTTGCCTCCCATGGCCGACCTCGACCCAAAGCGACAGCTCCACTCCTCCGCCTTGTAACCGTGCCGCCCTGTTTCCTCCGACTCCCCTCCTCTCCCACTCTCTCTTTCTTCCATCCAAGCCTTCATCACTTCCACTTTCTCGGCCAGCAACCACCTCAGCCCGACCTGAGCCATAGCAACCACCACTCCACTCAGCCTTGCTTCGAGTAAGTATATTTATGCTTATGTCTGCATATGGGTTTTGGTGAGTATATATATTTAGTTATATAGCAGTTCGTATATACATTTTTGTATATTTAGTATAATGTAATAAGGTTGTATTTTTAATATATACGTTTTATACTCGGCCTGTATATTTTTAAATCTTTGAAAAATTTGATTTTAAAAGTATATGTCTTGAACAGTATAAGTAAATTTATATAAAAGCTTAAGCACTCTGTACCTGTTCATTTAATGTATATATAGTTATAAAAGCAATAAAGTTAGATTGTTGTTTATATCATTATGTAGGCATTGCATATAATTATAGGTGCTGTGATCATATCATTTGTTATTTATATTATATAAGCATATTTTGGTTTGCAACTTTTAGATGTAGTTGGTCTGTCATTGTATATTATATAATATGTTCAGAGATTTTACAGTAAGAGTGTATACATATTATAAAAATTTATAAAGTGATGCTCTGATTTCAAAATAGCTGTAGACTTGGATTTCCATGTGTGTGTCTTGAAATTATACTGATTTTAAGTATATATATTTATAGTTAAGCTTGTATATAAAGTTATATGTTATAACAGTGTAAAGTTATATTTGTTTGGTCTTCTGTTTGTATTGATGAATGAAAGCTTTTATAAATGTTAGTATAGGTATATAGTCTATATATAAGCGTGTTAAGAATTTCTTTTGTAGTTAATATATACGTATGATCTGATTTTCAGTGTATTTTTGAATTTGGATTTGTGTTATATATATATATGTATATATTATTTTGGTACTAAAGTTACATTTCTATTTGAAAATAAATACGATATATCTTATCTTAGCATATGCTTGAGCTTAAAATATAATTCTTTATATATAGTTGGATATAGTTATATATATAAGTTAAGTGAAATTTAGTTTATGTGAACTACAAACTGTGCTGTATATCTTACATGCACTAACGTGTGTGTATAATTGTTTGCATCTATATTGTATATATATGATAGTAAGTTATGGAAGTTGTTTAAAGATATTAGTTTTATATGTGTTTGGGTTGGTTGGGATTTTTTTTAGGTACATAGTTATATTTAAAAATGTTATATAGAAAGATGCGTGTATACTTTGCCTTTTGGGAATAGTACAGCAAGTTATTCTATTGATATAGGCTCCGCATATATATAGACAGATGTTATTTTATATATAAGTTAAATTATTGATTTGAAAATAAATACGTATGTTTTATTTTAACATGTGTTTAAATTTAGAATATGGTTTGATAAAAATAGTTATATATATAGTTATATACAAGTTCATTTATACCAATTATCTTCATTGATTCAGTTCTGACTTGTTCCATAAATTCATGTTCTCAGCTTTGATCGTTGAATTCGTGCCGATTTTGCCTTGCTTCGATTTGTAATTCAATTTCAGTGCCCGTAGCAGTGTGCATATCCGTGTCATCTTCTCGTGCATCTCTAGCCTCGAAAGGTGAGCACTCACTCACGATTAACGTTCTTTTATTTATTAAATTTGATTTCAATTGAAACGACAATTGAAATATGCTACTGTTATTTATGCTATTAACTGTATCAGTTCACCTTTGACATCTGACACCATTATCTGTTATATATGCAATGATAATCCAGTTTGGTTGTTAAATGATTGATTGTTTGATGTTTACAATTGGACGTTAAAATTGTAATGTATAAGGTGATAAATATTATGCAAATAAAATTTGACATAGGATAATTAAAATTTGAATCGACACATATGTTGAATTTGATTTAGTTGAATATGACCTCTTTTAATTGTTAAATTAATTGACATGTAGAATAGTGATAGTTACACTGTGAACCATTGAACGTATATTTGATTAATTGTTGTAGTGTTAAAATTGAAATCGAATGACAATTGAAGAACCATATAAATATTAGTGTAATAATCTTTAATCTACATGAAATAATAGTATAGATTCTAGAAATAATTTTATTGATTTACACAAATAACAATGTGAATTAATACGATTATTTCGGGATTATTTGAATTGATTATTGGATTGATATTGATTGTTGTTATTGCTTGTTTATTTACTTTGACACCATCCCAGTTATCACACTGCAAGTTCCCTTTTGTTATGCTCTGATTTTTGAATTGAATTGGAATCGGGTTGAAATGATAAATACCCAAATTAAACTTTGACCTAGGATGGAGAATTAAATAAAAACCCGATTGGTCAATAATTTGATTTAAAAATAAAATGAAGATTTTATTTGAATAAATAATATGGTTTTGAAACGTAGTTGGAAACTGAATTTTTATGAAATTTAAATGTGAATATTTAATAATCTGAAACAAAATATTAACAATGTAATTGATGAAAGAACATTGTTTAATTTGAGAAATGATTGAATTAAGTTGAAATGATTTAATAATTAAGTTTGAGATTATAATTAAGTTTGAAATTATTAAACTTTGAAATTATTTAATAATTAAGTTTTGAATTATTTAAATATTAAATAAGGTTGAATTATTTAATGATTAAATTGAATTGAATTCTTTAATAAGTGAAATTGAACTTTTAATAAGTGAATTTTTACTTCGTAAATAATTGAAATTGAGTTACTTTATTTATTAAGTTTTGGAAAATTATTTAAGTAAGCAAATAAGTGAAATTGAATTTCTTTAACAAGAAATAAAATGTGATTTATTGAAATTAATGTAAGACTTGAAAATTGAAGAATTTGATTTGATGAATTTAATTTAACTAAATTTGTAAGTTTTGATATAATGAAGTTGAATTTAAATAATGGATTTAATGAATTGGAAATTTAATAGAAATTGTTTGAATGGCAAATTTACTTAATAAATATTGAATGAAATCGATAAATGAATTTAAATTGATTTAAATGTTAAATTAAATTAATTTAAATGATTTCGGAATGAAACTGGTATACGAACTTGAATCAATATTTGAAGTGTTTTAAATAAAAATTGAAATTGAATCGTATGATCTTGAAATTATGAATGTGGAAGTTTTGAAACATAAATTTTGGAAATTGGTTTAGAAAGACAAATGAAGTGTTGATTTACAAATTCTATTTGAAATTGAATTTGATTCGGTTTTGAAATATATTAAATGACCAATCGGTGTAATAATTACGAAAGTTATTAAAGAGACTGAAATCGGTTATGGGCATACTCTCTGTCTAAACCGAAAACCACTTTAATAACTATACGCGGAGTGTGATCTAGAATGAAGTGGTTGGAATGATGTACGTGATGACTGAAGAAAGTGAACGATAATGGATAGCCTTGACACTTGTGTCAAATTGGAAATGACTAAAACAGGAGCCGTGCCGGGCCAAATGGCTACCTCAAGCGAACACACTTCTTCGAACTACTCATTACTTGTTGTCGATTGGTGCACCCTTGATTTTGGGAGTGTTGTTTCGCAGTGTTGCAGTCGCTGCGGCGATGCATTCTCACCAGTCCGGATCAGGCAAACGGTAGTTTCACTACCTTGGGTATTGCCTCATGTGCCTTGTCATACTTGTATCCCTATACGCGACCACTACGATTTGTTTTGTACCTTTAGTATATGGATTGCCCTCTGGTGACTTCCGGTTTTGGGGAAACTACGGTCTTGTATATGCTCTTGGGAATAAAAATGTGTTAAGGGGAATAATGGTAACGCCTTAACACTATTTTGATATCTTATATTACTAATAGACATTATCTACTTATCGTACACTACTACATAGTAGATAGTTTAACGGATCCTTAAAGGATGGTTATTCCAAACATCCTTTGAGTTACTTGTATTTCAATTGCTATTTCACTTGATTTGGATTTATTAATATAAGAATGTTAATCCTGACTCGAGTGTCTTGTGTTTTGCTTTACGCTCGGGTCAGACTGAGTGTACCAGTATTCGAGACTCACCTTTGAAGTTGGAGCTTTGCTTGAAGATCCAGCCATCTATTTTGCTTTCAGTATTCGATGATTCCAGTGATGTATTCTGATTTGTATCTGATGTATCGTATTACTCTTCCGTTGTATCTGGTTTAACTCTGATGTAACTTATACATTTATATAGTAGCTTCATGAACTACTATCTCTTTTATTTCCGCTGCACTTATTACTCTGTGTCTGTGATATGTGATTATTTATTTACTGTATATGTTCAGTTTTGCCAAATTTAAATTAACAACGCGGTATTTTGAGCAATTCAATTCCGGCATGAGTGTCTACCTATACACTTATAATGGATGCGAATGGTCCAAAAATAGCAGGTCATTATAGTTGGTATCAGAGCTTTGGTAGCTCTAGGCAAAACTTAACATATAGGGTAAATGTATTTACAGAATCACTCTCATTCGAGTTTCAATCTCTTCCTTTGACTCAATTCCTTTGAATTTTGGAACGTTCCCCTCGGTTCCGAAATTCATTCGTGTCCTTCACTATTCGTATTCTTTCAATCATGGAGCACCCCATAACTCCATTCTGAATGTTATCTATAATGAATCGGCGGTCTCGCCAAACTTCGAATGATTTGTAAAGGGGTGAAACTCCTTTACAATAGGCATCGATTTACCGGAGATTTCTATATCCTCGATTTTACGATGCTATCTATCTCCTGCTATACCTGAATTTTATTTCGTGAGATCGAATGTCGATTTACCTCGGAATTCTACAACGATCTTATTCTTGAAGTCACGGTCGACCCGGTTAAGGTTGCTCGCGATTTATATAAACTTATCAATCTTCCTACTTTGTTATTAATCATCATATCTTGTTTCGAACTTATCTTCGAATCAAATTTCTTTTTGATTTGAGTCCATCAAATTTGAAACCCTATCCTTATTTTGGAAAATTAATTCCTGTATCGTCGAGCAAAGAAATGTATTTGTAAACTAATATATATAAATGATTTAAATATATGCTGTGTTGTTTGAGTTGTTGATGTTGATTTGGGTTTCCGATCGATTCGTCTGATCAACGCTATCGATAGGATTTCCAAAACACTTGAACAGAGCAAACTGACACAATATTATTTTCAAATTTGGAAAATGAAATAAATTTGTATGAATATATTATAGATATATATAAGTAAAATTTTCTGAAATTTAATAAGTTAATTAAATTGGTTGTTGAAATGATAATAATTGATTATCACTTATTGTTCTATAAATGAATTTTAAACATGGGTTATAAACTGATTTAAAATTTAAATGAATTTAACATTTAGAATTTGAGAATTTAATTTCCAGTAATTTCAAGCTTTGGTTTTTAAATTTTTAAAATGTATATTATTGTAGTTATTTTCAAATAGAAACCGTTTTCAAAGAATTTTAAAATGTCAAAATCAGTGCTCTTCTCTTTTGTCGCTGGAAAATAATTTCGGTGATGGCGGCCGCATCATCGATATTCATTTTCGAGTTTCGACGTGGAGAAACCATTCTGTAGCTTTGCTACGGTTTTGTTTTGAGGAAAAAAATATATTTTGATTTAAATTTTTCAGTATATTTTGATTTACATATATATAGGTATCTTATTTTAAAATTTAATTTGATTTGATATAAATATATTATATATATCTCTAAGTTGTTTAAAGTTAATCGAAAATCTAATTCTTAAATTTTGTTAAAGGATGATTTTAATTATAAATAAAACCAAATTTGGAATAAATATTTAAACTTGAATAATTGAATTGGGAAAATTTTATTTGTATATTGTTCAACCGCATTCTAATACAACTTACCTAAATCATTCAGAAGTTGAATATGTAATTAGATAATATATAAGATAAATTGAATTTATAAACAAAATTTGAGTGTTTATAATAAATGTTATACACTAAATTTTGATTATAAAGATGTTAATAGAGTTAAATAGGATAATAAGTAAACTCAGTTAATAATGAAATAAATTTGTTTTGAAAGAATTAATAAATTTGTTTTGAAAGAATTAATAAATCTGTTTTGAAAGAATTAATAAATTGAAATTTGATCAACATATGAAAATACCTTGAATTTAAAAGAAATTAATAGATGTAAATTAATTTAAATCGAAACTTTTATGTTTTAAATTAATTTATATGGGTTAAATATATGTGAGTAGATATATTAAGTAGAATAAATTTAACAGTAATTTGGAATAAAGAAGAATTTAAAATTGTTGAAGAAAATATGATAATAATAAAAGACTATTCAAATTTATGGTTTTAAAAATTGTAAATTAAAGAAATGGGATAACAAGATAATGAATTTAGAAATAGTTGAGATTGATTCTAGTGAAATCAAATGGATTAAATCAATTATATAATATCAATTAATTTAAATTTGAATTTATATGGTTTAAATTAATTATTATTTTGTATTTCAAATCTGTTTTTCTTTCTGGTTGTTTCTATTCTCCTACCTCGTTCCTTTTCGGGGACGAAAAGTTTTGAGTGGGGGAGAGTGTAACGACCCGTAAATTTCAACTGTTTTAATAACGTTATTAAGTTGAAATTTTGTGAAATTTTTAACGATAAAATTTTGAAATATAAATTTGATATTTGGAATGCGTCTAGTTAAACATAGCAACTCGTAAATTTTCGTCCGAAAATATGAAAGTTTATTTCGCGCGTAAATTTACTTCAATTTAATCAGTTAAAAAGCGATGAAAATAAAATGTTTCCGAAACCTAAATATTTTTACATAGAAAAATTCTAAACCATCTTCTGAGCAAGATGTCAGTTTGTCGTTTTTCCAAATTCGAAAATCTTTGGCTCCGTCGATCTTATTTTTCAGCGTTTTTCTTGCATTTTCCGCCAGTAGAAAATTTCAAATTTTTATAATTCAATCATACCACTGATATCTTTATACCGTTTTGATCGTCTCATCGTGCTGGTCATTACCGTATATTTGTTGGTGTGTTTCAGTTTCCGAGACGCGACAAACATACGTTACGGTTAACCGTAACGGTCCTTCCTTTTGATTCCTCGTGACCGTTCGTTGCCCAGCTGTAAAACCAATGGTCACTTGTATTTAATTTTCTTGAATTCAAACGTACAAGAGGATTGCAATTTCCTAGTTATCAATTTATTTTGCCCATTCATTTTTTTTGGATTCAATTGGAAAGCATCAGAGCGTACTCCTCTTCACTGTTTCTTTCTTCCTCTCCCCACCGATTCTCCCTCTTTCTTTTGTAAACTCACGCACCTTTCCAAGCCATGCGGCCATTACCAAACATCCCATCACTCACTGCCGAGTCTCCATCAACCTCCGCCCATTCCCTTGCCTCCCATGGCCGACCTCGACCCAAAGCGACAGCTCCACTCCTCCGCCTTGTAACCGTGCCGCCCTGTTTCCTCCAACTCCCCTCCTCTCTCACTCTCTCTTTCTTCCATCCAAGCCTTCATCACTTCCACTTTCTCGGCCAGCAACCACCTCAGCCCGACCTGAGCCATAGCAACCACCACTACACTCAGCCTTACTTCGAGTAAGTATATTTATGCTTATGTCTGCATATGGGTTTTGGTGAGTATATATATTTAGTTATATAGCAGTTCGTATATACATTTTTGTATATTTAGTATAATGTAATAAGGTTGTATTTTTAATATATACGTTTTATACTCGGCCTGTATATTTTTAAATCTTTGAAAATTTTTATTTTAAAAGTATATGTCTTGAACAGTATAAGTAAATTTATATAAAAGCTTAAGCACTCTGTACCTGTTCATTTAATGTATATATAGTTATAAAAGCTATAAAGTTAGATTGTTTTTTATATCATTATGTAGGCACTGCATATAATTATAGGTGTTGTGATCATATCATTTGTTATTTATATTATATAAGCATATTTTGGTTTGCAACTTTTAGATGTAGTTGGTCTGTCATTGTATATTATATAATATGTTCAGAGATTTTACAGTAAGAGTGTATACATATTATAAAATTTTATAAAGTGATGCTCTGATTTCAAAATAGCTGTAGACTTGGATTTCCATGTGTGTGTCTTGAAATTATACTGATTTTAAGTATATATATATTTATAGTTAAGCTTGTATATAAAGTTATATGTTATAACAGTGTAAAGTTATATTTGTTTGGTCTTCTGTTTGTATTGATGAATGAAAGCTTTTATAAATGTTAGTATAGGTATATAGTCTATATATAAGCGTGTTGAGAATTTCTTTTGTAGTTAATATATACGTATGATCTGATTTTCAGTGTATTTTTGAATTTGGATTTGTGTTATATATATATATATATTATTTTGGTACTAAAGTTACATTTCTATTTGAAAATAAATACGATATATCTTATCTTAGCATATGCTTGAGCTTAAAATATAATTCTTTATATATAGTTGGATATAGTTATATATATAAGTTAAGTGAAATTTAGTTTATGTGAACTACAAACTGTGTTGTATATCTTACATACACTAACGTGCGTGTATAATTGTTTGCATCTATATTGTATATATATGATAGTAAGTTATGGAATTTGTTTAAAGATATTAGTTTTATATGTGTTTGGGTTGGTTGGGATTTTTTTTAGGTACATAGTTATATTTAAAAATGTTATATAGAAAGATGTGTGTATACTTTGCCTTTTGGGAATAGTACAGCAAGTTATTCTATTGATATAGGCTTCGCATATATATAGACAGATGTTATTTTATATTTAAGTTAAATTATTTATTTGAAAATAAATATGTATGTTTTATTTTAACATGTGTTTAAATTTAGAATATGGTTTGATAAAAATAGTTATATATATAGTTATATACAAGTTTATTTATACCAATTATCTTCATTGATTCAGTTCTGACTTGTTCCATAAATTCATGTTCTCAGCTTTGATCGTTGAATTCATGCCGATTTTGCCTTGCTTCGATTTGTAATTCAATTTCAGTGCCCGTAGCAGTGTGCATATCCGTGTCATCTTCTCATGCATCTCTAGCCTCGAAAGGTGAGCACTCACTCACGATTAACGTTCTTTTATTTATTAAATTTTATTTCAATTGAAACGACAATTGAAATATGCTACTGTTATTTATGCTATTAACTGTATCAGTCCACCTTTGACATCTGACACCATTATTTGTTATATATGCAATGATAATCCAGTTTAGTTGTTAAATGATTGATTGTTTGATGTTTACAATTGGACGTTAAAATTGTAATGTATAAGGTGATAAATATTATGCAAATAAATTTTGACATAGGATAATTAAAATTTGAATCGACACATATGTTGAATTTGATTTAGTTGAATATGACCCCTTTTAATTGTTAAATTAATTGACATGTAGAATAGTGATAGTTACACTGTGAACCATTGAACGTATATTTGATTAATTGTTGTAGTGTTAAAATTGAAATCGAATGACAATTGAAGAACCGTATAAATATTAGTGTAATAATCTTTAATCTACATGAAATGATAGTGTAGATTCTAGAAATAATTTTATTGATTTACACAAATAACAATGTGAATTAATACGATTATTTCGGGATTATTTGAATTGATTATTGGATTGATATTGATTGTTGTTATTGCTTGTTTATTTACTTTGACACCATCCCAGTTATCACACTGCAAGTTCCCTTTTGTTATGCTCTGATTTTTGAATTGAATTGGAATCGGGTTGAAATGATAAATACCCAAATTAAACTTTGACCTAGGATGGAGAATTAAATAAAAACCCGATTGGTCAATAATTTGATTTAAAAATAAAATGAAGATTTTATTTGAATAAATAATATGGTTTTGAAACGTAGTTGGAAACTGAATTTTTATGAAATTTAAATGTGAATATTTAATAATCTGAAACAAAATATTAACAATGTAATTGATGAAAGAACATTGTTTAATTTGAGAAATGATTGAATTAAGTTGAAATGATTTAATAATTAAGTTTGAGATTATAATTAAGTTTGAAATTATTAAACTTTGAAATTATTTAATAATTAAGTTTTGAATTATTTAAATATTAAATAAGGTTGAATTATTTAATGATTAAATTGAATTGAATTCTTTAATAAGTGAAATTGAACTTTTAATAAGTGAATTTTTACTTCGTAAATAATTGAAATTGAGTTACTTTATTTATTAAGTTTTGGAAAATTATTTAAGTAAGCAAATAAGTGAAATTGAATTTCTTTAACAAGAAATAAAATGTGATTTATTGAAATTAATGTAAGACTTGAAAATTGAAGAATTTGATTTGATGAATTTAATTTAACTAAATTTGTAAGTTTTGATATAATGAAGTTGAATTTAAATAATGGATTTAATGAATTGGAAATTTAATAGAAATTGTTTGAATGGCAAATTTACTTAATAAATATTGAATGAAATCGATAAATGAATTTAAATTGATTTAAATGTTAAATTAAATTAATTTAAATGATTTCAGAATGAAACTGATATACGAACTTGAATCAATATTTGAAGTGTTTTAAATAAAAATTGAAATTGAATTGTAAGATCTTGAAATTATGAATGTGGAAGTTTTGAAACGTAAATTTTGGAAATTGGTTTAGAAAGACAAATGAAGTGTTGATTTACAAATTCTATTTGAAATTGAATTTGATTCGGTTTTGAAATATATTAAACGACCAATCGGTGTAATAATTACGAAAGTTATTAAAGAGACTGAAATCGGTTATGGGCATACTCTCTATCTAAACCGAAAACCACTTTAATAACTATACGCGGAGTGTGATCTAGAATGAAGTGGTTGGAATGATGTACGTGATGACTGAAGAAAGTGAACGATAATGGATAGCCTTGACACTTGTGTCAAATTGGAAATGACTAAAACAGGAGCCGTGCCGGGCCAAATGGGGGCTAGCTACCTCAAGCGAACACACTTCTTCGAACTACTCATTACTTGTTGTCGATTGGTGCACCCTTGATTTTGGAAGTGTTGTTTCGCGGTGTTGCGGTCGCTGCGGCGATGCGTTCTCACCAGTCCGGATCAGGCAAACGGTAGTTTCACTACCTTGGGTATTGCCTCATGTGCCTTGTCATACTTGTATCCCTATACGCGACCACTACGATTTGTTTTGTACCTTTAGTATATGGATTGCCCTCTGGTGACTTCCGGTTTTGGGGAAACTACGGTCTTGTATATGCTCTTGGGAATAAAAATGTGTTAAGGCGAATAATGGTAACGCCTTAACACTATTTTGATATCTTATATTACTAATAGACATTATCTACTTATCGTACACTACTACATAGTAGATAGTTTAACGGATCCTTTAAGGATGGTTATTCCAAACATCCTTTGAGTTACTTGTATTTCAATTGCTATTTCACTTGAGTTGGATTTATTAATATAAGAATGTTAATCCTGACTCGAGTGTCTTCTGTTTTGCTTTACGCTCGGGTCAGACTGAGTGTACCAGTATTCGAGACTCACCTTTGAAGTTGGAGCTTTGCTTGAAGATCCAGCTATCTATTCTGCTTTCAGTATTCGATGATTCCAGTGATGTATTCTAATTTGTATCTGATGTATCGTATTACTCTTCCATTGTATCTAGTTTAACTCTGATGTAACTTATACATTTATATAGTAGCTTCATGAACTACTATCTCTTTTATTTCCGCTGCACTTATTACTTTGTGTCTGTGATCTGTGATTATTTATTTACTGTATATGTTCAGTTTTGCCAAATTTAAATTAACAACGCGGTATTTTGAGCAATTCAATTCCGGCATGAGTGTCTACCTATACACTTATAATGGATGCGAATGGTCCAAAAATAGCGGGTCGTTACACTTCCTACCAACATTCAATCAATCAAAACCTCTACTATCACCTCCTACTCAAACCAAAACATCACTAAACTCATTCGTCATCCTCCTAATGCTCATGTCCACCACCATAACCCACCCCTTGGCTCACGGCCATTACCACCATCCGCCTTAGCTCATATCTAAGGCATTTCCACCTCCCCTTGCACATACCTAACCTCCTTCCTCTCCCTTAAAACCCACGGCTCTAGGCCATTTTCTCACTATAAGGCTATTAAAAGAAGAGGAAAGAAGAGAAGTTATAAAAAGGAAGAAGTGAAGATATGGAATGGTGAGAAATGAAGTGCACCTTCTCATCTATTTATAAGCTTAGGAATTTAGTGGAAAAGATTAGAAAACCCTCTCCTCTTGCATCCATGAGAACATGCACACCATACCCTTACACAACCATGCTCTTACACCACCATACTCTTCTTAAATCACTCTACCATTTAAGGGTCCTTTAGTACTCTTTGTCTATACTTACTTTTACAAATATAACATTTAGTTTAATTGATTATTTACTTAGGAAGATGGAAGATTTAATTCTTGTTTATATGTGCATATGATAACTTTATAGTGTACAACTATCCAAACAACTTTTACTTGACGTAAAGTTTATTTTTAACAAAATATTTTTTGGTCACATTTTCAGTATTTATCCAAAATGTTTATTTTTGTAAACATGTTTCAAAAATAAATTTTCTACCATTAGTTATTAAGTAAAAAATGTTTAACAAGTTTATAAAATCATATTTAATTACATTAAATCTTAAATATAAACGCTAAAATAATTCGGATAATTAAATACGAAGTGTTCGAAATTCTGGATAATTACAATAAGCATCATCAAGCCATAAATTATTTATGCTGATTTTTATATTGACGCTAAATTGGTAAGGAAATATTATTACTTTTGTTACTTTCTTCAGCACCCTAAGGTGCTATAAAATTATCCTTAAGCAATCAAAATGATGGGTCATTAGCTTCTAATGCATTTTATGAATCTTGAGCATCCTCAAGGTCATAAAGAAGATTAGGAGCAAAGTAATTACTGTTAGGAACTATATACAAGATATAACTAATAATGTGTTATTTATCATTTATGGGCACCGTAATTTACTAAGCACACTCAAGGTTTTACAACATAGTAAAAAAAACCTAACACTCACTAGAGGTATTTATGAAGTTTCTGCATCTCATTATGGTTTTAAGAAAGCCTAAGATCCTTAATTGAAAAATATATACTACTAAATATAATAACATATATTATATTATAATACCACACCTAATAAACATGCATAGATAGTACAACTGATAAAATTTATCGATTAAAATATATTTAATGAACTAAATTAAAGATTGATAAAGAAATATTAAATTTACTTAATTAATCTTTTGGCATGTTTTTGCTTCAAGGACCATGCAAGAATTAGATAATATAAACATTAAAACTATCAAGCCTTGGTAGTTTAAGTGTGAATTTACGGAGGTTATGTATTGTCTTCTATGAGTTTTTAATCTAAAATGATGCAAGAGTATGTATATTTGGTCCAAATTCAATCACATACTAGTATTGTATAGTTAACGACACGTTTTGTAATATATGAAATTTCAGTGACCATTATACAATATCATGTGCTCAATACGATTGAATTCAGTGAGGATCTTGTTGTTTTGGGAACTACACTAGATTATACAGATATACCTAATAATCGGATTACTAAAATGTCAATTTGGTATGTACTTAAATGCAACTTATTCAAACTTGTTATTATGTTAATGATGAATGAATGCATTTTTGTAAAGAAATGTAGTGCTTTCTTGTAGTAAAGGGTTTATTTTTGAAATGTATGATGATTTAAAAGAGAAAATAAAAGCCTATAGAAGTAATGCAACCACAGTTTTGACAAAGGGAGAGTGAATGGCCATCCCTACCTCAAAAACAGATGCACGAAACAAAATTATTTATAGATGCTTAATAAGAAAAAAGAATATGATTTCTATTGCAAATTAATGTGGCTTCCTTATTGAGTTCTCTGCTTAAATTAAGTATCATTTCTGTTGTGAAAAAATGTATTTTACTTATCTCTGTATGATCAATTCTTTTGAGTTAGAGATACTTGATCCAAAACTCTAGACTATAATTAGTCATAGTAGGAGAAATAAATAGCCCATGGTAAGTGATTGGATGGAGCTCGTATTTCAAGTATTGTTATTTAGCAACAAAAATAGTGGGAGCATACCAAATAACACTTGCTAATGGATGCATTAAAATTTGAATGTTTCTTTCATGTATACCCAATATTATTTATGAAACAATAACATTTTTTGGTTTTTATTGACAATAGATGTAGCGTTTTTTAATATGAATATTATGAGTATTTGTTGTAAAATAAATATGTTTTGGTATTTCAAAGATAGTATTTGATACATAAACGTGGTAATGTCTTAGTTATAGTAAATACAGAAGCATCTAATACATTTAAAAATTATTTTTGGAATCATAAACTAAGCTATATCACTAAGAAACTATTCCATAAGAAATAAGAATAACTTGATTGATATGATTGTGAATTATATGATGCACGTAAATCGTATCTCAAAGGATAGATATAAAAACACCAGTTTATTTGAAGCAACATAAGGTTAAGGGACACTTAGGATTCATACATATTAATTTATGCAGTTAATGTTCTAAAGGTACCGTAAGCGAGTCCACTTACTTCATTAAATTCACCAATGAATTATCTAAGATATAAACTTGTGTATTTTGATACACATGTTGGATATCTATAACAAGTTCGTAGAATATAAAATGGATGTGGATATATAATATGCAAAGGAATTAAAACATTTCGATTTGGTTGAAAATGCGAGTATCTTGGATATGAGTTCTAACAGTACCTAAAAGGTAATACGATTCACTATTAAAGTGATATCCCATTATGGTACATAATGATGTATCGATAGGGAGTAATCAAATTCTACTGGACATAGTTCGATTCGAAATGTGTAAAGTTGAATCAAATTTTCTTTTAAAGGATATGCATTCAAGTGTAAATTCATATGTTGAATTTGGTGTCAGCTAAAAGCTAAGTCTGCTTTATTTAAGTCTATGGATGGTTAATAAAATCGTATGAATACATATTCTATTGCATTGAGATATGAATTGTTGTTTTAAGACATGCCACCTGCTTATACGAATTAATGGTAGTGCAACAGACTTAGATGCGAAATTCTAATATGGAAATAGACTATGTCAATATACATTCAACTAAACTTAAAAAGGACATGGCTTATTAGAATTTCTAATTGGAGATCCCATACATTGAAGAGAAACTATGGGTCTCTTATCAATATTGAGAAAATGGATTGTATGTAATGACAATCTCCTCAGTTGCTGATAAAATATCAAGAGTATAGACTCTATCAGATGATGTGATGCTTTAAATTTGAAATGGGTTACAAGTAAACTCACCAATTTGATTTTTGAAGATGTTCCCGAAAGGATAAGATGCATCAGGTCCAAGTGAGTCTTAGTGATGAAGATCAATGCAGTTGAAAATGCATAAAATAAGGGTGATGAGATGACCTCGTCGATTTCAAGAATTGAAATTAGTGAAGTAAATTTTATAATTAACATGCTTAAGTCAATTCGGATTCCACTTCCAAATCATCACACACTATGACTATGAGTTTTCCCATATTTGCATTGAGACGGAACTTTTAAATAATGATTTAGAGACAACTGTTTGCGGACCATTGTAAAGTTGTCTTGTATTTTGAGAGAGTTATAAAGCTTATGGACCTTTTAAGCTAAAATTAAACAATCATCTAGAGGTTGAGTAAGTATTTGGATAATAAATTGAATAGTTTACTTTTAATCAAAATGTTTAGGAAGCGTGTTTCATTAAGAAAAAATAGAAGGTACTAAGAAATTTCTAATACTATAAGGAAAAACATGCTATCGATTGGTTATGACGTTCTAATGTTAAAAACATTTCTAGATTGGTTGTTCAATTCTCGATGAAGGATTTGAAAGAGGCATCCTTTATATTCGGTATAAGATGATGTTGGGATTGTTCCACTTAATGTACATAAATACCATATCAAAATGTTTAATATGGAGCACATGAGATGGAATACATTTGCATCGGCAATAGAAACCATCACATATTCTATGTTATGAACTAGACCAAAATTTGGTTATGAAGTAGGTGCGGCAAGTGAATATCAAATCCAAGTTATGATATTTAACTGGCAGTTAAAAGTTATCTTATATGTTTAAGAAGAAATTGGTAATTGCTTAAGGAAATAATGAATTCCATGAAAGCATGTTCAAAAACAAGGTTCATAAGTAATATTAAAAATAATAAATCAATCTTAAATTAATGTTAATACTTAATGAAGGGGCATAAGTTGGTAATGTTCCAAATAAGAGTTTATAGCAGATTCAACAATGAAGGCTAAGTAAATTGCCTTGAATAGTGGTACAATGAAAGTATTATGTGTGCGCAATTTATAAGAAGGTAGGGATTGTTCCAACCATCGAGATTCAAAAATCTATTGTGATAACAATGATGTAATATAGATTATTATAGGAATCGATAGCTCAATAAGAGATTTGAATTATTCTACGTAATTTCGACATGGTAAAATAGTTTAATAGTGACATGGTAGTATAATCTAAAAATGGATACAAAATAATAATATTATAGACCCTTTCACTAAGGCCCTTTCTCATTTTAATCTAGGAAAACTGGTCGAGAGTATAGTTATAAAACACCATAATTGGACAATGGTGCATGAAGGTGATTGGTAGAACTTAGGATATACCCTAGGTAATTTATCAAAATTGATTGTGTAACTTAATACTTATAGCGTTCTTATTAGAAATAAAGTAAGATTTTTATTTTATTTTTTGTTGTATATACAGTTATATAGGATACCACTAGAAAACAATGTCACTGCCAACCTTCATTTTCTGATGGCGTACCGACAATATTTTATGGAGTTTCAGTATGTCATCTAAAAAGTTATAAATGTAATATTTATCTATGTCCTCGAAAAGTCATCGGAAATTTTTGATGACATCTTAACAACATATTGGTGAAACCCCACTAAACATATTCTATCCATATTTCACTTCCACCTTTTATCTCCACTCACCAACTCGAAAAATCCTAAAAATAGCTTTTGTTTTGGACGTAGATGTTTAGGGCACTAGATCGCCTAAATCGCCGATGCACTTGCTACTTCGTTGCCCTCTTTATTGCCTTCATCCCACTATTTTAATGGTATCCTACTATTTTTCTTGAATCGGATTGGTTGACTAAATGAAAATTTTAATATTGTGTTCTCTCTTGAGGTATTATGTTTACCCTAATTACTTCCTCTAATTACAATCTATTTGAACTTAAGATTCATGATATAATTGTTTTTCCCTTTCTTTTATTTCTTAATGTATGTACCATATTTCTTATTTTATCATTTACTCTATCATATTAGGCCTTATTATTCCTTTTGTTTCTTAAAGTAGGTTTATAGTTCTATATTTTAAGGATAAACATGTATAATGTGATTCTAAATTTCAAAATAACACAATGAATGACTTAGTTACTTGGAACATAGATTTCATGTTAAAATTATATGTAGATCAACTAACTATAGAAGTAAGAAGACATCTTAGCTACCAATTACATGTGTCCTATATTGTGATTATGGAATTTTAGCAGAACTAATTTTTTGAAAATTAGTGGTTTGTATATATTATAATCTTATTAATATATATTTATAATGGTACGTATAAGTGAAGTTAATATTATATATCTATAATTGTATATATAAGTGAAGTTAGTATGGTGTGTGTAAATAAAATTAGAGGTATAGTTCCTTTTTAGTGTATCGACTCTTAAGAGGATTTAAGGTGATCATATTGTTCTCCTTTTTGAGTGAAAATTTTCACTTAGTACATTGGTTTTAACACACAGTGACAGAGCTAAGGGATTGCCCTAAGGGCAATCATATAATTTGTTATGTCTAGACTCTTATAAAAGAATCTTGTTTAAAATAAAGTATACCATGGTTATATATATATATATATATGTAATTATATAGTGATAAAAGTAATGTAAATTTACACATTAAATTGGTATATAAGTAGAAAATCTATAGGAGAAGTATTTTATCAATTGTAGTTACTAATGTGTTTATAATCATGAATATTGAAATGATATATATAAATACTTACTTCTTAAATGTTCATAGTGAAGATGGAGAAAAGGATATCCATACATTTGTTGAGAATAGTCTATGTCATGCTCTCCCTATGATGGATGATGAATTGCTCAAGATCGTTGAGGGGCGATAAAAGGTTGCGTATTTATGGTTGTTTGGAACAGTCATAGATTGACTCGACGAGAGCCTTCTATAGGTTAACACATCTACGTCCAAACAGAAGACCTTATGGTAACGACGTATGGTAGTCTTTGGACATGGGTTGCCATCAATATTTAGTAGGTAGGTTATACTTTGATTATGTTTAAATGATTGGCATGACGACCTTGTTACAACCATAGTTGAGTATGCATCGAACTATTTGAAATGAAGTACTACCCAATAGAGGATTCATCTCCATTGTTATATAAGATTAGTATCACCATAAAATTGGTAGTTAATTTAAAATAACAAAAGCTGGACATGGTAAACCGGTTGATCAATAAATGTTATCGCATTGAACGAAGGACTTTAAAGTCCTATACAAAATTAAATATGGATATTGATAGAGTTTTTGACCTTAGACCAAACTCTATGTATTTTAGTGATATAGTGATGCCGAAAAGAATATATGTACAAAATGTCAGTATGAGGTGAGCTTATTGTATATTTGAAATTGGATTTCACTTAAATGATCTGTAGGCATTGAACTTGTGTTGGATATTATACTTTAGACAAGTCCTTACAAGCTTCAATATTTAAATTTTCTAAATATTGACTAAGAACCAAGTTCACTCGGGAGAGTTAACACGGCCAAGTTGTTAGCTAATTCTGAATTCGACCAATGTAAAATTAATTTATAAATGCTAAAAATCAATAATAAATTTAATGCAAATGCTGTATTCGTTTTTCATTGCATTTTAATTATTTATTTGAAGTTAAAATCAATTAAAATGTTGTAAGTCGATATAATTGAAGACAAGCTTAAATAGAGTGATTAAATAATGGATTAGGACCGAGTCAATTAGGCATTTTAACAAAGAATAGGTCAAATATGTGGCCGAAAGGGGGCAAACAGGACTTGGTCTCCTAGTGTTTGATATATATAATTGGTAGATACTTAATATTTGTTTTGCTATAAATATGTAGGCCCTTATCATTATCTCTAGACTCAAATAACCTAACCCGAGCATCTTGTGGACATTGGCGAAATCAATGTGACAATCTATAGCTAAGGAGATTGAGAAGATAACCAACAATCAAAGTGTTCGACAGTCGGAAGGATCGTAAGATGGAGGTCAAATCTTATTTAAATTTACTCAAATATAAATATATTTGTATGCATGCTTATAATTCCTTATACATATATTTTCGCTATATTTATAGAAATATTTCCAAACATTGATATTAATAATTAATTAATTAAGTGAATTTTCTTTACTATATATTATACATATAAATTACTTTTAACTTTAGAAAAATAGTTCATTTTTAGATTTGAAATTATATATATATATATATGTATGTATGTATACATACTATATATATACATATTTTTAACATTGAAACTATTCAATCATTTTTGGATTTAATGCTTAAAAAAGTAATCATTTAGGCTCTTGACTTCAGATTTATACAAAATAATAAAAATAATATATATATATATATATATAAACATACACACATATATATATATACATACATGCATAAATAAAAAATTTCCATATGAAATTCTTAAAATGAAAAAAAATATAAATTTTATGTGAAGCTTTTGGTTCCTATTTAAAAAAACAATTTTTTATTTTTATTTTTTTCGTATAAAAAGTCAAACAAGTCAAAAAAATTATAACTTTTATATTTTCAATATATAAAATAACCGATCAGATTATATATATATATAATTGTTACTGATTAATGTTAAATTAATTTTTTTAATATATATATATATATGTATATGTATGTATGTATGTGTTTGTATTTTATACATTTATTTTGAAAAGGTCAAATCTATGTAAGCTTGAATTTTAAAATTATTAAATATACTTATATACTATCTGGTATTAGTTAACTAATTGTATAAATATAGATATAATATATTTATATTAATTAAAATATTTATATACAATAAATTAACATATAAATAACATTATAGTATATACATATGTATAATATATAACATATATTTATATATATACTAATTAAATATAAATGGTGAAACAAAATTATTAGTTTATGTTACTACAAGCATAAATTTAATTATTTGATGTATATATAAATCCTGATACATCATTATTGACATATAAATATCACCTATATTTTCATCAACTGTATATCACAATGGTTAATTATTTACATGTTCCAATATTATACCTAACTTTAAATATATTTATGATGTTTGTGTTATGAATACAAACAAACAAAATATGAAAACAAAAAATTAAATTAAAACTAAATTTATAAATTAAATATAAATTTAAAACAATAATATAATATTATTATTAAATAATAAAAATAAATAAATATTTGAATACAAATTTAAAAAATTGAAAATATACCCAAACTTGCTTATTGAAAAATACTAAATATGGTTTAGCATAAATCTATCATTCATATAAACATAAAATAAGATCTTCTGCAAATTAGTGAAAGGAATTTTTCTAAAATTCATCATTTTTACCCCATTATCAATGCACATGATCCAATAATGGAATTAAAGCCTGCATTGTGTTTATATGAATATTAACCAACCCGTACAGCAATTCTTTTGAAAAAATAATCAGATAGGTGTTTAAGGAAAATGTGCTTAAACAAAGGAGAAAGTTACTCTAACTAAGGAACATCTTATGAACAGAAAACCTTCCGATCTTCTAGCCCTTACCTGACTTGTCGATGTGGCCTACTCCAAGGGTATGCCCTAGCGGAAGGCTTAAAGTGTTTTAAGCCTTAGGTTGATTCGGATAGGAATATTTGAATATTATAAATTAAATCTAAAATTGTTTTAAATTTAAATAAATATTATGTAACTTTATAAAGAGTTGTACAAATTTAAAAAAAATTATAATTATAATTAATAAGGTTATGAATATAATATAAAATTGTTTTAAACTATTACTCATGAAGGTCATAAATTAATAAATTTGAAATTGTTTTAGATTTAGTTATTTATAATTAATTAAAATTTTAAACTAATGAAAAAGTAAGCGTGTGTGTGTATATGTATTTTTTTTGAAAATTAATGAAAGCTTTATTTCATGTAGCCCAATCAAACAGCTGAACCGGCCTATTACAATCAAAAGAATGAAATAGAAACGATAGGAAAAGTACAACTTTCATTAAGTAAATAGTTCAGATCTACTTTTATTTCCTTTTACTACCAAATCATGACGGCTTCCATGCCTTCCTTCGAATCTCGTTATCTACTGCTTCTAATCCCAACTTCGTCAGCGTCTCTTGTTCAGTAGCTCTAGCTATGTAAGAAACCTATTCCCCACTCTTTTCATAATGACATGTATATCTCTATGTATCATAACACTAACTGCTTCTTCTTTCTTTTAGGTACTTGGAAAAATTCATCGATTTCTCTCTTTCCATATGTGCCAAACTGAAGTAGTTAGAACAATGGAAGCAATTTTGGACATCAGGATTTTGGATTTCAACTTATGGTCAAGTATAACACCTCATCTTTCAAGTTAGTTCCATGATATCTGTAGTTCAGCATGTTTTTAAGACTGTTCCAAATTTTCGAAGCGAAATTGCATGAAAAAAGTGATTGTCATTTTCCTTGTTACTATTACAAAGAATGCAATTATACCCCATTTTAATAGCCTATCTTTAGTTGGAAGTCTAAACAATAAGACTTTGTAAGCTATTTGTGACATTTTAGGAACACTAGCTTTATCGTATATAAATTGAGCCCATTCAATTTCCTTCTCTCTATGTCTTAAACTATCCCAGGTAGATTTGAGATTGAATTCTTTTCCTGAAGGTTTCCAGATCCAGCCGTCGCTACGAAGTTCACTATATTTTGGAGTGTTTTTCATTTCCTGTTTTAACTGTATTTCTTGATTATTGATATTGAATGTCTATTGGTTATGCTGAATAATTATGTTTAGTGCAAAGTCTGAACCCCCATAAGTTGTGAAACAATCCCATCCCAGTCTGTCGGTCAAAGAATAATTATTCAAATAGGGATCATACTAAAAGCTTATCTCCTAACCATTAGAAAATTTCCTTTCCACTAAACCTTGAAGTTCACATCTGATTTATGAATGGCTTTCCATATGCCAGAAGCATTGTTATCTTCATTCAGGAACTAAAAATTTTCTATTAGATATCTACTTTTCATCCACTCCACCCAAAGTCCTTTACCATTTATGATTTTCCAAGCAACTTTTGTGGCACAAGCTTTTTTCAGATCTCTAAGGTTTATTAATCCTACTCCCCCTTCTTGTTTTGTTATACACAATTTTTATATAATATTTTATGCAATCTCCCTTTCCAGATAAAATTTGCACAAACACTTTCTATTTTATCTATAGAAGCATTTGGGATTTGAAAAGTCTGTAACCAAGATCTCACCATAGAAGTAATTATATAGTGAACTAATTCCACCCTTTTAGGAAAAGATAGAAAATTAGCACTTCAACTTTGAAGTTATTCCTAATTTTAGTAATCAATTCACCACGTTCTTTATTAATAACGATGTTTGTAGATAGATGCACCCTAAGATATTTAACAGGTAGTTGACCTTCAATGTTTTTTAAGAGTTGACAAATCAACTCTCTACATCCACAATGATCAGTTAAATAGCATTTTTTGTTTTGCTCATTAACATTTAATCCAACAAAATGGTCCAAACCCTCTGCTGCCCTTATGTTAGCTTCAATACAAATAATTAAGTCATCGGTATACAATAAGTGGGTTAGGATAGGCTTGATACCATAAATTGGCTGAATGAGTTTACTATGATAGGAAATCTCCATTTGAAGCGTAAAGTACTCCATCACCGCATCAAATAAGTAAGGGCAGATGGGGTTTCCTTGCCTTAATCCTCAATTACTTGGAATGTATCCTCTAGGAACTCCATCTATAAGCATAGAATAAGAGGAAGCACTTATGAATTCTTTTATTAAATGAACAATTTTGTCAGGGAATTTCATAGCTCTCAACATATGTATAACAATTCTTCTATTAACTTTGTCATAAGCTTTCTGAAGGTCAACTTTAAAACAAATTTTGTCAGCACCTTTTTTCCTAAAGTTTCTAACAAGTTCATGTGCCAATAATGAATATTTTGAAATGTTGCTACTCTTAATAAAGGCACTTTGACATTTCCTAATACAATTAGAAAGGATGTCTTTAATTCTATTGCATATGATTTTACTCAGAATTTTGTAAGAAACATTACTGCAAGTAATAGGCTAGTAACCTTGGGTCTGTGCTAATTTGTCTTTCTTTGGGATTAAACAAATGACAGTGTGATTCAGTTCTTTAATAATTTTCCCTGTGTCCATTGCTTCTTGGTATGCTAACTTTAATTTTCTTCCAGGTCCTGCCAGTGGGCTTTATAGAAATACAAACCTAGCCCATCTGGCCCTGGACTAGAGTCCTAATGAATGGTTTTGGTAGCCTCCTTAATTTCCCAAATTTCTATGTTTCTGACCAACATATGCCCCCCTTTCGTTAATCACAATCCTGGTTTGAACAGTAGGTAAACTTTCTTGAATTTCTTCATTAAATAATTCAATGCATTATTGAATAGAATTTTCCACAAGAGTCTTTAAGTTAGATGCTTGTTCTCCATTTTCATCAGTAATATTAGATATATTATTGTAATTTCTTCTTATTGACATCTTAGTGTAGAAAAATTTAGAACATTGATCCCCTTCCAGCAACCACTATTCTTTAGCCTTCTATCTTAACTCCATAACTTGAATTTTTAAACCCACTTTAAGTTCAATTTGGATAGCAAAATATTCTCAATTTAGTTCTTCATTTTTGCGGGTCATTATCCATGGCTATTTGAGTTTATTCAAAAATAGCTTGAAGATTATCAATTTTCTTTGTTTGCTTCACTGTTTTCTTGCTCCATTCTTTCAATCTCATCTTCATAGTCTTAAGAGTCATTGTTATCACAAAAATATGGTTTCCTTCAAATTGTTCCATAGTAGAGAAATCAATAATAGAATAATAATCATTAAAGTGGGTCTAGTAATTAGCATACATGAATGGTTTGCCTTTGTTGACCTTGTCAGTATAAATCAATTCTACCAAGAGTGGAGAATGATCACTTATAGAACTAGGAAGGATTGTGGCTTTCATAGTAGGAAATAAGTTTATTGTATTAGCGTTTACCAGCACCCTGTCAAGTTTGCAGGCAATTTTCTTAACTTCACCACTTCTCCGTTTGTATTTCAGTCCTGTGTGGAATACTTCCATAAGTCCAGCTGCTATCACACAGTCATTGAATTCTGCCAACTGGAAAACATTCAATGTAAGTCCTCCTGACTTTTCTTTAGTTTTTAATATAGCATTATAATCCCTTATGGTAAGCCAAGCATTATTTATTTGAGATGACAAGATAGATTAACTATTTCCAAAGTTTTGTTCTGACTGAAGCTAGATTACTAGCATAAACAAATATGATAGTAATATGTAGACCCCCACTATTTCTAGCTCCCACGGTATCTTGTTGGTCATCTGTGGATATTATATTACAATTCAGGACTTCACTACACCAAGCTATAATTGTTCTTCCCTTGCTAATATTCGAATTATTATGAATAGTATTCCAATTAGCTCCCAAAGAATTTTTAAATACAATGTTATTATCCTCACTCATTTTATTTTCCAATAACCCAACAATAATGGGCTTATACTTATTCCTTAAATTGAAGCGGTCTAGATGTCCCTCATCATTATTTAGACCTCTCACATTCCAGCAAATAATTGTCATTTGGAAGGTGGTGCCTTGTTACTCCTCAAGTTCCTAGGAGCAATGTTCTTTGGTCCTTGCTTACTACCTTTATTATTGAACTGTTCAACGTATGCTTGGTTTAGTTTAGTGTAAGTTCCTGAATTCACTTCACTATTCGTATCTTCATCACTAGAGTCAAATTGAATGTTTAAATGTTTAATTTATTAAGATTTTATATTGTTTTAGGTACTTTTCACTCTGGTCTTCCTTCAATGGTTCCTGCTGCTCCTTCTTTTCTTGAACCTCCTAGGATAGGATCACAGGTAGCTAGGTTGGTTTTTGTACGTCTAACTATAGGAATACTGATTCATAATTGTAATAACCCGCATATTTTACGATTGTATATTTAAATGTTTTATTTAAATATAGCATCGTTAATCAGATTAAAGTCCAAAAAGATACTTTTTATAAACAGTTGAATTGGAACTCGAGACCACTTCCATTGAGTCCAAAATGGCATTTACAACTTTTTTGAGTATAAATATCGATGTGTTTGGAGTTGAGTGAATTTTGCTATTTTTCTATTGGGCTTTGGGTTTCAGCCCACTAACCCATCTAATACCCTAACACTCCACTCAACTCCACTTCATTCATTCTCATTTCCAAATACATTCAAGCTTAAGTAAAAATGGGGGAAAAAGATTGGAAATAGAAATTCCGAACCCTAGTTTGATTTGGAAACACAAGTTCTTGCTCCAAAATCAAAGAGAAGCATAGGTAAGCATCCTCTTCATCTTCTCCATCTCTATCTCTCTTCAATTTCAGAAATTCCTAAACCCTATCTTAGGAAATATTCTTCTTATGAGCTTAGATTGAAGCTTCTTGAGTCGTTGTTGAAGAGGAATTGATCTTAGCTTGTTTTAGAGCTTCTCGCTTCAGTTTTTGAGTTAATGGTGAGTTCTTTAACTCACATCTACGTCTATAGCTATCATTGTTGTTAGGTATGAATTCCTAACATTTGTGCATATTCATTTGCTTTTGATTTGAATTGATTTGGTGAATTTTCCAAATTTTGGTGTTTTGGTCCAATTTTATGAAAATCTTTCTATGGATATTTGGACATTGATATTCGGGGTGTATCGAAGAGCCTTTAAGGCTGAGTTGTCGTTTGGCATAAATCCTTAGTCGTCGTTGCTCGTCCGATCGCTCCCGATACGTTTTGGCCACTTTGGCCTAGGCAAATTGTTGCCCAGACCAGGTGACCAGACGTCTGGTGACCAAGTCTAGATGTCTGGTTTGGACCTGGAGCAAAAATATATACACGGCAGAAAATAAAAAAATGGAAGAAAGCAACTTCAAACGTCTGAATTTATGTTTCAGACGTCTGAAAGGGGTTTCAGATGTCTGTTTGGAAACTTCAGACGTTTGGATGGTTTTCAGACGTCTGGGTTTCCAAACCAGATGCCTGGAAAGGTTTTTCTAGAATTTCCAGAACCTAAATCCAGACGTCTGGATTGACCCCCAGACGTTTGGAACTATGCATTTTTGCCTGTTTATGCTTTTCTTGATTGAATTTCCATTGTTTATCGATTTTAGTTGCTCCAATTAGTTGTTATCACTTTTTCGACCTTGATGACTTCTTTTTCGGGATTTTTGGGAATATCCATTTTGATGGATTTGGTATCGATTTCTTTGGATTTAATTCACTTCTTCGTATGTGAATTTTTGGTGATTGATTGTTTCTACAATCATTTCTATGATTTGTCACTTTTAAAAATATAAAGGTTTCTATACTAGTAGTAAATACTCAAACTCTTTCAATAAAACGATTTCGACACTAAAGCTCTCTTTTAAAACCGTTTTCCAATCTATTAGTATATACAAACCTTTACCTCATTCGTATGAGAAATCTAATTAAACGGTTTAGTAAAACAAGTGGTATGAAATGCTTGTGTTTACTTCGTCGGTTAATTCTTGGAATTGTTCGATTGAACTCTTATGACAATTTTCGAGTGGAAATCTACAATTTGTTCGTAAATATTTAAGTTAAGCTAGTGGTTATGGGACATGAAGCTAAACTCTTATATTTACTAGCTTAGTGTAATCGACACTTCTTGATGATCGATGATGATCATTTTGTGATTTAGACTAGCAATGTGCGATGTCTCTTTGTTTGTGTGGGGACTTAAAACCCTATTTGTGGAACTTCAGTTCAATTTGGTGGGGTAGCGACCCATGGTCTTTTGACCGTTCGTGGAGCATTCGGCTCATTCGTCCGCGTGTGGGACTGTACCACGACCGAGTCTGTGCATGAGGCGTATCTTTTAGTGTGTGTCGATGTTTGGCTCATTCATCCGTGTGGGGGACTGTACCACGACCGAGTCTGTGCATGAGGCGTATCTTTTAGGGTGCGTCGATGTTCGGCTTATAGGATAGCATCTCGTTTGTGATACACGTGTTGGTGTGTTTTCATGCTCCCGTTTGTGATAGGCCTCCCCCTTTTGTGATTTTTGGATTTCTGGTTGTGATTTCTAGAATTTGTGTTTCACCAATTTGTGTTAATGGCATTGATATGTTTTGTCAATATTTGTGTTTTGGTGAATAATTTTAAGAATGTGATTCTTTTTGGTGTTTTGAGATGATTTGAGATATTATATGGTTTTTGTTGTTGTTTGATGTATACTTGTCACAGTATGGCATTATTGTTATCATACGTTTCTATCATATCTCTTATCCTATCTCATTTTATCTGATATTTATAGCTAGACTGATCCGTTTATTATTTTCTTCTTAAATAATACTCGGGTCAGACCGAGGGATTTCAGGTGCTCCTGTTTGACTTCTTATCAGGGTCCTTCACCTGACTTTTGGCTAAGTACTTTAGATTAGTAGTTTTTGTTATTATACATGTGAGATATAGACTCCTTTATGTATAATTATTCTTTTGTCTAGCACTTGTATCTATTCTTTTGTGATGTAGTGGATCTTGTTTTACCACTACTTTGATGTACACTTTTATGTGTTATATTCATATCTGATTCCGCCTTTGTGATATGAATATCTGTGATTGATTTGTGTTATCTTTATTTCTACATTTGTTTCCGAAGTCCATATAGCCACTGTGTGGTAGCTTCGAGTTTGTATTTGATATGTCGGATTTCCTCTAGAAATGAAATGTAAGTTATATTATCTGACATATCAGTACTCGCACAAAGCAATTACACAGATGGTCGCTCCTCAACAGCCTTATTCTTCATGCTAGTCGACGGCATTACCCCATAGTGTCCTTGGCTAGTGTGAGTATAGAGGTGGGGCGTCATAGCTTGGTATCAGAACCAAACTTCGGAACAATGTAGAATAATCTAGCAAGGATCATCGTCCTAAGTCTTTCTTAGGAATCGTGCCATAGGATTTAATTCGAGTCTTCGTACCGTTCTATCCTTTTTCTTTTTATGATGCCTTATTTTATCAATCAAGTTTGTTTGGTATTCATTTTGTGAATAACCTTTTTCCTCTTCTTTCTTTCTTAAAGAAGAGAAATGGTTAGACCAGGCCGTCCCGGCACCGGTCAATCCAGTGCTACTCCTCAGGAGGGAGTATTTATGTCTACTCAACAACTTTTAGATCTTGTGAACAATGCCCAAGCTGCCGGACCCGTTCCAGTGCCTACTCACCCTAAATCCGGGTTTGCACGCTTGTGCATAGATTATACTGCTTAGGGTGGAAGGCCATTCAAGGGTTCCGAAAGCATTATAGAAGTCCAAGCTTGGCTTAGAACATGCGATCGCATCTTTTCCCGCATGAATCTTATTGATCTTCATCGAGTCCAAGTGGCTTCTAGCATGCTCCAAGAAAGAGCATTAGATTGGTATGAGCTTTTGGTTTCTGAGATTATTGAAGCATATCTTACTTGGGAGTAATTCCGGGAAATATTCGAATTGAAGTTTGTGCTGGAGGCTGAAAAAGTAACTTTGGTCCGACGCTTTATTGACCTTGTTCAAGATGAATCTTCTGTGGTAGATTATGTCGCATCTTTTGAATCTCTCTCTAAATATGGGGTCGAGTATATTAATACCCCATTGAAGAAAAATCAGAGATTTGTCTATGGGTTGAATAAGAACCTCAAAAAGCCTTTACTTCTGAAACTAGAAGTTTCTTTCGATCAGCTTGTAGATATCGCTCTTCGACTTGAGGAGGCAGATAAAGAAAGTGATGTTGAACTTGTGGGTGCCAAACAGATATTCAACATCAATAAGAAGAGGCATCCCAATATTAAGTTCAAACCTAATCCTAACAAGAAAGGGAAGCAAGCAACTTCGGAAACAAAGACTCCTACCTATAATCGTGGAGAATGCTACAATTGTGGATCTAAGGACCACTATGCAATTAAGTGTCCGAAGACCCTTGCTTGTCGTTATTGCAAAAGTTCTGGTCATCCTATATCTTCATGTCCCATACTTCAAAGTAAGAAAGAGAGAAAGCTGAATGTTGTGCAAGCCTCTAGTAACACTTCTCTTGGTCAAGGTATTTTTCATTTTATCCTTGATGACATTATTTTGTTTCGTGATTATCCTATTATCACCTTAGATTAACTTACCACCTTGATAAATAGCAGCCTATTATCCATGAACCATTGACCGTTATTTATTATTTTCTAACAGTCTTTTTTTAATTAAATTTTTACCAAACAATATCCATTTTCTTTGGTATACATATCCGATCTCCCGACAGGCTTCCACTCCCTTTTTATGTAAGCATTAAAATGAATGTGATAGAGTCTTTTTCCACCTAGATAGATGTAGGTTGAATTTCTCCAGATATCTCTTGCTTCAGCATAATCATCATCATCTATGGCAGCGTATTCGCTCTCCTCAGTAACAACTTTGTCATAGAATATCACCTTCTTATCAATCTATGTTTTACATTTAATTGCTTTTACACAGCTTTTGATTCCTTTTATCGAGGAAACCTGTGATTTGACCGTCACCTCATAACTTGTCTTGCTCTGCCTGTAATTTTGATTCGTCGCCTCCTTCTGTTTCCCTTTTCATTTCACCTCTTGCCAGTGTTCTTCGTCATTATTCGGTTCCATTTGTTTAGGTTGTTCATTGTTATTGTATTGTTGAGATCCGTTTTTGCTAGGTTATGAAACATCCGCGGCCACCATTTGTTTAGGTGGAGAGTTTGAACTATTTTTTGTATGTATATGTATATGTATATGTGTCTGTGTATACACACACTAGTCAAACTGCACAATGGTGGAAAATCGACTGTTCAGATGCGTACTATGAGAAACAAAAACATTTTTTGCAATTTTTTGTTAGTTTGAATTGAATGGATAGTGATAATATATTAAACGAAACCTATTTTCATACTAAAATCAAAAAAATAAAAAAATTAGAAGAACTACTATAGAGTACAATTACTAGTTAGGTTTTGGAAATGATATACATATAATGTATGGTATACGTAGAATACATTAGAAAGAGAATGATAGTTTCTTCCCTTTGTATGTGTATGAAAGTAGTTGTAAGACCACTACCAACAATGGACCTGTTCGGTTACTCATATTTCTTACTTTTAAACTGAACGAACGAGCTCAACACCTAGATAAAGTACGTACTAGCCGCTAAACAAGTTAAAAATAAATGGAGGAAAATTAAAACAGCGAAGCCTCTGCCTTTTTAAATTAAAACGACGAAACCTTCACCTTTTTAAATAAGCGGCGATTTCTTTGCCTTTCTAATTTAAAATGGCAAAGACATCGTCGTTTTGATTTTTCCCCCAAAATGAACACCTCGGTTTTATTTAAAATGGTGAAGTCTTCGTTATTTTATATTTAAAATTATAAAGGATTTGCTGTCTTGATAACCAGTTCTCTGTTTAGCTAACCAGCCACCAAAACGAGTAAGACCGTTACCAACAATGAACTTGTTCGATTTCCCTCTCTCTCTTTTCATTTTACACTAAACAAACCAGTTACGCACTCAGATAAACATGAACTAGCCATGGAACCAGTTTAAAAATTATTGCAAGTATTTAGAATGGCGAAGCTTTCACCGTTTTTAACAAATTACATCTCTTCAGCTACCATCCCTCTTTCCCCTTCCTTCTTTTTCTCTCACTTTCTATTCGACCGAGAAAATGAAAACCTCCCATTTTACCATTTTTTTACCCCAAATCCAAGTAACAATACACAAATTAAACCTTATTTTTGAGATATAAATGTGTTGAAATGTCTGGATTGCTCAAAAATTTTACGAAAAAAATTCATGCATGGAGAAAGTAGCGAGGGTGATGGCAGTGGTCGCCGTGGAGAGGATAATATGATTATGCCGTATAGACACGAGCTAGGAATGAAGAGCCACATAAAGCCATCGAAAATGCCGTTGGGTAGGGTCGAGGTGAAGGAGGTCACAGGAGTCGATGAGGTCATGAAGGCTGCAGAGGTAGTCGAGCGGGCAGGAGCCGTAGGGGAGTGGAGCAGGTTTCAATTAGAGTTGATGAGCTTAACAGTTTTGAGAATCTCAAATTGAGTGTGGATAAGGTTCTTACCAATTTTCGGGTACTTCCAAAAGGGTATGTGCACGTCAGCACGCATAACAACTTAGCTATAAGTATCTTTTTTTCATAATACAGTCAAAATAAATTATCATTTTATAATATATATTTAAGAAATCATTTAACTTAAATAGTCATGGAGTATTCGTTCCCTGGTTCGTTAGCTAATACCCTAAAATATTTTCACAAGCATTCGATTAATATCGCGATGACCTATCTTTTTGGACGGTTTAGGTCGAAAATAAACTACACATGTCTAAATAAAACCATTCAAAAGGGAGGATTGTCGATGGGGTAAATGAGAAAATAAGAGAAAAAAGGAAAACAAAACACAGAATCTCGCAGCGGAATGACAAAATATAATGATCAAATAAACGGTTCATGAAGCTGTTTTATAATATACATTTGATTACACAATTTTTTTTCAACAATCAAAGTACAAACAACGACATACCAAAAATGATGCAGTGGAAAATTTCCTAATAATATAATATACCAAACTCCCTCTTTGTCCTCCAGAAATAAAGTCTTCAACACTGAAATGCACAGGCTGACCCGAGCGTAATGAAAAGACAAAACACTCGAGTCAGAACTAAAATATTCTCATGTAAGTCAGATCAATATCACGTGGAAAATGAGGGTAATGGCACAAGAGATGTTACGTGATTTTCATCTCCTATCCGGTGTATAACGTGAGTACAATAACTTAAGAGATGTTATAGGATTTTTCCATCTCTTTAGGATCCATCAAACTATCTATACGTAGTAGTATACGCTATATATGTAGTGTCTATTAGTAAAGTATAATATTGAAAATAGCGTTAAGGCATTACCCATATACCCCTTAACACATTTTATATAAGCATCGTAGTCTATACAGCACTGTAAACTCCACCATAAACTGGTGGGCTATCAGGGAGCACTTCATAGGTACGACACAAACCAAAATCGTAGTGGTCTTGATAAGGCATATGACAAGGCATGCGAAGCGTTGCCCAGGGTAGGATTCTACCGTTTTGCACTTCCGGACTGGTGGTAACGCATAACAGCTACTACGCCACCTCAAGACACACTCCCATAATCAAATCGAGGGTGGCCACCAATCAATCACAAAGTAACATATATAGTATCGAAGAAGCGTGTCCGATAGGAGGAGCGACCTCACTTGGCCCGATATAGCTCTTGTTTTAGCCATATCAAGTCGACCCGAAGGTCAGGGCTGCATTCTTTCCTCATACTAGTAGCGTTCTCCAAACCATCCTACTTCATTCTGGATTCTCCACCATGTGCACAATTGTTAAAGTGGTTCGGAATTGGCAGAGAATATGTCAATATCCGACCTTGGTCTCTTTAACAACCAAACGCATATTTCACCCCATGGTCATTTAAAAAAATCCAAAAACAGTTTATACCTTCATATCAAGATATCTATATACTTATTCCAAAAGTATAAATATATTCATAAATACCGAGGAAGATTTTCTTTCAATCAATTTCGAAAATAATTATAAATCTCTCTTAAACCATTTATAAACTATTTATATGCTTTAGGACCATTTATAAATCTATTTATAAATTCCAAAATAGTTTACAACTCTTGCCCTTTTCTAAACCTCTACACAAATTCCTTTAAAACGCTTCCAAATCTCTTTATACAAGTACTTTTATAAAACCCTTTATAAAATCCTTTAAAACCTTTATAAACTCCTTTGTAAAACCATTATAAAATCCTTTATAAAAATATTTAATAAAATCCTTTTACAAAATCCATTATAAAATCTCTTACAAAACTTTTATAAATTCCTTACAAAACCTTTTACAAAGTTCTAAAATCTTGTACAAAAATCTTTTATCTATTAAAGTTATTATAAAAGTCTATATTTATTATCTTAAATTTTTAAATAAATCTTTTAAAACTATATTGAATATTTTATTAAATTAAATTTTTAAAGTGTTTTTATTATATTGCATTATTTAAATTATATATTTTAAAACTAAATAAAAAAATTTTTTGAGAAAAATGTGTGATCCTCTACAAGAGAGGAGAGCACACATGCACACATATATAACAACAATGATAAAGGAGCTGCAAACAAGCTTGGCAGGTAGCAAAAGAACCCTCCGTACAAAAAAGAAAAAGCAAACCCTCCCAAACGCCTAAGAAATTAAAAATCAACCCTAAAGAGACAAAACCATCCAGGAACCAAGACCAAGAGCAACACCAAAAGAGCAGCAGCCATCTGAAAAATCATCCGCAACCGCAACCGACCTCAACAACTAAGCTGAAACAACCCAATATACAACATCTACACAAACCACAAACTAACTCCAAAACAACAATAATCACAATAATCCCCTAATAACTAGACAATCGTCAAACAAAAGACTTAAAAACTTTACAATTTAAACGAGGACTTCTCCTAATATTTTCAGATGAATATCTCATTTTATTTCTTCTCCTCAATTTGGCTTCACGAATTAATTCTCTAGCATGGGCAAGAGAACGAGGAAATTTACCTAAAGCCGCAAGAAAACAATACATGACAAATCTGAAACCCCCGGTCCAATAATAGACAGCTCGATCAAAACCAATATCCCCGATTAAAGAAGAACACACATCATTCTTAATGTCACCCAAATATTCCTTATCTAAATCACTATTAACGAATTCAACATCAGCCTTAGGATAAGAATAGACAGTGGATAAAGGGATAATATTAACTCTTAACACAACATCATCACGAAAATCTACAGAACCAACCAAAGACAGCCTCCTCACAGCCACTCCACTAACATAGACCAAAAGATATTCTAAACCAGACAAACTAATCACAGACTTGTCAGCGAAATCCCCATCTACAATGACTTTACGAATAAAACCTAAAATTGCTACACCATCATCATAAATCTTATGAATGCCAGAGTCTACAGCCACCGATATTTTCTGAAAATCATCACTAGTCACTAAACTATCATTATGCATGCAAATGACATTTAAATAATCAACTGTACCGAAGCCATCAGCAAGAACTACGACATTTATACAATCCTTACTCAATAAAACATCAATGCAAAAAGAAACAGCCATGCTATTCAAATGATGTGCATCTACAACCGACAACCTGACAACCTCTATTTTACCATCAACATCAGACTCTGGCGAAACCTCAGAACCGTTAAACTTTAGATTGTAATCAGAATTATAAACATTTTAACTTCTGAACTTATCTTGATATTAACATTTTCCTCTAGCTCAAGAACAAAATCACCCATGACAGCCTTATTATCCTTTAAATCGAACAACTTAATCACACAATCATGCTGAGGAGAATTAACATCTGCTACATTAACCCAGACATCTACAAACTTAAGATGTTCCTCGCCCACCTCAGAGTAAGAACAAACCGATGGCACAGAATCTCCTGACCGAGAACATTCAACTGGAACAGAATTGTCTACAATCCCACTAATGTCTTAATCAACTAAATCACTAGCATTTCTAACCACTAACTCATATTTAGGAAAACAACAATCTTTAACATCCGGATCCATTAGAAAATTATCAGCATGATTATCCCAAATTGAATCGTTCTCATATACTTTCTCTATATCAATCCATTGTGAAACCACAAAATCAACATTATTACTTTTCGAAAAATCTTTAAATTGAAACCGTTCCCAATTATCAGTGTTTGAATACTTACCAATATTATCTGCTGTTAAGCAATCGAAGTGCCAAAATACTTTGTTGAAGAGATAGCTACATTCCTCAACATTTCCTATACAACCATCGAAAAACATTCCCCTTAATCTTAAGAATTCAAGGACAAAATAATAGTGGTGATCTTTAGGACTCAAGGGTTTCGAGAAAATTGGATCGCTATCAAGAAAAGCAGGCCTTGAATCGAGAAATGGGTTGAATAATAAAGGGCATGACGCTCTCTTATGACCAATCACTCCACATTTAAAGCAACGAATTGGATTTGGACAATTAAAGATCTTGTGATTTTTATCCCCACATCGATAGCAGGAAAATTCCCTTTTCCAATCTGAATTGCAAGGCTTATGAGATTGATTTTTAAAGAACGAAGACCCATCTCTTCCATTAAATGAACTAGAGTTGAATACTGGTTTCTCATGACATTGCGAGAAAGAAGGAAATCTGTAGTTGGAATGAGAAATGAAAGGGAAAGAATTAAATCTATCGCCATTTTCTTGAATTCACGAATACTTCCAATCGTTCACCATTTTTTGGAAAAAATTAAAAACTAAATAAAATTATAAGTTAAAATCTTAAAATCTAGATTTTTAAAACTTATATTAACTAAAATATAATTTTAAATAAAATCTTTAAATTAATGTTTTAAAAATCAGTTTTTATCAAATCAAAACATACTTTACACTTTTAGAAAATAATTTAAAATCGATCAACAGTGTCCGTATATAATTTTCTATCCTATGACCAAGTGATCAGTCAAATTTAATTTTAAATTTAATTTCAGGGATGGATATATAGCATTTCAATCAAAATCAGGTGTTATAGGTATATATCATTTCAACCTATTTCTTAATTTATTTAATTTCAGATTTATTTGATGCTCGTAACTGTTTGCACAAAAAATGGACAAACACCTCAAAGTTGTATGACTTAGTAGATTTTATGTTGTTCTTAGTGATTTGGGTGTCTTATGCAAATATATGAAAAGCAGGGGCTAAACTGTAAAAAGACACGCAGATTTATAGTGGTTCAGCCAGAATGTGCCTACGTCCACTTTATATGTTATTTCTCTTCTCTTGTTTAGATTACAAGTACAAAGCTTTGATACAAGTAAAAGAAAGTTGTTTGAAAGTTCTCTCCGTGCTTGAGCTCCCAAACTTGTCCCCCATTGTTGTACCCCTGCCCCTCTATTTATAGAATGAGGTTGGGGGTAGGGGTCTTGGAGGTATACAGCAGCTGGCGGGCCTGGGCTGACGTAATCTGGCCAGGTGGATCTGGTCCGGTTTCCTTTGGTTCGGTGGTGAGATGAGTGGTCCGGTGGTGAGATGTGTTGCTTCGTTCGGTGGAGACTTCATTCGGTGGATAGGTTTGGACCGGTGGGGAGTTGGTCCGGCATAGGCTGATACGGTGGAGGTTGGTTCGGTCGTAGGTTGATCCGGTGGAGATTGGTTTGGTAGATGGCTGGTCCGGTGAGGCCTGAGGGAGGCTGGTTCGGCTGCTTTGGTTCGGTAGCTCTGGACCGGTAGAGGGCTGGTTCGGCATCCTTGGTCTTAGGGGTTGGTCCGGTAGAGGCACCTTGTGATTGGTTTGGTAGGTCCAGTGAAGCAGAGGCTGGTTCGGCTGTGCATAAGAGGGGAGTTTGGTTCGGTAGTAGGCGAAAACACTCCCAACATTTTCCCCCCAAAGTGGGGCATATGCTTGCATATGGCGCGCTTTGTTTATCTGGACGCCCCCATCCGGTTTTGAATGCCGAATTATCTGGTCCGGCTATTTGGTGCTTGCCTATAAGTATGGGCTTGAGGCTTTCGTTGTCCCTTACCTTTTGAAATAGCCGAACCAAATTATTGACTGCCGAATCGATTATAGTGCCGAACCGGTTTCTGATTGCCGAACTAGGTGAGACATTCTTTGCCGAATGAACTTTGTGCTTGAAATGCCGAATGACCATGAGGAGTATGATTGCCGAATGAGATTGATGGTTTGAATACCGAATGACCTTTCGGTCTTGGACTACCGAATGAATTCGAGTGCCGAATGGGTCCCTTGTTGGATATGCCGAACAAGATAGGGGAGTTCGAATACCGAATGACCTTTCGGCCTTGAACTACCGAATGCACTTTTATGACTTGAATTATGAGTGAAATTCCAGACTGCACACACTCGCTTGTTTACTTCCTTTATTCTAACGACGCACTTCTTTGTGTTTGCAGATAAATGTCTTGTAAAGTTGAAACCCGATCAGAAAAGAGGAAATCCCAAGATAGAGACGATCCTTCCGCAGTGCCCCCAGCTCAGTCAGAATCGGGACGTCATGGGCCTACCCCGAGGTCACTAGTGGATGGGTACGGCCCTCAGGAGCTTTTGAACTCACCTCCCGACTGTTTCCCAAGCTTTCTCAAAGGCGAGCAGCTTGATGTCATCTCCCGCTCCTTTGGGATTGATAGAGCGCGCATGCTGTTGCCGGGGGAGGCAGGTGTACAAGTAGAGGATGATGACCAAGATGGTCAAGAAGCAGGTGCTGGTAAGTCTTCCTTTCTGGTCTTTCCTTTAACTTGGTTGCTTATCACTAATGAATTCTTTCTTTGACCGGACAGGTGGGCAACAGGGCAAGGATAAAACTCCAACGCGGCCGGCTCCTTGATTGGACCTGGATATCTTTTGGTGGGCTTGACATTGTTGTATACGTTAGTCTCAAAATAGTAACGTAACTCTTAGGTTGTAATTATGCTACTTGTAATAAACAACACTATTCTCGACGTGTAATTTTTTAACTTAAGCTGATTCCGTCGTTTTTTGAATGCTTTTGTTATTTTCACATGTTGTATGAGAAATATAGCTATGCACATGCTTGTAATTCAGTTGTGTTTAATGCCAAGTTCTTGCTTAAAGCATAATTTCATGCCTTATAATGCTAGTGTAATGTATGAATAAATTATAGTCAGGAATTTATATAAAAGAAGAAAATACCGCCTTTCATGTTCTAATTGTAGATGGCAGTTTTGAATATTTTTGTACGACCGAGGATGGAGCTCAGTTGAATGTTTTTGTACGACCGTGAATTCCCATTCCCGCTGGTGAGTATCTTCTACTCTATGTCCTGTACTTCAGGGATTGTTATAGAGGATAGGAGAAAAGTTCTTTAAATAGAATTGAAATATGTGAAATAGTAAAACTTCCAATCACGGAAGGCCTTCGATGTGCTTATGTTCATGGCAAACGGGCTTTGTAGTCACTTTCCCTAGCTGTGGGTCTTGGAGACATTTGTCACCCATCTTACGCCTCCACGGGGAGTTAATTCTTTTTTACCACAGCCGCACTTAAGACACATCGGAGCCGAGATCGCGCACAGTAACTACCCGGGCCATTATGGCCCGTAATCGTGGGTATTATTCGATTTACTGTGGCCGGCTAGCGTGGGTGCCGATCGTCAACCGTGAACTACCCCTGGCTGGCCACACCTTATGTTGGGGTTTAAAATCGGTTCAAAGTTGCCAGCGAGCCGAACGCCGTAATGAGCTGCCTCGGCTATAGTCGGCCTTCTCGGTGGCTTATAATTGGCTCATTACAGTTGGCTTTGAGGGCCGTCGCGAGCAATGAGTTAACCCGCAGCAGAGGGATGCCGGAGCAAAAGTGTCTCATTGGCGAGGGCATAGATTCGTATAGTACCTGTTAGGTCTTGTCCAGGAGAAGTCGCGTTGTGGAGCGCCTTGAATGAAAATGCTATTTGCATAGGATTTTGTTCAACAGAAAAGGATAAAGTTAACAAGCAGCCAAGATATGAAGGAACAAGTTAAAAAGAGACAAGTTTTTTTTTAAAGTGGTTTGGCAAGAAAATGCCTACGTCCACTGATTCTCTTTGTTAATTCACTTCATATGGGCAGTACAAGTTAAGAAAAGTATCGACGGAGGTGTTGGATGTTCCATGCCCTCTGGAACACCTCTCCGTCCACTGTTGACAAAATATAAGCTCCATTGTGGAGATCCTTATGAATTACATATGGTCCATCCCAGATTGGGTCTAGTGCTCCTGGGCGAGGGAAGATTCGCTTGAGGACAAGATCTCCTTCTTGTAAGGTACGATGCTTGACTTTGGAGTTGTATTGTGCTGCCACTTTTTGCTTGTGGGCTTCTGCTTTAAGGATTGCATCATTTCTTCTCTCCTCAACTAGATCCAAAGACATGTGAAGGAGTTCTTCGTTCTCTTCTGGGTTATAGTGGACCCTATGGTGGGAAGGCACAATAGTTTCAACTGGGAGCATAGCCTCCGATCCGTATGCCAAAGAGAAAGGAGTGTGCCCCGTTGAAGTTCTGAAGGATGTGCGATAGGCCCACAGTGCCGTGGGGAGTTCATCCACCCAAGTGCCCTTTGACTTTTCGAGTTTCTTTTTGATTAGGGTTTTCAGAATTTTGTTGACGGCTTCGACTTGTTTGTTTGCTTGGGGATATGCCACGGATGAGAAGCTTTTGTGAATTCCGTGCTCTTGGCACCAGTTGGCGAATTCCTCGCTGTCAAATTGAAGTCCATTGTCTGATATGATTTTGAATAGGACTCCGTACCTGCACAGAACAATTTTAATCAAGAAATTAATAACTTTTGCAGAAGATACTTTATTCAGGGGTTCTGCTTCCACCCATTTGGTGAAATAGTCGACTGCCACTATAGCATATTTGGCCCCGCCTCAGCCCATTGGTAGTTTGCCGATTAAGTCAATTCCCCATACTACAAAGGGCCATGGGCTGGTCATTGGAGTAATCTCAGTTGTTGGTAGCCGCGGAATCTTAGCAAACTTCTGGCATCTGTCACATTTTCTGACGAAATCTAAGGCGTCCTTGCTTAAGGTGGGCCAGAAATATCCATATCGGAGTATCTTTTTTGCTAAAGTTTGCCCTTCGGTGTGATCTCCGCAGCTTCCTTGATGAATGTTGGATAAGATTTCCTTGGCTTCCCTTCCAGCGACACACCATAATAGGGGGTTAGAGAATCCGTGCCGATAGAGGGTGTCCTCTTGTATTGTGTAGCGGGAAGCTTTCCTCAAGATTTTCTTGACTTCGTTACGCCCGTTGGGTAGTGTGCCACTTTGCAAGTAGTCTCGGATGGGAGTCATCCAAGTTGCTTCTTCGGTTGCAGCTATCAGATTCACTTGCTCAAAACTTGGGGTCAGTTGCTTCGAGATGGCTACTGCTTCGGAAATATCGCCGTCTCTCATGCTTGCTTGCTTTGCCAATTCGTCGGCCTCTTGGTTCTCTTCCCGAGGGATGTGTTTGACTAAGTAATGGTCCAATCGACTGAGAAGTAACTTGGTCTTCTTTAAATATGCTATGAGTCGTTCTTCTCGAGCCTAGAATTCTCCTAGTATTTGATTAACAATAAGTTGAGAATCGCTATGAAGACATAAAGAATTGGCTCCGATTTCTAAGGCAAGTTCTAGTCCAGCTATCACGGCTTCATACTCTGCATCATTGTTGGTGGCAGCGTACTCCAACCTTATAGCATGGTGCAGCTTATTTCCCCTAGGAGTGATTATTACCACACCTGCCCCCGAGCCTTGTTCGTTTGACGCACCATCCACGAAGAGATTCCACTTGATGTCTTCTGCTATTTCCGATTGCTCCTTACTTTCGTTGGTAGTGAATTCTGCAATGAAATCGGCCATGGCGTGTCCCTTGATAGCGGTGCGAGGGTGATAGGTGATATCATACTGACTTAGTTCAATGCACCATTTAAGTAGTCGCCCAGAAGTGTCGGGACGATGGAGTACCTGCCTCAGTGGTTGGTCGATCAGAACTTTAATGGAATGGGACTGGAAGTAGTGACGCAGTTTCCGTGATGTGATTAGTAAACAGTATGCTAGCTTCTCAAGTTTAGTATGTAGCATGCTATGTCAGGGAAGATTCCGGTCATGTCAGCATGTGACCATGCAAATACATCCAAGTTGTGGCGGAGAAAGTCAATGAGTTGTTCCTTCAACTCTGTTTTTAGTTGGGACCCGATTTTCAATAGTCTACTCGAGTCATGTTTGTCTATAGATACAAATTCCATAGCCTCTGCAGGCTCGGCGGTGGCCTCCTCCTCCCTGTCCCTGGGGCCTAATTCATTGAAGGGATCGCTGGTATATCGAAGAGGAGGGGCTTTCTTTAGTTGCTGTGCTTCCAAACTTTTTGTGCAGAGGGCAACCTCTACACTCTTCCCTTTATCCTTCCTGTGGTTGTTGCGAAGTTCAGTTACATAGCAGTCTCGAGCAACGTCCTGGTCTCCCTCTACTTCCCCTACTCCATTGTCTGTTGGGAATTTCATCTTTAGGCACTATGGGGCCAGGACAATTTGGAAGTCAGACAGGGCTGGCCTTCCCAAGAAAGCGTTGTAGTTTCTTCCTTCTGATGTGTTCTTCAATCAAGTCCCGGAGATGATGGCATTCATTGGTATCATGCCCATGAGATTCGTGGAAGCGGCAGAACTTTCCAGACTTCTGTGCGTTATCTGATTCCTTCTTGTACGGTGGGCGTTCGTATCTAACTTCGCCTTGGGTGGCAATGAAGATGTTTTTCGACGGTTTCATTTAAAGGAAAGTGTCGAATCTCGGTCCTGGCCGATACATGCGCTTTTCTCCCTTCTTGCCCCCAGCATTGTCTCTAGAATCATTTCTTCGAACGTCCTTTGCTACAGCGGGCGGGTTGCTGTGAGTTGCCTTATTTTGCTGCCCTGACTGCCCCTCAGTTGCAGCGTCTTCAAGCCTCAT
Organism: Allium fistulosum; assembly: GCA_030737815.1. Classification (NCBI taxonomy): domain Eukaryota; kingdom Viridiplantae; phylum Streptophyta; class Magnoliopsida; order Asparagales; family Amaryllidaceae; genus Allium; species Allium fistulosum. The sequence continues at coordinate 1,129,764,761 of CM060902.1, forward strand.
ATATTTCCCGGCTTCATGGAAGAAATCGGGTAAAGTAACTGGTTTTTCTTTTGTTAGTCTTCTAGCGAATTTAGTATCCGGATGCACACCACTACAGAGGGCCATTAAGACAAGCTTCTCATCGGCATCTTGGACTGCGACCGCTGCGGCATTGAATCGGGTTAAATATTGCTGCAGCTTCTCTCCAGGTTTCTGTTTGATATTGGATAAGGAATAAGCGTCCTTGGGTTGTTCCACATGAATGCGAAACTGGCTGATAAACATTTCTTTCAACATCTCCCATGAGCTGATGGATCCTTGGGGTAGATGGCAGAACCAGGAGGTAGCTAGATCTGCTAAGAATAGTGGAAAGCATTTGCATAGTACTCCCTCTTTTGCTCCACTCATGAGCATATGTTGTGTGTATCTCTATAAGTGTACAACGGGGTCGGAGGTTCCTTTGTAAGGTTCCATTGTTGGCATCTTCCATTCTCGGGGGGTGATAGCAATTTCGATATTGCGGGCGAAAGGGCTGGTTACCCTAGCGCCTATCCGTCGATCTCTTTGATCCCGTTGGACGCACTCTCTGAACAAGTGTGCCATCCTTTCATCAGAATTTAGAGAAGATAGAAACGAGTTCGGTTCTGTTCTATGGGATTGATTCCGTCCAGATGACCTGTAGGGATGGTAACGTCTATCATTCCTCATATTTTCCAGTGGCTGCCTTTGGTCTTCTGGGAGCATGCTAGGGTCAGCTACAGTTGGCCCTTGCCTTGATCTTCCCCTGCTAGGTTCTGATCTAAGCACTTCCTCGGGTCCAACTTCGGGCTGGATTCTAGCTCGGCCCCGTTCATTGGCGTTTCCATGGTTAGGCAGTACGACCGGCTCAGCTACAGTTGATCTCCGCCCGGTACCTCCCCCGTTGGGTTCGGTTCCAAGCGTTTCCCGAGGCCTAACTTCGGGCTGTGCTCGATCTCGGCTCCTACCATGGCTGTTTCTGCCGTTAGCTCCTTCGAAGAAGGAAGATCTTTGTTGTCTCTGAGATCCTCCAGACTGGGATTCACCCCATGACTCAGTGTTGTGGTTGGACTCTTCAGCATCCCTTAAGCGTGACATGAGATGGTCCACCAAGGCTTCCTGCTAGGACGTGAAGCGGTTAGTTACTTCAGCCACAACCCTGTCTAGATCTACCCTAGTAATTGCTGCGGGCTATTCTGTGGCAGGAGTGGTCGGATTAGCCTGTCCTTCATTTGGTACTGCTGCTGGAGGGGGACGATTTACTTGATCTGTGTCCACTGGATCTGGAAGACTACTGGTTGCGATGTTTTTTCCTTTGTTAACATCTTTCTTCTGCTTGGGAGGCATGTTTTCCAAGCGATGAACGATGCTGTTAGGAAAAAGGTTAAGTGGAAGAAGCTGAAGCTTCGAGCTTCTAGCTCTCAATGAAAGCACCAAAAATGTTTGCATAAAAAATGGACAAACACCTCAAAGTTGTATGACTTCGTAGATTTTATGTTGTTCTTAGTGATTTGGGTGTCTTATGCAAATATATGAAAAGTAGGGGCTAAACTGTAAAAAGACACGTAGATTTATAGTGGTTCAGCCAGAATGTGCCTACGTCCACTTTATATGTTATTTCTCTTCTCTTGTTTAGATTACAAGTACAAAGCTTTGATACAAGTAAAAGAAAGTTGTTTGAAAGTTCTCTCCATGCTTGAGCTCTCAAACTTGTCCCCCATTGTTGTACCCCTGCCCCTCTATTTATAGAATGAGGTTGGGGGTAGGGGTCTTGGAGGTATACAGCAGCTGGCGGGCCTGGGCTGACGTAATCTGGCCAGGTGGATCTGGTCCGGTTTCCTTTGGTTCGGTGGTGAGATGAGTGGTCCGGTGGTGAGATGTGTTGCTTCGTTCGGTGGAGACTTCATTCGGTGGATAGGTTTGGACCGGTGGGGAGTTGGTCCGGCATAGGCTGATACGGTGGAGGTTGGTTCGGTCGTAGGTTGATCCGGTGGAGATTGGTTTGGTGGATGGCTGGTCCGGTGAGGCCTGAGGGAGGCTGGTTCGGCTGCTTTGGTTCGGTAGCTCTGGACCGGTAGAGGGCTGGTTCGGCATCCTTGGTCTTAGGGGTTGGTCCGGTAGAGGCACCTTATGATTGGTTTGGTAGGTCCAGTGAAGCAGAGGCTGGTTCGGCTGTGCATAAGAGGGGAGTTTGGTTCGGTAGTAGGCGAAAACACTCCCAACAGTAACATCCAGGGAAAATAACATGAATAAATTAGCGTAAACATCTAGGGTGAAAAACAGGAATAGATCAGCATAAACAAACATCCAAACATCTAACATATCAATCATTAGGCATCCATCACAATCAACATTCAAAATAGTCACATATCATAACAGATTACTAGTTACAAGTTCTCGGGTGTCAACTAGCAAATTAAATACCAATTTCAATTTAAATGTCAATTTCAATTTCAATTCAATTTAACTGTCAAATTAAATTACACTATCGATGCAATTCAATATAAATGTCAATTTTAAAACATCAAACAACAATCAATAAATTTAAATCACTTCATGATTTCAATTTAATGAACATCAAAATATTTTAGTATTTTGTGAGGGATTTGAACACTCACCTTTGATTTTTAATCGAATTAAAATCCAAAAGAACGCCCAAATTTGAATAGTCTTAGAATTCATCTGAACTAGTTCCATGTTGTCCAGAATTTCGATACGATCCTAACGGAAGAAACCGTGCGTGAATCTGAGCTCGTATGGAAAAGTGATGATAGTTAGAACGTTCAAATTTTAAATTTTAAATTAAAACAAAAACAATGGCAAAAATGTAAATTTACCATCTTCCAAACCCTAGCTGATCGATCACGTAACCGAAACCCAACCACGCACGTCAGCCGCCGCGTGAATCCCCAGATCACCGCCGCCCCATGCGCTGCCACCCCAATCCAACCACACCGCCGCGTGAATCTCTAGATCATCGCTGCCTTGTGCACTGCCACCCCAATCCGACCACACGGTCGCTCTTCTCAGGCCACGCCGCAGCCCCCCATGGTCACACGGCCAACTCCGAACCACTTCCCATGCTCCATCGCCACCGCTGTATAAATGCCAATTCTGGCGATCTCGGACCCCCTAACATGAACTAACCCCATGGATCGAAAACCCTTGACGCCCTCTACGACGCAGCACCTCCCGATCGACGAATGAATGAAGATCCACCATTGAAATCGAAAACCTAGAATGGACGGCCGAGAGTATTTCGAAAATTTATGGCCAAAAGAAGCCTCCAATTGAAAAAAGAATTGCAGCAGTAGATTACGTTCGTTGAGAGCTTCGCAATGATACATAATTCGATATGGTTTGAGGAGTTTGAATTTTCGATTTGATTGGGAATTTGGGAATTAGGGTTTTGGAATTTCTGGCATTGAGAAGGAGGAACAAATGAGAAATAGAATTGTACATACTGGAAAAGAATAAAAGACTGCTAGGATTTCAGGAAAAATCTATTTATATAGACAGAGATGGATAAGAATGGATGGAACAGATCGAATGGATTCTAGCACTAACACAGACCCGAAAGGCTCGTTTCTTTCCCGAAACGAAAGTAGGTCATCCAATATATCGAAATATAGGTTTTCGATATTTTTAAATTCAATGAAACTAGTTTCAAACTCTAATTCCATCATATATAGAAGTTAGCATTTAAAATCAAATTATATTCATTTAAATTGCTTTAATTGATTTCTACGCGTTTCGAGCTCGCACGATCAAATGATAAGTCTGATCGCTACGAAACTTGAAATCCTATAATAATTCACTATTACGGATCCGATGAAACTTGTTTCGTCGAAATTCGAGACAGTGCCCAAAACCCAATTTTACACGTTAATTAAATAAATTATTATTTTAAAATCAATTTAATAACCTTTAAACTCAAATTTAAAAGTTAACAATTTTCATCATTCTTGATTGCAGAGAAATTAATAATATTTTTAAAATTAGAATTCTGTGTTAAATCCAACATTTTATTATTACATTAATTTCAGCATTCAATTTCAACTGAAATAAAACCATTGCATGGATAGGTCCGTAAAATAATAATATCAATAATTACAATATATATATATATCATATTTCAATAATAAAACATCCCAAACCATGGGAAAACAATAAAATATCGTTCCAAAAACAGTAATCTGAAACGTACCTATTTTTCAGGCAAACAAACTTTATTTATGAAACCAAAAGCAACAACTATTGCTTCCATAAACCTCTATTTCACTTATATAATCCAAATAGTTAAAATGATGTGAAAGAATAATATTTTAGTTGTTTCAAATCAATAGCATAAGCAATATTCAATATACAATAATCATATGCGAACGAAAGCAATACAACCATTATATGCAACAAAAGAATCCATCACACGTCCATAGCAACCAAAACTAATAGGTTGTTCAGGTTTAGAAACTTTTCATCGTCCAAGAGTGATAAATAAACTATCAAGTGTACCTTACGCTCAACAGCCTTAGATAATTACTCAATAGATAATTCATACAACCTTAAACAATTTGATGTATCATTTCCCAACATCCTATAAGCTAAACAACAATAAATTTTAAATATTATTTAAGTTTATTTTATTGGTTCCTTTTTCACATCATTTACTTTTCATTTATTTTAAATTCTCGTTTATTCATACAAGGCTATCTTTTTTAATTTATTTCCCATTCAATATTTGGAATCATCAAAGAATCCATTTTTAAAGTATTACATACATTTCATTGTAGTTAATTCACATTTATTATTTGCTTATATACTTGATTAATAGTCATTAGTGAATCAGTATTCAGGTTTACTTAAATTCAGTTCACATTTATTCCTATATATATAGTATCATTATTATTAATCTATTTATGAAACATTTGTAAATTATTCTAAAATATTTTCTTATGTTTATAAACATTTTATAAGATTCATTTTGAAGCACTTTTGTTATTAAGCTTTTATTTGTATAATATTCTATTACATATTCATATTAACATTTCAACTTTTAAACATTTCTGGTAAGTTTTATATATGTTTTTAGAATGCAATTGAATGTTATACAAATTTATCTTATTCATTTTGATTAACAAAATGTTCGGTAGTTTACACCCTCTAAATTTTCATTATCTTTTGATTTACAAGTGAAAAATCTCCAATTTCTTTACAGTTTCATGAAACACTTAGCTTTATTTCTCATTTTGGAAGTTTCCAACCATTAAAATAGTTAAGATTTCATTTCATTACAATAATTGAAATCCCTAATTTATAGAAATTTAAGAACTAAATATCGGGTTCCATTTCAAATCATCTTGAAATAATATATATACTCATATCTTTATATATATCAAATCATATTTAGAAATTTAAAATTTAAAATTTGTTTCACCAAAATAACTGTGTAGCAAAGCTAGTATAGTGGTCTTCCCACTTTAAAATTAAAAATAAACGTCGATGATGTTGCACAGTCATCACCGAAATTATTTTCCAGCGACAGAAGAGAGGAGTACAGAATTTACTTCCTTTTTAAAATTCTTTTAAAAACATTTCTTTCAAATCTCATTGAAAATATTTCTATCCGAAAATACTTCCATATAATACTAATATATTTTTTTCCAAATCTTTGAAACAAATTTCAAAACATCGGAATTTAAGTTCTTAAATTTTCAATTTATGCTCATTTTATTTGTAAATCATATTTTACAAACCATATTTATAAATTGCATTTCCTTGTAACATACAATAGTTAATGGGTTTAAGACCTTGACTGACCAACAATAATTGACAATAATCAAACATTATCATTTCCTAACATCAAACACAACAAAATTACAAAATCAATTTATGAAAAATTATATATATATATATATACACAAAATATACTACTAGGTAAAATTATTTCATTTACCTATTTTTCAAAAACAATATTATGTCGGTTTGCCCTATTAAGTATTTAGAAGTCCCTACGATGCCATAGCGTCCTATGTACCGACCAGAATTTATAAATACTAAACAGAACAAATTAACACAATATAAAAACATTTTTAAAGCACTAACAATTACGCTCTCTCATATATATATACACACACTCAGACTCATTCTAGGATATTAAAGACCCAATCTCTAATGAGTTTAACCCCAACAGGCTAAGGTATCTATAAACCAAAGCACCGATACCAACTTTGACGACCCACCTTTTTGGACTGTTTAAATCGACAATAAACCACACATGTCTAACTCAAACCATTCAAAAGGGAGGATTGTCAATGGGGTAAATGAGAAAATAAGAGAAAAGAAGGATAACAAAACACAGAATCTCGCAACGGAATGACAAAATATAATAATCAAATAAACAGTTCATGAAGTAGTTTTATAATATACATTTGATTACACAATTTTTTTTTCAACAATCAGAGTACAAACAACGACATACCAAAAATGATGCAGCGGAAAATTTTCTAATAATATAATATACCAAACTCCGTCTTCATCCTCCAGAAATAAAGTTCAACACTGAAATGCTCAGACTGACCCGAGTGTATTGAAAATACAAAACACTCGAGTAAGAACTAAAATATTCTCATGTAAGTCAAATCAATATCAAGTGGAAAATGAGTGTAATGGCATCAGAGATGTTATAGGATTTTCATCTCCTATCTGGTGTGTAACATGAGTACAATAACTTAAGAGATGTTACGGGATTTTTCCATCTCCTAAGGATCCATCAAACTATCTATATGTAGTATATGCTATATATGTAGTGCCTATCAGTAAAGAATAATATAGAAAATAGCATTAAGGCTTTACCCATATCCCCCTTAACACATTTTATATAAGCATCCTAGTCTATACAGTGATATAAACTTCACCGTAAACTGGTGGGCTATCAGTGAGCACTCCATAGGTACGACACAAACCAAAATCATAGTGGGCTCGATAAGGCATATGACAAGGCACGCGAGGCGATGCCCAGGGTAGGATTCTACCGTTTTGCACTCCCGGACTGGTGATAACACATAGCAGCTACTACCGCCCACCTCTAGACACACTCCCATAATCAAATCGAGGGTGGCCACCAATCAATCACAAAGTAACAGATATGGCATCGAAGAAGCATGTCCGTTAGGAGGAGCGACCTCACTTGGCCCGGTATAGCTCATGTTTTAGTCATATCAAGCTGACTCGATGGTCAGGGCTGTGTTCTTACCTCATACCAGTAGCGTTCGCCAAACCATCCTACTTCATTCTGGATTATTCACCACTTGCACAGTTGTTAAAGTGGTTTCAGAATTGGCAGAGAATATGACAATATCCGACCCCGGTCTCTTTAACAACCAAACGCTTATTTCACACCATGGTCATTTAAAAAAAATTCAAAAACAGTTTATACCTTCATATCAAGATATCCATACACTTATTCCAAAAGTATGAATATTTCATAAATATCGAGGAAGATTTTCTTTCAATCAATTTCGAAAATAATTTATAAATCTCTCTTAAACCATTTATAAACTATTTATATGCTTTAGGACCATTTATAAAGCTATTTATAATTCCAAAACAGTTTACAACTCTTCCCCTTTTCATAAACCTCTACGCAAATTCTTTTAAAATGCTTCCAAATCCCTTTATACAAGTTCTTTTAATAAAACCTTTATAAAATCCTTTAAAACCTTTATAAACTCCTTTATAAAACCATTACAACATCCTTTATAAAAATATTTAATAAAATCCTTTTACAAAATCCATTATAAAAATCTCTTATAAAACTTTTATAAATTCCTTACAAAAACTTTTACAAAATTCTAAAATCTTTTACAAAAATCTTTTATCTATTAAAATTATTATAAAATCTATATTTATTATCTTAAATTAAATTTTTAAATAAATCTTTTAAAACTATATTGAATATTTTATTAAATTAATTTTTTAAAGTGGTTTTATTATATTACATTATTTAAATTATATATTTTAAAACTAAATAAAATTACAAGTTAAAATCTTAAAATTTAGATTTTTAAAACTTATATTAACTAAAATATAAATTTTAAATCAAATCTTTAAATTAAAATTTTAAAAATCAATTTTTATTAAATCAAAACATACTTTACAATTTTAGAAAATAATTTAAAATCGACCAACGATGTCCGTATATAATTTTCTATCCTATGGCCAAGTGATCTGTTAAATGTAATTTTAAATTTAATTTCAAGAATGGATATATATCATTTCAATCTAAATCAGGTGTCATAGGTATATATCATCTCAACCTTTATTTAATTTCATATTTTTTGATGCCCGTAACATTCAGGGTAAATAACATGAATAAATCAGCATAAACATCTAGGGTGAATAACAGGAATAGATCAGCAGAAACAAACATCCAAACATCTAACATATCAACCATTAGGCATCCATCACAATCAACATCCAAAACAGTCACATATCATAACAGATTACTGGTTATAAGTTCTGGGGTGTTAACTAACTAACTAAATTCCAATTTCAATTTAAATGTCAATTTCAATTTCAATTTAACTATCAAATTAAATTACACTATCGATGCAATTCAATATAAATGTCAATATTAAACCATCAAACAATAATCAATAAATTTAAATCACTTCATGATTTCAATTTAATGAACATCAAAATATTTTATTATTTTGTAAGTGGTTTGATCACTCACCTTTGATTTTCAGTCGAATTAAAATCCAAAAGAATGTCTAAATTTGAACGGTCTCAGAATTCAATTGATCTAGTTCCATGTTGTTCGGAATTTTGATACGATCCCAATGGAAGAAACCACGCGTGAATCCAAGCTCGTATGGAAAAATTATGATAGAACGAACGTTCAAAATTAAAATTTTAAATTAAAATTAAAAAATGGCAAAAACGTAAATTTACCATCTTCCAAACCCTAGTAGATCGATCACGTAACCGAAACCCAACCACGCACGTCAACCGCCGTGTGAATCTCCAGATCACCATCGCCCCGTGCACTGCCGCCCCAATCCGACCACACCGCCGCGTGAATCTACAGGTCTCCGCTGCCCTTGTGCACTGCCACCCCAATCCGACCACACCGCCACTCTCTTCAGGCCACGCCGCAGCCCCTCATGGCCACGCGGCCAACTCTAAACCATTTCCGACGCTCCACCACCGCCACTGTATAAACGCCAATTCTGGCGATCTCAAACCCTCTGACATGAAGTAACCCCATGGATCGAAAGCCCTTGATGCCCTCTATGATGCGGCACCTCCCGATCGACGAATAAATAAAGATCCATCGTTGAAATCGAAAACCTAGAATGGACGGCCGAGAGTACTTCGCAAATTTCTGGCCGAACGAAGCCTCCAATCAAAGAAAGAATTGCAGCAGTAGATTACGTTCGTTGAGAGCTTTGCGATAATATATAATTTGATAGGATTTAAGGAGTTTGAATTTTCGATTTGATTAGGGTTTTGGAATTTCTGGCATTGAGAAGAAGGAACATATGAGAAATAGAATTGCACGTATAGGAAAAGAATAAAAGGCTACTAGGGTTTTAGGAAAAATTTATTTATATAGACAGAGATGGATAAGAATGAATACAGCAGATCGAATGGGCCGTGGTGCTAACACAGACCCGAAAGACCCGTTTCTTTCCCAAAACGAAAGCAGGTCATCCAATATATCGAAATATAGGTTTTCGATATTTTTAAATTCGATAAAACTAGTTTTAAACTCTAATTCCAACGTATAAGAAGTTAGCATTTAAAATCAAGTTATATTCATTTAAATTTCTTTAATTGATTTCTAAACATTTCGAGCTCGCATGATCAAACGATAAGTCCGATCGCTACAAAACTTGAAATCCTATAAAATTTCACGATTACGGATCCGATGAAACTAGTTTCGTCGAAATCCGAGATTGTGCCCAAAACCCAATTTTACACGTTAATTAAATAAATTATTATTTTAAAATCAATTTAATCACCTTTAAACTCAAATTTTAAAGTTACAATTTTCATCATTCTTGATTATAGAGAAATTAATAATATTTTTAAAATTAGAATTTCCATGTTAAATCCAACATTCTATTATTACATTAATTTCAGCATTTAATTTCAACTGAAATAAAACCATTCATTATAATTTAAATTCCGAATAATCTTTTTTTTTAATTCTTATCTTAAATGAACTATTACCTTATGAATATAATTAACATTAGTTTGCATTTTATTTCACTCAATCTCCACATTTAACATCTTTTCTTATATTAACTGCAATATTTCAATTACATTAATTTCTATTGATTTCCAAATTAATTTCAACTGTTTTAATTAATGAGATGATAATAAATCAATTGTTATACATTAATAATTCTTATTATTAACTTATTATTTACAAACTAGGATTATAAAAATAACGTACAAATAATTGATTTCACATTCTATACTAAAACCTAATTCAATTAAATACATATTATTTCTCTTTTTAATAACATGTAATTTATTTCTTATTAACCTACAATTATTACCATTAATTGAAATTACATCAAACAGTTGTCAATTTCATTCAATCAACACTATTAAGTTATATTCTAATAAAAAAATTCCCATTAACAAGTCATAAAATTTAATTCCTTACAATATTAAATTCCAAAAATTTCATTAAATGTAATATTTTTAATTATCAAAAATACAGGTCATTACTGTTAGTCCATAAGATAGTGGTTTTGATGACAACAACTATAGAAGTGTTATAAAATATATATGTGCAGGAAATCTATATGCAGGTATCAACAAAAGAAGACTGTACAGTAAAGAAAACAAAATTGATGAAGACAAAGATCAAGAGTTCAAGATTTAAGACTCATGAGATTCAAGATATTCAAGAGTTCAAGACAAATAATATAGTTAGGTTAGATATTTGTTAAAACTCCTTGAAAGCACTATCATTCTTTTTTATCCAATTTACTCGTGGAATGGAATCCACTTCGTTCTTGTTAAAGGGATGGAACCCTAGTGAGATGGAACTCACGAAATATCTAGTGGAACGGATAGTAGCCCTATTTTGTTATCCACTAATTTTGATTCAAAATGATTTTCAAAATTATCTCTTGTTTTATAAAATGATTTTCAAATATTCCTTTTCAAAAGAAAAACCTTCGTTCACATTTCCAAAAATGTTTTAGCCTCAAAATCATATTTATCATTTTGTTATATTTTGATTTCAAAATTGTCCTTGATATTTTAGCCTCAAAATCTATTTTAATATTATATTTACTTTAGTTTATTTACTTTGATTTTAAATATATTTTAGTATATATACATATATACATTCATAAGTATTTCTACTTCTAAATACCTTCTACAAATATGTTTCCTGGAGATTTGGCCAGGCAACTAGTACTCGGCATCCAGTTCAACTCGGCATCAGAGAGTGACCGGCATCAGAGAGTGACCGGCATCAGAGAGTGACCGGCATCAGAGAGTGTCCGGCATCAGAGAGTGACCAGCATCAGAGAGTGTCCGGCATCAGAGAAGTGTCCGGCATCAGAGAGTGGCCGGCATCCAGGAGTGTTCGGCGAAGCGCTTGACATCCAGGAGCACTCGGCATCCCAATGGAACTCGGCGTCAACTGGCACTCGGCGACAACCAATGCTCGGCGCTAGCGTTCGGCATACAATGGTGCTCGGCATCAAGGCTGCTCGGCATACAAGAACGCTCGGCATCGAGACTACTCGGCGTCAAGACTGCTCGGCATAACAAGCTACTCGGCGTCAAGGAGAGCACTCGGCAACAACCTATGCTCGGTGTCAAGGAGAGCACTCGGCAACAACCTATGCTCGGCGTCAACTAGTGTCCGGCATCCCACGGTACTCGGCGTCAGTGGAGCTCGGCGGTAGGATAACTCGGCAACGAGAACGTTCGAACTACATACATTGGTTGGTCAAGAGCTTCAAAGGGAGATACGCTCGGCTTCACTGCAATCACCCTACACTTCCCATACACCAGGAGCACCGTTCGGCATGGGAAGGACCGTTCGGCATGGGAAGGACCGTTCGGCATGGGAAGGACCGTTCGGCACAGAAGCGTTCGGCGTACCTGGTTCGGCACGCAGCACCTGGGCTCGAACGTTCGGCTAACAAGCCCGCTTGGGAAGTCCAGCCCATATTTGCCTATAAATAGAGGGGCAGGGTCACAGTGAAAGGGGGACTTTTTTGGAGAGAAAATACGGGGAGACTCAGCCATTTTCAAGACTCATCTTCTCTACTTAAACAACTCCATTCAAGCATTTGATTCACGAATTGTATTTGTAATCAACCATAAAGGAAATCAATAAAGTTGAGCAAAGTGGACGTAGGCAATTACGCCGAACCACTATAAATTTGGTGTTCTTACTTTCTGCATTTGAATTAGGATTGTCTTCTCTGTTTAATTTACTTTCATCACTTATATCTCTACACAATCTTTCTGAACGAGGTTAGTGACCACTTTTGGTGCTAACACTTTGGTGCTTTCACTGAGAATCGAATTCTCAGACCCCAAGGATCTGCTTTGAAGCTACTGGATTGAGCAAATCCCCCAAAGAAGATCCGACTTACTGATAGAACATCCGCTGATTCTACTCAGAGTTCATACCAATAAATCTACAATGGCAAGACCACGTACCAGGTCAGCTTCTCTTAATGCGGATGCCCGAGAGACTGCTAGCGTGCAACAAGCAGGACCTAGCAATCAACCAGCGATCCCGAGTGCAGGGATTGCCGCTCAGGAACAGACTCCAGTTGTCACCAGAGTGGAGTTCAACGACTTGATGAGAGAACTTAGGGAAAGCAGGAGACAACTGGGAGAACAGATGCAAACTAATGCCAACCTGATGGCACAACTCACTCAACAGCAGCAACAGAATGCTGGGGGCAATCCAGCTGCTTATTCCTCTTCTGACAGCTCAACTTCTTCTGATGAGCCACCCAGGCGCAGACGCCGTAAGACTGAAGCTGCAAGGGCAGATGCTGCTGCTCGAACAGCAAGAGACCGCGACCAGGCCAGAACTGGAAACTTCCGAACCGGAGTACAGATGGAGGAGGGAGCTCCAGATCATCAAGATGTTAACAATGTTGAACCTCATGACGCACGATTGGCAGATCGCCAAGAAAGGAGGCATCAGCATGGACAGGCGCGTAGAACCGACTCCAACCTCCCAGCTTTCATACAGACACCCGATCTGACAGCCATGATCAGGCAACTGATGAAAGAAAATCAGGGCTTATCAAATGACGATTGGGGAGTGTCAAGAAGTCATACTCCGTTCACGGATGTTGTGCTGCAAGCGGCCTACCCCAAGAAGTTCAGCATGCCAACCATTCCTGCATACGAAAGAAAGACTGACCCCAGACAACATGTAATGAGGTATGAATGGATGATGGATTCGGCCAGAGCAAATGATGCCACCAAGTGTAGGTGCTTTCCGATTACTCTATCTGGGATCGCTACTATGTGGTTCACCCGACTTCCTCCGCGATCCGTATCAAATTTCGAGGAGTTGGCAAAGAAGTTTATTGAGCAATTCAGGATACACACTACACGCCCGAAGGACGTGATGTCTCTGTCAAGTGTAATCCAAAATCCCGGAGAGTCGCTGAAGGAGTACTTACAAAGATTCCACGTTGCGGCAACTGAAGTCAGTAATCCCAACGACCATGCAATTCTGATGGCTGTAATGAGAGGTGTAGATCCGGATTCTGAATTCGGAGATTGGCTGGCAGGAAAACCTCCGACTACGCTAGAGCGTTTCTACTCCAAGGCACACCAGTTCATAAGAAGAGAGGAAGCTAGGTGGGTACGACGAGACAAGGCGCCGGGACCAGCCCAAGAGTCAATTAAGAGCAACATTGCTGTGAAGCAATCTGGAGACAATTCAGGAAAGGTCCAAGTCAACGTCCAGAGTAAGCCTGTGCAGCCCAAAGAGTCCGGAGGAAGAAGTCAAGGAAAGAGGAAAGAAGCGGGAAAGTGGAAGTCGAGAATTCCAAGCTACAGCGAGTACACTCCGCTAAACGCCCCGCTTGAGAACATTTACCTATCCACATGCAATACTTTTCAATACAGAAAACCACGTCCGAAAGAATCAACTGAAGAACAGAAACGGACTGGGAAATATTGCCGCTTCCATGAAACCTATGGACACAACACGGAAGAATGCAGACACCTGCATGACGCTATCGAGAAATTGATCAGACAAAAGAAGTTGCAAGAATTTGTAAAGGATCCACAGGAAGGAGGACATGGAACGTCCGACCCAGGTCGTGCACCGGCTCCACGTCATCCAGAGGAACCTGCCCGGACTGTTGGAAGACTGGTTATAAATACAATTATCGGTGGACCTCATCCCGCAGATAAGAACTGGCAAGAGATGGAACGATATGCGAGCTCCTTGAAGCATGAAGATTTTGAGTGCTGTTCGAACGTAGAGGACGGGGCCCCTGCTAAGCAGCAGCGCGTGATGACAGACGATATTGTGTTCAGAAACAGAGACGCTGATCAGGTAGAGGCTCCGACCATCGATCCCATGGTCATATCTGCAACAATCGGACCAGCATATGTAAAAAGAATTTTGATTGATTGTGGAAGTTCAGTCAACATCATCTTCAAGAAGGCCTATGATCAGATGAAGCTAGAGACAAAAGACTTGAAACCATCCAAAGCTCGTATCCACGGCTTTAACGGCGCTGCGACTGACGCTGTAGGATATGTCGAGTTACCAGTTGAACTGGGACAAGGCGAGCGTCGGAGGGTACGAATTCTACCCTTTATAGTTTTGGATGTGGACTCTCCATATAATGTTTTCTTGGGTCGGCCGGCCCTGGCTGAATTTAGGGCGGCTCTAGCCCCGTGGTGCTTGACTTTGAAGTTTCCGACTGACAAAGGAGTAGGCGTTGTTCACGGTGACCAAGCAGCTGGTCGTTCTTGTTATGTGGCCGAGCTCCGAGAAGCCCACCGGAGGGAGAAAGGAAAGGTTGCGGTTGCGGACAATCCCGTCCGCATCCTCAATACGAATAATTGACAAGTAGTGCCCGAGCCCTGGCTCGGGCATAGTTCTCGGATCTACGGAGATATAGATCCGAGAGACGACGATGAGAAACCCAGGGAAGAGAAGGCGGCACCGGCTGAATTGACAATTGACATTTCAGTTAGCCGTGACGACCCTTCGCGAATACTGAAGATCGGATCACAGTTGGGCCCCGCAATGACAGAAGACCTTAGCAACTTCCTCCGGGCAAACCTTGATGTTTTTGCCTGGACGCATTCTGATATGTGTGGGATTTCTCCCGCCATCACAAGTCATATGTTGAACGTAGACCCGAAATACGTCCCAGTCAAGCAAAAAAGGAGAGGAATGGATCCAGAGAGATCCGCCGCTCTTGGAGAGGAGGTGGACAAACTCAAAGCAAATGGGTTCGTCCGCGACGCCCTCTACCCGGAGTGGGTCTCCAACCCCGTGCTAGTAAAGAAGGCAAATGGGAAATGGAGGACTTGCGTAGATTATTCCGACTTGAACAAAGCATGCCCTAAGGACAGTTTCCCGTTGCCTAGGATCGATCAGTTGGTCGATTTCACAGCAGGGCACGAATTATTGTCATTCATGGATGCGTACTCAGGATACAACCAAATCCCAATGCATATTCCGGACCAAGAACACACCAGCTTCGTTACAAATGTCGGGCTGTATTGCTATGTAGTGATGCCCTTTGGATTAAAAAATGCTGGAGCAACTTACCAACGTCTGGTGAATCGAATGTTCAAGGACCAGCTGGGCAAAACCATGGAAGTCTATGTGGATGACATGCTCGTGAAGTCACGGCAGTCAAACGACCACATCCAAGACTTAGCTGAAATGTTTAACATACTCAGGTCCTATGGAATGAAGATCAATCCGCTGAAGTGTTCTTTCGGCGTTGCATCAGGGAAGTTTTTAGGATTCATCGTCAACGCTAGGGGAATCGAAGCCAACCCAGAAAAGATCCAAGCCATTCGAGATGTACAAGCGCCCAGGACTATAAAGCAGGTACAGAGCCTGAACGGAAAAGTGGCTGCGCTGAGTCGATTTATATCCAAGGCAACTGACAAGTGCATCCCATTCTTCGACATAATAAAGAAAGGAAAGAGGAATTTTGAATGGACGTCTAGCTGCGAGGAAGCTTTCCAGAACCTGGTAAGGCATCTGGAGAGCCCACCAATGCTGTCTAAACCAGTTGACCATGAGATGTTGTACGTTTACTTGGCTATATCCCCTCATGCGATAAGCGCAGCTTTGGTCCGTGAGGAGGATCGGGTCCAGAAGCCGGTATATTATGTTAGCAAGCGTTTAACGGGGGCAGAGAAGAATTACCCTAAAATTGAGAAATTGGCTTATTGCTTGGTGATTGCATCACGCAAGCTGCGCCCGTACTTCCAAGCGCATTCAATCGGCGTTTATACCGATCAACCCCTGAGGCAGGTACTTCAACGACCGGAAACTTCTGGAAGATTGCTAAAATGGAACATCGAGTTGAGCCAATTCGATATCGCGTACTTACCACGGAGGGCCATCCGAGGGCAAGCGTTAGCAGACTTCATCGCTGAATTTACCATACCCATCAAACCGGACGATCACGATATCATTCCCCCCATTCGATGGAAATTATACACTGACGGTGCGTCAAACGACCGTTGCTCCGGCGCAGGCGTAGTTCTTATAACTCCGGAAAACCGATCAATCTGTTATGCCCTGAAGCTCGATTTTCCGGCTACAAACAACGAAGCTGAATATGAAGCATTGATCGCTGGCTTGAAGCTTATCAAAGAACTCGGAATCAAATCAGTCGAAATCTTTTGTGACTCGCAGTTAGTGGTTTACCAAGTACGAGGAGACTACCAAGCAAAAGGGCGAAAGCTTGCTCCGTACCTCGTTCAGGTCCAGGAACTACTATCAAATCTTGAGCGTTATGACATTTCACATATCCCGCGAGAACAAAACAAAGAAGCCGACTTGTTGGCTAAGTTCGCAAGTACCGACGATGTTCAACAAATGGGATTGTATCCCGTGGAAGTCTTGCATGCCCCGAGTGCGGACGAGATGAAAATCGATCTTGTGTTGGAAACAGAGATCGAGAAGGACTCGTGGATAACCCCATTCAAACTGTACCTGACAACCGGGGCTTTACCAGAAAGAAGAAGCGAAAGACGACAGGTCCTTCGAAAGGCTGCGCGGTACGTAATGCAGGATGGATCCATGTACCGGAGAGGATTCTCAATCCCATTGTTACGATGCATCGCTCATGATGAAACAAAGCGAGTCTTGAGGGAAGTCCACGAAGGGGAATGCGGCGACCATACTGGGAGGCAAACGCTAGCAAAGAAAATCCTCCGCTATGGGTATTACTGGCCCACCGTAAACCGGGATGCCGCGGACTACGCAAGAAAATGCGACAAGTGTCAAAGATATGCAAAAATCCCGAGGGCTCCGTCAACGGAACTCACACAAATGATCAGTCCTTGGCCATTCGCGATCTGGGGAATCGACATAATCGGCTCTTTGCCTCTATCCAAAGGTGGTGCGAAATACGCGATAGTTGCAGTCGACTATTTCACGAAATGGGCTGAGGCAGAACCTTTGGCCACTATCACCTCTAAGAAAGTCATTAACTTCGTTGTACGAAACATTATATGCCGCTTTGGCCTTCCACGCACCAT
The DNA here is from genome assembly GCA_030737815.1 of Allium fistulosum. NCBI lineage: Eukaryota > Viridiplantae > Streptophyta > Magnoliopsida > Asparagales > Amaryllidaceae > Allium > Allium fistulosum. The sequence goes on from CM060902.1 coordinate 1,129,782,524, forward strand.
CATTACAGACAACGGAACGCAATTCGAAAGTAAAGAGTTCAAAGAGTTCTGTTTAAATTACGGCATCGAGAAAAAGTTCGCTGCCGTTGCACACCCAAAAGCTAACGGACAAGTTGAGGCCATTAACAAAATAATCAAGTCCATACTAAAGAAGCGCCTGGAGAAGGTTGGAGGCAAGTGGGTAGATGAACTCCCGACAGCATTATGGGCATATAGAACTACCCACAAGTCCGCAACCGGCCACACTCCGTTCGCCTTGGCATACGGCTCTGAGGCCGTTATACCCGTGGAACTTGAAGTTCCATCGCACCGAGTGACATACTATGACCCCAAGACGAACCAAAACCTCTTGCTGGAATCACTGGACTGCATCGACGAAAAACGTGAAGAAGCTGAGTTAAGGGCGGCAGCGCACAGACATCGAGTCAAGCGCTACTACGATGGCAGAGTCCGCCCAAGAAGCTTTGATGTGGGTGATCTCGTTTTGAAACGAGTCTTCCCAGTACCATCACGCATGAATCCCAGCTGGGAAGGTCCATACGCCATTGAACGGAAGCTTGGAGAAGGAACATTCAAGCTAGCGACCGTTGATGGCGCGACACTCCCCCGAGCATGGAACAGTGAACATTTGCGGCACTATTACATTTAGCATGTTTCCCTTTCTTGTTATAGGCACTATTGTTTTCTGCATGTTTCCATTCAATAATGACTTAGTTTCCTTTTGAAGTTGTAATCGAGCAATTTAGTTGATTTTCATTAATAAAGGCTTGAAGCCACATTTTCTATGAAGTTTCTGTATCTCTTAATTGGATGATAAATTACATTATTCTGCGCGACATACAGACTCATACAAACGATTTCCAATCTTCGAATCCCCAGAGTGCGGAGCAGAGTACTCTAAGTCCCCAGAGCGCGGACTAGAGTATACACGATTTCCAATCTCCGAATCCCCAGAGTGCGGAGCGGAGTACTCTAAGTCCCCAGAGCACGGACTAGAGTATAAACGATTTCCAATCTCCGAATCCCCAGAGTGCGGAACGGAGTACTCTAAGTCCCCAGAGCGCGGACTAGAGTATAAACGATTTCCAATCTCCGAATCCCCAGAGTGCAGAGCGGAGTACTCTAAGTCCCCAGAGCACGGACTAGAGTATAAACGATTTCCAATCTCCGAATCCCCAGAGTGCGGAACGGAGTACTCTAAGTCCCCAGAGCGCGGACTAGAGTATGAACAATTTCCAATCTCCGAATCCCCAGAGTGCGGAGCGGAGTACTCTAAGTCCCCAGAGCGCGGACTAGAGTATAAACGATTTCCAATCTCCGAATCCCCAGAGTGCGGAACGGAGTACTCTAGGTCCCCAGAGCGCGGACTAGAGTATAAACGATTTCCAATCTCCGAATCCCCAGAGTGCGGAGCGGAGTACTCTAAGTCCCCAGAGCGCGGACTAGAGTATAAACGATTTCCAATCTCCGAATCCCCAGAGTGCGGAGCGGAGTACTCTAAGTCCCCAGAGCACGGACTAGAGTATAAACGATTTCCAATCTCCGAATCCCCAGAGTGCGGAACGGAGTACTCTAAGTCCCCAGAGCGCGGACTAGAGTATAAACGATTTCCAATCTCCGAATCCCCAGAGTGCGGAGCGGAGTACTCTAAGTCCCCAGAGCGCGGACTAGAGTATAAACAATTTCCTATCTCCGAACCCCCAGAGTGCGGAGCGGAGTACTCTAAGTCCCCAGAGCGCGGACTAGAGTATGAACAGTCTCAAGTCTCCAAGTCCTCGGAGCACAGTGTCAGCAAACCAAATAAAGACAAGAGAATCATTCAAACAAGAAGAAACTAAAATTTTATTCGATAAGTCCAAAATGGGGATACAAGATCACTCCTACAAAATTCGGGCCTATACAAACTACAAGTTATGGAAGATAGAAACTGTTACAAACTTAAGCAAAAACTTGTTGAACAAGTGCATCGATCATTTCTTTGACTTCTTCTTCTTGTCTGCCTTTGGTTTTCCAACGACTCCTCTCCCTCACGTTTCTTCTTGGACTTTTTGCTTGCTAGAGAGACGGAGTCAGGAGTAGGAGACGGAACATCTAATGGTTTGGACCTGCCCGGGAGAATGATTTTCAAAGGCCTATTCCGCGGGTCAGTAAGTTCCAGGACTTCAGATTCAACTTTGACTTTGACCTTTCTCTTCTCCTCGTCGGCAAGACGATCCTTCATGCTCATCTCTGAAGTATGTTCAGAGGCGCCAGTGATTTTAACTTCGTCGCTTCCTTCGGCAGGAGACGAGGTATCAAGTTTGTCATCGTCAAGCGCCCCGATCACTTGAGCGTCTGGGCCGGGAGTTACCCCTGCGTGAGCAACGTCGCTTGTTTTCCCCGCTTCCTCCTTGGCGTCATCGCTCCTCGGAGTTAGCTCGGTGTCAGAACAACCTGTGAGAAAATATAAGAAGTGGGCATTAGAACGAATAACCACTGCTAAAAAATGACGGATCACTTCGACTTCTAGAGAAAGAAGAATCTCCTACCAGGATCAGGTTGACTGTCGGTGGCGCGCGGGGTTTCACCCTCCAGGATAGGTGACAGCACATGAACGCCGAGCCCGGGATCTTCGGGATCGTAGCTGGCATGCTGCTCGAATGGATCAAGCGTCGACCGACCAGCCGATTGAGCTACATAAGGAGCGGCGATGTGAGGAGTAGTAGTGTCGGCCTCTGACGGGCCAGCCTCGTTATTCTTCTCTTTCGAAGGGGAAGAGCCTTTGCCATAGAGAGCCAATGCTACGGATAAATCCGATGGCTCATTCCCCCTCAGGAACTCCTTCACCAGTGCATCCTCGTCGATTTCTTCGGAGCCTGATTCGACCTTCTTGATCTTTATCAGAGTTTCCCACGCCTCAGCCAGAGATTCATGGTAGCCGTCGCCCAAGAATGTTAGGTCGCGGTGCATAAGGACGCGGGCTCCGTACTCGGCGATCAACGGGTCAAACATACTTTTGACTTCTTCCCTACCGGTCTCTGCGGCCGCCTCCAGGCGAGAATCAAGCTCCTCCACAGCCATTCTTTTGCCCTCCTCACGGGCCTCATCCTTCATTTTCTCGACCCCGGCAAGTTCGCCGTCGAGTTTCGCCTTCAGGAGCCGGGTAGCAACAATCTCATCACAATACCGCTGTGATTCTTCCTGAGCGGCTATTCTGTCTTCTTTCTCCTTGGAGAGTTGTTCTTTCAGCTCTTTGACTTGAGTAGTGAGCGCGTCCCTTTCTTTTTGGACAGAGTCTTTTTCTAGGGCAAGGGCGCCGCTCCGCTGAACTGCTTCGTCAAGCTCCTTTTTGTGAGCCACCTCTAAGCGAGTAACTGCCTCGGCAGTATCTTTTGCACCTTGTTCGGCGGCTTCTAGCTTTAACTTATAGGAGGCGAGCTCTTCGTCTTGGAGTTTGATGATTTTCTTATCGCTGTCAGCCTCCAGATTCAGACGGTCGATCTCGTGTTGACGCTCAACAGATACTTCTGATATCTTCTCCACCAAGTGCACGAATGCGTCATGTTGAACATAGACGTCATTGTTGCAGGCAATGGCACTTTGCTTCACATGCCCTGGAATGTGATGGATGGCCGGGAGGAATTTCAAACCGTCAAAACAAATTTTCGGAAACTTGGCCTTAAGGTCGACCATCTTTTCCGCAACAGTTGGGTCCACGGCAGGAGCAGGAGGAGGAGGCTTAGAGAATTCCGTTCTCTTACGCGGCTCTCGAACTTGCCTCGTACTCGATGAACTGGAATGTTGTTCTCGAGCAGCATCAGACTGATAACCCTTCTGCACAGACTTCTCTTTATCCGGCTCAGTTGTAGGAGGAAGATCACGGGACTGGGAAGATTGATAGTGCGCTTTCTTGCGATGAGATGACTCGCGCGGACGATTGTCCCTATCTTCATAATCACCTCGGTCCCGGCGTCTGCCTGAACCGAAATCCCGTCCGGAGTGATGAAATATTGAAGACCCCTGAAGGCGATCAAGTCCGTGGGAGCGGCCCATATCACCTGCAAAGAAGGAAGATAACAACGAATTAAGGAGAATTCACGAATTAAAAAAACTTGAAGTATGTTATGGAATGCGCATGTGCGTGTGTGTCCTAAGTGTTCCCCCCGACGGACCCGTTCGTTTATCTTTGCTAATCGGAGTATCGTCTCTGTGAGCCGGGAGTTGAACTCCTACATTGCCTCTAGCGGGCGAGGAGAATTTGAGAGCTTCAGGATCATCGAACCCGTAATTAAGTATGTCTTCGGGAATAGAGAGGTTCGAGAGACCCCTCAGAGAACTCTCCAGATGCTGCGAAGAAGCCTCTTTCTCAGGAGGGATAGGCGCAGATTTTGAGGTGTCGCCAACTTTCTCTTTCTGAACCGTATATTTCAGCTTTTTCTTTCCCTTCGAAGGGGAGGATGACGTCTCAATATCCTTAACTTCGATTGCCGGATTCCAAGCAGGACCCACGTTCTCGCCCTGAGTGTCGGGTGCATCATCCTCTCTACGCTCGCCTTCTTCGTGCGCGTCGGGAGCGCGACGCGACGACGGGCCGGCAAGTTTTTTCCCTTTACTAGATGGAGGTTTGGGAATTGTAACGCCTTCTGGAAGGCTGACCCGACGATCAGGAGCTAGCAAGCCGAACCCCGACAGCGATTCATTTGAAATGATAGCTCGAATATCTCGATCCTCGGCCGGAAGAGCTCTAATCGCGTCGACAGCATCAGAATATCCTCGGCCTTCCGGACGCGGGTTAATGCCTGAAAAGATGAAATGAAGAGTTAAGAAAAACATGACTCCCATTAAGTACGAGTAACGGTTCAGCAGAGAGACTTACTGCCTTCAACCCATCTCCTAGCAAAACCAGACGGGCATCGCACATAGAACCACTCCTGTTTGTACAGGGCGAATTTGCTACAGGCCCCTGTCAAGATCTGGCACTTGTGATATGGCTCGAGGAATATGAAGGAAGGGCTATCTTTCCGTCTCTTGAACATATAAATGTATCGGATATCACCGGGGGTTGGAGGTCTGGAGAAGACAGCCATGAAGAGTAAATAAGTCCCATATAGGAACGCATGACCATTCGGGTGCAGCTGCGACGGAGCAATGTTTATATACTGCAGCACATCCCGGAGAAATAGGTTAAACGGATGCACGCTGCCCATCCAGCACATGAACTTGTTGCAGGCCGTGTACCCGACTGGGGGCAGATGAGGACGGTCGTGTCTCGAAGGAACTAACACGTCAGCAAAGGGAATTCCGTGAATGGAACATATCCGTCGCAGAGCGGCCTCATTGATCTTCGAGGCTTGAGAATCGACCGGATTGTCCAGTAAGATGGTTGACTCCAGAGCATCGGGCGCCAAATTATGAGCGGGAGAGATTGACGGGTTGGAAGCATCTGCGGCTCCTTGCTTTGCTGACGGCCCAGGCCTGTCAGATATGGTGGCCGAACTAGATTTTCCTGACATCCCGAATAAATAATGAACCTGGCTAAATGCTTGAGAAAGCTATACTTGAAAAACGTTGAGCGTTAGAATTAGCAACACGAGTTTTTCCCCCCATGTGGTGTGTGAACTAGTGCAAGCAATTGTGTACAGGCAATAAGAATCTAAAGGTTTTAAAGATATAATAATTAGCTTCGAATCATCGCCTTCGAAGACCGTCATCGCTGACCGTCTCAAAAAGCTTGCCTTGAAGTGATTACAGTTCAAGATTCAGAAAACATGTAATTTATGAAGTATCCGGCTTAAGTCTAATTTGACATTTATATCGTTCGGCATTTAAATGTCGTTCGGCAGTTACATTGTTCGTCCTGAGAAGAGTTCGGCATGTATCTTGGTTCGGTTAAGTCATTGTCAAGTGTTCGGCATTGAAATTGTTCGGCATGTATATGTTTGTTCGGCATTTGAATGTTGTTCGGCTGGAGTTATTGTGCGGCAATTGTATTGTTCATCCTAAGTATAGTTCGGCACGTATATTGTTCGGCCTAGGCATTTATATTGGTCGGCATTTTTGATGTTCGGCGAATATAGTGTTCGGCAGTTATATTGTTCGGCAGGTATGTAACTGTTCGGCATGACAGTTGTTCGGTAATTATGTCGTTCGGTCTAGATGCTATTCGGCATATATGTCCATTCGGCATAAGGGTAGTGTTCGGCCTTAGTTCGTTCGGCTAAGGTAGTGCTCCGCCCTCGATCATAACTCCGCCCTGCTCTTTCTCCATTTACGACGAACGACAGAGACAAGATCGCCCGGCGAAGGTTACGCCGTACGACACCCCAACTTCCTTTTTCTTCCAATCTTGATCAGCACAAAGGAGCTAGGTCTAACTACCATGCACCGTTCGGCGACTCCGAACGTGCGAACCACTTCCACTAGCCACACATTGTGCAATAAAGTTGAAGTAATGTAATCGTGGAGGGAATGATACCTAGTTCGACGATCGAGGTTGAGGAAGGATCAACTAGACTTTATATCTGATAGAGTGGCAAGAATTGCAAATCTCTGGGAATAACAGAAGAGAAAGCGTAAAGGGAAAATGGTGGAAGGGCGCCTGGTTATATAGAGGGAGGTAGAAGTCGAAAAGGCCATGACCGGTAGAATCGGTCAAGGTCATAGCGTTCGGCCTCGGCGCATAACGGTTCGGCACTGAAGCATCACTCGGCAAGGAAGCACCGTTCGAACGCGCGTGTCTCGTTCGGCATTTGGAACACGTCCGGCACACATCGATCCCACAAAAGGGGCGTCTCCGTTCGAGGTTAGCCAAGGGTTTAAGACGTGACGAAAAGGTTGCACGGTTCAAAGCGTACCACGTCCGGCCACGCGATACACTTTAGGGGGCAAGTGTTTCCTGGAGATTTGGCCAGGCAACTAGTACTCGGCATCCAGTTCAACTCGGCATCAGAGAGTGACCGGCATCAGAGAGTGACCGGCATCAGAGAGTGACCGGCATCAGAGAGTGTCCGGCATCAGAGAGTGACCAGCATCAGAGAGTGTCCGGCATCAGAGAAGTGTCCGGCATCAGAGAGTGGCCGGCATCCAGGAGTGTTCGGCGAAGCGCTTGACATCCAGGAGCACTCGGCATCCCAATGGAACTCGGCGTCAACTGGCACTCGGCGACAACCAATGCTCGGCGCTAGCGTTCGGCATACAATGGTGCTCGGCATCAAGGCTGCTCGGCATACAAGAACGCTCGGCATCGAGACTACTCGGCGTCAAGACTGCTCGGCATAACAAGCTACTCGGCGTCAAGGAGAGCACTCGGCAACAACCTATGCTCGGCGTCAAGGAGAGCACTCGGCAACAACCTATGCTCGGCGTCAACTAGTGTCCGGCATCCCACGGTACTCGGCGTCAGTGGAGCTCGGCGGTAGGATAACTCGGCAACGAGAACGTTCGAACTACATACATTGGTTGGTCAAGAGCTTCAAAGGGAGATACGCTCGGCTTCACTGCAATCACCCTACACTTCCCATACACCAGGAGCACCGTTCGGCATGGGAAGGACCGTTCGGCATGGGAAGGACCGTTCGGCATGGGAAGGACCGTTCGGCACAGAAGCGTTCGGCGTACCTGGTTCGGCACGCAGCACCTGGGCTCGAACGTTCGGCTAACAAGCCCGCTTGGGAAGTCCAGCCCATATTTGCCTATAAATAGAGGGGCAGGGTCATAGTGAAAGGGGGACTTTTTTGGAGAGAAAATACGGGGAGACTCTGCCATTTTCAAGACTCATCTTCTCTACTTAAACAACTCCATTCAAGCATTTGATTCACGAATTGTATTTGTAATCAACCATAAAGGAAATCAATAAAGTTGAGCAAAGTGGACGTAGGCAATTACGCCGAACCACTATAAATTTGGTGTTCTTACTTTCTGCATTTGAATTAGGATTGTCTTCTCTGTTTAATTTACTTTCATCACTTATATCTCTACACAATCTTTCTGAACGAGGTTAGTGACCACTTTTGGTGCTAACAAAATACATAGAGTCCATTTGAATAAAGTTGCATATGTTTTAAATCATCATTTTCAAAGTAAAGCAAATCATCACTTTTTACTAGTCCATGTCGACATCCTATTTACCTGTCATGTCGACATGCTTCCCGTTACAGCAAAGGTTGTTTTCAAAAGAAGTGTCTATTCGTTTAAACCTCTTCGAATGGACACATCCATTCATTCTCTATAAATAGAGACTGTTATGGACGTTTTCCAGTAACTACTTTCTTTATTTTCTCTCCTCTTTACTCTCTTATCTTATTTTCTAATCATCCTATCCATATTTTGCCGAAATCTTAAGTGAATCAAACCAGAATATCTCTAGTTTGATTCTCTGCCACTCTCTCCAAAGAATCTCAGTGCTTATCAGAGTTATAGATACATTTGTACTCAAAGAAACTTGTGTGGGGTTATAAAGGTGTGATCGTGTCCTTGGAAATCGATCGGGTGAACTTGTGTCCTGTGAATCAAGTGGTTCTACCCAGAGACCTGAGAATCTGGAGGGTGTACCTCGTTGCCTTGGAATCGAGGGATTGTAATCTAGATTATTGTTGAATAGAAAGCCGTACGGGTTGTGCGGGACTGGATGTAGGGTAACACCGAACCAGTATAAAATTCCTGGTGTGTTCTTTCCTTTACTTGCTTTTTATTTATATTTGCATTTGTTTGTGATTCTGTGATTTGATCTGTGATTGTGTATTTGCATTAAGTTAGTTAATTCAATTTAAATCAAAGAAGTTTTAAAGAAATTCTTAAAACACTATTCACCCCCCCCCTCTAGTGTTAAATAGCCTTAAGATCATCTTCCGCGTCCCTTTCAATTACACGTCAATAGCAACCAAAACTAATGGTTTGTTCAGGTTCAGAAACTTATCATTGTCCAAGAGTGATAAATAAACTACCAAGTGTACTTTATGCTCAACAGCCTTAGATAATTACTCAATAGATTATTCATACGACCTTAAACAATTTGAAGTATCATTTCCCAACATCCCATAAGCCAAACAACAATAAATTTTAAATATTATTTAAGTTCATTCTATTGGTTCCTTTTCCACATCATTTACTTTTCATTTATTTTAAATTCTCATTTATTCATACAAGGCTATCTTTTTTTCATTCGTTTGCTTATGTAATTTATTTCCCATTCAATATTTGGAATTATCAAAGAATCCACTTTTAAAGTATTACATACAATTCATTGCAGTTAATTCACATTTATTATTTACTTATATACTTGATTAATAGTCATTAGTGAATCATTATTCAGGTTCACTTAAATTCGGTTCACATTTATTCCTATATATATATATAGTATCATTATTATTAATCTATTTATGAACCATTTGTAAATTATTCCAAAATATTTTCTTATGTTTATTAACATTTTGTAAGATTCATTTTGAAGCACTTTTGTTAATAAGCTTTTATTTTTATAATATTATATTACATATTCATAATAACATTTCAAATTTTAAACATTTTTGATAAATTTAATATATGTTTTTAAAATGTAATTGAATGTTATACAAATTTATCTTATTCATTTTGATTAACAAAATGTTCAGTAGTTTACACCTTCTTAATTTTCATTATCTTTTGATTTACAAGTGACAAATCTCCAATTTCTTTATAGTTTCATTAAACACTTAGCTTCTAGTTTCTTATTTCTCATTTTAGAAGTTTCCAACTATTAAAATAGTTAAGATTTCATTTCATTACAATAATTAAAATCCCTAATTTATAGAAAGTTAAACCTAAATACCGGGTTCCATTTCAAATCATCTTGAAATAATATATAAATACTTATATCTTTATATATATCAAATCACATTTAGAAATTTAAAATTTGTTTCACCAAAATAACTGTGTAGCAAAACTAGTATAGTGGCCTTCCCACTTTGAAACTCGAAAATGAACGTCGATGGTTTTGCGTAGTCATCACCGAAATTATTTTCCAACGACAGAAGAGAAGAGTACAGAATTTACTTCCTTTTTAAAATTCTTTTAAAAACATTTCTTTCAAATCCCATTGAAAATATTTCTATCCGAAATTACTTCCAAATAATACTAATATTTTATTTTTTCCAAATCTTTGAAACAAATTTCAAAACATCGGAATTTAAGTTCTCAAATTTTCAATTTGTGTTCATTTTATTTGTAAATCATATTTTACAAAGCATATTTATAAATTGCATTTCCTTGTAACATACAAAATATACTACTAGGTAAAATTATTTCATTTACCTATTTTTCAAAAAAAATATTATGTCGGTCTGCCCTATTAAGTGTTTAGAAATCCATATCGATGCCATAGCATCCTATGTACCGACCAGAATTTATAAATACTAAACTGAACAAATTAACACAATATAAAAACATTTTTATAGCACTAACAAATACACTCTCTCATATATATACACACACACTCAGACTCATTCTAGGGTATTAATAACTCTATTTCTAATGAGTTTAACCCCAATAGGCTAAGGTATATATAAACCAAAGCTCCGATAATAACTGTGACGACTCACCTTTTTAGACGGTTTAAATCGTCAATAAACCACACACGTCTAACTCAAACCATTCAAAAGGGAGGATTGTCAATGGGTTATATGAGAAAATAAGAGAAAAGAAGGAAAACAAAACATAGAATCTTGCAGCGGAATGGCAAAATATAATAATCAAATACACAGTTCATGAAGCTATTTTATAATATACATTTGATTATACAATTTTTTTTCAACAATCAGAGTACAAACAACGACATACCAAAAATGATGCAGTGGAAAAATTTCTAATAATATAATATACCAAACTCCGTCTTCATCCTCCAGAAATAAAGTCTTCAACACTGAAATGCTCAGGCTGACCCGGGCGTAATGAAAAGACAAAACACTCGAGTCAGAACTAAATTATTCTCATGTAAGTGAAATCAATATCACGTGGAAAATGAGTGTAATGGCATCAAAGATGTTACGTGATTTTCATCTCCTATCCGGTGTATAACGTGAGTAAAATAACTTAAGAGATGTTACAGGATTTTTCCATCTATTTAGGATCCGTCAAATTATCTATATGTAGTAGTATACACAATATATGTAGCATCTATCAGTAAAATATAATATTGAAAATAGCGTTAAGGCGTTACCCATATCGCACTTAACACATTTTATATAAGCATCATAGTCTATACAGTACTGTAAAGTCCACCGTAAACCGGTGGCTATCAAAGAGCACTACATAAGTATGACACAAACCAAAAATCATAGTTAGCTCGATAATCCATATGACAAGGCACAAAAGGAATTGCCCAAGGTAGGATTCTACCGTTTTGCACTCTCGGACTGGTGGTAATGCATAGCAGTTACTACCGCCTACCTCGAGACACACTCCCATAATCAAATCGAGGGTGGCCACCAATCAATCACAAAGTAACAAATATGTTATCGAAGAAGCATGTCCGATAGGAGGAGCGACCTCGCTTGGCCCGTATAGCTCCTTTTTTAGTCATATCAAGCTGACCCGAAGGTCAAGGCTGCGTTCTTACCTCATACCAGTAGCCTTTGCCAAACCATCCTACTTCGTTTTGGATTCTCCACTACGTGCACAGTTGTTTAAGTGGTTTCGGAATTGGCAGAGAATATGACAATATCCGACCCCGGTCTCTTTAACAACCAAACGCTTATTTCACACCGTGGTCATTTAAAAAAAATCCAAAAATAGCTTATACATTCATATCAAGATATCTATATACTTATTCTAAAAGTAAAAATATATTCATAAATACTGAGGAAGATTTTCTTTCAATCAATTTCGAAAATAATTTATAAACCTTTCTTAAACCATTCATAAACTATTTATATGCTTTAGAACCATTTATAAAGCTATTTATAAATTCTAAAAAAGTTTACAACTCTTCCCCTTTTCATAAACCTCTACGCAAATTCATTTAAAACGTTTCCAAATCCCTTTATACAAGTTCTTTTATAAAACCCTTTATAAAATCCTTTAAAACCTTTATAAACTCCTTTATAAATCCTTTATAAAAATCTTTTATAAAATCCTTTTACAAAATCTATTATAAAATCTCTTATAAAACTTTTATAAATTCCTTACAAAACCTATTACAAAATTCTAAAATCTTTTACAAAAATCTTTTATCTATTAAAGTTATTATAAAATTCTATATTTATTATCTTAAATTAAATTTTTAAATAATTCTTTTAAAACTATATTTAATATTTTATTAAATTACATTTTTATAGTGTTTTTGTTATATTACATTATTTAAATTATATAGTTTAAAACTAAATAAAATTATAAGTTAAAATCTTAAAATTAAGATTTTAAAAACTTATATTTACTAAAATATAAATTTTAAATAAAATCTTTAAATTATATTTTTAGAAAATAATTTAAAATCGACCAAAGGTGTCCGTATATAATTTCCTATCCTATGGCCAAGTGATCAGTTAAATTTAATTTTAAATTTAATTTCAGGGATGGATATATATCATTTCAATCCAAATCAGGTGTCATAGGTATATACCATTTCAACCTATTTCTTAATTTATTTAATTTCAAATTTATTTGATGCCCATAACATCCAGGGTAAATAACATGAATAAAACAACACAAACATCTAGGGTGAATAATAGGAATAGATCAGCATAAAAAAACATCCAAACATCTAACATATCAATCATTAGGCATCCATCACAATCAACATCCAAAACAGTCACATTTCATAACAGATTACTAGTTACAAGTTCTCAGGTGTTAACTAGCAAATTAAATTCCAATTTCAATTTGAATGTCAATTTCAATTTAACTATAAAATTAAATTACACTATCGATGTAATTCAATATAAATGTTAATTTTAAACCATTAAACAACAATCAATAAATTTAAATCACTTCATGATTTCAGTTTAACGAACATTGAAATATTTTAGTATTTTGTGAGTGGTTTGAACACTCACCTTTGATTTTTAGTCGAATTAAAATCTAAAAGAACGCCCAAATTTGTATAGTCTTAGAATTCAAATAAACCTATTCCATATTATCCGGAATTTCGATACGATCCCAATGGAAGAAACAGCACGCGAATCTGAGCTCGTATGGAAAAGTTATGATAGTTAGAACGTTCAAAATTTAAATTTTAAATTGAAACAAAAACAATGGCAAAAACGTAAATTTACCATCTTCCAAACCCTAGCAGATCGATCATGTAACCGAAACCCAACCATGCACGTTAGCCGCTGTGTGAATCTCCAGATCGCCGCCGCCCCATGCACTGCCACCCCAATCTGACGACATCGCCGCTCTCCTTAGGCCACGCCGCAGCCCCCCATGGCCACGTGGCCAACTCCAAACCACTTCCCATGCTCTACCGCCGCCACTGTATAAATGCCAATTCTGGCAATCTCGGACCCTCTAACATGAACTAATCCCATGGATTGACGCCCTCTACGACGCAGCACCTCCCGATCGACGAATGAATGAAGATCCACCGTTGAAATCAAAAACCTAGAATGTACGTCTGAGAGTACATCGAAAATTTATGTCCAAACGAAGCCTCCAATCGAAAAAAATAATTGCAGTAGTAGATTACGTTCGTTGAGAGCTTCGCAATGATATATAATTTGATAAAGCTTGAGGAGTTTGAATTTTCGATTTGATTGGGAATTTGGGAATTAGGGTTTTGGAATTTCTAGCATTGAGAAGGAGGAACAAATGAGAAATAGAATTTTACGTACAAGAAAAGAATAAATGGCTGCTAGGGTTTTAGGAAAAATCTATTTATATAGACATAGATGGATAAGAATGGATGGAACAGATCGAATAGGTCGTAGCGCTAACACAGACTCGAAAGGCCCGTTTCTTTCCCAAGACGAAAGTAGGTCATACAATATATCGAAATATAGGTTTTCGATATTTTTAAATTTGATGTAACATGTTTCTCTAATTCCATCGTATATAGAAGTTAGCATTTAAGATAAAATTATATTCATTTAAATTTCTTTAATTGATTTTTACGCGTTTCGAGCTCGCACGATCAAACAATAAGTCCAATCGCTATGAAAATTGAAATCCTATAATAATTCACTATTACGTATCCGATGAAACTTGTCTCGTTGAAATCCAAGACAGTGCCCAAAATGCAATTTTACACATTAATTAAATAAATTATTATTTTAAAATCAATTTAATCACCATTAAACTCAAATTTAAAAGTTAACAATTTTCATCATTCTTGATTACAAAGAAATTAATAATATTTTTAAAATTAGAATTTCCATGTTAAATCCAAAATTTAATTATTACATTAATTTCAGCGTTCAATTTCAACTGAAATAAAACCATTCATTATAATTTAAATTCCAAATAATTTATTTTTTATATTTAAATTCTTATCTTAAATTAACTATTACCTTATGAATATAATTAACATTAGTTTGCATTTTATTTCACTCAAACTCCACAATTAACATATTTTCTTATATTAACTGCAATATTTTTATTATATTAATTTCTATTGATTTCCAAATTAATTTCAACTCATTTAGTTAATGAGATGATAATAAATCAATTGTTATATATTAATAATTCATATTATTAACTTATTGTATACAAACCAGGATTATAAAAATTATGTACAAATAATTGATTTCACATTCTATACTAAAACCTAATTCAATTAAATACATATTATTTCTCTTTTTAATAAAATTTAATTTATTTCTTATTAACCTACAATTATTACCATTAATTGAAATTACATCAAATAGTTGTCAATTTCATTCAATCAACACTATTAGGTTATATTCTAATAAAAAAATTCATATTAACAAGTCATAAAATTTAATTCCTCACAATATTAAATTCCAAAAATCTAATTAAATGTAATATTTTTAATTATCAAAAATATGGGTTGTTACAAATATTCCTAGAGTAATAGCATGTAACAACCCGCATATTTATCGATTTAATATTTAAAGCTTTTATTTAAAATATTTTATCGTCAGTCGGATGTTAGTCCGAAAAGCTACTTTTTGCATACGGTCAATATAGGACTCGAGACCACCTTCATTGAGTTCAAAATGACGTTTGCGATCTTTTTGAGTGTAAACTTCGATATGTTTGGAGTTAGTGAAATTCTTGCTACTTTTTCCCGCTTGTGACTTTGGTTTGGACTGCACCTTCTTTAGTTCAGCCCAACCCTCTTCCTCACTTCATTCACCATTTGTTTTAACATTCAAGCTTTATCAAAAATGGTGGTGGGAAGTGGAAATTAAAACTCCAAACTCAAATTCTATTGCAAATCCGAGATTCAACATCAAATTCACGTGAAGAACATTGATTCAAGCTTGTTGGTGTTCTTGCTTTGCTCTCAAGTCTCATCTTCATCAATTTCGTGGAAAAGGTGAGATTTTTAATCTCACATCTTGCCTATATCTATCTTGGACTGTTGGGAATGGTTCCCTATCATTTTAGCATGCACATTTGCATTTGGTTTGGATTGGATTGGCGAAAAACTCCAAATTTCATCGTTTTTGTCAATTTCCTGCATTTAGACCGTTCTGTCCAGCTTAGGTCGTAGGTCGTAGGTCGTATGGTCTTTAGGTCGTAGGTCGTATGGTCTTTAGGTCGTAGGTCGCGTGGTGCTTAGGTCGCTGGCCTTAGTTGACTCGCGAAATCCTTAGGTTGTATAAACCTATTAAACTCCCGTTAGCTACCTTAGGTCGTACCACTTTTAGGTCGCGAACAACCTTATGTCGCGAACCTCTTTAGGTCGTACGTGTAACAACCCGCATATTTGTCGATTTTATATTTAAATATTTTATTTAAATATTTCATCGTTAGTCGGATTTTAGTCCGAAAAGCTACTTTTTGCAAACAGTCGAATTAGGACTCGGGACCACTTCCATTGAGTTCAAAATGCCGTTTGCGATCTTTTTGAGTATAATCTTTGATATGTTTGGAGTAAGTCGAATTTCGCTACTTTTTCACTTTGGACTTTGTGTTTGGTTTAGCCCATTTGCCCAATTCTGGTTATATCAAACCAGCCCCTCTCTTCTTCTCTTCATTCATTCCTCATTTCCTAACTCTCTTAAGCTCAAGAGAATAATGGGGGAAAAGATTGGAAATGGAAATTCCTAAGCCCTAGTTCCATTGCAAAATCAAGCTCCTACCTCCAAATTCAAGAAGAAGCTTTGGTAAGCCTTCCCTTCATCTTCTCCAACTCCTTCTCCATTCAATTTCAGAAAATTCCCTAAACCTAATTTAGGAAATGTTTCTCTTTTGAGCATAGATTCAAGCTCATTTGGGTTGTGTTGAAGAGTGGTTGATTCTCCCTTCGCTTTCAAGCTCCTTCTTCATTTGTTTGGGTTCAAAGGTGAGATTTTTATCTCACATCTAAGTCAATAATTATCTTCGATTGTTAGGTATGAATTCCTAACACTTATCCTTGTGCAATTCCTGAGTCGTTGTGGCTCGACCGATCGTTATCGACGTCGTTTGGCCATTTTTTGGCCTAGGTTCAGGGAATGCCCTGAATAACAGTTTCAGCCGTCTGAACGTATGGTTCAGACGTCTGAATGGAATACTGGGAATTTTCTTCTCCCAGCATTCAGACGTCTGAATCAAAATTTCAGACGTCTGAATTGGTTCGTTTTGAACCAGAAAAGAAGTAGGCTAAAAAGTGCCTATTTCAGACGTCTGAAGTCTAGGATTCAGACGTCTGAATTCTGTTCTGGAAAATAGTTTATTTTCCAGATTCAGACGTCTGAATTCTTGATCTCAGACGTCTGAATCTGCTGTGTTTTGCCTATTTGCCTTTTTAGCTTGAATATCCAACTCTAATCAGTCGGGTTGATTCCCTTTTAGTTGTTATCATTTATTATCGGACACTTTGTTAAGTCGCCCGCCTTTTAAAACTTAGGTCGCTTGTCTTCACTAACCCCGTATTACTCTGCGTAGGCAATCTTATATGAAAAGCATTCATCAGAACTTCCATTTTGATGCATTTTGAGCTGATTTCCTTGGATTTTATTCACGTCTCCGAATGTGAACTTTTGTGATACGTTTTATGACTTGTCACTTTAAAAATATAAAGGTTTCAATACTAGTAGTAAATATCAAAACTCTTTCATCAAATTGATTTCAACACTATTTTTAATATCAAAAGTTCGTTTTCCCAAACCGATTTCCAATCTACTAATATATATAAGCCTTTACTTCACTCGAATGAGAAATCGACTTAAACGACTTAGTAAAACGAGTGGTATGAAACGCTTGCGTTCACTTCGTCGGTTAGCTCTTGGACTTGTTCGACTGAACCCTTTTCGTGACAATTTCCTAGTGAAGATTTGCAGCTTGTTCGTAAATATTTAAGTTAAGCAAGTGGTTATGGGACATGAAGCTAAACTCATATATTTACTAGCTTGGTGTGATTGACACTTCTCGCTGATCATGATGATCATTTTATGATTTAGACTAGCAATTGTGCGATGTCTCTTTGTTTTCAAGGTAAGACTAGACCGCAATAGTGTGATTCCGACTCACACACATCTCTCTGTCCGCAAGGTTAGTCTAGGCCGCAGTAGTGTGATTCCGACTCACACATATCTTTATGTTTGCGAGGGTAGGCTAGACACCACTTGTGTGATTCCATTCACACATACCTTTCTGCTTTTTGGTTAGCCTAGGCCTCAATCAGTGTGATTCCGACTCACACATATGGGGTAGCTCCCCATGGTCTTCGGACCATCATGTGATAGGCCTCTTTCTCTTTTTATGATTTCTGGATTTCTTGTTTTGATTTCTGGATTTTTATGTCATTGACTTGTTATGAGTACAAGTTTAGGGTATGATGCCCTCTTTGGATCTTTGAGAAGATTCTTGTGATATTTATCATTTCTCATCGGTTGATCTCCTGTTGATCATCATTTTCATACTTATAGTAGTATGTCAGTATGGGTATTCTATGTTTATGCCTTATCTATTATTTTATATCATGTCATCTGATATTTATAGTTAGACTGATCCGTTTATTATTTTCTTAAATAATACTCGGGTCAGACCGAGATGTTACAGGTGCTTCTGCTTGACTTCCTCCCGGGAATTGCTACTCTGACTTTTGGCTAACTATCTAGTTTAGCAGTTTTTGTTGTATACACTTGAGATATGGACTCCTAGTTGTATTCTTTTGGTATAGCACATGTTGCTATTCTTTTGTATTATTGTGGACCTTTTTGACCACTACTCTGATGTACACTTCCATGTGTTAGTTATATATTCATATCTTTTTCCGCCTTTGTGATATGGATGTCTGTGACTGATTTGTGTTATGTTTATTTCTATATTTGTTTCCGAAGATTATATATAGCCACTGTGTGATATCTTTGAGTTTGTATCGGTATGTCGGATTTCCTCCTTAAACGAAATGCAAGCTATACTATCTGACATATCGGTGCTCGCACAAAGAAATTACATAGATGGTCGCTCCTCAACAGCCTTATTCTCCGTGCTAGTTGACAGCACTACACCGTAGTGTTCTTGGCTAGCGTGGGTATAGAGGTGGGGCGTCACAGTACGACCCTAATTTTCTTAGGTCGTTGGACCTTTTTAACTCGTTAGGTCGTTGGGCGTTCAATCCCTTAGGTCGTTAGGTCGTATTCGACCTTAGGCCGTTAGGTCGTATAGACCTTAGGCCGTACCACTTTTAGGTCGCGAACAACCTTATGTCGCGAACCTCTTTAGGTCGTATGACCCTAATTTTCTTAGGTCGTTGGACCTTTTTAACTCGTTAGGTCATAGACCCTTAAACCGTTAGGTCGCCTGGCCTGTGCTATTTGCTTAGGTCGCTCGCCCCTATTTGCTTAGGTCGTTAGGTCGTATGGCCATCTCCCTTAGGTTGTATGACCTCAATTTTGATAGGTCGCTCATCCTTACCTTCCACTGTTAGCTCACGTACCTTCTTAGGTCGCGCACCCACTTAGGTCATTAGACCTCATTTTTGCCTTAGGTTGTAGCCCACTTGGCTTCACTTAGGTCGAACCCCGTACCCCCCTTCGTAGGGGATCTTATCTGAAAAACATTCAACAGAACTTCCTACTTTGATGGTTTTGGGAATTGATTTCTTTGGATTTTTCTCACGTCTTCGAATGTGAATTTATGTGATTCGATTTGTTGCAACAATCGTTTTGTGACTTGTCACTTTAAAGATATGAAGGTTTTAATACTAAGTAGTAAATATCAAAACTCTTTCATCAAATCGATTTCAACACTATTTTAAATATCAAAAGTTCGTTTTCTCAAACCGATTTCCAATCTACTAATATATACAAGCCTTTACTTCACTCGGATGAGAAATCGACTTAAACGACTTAGTAAAACGAGTGGTATGAAACGCTTGCGTTCACTTCGTCGGTTAGCTCTTGGACTTGTTCAATTGAACCCTTTTTGTGACAATTTCCTAGTGAAGATCTACAGTTTGTTCGTAAATATTTAAGTTAAGCTAGTGGTTATGGGACATGAAGCTAAACTCATATATTTACTAGCTTAGTGTAATTGACACTTCCTTATGATCATGACGATCATTTTTGTGATTTAGACTAGCGATTGAGCAATGTCTCTTTGTCTGCGAGGGAGACTATACCCCGTTTGTGTGATGTTTCGCCATCACATATGTAGGGTAGCACCCTACAGTCTTCGGGCCATTCCTGTGTGAAAATTTAATGGATAGCTTCCATGAGATAGCTTCTCGTCATGTGTTTTACGCGTAGGTGAGTTTTCATGCTCCCATTCATGTGTTAGGCCTCCCCCCATTTTTTATGTGTTTTCTGGATTTCTTGTGATGATTTCTGGAATTTATGCTTCACCAATTTTCATGATTTTCATTGATATGATATCAGTTTTTGTGCATTGGTGAATTTATGTGTTATTGACTTGTTATGAATACAAGTTTAGGGTATGATACCCTACTTTATCTTTGAGAAGATTCTTGTGATATTGATTAATCTTTTGTTGAGTATCATTTACATACTTATAGTAGTATGCCTTCGTGGTTGTTACCTGTTCTTGCCATATTATTCATCCTATACCTTATCATCTGATATTTATAGCTTGACTGATCCGTTTATTATTTTCTTATAAATAATACTCGGGTCAGACCGAGATGTTACAGGTGCTTCTGCTTGACTTCTCTTCAGGATTATTCTGACTTTTGGCTAACTACTTAGATTAGTAGCTTTTGGATGTACACATTTGAGATATAGACTCTATGTAGTGTACTTATTCTTTTGTATAGCACGTGATGCTATTCTTTTGTATTATCGTGGGTCTTTCTGACCACTAATATGATGTACACTTTCATGTGTTATATATATTTATTCATATCTTCTTCCGCCTTTGTGATATGGATGTCTGTGACTGATTTATGTTATGATTACTTCTATGTTTGTTTCCGAAGATTATATATAGCCACCGTGTGATAGCTTTGTGTTTGTATCGGTATGTCGGATTTCCTCCTTAAAAGATATGCATTCTATTCTATCTGACATATCGGTGCTCGCACAAAGAAGTTACATGGATGGTCGCTCCTCCACAGCCTTATTCTCCGTGCTAATTGACAGCACTACATCGTAGTGTTCTTGGTTAGCGTGGGTATAGAGGTGGGGCGTCACATAGCATTTCTACATGATCTTGGATTTCATCATTTCTTAGGTAATTTAATCATTCGTGTATAAAAAAATTCCATCAATTTGTTGTAGTTTTGTTTAACTTGTTATGTAATTTAAAATTCTAGGCGTCAATAATGTTATTAAAGGCGACGTCCAATTGTGTGTTGCTATTGCTCTTCGATGGTATAAAACCATATATACATTTCATTTTCATTGCGCTAATTTAGGGATTACACCGTTATACTTTTCTATGCTCACCAACATTAGCACAAAAGTGGCTTGGTTTCCATCGATTCCATATAAAAATAGGTGGCATGAGTTCATGCTTGTTTATGACATTATTCCACATTTAGACACTTCACTGACCTCTTATCAGATCGCCTCCGCTATCAGCGTCAATGCGATTACAGCTTCCATGGACAACATACTGACGGTGTATTCACCAGAGCATGATATGGAAATTGCTCGATTCTTTGTTCTATACCTTATGGGAAACTTGTTCGGTACCTCTAGCAGTAGTGCGCAGGTTGCCTATATTGAGGCCATTGTTGGTTTGAATTTTGACTACACTGTCATGTACGATTGGGGCACTCCTATACTTGCATACATATATAGATGTCTAGACATAGTGCATCATTTCTGATTCACAGGTTTCATTGTTTGGTTTCTAGGAGTTTTTTAGTATTGGTATTTTGAGTATTCCAGGAACTTCCATTTCGTGACATTAACTAAAGATGCATCATGATTCTTCCCTCTTTTATTATTTTGGTATGCGAACGGTAGGACTAGGGGTAATGAATCCAGTCATGTATATTCGGTTTTCCATAACCAGATTGACTAAAGGATGTATAGAGGGTAGTTCATATGGCATCCATTTGATACTAACAACTCGATTGACCTTGATTTTGTGCGGTTGGTTAGGATGTTCATCGTGTTAAGATTTCCACTTGTATTGTATCCCGTACTATTCAATTCTTACTGGTTCCTCAATGAGAGGTGTTAGAGACAGTTATATGACCATGATGTCATTCCTGATGATCCACACTCTCATACATATCGATGCATGAGATTCAGATCAGCTTGTTGCCACGAGAGCGGTAGGTTGGTGACTAACAGAGAGATTTGTTATTGTCGGTCCATCATACATAGATTTATAGCATAAATTTTATACTGCATCTAGTGATACTATCACTCATTCAACGTTGATAGATTTGGTAGGGCTAGTTGCTATATGTCATGGGATAGAACCTCAGGTTGTTGAGGATCTTACCTAACCTAATCAGGGGTATTGTGTAGTATATCACTTGTCTAGTGTTAGTCACTTTAGTTGGATCATGGTAGTGCCCACATTTTTTGGAGCTGACCGTTATGTTAACGTGTATCCCTCTCCTACACACGAGCAGTATCCGAATCCCACCCAAATATCATATGGTGATCTATACGCATGCAGATGAGACTACGCCATACTGGATACGTAGAGCACACACATAGTATTGATTATTACGAGGATACATTGCACCGACATGCAGAGTAGATGGCAAACCTACAGGCTAAGCTAAAGGCAGAGCGGAAGAGATTTGTTGACTATAGTCTGTACTATGATCACTTATCTAGCAAAGACGACAGGGAGACACGTCGCCGCTGTGTTCCCAGTCCATGAATGGATGACTAGCAGTGTGTTTTATGTATTTTCAGTTATATGTACCCATGATGTATATTTCAAAGTTTATGTTCATAATTTATGTATTGACTCTAATTGATGCTATATTCGGTGTTATTCTCTGTTTATGTACTGTATTGATGTCATATTTATTATTATTCATGCTTTTCTTTTTGATTCATGTTATATTCATCATTTATGTATTTTATTCATGTTATATTCATTATTATTTGTGGTTTATGCATGGTGAATGATGTCATATTCGTTATTGTTCATTCTTTCAATTCTGATTCATGTTATATTCACCATCTATGCATTTTGAACCATGTTACATTCAACTTTATAGTTGGTATTACTTTATGATTTATAGTCATTATTACTTTATGATATATAGTATGTATTACTTTATTAGTATATTACCATATCAATTTTGACAAATATCATTCAGTGACTTGTCTCCTCAATACTGTAGCCATATTGTGCACCTTTTGTCAACGACTTGTCTTACTTTACACTATAGCGACATTGTTTTTGTGTATATCTGATATTCATTTTTCTATGCATTGCTTCATGATTTATAGTCAGTATTTCTTTATGAGTATATTCAAAGTTGTTCATGGGTTATTACACTCTACTTCATTGTTTATACTGATTTTGAGTTGTCTTATCTCGCACTGTAGCAATTTTGGCAGATATCATTCAATGACTTGTTTCATCACCTATTATAGCCATATTGTGCACCTTTTGTCATCGACTTGTCATATCTTACACTATAGCCACATTGTTCAAGTGAATACCTAATATTCATTTTTTTTGCACTATAGTATTATAAATTGCATCCTCCTAACATTGAGTTTTACATAAACTTTTCTTTCAAATTTAGATATAGTATATTAACCTGGTGGACTACAGCCATATTTCTTTGCCTTCTCCATACTCATACGAAGGTCCTTTGAGTCACAAAGTCCCTCCAAATCCTTCTTCTCCTCAAGCACTGATGGAGTGGTATATCAAAATGTAGGAAAGGTACTACGAAGACCTAAAGGAGCATGAGAGAAAGGAGCAAGAACATAAGTTAAGAGAAGAGAGAAGAGGATTTGGAGATCAGCGTAGAAGCAGGCAAAGAGGACAGGAACTCCATACTCAATGGACTGAAAAAGAATAAGAGGTTGAATCTCCTCCGATCTTTTGTGTTTGTGGAGTTAAGATTACGTATTCTATCATAAGTAGTGGAAACGACAGTGGACAACGCCACTATAGATGCTCCAACTTTACAAACGTTTATGGGTTGTTGGAATGGACTGGTGATCTATTCGTCAGGTGAACCATAGAATATGACATCGAACTTTAATAAGAAATAATAACACCTTTCAACATGCTAAGCTCGTTGGAATTTCATGATGGTCGTGGATAGAAATGATATCTACAATCTAGCCTCATTAATGTATCTTAATGTATGTCTATGTTTGTCCACATATGCTTATGTTTTGTATGTTCAGGTATGTTTATGTGTGTGCTAATGTATGTTTATCAATGTTTAAGTATGGACTTGTTTGATATAATTATCTACTAGAATAACCTACAAAACAAATATAATCCATAAAATACATAGAGCAAATATAACACATAGAGATACATAGAACAAATACAACACATAGAAACACAGAGAAATCACTCAAACAGTCTAATATAACTAACCCAAAGATTAGATGCAGCATGACCAACAAAGATTGTCTGATGATCCATAAAATACAAAGAGTCAAATGTAGATCGAGACATCTCAAACACATTTCTATTGTTCCACTTCAGCTATGATTTTCTGGTACCTTCGACGTGCTCTAGTAAACGTAACATAAGTACTTCTAGTATCCAAGTTTCGTCTTCTTAACTTACAGTCTTAATAGTTATTATAAGCTTCATTAACAATGACCCAAAATTATTCATCGACTTCCTCTTTCATGTGTCTTAACCTATGATTACTGTAACCATGTTGGGAAATCCATAGCCATTCAATGGTCTGTCTTATTTGATAATTATAGCCATGTTGTGCAATCAGTGACAATTCAATGACTTATCTTAAACCATTATTGTAACCATGTTATGCAATCAGTAGTCATTCATATCATTACTGTAGCTATGTCGTGCAATCTGTAGCCTTTTATATAATTACTGTAGTTATGTTGTGCAATTCGTACTGATTCAATGGCTTGTCCCATCGTACACTGTAGCCATGTTGTGCAATCCATAGCCATTTCATTATACAATGTAGCTATACCGTGCAATCCGTAGCCATTTAATGGCTTGTCCCGTCATACACCGTAGACATGTTGTGCAATTCCTAGCCGATCAATGGTTTGTCCTATATGATTACTGTAGCTATGTTGTGTAATCAGTAATTATTCAATGACATATCATATACAATTACTGTAGCCATGTTACGCAATCTATAGCCATTCATATAATTACTGTAGCCATTTTACGCCATAGCCATTCAATGGCTTGTCCCATCATACACTATAGCTATGCCATGCAATCCGTAGCCATTTAATGGCTTGTCCCATCGTACACTGTAGCCTTGCTGTGCAATCCATAACCATGCTGTCCTATACGAAACCCTACCCGATTTCATGATGTAAGAGTTCTTTCTGAGATAATGTATCATAATTCATAACATGATTGAAGAGTCTGAAAGAGGAAGGTACAAGAACTGAAAAAACAGTTATCCAGACATGTTTAAGGGTTCAAATACTAGACCTCAGAGAAACATTAACCCGATGGAGGAATATGTTTCAACAGTGAAGCATACTGAAGACTATGTAGCATATTTTGAATCATGTGACTAATTGGTTGAACACCTATGGACGCACAAAGGAAGGAATGTTAGGACTACTTAGTCATAAATGTTTAAGTAGTTTATGAGCTTGTTTAATAAGATGTTTATTGAAGTCATTTGTTGAATTCATCGTGAAGTAGTTTTTTTAAGTTATTTACTAATTTTGTGAAGTAGTTTGTGAGTTTGTTTACTAATTTTTTTTGTTAAGTTTTCTAATCTTGTTTTGTTTACTAATTTGTGAAGAATGTATGTTGAGGTTTTCATAAAGTTCTTTGTGAACTTGTTTCCTAAGTAGTTGTATGAAAATTGTTTATCAAACAGAGTTTTACTAAATATTTACTTCTTACTAATGGAACAAATTTTGTCAAACAACTATACTTAGTTAGAAATAAATATCATATATTAAGATTATAGTCGCAGTCTAAACGCATTGACACAAATACACAACTAATAAAATAAATACTAAACAACAACAACTTAATATCCATCCCTAAAAGTGGCACTTCCATTTCCACTTCCTCCATCTCTCTCTTATAAGTTTCAAGCTATTTGGTGACCAGTTCATTTTGTAGAGGAGAAAGCTTGCTAAAATCGCAAATCATAAGTTTAGTCCATTCTTCTCTCTCATCATAGCTTCCATCCGTGCTTGGGACTGTTGCTTAAACTCTCGATCTTGTATAACAATCTACTGAAACTCCATATTTGATTGCATCCTTTATGCTATAAACTTTTCTTTGCTCTTTCTTGTTTCACCAATAAATTTTTCTTGAGTCTTTACGAATCTCGAAAAAAAATTATTTCGCTGCTCCTATTGAATTATTTTGTTTCTCCCAAGGGAACGACCATTGATATTTCCAAACAATGGCGATATTTCTTAAGAACCATGATGGCTCTATGGACTAGAATTATAGTAGCTCATTCATTTGGCCTTGTTCTGCTGTGCAAACATGAAATTATTTGGGTTCTACCATTTTGGTATAGAGGAAAGAAGATCAAAGCACACTTGAAAGTTGAACTGATGGTCGTATTGCTCTAGGCAAGCATTGCGTGCTTGTTCATAACTAAAACAAAATATACGAGGAAACTGTACAATTTGAAAACTATACAGGAAACGCAGAACCAAATGTACAATGTTATAAGGGGCAACACTGCTTTATTGTATGTTCTTAAATGTGGTTTGTATTGCCAATTAGTTTTGGATGCATGGTTCATTACTTGATAACCTCCTCCTAAAGAAACCCAAGTCCTCTTCATCGACTCTAGAGTGTTGTAGTGCAAACTTTTGCTAAAAAAATTTCACTTTTCATGTTGTTTTCCATGATACTATCATTTGAAATTGTTACCCAAGATTAGTAAATGATACGTATTTTTGCGGAGTAAATTTAACTTGCTTCTTTCTATCATCATTTACTCCTGCATCATCTTAAGCAGTTTCAACTTCAATGTCCTCTATTCTAGGGTAAAATCCAGTAGAAGCTGATCCCCGCAAAGACTATCAAACATACCACTCAACGATTTCCACTTCCTTTTCTTTTTGTTGTACTCCAAGCTTTGAGGCGCATGTGTTTCTTCAATAACTTCATCGTTTCCTTCTTTGGTATTTTATGCATCCGCATCTAGATCTTCTTCTTCTTCAGAACTACCACCAACATCAACATTGATAGAGGTGTTACGAGTATACGAAAATTGCCTTGTGAGATTCCGCATAGCATCTCTATTGTGAGTATCTAACAGCTGCATATTAAGATGATATTGTTGTTGGTCACCTTGCATCATCAACGACATATACGATGAATGATCTTCGTACGCATCAAAGTAATGAATGACGAGGTGGTGTCTATGGTAGTATTATGGTGCGGTAGAATGGTAGTAAGGTTGTAGATGATGATTGACTCTGGTTGGAACATGGGGAGGGCAAGGTTGACTGTAGTGCATGTTTGGATACGGCGTACAGTCATATTCGTGTTGCGTTAGAAGTGTTTGTTGTTGGTTTAGAGGATGAACATTGGGAAAACCAGTAGAACGGTATGATGGATCGAATGGACTATTTTGAGAAGTAGAGACGGATTTTTTGCTCGATCGTTTAGCAGAAGAAGACATTGTGTATTAGAGAGGAAAGAAGTGAAGAATGTTAGTGTGGAGGAAGGAAGAAGGGATGGTATGATATATATATATATATATATATATATATATATATATATATATAGGGTTAGGGTGTCAATAGCCATTGTAAACTAGCCATTGGAATTTTAATATTAGGAAATAAAACGGTATAGTCTTTGTCCTTTTATAATTAAAATGGTGATCTGATTTAAATAAAATGGCAAAGTCTTTGCTGTTATAATTATAAAACAGCAAAGTCTATACCTTTTTAAAAATAGTCATATATCTAGTCAACCAGCCACAGTAAAGTGAATAAGCCGCACCTGATTGCATGGGGGCTAGTTTTGTTGGAACTAGGCCAGCCCACGGTGGAAGTAATGAGTGAATTTCAAGTTTTTTTTACCATTTTGAATCTTTATTGGGTTTACGTAGTCTAATTTATTTAAAACATTTCTAAATTTCTTTTAAATAAAATCTTTATTTTATTTATTTATAAAATGATAGAGCATTATTATTTATGTTATGCACACACATACATACATACACACACACACACACACACATATATATATATATGTGTGTGTGTGTGTGTGTGTGTGGATGTATAACATATCAATCCGCGCAAGGTATGACATGCTCGTGTATAGATGTTGAGATTTACACAATGGACATGTTAGCTCATCCAGTATACAAACATATTGTCCAAATGTATGTTTATATACGTATATAAAAAAAATATTACAAATATGTATGCATGTGTGTATATAAACATAAGTATGAAATATTAACTATATATATATATATTTGTTTATTTATAACTATAAAAATATGTTTAAATTATTTATAAAATATATTAAATATAATATTATTTTTTTGCTGTAAGGAAAACAGTAATGTATAAATATTTTTTTAGCATATATATATATATATATATATATATATATATATCCAATCCAAAGGAGTGATAGTTCATGAACCGTTGACCACCAGCTATCGAATAACATTTTATTTGATTTGACTTTAGAAAATTATAGAGATGAAGT
The DNA here is from genome assembly GCA_030737815.1 of Allium fistulosum. Classification (NCBI taxonomy): domain Eukaryota; kingdom Viridiplantae; phylum Streptophyta; class Magnoliopsida; order Asparagales; family Amaryllidaceae; genus Allium; species Allium fistulosum. The sequence continues at coordinate 1,129,810,871 of CM060902.1, forward strand.
GGGAGAGTTCGGTTAAAAGAGAGGGTATATAGAGGCTCCAAAAATTCTCAAACAAATGAAGGTAGAGATGCTTATATAGAGGAGAATTTAGATATATTTTAGGGTTAATATCCTATATCATATCTTACCAATTCTCTTATAGCTTAGCCCTCCATCTCAATGCCTCTCTAGCACCATCATATGGCTGCAATCAAGCCCATATCATAGCCGAATTTGACCAGCCCCTATATGGGGTTTAAACCCATTTAAAGCTCGAACAAATATTTTGCATTTAGATCCAATTTAAACGTGTATCGATATCGTATATCGATTAATATATTTATAACTATTATGAATACATTTATGAATATATTTTATCAAACCAAAATCAAATTTTATAACTAATATTTCACAAATGTTAATTAATTTAATTAGTTTATAAAAATTACAAATTTATTAGGTCGTTTGGTCAAAGAAGTATTCATCGTTTCGGTTGTGTGACCCGTTAGGTGTAAATTTGGTCAGCGATTAATAACGAACTATTCGACTATTAACGTTCACATATCATTTAGCAGGTGGTGTGACATTTTAACCAAATTTATTACTTGCTTGATTTCGGTTAAATCAATTTACTTTGTTAAGCGTTACCCATTTGTGACTTTTATGTATACCAATTCTCTTCGTCAAAACTATATCACTTTGGGCTTATGGAATTTGATAATGGCCGAAATTCCAATATCATACTTATTTAACTCTATAGTCCAAACATAAAGTCCTTGGTTCAATAATAAAAATTATTATTAACCGAACTGCTCTGGCTAGAGACTTTGACTTTGAGTTGACTTCAGTTGACCATGATACAAACCTACTATAACTGAGGAGACGAATACTCTTATGTGGTCATTGGTGTCCTCCTAACTCCTAAAAGGATCTACTAAATTCATCAAGTTGTTCCACAGAATCAAAATGGCCGGTTATTAATGGAATCCCTTGTCGGCTCTCTGTAAAATATTCGTTTGGTCAAGGACTTCCAAATACATTGTAAGCTAAACCTATTGTTCCGATGAAAAGAAGAACTTATAATTAGCTTTTCGGGAAATTTCCAAACTATCAATTTCAAAGAAATCTTTCAATTTCTTATTTTACTAAGTTCAACTTTATGTATTCCTTTATCCGTAGCATTTCACTTCCAATGCTTCCGCTTTACCCAACTATAGTCGTTCGATGGATGTCATGCCACGAGTTAACTATAATCAAAGCGGAGCCTCCATATTGAAGATCAACAGTATTCTCAAGTCAAGAGTACTATGTAACTTTGTCACATCAATGTTTTCTATTTGACCAATTGTAGCAGCCTACCCCGGAATGGACCTAATTTCCAACCTAGAAAAGGAACATTGAAATTTAGAACCATTCGGAGGAAGGCTGTTGGTTGGAAAAGAAATAACAATACAATGCCATAACTAATCTTTCAGAGCTCACAGCGGATGGAATAAAATATAATAGAGAAGGGTACCCATTTATTTCAAAACCATAAAATGTCATAATACAAAATACTATCAAATCGTATCATAAATCCCTTACAACAATTATCTAAATACATGGGTACACATAAAAGCAAGTAATAATGATAAATATTTCCATAAGCCAAGCTTCTCCATCTCTAAGCATCGACGTCGCCATTACTCCATCCTTAACCTGTTTTCTAATAAGGGCGGAGTCAGAACAACAAATGTTTGGCGAATAAAAAACCTCGAGTCTTTCAATTTCAATACTTGGGCAGTATATTTCAAAATAAAAACATTTCTACGAATACAAAACCATTAAAACAGTTTAATACTTCTTATAAAGAAAGGAGACATGTCCTTAACCAACCACTTAATACCTTCCATTCCAGAAGCAGGTTTCTAAAATCTCATAACCCAAATCCCACTTCATAAATAACTAGCAATGTAAGAGATATTACCTAAACCACTTAATACCTTTTATTGGAAAATAAGCGGACTCTGGTCATTTAATACCTTAATTAAGGCGGATCTCATAATTTAATACTTATTTCCAAGTTGTGCTTCTCAATGTTACTATCAGCTGGCATCATATGAAATCTCAAGTCACGTAATACTTCTTTATTTGGAAAGGCGGATGTAACAACCCAGAGTTTTATAACAATTGATTATCGTCAAATGACGATTAAAATTGTTGGCTTATTACTGTTGGAGTTTTAATCGGTTGAATTCTTTTAAAATTGGGTTGAAATTCTTTGTATAGATTGTCTAGCGGTTATGCAGGCTTTAAAATTTATTGTAGCCCACGTTCCTTTGCTTTGGGATTGTGATAATTATCCATACCCGTTACTTCAATCGTTGAGTCTCACGAACCCTAAACAAAAGGGCGGCCTATATATCTTTTATTTTTATTTTCTATCGGCCCGTTCCTTGATAATGGCGGCTCTGTTGTTCGTTCTTTCTCCTTCAAAAATTAGGGTTTTCATGTAATTCGAAGATGCTGATTCAAATTGCTCGATTTTTGGAGTGCTCGGCTTCGACTCTGATGCTTTGCTTTGAGCTCGGTTGGGTCGTGCTCAGGCGATTTGGATCGTTGGGTTCTTCGAATCAAGGTGAGTAATTTTTATTACTCACATCTAATTCAATTTGTTATGTGAATTGTGGTTTCCACGGCTTTGAATTCTTGGGTTTTCATTGTATACAAATGTTTGAGTTTGTCTTGATTTATCTTGGCCATTCTAATTTGTTTTAATACTTGAGATGATTTCTCTGACTTTAGCAGTTTGTTTAAAGTGATACCTGATACTCACGGAGTTGATTCTTGTTTGAATTTTCAGCTTTAATGATTTTTGATTTAAGTTTGACGATGTCGTTTTTGTTCGACTTGGGCTATATTGTTTACTGCCTCTGGTAGTACTTTCGTCCTCGTTCGATTTTACTTGCTGCTTTATGACTTCGGCCCTTATATCTTTGATCTGCAGCTTGAATATCATGTCTACATCCTTATATGCGTTCATCTTTGCACCGTATATTTGTATGTTTGTCATTGATCATATGTTAAAGTCGTTTATGTGCGCGACTTTGGCCGGCCTTGTGTCACTGCTTACTGTCTACATGAACCTGAAAATCGTGTCTGGAATTTGATATCATCTCAAGTGTATTTCATAGTTCACTATTCTCGAGTATCACTGCATATTATGTTGCCTTTGTTCTCGGGTATGATACTTGCACTTGTCCTGTCCACTGTTTTTTATACTGCTGATTCATTGTAGTAGTTGTTAGGATTGGCTTGTGGTCTTCGCTGGCATTACTGGTGCATGTGCTTAGTTAAGGCAATGTCACTGACTTGATCGACTTTTTCCATGCTATTCTCTATCTCTGGTACCTTGCTCGATTTGCTTCACTGTGTTGTTCACCACTACATACCACTGCATTTTCATCACTGCACTATTTATTTGCATATAAACTTGGATTCTTGGTGTACTTGTCTCTGTTTCGAGTCTGACACTTTTTGAAGTTTCCATCTGTTAGCTTGTAGTTAATGTGTCCACATTGATTTTGTGATTTGTACATGTTACTCCTTTGGCATTATTGCAGACCACATACTCATTTGTCCATGTTGCACCTCTGATTCATTTTGCCCATGTGCAGTTCGTTATGTACATTCATTTGTGTACATATTGCATATTCATTTGGTTGAAGCTTTATATCGCTGTCACTTGCTTAGTGCATTAGTGCACTGTGAATTCTTGTGCATTGGTCTTTGAGCTTTGCCGAGTGTATTTCTTTATATTGTTGCATTGAGTTGAGTCATGACAGCAGTGACTTAACCTTTGCATTATGTTTTTTTTTTGAATTCACTTGTGTTGAATCCAGTCTGTCGCTCGGATTTGACCTTGTGCTGAAAGTTGTGATATTATTTTATTGCACTTGAGTTGAATCCGGTATTTGGGTTTGACCTTGTGTTGGATTGTGAATTTTCATTGTGCCTTCTCGTGCACATTGTTTATTTGATGGTTATTGGGTGGATACTGTGCTTGCTGTTGCAGTTCCATCTAGTTCATTTTGTTTTGATTTGATGCCATTTGTTTCTAATTCATCGAGCTTTTGTGTTTCATCACTGTAGTGGCGAGGCAGTGCACGCGAGCGTGTACTGCAGCCAAACAGTATGGATTATTTTGTTGTTAATTGTCGTTTAGACAATTCTGTTGTTTTCTAAATTATCTTCATTGATAATTCTTTTTATTTATCTTTGTTGATGATTTGAATTTGCTGATTTGTTGTTTAACACTGGTTAGTGTTATATCTGCTGTTATCCAATTCTCTTATCGAGGAGTTGGATATACGAGATTTCTGTGACTGTCGTCTATTTGATATTTGATTATTATTGCTTCTGTGCATTAATAACTGAGTTTGAATTAGACTGACCCATGTATTATTTTCTTTTGAATTTAATACTTGGGTCACGCCCGAGTTATTTCAGGTTGTAGATATCTTGCTTTGGATTGCTGTTTGAGCTATGAAGACTTTTCATATCTTTTGGAGTAGTCGTGTCATAGTATAGGTTGATATGTATTCATGTATATTAGTCGATAATGTACTTGTATATATAACTTCCAGAGTCGACAGTTGTAGTTGTATCATATGTATTGTGTCAAATGTATTGTAACTGACATCAGTTATATATATATGTATATATATATATGAGACTTTTGTTATATGTGTTCCACATTTTATTATCTGTGTTATTATTATATATATTGTCCTAAAATATTATGAACCATCGTAGTTTGTTTTATACTGGAATTGGGTATGTCGATGGGAGTAATTAAATAAGAGATGTAAAATGAAAAATATATACCACTCCTATCGAGGTAACCAATACTAGTGTAAGGCCAACTACGGATGGCCGCTCCTATCCAGCCTTATTCTTCGTAATAACAGACAGTATTTCTTTTAATACTCTTTGTTATTGTGAGCATAGAGGTGGGGCGTCACAGTTGTTATTAGGGCTTGGGGTTTATGGACATAATATAAAACATAACTTAGATGGAACATATGTTACAACTATTGGTCGATGTTTTATTTGTGCTTTGAGTAAAAACTAAAGTTTTGAAATTTTGAGATTTTGCTGGTTGTCTTTTATGCTAATCATATATTGATTAGATTTTGTTGTTTTGAATTATCTTCATTGAAGATACATTCAAATGAATTCTTTGTTCATTTTGTAGTATACGTGTAAATTTGAGTTGCACGTTACTGCATTAATTTTACGTTGAACTGATGTTTGGTTTAAATGTATTTTTTGCCGTTATTTTTATAACGGGATTTTTACACCGTTGTTAAGTTTTTGAAGCACGGTGTTTTGTTGGCATTTTAATGAATGAAAATTCATTGGTATTACATTTTGATGTAAATTATTTTGATGAGATTTTGACGTTTAAAAATTACCGTCGCTTTGACTTCAGTAACCGTTAAATTTTAAAAGTGGATTTTCAAGCGGTTATTGCGCAATGTTGATTTTGAGATTCGTTTTACGATGTTTTGGGAAGTACAATTTTTTTTTTCGAAATTGCTACTGATGTTGTTGCTTTAATCACGTGATTGGAAAATCGTTTTAAAATGAAATTTTTTTATAAAATTTTTAACAGTTTGCGCTTTCAAAAGAATGAGGAAGCGACTTAAATGTTTCAGCAAAATCGAGGACTATGACCCCTTTCTTTTACTGATTCGCTTAACTCCGGACTTGTCCAGTTGAGAATGTGAATTGTTATTTTTATAAAATAAATAAAATTGTTTTCAGGAACTTTACAGTTTGCGCTTTTAAAAGAATGAGGAAGCGATTTAAACGTTTCAGCAAAATCGAGGACTATGACCCCTTTCTTTTACTGATTCGCTTAATTCCGGACTTGTCCGTTTGAGAATGTAAAATGTATTTTTACGAAATACACAATTTTGCACTTTCAAGGAAACGATGAAGAGAATCCAACGATTTAGTAAAAACACGTGGTATGGGACATGTGCGTTTGCTATTTCGGTTAATTCCAGACTCGTTAATTGAAATAATTGCTGTTTTGATGATTTTGATGCTTTTGTGTGCTTTCGAGCCACTATGATGGACCTTCGGGTCATATAAGGACCTTCGGGTCATATGAGGACCTTCGGGTCAAATACCAGTACTAGACCTTTGGGTCACTCTACGGACCTTCGGGTCATTTGTTGGGCGCCAAAATTATGATGAGTACTTGGTAGGCTTCGGCCATTTGTTGATGCACGTACGGCGAACTAAAAACTCGCCATCTGATGGGATCGATCCAACCTTTTATGTTGATTTTCTAGTCTTCTTAATTGATTTCTAGATATTTGTTGTTTCTAATATCTACAGGTAATTAGATATCTGATGTTATGAGATTTAATTATCGTATCGGTAATTAATATTTGCTGTTATGAGATATAATTATCCTATCGGTAATTAAATATTTGCTGTTATGAGATTTAATTATCGTATCGGTAATTAAATATTTGCTGTTATGAGATTTAATTATCGTTTTTGATAATTAGATATTTGTTGATTTGAGATTTCTGATTATCCTTTTTGATAATTAGATATTTGTTGATTTGAGATTTCTGATTATCGTTCTATAATCGGATATTTGTTGTTTCTGATTATCCTTATTGATAATTAGATGTTTGTTGATTTGTGATTATTGATTATCGTTTTTGATAATTAGATATTTGTTGATTTGAGATTTCTGATTATCGTTTTTGATAATTAGATATTTGTTGATTTGAGATTTCTGATTATCGTTTTTGATAATCGGATATTTGTTGTTTCTGATTATCATTATTGATAATTAGATGTTTGTTGATTTGTGATTTGTGATTTGTGATTATCGTTTTTGATAATTAGATATTTGTTGATTTAAGATTTCTGATTATCGTTTTTGATACTTAGATATTTGTTGATTTGAGATTTCTGATTATCGTTTTTGATAATTAGATATTTGTTGATTTGAGATTTCTGATTATCGTTTTTGATAATGGGATATTTGTTGTTTCTGATTATCGTTTTTGATAATCAGATATTTGTTGTTTCTGATTATCGTTATTGATAATTAGATGTTTGTTGATTTGTGATTTCTGATTATCGTTTTTGATAATTAGATATTTGTTGATTTGAGATTTCTGATTATCGTTTTTGATAATTAGATATTTGTTGATTTGAGATTTCTGATTATCGTTTTTGATAATTAGATATTTGTTGATTTGAGATTTCTGATTATCGTTTTTGATAATTAGATATTTGTTGATTTGAGATTTCGGATTATTGTTTTTGATAATTAGATATTCGTTGATTTGAGATTTCTGATTATCTGACGTTTTCTGATTATCGTTTTTTAATTAGATAACTGTGTTTTCTGATTATCGTTTTTGATAATCGGATAATTGCTGATTTCGCTGATTATGATATTTTCTAGTCTCAAATTGATTCTAGAGTATGCTGATTTTATTGAATTGCTGTTTTCTATCTATCTCTGTTGATGGTTAGGGTTTGTTGATTATGGAGTTTGTGTTTTCTAGTTATTTGTTAGATAATTAGATATTTGCGGTTTTGCGATTTGTGAATTGTGATTCCTAATTATCTATGTTGATAATTAGATTTTGCTGTTTTCTAATTATCGTATCAATAATTAGATATTGATGTTTTGTGATTTCTATATTCTAATTATCTAATTGATACTTGAATATTGCTGATAATTGTATTTATTCAGTTTTGTTGTTTTCTGATTATCTATTTGATAGTTAGATTCTGTTGGGAATTTGTGAATTTCTTTTATGAAATTAAAAGATTTCTTTGGCGTTTGTATTCCCGACTTTATTTTTCTAGCTTAACAAGCTTATGTTAGGAAAATAATTGTTATTGACGACTTTATTTATGAAAATTGCGGGGATGCAATTTTTATAAGGAAGGGAGTCTGTAACAACCCGGAGTTTTATAACAATTGATTATCGTCAAATGACGATTAAAATTGTTGGCTTATTGCTGTTGGAGTTTTAATCGGTTGAATTCTTTTAAAATTGGGTTGAAATTCTTTGTATAGATTGCCTAGCGGTTATGTGGGCTTTAAAATTTATTGTAGCCCACGTTCCTTTGCTTTGGAGTTGTGATAATTATCCATACCCGTTACTTCAATCGTTGAGTCTCATGAACCCTAAACAAAAGGGTGGCCTATATATCTTTTCTTTTTATTTTCTATCGGCCTGTTCCTTGATAATGGCGGCTCTGTTGTTTGTTCTTCCTCCTTCAAAAATTAGGGTTTTCATATAATTCGAAGATGCTGATTCAAATTGCTCGATTTTTGGAGTGCTCGGCTTCGACTCTGATGCTTTGCTTTGAGCTCGGTTGGGCCGTGCTCAGGCGATTTGGATCGTTGGGTTCTTCGAATCAAGGTGAGTAATTTTTATTACTCACATCTAATTCAATTTCTTATATATGTGAATTGTGGTTTCCATGGCTTTGAATTCTTGGGTTTTCGTTGTATACAAATGTTTGAGTTCGTCTTGATTTATCTTGGCCATTCTAATTTGTTTTAATACTTGAGATGATTTCTATGAATTTAGCAGTTTGTTTAAAGTGATACCTGATACTCACGGAGTTGATTCTTGTTTGAATTTCCGGCTTTAATGATTTTTGATTTAAGTTTGACGATGTCGTTTTTGTTTGACTTGGGCTATATTGTTTACTGCCTCTGGTAGTACTTTCGTCCTCATTCGATTTTACTTGCTGCTTTATGACTTCGGCCCTTATATCTTTGATCTGCAGCTTGAATATCATGTCTACATCCTTATATGCATTCATCTTTGCACCGTATATTTGTATGTTTGTCATTGATCATATGTTAAAGTCATTTATGTGCGCGACTTTGGCCGGTCTTGTGTCACTGCTTACTGTCTACATGAACCTGAAAATCGTGTCTGCAATTTGATATCATCTCAAGTGTATTTCATAGTTCACTATTCTCGAGTATCACTGCATATTATGTTGCCTTTGTTCTCGGGTACGATACTTGCACTTGTCATGTCCACTGTTTTTTTTTATACTACTGATTCATTGTAGTAGTTGTTAGGATTGGCTTCTGGTCTTCGCTGGCATTACGGGCGCATGTGCTTAGTTGAGGCAATGTCACTGACTTGATCGACTTTTTCTATGCTATTCTCTATCTCTGGTACCTTGCTCAATTTGCTTCACTGTGTTGTTCACTACTGCATACCATTGCATTTTCATCACTACACTATTTATTTGCATAAAAACTTGGATTCTAAGTGTACTTGTCTCTGTTTCGAGTCTGACACTTTTTGAAGTTTCCATCTGTTAGCTTGTAGTTCATGTGTCCACAATTATTTTGTGCTTTGTACATGTTACTCCTTTGGCATTGTTGCAAACCACATACTCATTTGTCCATGTTGCACCTCTGATTCATTTTGCCCATGTGCAGTTCGTTATGTACATTCATTTGTGTACATATTGCATATTCATTTGGTTGAAGCTTTATACCGCTGTCACTTGTTTAGTGCATTAGTGCACTGTGAATTCTTGTGCATTGGTCTTTGAGCTTTGCCGAGTGTATTTCTTTATACTGTTGCATTGAGTTGAGTCATGACAGTAGTGACTTGACCTTTGCATTATGTTTGTTTTTTTTTTGACTTCACTTGTGTTGAATCCAGTCTGTCGCTCGAATTTGACCTTGTGCTGAAAGTTGTGATATTATTTTATTGCACTTGAGTTGAATCCGGTATTTGGGTTTGACCTTGTGTTGGATTGTGAATTTTCATTGTGCCTTCTCGTGCACATTGTTTATTTGATGGTTATTGGGTGGATACTGTGCTTGCTGTTGCAGTTCCATCTGGTTCATTTTGTTTTGATTTGATGCCATTTGTTTCTAATTCATCGAGCTTTTGTGTTTCATCACTGTAGTGGCGAGGCAGTGCACGCGAGCGTGTACTGCAGCCAAACAGTATGGATTATTTTGTTGTTAATTGTCGTTTAGACAATTCTGTTGTTTTCTAAATTATCTTCATTGATAATTCTTTTTATTTATCTTTGTTGATGATTTGAATTTGCTGATTTGTTGTTTAACACTGGTTAGTGTTATATCTGCCATTATCCAATTCTCTTATCGAGGAGTTGGATATACGAGATTTCTGTGACTGCCGTCTATTTGATATTTGATTATTATTGCTTCTGTGCATTAATAACTGAGTTTGAATTAGACTTACCCATGTATTATTTTCTTTTGAATTTAATACTCGGGTCAGACCCGAGTTATTTCAGGTTGTAGATATCTTGCTTTGGATTGCTGTTTGAGCTATGAAGACTTTTCATATCTTTTGGAGTAGTCGTGTCATAGTATAGGTTGATATGTATTCATGTATATTAGTCGATAATGTACTTGTATATATAACTTCCAGAGTCAACAGTTGTAGTTGTATCATATGTATTGTGTCAAATGTATTGTAACTAACATCAGTTATATATATATATATATATGAGACTTTTGTTATCTGTGTTCCGCATTTTATTATCTGTGTTATTATTATATATATTGTCCTAAACTATTATGAACCATTGTAGTTTGTTTTATACTGGAATTGGGTATGTCGATGGGAGTAATTAAATAAGAGATGTAAAATGAAAAATATATACCACTCCTATCGAGGTAACCAATACTAGTGTAAGGCCAACTACGGATGGCCGCTCCTATTCAGCCTTATTCTTCGTAATAACAGACAGTATTTCTTTTAATACTCTTTGTTATTGTGAGCATAGAGGTGGGGCGTCACAGCGGACCCTCAAACAGTCACTTAATTCCTTATTCAGAAGCGGGTTACCGTAGAGATACCACCTAACGTGTCCCCTTATTTCATTAGGGGAAAAGAGGCAGGCTCTTAAACAACCGGTTAATACATTGACCCCGAAGCAGGCCCCTCGAACTATGGCCCATACTCATAATGACGTCTCACATTAGTTTGACTATTCGTAGGAACTGGTAGCCAAATTAGCTATGCAGATTTTCCCAAAAGAATTTGGGACTGACCTCGCGTCATTATAAAATTTTGTAATAAAGATATCTCACATCAATAGGAAGTGTACACAACTGTTGGTAGCCTCAAAGTGAAGGGCATACCTCCTTCATGTAACTTTATTGATCTAACATCCTTATGCCTTAGCCATAAATTAAATACACTCCATATATATATATATATATAATAATATCGATCTCATCGTTTCATAAATAAGGCCTCATAATTAATCTTTCTTATTACACCTTAAAATAATAATTAGGATAAATAAAAGTTTCCTCTTATTTTCACCTAACCATCAATTACATTCCTAATGAGGAAAATAAATACCTAATTAACTACGCTATGTATGCAGCAATTATACGTTAATTACGCTAATAGAGATAAATAAATATTCGTACCTAATAAATTCTAAACACAGGTATTTTGCACCCTAAACCAGCATTAAATGTCAATTCCATAACCAATTCCTATTACAAGTCCCTTTTCTTCAAATTCCCAAGATTTCAACTTACCAAAATATGGGATTCTAATATCCAAAACAGGAATAAATATTCATAACGAAAGCCGCAATAACAGACTTGTAAATAAAATAGAAACTCAATTTATTACACCAATTCAATGGAATATCCTAAACAATTGGAATCGCAATCTAAACTCCATATTTTATTCAGCTCCTCTTTTACAAAGAAATGGATAAGAAGGAAATTTGTGTGAAATAAGTAGTGTATACTACGAATAAAATCGACAATATAAACCCCTTATTTCATTGAAGAACCACAAATTAAACTAAAGAAGGAGAAGTGAAATAGACTATGAAATTATCAAAAATTGCATAAGCAAAACAAATTCCATCAAATGAATGTAAATAATCGAGAATCTCAACATTGAATTGACATTTCTAAATAAAAGGAATTTTGGGGAATTTCATCTATCGTATTTTCGCAATCCCAAAATCCCTAAGGCATATTCAAATCCATAGAGATACACTAAACAATTACTGAAAAATAAATACTAAGATTTCCACTCACAGAACACCCTTAGCTTCACTTTCCTTGGATTTGCATGCCTTTCAGTCTCCTCTAGAATCTTTTTTTATATACATAATATGGAAGGTGTATATATTTTTATTAGATTCAGAATGGTTGGAGAAAGAACAAAATAAGAATAGGTTGGAGGTAGACGATATAATTAGAGAATGAATTGAATTCTTACCTGGATTCTCTATGTAGTTTTTGAATCTAATTTTAAGAGATAACAATGGCAGAGTTTCGTTGAATTTACCAAAATAATATGAATAAAAAGTGTAGAGGGTAGGGTTTTATTTATAGGGGTTGAAACGCAACAGAACCATAGGATAGAAGTAGGTAAAAAATGGATAAATCTGGAGCATACAACTCAATATAGCATAGCTTCAAACCCTAGCCACCACTGTCAACTTTCGTTGTAAGCGGTCGACCGCCTATGTGCGATCGATCGACCACTACGGTCAACCGGTTGACCTTTAGAGGTCGGCCGCTCCTCTATTTTGGGGAACTTTTATTTCGTTCCATTGCACAATTTATTTTATTTCCCAATTAACTTTTTAACGTTAAATGTTAATTCAACGATCACTTAGCCCCAAGTTAATTTTTGAAATTTAAACCCTAAATTTAGTTTCTTATTTGAATTTGAATTCAAACTAAATTAATTTGAATCCGAAAACTTTAATGCTCATAACTTCTTTGTTTGAGCTCCGTTTTCAGCATATTATATATGGAAACAGATCAGAATTCCACCACGAATGCAATGGAATAAATTTCATGGTCAAATTTTGACTTACATAAAATTTCCATATTCTATCTTATCATATTTAATTCAATTTAATCTATTTAATTGTGGTTCATTTTACGGTGTGTTACATTCTTCCCCCCTTAGAAAGGATTTCATCCTAAAATCTTTCAAGAGGCGAACAACATAATGCGCAATAACATCCATGCTATACAACCAACTTATCTGCACAACCATCTACTCAACCAATAGTGTAATGTGATTATGTACCGCGAACATCTAAAATGAGCTCAATCCTAACGTGAATGTATAATCATGTCATGCAAGTATGTATGCAAACACTCTAAACATGCATAAAATTTCTACATGAGTGCAAAATGATTGTGAGAGTGTAAAAACCATCTTCTACCATCTAATCTAGCAACCACGATGCAACCAAAATCCTAAAAGTTGGAGTGAGAAACTACCGGTGAAAAGCTATGGTCGAGTGTTCTTCATCTTCTCCTCGGTCTCTCATGTGCTCACCGCTGGATTTTCCCCCCATTGTACTCGGACCAGTCTAATTATTTTGTTGTGAAGTCTCCTAGTTCCGTGCACCATAATGCATGTGGTAGCATGGGGCATTGTCAGCTCCGTCTTAAAATCCCTCAACTGATCAGGCTCTACACTAATAGCGGTGTCATGAAGGTATTTTCTAAGGCGAGAAACGTGGAAAACATTGTGGACACTTACCAACTTGTTAGGAAGCTCCACACGGTATGTCGATTTTCCTATCCTTTTCAAAATTCTTAATGGCCCGATAAACCTAGCCCCAATTTTCCAGACTCACCAAATCCAAGAACCTTCATAAGACCATATCTTCAAGCTCAAGCTCTTTCTTTCTTTTATCCGAATAAGATTTCTGATGGTCTTAGGTTGCCTTCGTACTTTGCCTAATCAGCTCTACTTTTTCCGTGGTATCATGGATTAAATCGAGTCTGAGTAATACTTTGTCGATGATTTCCCACCAACTATTGCATGGCCGCCAATAAAGTGCTTCGAAAGGGGTCATACCAATCATTGGTTGATAGCTATTATTATACGGAAATGCAACCAAAGGTAGATGTTGCTCCCAATGTCCTTTAAAGTCCAAGACAAGCTCTCAACAAGTCCTCCAAAATCCTATTCACTCTCTCTGTTTGTCCGTCAATCTGTGGGTGATATGCAATGCTAAGATTCAAAGAAGTTCCCAAAGCTTTTTGTATGCTCCTCCAAAACTCACCGGTGAACAATGGGTCCCTATCACTGACTATGCTCATAGGAATTCTATGCAAACGAATTATCTCTTTGATGTAAATCAGTATAATAGAAGCAATAGTCCTATTTCTCTTGATCGGAATAAAATGAGTACTCCTAGTGAGTCTATCCACAACAAACCAAATAGCCTTATTGCCTTTCTGACTTCTAGGAAATCCTTTCACAAAATTCATCGAAATATGTTCACACTTCCAAGTCGGAATTTCCAAAGGTAATAATAATCCATCAGGCTTCCCTTGCTAAGCTTTTACTTTCTGACATGTCAAACACCTAGCAACAAACTCAGCTACGCTCTTCTTTATTCCATGCCAAAATAAAATCCTCTTCATGTCCTTATACATCTTATCCCTTTCGGGATGAATGGTCATCCTTGAGTGGTGACACTCCATAAGAAACTCTCTTAGCAAATCATTAATCATCGGAACACAAAGGCATCCATTCCTTCTCAAGCATCGTTTCTCATCAACTAAATACCTACTAGTGTGGAAAAATGCTCTCCTTTCCCCAACTTCTCCAAAATCTCTAATAACTTCTCATCCTTTATTTTCTCTCGCTCTATGCGGTTCATCAAGACTCGTCTAATCTCCATAACTGCTAGAAAACCTTGGATGGGTTCTGTTGACGGTTGGAAATTAAAATTCGAGAGAAATTCCAATTTTCACTATTCATACATAGCACATAGGATAGCGTGCCTCCGACTAAGGGCGACGGTGACTATGTTCCTTTTCTAGGGGTATACTGAATACTAAAATCAAATGAGTTAAATGCTCATCCATCTCTGCTGCCTAAGGTTCGAATATTTTTGAAATAGGTATTTGAGTGATTTATGATCAGTGAATAACTCAAACCTTTCTCCCAAGAGATAACGCCTCTATATCTTTAAGGCAAAGACAATAACTGCCAACTCCAAGTCATGCACTGGATACCTCTTCTCATGATCTTTTAGATGTCTATTAGCATAAGCAATTGCTTTCCCCTCTTGCATTAAAATTGCTCCTAACCCTGTGCCACAAGCATCTGTGAAAACTGTAAATGGTTTGGTTCCATCGGGAATAGTGAGCATATGTGCACTAGTCAATGACTCCTTAAGCTTCTCAAATGCCTTAGTGTATCTATCATCCCAAGAAAAGACTAGTTTTTTCTTAGTCAATTGGGTCAAAGGGGCGGCTATTTTTGCAAAGTTCTTAATGAAATTTCTATAGTAGTCTGCCAACCCTAGAAAACTTCTAACCTCTGATGCATTCTTAGGAGTCTTCCATCCTTGAGCAGCTTCCACTTTAGCAGGTTCTACAACCAATAATTTCTCCAAAACAATATTCCCAAGAAATCTAACTACACTCCTTCGAAAGTGGCATTTAGAAAATTTGGCCTTCAGTTGGTGCATCCTCAAAGTATCTAATACCTCCCTAAAGTAGTCCTCATGCTCCTTCTTGTTTTTGGAGAAAACCAAGATATCATCAACAAATACCACGACGAATTTATTCAGTTGCCCTATAAATACTTATAAATCAACAAAGTGTGATGGGGCATTTATCAATCCAAAAGGCATTACTTTCCACTCATAGAGCCCGCCCGGAGTGCGAAATGCGGTCTTTGACTGGCTCTCCTCTGTTATCCTTAACTGGTGGAATCTCATTGCTAAGTCTAACTGAGAAAAGACACTAGCTCTTACAAGTTAGTCCAACAAGTCATCAATCCTAGGTAAATGGTACATATTCTTCCTTGTCAACTTATTCAATTCCTTATAATCGATGAAAAGCCTCAAAGAACCGTTCGCCTTAGTGGCGAAAACAATAGGGGCTCCCCATTCAGAAGTACTCCTACGAATGAATCCTTTCTTCAATAGCTTGAAATTTGCTCATCCAACTCCCTTCTTCCTTTGGGGGCCATATGCGTTAAAGGTAAGTTGACGGGCCTTGCATCCTTCTCCAAATTGATTCAGAACTTGACCTCGCTATGGGGTGGGAGACCCGAGACATCCTCGAAGACATTAAGAAATTCACAAACTATGGGTATGGATGATTGCTCTCCAATAACAGATAGACTTAGTGAGTTTAGATGACTTAACTCAACTAAATCTTTGGGTGTACAATGAACTTCTAGGTCACGGTCTCCACAGCTCCTTAATCATACGACTCTCCTACCGTAATCCAAAATGGCTCCATAATATGATAACCAATCCATACCCAAGATCAGTCCATACCCCTTAAAATTTAGAACGTACACATTACATACGAAATCAACGTCACATATGTCTAACACTATGTCTTTGCAAATATGAGAGAGATGTGTCGAACCCCTAATAGGATTGGAAACCTTTATTGGTATGTTGACCTTCTGGGTTTGAAGTTTTAAGAAATTTACTACATTCCTAGCTATAAAGGAATGTGACGCCCCTGAATCAAATAGGGTGCGAATGGTAACCCCATAAATAAGAGTTATACCTTCTAGAGCTGCATTCCCTTGGTCTCTCCGTGGCCTGCTAGCAATAGAGACGACTTCAATAGCATAGGCATGTCCGCTTGATCCTTCCCCTTCCTCGTGGCAGTTAAAGCACTGCCCTTTAAAGGCTTCCTTCATCAGACTAACCTTATAATCTTTAGCTTCATGACCCTTCTTTTGGCAGCTCTTGCACACCTTACCATCCTTCTTAAACTTCCCCTTTGACTTCTTATTACCCAAAAGCTTTCCTTCTTGGACCCTCCAAGCTTTTGGGTCGGTATATTCTTCTCCATTTCTACTCCCTTATCTTCCACATTGGTCATGTGCAGCATTGCTATTTCCACCAACATTTCATATGTGGCCCCAATAGGCACTTGGCTCAACAACATTTCTCTTAGCGGGGAATTTAGGCCCTCCACGAACTCCATTACCTTTTTCGTAGGTGTATATATCAGGCTCGTTCCAAATTTAGCCAACTTAGTAAACTTAGCTATGTACTCCTTAAGAGTATAATCCCTTTGTCTCAGCTAAATAAACTTTTCCAATTGTAGGCTCACTTCTACCATAGACATAAACCTCATCTCAAATCTATCTTTGAATTTGTCCCAAGAGAATATTCTTCCAGGGTGCTCATCAGTCACAAAGTTCCACCATTCCAAAGCTTATCTTTAGAGGTGTCAAGCTACTATTCTTATTCTTAGCTGATCATCCCAACCAAGCTCTCTAAATATTTTCTCGTGGTTACTAACCTATGATTTAGCTTCTGAATATCTTCCAGTTGCAGATTATGTCTTTCTCCCATATTGAGAAAGTCCTTACATAACTTAGGAAAATCAACATGACGAGGTACTGCATCGGCAGGCTGAGCAGTTGGTGCCATCGGTGCAGTTGGAGGAATAGGAATCTGCTCAACTATCCTAAGATATTTTCTAAACCATTCAGGCATTCCATGAATAAGAAGATTGATTATCATCCATATCAACTATATGTAGGTTAAATCTTTAGTGACGATTTCCTAAGATATTATTTATATGCTGAAAGAAAATGGTTGCCTAGTGTGTATGAGTATGTTCAAGAAAATAGGGTGTGTGTGTGTATATATACACACACACACATACATATATATAGTAAGAATTTTGAAAATTATTTTTAACAAACCCTTTAAAATAACAAGTACGTCTCTCATACGTATAGTTTTCCCTATTGACCGGGTAACCTAGGCTCTGATACCAAATGTAACAACCCACCCTAGAACGAGCCTAAATTCCGACCCAGAAAAGGCCTATCAAAACTTAAACCCATTCGAAGGAAGGTTGTTGGTTGGAAAAGGAAATAACAATATAGAGCCATAACTAATCTTTCAGAGCTCATATAGTTTGGAATAAAATATAATGGCAAAGTATACCCATTTATTTCAAAACCATAAAATGTCTTAATACAAAATACCATCAAATCGTATTATAAATCCGTTACAACAATTATCTAAATACATGGGTACACATAAAAGAAAGTAATAATGATAAATACTACCACAAGCCAAGCTTCTTCATCTCTAAGCATCATTATCGTCATTACTCCATCCTTAATTTGTGTTGTAACGAGGAGGGAGTCAGAACAACAAGTGTCTGGTGAATGAAAAAACCTCGAGTCTTACCATTTCAGTACTTGTAAGTACATTTCAAAATAAGAATATGTCTACGAAGATAAAACCATTATAACTATTTAATACTTCTTATAAGGAAAGGAGGCGGGTCCTCAACCAACCATTTAATACCTTCCATTCCATAAGTAGTTTCTAAAATTCCATAACCAAATCCCACGTCATAAATAGCTAGTAATGCAACAGATAATACCCAAGCCACTTAATACCTTTTATTGGAAAATAGGCAAAATCTTTCATTTAATACCTTAATTAAGGAAGACCCCATCATTTAATACTTATTTCCAGGGTGTGCTCCTCAATGGTATTATTTAGCTGGCATCATATGGAATCTCAAGTCACTTAATACTTCTTTATTTGGAAAGATTGACCCTCAATCCGTCACTTAATACCTTACCTAGAAGCAGACCCTGTAGAGATACCATATAATGTGTCCCATAGGCCTTTTAATACTTCATTTGAGGAAAAGAGGCAGGCCCTCAAACAACCACTTAATACATCAAGACCACGAAATAAGCCTCTCGTACTATGGCCCATACTCATAATGACGTCTCACATTAGTTTGACTATTTGTAAGAACTGGTAGCTATATTAGCTAGACAGATTTCCCTATAGAATTTAGGACTAACCTCGTGTCATTATAAATATTTATTATAAGGATATCTCACGTCAATAGGAAGTGTACACAACTGCTGGTAGCCTTAAAGTGAAGGGCAGACTTCCATCGTGTAACTCTATTAACCTTGCATCCTTATGACTTAGCCATAAATTAAATACACTCTATATATATATAGTAGTATTCATCTCTCTGTTTCATAAATAAGGCCTTATAAGGAATCTTTGTTATTACGCCTTAGAATAATAATTAGGCTAAATAAGAGTTTTCTCTTACTTTTGCCTAACCATCAATTACATTCCTAATGGGGGAAATAAATGAAAACAAAAACCAAATTAACTACGCCATATATACAATAATTATAGGTTAATTATGCTAATAAAGATAAACAAATATTCATGGCTGATAAATTCTAAATGCATTGATTTTACGTCCTAAACTAGTGTTAAATATCAATTCCGTAGCCAAATACTATTACAAGTCCTTTATCTTCAAATTCTCAAGATTTCAACATACCAAAATAAGAGATTATAATATCCAAAACAGGGAATAAATATTCATAACCAAAACTGCAAAAACAGACTAGTAAATAAAATAGAAACTCAATTTATTACACCAATTCAATGGAATATCCTAAAAAATATGAATTTCAATCCAAACTCTATATTCTATTCAACTCATCTTTTACAAAGAAATAGATAAGAAGGGAATTTGTGTGAAATAGTTGGTGTAAACTACGAATAAAATCCATAATTTAAACCTTTTATTTCATTGAAGAATCACAAATTGAACCAAAGAAGAAGGAGAAGTGGAATTGACTATAAAATCAACAAAAATTGCATAAACAAAACAAATTCCATTAAATTAATGTAAATAATTAAGAATCTCAATATAAAATTGCCATTTCGAAATAAAAAGGAATTTTAGGGGATTTTATCTATCGTATTTTCGCAATCTCAAAATCCTTAAGGCATATTCAAATCCGTAGAGATACACTGAACAATTACTGAGAAAGAAAAACTAAGGTTTACACTCACAGAATAGCTTTAGCTTCACTTTTCTGGGATTTGCACGCCTTTCAATCTCCTCCAAAATCTCTCTCTTTTGACATATACACAATATGGAAGATGTATATATTTTAATTAGATTCAGAATGGTTGGTGAAAGAACAAGATAAGAATAGGTTGGAGTAGAAGAAATAATTAGAGAATGGATTGAATTCTTACCTGAATTTTCTACGGAGTTTCTGAATCTTATTTAGAGAGATAATGATGGCAGAGTTTCATTGAATTCCCCAAAATAATATAAATAAAAAGTGGAGAGGGAAAGTTCTATTTATAGGGGTTAAAACGCACCAGAACCCTAGGATGGAAGTAGGTAAGAAACAGATAAATCTAGAGCGTACAATTCAATATAACATAGCTTCAAACCCTAGCCACCACTGGCAACTTTTATTGCCAAGTGGTTAACCGCATATGTGTGACCGATCGACCAGTTGACCTATATAGGCTGATGGCTTCACTATTTCGGGGAACATTCGTTGTGTTCCGTTGCACAATTTATTTTATTCTCTACTTAAGTTTTTAACGTTAAATATTAATTAAACGATTACTTAGCCCCCAAGCTAATTTTTGAAATAAACCCAAAATTAATTTTCTCATTTGAATTCAAACTAAATTAATTTAAATCTGAAAACTTCAAATGCTCATAACTTCTTTGCTTGAACTCCGTTTTCAGCATATTATAGATGAAAATAGATCAGAGTTTCGCCATGAACGCAACGGAATAAATTTCATTGTCAATTTCTAATTTTATAAAATTTCCATATTATATCTTATCTATTTAATTCAATTTTATCCATTTAACTATGGTTCATTTTACGGTTTGTTACATCTTAGTTATATTAACTAATAGAAAACCATCGAGTGAGTCATTCCATAATTATCTAATAACTATCAGTATGTAACCCCTTGGTGACCTCAACCGTCATGAGTAATACACTGCCCAACATTTAAAGAGCGTTACATACTCAAGTCTTAATGCATCTATCAATATTGAGTCTCTATACATCTTGACTACGTATATTTAAAATGGTATATTTATTTTCATTGTGATAAATTATTCACGGTTACAACACTTTGTAACCACTATCACAAAATTTATATATTTACTTTCATTTACAAATCCAATGTCCAGTATTAAAACAACTAAAATTGATTTTAACAAAAGTACATCGTTAACAATCAATTTTGTGTTGTTTACTTATGTTTTAAAAATATCTATGAACCTTTTAACGTTCTTCCTTATGAATACATGCTTCCTCTGCATTTTTACTGATAATTAGACTATTTAATATTTATATCAAAATATTTATTCAATTCCAAAACTTATAAAATGATATTTCTACCATTTCTTGGATCATATCCAAAAACTCACGAACTCAATATCACTACTATTAACTTCAAGACACTTTGGTTGTTATGTGCTAACAGCCTATTCCAAATCATTACTTAGAAATTTTCATTTCATCACATACGTACCAAACACAAAGTCATACTAATAAATAAATTTGTGAGTAAATTTGAACTAATTTTAGCACATTGAATGATGAATCTGTTACGTTAATTTAAACAATTGAAATTCATGGTATTATTCTTAATATAGCAACTCACTATATTCCAGTTGCACTTTTCTTTCTCTTAAAGACACATTTGCGGCCAATAGATCATATCCCTTCAAGTACAACTATCAAACCATATATTGATAGTACTTGGAATTTATTTTGGATATGCGCATAGTGCCATATCATAGAGTGTATACTCTTAATAGTTTAATTAAACAACCAAGGATTATTTATTCTTGACATTGATAAGAAAATCACCATTTCTCTTTAATATGCAAGCGTAGTCATTAGATGATCTAACATATTGTCTTCATTTAGGTTCGGTCAATTTAATTTCATCTCTTGTAATCAGTTTTATCCTTGTATCGTATCTAAAATCATTTTATATCAATAATTTCTCATAGAAATTCATCGCTACGAAGTTGGTATTTCATGAAACAATAGTTGTTTCATAGTGCAATGAAATGAGCATTCATAAACATTTTATAAATTGTCTTATACAAAACTGATTTTTGTATTAGTTCGCAATATATTTATGTTCATAACATAAATTAGTCATAAGACTATTATTCCTAAAAATTTCTTAGGACAATTCATACCAAATCCCTTACGTACAATTATTATGTGCAATATTTCGACTCACACAACCTGTCAACTCCTTGGATAAGGTTATGTATATTTTTCTTGTAAAACCTTTATCTTTTATAGTATTGTAAACTATCCTTTGGATGATACTAATTTTAACCTTGTGTACTACTATTAAGTACACACCTTATAGAAAGAATTTAACTCAAGTTCACTCACCATTAATCATGCTTTATCTAACAAAGTTCAATTACTCCTTATCAATACGTCATTATGTATTACAGGGAGGAATGACCTTTGAAACTGAATCTTTATTTATATTAGGTACATATGGAACTATTTCAAATATACTCACCCATTCGATCAATTCAAATCATTTCTGTCGCATGTTATATTATTTATTTCCGTTTTATATAATATAAGTTTATCATAGACTTATACATGTATGTAAAACACACGAGTCTATGTCTATGATAATCCATCAGGGAATATGATGAAGTACATGGAACTGTTTTAGTATTAATAGACTTACGATTACATACACCTATATGTATGAACCTGAATAGTTCATCAAATCTTTTGACGCTCCCACTGAATGGGTGATTTGCCCTTAATTCTCTGAGATATAATTAACCGGTATCATATGATTCATAACCATATAATAAAAATTATTTCTCAAAATTATGGTTTTGTCTACAACTCCAAAATAGTTGTAAATAATTTTAGATGATTCGGTATTTTCCAATGCGTCACTTTTGTTATGAAAACAAACACAACATTATAGTTTTATTTCATAACGAATATACATAATATTCAAGTTAAAATATAACTATGTCTATTTTCTAGTCAACACCGAAACATAGTCATTATTTCATAAATAATGCTAGCTATGTTTTACGAAGACAATTTTCGTAGCTTGATGCAATCAGTAAGTGCCATATGGCATGCTTCCACTATTTCCACCATTACTATAATAGTGTATTGAATTTGGAGTTACAGCATTCACTTAATATAGATTATTTATTTCACATACTGCAACTAGTTTATAGTGGAGAATTCTTTGATCAAATATCTTAAACTCAAAGAAATAAATCTTACCAATTTTCTATATGAAAATCCATTTCGAAATAGAAATCATATTTCTTATTCTTAAATATCAATTATTATTACTACAATTCTCGTTTCTGATGTTTCTTTATGAAGCAAAAGTGACTATTCATTCTCTTCATCCTAACTGTATCTTAAATCACAACTATTCTTGTACATTCATTTTCTTTTTTATATAAGCAAACCATTCAAAAGAAATCTCTTACTACAATATCATAACGAACTCCTTACAAAAATTCATTTGATTATCCTTAAAATTTAAGGACATTAAGTATGATGCACTTTACGTAAACTAATCAAATTGACATTTCAGTGATCGAGTTCTTAAATCTATATTGTAATTTTGGTCTTGTGTTACATTTAACATAATATGATCATTTATTGTAATCAATCTAATTGAATACTTGATCTCGCACTATGGTTTATTTGCTTATTTTTGATGAACTAATTTCATTAAATATCGTACAATATGAACCATGACTGTTCATCATATAACATTTAGAGCTATTTTATATGGATCAAATATTCATAGTCCTGTACTGGTTTTGAGTTCAGAACTCATAGAATGCAATACACTGTCTCGACCAAATAAACATACGAGCGCCCCAAATTTACAAACGTATTAAGTAGTTGTAAAATTAGGCAATTACAGGGTATAGAAAACATTAACATGCAAGAAGTTTTCAATAGTAAAAAATATATATTATATTTCTTTTATTCAATCTTTAATTTAGTTCATTTGTATATCTTAATTGATAAACGTTTTGTTAATCATACCAAATGCACAAATTTATCAATTTAGATTACTATACATTATATATAGCATATGTTCTCACAATATTAGAAAGGTTAAATATTATCATTTCGTTTTTCTAATTAGGCCCCCACTAGTCTTTTATGTTTCACTAAATCCTAAGCGAAACATAAAAGTCTTTCGATCGACTTCACCATTGGATGTTAGAACTCATATGCCTTAGGATGCCGACCTTGATGAAAGCTCAACAAATCATAGGACCACATACGATGGATAACTCCTCATCGATTATATCACATACAACCCTTGACTCATGGTTCCTTGTCATATTCCTGCCTTTACCTTGAGGAAAGCTCAACAAGTAAAATAGGATTATTCACTCGGACCTATCATTTTGCGATGGCCTAAGTATAATGAACATATCTTGAGGAAAGCTCAACAAATACATGCAGTTATTTTACCTCATCTATTTAGTATATTAATAGTACAAGACATAACATCCCTAGCTTGAGGACGCTCAATGACTGAAGTTTATGCAAGTAATCTATTACTATTAATATATAAATAATAGACGACAACATTATATTGAAGATTCATAATATTTAATATATTATATTGAGTGATATGAACTTATGGAATAATGTATTTCTAATGAAATAATCTTGTGATTTAAGTCTCAGACAATCGAAAATCATGGTATACATACATTAATGTATGTATTTATTCCTTAAATCTATTTAGGGTTTCTATACTGTTCCACCCTTAATGTATACATTCGTATTATATAAGTTTTATTATGATATAACATTTATATTTCATATTACTTATATAATAGTCTTATACATATTATTATATTAATTAAATCCTATTTAATTCATTTTAATTACTTAACATTTAAATTATTTTTATATTAATTTAATATAACATTTATGTTTAATAATTATTATATACTATATAACCATTATAGTATAATACATGTATCTCATATATGTGTATTTTTTATTTAATTAATTAACCTATAATTAATTTATTTAATTAAATTATATTAATTTTGAAAATTCATATTATATACATACATGTATACATATGATATTTCATTTTAAAATATCATAACATATATCAAAATATATAATTCATGTATATATTTTTCATTAATTAAGTTTTTTAATTAATTTATATACTTTATTAATCTTATTGATAAATTTAAATTTTCGAAACTAATTTATTTTCTTTTTCAAACATTTTGAATTTTATATATTATATTATAACTTTTATTTTCTTTTTTCAAACATTTTAATTTATTTTCGTATTTTAAATTTAACTCTTAATTTAAAATCTTATATTTTTAATTTTCAAATAATTATAAAAATTAGCCCAAGGCCAAATTCTAATTGGACCTTTGCTATTATGTACAACCTTTGGGCTCACATATTTGTTTGGGCCAGGTCGGTAGCCTGGTAAGGTAGAGTACTTAATTATCAAACTCAATCTTTTGACACTACCTTTTTACACACCATACTATCTGGGTTGTAAGTCTACTTAGTTAGCCCTAACATGGCTAATTTAGATTGCATAGGCTATTGGGCTGTGATACCATTTTTAGAACCGTGCCAATAAGTAGCGGAAGTAATATGTGAATTTCAATTTTTTTAACCATTTTGGATCTTTATTGTGCCTACGAAGTCTATTTTATTTAGAACATTTCTAAATTTATTTTAAACAAAATCTTTATATTATTTAAATTTATAAAATGATATAGTATTATTTATTTATGTTGTATTATATATGTGGTTGTATCATATATATATATATATCTGTGTGTGTGTGTGCATGTGTAACATATCAATCCGTGCAAGGTATAATATGCCTGTGTATAGATGTTGGGATATACATCACAACTGACACGTTAGCTCAACCAATATACAAATATATTATCCAAATGTATGTTTATATACTTTTAATTATATATATATAATATTATAAATATGTACATATATAAACTATGATGTTTATTTAAATAATTCTGTGTGTATGTATATAAACATAAGTATGAAATATTAAAAATATATATACACTATATAGGTATATTTAAATCATTTATAAAGCATATTAAATATATTTTTTGTTATAAGGCAAAAATAATACATGTATAAATAAATTTTTTAGACATATATATATATATATAAATATATTTAAAAACTTATATATACATATCTATGTATGTATGGATAATAATAAATATATATTAATACTAATAAAAATCACAAAATAATTTATATTAAATATATAATTGTCCGGTCATTCGCATGGTCCTGGGTTTTTTAATTTAATTTGAAAATATTTATAATATAATAAATATCCATACAGAAATTTATAAAATTATTAAAAAATACTTTTTACATCTGAATTTTGATATTTAAACTTTTAGTAAAAATTTTGACGATAATTTTGTAATTTGAAAATTTATCATATAATTTTAAATTAAAACAATTTAAAAATCTATTTTTTATTTATATTTAAATAATCTAAAAATATAAAATAATGTTTTTTATTATCTACCGAGAGCATAATATATATCAATCTAATTTTATGAAATATAAAACATAATTTATAATACATATATATCTATATGATTAATTAATTTAAATATATATTTTTGGCAAGGCCAATCGATTTTTATTGTAGGGCGTCCACTTTTATTACCAGCAAATCAATAGTTAATACCAAAGCAAGGTAGCATGCCTCAAATACTGTTGAAATGAAAATACAAATTAGCAGTTAGGCGAAAGGTGCCTAAACTACTAAAAATGACCTAAAGCTAGTCCTCCTCAGAAGAGGAGGAATCACTACCAAGATCGAAAAGTCAGTGCCTGTCATATGTAGAAAACCCACAAAAAGAGTCACAATATTCGGAATGGAACTAGAGTAATCCCTGTAGTAGATAAATTTCCTATCCCAACTATCATCATCAAGAACGGACCTATTCCTAGCACCACAAGCACCATCCACTGTAAGAACAAGGCAATCTCCGTCAATAAAGTAATGAGGACGCTTGGATTATCCATCAACCTCACTAACAAACATATGAAAATCATGTCGAATAGGGTCATATCGCATCTCAGACAGGTCATGAATTCACGATTTCTCAAAAGAATTCCACTCAATAACGATAGCCTGAACGGCACTGGATGACACAGGATCAACAGTAGCTTCAGAGGCAGAAATCATAGGGGAAACAATACCTACATCAAAAGGGGAGGCAGGGCGAGACTCTGTCATAGGTGGAACAAAAGCAACCTCTATAATAGATGCAACATCCGATGGGCTAACAGTCTAGTTTGCAGCCATGGAAGTGCAATTCATAACCTTAAGAACCCACTTACGCATAGAGGGCAAGGAAGCGAAACCTTGAACCAGAGGAGGAGCCTCCAGGGTCGGGACCGAGAGTTTGCAAAGTCAGCAAGGTGGCCAAAATAATGACAAGCAGTACAAATACAAGGCACCCAACCATATATAACATGAACTTCCTCTACATGGCCAACAACAAGCTGAACAATAATTGAAGATGGTAGCGGCTTTTCAGGGGCTACTTCTATCAGAGTCTTGGCATAAATCATTCTCTCATGGGCCACTGTATTAGAGTCAAAACATTTCAGTTTACCAATTCTGCAAGCTAACTAATTCAAACCCAATAACAGCTGTAAAATAGATGGAATGTGCGTAAAGTATATCCAAACAAGAATAGACATCACCTGGTCCTTAACACTTGCCAGGGTAGGAGACCAATTTGTGATAATGAACGGTTTCCCATCGATAAAGGATAAATCAATTTCTTGTACACGTTGATGTTCATCATTGGTAGAAAATTTAAAGAAACACATATAGCCTATATATGTTACACAAAGATCATCACCGAGATTCCAAATGTGACGGCATAGACTTCTAGCTTAATGAATCTTTTGATTGGGGTTAAGAAAAAAACAACCAAGGAAGCTGACCAATAAGTTATCCCAGCTTGCATAACTAAATGAGGAGGCACCATAATTCCATTATTCACATCAATCTCAAAGTCAATTAGGCATGTAGACCCCCGCATTATGAGGCAGGAAGCAAAAGAGGGATGATCAAGTCTTGGGACACAAAGGTTCAGACTTAGACGTCGTTGGCTGGTCAGTAAAAGCACTGGCACAGAAGCCAAATGGTCCTGGGATAATGCAACATTGGGAGGCACATCAGGCAAGCAATTTTACAAAGAAGCATATTATTGAACACAACCGGTGCTCAAGCTAGTAACAACCGAGAGTGGAATCACGGGCATAGAAACACCATCCACATTACAATCTTTATCCACATTCTAGTCGACCATACTGTCAGCCTTGCTACCAAGCATAAGCGGCACAACAGTAAGGGAAACAAATTTAGAGTTTAGGTGCTCACTAGGAAAGAGAGGCGCAAAGGGATTAACATTGGCAGCTTGTATACATTTTGACGCAGCCGATTAACAAAAACAAGGTAGATCGATGAAAGTAGAAATCGGTGGATTGATGAATACTGAAATGCCCAAATTCGTTGATCCAAAGATACTGAATTCTAGCTATCTCTGACACGTTGATCGCGCACGATACCGTGGAAAGAGATCTTCAATTCTTCGAGCGTTGATCAAGTGCACTTGATTCCGCGAATCGGCTTCAACGATCGAAAATTCGAGCGCACTCGAATATAGAAGGTGGAGATAGGAGATTACACTCAACTACCAATTTAATTGAAAGCACAAAGCTAACAAACAAGAATTTTATTCAAAAATCAACCACCTTTACA
Source organism: Allium fistulosum (assembly GCA_030737815.1). Classification (NCBI taxonomy): domain Eukaryota; kingdom Viridiplantae; phylum Streptophyta; class Magnoliopsida; order Asparagales; family Amaryllidaceae; genus Allium; species Allium fistulosum. The sequence goes on from CM060902.1 coordinate 1,129,839,608, forward strand.
AAATGACCACACATGCCTATTTATAGGCTACAACTCAACACGCCATAACAGACAACACATAAGTCGGCCACGACTTACCATAGGTCGGCCACGACTTACGACTTACCATAGGTCGGCCACGACTTAGCATCAGTACAAAGAAAACAATACAGTACATACAATTCCACACTTACAATACAACATATAGATCGTCTACGACTCAACATACACGACCTAAAAACAAACGACATAAGGAAATACAACTCAACGCTTTACAACACATAGGTCGGAAACGACCTAAAACTTCACGACTTAACACTTGAACGACTTATCATCAGTGAGCGACTTAAAAGCATGCGGCATTGCTTCAGCGACTTAACTTAGGTCGGTAACGACCTAAATCATGTAACGACTTACCATGCAGACGACTTAAGAGATAACCAGCTTCATGCGACCTAACTCTTAAGTCGGTAGATTCCTTAGGTCGTGACTCGGCACAGTTAGTTCGTCCGAGCGCCTTTCCCTTTAGCATGTTAACTCGCGAATATCCACTAAGTCGTTGCCGATCTTCACTAAGTCGTTGGAACGACTTAAAGCACTTGTTAGGTCGGAGCTCGTGATCCTCGAACTCGTTAGGTCGCATACGACATAAAATTTCAACTTCCCACGACTCTTCACCAAGATTTAGCCCGTTAGCCTCCTCCTTAGGTCGTACCCGACTTACCAACATGTTAGGTCGTACTCGACCTAAATCTTCATCTTTCTGGGCTGCATCATTCTCCCCAGGTTGAGAAAAATTCATCCTCGAATTTGCACCCTATTCTTCCATACCAAACTCATTCCCATGATATGGTATAAGATGTTTAACATTAAACACATCAAACGTGTATACATCCTCCGACAGCTTCAACTTATAAGCATTTTCATTGATCCGTTTCACGATCGTTACAGGACCAATCTTTCGTGCTTTCAGTTTATTGTATGCTCCTACTGGAAAACGATCTTTCGTTAGTACAGCATATACTAAATCTCCTTCATTAAATTCAACGCTTCTTCGCTTCAAATCTGCAGTTCGTTTATACTTTTCATTTGCTTTCTCCAATCGTTCCTGAACAATTTTATGACATTCCGTCAGCCCTTCAACAAAATCAGCAGCTTTCTTAACTGTCCCCTTCGAGTGTGGTATTACCGTTAAACCCAACGGTCCCTTTGGTAAGCTTGAATACACTATCTGAAATGGATTGAAACCCGTACTATGGTTTACAGCATGAATATGAGCAAACTTCGCTTGACATAACTTCACATCCCAACTCTTCAGATTATCCTTCACAAGGCACCTCAACAAGTTTCCCAACGATCTGTTAACCACTTCCGTTTGCCCATCTGTTTGCGGGTGATAAGCACTGCTAAAATTCAACTTCGTTCCGACCATCTTCCACAAACTTAGCCAAAAGTGACTCAGAAATCTGGTATCCCGATCAGAAACAATGGATTCCGGCAAACCATGTAAACGATATACCTCTTTGAAGAATAACTTAGCAACCCGGACGGCATCAGCTGTCTTCTTACAAGCGATGAAATGTGCCATCTTTGAAAACCTGTCCACTACAACATATATCGAATCATTCCCCCTTTGAGTTCTCGGTAATCCCAAAACAAAATCCATACTGATATTGTTTGCACAAAAAATGGACAAACACCTCAAAGTTGTATGATTTAGTAGATCTTATGTTGTTCTTAGTGATTTGGGTGATTTATGCAAATATATGAAAAGCAGGGGCTAAACTGTAAAAAGACACGCAGATTTATAGTGGTTCAGCCAGAATGTGCCTACGTCCACTTTATATGTTATTTCTCTTCTCTTCTTTTGATTACAAGTACAAAGCTTTGATACAAGTAAAAGAAAGTTGTTTGAAAGTTCTCTCCGTGCTTGAGCTCTCAAACTTTTCCTCCATTGTTGTACCCCTGCCCCTCTATTTATAGAGTGAGGCTGGAGGTAGGGGGCTTGGATGTATACAGCTGCTGATGGGCCCGGGCTGATACAATCTGGCCTGGCAAATCTGGTTCTGTATCGTCTCGGTCCGGTGGTAAGTATGGTCCGGTAGGAAGCTTGGTCCGGTGGAAGGCTTGGTTCGGTGGAGGGCTTGGTCCGGTGGAAGACTTGGTCCGGTGGAAGGCTTGGTCCGGTGGGAGACATGTCTTGGTCCGGTGGAAGACTTGATTCGGTGGGAGACTTGATCCGGTGGGAGACTTGGTCCGGTGGAAGGCTTGGTCCGGTGGGAGACATGTCTTGGTCCGGTGGAAGACTTGATTCGGTGGGAGACTTGATCCGGTGGGAGACTTGGCTCGGTGGTTGGATATAAGGCTTGGACCGGCGATGGGTTTGTTCTGTGGTCTTCGCCCGGTGATGAGGCTAGTTTGGTGTGGGCTTGGCTTGATGGTGAGAAAATAGCCCAACATTTGCCCCCCAAAGCGGGGCATATGCCAACGTATGCCTCGCTTTGTTTTAGCTCGGTCATTCTCATCCGGTCCGTATGCCGAGTTTGTTGGTCCGGTTGCCTTTGTTTGCTTATAAGTAGGGGCATCATGCTTTCGTTACTTCCTACCAAACACGATAGCCGAGCCAACTCTTCTTGCCGAATCAGGAGTATTGCCGAATCAAAGTATTTAGCCGAACCAAAGGACATCTTCTCACCGAATCAGGTATCGTTCCTTTCCTTTCCTGCCGAATGTTTTTTTTTAACGAATGGACACGGAGACTCCAAGTGCCGAATGAAGTCACATACTTGTTTATATCCGAATGAAACGAATACCGGATGGGACTTCCACCGAATGAAGTCACATATGTGAATGCCGAATGAACCTTTAAACTTCACCTTGCCGAATGACAATGGGAATTTGAGTATTTATGAGTGAAACTCTAGATTGCACACACTCGCTTCTTTACTTCCTTTAGTCTAACGACATTCTTCTTTTTGTTTGCAGATAATGTCTCGTAAGGCGGAAACTCGATCGGATAAAAAGAAATCCGGGGGCGAAGGAAGCTCCTCTGCCGTGCCCCTAGCTCAGCCGAATCCCGAACGTCACGGACCAATCCCGAGATCACTAGTGGACGGGTACGGCCCTCAGGAAATTCTGAACTCCCCGCCCGATTGTTTTCCTAGTTCCCTCAAGGAGGAGCAGCTTGATGTCATCTCTCGTTCTTTCGGGATCGATAGGGCGCGAATGCTGTTGCCTGGGAGAGATGTTATGCCATACGACCCCCCTGAAGGGTACTTTGCTTACAGCAGATACCACTGCATGTGTGGTGCCATTCCGCCTCTTAATGCTTGGGTAGTCAGCTTCCTTACATATCTCAAGGTGGCCTCATTCCAGCTTCAACCCAACTCCTATGCTATCCTGGTGAGCCTCTTCGTCATTTTCCAAAGGAAGTATGGTCGTGCTCCTTCCAACCGGGAGATCCGGTACTTGTATAATTTGAGGGGCTATAAGAAGGGGTCCCCATACATTAGCTTGGAGTCAGCCGTGACCTTCAAACCGGTCTTGGATCTGTACTCTAAATTCAGCATGTTCAAGAAAGAGTGGTTCTTTGTTAGGGACGACTCCGTTTCAATCCGGCGCTTTACCTCTGGATGTAAGTTGATGCTTTTACTTATAATTTCTATTCCGATTGCGATGCTTCTTCTCATACTCTCTCATTTTTGCTAGCGACAGGTGGCTTTCCGGTTGTGGAGACTGACCGCCTGGTTCAGACGGCGGCTGAGATAGAAGCCATTCTTGGGAAATATAGATCATCTGCCTTTTTAATCAGAAATGCGATTCTTTTGGAACATAACTTAATCCTTCCGTAGCAGTCAGTAGTTAAGCTGAGGGAAACGACGGAGGAGAGGGCGGCTGCTCAGACCAAGGAAGGTGTTACTGCAGAGAGTAGCAAGAGGAAACCTTTCACAAAACCTCCAGCTGTCGGAGGTAAGAAACTCAAGAAGTCGGACGGTCCCTCCCCCAGCAATTGTCCACTTACCCGGGAGGAGGAAGACATAGAGGAGGAAAGAGGCGAGGGTGGAGATGGTCGGGAAGGTGACAAAGGTGGCGATGGCATCGGGGCCCTACTTCCTGGGCAAGCGGGCGAGATTCAGGAGTGGACGGATGATGCGTTCCACCAGGCTTTTGAGGGGTTGGATGAGGATCCGGCTTTGGTAGAGAAGACCGGGAAGGCGGTCAAAGCCGGGACTGGTGCAAGTGAGTCTTCTCCGACCATTCCAGCCAAGGTGGCTCCGACGACTCAAGGTGAACTCTTGACTCCTGCATGCTTCATTAATGATAGGGACTTAGGAATATTTTATGACCCGCTCCCATCCTGGAATGAAATCCAGGACTTATTGCAGTATCCCACTCCTCCCCAGGGTTTGTACAACCACAGCTGTGTTTCTCTTCCTTTTCTAACTTGTAATTTACCGCGTTTCTCGAATCATATAGTGATGTAAGTTTGTGACACTTGTTCTTTATATCAGGAGCAGGCAAGACGTCCAAAGCCTCAGACCTTCGACACAGGCTTGAGCAATATAAGCTTTCCAAAACTTCTGCTAAGCCGAAGCCCTCGACCCAACGCTCCGGGGATGTAGTCGGCTACCGTCCTCTTCTTGGGGTCATCGAAGAGGGTATTCAGCAGAGGAAGAGGAGCCATCCTTTATCCGAAACTTCGCCCGGTCCTCAGCTTCCGGCTCAGCCTCTTCATGATATCACTGAAGAGGGTAGCGAGTTTGCACCCTCTCCGCACCCGTCCAGAAACCCTTCTGTTATTCATATTGACCGTCCCGACTTAGCTCGTAATCCATTTGCGGGTCATCCTGATCTGGATCTAAGCTCTCATGATATTACTTTTGATGAAGTCACTGGTGAACACCTTCTCCCCCGTAACCCCATGGTACGAGTACTTGATGAAGCCAAGTCCTTAGATCTCGATTTACTCACTACTCGTATAGTCACTATGGGAGACGAGGCCAAGGCTAATATTGATCGGGTGGCGGAGGAGACCAAGAAGCTGATGGGGCATCATGCTCGGCTGGTTAAGGCCGGAGAGGAGATTGGGAGCGCCAATATCCGACTTCGATTGGTGGTTTCGGATCAGGCCAAACAGCTTGCGGATCAGGCCATTCAGATTTCTCAGCATGAGGCTGCTACTGGGCGACTAAGGAAAACCATGGAAGAGGCCAGTCGGGCCGAATTGCGGAAAATGGAAGCTACTTGCAAAGAACGGATTGACATGGCTATTGCCACGGTGGACGAGGTTCGGAAAGCGGATCTCGAGCAGGTGGAGGAATTGTCCGAGAAACTTGAGGCTGCAGAGCTTGCTCAAGCCAAGTTGAGGGAGGAGATGGAGGCAATGCGGGGATCCCTTCTGGTTGACTGCTCGAGATACCGATCGGAGAGAGATGCCGCCGTCGGGAGGTTGTCGGCTTCCGAGGCCCGGATGAGGGAGTTTGAGGAGAATGAGGGGATGATGGACGAAATGCTCCAGGATATGTATTTCCGTACCTGGAAGCAGGGCAACCTGTCCTGGATGGACGATTATCCCAGGGTCATGGCTAAGACTTATCTCCGGGCTCTGGAGGAGGCTAAGGCTGATGCAGATAAAGAGGGTGGAGCGGTCTTCAGTATGGATGTGGTCACTGCCCAGTTTACCAAGGAGGAGAAAGTGGCGGTAAAGGAGGGTATGCGGCTGCTTGCCGCTGAGGAGGCAGGTGTGCAGGTAGAGGATGACGACCAGGATGGTCAAGAAGCAGGTGCTGGTAAGTCTTCCTTTCTAGTCTTTCCGTTAACTTGGTTACTTATCGCTAATGAATTCTTTTTATGACCGGACAGGTGGGCAACAGAGCAAGGACAAGACTCCGACGCAACCGGCTCCCTGATTAGACCTGGAAAATTCTTTTTGTAGACTTGACATGGTTGTATATGTTAGTCTTAAGACAGTAGAGTAACTTCTAAGTCGTAATTCTTGCTACTTGTAATAATCAACATTATTCTTGACGTGCAATTTTTTAACTTAAGCTGATTTTGTCGTTTCTTGAATATTTGTTGCTATTTCGACATGTCGTATGAGAAAAGTAGCTATGTATATTCTTGTAATTAAATTGTGTTTGATGTTAGACTCTGGTTCTAAACCATAATTTCATGACTTGCAATATTAGCGTGTGGTGTGAACAAATTATAGTCATGTATTTGTACACAAAAGAAGAAAATACCGCCTTTCATGTTTTAATCGTAGATGGCAGTCTTGAATATCTTGTAGGACCGAGCATGGAATGTAGTCGAATGTCCTGCCACTGTGAGTCCCTACACCCATTGGCGAGTATCTCCTACTCTGTATCATGTACTTTAGGGATTGTTATAGGGGATAGGAAAAAAGCTTTTTAAGTAAAATTGAAATACGTAAAAAGGTAAAACTTCCAATCACGGAAGGCCTTCGATGTGCTTAAGTTCGTGGCAAACGGGTTTTGTAGTCACTTTCCCTAGCTGTGGGTCTTGGAGACATTCGTCACCCATCTTACGCCTCCGCGGGGAGTTAATTCTTTTTTACCACAGCCGCACTTAAGACACATCGGAGCCGAGATCGCGCACAGTAACTACCCGGGCCATTATGGCCCGTAATCGTGGGTATTATTCGATTTACTATGGCTGGCTAGCGTGGGTGCCGATCGTCAACTGTGAACTGCCCCTGGCTGGCCACACCTTATGTTGGGGCTTATAGTCGGTTCACAGTTGCCAGCGAGCCTAACGCCGTAATGAGCTGCCTCGGCTATAGTCGGCCTTCTCGGTGGCTTATAATCGGCTCATTACAGTTGGCTTTAAGGGCCGTCGTGAGCAATGAGTTAACCCGCAGCAGAGGGATGCTGGAGCAAAAGTGTCTCATTGGCGAGGGCATAGATTCGCATAGTACCTGTTGGGTCTTGTCCACGTGAAGTTGCATTGTGGAGTGCTTTGAATAGAAATGCTATATGCTCAGGATTTTGTTCAACAGAAAAGGATAAAGTTAACAAGCGGCCAAGATACAAAGGAACAAGTTAAAAAAGAGACAAGGTTTTTTAAAGTGGTTCGGCACGAAGAATGCCTACGTCCACTGATTCTCTTTGTTAATTCACTTCATATGGGCAATACAAGTTAAGAAAAGTATCGACGGAGGTGTTGGATGTTCCATGCCCTCTGGAACACCTCTCCGTCCACTGTTGACAAAATATAAGCTCCGTTGTGGAGATCTTTATGAATTACATATGGTCCATCCCATATTGGGTCTAATGCTCCGGGGCGAGGGAAGATTCGCTTGAGGACAAGATCCCCTTCCTGTAAGGTACGATGCTTGACTTTGGAGTTGTATTGTGTTGCCACTTTTTGCTTGTGGGCTGCTGTTTTGAGGACTGCATCGTTTCTTCTCTCCTCGATTAGATCCAAAGACATGTGAAGGAGTTCTTCGTTCTCTTCTGGGTTATAGTGGATCCGACGGTGGGAAGGCAAAATAGTTTCAACTGGAAGCACAGCCTCCGATCCGTATGCCAAAGAGAAAGGAGTGTGCCCTGTCGATGTTCTGAAAGATGTGCGATAGGCCCATAGTGCCGTAGGAAGTTCATCTACCCAAGCGCCCTTTGATTTTTCGAGCTTCTTTTTGATTAGAGTTTTCAGAATTTTGTTGACTGCTTCGACTTGTCCGTTTGCCTGGGGATATGCTATGAATGAGAAGCTTTTATGAATTCGGTGTTCTTGGCACCAGTTGGCGAATTCCTCGCTGTCAAATTGAAGTCCATTGTCTGATATGATTTTGAGTGGGACTCCATACCTGCACAGAACATTTTTGATCAAGAAGTTAATAACTTTTGCTGAAGATACTTTATTCAGAGGTTCTGCTTCCACCCATTTGGTGAAATAATCAACTGCCACTATAGCATATTTGGCCCCGCCTCGGCCCATCGGTAGCTCGCCGATTAAGTCAATTCCCCATATTGCGAAGGGCCAAGGGCTGGTCATTTGAGTAATCTCAGTTGTTGGTAGCCGTGGGATCTTAGCAAATTTTTGGCATCTGTCACATCTCTTGACGAAATCTGAGGCGTCTTTGCTTAGGGTGGGCCAGAAATATCCGTATCGGAGTATCTTTTTTGCTAATGTTTGCCCCCCGGTGTGGTCTCCACAGCTCCCCTGATGGATGTTGGATAAGATTTCCTTGGCTTCCCTTCCGGCGACACACCTTAATAATGGGTTAGAGAAACCGCGCCGATAGAGGATGTCTTCTTGTATTGTATAGCGGGACGCTTTCCTCAAGATTTTCTTGACTTCATTACGCCCGTTGGGTAGTGTGCCACTTTGTAGGTAGTCTCGGATTGGAGTCATCCAAGTTGCTTCTTCGGCTGCGGCTATCAGATTCACTTGCTCAAAACTTGGGACCGTTTGCTTTGAGATGGTTACTGCCCCGAAGATGGCGATGTCTCTCATACTCGCTTGCTTTGCAAATTCGTCGGCCTCTTGGTTCTCTTCCCGAGGGATGTGTTTGACTAAGTACTGATCCAATCGGCTGAGAAGCAACTTGGTCTTCTTTAGATATGCTATGAGTCGTTCCTCTCGAGCTTGGAATTCTCCTAGTATTTGATTAACAATAAGTTGAGAATCGCTGTGAAGACACAAAGAATTGGCTCCGATTTCTATGGCAATTTATAGTCCAGCTATCACCGCTTCATATTCTGCATCGTTGTTGGTGGCAGCGAACTCCAACCTTATAGCATAGTGTAGTTTATTTCCCCTGGGAGTGATTATTACCACACCTGCCCCCGAGCCTTGTTCGTTAGATGCACCGTCCACAAAGAGATTCCACTTGATATCTTCTGTTATTTCTAGTTGCTCCTTATCCTCGTTGGTAGTGAACTCTGCAATGAAATCAGCCATGGCTTGTCCCTTGATGGTGGTGCGAGGGTGATAGGTGATATCATATTGACTCAGCTCAATACACCATTTAAGTAGTCGCCCGGAAGTGTCGGGACGATGGAGTACCTGCCTCAGTGGTTGATCGGTCAGAACTTTGATGGAATGGGATTGGAAGTAGTGACGTAGTTTTCGTGAAGTGATTAGTAAACAGTATGCTAACTTTTCAAGCTTAGGATATCTGACTTCTGCCCCAGTGAACCTTTTACTGACGAAGTAAACTGGTCGTTGCGTGCGGTTGTCTTCCCTTACCAAGGCAGCGCTTAAAGCGTGAGATGACATAGCAAGGTAAAGGTATAATTCTTCGCCTTCGCTTGGGGTCGAGAGTACCGGTGGTTTCTGGAGGTGTTTGATTAGGTTAAGGAAAGCGGTTAAGCATTCGTCCGTCCATTCGAACTTTCCTTTATCTTTCTTTAGAGCTTCGAAAAAGGGGACGCACTTGTCCGTTGCTTTGGAGATGAATCGGCTTAGGGCGGCCACTTTTCCATTTAGGCTCTGCATTTCCTTTCGGGTGGAAGGTATCTTGATGTCCCTTAATGCTCGGACTTGTTCAGGGTTTGCTTCAATCCCTCGGGCATGGACGATGAACCCTAAGAATTTTCCCGATGACACTCCGAAGGAGCACTTTAGTGGATTCAACTTCATTCCATACTGTCGAAGTACCTGGAACATTCCGCCTAGGTGGCTTACGTGATCTTCGGCTTTTCGTGATTTCACCAGCATGTCGTCCACATATACTTCCATAGTTTGTCCTATTAGCCCTGCAAACATCTTGTTGACGAGGCGCTGGTAGGTGGCTCCTGCATTTTTAAGTCCGAAGGGCATCACTTTGTAGCAGTATAAACCCCGGTCGGTGATGAAACTAGTGTGGTCTTGGTCGGGAGCATGCATAGGAATTTGGTTATATCCTGAGTATGCATCCATAAAAGATAGGAGTTCGTGCCCGGCTGTGCTGTCTACAAGTTGGTCGATTCTGGGAAGCGGGAAGCAATCCTTTGGGCAGGCGTCGTTTAGGTTGGAGAAGTCAATGCAGGTCCGCCACTTCCCATTAGCCTTCTTTACTAGTACCGGGTTGGCGATCCATTCTGGGTAAACAGCTTCTCGTATGAAGTCATTGGCGAGTAGATTCTTTACTTCTTCATCGAGGGCTGCTGATCGCTCTGCCCCCATACTTCTCTTCTTTTGCTTTACAGGTGCCTCGGTAGGATCAATGTTTAATACGTGGCATGCTATGTCGGGGGAGATTCCGGTCATGTCAGCGTGTGACCAAGCGAATACATCCAGGTTGTGGCGGAGGAAATCAATGAGTTGTTCCTTCAATTCAGCTTTCAGCTGGGACCCAATTTTCAGTAGCCTACTTGAGTCATGCTTGTCTACAGATATAAACTCCATAGCCTCTGCAGGCTCGGCGGTGGCCTCCTCCTCTTTGTCCCTAGGGTCTAATTCATTGAAAGGGTCGCTGGTGTATCGAAGAGGAGGGGCTTTCTTTAGTTGCTATGCTTCAAGGCTTTTTGTGCAGAGGGCAATCTCTACACCTTTCCCTTTATCTTTCCTGTGGTTGTTGCGAAGTTCGGTTACATAGCAGTCTCGTGCAATATCCTGGTCTCCTTCCACTTCCCCTACCCCATTGTCTGTTGGAAATTTCATTTTCAGGCACCACGGGGCTAGGACAATCTGGAAGTCAGATAAGGCTGGTCTTCCTAGGAAGGCGTTGTAGGCCGAATGGTTTTCTATCAGCACAAACGTCTGTTTCCTTACAACGGAGCGGGGATGGCTTCCAATCTCAACAAAGAGGTCCAGCTGCCCGATGGGCATCTTCGCATCTCCAGTGAAACCGTGTAGTGGTTTATCGCAGGGAGATACATCCTTCATTGATAGCTTCATTTTGTCGAATGCGTGTTTGAACAGGATATTTACAGAGCTTCCAGTGTCTACCAGGATTCGGTAAACTTCGGCGGGACCGAGTCGAGCAGAGATAACCATGGGATCCATGTGAGGGTACTGTCTTCCTTCTAGGTCGCGTTTACTGAATGTGATGTCATCACTTTCTTTCCGCTTTGGGTGGCGCTCTTCTATAACCGTATTGACACAGTCTCTATTGTCTCTAAGCGACTTCCCATATCTTTCCATCTCTCTCCAACTTCTGTCTGCGATGTGCGGACCTCCTGAGATGGTATGGACCACTATCTTCTCTTGACTAGAGCTGCTAGCGTTGCGGTTTCCTCTGTCGGTCCCTGGTGAGGGTAGCCTTGGTTTTTCATTGGCAGGAGCTGGAGTCCTGTCTTGACTTTTTACATAACGTTCCAGTTTCTTCCTTCTGATGTGTTCCTCAATCAGATCTCGGAGATGATGGCATTCGTTGGTATCATGTCCGTGAGATTCGTGGAAGCGGCAGAATTTTCCAGATTTCTGTGCGTTATCTGATTCTTTCTTGTATGGTGGGCGTTTGTATCTAACTTCGCCTTGGGTGGCAAGGAAGATATTTTCGATGGTCTCGTTCAAAGGGGTGTAAGTGTCGAATCTTGGTCCTGGCCGATATAGGCGCTTTTCTACCTTCTTGCCCCCAGCATTGTCTCTGGAATCATTTCTTCGAACGTCCCTTGCCACAGCAGGGGCGTTGCCATGGGTCGTCTTACTTTGCTGTCCTGACTGCCCCTCAATGGCAGCATCCTCAAGCCTCATGTATTTCCCGGCTTCATGGAAGAAATCGGGTAAAGTAGCTGGTTTTTCTTTTGTCAATCTTCTAGCAAATTTAGTGTCCGGATGTACCCCACTGCAGAGGGCCATTAGGATAAGCTTTTCATCGGCATCTTGAACTGCGGCTGCTGCGGCGTTGAATCTGGTTAGGTATTGCTGCAGCTTTTCTACAGGTTTCTGTTTGACGCTGGATAAGGAATAAGCGTCCTTAGGTTGCTCCACATGAATGCGGAACTGACTGATAAATTTTTCTTTCAACATTTCCCATGAGCTGATGGATCCTTGGGGTAGATGACAGAACCAGGAGGTAGCAAGATCTGCTAAGAAGAGCGGAAAGCATTTGCACAGTACTCCCTCTGTTGCTCCACTCATGAGCATATGCTGTGTGTACCTCTGTAAGTGTACAACGGGATCGGAGGTTCCTTTGTAAGGTTCCATTGTTGGCATTTTCCATTCTCGGGGGGTGATAGCAATTTCGATATTGCGGGCGAAAGGACTGGTTACCCTAGCGCCTATCCCTCGATCTCTTTGCTCCCGTTGGACACACTCTCTGAATAAGCGTGCCATCCTTTCATCAGAACTTGGAGTAGATAGAAATGAGTTTGGTTCTGTTCTGTGGGATTGATTCCGTCCAGACGACCTGTAGGGATGGTATCGTCTATCATTCCTTATATTTTCCAGGGGCTGCCTTTGATCTTCTGGGAGCGCGCTTGGGTCAGCTACAGTTGGCCCTTGCCTTGATCTCCCCCTGTCGGGTTCTGATCTAAGCACTTCCTCGGGTCCAACTTCGGGCTGGACTCTAGCTCGGCCCCGTTCACTGGTGTTTCTGTGGTTAGGCAGCATGACAGGCTCAGCTACAGTTGACCTTCGCCCGGTACCTTCCATGTTGGGTTCGGTACCAAACGTTTCCTCAGGCCTAACTTCGGGCTGTGCTCGGTCTCGGCTCCTACCACGGCTACTTCTGCCGTTAGCTCCTTCGAAGAGGGAAGATCTTTGCTGTCTCTGAGATCCTCCAGACTGGGACTCGCCCCATGATTCAGTGTTGCGGTTGGATTCTTCAGCGTCCCTCAAGCGTGACATGAGATGGTCCACCAAGGCTTCCTGCTGGGACGTGAAGCGGTTAGTTACTTCAACAACAACTCTGTCCAAATCTGCCCTAGTAATTGCTGCAGGCTGTTCCGTGGCAGGAGTGGTTGGGTTAGCATGTCCTTCATTTGTTACCGTTGCTGGAGGAGGACGATTTACTTGATTCGCGACAGCTGGATCAGGAAGACTGCTGGATGCGATGTTTTTTCCTTTGTTAACATCTTTTCTCTGTTTGGGAGGCATGTTTTCCAAGTGGCGGACGATGCTGTTAGGAAAACTTGTTAAGTAGATGAAGCTGAAGCTTCGAGCTTCTAGCTCTCAATGAAAGCACCAAAAATGTTTGCACAAAAAATGGACAAACACCTCAAAGTTGTATGATTTAGTAGATCTTATGTTGTTCTTAGTGATTTGGGTGATTTATGCAAATATATGAAAAGCAGGGGCTAAACTGTAAAAAGACACGCAGATTTATAGTGGTTCAGCCAGAATGTGCCTACGTCCACTTTATATGTTATTTCTCTTCTCTTCTTTTGATTACAAGTACAAAGCTTTGATACAAGTAAAAGAAAGTTGTTTGAAAGTTCTCTCCGTGCTTGAGCTCTCAAACTTTTCCTCCATTGTTGTACCCCTGCCCCTCTATTTATAGAGTGAGGCTGGAGGTAGGGGGCTTGGATGTATACAGCTGCTGATGGGCCCGGGCTGATACAATCTGGCCTGGAAAATCTGGTTCTGTATCGTCTCGGTCCGGTGGTAAGTATGGTCCGGTAGGAAGCTTGGTCCGGTGGAAGGCTTGGTCCGGTGGAGGGCTTGGTCCGGTGGAAGACTTGGTCCGGTGGAAGGCTTGGTCCGGTGGGAGACATGTCTTGGTCCGGTGGAAGACTTGATTCGGTGGGAGACTTGATCCGGTGGGAGACTTGGTCCGGTGGAAGGCTTGGTCCGGTGGGAGACATGTCTTGGTCCGGTGGAAGACTTGATTCGGTGGGAGACTTGATCCGGTGGGAGACTTGGCTCGGTGGTTGGATATAAGGCTTGGACCGGCGATGGGTTTGTTCTGTGGTCTTCGTCCGGTGATGAGGCTAGTTTGGTGTGGGCTTGGCTTGATGGTGAGAAAATAGCCCAACAGATATCAACCCATGGTTTAACAGGCACGGGTAACGACATATACAATCCCGCATTCGTCGCTGTTCCCTTGGAAACTTGGCAAATATGACATCTCTCCACAAACCTTCCAACTTCCCGCTTCATTGACGGCCAAAAATAAGATTGAGAAATCAGCTGTAGTGTACGGTCTCTACCCACGTGTCCTTCTTCATGTAGCTCCTTTACAATCTTCATTCTCAAACTACAATCAGGTATGCACAATCGATTTCCTTTGAACAGAAAACCATCCACCATCACGAACTCATCCGTCTCCCCACTCTTGACTTTATCTACAAACTTCATAAAGTAAGGATCTTCAACAAATAATTCTGGTAGCACATCAAACCCTATCACTTCGACCTTCATTGTAGTTAACAAATGATTCCTTCTGCTTAGCGCATCCGCCACACGGTTCGTAACCCCAGATTTGTGTTTCACAACAAATGTAAACTGCTGCAGATATGCAATCCCCGATGCATGTCTCGCTGAAATCTTGTCTTGCCCTTGTAAATGCTTCAACGCCTCATGATCAGTGTAAAGAACAAACTCTTTCTGAAATAGATAGTGTCTCCAGTGTTTAATAGCTTGTACAACAGCATAAAATTCCACATCATAAGTACTATATCTCATCTTCGCTCCCGATAGCTTCTCACTAAAATATGTAATAGGACGTCCCCTCTGACTCAACACTCCTCCAATCCCAACCTTGGATGCATCAGTATGAAGTTCAAACACTAACTGAAAATCGAGTAACACTAGAATTGGTGCTGACGTCAAGAGTTCTTTAATTTTCTCAAAAGCAATCCCTGCTTCCTCTGTCCAAACAAACTGTTTACCCTTCATACAATCAGTCACGGGTGCCATCACACTACTAAAGTGTGGAATAAACCTTCGATAGAATGAAGCTAACCCGTGAAAACTCCGAACCTCCATTATCGTCTTGGGTTGCGGCCAATCTCTGATAGCTTCAATTTTACTTTGGTCCACCTGTATTCCTTCTCCTGATACAACATATCCCAAAAATAAAACACTATGCATCATGAACACGCATTTCTTCGTTGCAGCATAAAATTGTTCCTGTCGCAGTACCATCAACACTTCTCTCAGATGTTGCAAGTGTTCTTCTGCGCTTCCACTGTATATCGGAATATCATCAAAATACACCACTACAAACTTCCCAATGAATGGTCTAAAAATCTGATTCATCACTCGCATAAATGTACTCGGTGCATTCGAAAGACCAAACGGCATGACCAGCCATTCATACAATCCTTCCCTCGTCTTGAATGCCGTCTTCCATTCATCTCCTGGTCTGATTCGAATTTGATGATAACCGCTCTTCAAATCAATCTTCGAAAATATAGTAGCTCCGCTTAATTGATCCAACAAATCATCAAGCCTCGGCATCGGAAATCTATATCTCACTGTAATCTTATTTAACGCCCGACTGTCGGTGCACATCCTCCATGAACCATCCTTCTTCGGTACGAGTAATGCTGGTACAGCACATGGACTCAAACTCTCCTGTATTCGTCCCTGTTCAAGCAATTCTTCCACCTGCCTCCTTAATTCTTCATGTTCCTTCGGACTCATTCGATAATGTGGTCTGTGCGGCAACATTGCTCCCGGAACAAGATCAATTTGATGTTGAATGTCTCTTAGTGGCGGTAACTCCTTTGGTAACTCATCTGGGAATACATCTTCAAACTCATTCAACACCGGTTTCACTTCTTCTGGAATCTCAACCTCTTCACGACTCTCTCGTCCAATCAACAAGAATACTTCGGGCTCCTCTTCAACCTCCTTAACAAACTCCTTCAATGATAATAAAGTTTTCAACTCTACAATCTCCTCCAGTTTGTTTTCTTCTGGTTGTCGCTTCTTTGGAACTAGAGTAATCTTCGTGCCTTCAAACATGAAACTGTAACTGTTGGTATGCCCATCATGTTGCACCGCCCTATCATACTGCCACGGTCTCCCCAGCAACAAATGACAGACATCCATATCTACCACATCACACCAAATTTCGTCTTTGTACTTCTTCCCAATTGAAAAACTAATTCGAGCTCTTCGTCCAACTTTCACCTCCCCGCCTTTCCTCAACCAAGCCAACTTGTATGGTTTCGGATGTTTCTCAGTCTTCAACGCCAACTTCCTCACAGCCTCTGAAGAAATTATATTATCACAGCTTCCAGCATCAATAACAAATTTGCAAACTTTCCCCAGAATAGTACATGTTGACTGAAAAATATTGCTCCTCAACCAACTACAATCCTCCTCTTGCTTTGGTGTCAAACAAGACCTCCTCATCATCAGATTACAACCTTCATCTACTGACACTTCTTCTTCCTCCTCATCAGGTGGTGAATTGGAACATTCAGCTTCTTCATCCTCATCCTCAACCTCCGCTATCATAGCTCGCTTCTTCGGCTTTGGACATTCATTACTTTTGTGGCCCACTTCTTGGCAATTATAGCACTTGAAACCGTTATTGACTTTCGCCTTAGCAAATTCATTCGCAACTGGTTTTGCAGCAGCTTTTGACACATTGGAACTTCCACTAACACCCTTTGCTTGATTGTTGGAATTCGTAAACACACCACCACCTCGTCTTCCCTACTTCTCCCAAGCCAACGCTTTCTGGTGTGCTTCCGCTACAGATCTGGGATCAAACATGTTAACCATATCTTGAATCTGCATTCGCAACCCCCCAACAAATCTAACTGTCAATTGTTCCTCTGTCTCCATAATATCATTCCTTGCAATCAGTTGATAAAATTCGTCAGCATAGTCATTCACAGATTTCGTCCCCTGTCTCAAGTTTTGTAACCTCTGATACATAAGCGACTGATAGTTATAAGGTAAAAATGTAGCTCTCATCAGTTTCTTCATCTTCTCCCATGATTCAATCTTCGACTTCCCCATCCGTTCACGAGTAAGTTTAGTTTGCTTCCACCATGCCAAAGCTCTACCCCTCAACCTTGTAGCAACCAACTTCACTCTACGATGTTCTGGAACTTCCTTGAAGTCAAAAATTTCTTCAACATTAGCCACCCAATCCAAAAACTCCTCAGCTTGCATACCACCTTTGAATTCAGGAATTTCAGTTTTCATTCCCGATTCCCATTTGTGATCATACTCAGAGTAATTTCTTCCCTGACCTCATCCTTGTCCTCGAACACTACCACCGTCATACTCCTCTTCAAAATCAAATGTGTATCGATGTCGATCCTGACCACCAACATCTCTACTACCTCCATTTCTCTGATCTCGTCCATTCACATTCCGATCATCAGCATTTCTATAAGAATCTCGACCCATACTTCTATGATTACTGTCGACACTTCTCTCTCTATTGGAATGTGGCGAAACTCTACTCCTCCCATGGTTAGATTCAGGTGAAACCCTTCTCTGATTCTGATTCATCTCTAACATCATCTTCTCGATTCGACCAATTCCTTCATTAAGCTTCTCGTTAAAATTTTCATTAATTCTTTGCTCCATTTCATTGGCCTCTTCTCTTCTATACAATGCTTCAATATTTTGATGGCGATTAGCTCTTCTTGGCGGCATTGTCAAAATTTCACAAGCTCAAAACAAAAACTTCAAAAATTTCACAATACTTAGCTCGGTTTGGCCCACGATCGACCTAACTCAAGCTTGGTGCTTCACTATCTCGTACGCTCCTTAGCTCGTCACAGTTCAGATTCCTCTTGGAGCGCAAAACAACATCCCGCGCAAATCCAAACACCTTTCAAACTTTGATCCAAAATGAGATGGATCGAAAACTCCCACTTTGTTGCAAAAATATGATGAATACGACGAACACCAACTTCTCGGCCTTGAATGATATAGCTCGGCTCGACTTGATCTCTTCAAACTTCTTCAAAAGAATTGGCTCCAAGACTCGATTTAGCTATGATTGGCTAAAACAAGCTCTGATACCAAACTAACGCAGCGGATTAACAAAAACAAGGTAGATCGATGAAAGTAGCAATAGGTGGATTGATGAATACTGAAATGCCCAAATTCGTTGATCCGAAGATACCGAATTCTAGCTATCTCTGACACGTTGATCGCGCACGATACCGTGGAAAGAGATCTTCAATTCTTCGAGCGTTGATCAAGCGCACTTGATTCCGCGAATCGGCTTCAACGATCGAAAATTCGAGCGCACTCGAATATCGAAGGTGGAGATAGGAGATTACACTCAACTACCAATTTAATTGAAAGCACAAAGCTAACAAACAAGAATTTTATTCAAAAATCAACCACCTTTACAAAATGACCACACATGCCTATTTATAGGCTACAACTCAACACGCCAAAACAGACAACACATAAGTCGGCCACGACTTACCATAGGTCGGCCACGACTTACGACTTACCATAGGTCGGCCACGACTTAGCATCAGTACAAAGAAAACAATCCAGTTATACAATTCCACACTTACTATACAACATATAGATCGTCTACGACTCAACATACACGACCTAAAAACAAACGACATAAGGAAATACAACTCAACGCTTTACAACACATAGGTCGGAAACGACCTAAAACTTCACGACTTAACACTTGAACGACTTATCATCAGTGAGCGACTTAAAAGCATGCGGCATTGCTTCAGCGACTTAACTTAGGTCGGTAACGACCTAAATCATGTAACGACTTAACATGCAGACGACTTAAGAGATAACCAGCTTCATGCGACCTAACTCTTAAGTCGGTAGATTCCTTAGGTCGTGACTCAGCACAGTTAGTTCGTCTGAGCGCCTTTCCCTTTAGCTTGTTAACTCGCGAATATCCACTAAGTCGTTGCCGATCTTCACTAAGTCGTTGGAACGACTTAAAGCACTTGTTAGGTCGGAGCTCGTGATCCTCGAACTCGTTAGGTTGCATACGACATAAAACTTCAACTTCCCACGACTCTTTACCAAGATTTAGCCCGTTAGCCTCCTCCTTAGGTCGTACCCGACTTACCAACATGTTAGGTCGTACTCGACCTAAATCTTCATCTTTCTGGGCTGCATCACATTTACATCAGAGACACAGAGTTTTAAAAAGTGGACTAACGAACCAAAAAGTGGCCTGGGAGGATAAAAAGAGCGGGAAGGTTGGATCTGAGCTTTGAAAGTAAGACCAAACCTTGTCAAACTCGACGGGGTGCAATCAGGCATGATTGGTGAAAATTTGGGAGGCTTCTTAGGCATGATGAGTCGAAGATGGAAAAGGGAGGTAGCGTTGGAATTAAAAGGAGGAGGAGAGAGCGGAAACGAAAAGGAGAAGCTAGGATGTCGCCATTATTATAAAAAAAATTCTACTCCATGTATTCTGTTCTTGTCTTCATTGATTAATTTAAATATTATTTAAAAATAATATATAAATATATAAAATATTTTGTTCCTATGAAAATATTATACAATTAAACATTATGTATAAAATTATATTTTCATATTTTACATAAATATAAAGTAGTATTTAAATTATAAACTATATATATGTAATATTATATATTAAAATTTTTGAAATAATAATTTTTTTTAATGTTGAGTCGTGCTGCATATAGATGTATTTACATAGTTTTTTTAAAACATATATACATATACAACCAATCAAAATTGCGATAATATATTTATATGTTGGAATCGTCAGCTAACTAACAATATAATATATGAAATAAACATTATAAATATAGATTAATATTTATAAACATGCTAGGAGTATACCTTATAGGCAAAGCCTATATGTCCACCTTGAAATGATGATACATGATCCTCGAACTGTTTTTCAATCTTGAAGAGTGCTAGTCCTTGAACCGTTGACCATCAGCTATCGAATAGCACTTGATTTGATTTGATTGACTTAGAAAATTATAGAGATGGAGTGGGAGAGTTCGACCAGAAGAGAGGGTGTATAGAGGCTCTAAAAGTGCTATTAAAGCCCAGCTAAAACCCTAAAAAAGTTTCTGCTATAGCTCATATCACTCTTCGATATTTACGCTATTTCGGTTTAGCACTATTAAACAGTAGACCCACTTTAACCCCCTCTAAATCAAGGATTTTTAGCACCTGCTATAGCAAAATTAATATACAAATGTCGATTCGACTAGTTCTCTTTTATAATAAATCAAAAAAATAAGGGTAAAGACTAAACTTTAAGGCATAAGTGACTCAATACAAGTTAGAAATATATTATAGTAATCAAATCTAGTCTGCATAATTCACGATATTCTTTAGTTTTGTTATATACGATTAAATAATATTTCTTTTTCCTACGCAAATTATGTGAGAATGGAATAAACTACATTTAGATATTTGGATTTATATATAATGAACCTTTTTGCACCTCTTTTATTTTCTATTATATCCCCGCTATAACTTTTTGCACCTTAACCGCTATAGAATCGCTAAGTGCTTTAATTGCATAGTATCCTACATCATCTCTTACCAATTATCTTCTATTCTGGCCCTCCATCTCAATTCCTCTCTAGCACCATCATATGGTCGCACCAAGCCCCTATCATAGCCGGATATGATTAGCCCCTAGCTTTAAACTCATTTAACGCCGGAATAAATATTTTGCATTTAAATCCAATTTAAACGCGTATCGATATCGTATATCGATTAATATATCTATAACTATTATAGATAAATTTAGTAATATTTGTTTATCAAATTAATATCAAATTTTATAACTAACATTTCACAAATATTAATTAAATTAATTAATTTATAACAATTATAAATTAATTAAATCATTTGGTCAAAGAAGTATTCATCGTTTCGGTTATGTGACCCGTTAGGTATATTTTGGTTAGCAATTAATATTAAACTATTTGAATATTACGTTCACACATCACTTACATGTGGTGTGACATTTTGACCAAATTTACCGCTTGGTTTCGATAAAATCTAATTTTAATTTGTTGAGTATTATCCGTTTGTGACTTTTATTTATAACGATTCTTTTCATCAAAACTATATCACTTTGGACTTATAGATTTTAGCAATAGTCAAAATTCCAATATTATCCATATTCAACTCTGTAGTCTAGACACAAAGCCCTTGGTTCAATAATAATTATTATTGTTAACCAAAATGCTCTGATCAAAGACTTTGACTTTGAGTTGACTTAAGTTGACCGTGATACTAACCTAATGAGGAGATGAATCCTCTTTTGAATAGGGTTTCGCTTCCAATGCTTCCACTAGACTCAGCGATAGTCGTTCGATAGACGTCATGCCATGACTTAACTATAATCAAAGCAAAGCTTCCATATTGTAGATCAACAGTATTTTCAAGTCAACCAAACTATGTAATTTTTTCGTATCGATATTTTCTATTTGACCTTAATTATATTAACCAATAGAAACTCATCGAGTGAGTCATTCCATAGTCATCCAATAACAGTCAGTACATAACCCCTTGGCGCCACCAGCAATCAAGAGTAATGCGCTGCCCAGCATTTGGGGAGTGTTACGTACTCTAAGCTTAATGGATATATTGATATCTAGTCTCAATGATCTTGACTAGGAATATTTAAAATGATATATTTGTTTTCATTGTGATAAATTACGCATGGTTACAACACTTTGTAACTACTAACACAAAACATATCATTTATGGATTTTCTACTAAATATATTTTTAATTAAATTAATTAATTAGTACAACATATTATATTAAGTATATAATAGAAAAAAAATACCTTTTATTTCAAACAAGATTGGTTATCGAGTTAGATATATGTAACAAATTACATAATTTTCCTTAAGACATACTCACAACTCTATCAAGTTTTTCAACTGAATAAGTCATTGTTGGTTGTACTCTAAAACCAGCCACAACTCACTGAACAACCATATCTGGTTGCGTTGTGGCTAATTTATTTCACATGTTTCACTGAACAAGCTACTGTTGGTTGTGCTCTATGGATACAAAATCAAGGTGAGTGGTATTTTTTTAGATGATTGTATGGTCTGTCTTTGTTGAATATATCATCAATGTGATATCCATTTAACCCATTTAAGAATATAAATTTAGTAAACTATTTAAAAAGTTAAATTCAAATATAATATATGATCTTGTCTACTAAAAAGATAGAACTATTATTATTCCACTTGACAAATAATATGATAGTTTTGCCTCGTTTATTAATTTAATCCAAATGTTATGTTCCTGGTCTAATTTGTGGAACATACTAAGTTGCGCCAAATATACAAACTGCAGCAATTTGATATGAAAAATTGGTCAGAAAACCGTAATAGCATGAATTTCATTATAGTTGAGCAAAATAAAGGAAACTCAAATTCCTAATTTCATAAGATTTGTAAAAACGAGGTTACAGTGTCATACCTTATATGATATAAATTTTTAAAATTACTGGCATTATTATATCAGCCACAGAGGTTGGAGCCTTGGGACAACGGTTAGATCACCTGCATGGTGATCTGGGTGTCCAGCTTCGAGTCCGGAAACAGCCTCTTCGCAATACGAGGAAAAGACTGCGTACATTATCGACCTTCCCAGAGTCCACTATCGTACGGGAGCCTCGTGCACTGGGTTCCACCTTTTATTATATCAGCCTCAGTTTGCTACAGAGTTACCGAAGTGCACGCATCAAAGGCTACGACATTGTTCCACATCTTTGCTCCCACCATGCACTTGCATGGCCATTTGAACATGCACCCATCTTCACTTTTCTTGCATGCTTCAATACTACATTATGGTGTAAGCTCAGAATATTAGGCTTCAACTTTGCATTATATTTTCGACATACTATACATAACGCATATTCCAGGCACTACAATGACCATCTCTGTTGTGTCATTTAGACTTCAGACAATAGCTTTAGTGCAACATTTCTGTTGTAATGATCATTTCTGTTTCATTTTGTTGCACTGGCTTTGAATACTGGTTTTTGTACTACGTTCCACTGCTTTTAGACTTAAGATAACAAACCCAAACTGGAATTTTAGTTCGCTTAAAGACTTTGCAAGGCTCTAGACTTCCCGCATGCTTTAAAATTACATGTTCAAAATTGTCTATCTTTTGCCTAAATGCAATGCTCCAGACTGTCCACACATCCAACATATATATCAGCTTTCTGTTCCATCCAGTTTTCAATCATTTCAGCATATGCACAACATATATATATCAGCCAGGTGAAACTTGAACCTATCAAAATATAACTTAACCTAACCCACTTACCCTACTTGTAAATGGGTTGGGTTAACCCGATTATAAATTTTATTAAATGGGTCATGAGTTGGGTTAATCCATTTTTAAATGGGTTATAAATGGATAACCCATTTGCTTATTTATTAAACTTAAAATTCTAAAATAAAAATTTGAAAATAACAATTTTGAAAATTTGAATTTTTTAATCGGATATTTCATCTTGTAAACGCATAATGTAGTTCTCCATCATGAATAACTATTGTACATCGAAAATAACAGGCTACATTCTCATATTTGAACATCGCCTAGGCAGAAGCCGCTATTTTTTTGGTTTAGACTACAAAGACTTCTTCATACTAACTCGAAATCAAGTGAGGCTTCGACCGATGAACTCTCATCTAAATTACGGACAAAATGGAACACTCAGATACTTCAACTTGTGAACGCACACCACAGTTCTCCATGGTGACTAACAGTTGTACTTTATAACATGCTACATTCCAATATTTGAACTCCGCCTAAACAGAAGCCGCTATTTTTTTGTTTGGACTATAGTAACTTTTTCGTACTAACTCGGAATCATGTGAGACATTGATCGATGAACTCCCACCTAAATTACGAACAATATGAAACACTCGGATACTTCATCTTGTAAACACACACTATAGTTCTCCATGGTGAATAATAGTTGTACTTAGAAAATAACATGCTACATTAAAATATTTGAACTTCGCCTAAGCAGAAGCGCTATTTTTTTTGTTCATACTATAGTAATTTCTTCGTACTAACTCAGAATTAGACGAGATTTTGACTGATAGACTCCCACCTAAATTATAGACAATATGGAACACTCAGGATACTTCATGTAATGAATGTGCACTGTAGTTCATCATGGTGACTAACAGTTGTACTTAGAAAATAACAGACTAAATCTTGATATTTGAACATCACCTAGGTAGAAGCCACTATTTTTTTGTTCAGACTGCAATAGCTTCTTCATACTAACTCAGAATCAGGCGAGAGTTTGACCTAAGAACTCCCACCTAAATTACGGACAATAAAACACTTAGATACTTCATCTTGTGAACGTATGCTCTTATTTTCTATGATGACCAACGGTTGCACTTAGTAAATAACAGACTACATCCTCTAATTTGAATTTTGATGAAAGTTAGAACTAAAATTTTAAATTTTTAAATTTGTATTTTTATCGATATTCAAAACATAAAAATTAAAATTAGAATTATTCATATTTTTCTGTTTTTTATTAGTTAAATCAAATTTAAATCTTTAAATGTGTTCTATCGTTTCAGCTATAGTTTCAACTAAAATGGGTTTAATGGATCGGGTTGGTTTTACCCATGAAATTACGGGTTGGGATGGATTTACCCATTTAATAAATGGGTCGAATGGGTTGGACATTTTTTATTTAAATGGGTTGGATTAATTTTCAGCACAACCCATTTGACACCCGTAGTTAGTTAAACTCCAGTTAGATTTAGATCAAATTACACAACATACATACCATTTAAGTATTGTATGGATATATTTGGTTATAATTCGCTAGGCCTAAGATGGGTTACTCTATGTATTCTCTTTGGCTTATCATTTTTTTTGGTGATCAATAAGATGATTGTTTGGATTTTTTCATCTTTTTGCACTTATGGAACGTCAGCCACCGAACTAGTTGGTGACCTCTATATAGTATTAACATAATGGCAAGTGCTCTCCTCTCGTTGAGATCATTCTTTCATATAAAACAAAAAAGATTTTGGCATAAGAACATTTAATAGTAGGCTTGATCATCATGCACTTGTGTGATCTCAAGCTTCTTTGCTGGCTTATATATATCCACCTTTAAAGAGTTGTTTTTCTAGGTATACCCATTCCCTTGCTTAAATTATTTAGGCTGAAAGTTTAACAAAATATTAACATGTTGTCCAAGTTTGTACTGGTTTTGATGCAAAGACAAACTATTTAAACAACATCATAACTTACTGTTTTGAACCAAAACCTTTGCTTCTTGCTTGCAATATAAAATCTAAAACCAAATACCACATCTATAGTTATCCCAAACAATATGCTTCCATATGCTGCCCATCGTATCCTTTTCGTATTTCTGAAAATTAGAATCAAAACCTTTAACCTACAACACTATTTCCCCATGGTTACTTTTAACATTGGAATAGAAGTATGTGTTAAAATAAAAGTACAAAAGATGGTTGATTTTTTGTAACTAATGAAGGAGTATTTACAACAGGATAGTGTTAGTAGGATATCTTTTATGTCCTCTAAATTACTTAACCCTAATCTTTGAAACTATTACAATGTTAGTTCAGTGATCAAACTACAAATTTGTTGGAAAATTATCACAAAATAACGTATCTCAATGTACCTAAGTCATACACACACATATGGTTCACAGGCCCGGTTTCAGGGCAAGGCCAGCCAGGCGGCCGCCTAGGGCAACCCCCCAGGTGGGGGCAAAGTACTGGTGGAGGTGGAAGGGCGGGGAGGGGGGCAGCATAATGGGGGCAACCTTTTTAGATACATATTGTATTTTACATGTTTGAAGCAAGTATTGGTGTAGTCGTTGTATGTAGGCTTTCCAGCATTGAAGTCTTCAGTTCAATTCCTCCCTTTAACAATTTTTTCTACATTTTTTTACCCCTATGTACTTTGAGTTGCCTAGGGCAGCCCAGGTGGTTGACCCGGCACTGATGGTTCATTGACACAGATGAATGCAATGCAGTTGGCAAAACTAAAAGTTTCATTGAGGGAAGTACTCATTGTTATGAGTAATCATTCTCTCTAGAAATAATAAGTAATTCCTAAATATATAGTTTTCTGCATCCAGACTATTCAAAATAACTAATGGTATCTACAGACATATGCCTTCGCATAATATTTTCAGTTTTTTAGTTCAAAACTTACCATATGAAAATATTATATCTCACTACATCAGAAATGCTTTTTACAAGTAGACTATAAGAGCAGTTCAAAATTAACTAATTTTAAAATATTAATATATAAGATTTCTGTATTTAATTTTATAACTGATTCTTCTAGTATATTACTTTATAATGAAACACTAAACCAAATATAATTGATAACACACAAGTTGAACTGGAACTGAACCATGTTCCATTCATTTAGCAACCACATCAATAGCAGATATAAATGTTGTAAAGAAAATAAATTAAGAGAGATTATTACACACCCAATGTCTGTAGGTACATTACAAGAAAAGGCCCCATTTTGTGTCGGAAGGTTGCAACGGCTGACAACGGCTAAAAAATGCGGCTGTTGCTAGCCGTTGCATATCGCGATTACATATCTGGAACCTGCGAACAAATTCTCATTTCCCACCAAATTAATTTTCTCCCCAAAACCCTCCTCCCCGTCGCAATCCGCCGCCTCTCCAACTCCAGCCGTCGCTCGTTGCCTCCACGGCGCTCAAACACCTCCAAAACTCGCTGGTATTTCTTTTAAACTTGATTTGGCTTTGATTTAGGTTTAATTTAGGATTAATTGGAAAACCCTAATTTCCAAAATAATTGTATTAGTTGATCATAGTGATATTGGGTGATGATTATAGTGATATTGGGTGATGATTATAGTGTTTTAAGTTAGGTGGAAGTTAAATTAGGTTATGATTATGTTGAAAATGATGATTAATGCGTATTAGTTATGGTAATATTTGTATTAGTTGATTTTGATTGGTGGTTTGATTTTAAAATTAGTGTATATTATTGATGAACATGCTTGTTGATATTTAAGTTTATGACAATATTTGTTTTTATTTAAAATAATGTGTATAGTTTACGCCAAAGTTAATTGTATAGAAATTAATACATATCTTGATAGATTGGTACAGTTAACGATAATTTAATTCAGAAGTGCTAATTATAACTGTTATCGTAGTTTAAAATAAATATAATTCGTTGAATGAATTATAAATTTTTGAAATGAGCGTAATAACAATGAGCTAATTATTCAGTGAAAGTTAAAACACGTTTTAAAATTTAGTTAATAAATATAATGAATTAATTAATTATAAAATATTTTGTAGTTGTTAGAAGAATAATTAGAAAATATGTTTTATTTCTGTAAATCCCTTAGAGATATTTTGGCCCCGTCTGACAAGTGTTGTATATGATCGTTATATGGATATTCGTTTTTTCCAAGAACGGACATTTATATTCATCTGATACAATATTTGTTGGATTTGTCCTAGTATTTGGACAAGTTACAAACACAATAAAGTAATCACATTTTGTAAATCATTTCAGTTTAAACGGTTTACAAAATTTTGGTGCACTTCCTTTTTGTTCCCTGTGTACATGCATTTTGTGTACGATACAGGGAATAAAGGGAAGTGCTGCCGAAATTTTGTTGAATCGTTTAACCTGAAATGATTTATAAAATGTAATTACGATATTGTGTTTGTAATGGGAAGTAGGATGACGGGCCGTCAATGAATTATAAAATGTTTTTCAATTGTTAAATAGTTGATTTAATG
Organism: Allium fistulosum; assembly: GCA_030737815.1. Lineage (NCBI taxonomy): Eukaryota > Viridiplantae > Streptophyta > Magnoliopsida > Asparagales > Amaryllidaceae > Allium > Allium fistulosum. The sequence continues at coordinate 1,129,867,175 of CM060902.1, forward strand.
ACAAATTATAAATCAATCGTAAAATACTGTAATATGAAGTGAAGTGTTTAGTTGAATCTTCTAACATATTTTATCAAATCAGGAAAAATGTTCGATTATTTTCTCGATCGTAGTTGGATGTATGAAGTCCGAACTGGTATGAAAGGATCAATAAAGGAACATTTCTGTAACGGTGTACATGAATTTATTAGATTCGCTAAATCTAATAATCGGAATAACGATGAAATTTGTTGTCCGTGTAGTAAGTGCAAACATTTAAAGCATTGGAAATCAGATGTAATAGAAGTACATCTATATAAATTTGGTTTTGTGCCGAATTATTACTTATAGGATCGTCATGGAGAACTTGTTGAACGTACACCTAGTCATGTAGTGTTAGAGGACGATAATATTATGACGAATCCAATAGAAAATATGGTGCAAGATGCAGCATGGTCGATGTTTCCTACCATTGATCAGGGCGATGATGACAATGATAACGTTGAAGAAGAACCGACCGCGCAAGCTAAAAAAAATTATGATTTATTGGATTCTGCTAAGAGGCCCTTGTGGGATGGTTGTAAAAGCGGAACCGAATTATCCGTAACCGCCGAATACATCACTATGAAATCAAAATTCAACCTTACAGAAGCTGGATTTACAGCAGTTGTACAAGCTGCAAAACGACACATGCCACCCAATAATTTGATGTGTGATAGTCATTATAAAGTGAAAAAACTTATGTCTGCTTTTGGATTGTCATACCAAAAGATAGATACATGTATAAAAGGTTGTATGTTGTATTGGAAAGATGACGTTGACCTTAGAAAATGCAGAATATGTAACGAGGAAAGATTCAAACCGAGAAAAAAAAGGAAAAGAAGTTCCATACAAGAGAATGCATTATTTACCTATCACTCCTAGACTTCAAAGGTTATATGCATCTTCTGATACGGCATGTCATATGCGATGGCACAGTGTTAGAACACCAGAAGTTCCATACAAAAGAAGTTCCATACAAGGAAAAAAAGGAAAAGAAGTTCCATACAAGTTCCATAGCGAAGTGATGAACGCTATAGTTGCTGATTTGATGGTAAGTAAAATTTTATATTTCAATTTAAAATTAGTATACTGTATATAATTCAAATTATTTTCAATAAGCAGGTAGCAATACGTGTCTGCCCGGAAGATAAGAATGTCTTCTTCAATCATTGGAATAAGAGGATGCGGAAAAATTACAGGGAGACTCTTTCGAAGGTCAAGCTAAGCGGAAAAAAACCCAGTTGGATGGGTAATGATGTTTGGGCTGCATTTGTCACCCACTGGGAAAGTGAAGCTGTCAAAGTAAGTTATGTATTGTTGTATTGTTAGTATTATTTATTTAAATTATGTATGTTAGTTACATTATTAATTTAATTAACCGTGTATTTAAATTAACAGGAAATAGCAAAGCGAAATAGCGCGAACAGAAATAAAAATCCAGCGTTACACCGTGGTGGGTCCAAGTCATTCCAACAATGGCGGAGGGAATTGGTAAATTTGTAATTTGAGTTTATAAACTGTAATATTATTTAACCATATTAGTAACGTTTTTTTATTCATGTATAATTTCAGCATTCAAGAACCGAACAGGATCCTACAATGGCCGAGGTTTTTAGGGTCACTCATGCGGTGGAGCAAACCGATGATGATGGGAATGTCACCTATGAGTGGACAGATGCGAAGGCTGAATCTGTTATGGTAAATATGTTTATTCGCAATGACAATGTTTCACATTCCTTTAGTAGTGTATAAGTAAATTGTATATCTATATATTTAGTCAAATTTGTATTCGTAATTGCAGGGTAGATATGAAGCGGAGCGGGCAGCGATGGCGCAAAGAACTGGACGGGAGGATATTACGCTTCAAGAGTCCAATCAAATATGGGATAGAATTATTGATCCGCCTTCTCGCAATAGGCGTTATGGATACGGCAATCAGGAGGTAAACTGTTTTAATAACTTATATTTGAATTTAATATAGCCGTTGCGAGCGTGAATTAGAACTAGTTTGTTTGATCGTTTTACAGGCTCTTAACTTCCAGAGGGCTTACAAGAAATCTATGGCCGAAGAGGAGATAGCCCAGATGCAACGACAGCTGGACGAGATAAATGATTGGCGACAGAGCTTCTTGTCTCAGCAGATAGATGAGCGCATTGCTGCATTCGTTTCAGAGCATGGGACCATGCCAGGGTCTGGTGGTGGTGGTGGTGGTGGTGGTGATGACGATGATGCTGATGATGATGATGAGTAGGTATGTTTTGTTGATGGTTATTTTTTTGGGCAAGATTGTGGTTTTAATGGATATTTGTTGGACTTGTGTACTTATGTTGGTTGATGGGCTTGGTAGTTTGTTTGGTGTTTTGTGTACCTATGGTGTTGGTGATGGATATTATGTGTGATGGATTTGAGATGTATTTTGTTTGGTTGATGATGAAATATTTGTGTTAGTTGATTATATAGTTGCGTGATTATTGATATATATGTGTTTTATTTGATTATTTGCGATGCATTTGGTTATATGATGGTTGGAATGGAATGTATATGATGGATTGGAAGTGATTATCGTGATGTGGAATGGTTTGCGACGACAGAGGTTGGAAGAGTGAAAGCTAGCTGCTGTAAAACAAAAAAGTTCCAGGCTTGCAACGGCTCGCAACGGCTAGCAACGGCTCTCTGGTTCCAGGCTTGCAACGGCTCGCAACGGCTAGCAACGGCTATCTGGTTCCAGGCTTGCAACGGCTCGCGACGCCACGGGACGACAAGGATTGGAACTAACTGTTGCCACGTGGACAACTTGTCGTCGCTAGCCGTTGCTAAATTGGTAACGGAGCCGTTGCTATTGCCGTTGCTGGAACAAGTAGCAACGAGCTTTATTGCAACGGCTAGCAACGGCCGGCAACGGCTATTTGCCGTTGCTATGCCTTCTGTTCCTTGTAGTTTAAGACATGGGATACATTATGAGAAGATGATAAATTAACAACCAATTCATGCCCATATTGTCACAGGCTTAATCCCCATCAATATCTGAAGTAAAATTAATCTCATTATTCAGATAATCAGCATCATCTTCTTTACTGTATAGTGCAACTCTTGGACTTCGCACTAAAAAAATGCATTTTAGAAAAGGTAGAAAAATTCAACGCAAGACAAAAAACTTAAATTACATATAATACACCAATACATTTCCAATTGGTGCTAAAATCCTTTTCAATCCAACTACCTAGTCAATTTACAAAAACTGAAAAAGATGCATAATAGTTCCTAATATGTTATAGTTCGCTATAATATACATGAATTTTTTTGCATATACCTATAATGTGAGGAATCTACATAAGTTGGCTTCAAACCTAATTGTTCATGTAAAGCAATAGACATATTGTTAATATCGTGAAAACTCTATCACTACTAGAAAAGGCTTTTATTCTGACAGCAAGGAGCGACGGCTTCCGATGGCTCTTTTCCGACGGCGTTCGACGGGCCGTTGGTGGCCGTCGGAAATTCGCGAATTACAGGGCTCAGCCGAGCCTTCTTCTTCCTCATTCTCAACACGAAATTTTTTAGCAAAAAACCTCCAATTCCCTTCTCCAAGCTTCCAAACTCTAATTTCGAGCTTCCGGATCCTCCATGGCTGCCTAATCAAACTCTATTGCTCTCAATCTCAGCTATAATATCTTATTTTCGCCAAAAATCTAATTTTTACCCTAAATCTAGATTTGCATAAGTTGATAAATTAGGATTAATTAGTAATTGCAATTGTTTCCAATAGCGTAATAACGGTTTATAGCATCCCATGGTATACCTATTTCATATGTTATCGTGAAGTTTTAAAGAGTATGTATAATTTATGATTGTGTGTATATGTAAACCATTGTATATGTGTTGTTTATACCATTTTATTGTGTTAATTGGAATAAGACGTGAGTTATATAACATCTTGACTTGTATAATAATAATTAATGCACGAGTCTAAAAGAATTTGATTGTATTGGAAAATCATAATAATATTAAAGCAGCCTTATTCGATAAAATACGCGGAACAAATGTGGTATATTAATAATTTTTTGAAATGTATTAATAAAATACGCGGGACATTTAATTAACTAATGTCCCTTAGAGAGTTTTTGGCCCCGTCTGACGAGTGTTGTGCATGATCGTTATATAAATAGTCATTTTTTTCAAAAAACGACCATTTATATTCATATGGTACAATGTTTGTTGGATTTGTCCCAGTATTAGACAAGTTATGAACACAGTAAGAATTTACATTTTGTATACTACTTCGTCTCAAACGGTTCATAAAATTTTGGCCTAACTTTTCTTTTTTGTTTCCTGCGTACACGCATTTGTGTACAATGCAGGGAACAAAAAGTAAATGCTATCGAAATTTTGTTGAATCGTTCAAGACGAAGTAATATACGAATTATAAATGCTTACTGTGTTTGTAATGGGAAGTAAGATGCTTGACCATGGAAAAAAATATCTTTTTGTACAAAATTTTGTATCGATACGTTAAAAAATAAAATGTATCATATTTGAAAATATTTTTTAATTAGTGAAATAGTTCTTTAAATTCAAATATTATATGACCATGAAAATAATCTTTTTCGAATTTGTATTCTTGAAAATAAATATTAAATTTTGAACTTGTGACTCGTTTTCTCAAATAGGAAAAAATGATTGATTATTTTGTTGATCGGAGGAGATGGATGTACCAAAAAAAGGACTGAGAGGCTCAATAAAAGAAGATTTTTATAATGGTATAAACGTATTTGTTGAATTCGCTTTAAGTAATAACTGAAACGATTCAGAAATTCATTGTCCGTGTAGTAGGTGTAGACATTTGAACTATTTGTTATGAGATATTGTAAAAGTTCATTTGTGCCAAATCGGTTTCGTACCCGAGTATTATGTTTGGGATCGACATGGAGAAGTTGTAGCAAATACTTCTGTAGAGTCTGAAAGTGTCGTTAACGAAGTAGTTATGACGACCCGTATGGTCGAAGATGCAGCACGATCAATGTTTCCTATGGTTGAAGTTGACGACGATGATGGAAATGTTGAAGAACCAAATATTGAAGCAAAAAAAATTTATGATTTACTAGATGCTGCTAAGAAACCTATTTGGGATGGTTGTAAAAGTGGCACTCAGTTGTCAGTAATCGCAGAATACATTGCGATGAAGTCAAAATATATACAACATCACTGAAGCTGGGTTTAGGGATGTTGTACAAGCTGCAAAAAACATATGCCGTCCGATAATCTAATGTGTGAAAATCACTATGAAGTTAAAAAACTTATGTCGGCTTTTGGTTTACCTTATCAGAAAATAGATACATGTTTAAAAGGCTGCATGTTGTTTTGGAAAGAAAACGTAAACCTTAGAAATTGTAAAATTTGTAATCAGGAGAGATACAAACCAAGAAAAAAGAAGGGGAAGGAAGTTCCGTACAAGCGTATGCATTACTTACCTATCACTCCAAGGCTTCAAAGATTATGTGCATCTTCTGTAACTGCATCTAATAGAAGATGGCATAGTGTGAGAACGGAGGAAGAGGGTACGTTGACACATCCGAATGATGGAGAAGCATGGAAGTATTTCGATAAAACGTATCCAAATTTTGCAGCGGAGAGTCGAAATGTTAGATTAGGATTATGTATGAATGGTTTTTCGCCATTTTCTCAATTTGGCTAAATATTCATCCTGGCGCATTATCGCAACACCGTATAATTTACCTCCATGGATGTGTATGAAAACGCAATATATGTTTCTTATTGTTGTCATTCCTGGCCCCGACGATCGGACACAAGGAATCGATGTATATTTACAATCGTTAATTGAGGAGTTAAAAATACTGTGGAACGAAGGAGTAGAAACATACGATGTGTCTAAGAAGAAAATTTTTCGTATGTTTGCTTCTTTGTTGTGGACTATAAGTGATTTTCCTGCCTATGCAATGCTTTCAGAATGGAGTACTGCTGGTTGTCTAGCATGTCCATATTGCATGGATGAAACACGAGCATTTTCCTTACCTCATGGTAAGAAAATTTCATGGTTTGACTGTCATTGATATTTTCTCCATGTAAATCATCCCTTCAGAGGAGACAAGAAAAACTTTTTAGCTAATAAAGTAGAAACCAAACAACCACCGACGATATGGTCAAGCGAAGACATAAATGAACTTGTTACGGACTATCCAAAGATATATGAAACTGGAGTGCAAACAGAAATTGAAGGCAAATCGATTGTTCATAACTGGTGCAAACAAACTATTTTTTGGGAGTTGCCGTATTGGAAACATCTTCTGCTTCGTCATAATATAGACGTGAGGCACAATGAGAAAAATGTATTTGATAATGTTTCAACACAATTTTGAATGTGAAAGGGAAGGCGAAGGATGATTTGAAATCAAGACGCGATGTAGAAGAATTATGCAAACATCCTGAGCTTCATATGAAACCAAATGATAGTAAAAAACCCAAAGCATGTTACAAATTAGATAATAATCAAGTTAAAGTTTTGTTAAAATGGGTGGAAGGGTTAAGATTTCCTGATGGGATATCATCAAATCTTCATAGATGTGTTGACTTTAAAAACGGTAGATTGAGCGGAATGAAAAGCCACGACTGTCACATAATGATGGAAAATTTATTTCCCGTTATGTTCAAAGAAATATTGCCGCCAAAAGTTTGGAAGGTAGTAACGGAGCTTAATATGTTTTACAAAGAGCTTTGTTCGACTACTTTAAAAGTGCAACGTTTATGTAAACTTGAAGTAGATATTCCTATATTGCTCTGCAAATTAGAGAAAATATTTCCGCAAGGTTTTTTTAATGTAATGGAACATTTACCCGTTCATCTCCCATCTGAAGCACGACTTCGAGGTCCTGTCCAATATGGATGGATGTATCCATTTGAGAGGTATGTAATATGTTATCACGTAATTTAATTGCATTTGAAAGATGAAGTTAATGTAAATTAATTTTGCATATATATCTAAATCATCTGAAGAAAAAAGTGAGGCAAAAAACACGAGTTGAAGGTTCGATATGTAAATCTTACATCGAAGAAGAAGCTTCGTTCTTTTTCTCTCACTATTTCAGTGACCATGTGAATATATTATTTGAAAGTGTTTCTCGTAATGACGAAGGCGACGAATAAGAGTCCTCTCAAGCCATGTTATCTATTTTTAGACAACATGGCCGGCCTTCTGAAAAATGTGTAGAAATATGGCTAGACGATAGAGATCTTCATGTAGCACACTTATATTCTTCTAAATTATGCCGAGCACTACTAGAAAATGGCTAAATAGCGACGGAGGGGGGCGACGGCTTCCGACGGCCTATTTTTGACGGCTTTCGATGGGCCGTCGGCGGCCGTCGGAAGCCATCGGAAAATCGCGAATTACAGGCCCATACAGGCCCAGCCAAGCCTTCTTCTTCCTTATTTTTCATATGAAAATTATTAACCCAAAATCCCCAAATCTCTTCCCCAAGCTTTCAATCATCAATTTCGAGCTTTCGGATCCTCCCCGGCTGCGTAATCAACTTCTATTGCTCTCTAGCTTAGGTATAATATCTTATTTTCGCCAAAAATCTAATTTTTACCCTAAATCTAGATTTGCATAAGTTGTTAAATTAGGGCTAATTGGTGATTGAAATTATTTCCAATAGTGTTATAATAGTTTCTAGCATTCCATGGTATTCCTATTTCATCTTTTATCGTGAAATTGTGAAAAACATGTATAATTTGTGGTTGTTCGTGTATATGTAAATCGTTGTGAATGCCTTGATTCTACGATTGTATATGTGTGTAGCGCTGGTATCATTGTATTGTGTTAGTTGGAATAAGATAAAATGAATGCACGAGCTAGGAATATTATATTGTGCACGTATTGACTTATGCAACCAAAAAAATGCGTCGAACGAGCCTTAAGTTGATGTAATACGTCGAATAAATGTGTTAAATTAAAATATATTTTTGTAAATGTGAACAGTTAGTAAAACTGTATTCTTTCGTAAAATGCGCACATCTAATTGACAAATGTCCCTTAGAGAGTTTTTGGCCCCGTCTGACGAGTGTTGTACATGATCGTTGTATAAATAGTCGTTTTTTTCGAAAAACGACCATTTATATTCATCTGGTACAATGTTTGTTGGATTTGTCCCTGTATTAGACATGTTATGAACATAGTAAGCATTTATATTTTGTATACTACTTCGTCTCAAACGGTTCATAAAATTTCGGCCTAACTTTTCTTTTTTGTTTCCTACGTACATGCATTGTGTATAATGCAGGGAACAAAGGGGAAATGCTGCCGAAATTTTGTTGAATCGTTTGAGACATAATATACGAAATGTAAATGCTTACTGTGTTTGTAATAGGAAGTAAGATGCCTGACCATGGAAAAGAAAATATTTTTGTACAAATTTTTTATATCGATACGTTAAAAAATAAAATGTGCTCTATTTGAAAATATTTTTAAATTTGTGAAGTAGTTCTTTAAATTCAAATATTATATGACCATGAAAATAATCTTTTTCGAATTTGTATTCTTGCAAAATAAATATTAAAATTTGAACTTCTCAGTTTCTCAAATAGGAAAAATGATTGATTATTTTGTTGATCGGAGGAGATGGATGTACCAAAGAAAAGGACTGAGGGGCTCAATAAAAGAAGATTTTTATAATGGTATAAACGTATTTGTTGAATTCGCTTTAAGTAATAACGGAAACGATCCAGAAATTCATTGTCCGTGTAGTAGGTGTAGACATTTGAAGTATTTGTTTCCAGATATTGTGAAAGTTAATTTATGCCAAAACGGTTTCGTACCTGAGTATTATGTTTGGGATCGGCATGGAGAAGTTGTAGCAAATACTTCTGTAGAGTCTGAAAGTGTCGTTAACGAAGTAGTTACGACGACCCGTATAGAAAATATGGTCAAAGATGCAGCACGATCAATATTTCCTATGGTTGAAGTTGACGACGATGATGGAAATGTTGAAGAACCAAATATTGAAGCAAAAAAAGATTAGGATTTACTAGATGCTGCTAAGAAACCTATTTGGGATGGTTGTAAAAGCGGCACTCGACTGTCAGTAATCGTAGAATACATTGCGATGAAGTCAAAATACAACATCACTGAAGCGAGGTTTACGGCTGTTGTTCAAGCTGCAAAAAGACATATGCCGCCCGATAATCTAATGTGTGAAAATTACTATGAAGTTAGAAAACTTATGTCGGCTTTTGGTTTACCTTATCAGAAAATAGATACATGTTTAAAAGGCTGCATGTTGTTTTGGAAAGAAGACGCAAACCTTAGAAATTTTAAAATTTGTAATTAGGAGAGATACAAACCAAGAAAAAGAAGGGGAAGTAAGTTCCGTACAAGCGTATGCATTACTTACCCATAACTCCAAGGCTTCAAAGATTATATGCATCTTCTGTAACTGCATCTAATATGAGATAGCATAGTGTGAGAACGGAGGAAGAGGGTACGTTGACACATCCGGCCGATGGAGAAGCATGGAAGCATTTCGATAAAACGTATCCAAATTTTGCAGCGGAGAGTCGAAATGTTAGAATAGGATTATGTATGGACGGTTTTTATCCATTTTCACAATTTGGTTCTAAATATTCATCCTGGCACATTATCGTCACACCGTATAATTTACCTCCATGGATGTGTATGAAAACGCAATATTTGTTTCTTACTGTTGTCGTTTCTGGCCCCGACGATCCGACACAAGGAATCGATGTATATTTACAACCGTTGATTAAGGAGTTAAAAATACTATGGAACGAAGGAGTAGAAACATACGATGTGTCAAAGAAGAAAAATTTTCGTATGTTTGCTTCTTTGTTGTGGACTATAAGTGATTTTCCTGCCTATGCAATGCTTTCAGGATGGAGTACTGCTGGTCGCCTAGCATGTCCATATTGCATGGATGAAACACGAGCTTTTTCTTTACCTCACGGTAAGAAAATTTCATGGTTTGACTGTCATCGATATTTTCTCCATGTAAATCATCCCTTCAGAGGAGACAAGAAAAACTTTTTAGCTAATAGAGTAGAAACCAGACAACCACCGACGATATGGTCAAGCGAGGACAAATATGAACTTGTTAGGGACTATCCAAAGATATATGAAACTGGAGAGCAAACTGAAATTGAAGGAAAATCCGTTGTTCATATTGGTGCAAACAAACTATTTTTTGGGAGTTGCCATACTGGAAACATCTTCTGCTTCGTCATAATATAGATGTGATGCACAATGGGAAAAATGTATTTGATAATGTTTTTAACACAATTTTGATTGTGAAAGGGAAGACGAAGGATGATTTGAAATCAAGACGTGATATAGAAGAATTATGCAAACGTCCCGAGCTTCATATGAAACGAAATGACAGTAAAAAAATCCAAAGCATGTTACGAATTAGATAATAATCAAGTTAAAGCTGTGTTAAAATGGGTGGAAGGGTTAAGATTTCCTGATGGGATATCATCAAATCTTCGTAGATGTGTTGACTTTAAAAATGGTAGATTGAGCAGAATGAAAAGTCACGACTGTCACATAATGATGGAAAATTTATTTCCCGTTATGTTCAAAGAAGTACTGCCGTTAAAAGTTTGGAAGGTAGTAACGGAGCTTAGTATGTTTTACAAAGAGCTTTGTTCGACTACTTTAAAAGTGCAACGTTTACGTAAACTTGAAGTGGATATTCCTATATTGCTTTGCAAATTAGAGAAAATATTTCCGCCAGGTTTTTTTAGTGTAATGGAACATTTACCTGTTCATCTCCCATTTGAAGCACGACTTCGAGGTCCTGTCCAATATTGATGGATGTATCCATTTGAGAGGTATGTAATATGTTATCACGTAATTTAATTACATTTGAAAGATGAAGTTAATATAAATTAATTTTGCATAGATATTTGAATCATCTGAAGAAAAAAGTGAGGCAAAAAGCACGAGTTGAAGGTTCGATATGTAAATCTTACATCGAAGAAGAAGCTTCGTTCTTTTTCTCTCACTATTTCAGTGACCATGTGAATATTTCATTTGAAAGTGTTCCTCGTAATGATGAAGGCGACGAACAACAGTCCTCTCAAGCAATGTTATCTATTTTTAGACAACATGGTCGGCCTTCTGGAAATTGTGTAGAAATATGGCTAGACGATAGAGATCTTCATGTAGCACACACTTATATTCTTCTAAATTGTGTCGAGGTTGCACCGTCTGTTAGGTAATCTGAAATAATAATTTGTGTTTTATTCTTTTCTATAATGCATGCGCGTGTATAACCTAATGTAATAATTTGTTTATACATACAATGTTTATGAACGTGAACGTCCGAACGGAGATCTCTGTAAAGAATTTCCGGTTGGTTTTCAAATTACGTTTATGAGCCAAGAAATTGTGTTGTTGACGAAGGGTTGAAACATCTTGCGATAGGACCAAAAAGAGTGGTCAAGTCATATCCAATATATTTCGTCAATGGATATAAATTTAACGCCAAAGAATACGGTGCAGAAAAATTAACAAATAATACTGGTGTATTTGTTAAAGGTAGTGACGATCCAGAAAATCACTTAAATGATTTTTATGGCGTTCTAACACAAATTTTGCAACTAACATATTTCTAACGACCCGCGGAGGAGGTGTTTCTATTTAGATGCAATTGGTTTAGCAATGTTCCAGGTTCTAGAATTAATGTGCACAGGATTATAATCTTATCAAAATAAAGCATACATCGCACTATCACAAGTATGATCCTTTTGTACTAGTCAAACAAGCATTGCAAGTTTATTACGCTCCTTATCCGTCTGTAAAAAGAGATAAAGCAGATTGGTCTGCAGTATTTAAAACAAAGGCCAGATTGACATTCGATGGGAAGAATATTCCGGAGGAACAAGCTTATCAGGCAGATCTTGAGCAAAATAACGAAATAATAATTACAGACGATCATACAGATTTTGGTCCTTTGATCAATGAATCAAATGTTTTGGTAGAAGCGTTTGACAGTGCGGAGGAAAATATCATAGAAAACGAGACCGAATCTGAATCAGATGACGACGATGACTGATATGAATCTGAATCTGATTTTTTTGCAATTGATGTAACTATGTTGAATTCTTGATGTATTATGAAATTGATGTGACTATGAAAGAAAATCTGTTTACCATTGTTTACATGTTTTATGTCATTTCCATTTGTCATTTATTTAGCAATTTTTATTAAACATACAATGAAATCTGCTTATCGTCGGAACAGTAGACCCATTATGAATCAGGTATAACACACTTCCATTTCTATTTCCATTTCAGTCATTAATTAAGCAATTTATATCGTTGATGTCATTTACATATGAAATATATTTCATTATCATGTTATTATTCTCTTATATAATGATGTGTATATATGTCACAAGTTTATCATAATGTCATATAGAGGGAGGAGCACTTCTCGATCATCAGGAGGCGATGGCAGTGGCCCATCGCAAGATCCACAGCGTCCAGTAGTTTCGTTAGTCCCTAGAGCAGAGAGGTAAGAATTAAATTTTATTTAGCATCTTATTTTTTTTATGATATACGTACGTACTTATCTGTATCGTATTTAAAAACAGGGGGTTCGACCTACTTCCCTCGAAGGTTGTGCTGGATGTCTCTAGAGCTTCTTATCGCAATAGGATGAGTGCTTGCTGGCCGAAGTGGGATAACATCCCTCCCCACATCATAGAGTGTATATGGCAGGATGTACTAGTATGTATATTTTTCTGTTTTCCATTTTTAATTCTTTTTTGTCGTTTCTCTACTGTTTATCATTCACAGTGTAATCTTTTTTTGCTTTTTATCGTGAAACACAGGCTGAGATAGACATCCAAACAGACGATATGCTGCTAGCACGAGGATACTGGATGAAGAAGATGCGCAAGAACTATAGGGACTCGATATCTGAAATTAAGAAATCTGGTAAGAAACCACGGTGGATGGGGGAGAGCGTATGGCAAGCATGGTTGGCATACTGGGAAACTGACGAGGCGAAGGCAAGTATGCTAAATTTTTTTGAATTATTAATTTGACGTGATCGAAAAATAATGTATCAAATTTTGAATGTACAGGCAGAGTTGGATAGAAACTCTGCAAATAGAAATAAAAATCCTGTCACTCATCGTGGAGGGTCGAAGTCATTTCAGCAGTATTGGCAGGAGTTGGTAAATTTACTGAATGATAATTGTAAATAGTTTATGCTATATAATTTTAAATGTATAATAATTGTATGTAAAAATCAACTTCAGGAAGCTGAGGCGCATGGTCCCGTGGGCTATATGGACATGTTCACTCATATGCATGTTGTCGAGCATGTAAATCCGGACGGGACTGTTTCGTATACATGGCACGATGATAAATCCAGCAGGAGCCATGTAAGCATATTTCATTTTATGCAGTATTAGTAATTGTTCTGCTTGTTAAACTATAATGAAATAAGATATGATGTTATTAATTTGTTAATGTAGGAAAAGTTTATGTAGCAGCGCCAGAAACTCCTTGTTGATACAGGTCGAGATCAGTTGACGACTGATGAGGAGGATGCTATTTTTGAGTCCGTTATGGATCCATCAGAGCATGGCAGACGATACGGATGTGGTAATCAAGTGGTAAATAATTTATTTTACTGCTAATTTGATATTTAAGTCAAAATTAATTAAATCGTAGGGATTTATACAAGCATCTTGTACCCAAAACCCTACGCCTCTCCCAATAACTGTTTAATTTACTAGTTTTAAGTCATTTAACTTTCATTAGGACAGTTATTCCCGTAATGTCACTATGGCCCATCAATAGGCCATATGATTGTGTGTTTAGAATTACAGTTAAAATTCGGATACCTGCAAATACACTTACAAAGATCACACAACTAAATTAAATATTTATTGCAAGCAAGCAGTCAAAGACGGGGTCGGCATACTAGAGCTCAGATCGATCTAGTAGAGATCGAAGATTTGCAAGCTAGAGTGTCCCAGCTGGAGGAGCAGAACCGCCGACAGGCCATACAGACCACACAGTTGCTAGACCAGCGTATCGCCGAGTACATGCAGCAGTATGGTGGCCGCTTCCCTTCCTCTGCTGACTCTGGATCTGGAGGAGAGTTATTGATTGCTTGCTTTTTCAAGTATGTTTTTTTAGTTTTATATGATTTGGTAGACGGTGGAGGTAGTTGTTGATTTTTGTATGATTATGTTTGATACACTTGGTTATGTGGTTGTATGATGATGTGGATGTTAATGATTTTGTGTTATGTTGTGTATGTATGACATGGTAGAACACTTGTTGTTGGGGTTGTTGTGAATGTTGAAATGATTATGTATATTATGTATTTCATTTTGATGTAATTTGATGTATTTGTGTGTTTGATGAATTTTGTGTAATTTAGGTTTTGATATTTGGTTGGAATATTGTATACTGGATTCTACAGTATTGGTTTAATAGAGTTTGGATGTGAAATGTGGATGGAAGGCTATATTGTAGCAGGAATTAAAAAAAAATACAGCAGCTTTCCGACGGTTTCCGACGGCTTCTAACGGCTTCCGACGGCGTCCAGGTAACAGTTTTCCGATGGATTCCGACAGCATATAGGCCATTTTTTCCGACGGATTCCGACAGGTGTCGGAATCCGTTGGAGGCCGTCGGAAAAATCTTCGGCGCCCTGTGTCGGAAGCCGTCGAAAACACTACGCCCCGACGCCTTATTTTCCGACGACTTCCGACGGCCGCCGACGGTTTTCAGCCGTCGGAAAATATTGTTTTCCTTGTAGTGGAGGTTGCACCGTTTGTTAGGTAATCTGAAATAATAATTTTTGTGTTATTCTTTTCTATAATGCATGCGCGTGTATAACCTAATGTAATAATTTGTTTATATATACAGTGTTTATGAATGTGAACATCCGAACAGAGATCTCAGTAAAGAATTTTCCGGTTGGTTTTCAAATTACGTTTATGAGCCAAGAAATTGTGTTATTGACGAAGGGTTGAAACATCTTGCGATGGGACCAAAAAGAGTGGTCAAGACATATCCAATATATTTCGTCAATGGATATAAATTTAACACCAAAGAATACGGTGCAGAAAAATTAACGAATAATACTGGTGTATTTGTTAAAGGTAGTGACGATCCAGAAAATCACATAAATGATTTTTATGGCATTCTAACACAAATTTTGCAACTGACATATTTTTCACGACCCGCGGAGGAGGTGTTTCTATTTAGATGCAATTGGTTTAGCAATGTTTCAGGTTCTGGAATTAATGTGCACAAGGATTATAATCTTATCGAATAAAGCATATATCGCACTATCACAAGTATGATCCTTTTGTACTAGCCAAACAAAGCATTGCAAGTTTATTACGCTCCTTATCCATCTTTAAAAAAAATAAAGCAGATTGGTCTGCAGTTTTTAAAACAAAGGCCAGATTTACATTCGATGGGAAGAATATTCCAGACGAACAAGCTTATCAGGCAGATCTTGAGGAAAATAACGAAATAATAATTACAGACGATCATACAAATTTTGGTTCTTTGATCGATGAATCAAATAATTTGGTAGAAGCGTTTGACAGTGTAGAGGAAAATATCGTAGAAAACGAGGCCGAATCTGAATCAAAAGACGATGATGATTGATAAAAATCCGAATCTGATTTTTTTGCAATTGATGTAACTATGTTGAATTCATGATGTATTATGAAATTGATGTAACTATGAAACCAAATATATACGTTTACCATTGTTTACATGTTTTATGTTATTTTCATTTATCATTTATTTAGCAATTTTTATTAAAAATGCAATGTAATCTGCTTATCGTCGGAACATGGGACCCATTATGAATCAGGTATAACACATTTCCATTTCTATTTTCAATTCAGTCATTAATTTAGCAATTTATACCTTTAATGTCATTTACGTATGAAATATACTTCATTATCATGTTATTATTCTCTTTTGAAATAATGTGTATATGTCACAGGATTATCATAATGTCATCTAAAGGTAGGATCTCTTTCCGATCTTCAGGAGGCGATGGCAGTGGTCCATCGCAAGCATTACATCGTACTGTAGTTTCTTTAGTACCTAGAGCAGAGGGGTAAGAATTAAATTTTATTCAGCATCTTATTTTTTTTTGGATATACGTACGTACTTATCTGTATCATATTTAAAAACAGGGGGTTCGACCTACTTCCCTCGAAGGTTGTGTTGGATGTTTCTAGAGCTTCTTACCGGTGTAGGATGAGTGCGTGTTGGCTGAAGTGGGATAACATCCCTCCCGACATAGTAGTGTATTTGGCAGGATGTCCTAGTAAGTATATTTTTCTGTTTTCCATTTTTAATTCGTTTTGTCGTTTTTTACTGTTTATCGTTTACAGTTTAATATTGTTTTTGCTTTTCATCGTGAAATACAGGTTGAGATAGACATTCAGATAGATGATATGCAGTTGGCACGAGAATATTGGATGAAGAAGATGCGTAAAAACTATAGGGACTCGATATCCGAAATCAAGAAATCAAGTAAGAAACCACGTTGGATGGGAGAGAGCGTATGACAAACATGGTTGGGATACTGGGAAACTGACGAGGCGAAGGCAAGTATACTATTTTTTTTAATTATTTGACTGGTAGTAAATATCAAAAAATACATGATCGATAAATAATGTATCAAATTTTGAATGTACAGGCAGAGTCGGAAAGAAACTCTGCAAACAGAAATAAAAATCCCGTCACTCATCGTAGAGGGTCGAAGTCATTTCAGCAGTATCGGCAGGAGTTGGTAAATTTACTGAATGAAAATTGTAAATAGTTTGTGCTATATATTTTTAAATGTAAAATAATTGTATGTAAAAATCAATTTCAGGGAGCTGAGGCGTATGGTCCCGTGGGCTATATGGACGTGTTTACTCGTACGCATGCTGTCGAGCATGTAAATCCGGATGGGATAGTTTCGTATACATGGCACGACGATAAATCCAGCAAGAGCCATGTAAGCATATTTTATTTTATGCAGTATTAGTGATTGTTCTACTTGTTAGAAAATAATGAAATAAGATATGATGATATTAATTTGTTAATGCAGGAAAAGTTTATGGAGCAGCACCAGAAACTCCTTGTTGATACGGGTCGAGATCAGCTGACGACGGATGAGGAGGATGCTATTTTTGAGTCAGTTATGGATCCATCCGAGCATGACAGACGATACGGATTTGGCAATCAAGTGGTAAGTAAATAATATATTGGGTATCATATAAGTTTTTAAATTCAGTACATTGGTTTTGAGTCACTTCGTTATGAAAGCATTATGCATTACCAAAATATATTAATTCGTTACTTGAATGTCATTTCAAAAAAAATAACGAAAAAGACATGTTATTTAATTTAGTTTGCCTGATATATGCTATACACATGCATAAATTTGTCACATTTACTGTTAAAGAGATCAAAAGCAGTGATATCTCGTAATGTAACGTACTATTATTTTTGTTAATAAATGGTTGAATCACAATTTAAAAACGGCCAAAAGAACATATTTTCAAATGTATACATTATACATGCATAAACTGAATTAAATAATATTATCACACTGCTAATCATTCACATATCTACACATACACTTACATAAACATGCATAAACTAAATTAAATAACATTATTACACTGCTAATCATTTACATACCTGCACATACACTTACAGAGATCACACAGCTAAATTAAAAATTTATTACAGGCCAGCAGTCAGAGACAGGATAGGCAGACTAGAGCTCGGATCGATCTAGCAGAGATCAAAGATTTGCGGGCTAGAGTGGTGTAGCTGGAGGAGCAGAACCGTCGGCAGGCCATAGAGACCACACAGTTGCTAGATCAGCGTATCGCCGAGTACATGCAGCGGTATGGCGGCCGCTTACCTTCCTCTGCTGGCTCTGGTTCTGGAGGAGATTGATTGATTGATTGCTTTGGTCGGTATGTTTTTTTCCTATTTTGTATGATTTGGTAAATGGTGGAGGTAGTTGTTGATTTACGTACTATGTTATGATACACTTAGCTGTTTTGTTGTATAATTATGTGGATGTGGGGATGTTGGGTGACGATTATGTGTTTTGATTTAATTTTATGTATTTTTTTTGGTGAATTGTGTATAGTTTGGTTTTTGATATTTGGTTGGAATATTATATATTGGATTCTGCAGAATAGTGTTTGTATGGGAAATGTGGATGGAAGGCCATATTGCAGCAGAAATATAACAAAAATGCAGCAGATTTCCGACGGCTTCCGATAGCTTTCAGATCAATTTTTCCAACGGTTTCCGACGGCTTCCGACAAGTGTCAGAATTTGTCGGAATTCATCGGAAGCCGTCGGAAGCCCGAACGGCGAGATGTGTCGGAAACCGTCGGAAACACTGCACGCCGATGCCTTATTTTTCTACGGTATTTTCCGACGGCCTCCGACTTCCGCCGACGGTTTTCTACCGTCGGAAAATGCATTTTTCCTTGTAGTGTATCCCTATGTAGTATAAGTTTTTATGATATCATTACTGTATACTAAACTACAAACATGACTATAAAATTAAGTATGGGTAAACTGCATAAAATTACTAACATAAAACCTAAATTTTTCTAACAAAACCAACATTATCAATTAGGTATGGACAAATTTTCTTATGCTACCAAACACATATATCATGTTTTAGAAAAAAACCCAAAAGCTAACACGTAAATTTAATAGTTAAAATTTAAAGAATTCTGGAAGAGAATAATGTAAACTCATTAAAATTCATGTTACCATTGAAAGTCAAACAAATATTGAAACCTGTTTTCTATAAATCTCGTTATAACCCAAGTAGTAAAAACCAAAAAAGTTAGAAAAAATGTATGTTGATACTAAGATGATTTAAAATTTTCTTAGTGAATGTTGTATTATTTACTTACTTTTCCATTATAAACATGTCCTAAATAGCATTTATTTCCTTTAAAACAGAGTAATTAATAATTGCATAGCGACACAATAACTTTCAGGATTCCATTTGCCCACACTACTGCATAAGTTAGCTAAAATTTATAGTAATACTCTTATATCAACAGCAGTATTTAAACATTGGTTACAAGTGAGTGTTGCAACTTTTCCCTTCCTTAAAAAAATTGAGTTGTTCACATAACAGATTTCCCACTCTGTATTTGGGAATACCTTTAAAGATATGCCAAACGTATGTTCATTATAATGATTTAGCTAAGCCCAACTTAATAGATGTATTGAAATGATTTTGGTTGGGTTACAGTTCTTTTTATTGTACACAAATGCTAGTGTTTTGATATCTATGAATAAATCATGGAGTGTGGAAATTAAAGTTGTAGTAACACAGGCAATCCCAAATGTAGGTGCTTTAGATATTAGCACAACGTAAGTCCACTAATAGCCTTTCCACAAGCAAATCATCATTTTTCATATCACCTTTTTTTACACCCACAACACCAATGTATATACCGGTTTAGGTAGAATAGGTATAATTACTAATTGTCAAAATTATCAATAAAATGCTTAATTTCGTAGAAGTTCTAAAATTGCTATTAAAAATAATCAACTATTCTCAATTTACATATAATGATTCGGACATTCAATATAATTTCATTAACAATAAAAAACAAAATTAAAATCAAAATTAGAAGTTTCCATTAGATAGTAAAAAATAATTTAAAAAGATCCATTTCAAAAATAACATACTTTCAATGTTGATTCACTCTAATAAAAATGACAAATTCTATTTCAACACAGATAATTACTTAGTAGCCTCTTAAAATTAATAAAATTTAAAGACTAAAATACTTCTTCTCAATTCTATTATCTTCTAACGTCAGTTTCTTATTGTTTAAACTACCGTTTTTTCAAAACCCTAGTTTCTAAATCAGTGAAGAAAAAATTTAATTTTTCACTACTAAGTTATTTTTTGGGTTTACAGACTTTTGGGTTTACAGACTTTTTTAATTTTTGGATGCCACTAAGTAAATACTCGGATTGAAATAGAATTTGCCAATGAAAACATAGTAAACTCGTAATCTAACAAAATCCAAAGTAAACTAAATACAAGAAATAACGAATACCTTTTATTAAACGGTTAAGCCAAAATCAGGTATCTACATCCGATTAGTAGAGGTAAAATCGAGGGATCTCGGGGTGGTGATGGAGGAGGTAGAATTCGGTCGGTGTTGGCTGTATATAAGATGTAGTCATGGTAGATTGGTATGGGCAAGCTAATTCTGGTAGGGGAGCAGATGTAAAGCACCGTGCTTGGCATGGGATGTTAGGAATTTATGGAGTGCAGCTAGCTCACAAACAAAGTGAGATTGAAAAAAATGAAGAGAAAAATAAATCCTCAAACAAATTAAAGGAAAAACCAGAGGCAATTGAAGGAGGATTTCAATATGGCAAAAGAATTACAACACCTTCACTCTAAATAAGGAGAGCACAATTAACAACACTCTCTCTCTTATAATAGAAGAAAACACTTTCTTTGGCAAAGAAAAGACACTAGTATTTAGGAGAAAAAATTAGTTCTCTCTCTAATACACACTCTCTCTCCCCATCTTGGATGCTTAAAATGAGAGGAGAAGCCCTCTATTTATAGTGTGTTTGACTGCTTCGTTATTGGTGTAAAATAAAGATTGCCACACCTATCTTCATGTGCAACCACCCTTTTATTGAAAGGTTGGCACAAAATTCAATGGCTGGCTAGCAAATCCATGCATGCATAAACTTTTCTTTTCATTCTCTAAAAATAGTCCACAAAAGAGTCTTTACCTTTTCACATTTCTCCCTTTTAAAGTCACTTTTGTGGTAATTCTTCAACCCTTCCTCTCTTGCCAATTCCATGCCACTTACATTTCTGCCAGGCCGATGGATGATCGATAGTGTATGAACTTGTCAGTGTTAATTGGCTTGGTCATAACATCTACTAGGTTCTCATTAGTGTGAATCTTCTACATATCCACGCATCCTTCCTCCACTACTTCTCATACAAAGTGGTATTGAACCCTTATGTGCTTTGTACGTGAATGAAAGGCTGAATTCCTTGCAATGTGCAAGGCACTCTGACTGTCACAAAATAGAACAATCTTTTCTTGTTTGTGCCCGAGCTCCTCTAATAACCTTTGTATCCAGACTGCTTCCTTGCAAGCTTGTGTAGCTGCCATGTATTACGCTTCCGTTGTAGATAGAGCCACAACTGTCTACAGTTTTGAAACCCAGCTTACAGCTCCTCCTGCAAGTGTAAACACATAACACGTGGTGGATTTGCTTTTGTTGAGATCTCCTGCAAAATCTGAATCCACATAGCTCCTGACAGTAAATTCTGATCCTTCATAACATAATGCAGCATCCGAGGTTCCTCTGATGTATCTCAGAATCCTCTTCACGGTATTCCAATGCTCCCAGGTTCGAGGATTGTCATCATGGCAGCAAAGTACGATATTGAGAAGTTCAATGGGAGCAATTTCTTATTGTGGAAAATGAAGATTAAGGCAATTTTAAGAAAGGATGATTGCTTGGAAGCAATTGGAGAAAAGCCCGCAGGGGTTCACTGATGAAAAGTGGAGTGAGATAGATGGTAATGCAATTGCCAATCTACATTTAGCACTAGCCGATGGAGTATTGTCTAGTGTGGCGGAGAAGAAGACGGCAAAGGAGATATGGGATACTTTAATAAGACTGTACGAGGCTAAGTCACTTCACAATAAGATCTTCTTAAAGAGGAGACTCTACACTCTTCGAATGGCAGAATCCACATCAGTAACCGATCACGTCAACACCTTAAATACTCTATTTTCTCAACTTACTATGTTGGGGCATAAAATAGAAGAAGTTGAACATGCTGAGATTCTACTTCAAAGTCTACCCGACTCGTATGATCAACTCATCATCAACCTGATGAACAACATTCTTTCAGATTATCTAGTCTTTGACGATATTGCAGCTGCTGTTTTAGTAGAAGAAAATAGGCGCAAAAACAGGGAGGACAGACATGCAAGTTCGCAGCAAGCAGAAGCCTTGATGATGACACGAGGAAGATCAACAGAACGTGGCTTCAGTGGGAGTCAGAATTGTGGTAGATCAAAGTCAAGAAGTAAGAAGAATATTAAATGCTACAACTATGGCAAGAAGGGGCACTACAAGAAGGATTGTTGGAACAAGAAGAATAGTGGAGACCCTGAGTCATCAAATGCTCAAGGGAATGTAGCAAGCATCTCAAATAGTGTCGAAGTTCTATACAGCGAGGCAGCAACAATGGTTGGAAGCAAAAAGCAGTTCACTGATGTATGGTTATTAGACTCAGGAGCAACATGGCATATGACATCATAGAGAGAGTGGTTTCACAAATATGAACCGATCTCGGGAGGTTCTGTACACATGGGTGATGATCATGCTTTGGAGATCGTTGGTATTGGTACTATGAAAATACTTATGTTTGATGAAACGGTTTGCACTATTCAGGATGTACAACATGTAAAGGACTTGAAGAAGAATCTATTGTCTTTGGGGCAAATAGATAGTCTTGGATGTAAGACCCATGTCGAAAACGGGATCATGAAGATTGTGAAAGGCGCACTTGTGATTATGAAAGCAGAAAAGATCGCAGCAAATCTATTCATGCTTGAAGGGAAAACACTACCGGAAGCTAATGCGTGTGTCGTGTCAACCAATGAAGAAGAGGAATCAACGATGATGTGGCATCTCAAACTCGGCCACATGTCAGACCAAGGTTTGAAGATTCTCTTCGACAAAAAACTACTTCTAGGGCTTAAATCGGTAAATTTACCTTTCTGTGAGCATTGTGTTACAAGTAAGCAGCATAGATTAGCATTCGGCAGATCTGTTTCTAGAAGTAAGCACATCCTAGACTTGATTCATTATGATGTATGGGAATCACCGAAAATGTCTCTAGGAGGAGCAAAGTAGTTTGTGTCTTTCGTTGATGATTACTCTAGAAGCTGTTGGGTGTATCCAATCAAGAAGAAGTCAGATGTGTTTTCAGTTTTCAAAGAATTCAAAGTGCTTGTGGAACTTGAATATAGGAAAAGAATCAAGTGTTTAAGGACATATAATGGAGGAGAGTACATAGATGGTGAGTTTATTGCTCTTTGTAAACGAGAAGGTATCAAACGTCAGTTTACAGTCGCATACATGCCTCAGCAAAATGGAGTGCCAGATCGGTTGAATAGAACTCTTGCAGAACGGATAAGAGCTATGTTGAGAAGTGCGGGTCTACCCAACTCTTTTTGGGCAGAAGCAATTATCGCCCATTATGTCATAAATCGATGCCATCAACTGCAATTGATTCAAAGACTCCGATGGAGATGTGGATTGGAAAGCCATCAAATTACTCTACATTACATTTCTTTGGATGTCCTGTGTAGGTGATGTATAATGCCCAAGAAAGAACAAAATTGGATCCGAAATCCAGGAAGTGTATATTCTTAGGGTATGCTGAAGGAGTAAAGGGATATCGTTTGTGGGATTCCACTACCCACAAGCTTATTATCACCAGAGATGTGATT
Organism: Allium fistulosum; assembly: GCA_030737815.1. Classification (NCBI taxonomy): domain Eukaryota; kingdom Viridiplantae; phylum Streptophyta; class Magnoliopsida; order Asparagales; family Amaryllidaceae; genus Allium; species Allium fistulosum. The sequence goes on from CM060902.1 coordinate 1,129,890,782, forward strand.
TTTGTAGAAAATCAACTACAACAGAAAGAAGGAAACGATAGCACGGCAAAGGAAAGTTCAGAGACTACCACGGTACATATGGAAAATAATTTGGAAGAAGATGCTCCAAATTATTCTGAATCGGTACCAGAGCACGAGTTACACGAACCAGTTGAGTCTGAGGCTCTAGAAGTTCGTCGGTCTACTCGTGAAAGAAGGCCGCAAGCTTGGCACTTTGAGTATGTTACAGAGAGCAATGTTGCATACTGTCTTTTAACAAAGGATGAAGAGCCCTCGACTCATGAAGGTACTAGCAGCTCAGATGCATCTCTGTGGATGACAGCAATGCAAGAAGAAATTGAAGCTCTACAAAAGAACAAGGCATGGGAGACTTCGACCGTTGACTCCGGCTAGACATGGTGAAGCGAACGCGTACGGTACGCGGGAATGCCGAAAATCAATATGGTATCAGAGCTCCACGGTTCGATGGGACCAGTACGATGCAGCGTGACCGAATCATGGCTCCGAAGGGGCTTGAGCATGGGATGCTCGTCAAGGTGGAGATATGGTTAAGCGGCCGCTCCCCCTGCTTTTGAGAACTCGGAATAGCAGCTTGACTCTATGAGAAATGCGGATTATGGATCTTAAGGCTAGTATAAACACTAGAGGGGGGGTGAATAGTGTTTTAAGGAATTACTAATTCTTTTCGAGTTTATATTAATTTGAACACAAATGTATGCAATATTCAGACACAAATATGATCACAGATTCAAACACAGATGCAAATATAAAGTAAAAGCAGTAAAGGAAGGAACACACTGGATTTTATACTAGTTCAGAGTTACCCTACATCCAGTCCCGCACACAAGTACGGATTTCCTTTCAAAAACAATCTTTACAATTACAACCCTCGATTTCAAGGCCACGAGGTACACCACTCCAGATTCACAATCCTCTGGGTAGAGATACTTGATTTCCCGGGCAACAAGTTCACCCAATTGATTTCCTAGGCTACAATCACACCTTTTTTCACCTGATTGATTTCCAAGGCTACAATCACACCTTTTCTCACTTGATTGATTACAAAGAAGCCTATAACTCTGAATAGCACTAGGATCTTGTTGAGATAGTGATAGAGAATCAAACCAGAAATGATCTAGTTAAATTCAATGGTGATTTCGGCAGAGTAATGGCAAGAATATATATAAAGAAATGTGGAAGAAGAAGAAGAGGAGTGAAAACCAGAAAAAATTGTTTTAAAATTCGTTGAAAACATCCCCTATTTATAGACGAACAACATCCATGTCTATTCGTGAAAGGTTATGGCGAATAGACACTTCTTTTGAAATTCAAATTTTTGAAACCAGCTGCCACTATGTCGACATGGGTATCTTGGGTATGTCGACATCCCAAAGGAAATTTTGGTGATTTGTTTTTCTTTGAAAATTACTTCTATCTTATATTAAAATTATTTAAACTTTATAAATATACTTAACTATAGGTAAAATACATAAGTAAATATAGAGAATAATATATATATAATTTTACTATAATTTTATATTTAAATTTAAGTATAAATATTCAATTTATTATTAAAGATAGTTTAAAACAAACAAAGTTTAAAACAAGAGTTTATGTAAAAACAAAAATCAAAGAATATTTTAAGGCTAAAACATCCTTTTGAAAATCATTTGAAAAGATAATTTTTAAGGCTCAAACATTTTGAAAAGCAGTTTTGAAAATCATTTTGAAGTAGTTTTGCAAGCTTCTTCCTGCAGAATATCTCATCACATCAGGACTCGAGAACTTGTACAAAACCAGGATGTTCGTGGGTTTGTAAGCCATTTGTCATAGGTTTGTAAGCTACTTGTCGTGGGTTTGTAAGCCACTAAAAAGGTAGAAATGGGTTCCATCCCAAATGAAATATGGAGTGAAGATTTCAATGCTATTATGAAGTTTTAACATAATTCTAGACTCAATACTTATCTTGTACTATTTGATAATCTTGCTATTCTTGATATTCTTGATACTCATGAGCCTTCAATCTTGATATCTTGAATCTCTATACTGTACAATCTTCATTCTTGATACCTGCATGGTTAAATCTTGTATATACATATATATCTAAACTATAATGTTAGTATTTATATTTTATAATCTTATTATAAGGTTGTTGTCATCAAAACCATCATCTCAAGGACTAACAGACTCCACTGCGAATAGGACTCGGTATAACTCCAATGTGACTTGAGTAATGCTTGCCAAGGTGGAGATTGTTAGGGGTGGCTCGCATTGTAAATGGAGTGGGTGCGTGGGTTGAATGGACTAAAGTCCCACATCGTAGGATATCTGAAATAAATGTGGTATATATATGGGATTGGTGGCATGTAACATTGGGGATTCCTTTTGTTACAATGTGTTGCCAAGACCAGATTATATGCTCGATGGAGGCGATGGAGGGATGTTCAATCGGGACGCCGGCATGGGAGACTTCGACCGTTGACTCCGCTAGACACGGTGAAGCGAACGCGTATGGTACACGAGAATGCCGAAACTCAACATGGAAGTGGTAGCAAGCGGTGCGTGGTTAGAAAATTTGGGTAGAGTTTAGGTTTGAAAATGATTTTTAGGGGAAAGTCAAAATAAACAACGACAACAATGAGATGTTAATGAATATGGGATTTTAATACCAGTTGAAATTTGCAAGGGAGATTTGGGACAAGAAAGGAAGAAATGTTTTGAAAGAACACATTATGTAAAATTGGCTTATTTTGATGGCAAACCTCCCTAACTTATTCTAGTATTGTTGTTAATGGCGTCCAAAGGTCAAGAAAACTACGTTCTTCGCAGATCTATTTATCTTATTTTATCGAAGTCGGGCAATTGTAATTATGCTCACAGAAGTTGCTAACATCACTCTTTCCCAAGTCAATCCTACAACTGCTCAGCCTAAACTCTAATTCCCGCCTTGGATCCAACGCAACTAGAAATCATGAATTTGTTTCTCACATCACATTTAGCAAAAACTGTCGGGATCCAATAAAATGTTTTAGGTATGGTTTCTTCAAACAAAAACGAGACTCATGTGCACAAATGTTGAAGCAAAATTCAAATTCCAAGCATTTTGATTCACTAACAGTAAGCGATCATTTATTTTATGTTGTGTACAAAATTATAACACTAAAAGAATTTGACTCGATGGGGTATTGAATGATCGGCAAGCTGGCGTCGAGCTTCTTGATTCACTACTGCTGCACTTTAGCTTTGTTTTCTTTACTAAAAAAGATTTAAGAGTGGCTGGTGCTGAAGTAAAGTACGCAACATTAAAAAAAGGCTTGAAAGGCTGCGTGGATGATAGCACTGATGAAAGTCTAGAGATAGTATTGAACACAGTCAACATGTTCGACAAGTTGCCAGCAAAGATTTTCATTACCATTGCTATACCGAAACATTTCAAGATCTAATTCTTTTGGATACGTCGGTGAATATCTTAATGCAACTACAATCAAATTTGCTTGCTTATAATTCGACCAAGATGGATGCTACTACAGGATTAGTAGTAGATGCATTAACAAATATTATCACTTAAAATAAGTCCTTGACACTAAAATACTTCGACGACGAGGACGAGACATTATGTGAAGATGAAGATACGAGGTAGGGGTCGTTGTTTTGCAATGAACATGGAGCAAAGTATACTGCTACATGTAGATCTCCTCTAGAATATACTTTAGAGTCAGGGGATGGGACATGTTTGGGTATTATGTGTGGGCAAGTTGAGGCCGATGGTCCATTACGGGAGTGTTAACTGGCTTTTTGACCAAGTGGATTTTCAACTGAAATCAGAACGTAAAGATGAAGGTAAAACAATTCACAAACTTGGAAACATGCTCGGAAGGGCTAGAGGAATGAATTCAGCAAGTTTCAAGCAAAAGGTGGCTAAGTGGACCGCAAGGCACCCAGAGGACCTCTCGATACCGAGTGATATTTATTCCACCTAGAACCTCTTGAACTTCTTGTACTTGATGCATAACCTCTAGCAATCATCGTAAAGTACTTCCCCTCAAAGAAAAGACAAGCGACTCGAAGAATTTATAAGAAGGGAGCAAAGAAAGCGGGATAATACAAGTTTTATCAAAGGAATTGTTGGGATCAACCCAACTTCAATAGAAAGTAGTTTGGAATACATCAAGTTGAAGATATAAGAGCAAAGCAAGTGGAAAAGTTAAGTTATCGCCAATGAAAGGGTCTTGGTTCCAAGAGATCGATTTGGCCATAGGGCCACGTGCTCTCTCCTACAATTTTGAGCTTGCATCTAGACCCTTGACTCCGTGGGCTTTTGACTCAACTGGCGATTTGCTCTATAAATACAGACCCTATATCTATTGGAAAAGGACATTTTGGTTCTTCTTCTTCATTTATGACCTATGCTCCATTGAAGTCGGTTAGGAAACTACCATTTTCTATCCTAGGACTTAAATCATTAAATTTCTTGTACTTCTAATTCTAAATCTCTCTTAATTACATAATCAATAAAATATAAAGTGGGCATATATCAAAGATTGCCGAACCACTATAAAAATTATTGTGTTTTATTTACCTTCTTGCTATCTAGATCTCTATATTTCGAGAGGTTTTGGGTGTTGTGCCATTTTTGGCATCAATAGTGAGTAGGTGATGGTGGTGGTTTGAGTGTCGGGGTAGGACAAGGTAGGGTGGATAATGATGAGTGTAGGGATATGGCCGTTAGTGTTAAAGAAGAATAGGATATGATCTACGTTTTAAATTCTGGGGGTATAGACATGTCGATAGATGAAAAACGCGTGAAGAGCAATATTATAGATATCTATGAATGAAAAGTGCAACCACTCGTATTTTACATACCAAAGAATCGTAAATATTTTTATTTTATTTATATGAGGTCCTATGATTCTATAATTTTGAGATACGACTCTTAGGAAAATTTTACACACCTATGAATTTTTTTGGATTTCTATGTGACAATTTTGACCCTGAACATCTTGTTGGGCTATAACTTTTGATAGGGGTCAAATTAGGCTCTCAAACTAGTTTTATTGCTTCAAGATGATAGTTTCTCATTCCGTAGTGTGGTTATAATAGAATAATGGACTAATGGTTAGAAAATTATGTCTGTTTTAAGTTTTTAAAGCTGTTGGCCAGGATTAATCTATAATTAATTAAGCCCATGAGTGAGTCCATTAGTCTAATTAGAGAACACTATACATAGAGGTTGGAGAGTGAAATAATTTTTTTTCCATCATTCTAAATCAGGTCTAAACTCTAATTAATCCTAGATCCATCCTAATTTCATCCAAAATCATCCAAATTGCTCTTTAAATCAAACTAGATTGCGGATTAGAGATTAGATCCTGAATTAGAAAGTAGAGATCATCAAATTGCTTGATCTAAAGTGCTTTTCTTCGCTGTTCGGGTTAGATCTACATACAAATTTATTGAATTTGACAATCGGTGAGTGGTTTATGCCTTCTCACTGTATTATACATGTTTATATGGTAGAATTATAGGATTTAAGTCTTTTAAATTAATATTAGCCATAAAACATTTTCTAACTTTAATGACATGTTAATCCATGCATATGGTATAAATTGATTAGAAATCACCTTGATCTATGTTCATATATTCATGCATATGTAGATCTATGTTAGAAATTGCTTTGTTTATCTCATTTTGATGGATTACAAGTTTGATTTGATGAAATTTCTTATTATTTTATGTTTGGATTATGTGATTTATGTTGTTTGCTAGAGCTGTGATTGCATGGAAAGTTAGGTCGGACAATAGAGCAAATCGGAGGCAAAGATGGTTAGAATTGGATGAAACTTGGCAAATAGGCTTAGGAGAATGGCAAGAGGCTACATGATAACTCCCAAGTTGGTAGGAGTTAAAGTCATAACTCGGAACCAAGTTAGCATAATAACTTGGCACCAAGTTATGGTGCTAACTTGTATGCACTTCTCAACTTCGTGGATGTAAAGGGCTTGAAAGTGGAGATTGCTTATAGCTTGATGCAGTAAATTTGGATGTGTTGGATGTGATGTCGAGTTATCAATATAACTAGAAGACAAGGCTTTGGATTAGGGCCAAGTTATCAAAAATGGATGAATCGAGGTCTAAGGCACCTAGGGAAGAGTACTAGAGGCAAGGAAAGAGATGGTAGCCAATAATTAGCTAAGTGCATAACTCGGTAACGAGTTATCTCGATGAGTCGGTATCGAGTTATCACATTGTATAAGATGGATGTGAAACTTTCAGTGCAGGAGAGGATGCTATGTAGATCGTGCTGAAAATGTTGGCTCGTTTATATCAGGTTGGATGACGATATAACGGCATGATGAAAAGCTATGGTCTTTGGATGTTGGCTTATGTTAGGAGTAGGTTCTGAAGATGTTGGCTTGTAAAGGAGGGAGCCATATGATCGAGGAATGTAGAAGGGTTCCTCATGAGTAATGGAAACTGGATTGAGTAAGAAGGGCTAGGTATCTAAATGGAGCTAAGGTGGGCTCGTGTATATGTGCTAAGGGATCATTGATGCTCGAAGAGTTTTAAGTTTTGCTCAAAGCATGGGTATTGTAAATAGGGATGCCCATGGGTTAATTAAGGGACATGTATACCTTAGACTTGTAGCTTTGGATCTAGTGTCCAACTTTGGAATGCGAGATACATATCTAGCTTTAGGCTGCGAGATACGAGAGTAAACAAAGAACCAGGATTTCCATTAGTCCCTGCCTTAGGGGCCATACGAGTTATCGTATATTCGGGGCACAAGGAGTGATAGTTAGGATTGTTGATGGATTCTATGAATGCTTTGGTTGTTTTCCTTAATAGGCTATCACTCATAGGTATCATGGGAAGTAGGTATTGAAGATAAGAACACTTGAAAGAATGATATCCTTTATTTGGTTTGTGGTATATCTTTAGGATATTGTAGAGTAGCATATTATAGTGTTATATCTAACTCTTTGTTTGTAGGGACAGTCAGGTATGGTTTATGTACTCTTATTCCTTACTATATATACCTGTATAGTATTTTGAGACTCATTTACTGCTCATGCCAAACTATTGTCTGACCTAAAGTTTTATGCTTTGCTTCTTATTATCTTGAGTACTCTTAAATGAGTAGACTAGATTTTAAGTCTAGGTGACGCAGTAGCTATTTGGAGGATGAGTTGGATGGAGCTATCTCGTATTATATACATATATGAATTTCTACGCTTTTCCACTTAGCAACACTGTGGAGCCCGTGACAGTGCTTGCTTATTTCTACTTGTTGAGACAGTTTATTTGAGTTTACTTTTTTTTATAAACTCAACTACATTAACTTTGTGGATATATTGCTTTAATGATGATTTGTTCACATAGTTATTACTGTCTCTTCTGTTGTATCTGTGATATTATATTTTGTCCATGCACTGTGAGATATAATAGGCTATATGCTATACTAATTTATTTCAACCTAGATGATCATCTTATATCAGTCAGGCACGGACAAAGCACTATTTTTATACTATTGGTGATGGTGGTTTAAGGCGGTCATCACATTTGGTATCAAAAATTTGGTTACACGATTAACTGGAGTTGATACTATGATTCGGTAGAGATAGGGACGGTGTTATTGCCTTATCATGGATCAAGAGTGTATAATATATACGAGAGTGTGCATGCTTGTTACAAGTTTTATTTTCAAAGCTGTATGATAATATTATTATATAGTATAAGTCGCATGCACAAGAGCACTATGGACACAGTTTTCTTTATAAGAGACTGATCATTCTTGTTACAAATAAGAATAAGTCGGCATATAAGGAACGCTTTGAGGAATTCTACATCAGGAGTAAAGGAAGAAGCTGGATCATGAGCTGCTATGCTTGATGTCCAAGCCATGTTCAATGCTTTGATGGCTAATATGATAAGAAATGCTCCTGGAGTGGTGATAGTTAGAGGTGCTCCCATGCAAGCGCCTAGGGCTAATTTCGTTAAGCTGAACAAAGATTTTCTACTTGGAGGGAAGTCATTCCAAGGGACGAAGTCAGCTATAGAAGCATAAATTTATTTGGATACTTGTGAGTGCATCTTTGGTGATACGGAGGTTGAAGACACTATAAAGAGAAAATTGTCTTCGAGATAGCTTTAGGGCCGAGCTATGAATTGGTGGAATGCTATTACTATTTCTACTCTAGAAGACCAGTTTCCTTGGTATTAGTTTAAGATGAGGTTTGAAGAGAAATTTATTCCGACGACCCAAAAGTCGGTGTTGTTCAGGAAATTTACTGATTTAAAGCAAGGTGAAATGACAGTATCTAAGTGTTGCAGAGTTTGATGCCTTATCAAAATATGGAATGTCAATCATTGATACTCCCTTGTGAAAGAATGAGAAATCATCATTGGTTTAGATGATTACCTGGAAGAAAAGCTAGTGGACCATATAGATGAGCCGTTTGAAAATCTTATAGAGAAGGCGCTTTGCCATGAGAGCTTGTACCCTAAGGCTAAGATTGATATTGTTATTTCTGCTGAGAAAGAAGAGCCAAAGCAGAAGCAAAGCATTGAAGACAAGAAGAAGTGGAAAGGAAAGTGAAAGCAGTCTCAGGGAAAGGGTGGTAAGGAGAAGGGTAAATGGGAATATACTTGCTTTGAATGCAATGAGAAGAGTCATTTGATTAAAGGTTGCAAGGTGGTTGAGAAGAAGAAATATTACAACTATGACAAACCTATGCATTTGAAGAAGGATTGTCTAGAACCGATGAAGGATAAGCATATAGTGAAAGCATATGCCTTGGATGCACTCTGGACTTTGTTGAGTGCTCCCTCGGTGAAGGTGAAGGGGGAGGGAGTCGTCATTCAAGATATGCTTTCTATTAGTGATGTTTTTGTTCGAGCTTTGTTTGATACTAGTGCTTCTCTTTCATTCATCTGTAGTGATCTAGTAGATAGATTGGGATTGAAACCTGAGATAGTAGACCGACCTGTAATTGTGACAAACCCCGTTGGATGCTCTACTAGTCTTTACATGGTTTGTTGTGGCCTAGTTATATCGAGTCATGGATGTTCTTTGGTTTGTGATTGTTTTTTTGAACTTTGTTGGGTTTGGGATTATCTAGGTTATGGACTGGCTTAGGAAGTATGTGGCCATAGTGGATTGCGAGAAGCTATTAGTGACAATCGGAGATGTGGATGGGCGAACGGTAGCGATTAGCTGCCTACCAGAGGATAGAGTGATGGTTAGCTTTCTATATTCGCTTGAGATTCCATAGGAGGGATTGCCATCAATGCCTATCGCTAAAGAGTATCAGAATGTCTTCGAGGAAGTGACTGGATTACCATCGCATAAAGAGATCGTGTTTCTGATAAACTTAGTGAAGGAAGCCAGATCGATAGTTATGCCTTTGAGGCGTATGGCACCTAGAGAGCTGAAGGAATTGCAGGTGCAAGTGAATGACCTATTGAGGAAAGAGTTCATTTGAAGGAGCATATCTGAGTGGGTCGCACATGTAGTATTCACAACGAAGGCGAATGGCTCTTTAAGTTTGTGTGTAGATTAGCGTGAGCTAAATAAAATAACGAAGAAGAACAAGTATCCACTCCCACAAATTGATGACTTGTTCGATCAACTGCACGGTGCGAAGGTGTTCCCTTAAATGGATTTGGCGATGGGATTTCACCAACTTAGAGTAGCGAAGGAGAGTGTGCCTTTTACTGCGTTTCGTACGCCGTCGGGATTTTATGAGTGGTTGGTGATGCCATTCAGGTTAACCAATGCTCCGGCATACTTTATGGATCTCATGAATCGGGTTTTCAGAGACCAGTTGAATAAGTTTGTGTTTATGTTTATGAATAATATTCCGATCTAATCTAAAACTGAAGAGGAGCACAAGATGCACTTGAGGAGGGTGCTAGAGATATTGAGGAAGGACAAATTAAGAGCGAAGTTCTCTAAGTGTCACTTCTAGAGAGAAGAAGTGAAATTCTTGGCTCATGACATTTCGGGACAGGGTATAGCAGTGGATCCTATGAAGGTGGCAGTGGTCCAAGATTGGAGTCAGCCCAAGAGTTCTACGGATATGAGAAGTTTCCTAGGATTGGCGGGATACTATAGACGCTTCATAAAGGACTTCTCGAAGGTAGCGGCACCGTAAACCAATTTGACGAAGAAGAATCATACCATTGTAGGGAATGCGAGGTGTGAGTATGAATTTGTGAGTCTGAAAGAGAGGTTGATGAGTGAACTAGTGTTGACTATTCCAAGTTGAAATGAAGAGTTGACAATATACACTGATTCTTGTGGTACTGGATTGGGTGCGGTGTTGATGCAGAAAGGGAAAGTTGTTGCCTATGCTATTCGATAGTTGAAACCATATGAATGGAATTATCCGACTCAAGATTTGGAATTGGCGAAATTGTTTTTCTTTGAAGGTGTGGAGGCACTATTTGCTAGGAGAAAGGTTTAACTTGTTTACGGACCACAAATCCTTGTAGTACCTTTTCTCTTAGAAGGATCTCAACCTTTGACTACAAGAGTGGTTGGATTTCTTGGCCTCTTATGATTTCAGTATATCCTACACTCTAAGAAAAGGGAATGTAGTCGCTGATACAGTGAGTAGAAGACATGCTGGGTTGGGAGTAATGTTCTTGGAATGGAAGAAGATGGAATATATTGCCAGATTTGATTTCAGACCTCACTGCGAGTTAGAACCTGGAATGTTGGCAAGCTTATCAGTTAGATCTACTCTGATTGAAAGGAACAGTACTAGTTAGATGCGAGATGCTAGGCTAGCAAAGAACATATCAAAGATAGAGGAAGGAGTAGAATTGAAGATATGAAGCAATACGAACTTGATTAAGAAGGTTGGTTTCATAAATATGGGAGGTTGTTTATGCTCGATGTTGATGGATTAAGAGATGAAGTGCTAAGAGTGTGTCATCATTCAAAATTAACCATTCATCCCGGTGGTAACAAGATGTACCGAGATATGAAATGAACTTACTACTGGGAAGGTATGAAAAGGGATGTTAGGACATTCATCACCAAGTGTATGAACTGCCATTTGGTAAAGGTAGAGAAAAAGAAACCTAGTGGATTGTTGCAACCATTAGCGATTCCTGAATGTAAATGGGAGCAAGTATCGATGGAATTTATTGATGGATTGTCGAGGACTCGAGCTGGGTACAACGATATTTGAGTCATAGTTGATCGATTGACAAAGAGTGCAAGGTTTAAACCTGTCAAGTAAAGTAGGATGACATCCAGGCTGGCAGAGTTGTATATAAAGTAGGTAGTACGATTTCATGGTGTGCCGAAGGGCATTGTGAGCGACCGAGACCCATTGTTCACTAATGGGTTTTGGAAGAGCTAAAAAGAGGCGTTAGGGATGTAGCTTCATTTTAGTATAGCTTACCACCCATTTGAGCTACAGATCGTAATGCTCCTACACAAACGGATGGGCAGACCAAATGAGTAAATCATATGTTGGAAAATCTCTTGCGAGCATGCATTGTAGACTTTAGTGGATCATGAGATGATCATTTGCATTTGGTGGAGCTTTCATACAACAACGATTATCAATCGATTATTAATATGGTTCTGTATGAAGCATTATATGGCCGGCCATTAACGCTCCTTCATGTTTGTGGGAAGCGAACGAGAAGTCAATACTTAGACCATATATGATTAAACAGACATTGGAGGAGATTGAGGTCATTCAGAAATGAATGAAAGCTGCTTGGAATTAACAGAAAAGCTATGCGGATGAAAGACAAAGAGATTTAGAGTTTTCTATCGGAGATATGGTAGTTGTAAAGGTTTCTCCTCTAAAGAATGTAGTTCGATTTGGTAAAAAGAGGAAGTTGGCATCGAGATTCGTAGGTCCTTTTGTGATAGTCGAGGGAATCGAGAAGCTAGCATATATGGTTGACTTACCTTAGAAGATGGCGGGCATGCAGAATGCTTTTCTTGTCTCTTATCTACAGAAGTTTGTACATGACTCAGGTGTGATGATCACATCGGATTAGCTAGAAAATGTTGAGGTAGAACCAGAAGTTTCTATACCTCGTAGGCAGCTTCGTAATGTTGGGTACGATAAAAAAACAGCTTAGGGGAAAGAGGGTGAAACAAGTTAAGGTAAAATAAAGTGGAAGTGATGACGATTGTATGTGGGAGACAGAGGAGAGCATGAGGACTAGGTTTCCGGAGCTCTTTGAATGGTATGATCAAACATTATCGTATCCACTTTCATCATTGTATACTATATTTGATAAGTTAGTATTCTGCATGCTAGGATAGCTTAACTATACTATTGGTTGCATGACTGCTTGATTGAGATGTTTGATGGTTGCTTATGATTGGTAGGCATGTAGGATGACCATGATCGCTTATACTCTGGTTTGTTTAGGAAGTTCTGGTGTGAAATTCCTAAGGGAGGAAATTGCAATGACTTGTATTTTACCTATCGGAGGATCATAAAATATTTTTAATTTATTCATAAATGGTCGTATGATTCTATAATTTTAGGATATGGCTCTTAGGGACATTTCACACACATATGATTTTTCCTGAATTTCTACATGACCATTTTGACCCTGAACATCTTGTTTGGGCTATAACTTTTGATAGGAGTTGAATCAGGATCTCAAACTAGTTTCATTACTTCAGGATGATGTTTTCCCATCCCGTGGAGTTGTCATAATATAAAAATGGACTTATGGTTAGAAAATTATGCATGTTTTTAGTTTTTAAAGCTACTTGCAAGGATTATTTTGTAATTAATTAAGTCCATTGGTGAGCTCATTAGTCTAATTAGAGAACACTATAAATAGAGGACTGGAAAGTTAAATTAAAACTTTTCCCTCTCATTCTAAATCAGGTCTAAACCCTAATTAGCCATAGATCCATCCTAATTTCATCCAAAATCACCCAAATTACTTTCTAAATCAAATTATATTGTGGATTAGAGATTAGATCCTCCATCATAAGCTAGGGATCATCAAATTTTTTGATTTAGAGTGCTTTTCTTTGCTTTCTGGATTAGATCTACACACAAATTGATTGGATTTAATAATTGGTAATGGTTTATGCCTACTCACTATACTATACATGTTTATATGGTAGAATTGTAGAATTTAACATGTTTTAAATAGATTTTGGTTATAAAAACCTTTTCTAACTTTAATGACAGGTTAATCCATGCGTATTATAGAAATTAATTAGAAATCACCTTGATTTATGTTCATGTATTCATGCATATGTAGATCTATGTTAGAAATTGCTTGTTTATCGCATTTTAGTAGATTGCAAGTTTGATTGGATGAAATTGTTTGTTATTCTATGTTTTGATGATACAGTTTGATGTTGTTTGCTAGTGTTATGATTGCATAGAAAGTAAGGTCGGAGCATTGACCAAATCGAAGGCAAAATTGGTCGGAATTGGACGAAACTTGGTAGATAGGCTCAAAAGAATAGTAGGAGGCTACATGATAACTCACAGTTGTTAGGAGTTAAAGTCATAACTCGATGTCGAGTTATGGTTTTAACTCGTGTGCACTTCTCGACTTCGTAGATGTAAAGGGCTTGTCAATGGAGGTTGCTTATAGCTTGATGTAGAAAATTTGGCTAAGTGTTGGATGTAATGTTGAGTTATCTCTAGAACTAGAAGACCGGCCTTTTGATTGGGGTCGTGTCATTAAAGAGGAATGAGTCAGGGTCTAAGGCACCTAGGAAAGAATACTAGAGGAAAGAAAGGAGACAGTAGCCAGGCTAAGTGCATAACTCGGTACCGAGTTATCTGGAAGAGTCGGTACCGAGTTATCATATTAAATGGGATGGATGTGAAACTTTTAGGGCAGGAAGAGGATGCTCTATAGATCATGCTGGAGGGGTTGGCTCGTTCGTATCAGATTAGATGATGATATAATAGCATGATGAAAAGCTATAATTATTACCATGGGTTAACTATGGGATAATAATTTTTAGTTATTACTATAGGTTGGTTAAAATACATAAATTAGTATAGGAACATTTTGTATTAGAATTTCAAAGGTTGACTATAAGATGTTTCATAAAAGATGACAGTTTAAGAAGTTAAGTTAATAAGAAACTTGTTAAAATATGATATTAGATTCAGGTTAGAATAGTTAAAAAGCTTAGTATATGTTTTTAAGTATTTCTGGAAGTCTTCTGATTATGGTAGGAATTATTCCAAAGGAGAATCTGTTGGAACTGGACTAGCCCGCAACAGAAGTTATGGGTGAATTTCAAAATTTTACCCTATTGGATCTTTTATTGGGCCTATGAAGTCTAACTGAATTAGAATATTTCTAAATTTCATTTAAATAAAATCATTTATTTTATTTAAATTCAAATATATTAAGATATGAAATTAATTTTATTTGATTTAGTTTATACATAAATGTATCATATACATATATGTGTGAGTGCATGTGTAACATAATAATCCGTGAAAGGTATAATATGTCCATATGTAGATGTTGGGATTTACATCGCAACAGACATATTAGTTCAATTCGTATATCATGTATGTTATCCAAATATGTACATGTATATGTGTTACAAAATACACACACACATTTGTATGTATAAATATATTATATATAATATATGAACATAAAACATTTATATATAGATAAATATATATAGAAAGAGATAGAACAATTATTAAAAATTATTTATAATTCAAAACTAACTTAGTTTTGCAAACCCAATAATTTTAGTATTTTAATTTGCATATATTATGAATAAAATAACGTTTTCATCCATAAATAATTAACATAAAATAATCTATTGATGAAAATTGAAATTTTACAATTTTCAAATATTTAGGATCATAAAATAGAGCTTAGGAAAAATCTGGAGATTTTTCAAAGTTCAATTATTATTTTTAAAAATAAATACATTGATTTTGGAAATAATTATTTAATATAAAATAATATATTATTAAAAATTAAAATTTAAAAATTTAAAATTTTAAGGATCATGAATAAAATGTTACAAAAAAATTTGACAAAATTTTCAATTAAATTATTATTTTTAATAAATCATAAACAGTTTTTTCGAAATAATATTAATTATTAAAAATAATAAACTATATTGAAAAATTCCTAAATATTTTCTATATGTTTCTGAAATGATATAATATTAAAAAAAAATATAAAATTGAATTTTTAATGTAATAATTATTTTATATATAATAAACAATTCAAAAATTCAATAAATGTTAATTTAAAAATATTAATATATGTATGATAATTAATTTTTGAATTTTTAAATTCATATTATATATGAATAAGTGTACTAATTTTTTAAATCACATATATATCTTATATATGCATATATGCTTTTATAAGAGAGAAATATACACTAATATATACATATATATGAATTTATTAATAAATATATATAAAACAATTATTAATGATAAAAATTAATTTTGTACAGTAAACAACATTTGTCTATACATAAATAAAATAGTATAATAAACAAATTATGCACATAACCAAACTGATTTGTGATAACCATATCTACTTACAAAATTTCACCTAACTAAACATATAGTAGCAATATATTTAAACAGATATGAAATTGCTCATTACAAGATCATAGAATATAATTTAATTACTGTAATATAAATTAAAATTACCAATTTAATGATGTAACGACCCGTAATTTTCGATAATTAAAAATAGTTAATTTAATGAGATTTTGGGATTTAATGTTGGAAGAAATAAAAATTTATGATTTAATAATAAGAATATAGCTGGAATAAAATGAAATATTATTAATTTAAGGAAATTTATAACTGCTTTAAATGTAATTCCAATCAATTAAAAGGATTAAAGATTTATAATTGATATAGATTGCAAATAAATTATAGTAATGTAGGTATTAATGGATAATTGGATTAAAAGAGCAATTGATAATTTAAATGTTGATTAATTAATGAAATAATGTGTAATAAATTGTAATTGAATAGAATTAGTGTTGTAGTAGTAATTATAACACTTGGTGTGGATAATAATCTTATAGATGTGACTAAAAGTTAATGGTGATAATTATTATATGTTACCTATTTATTTAGCCTGTTAAATTTAATTTGGAATCAAGTGCAATTATTTCATTTAATTATTGCATGTAATGTAGATTTAATTGATAATTGTAGAATATTGATCCAATAAGATATAACCCAATGCAAATTTTATTCATAATATGATAATTGATTGAATAAAAAGGAATTGAAATCAAGTTTGATCAAATTATTGGAATTTAAGCTATAATAAATGGATTTATTGTAATTAAATGTAATTAAATACTACGTTAATGAAAACTAAGATGATAATTGTAGAATGTTAGTGCAACAAGATATAAACAAATGTTAACTATGTCTGTAGAGTATGAATAAAAGTCTAGAATCAAATTAAAACAGTTTATTGGAATTTAATTGTAATTAATTGGATTTAATTACAGTTGAAATTGAACACTGTAATTAGTGAAATATTTAACACTGAATTTGATATGTAAATTTGTTTTAAATCATTGTAAATTTTTAAGTGATCAAAAATGATGAAAATTATTAATTATTAAATTTGAATGGAAAAAAGTGATTTAATCAATTTAATAATAATTTATCTAATTAAAGTGAAAATAGCCATTTTGGCCACTGTCTCGGATTTTGACGAAACTAGTTTCATCGGATCTGTAACGGTGAATTATTGTAAAGTTTCAAGTTTCGTAGCGATCAGACTTGTCGTTTGATCGTACGGACTCAAAACGCGTAGAAATCAATTTATTTAAATTTAATTGAAATCAATTTGAAATAAGCCGATTTTAAGATAACTTCTTCATATGATGAAATTAGGACCTGAAACCTGTTCCATTGAGTTTAAAAATATCAAAAACATCTATTTTAATATATGGGATGACCCATATTCGTTCCGGGGACAGAACGGGCCTTTCGGGTCGTTATCGTCAATCCGCATCTATTCGGATGTTCATTCTTTCTTATCGGACTTCGTTAGTATATATTGTTTTGTTCAAACCCTAGCAGCCTTTCATTTTTTTTCATTACTGTATGTATAGTTCTATCTGGCTGTTCCTCCTCTCATCTCAAATGGCAAAAATCCAATTTGCATTCAAACCCAAATTCAATTTTAAAACCAAATCCAAAAATCAAACTCCTCCAAACCTTGACAAATTATATACCATTTCGAAGCTCTCGACGAGCGTAATTAACTAGCGCAGTTCGTTTCTCAATTCGATGCACCGTTTGTCCAGAAATCGAGGATGAAACGCAACCGTCCATTCTAGGTTTTGGACGATCCAACGGTGGATCGTTGCCCGATCGACGATCGGGAAGTGGCAATGGGAAGCCGACGTCGAGTAGCACCCATCGGTACCATTGGTTCGTCGTCAGGTGGTCGAGATTTGCCATGGTTGGTGGAAATAGTGGGGCGGCGGCGCTGGTCGTATGTGGAGGCGGAGGGGATCGCGAGGGTGGCTCTGGGTGCGACCTTAGGCGGGCTTCACAATGGTGGCGTTCGATCTGGCGGTAGATCAACGAGGAGACATCGAAAGTTGATTGAAGGGTGGCGGCCGTAGTCAGGTAGGGCTCGAACGAACGAAGGTGGGCGAGGGTTTTCGAGCGCGTGCGCGTGCTGACGTGGCCAAGTAGAGGGGTAATTCGTTTTCTTTTATTTTAATTTAAATTATATTCGATTTCAAATCGTCTAACGGTCATAACTTTTGCTTACGAGGTTGGATTCATGCGTGGTTTATTCTGCTGCGGTCGTATTAAAATTCTAGACATGTTAACGCTAGTTTGGATGAATTCTGAGACTGTTGAAATTTTGGCTTCATTTTGGATTTCAAATCGATTTGAAATCAAAGGTGAGTGTTTTGACCCATTCACAATTACTAAATTATCTTATGATAGTTAAATTAAAATTTTGATGTGTTTTGAAATTTATTGATTGATGTTTGGTATGTTTAAATTGTCATTCTAGTTAAATTTGACTTTTATTGCATTTAATCATCGTTTAATTTAATATTGAATTTAAATTGTCAATTTAATACCCGTTATTGATTATCAGTTATCTATTGATGTTTATTGATTGATTTGGATGATGATCGTGATGAATGTTTGATTTTTGATATTGGATGATTGGATGTTGTATTTTATATTGTTATAGAACTGTATGTTCCCTATGGGTTGAAATGATACATACCCGAACGATCTATAGATGAGGGAGAAATCGTTATGGGTTGAAATGATAGACTTGAGCGATTTTATGGATTTTATTTAATTCGAGATTGCGGTTTGAAATGATATGTAACCATAAGATTTAAATTGCGGATTGAAATGATAAATATCCGTATCACTTGACCATAGGGTAGAAAATTATATACGGACACCGGATTGGTTAAATTAAATGATTTTTAATTCTTTAAATTCTAAATTCAATTAACTGGCATTTTGAAATAGAAATTGATTTATATATATTGAATTATTTTCGATAATCCAAGCATTAATGTTGAAATTGGAATTGATTTAATGAATTGTTCAAAAGATTTAAATTGGAATTTCAAGTTGAAGTGTCAAATATAAATGAATTATCGAAATTGAGTTATTGAAAATGTTTAGACATAACTTTGAAATCTATTTGAAACTAATTTAAACTATATTAATCAATTTAAACTATTTTTAATTTATTTTAATCTATTTTATCACTTTAATCCAAATTAATCTAATTTATCTATTTTAAAATTTATTTAATCTATTTTAAATCTATTTAATATGATTTAAATCTATTTAAATCTATTTTATAATCTATTTAAATCTATTTAAGATAATTTAAACTCATTTAATCTACTTTAAATCTATATAAATCATTTTAAATCTAATTAAATCAAATTTAAATCTATTGTAAACTATTTCTACTATTTAAACTATTCTAATCTATTTAAACTATTTTTAATCTATGAAAACTATTTATGCCTATCTAAACTATTTTCTAAAATTTCAGACTGTGTAAAGAGAAAGTTTTTACATTTAAATCCTTGATGATAATACAACCTAAGTTGGGTTTTGAAATTGATACCATTTTGTGAAATGACATATTTGAGTAAATATGATAATTTTGGAACGAGGATTTAGTTAACCTATCTTATCGATAATTTCATAAGTGAATATGATTTTTGAAAGTGAATATGATTTTGAAAGTGAATATGGTTTGAAAGTAGATATGATTTCGAAAGTGATATGGTTTGAAATCGAATATGATATTTTGATATTAATTATGAATTGACTTTAGAAATGTAAAAGAACAATCCGGTGTGAAATAAGCGGTTGGTTGTTAAAGAGACCGGGATCGGATATTGTCACACTCTCTGCCAATATCGAAAACCACTTTAACAACTGTGTACGTGGTGGAGATTCCAGAAACGAAGTAGGATGGTTTGGCGAACGATTCTATATGAGGTATTTACGTGACCCTAACTCCCGTGAGTCAGCTTGATGTGGCTAAAATAGGAGCTACGTCGGGCCAAGTGAGGTCATTCCTCCTATCGGGCACATTTCTTTGATACCATTCTATTAGTTTGTGATTGATTTGGTGGCCACCCCTTGATTTTGATTTGGGAGTGTATTCCGAGCTAGGCGGTAGTAGCTGCTATGCATTACCACCAGTCCGGATCCGCAATTGGTATATCTACCCTGGCATTGCCTCGAGTGCCTATCGCATGCCCTATCGCACTTTCTACGACTTTGTTTTGTACCATACCTATAGAGTGCCCTCTGATAGCCCACCAGTTTACGGAGGAATTACGGTACTGTATAGCTTATGGGAATATATAAAAATGTGTTAAGGGGGATATGGGTAATGCCTTAACGCTATTTTAATACTTTACTTTACTGTAGACATATTATAATAGCGTATTGTACTGCATAGTAGATAGTTTAATGGATCCTTAGAAGATGGTAATCCCGAACATCTCTTAAGTTATTGCATTCACGTTGGACACTGGATAGGATATGTCAAACCCCGTAAACATCTCTGACGCCGTTACACCCATATTTATTTACTGTCGATTTAATTTACATAAGATCTTTTAGTTCTGACTTGAGTGTTTTGTCTTTTCAATTCGCTCGGGTCAGTCTGAGCTTTTCAGCTTATCGAAGACTGCTTTTTGGAGGATGAAGACGAAGATATTGTACTATTATTATTTATTATATTTATTCCACCACACCATGTTGTTCCGCTGCATTTATTTATTATTTATTCTTGTTGTATGTAACTCTGATCCGTATTATAAAAGTTTAATCAATGTTGTTTGTAAACAGCTTCATGAACTATTTATTTGATTATTATATTTTGTCATTCCGCTGCGAGATTCTATATTTGTTTTTTTCTTTCTCTACTTTTTCTTATTTACCCTATAACAATCTACCCTTTTGAATGGTTTGAGTCAGACGTGTGTGTCTGCTTAAAACGTCCAAAAGGCAGGTCGTTACAAATGATGCCTTTGAATCCATGTTGAAGCAATGACTTCCCTTCCTTTTACTGTTCTTGATTCGTTAGATTGCAAGTTCGGAATCACCGACCTCTAACTATCGAATAGTATTATTTTAATTTGAAATATATTTGACAATTTTGGAGTGGATTGGGAGCTAAGTTTTAACCAGCAATGTAGAAGGTAATGGCGGCCAAAAAGGTTAGTAATTGTTTTTAGAGATACATATATATAGGGTTGTATTAGAGAGAAACGAGGAAAACCTTTATACCCACTCTCACTTTATCTCAACCCATTATATCCAAGCCAATTCCCTATGTTTTAGCCACCCTTAGACCTTCCCAAAACCGAAATTTTGCAATCCTAACGATGGGCCTTAAACCCATCTAAGCCTAAGCCAAAATACTATGCAATTAAATCTAATTTAATCGCTTGTCGATATTGTATATCGATTAATATATTTATAACTGTTATAAATATATATAACATTATTTATTTCTCAAATCATATTCAAATTTTATAATAAATATTCATAAATATTAATTAATTAATAACAATTATAAACTAATTAAATCGTTCGGTCTTAAGGTAATTCATCATTTCGGATGTGTAACTCTTAGGTGTAAATTTGGTTAGCGATTAACATCGAACTATTCTAATGTTAACGTTCACACATCACTTAGCAAGTGGTGTGACATTATGGCCAAATTTATTGCTTATTCATTTTCAGTAAAATCCAATTTTAGTTTAATAAGGTTACCCGGTTGTGACATTTGTTTACACCAATTCTCTTCGTTAAAACTATATCACTTTGGACTTATGGAATTTGGTATTAGTCAAAATTCCAACCTCATCCACATTCAACTTTATAGTCCAAATACAAAGTGTTTGGTTCAATATAACAATTATTATTAACCGAAATGCTCTGGCCAGAGACTTTGACTTTGAGTTGACTTGAGTTGATTGTGATACTAACCGCATATAACTGAGGAGACGAATCCTCTCTTGAATAGTGCTTCACTTCTAATATTTCCACTCGACCCCACTATAGTCACTCGATGGACGCCATTCCATGATTTGGCTATAATCAAAGCGGAGCTTTCATATTGAAGATCCACGGTATTCTCAAGTCAAGAGAACTGTGTAAATCAGTCACATCAATATTTTTTGTTTGACCTTAGTTATATTAACCAATAGAAAACTATCAAGTGAGTCGTTCCATAGTTATCCAATAACTATTAGTACGTAATCCTAGGTGCCCCAGCAGTCATAAGTAATACACTACCCAACATTTGGAGAGCGTTACGTACTCCAGTCTCAACGGATACATCGATATCAAGTCTCGATGCATTTTGACTAGGAACATTTAAAATGGTATATTTGTTTCGTTGTGATAAATTACTCACGGTTACAACACTTTTTAACTACCATCACAAAATATACCATTTATGGATTTTTCTATTAAATATACTTTTAATTAAGTTAATAATATAATCACATTATATCAAGTATATAACAGGAAGAAAATACCTTTTATTTCGAACAAGATTGGTCAACGAGTTAGATATATGTAACAAATTACATAATTGCCCCTAGGGCATACCCCTAACTCTATCAATCTCCCACTTGCACTTGGGGTCAATTATGGAATCTAATTCCAACTTCTCCAATCAGTTTTCTCAAAACTAATTAGGTCATTCCCTTAGTGAATGGGTATGCTATTGTGTTTTAATTATCTACTTTGTCGATTAATTCTCTTTGACACTGATAAACTGCCTTTATCATGTGGAACAATTCAAAGTATGTCTTTTGACTTCTAGTAAGCTTTAAGTTCTATCATGACCAATTTCATGACATTGTTATCTTTTAACATTATTATGGGATTCTCAACATTTGGAATCACCTTTGGCTCATTATAAATTTGTGCATTTATATCTATATACATTGGTTTATTGTAGCGCTTTTCAAGTTAATGTTCTCAACATTTCGTTGAATCGACCACTTCTATTTTAAAACATTTTCAAATTAAAGATTTTAACTTGAATTTTATCATTGACACGTTATACTCAGTATCACTTACAAAATTTTGTGTCCAAACGTTCCATCATAACGAGTTCGTTGTTTCTATAAACAATTCTCTAGTATTTCATAAATACGCGAGAACACCTCAAACAACCATTTAGTAATATCAATTTGGATTTTATATTTGCTCCATGTATCAAATACATGAACAAAACACAATATCATACACAACACAACCTGTTTGATAATTCCTATTGCTAATGCATAAGGAATCCAACTTACATGTTCTCCTTTTAATAGGGTGCTCTGGTATATCATTTTGGGACAATCCCTATATCTTTTATACTCACCATAAAAGACATCATTTACAATCCAAAATTGAGTATTAAAACAACTAAAGTTGATTTTAATACATGCATATTGTTAAAATCAACAACGTGTTGTCTACTTATAGTTTAGAAATATCAATGTACCTTTTAACGTTCCTTCTTATGAACACACACTTCCTCTACACTTTGATTGAAAATCAAACTATTTGATATTTCTAAAAAAATACTTATTCAATCTTGATGCTTATAAAATGATACATTCGTATCATTTCTTGGATTATATCCAAGACTTACAAACCCAATATCGCTCCCACTAACTTCGAGGCATTTTTGGTTAATATGTGTAAATGGCTTACTCTAAATCATTATTTAGAATTTTCTGTTTCAATACATAAGTACCAAACACCAAGTCTTATCGAGCGATAATTTTGTGAGTAAATCTGAATTAACTTGAGCATGTTGAATACCAAATCTGTTATGCTAATTTAAACAATTGAAATTTGCGATATTATTCTTATCAACATTGCTGATTTAATTCCAACCACATTAGTCTTTCCAATAAAGACACAATCTCGGCCGATGGATCATATCTCTTTGGTTACGACCACCAAAATCATATTTTGATAGCGTACTTGGAATTCTTTCAGATTTGTGCATCTTACCATATAGAGTCAACAATCTTAATGGTTTAATTGAACAACGGAGGGTAGTGTATATTTTCGACATTAATAAGAAACTCATAGTTTCTCTTTGATGTACGAGAATACTTATTAGACATTCTAATGCTATGTGTTCATTTAGGTTAGTTAATTTTACTTCATCTCATATAATCAGTTCTATCAATGGATCAGATCCAATTCCATTTAACTACCAAAAATTTCTCAAAGAAATTCCTTCACAATGAAGTTGATATATCTTGAAACAACAATTGTTTCTTAGTGCAAATAGAATAGGGATTCATAAATGCTTTATGAACCTTTTTATTTATAAAACTGATTTTAGTTTACAAAAATTATGTTCAAAACATAAATATGTCATTTGATGACAGACCTTTCCACAAAAAAAACTTTTTGGAGATTCATACAAGATCCCTCATGAACAATTATTACGTCCAATCTTTCGACTCGCACAACCTGCCAACTTCTTTGCCTAGGATATGTTGGGATTTCTTACAAACCCTTATCTTGTATGATTTTGTAAAATATTTTTACCTATCAAAGGATCGTAAAATATTTTACATATCGAAGGATCGTAAAATATTTTTAGTTTATTCGTAATTGGTCGTATGATTCTATAATTTTAGAATATGACTCTTAGGGATATTTTACACATCTATGATTTTTTTTGAATTTCTATGTGACCATTTTGACCCTAAATATCTTGTTTGGGCTATAATTTTTGGTAGGAGTCAAATCTAGGTCTCAAACTAGTTCCATTGCTTTAGGTCTAATCCCTAATTAGCTATAGATTCATCCTAACTTCATCCAAAATCACCTAAATTGCTTTCTAAATCAAACTAGATTGTGGATTAGAGATTAGATCCTCGATTAGAAGCTAGAGCTCATCAAATTGCTTGATATGGAGTGCTTTTCTTCACTGTCTGGATTAGATCTACACACAAATTGATTGGATTTAATAATTGGTAAGTGGTTTATGCCTTCTCAGTATACTATACATATTTATATGGTAGAATTATAGGATTTAGCATGTTTTAAATTAGTTTTGGTCATAAAAACCTTTTTTTAACTTTATTGACATGTTAATCCATGCATATTATATAAATTATTTAGAAATCTCCTCGATTTATGTTCATATATTCGTGCATATGTAGATCTATATTGGAATTTCCTTGTTTATCTCATTTTGATGGATTGAAAGTTTGATTGGATGAAATTGCTTACTTTTCTATGTTTGGATGATATGTTTTGATGTTGTTTGCTAGTGTTGTGATTGCAAAGAAAGTTTAGTCAGAGCATTGGGCAAATCGAAGGCAAAGTTCGTTAGAATTGGACGAAACTTGGCAGATAGGCTCAAAAGAATGGTAAGAGGCTACATGATAACTCGCAAGTTGGTAGGAGTTAAAGTCATAATTGGCACTGAGTTATGGCCATAACTCTGTGCCGAGTTACGGTGCTAACTCATGTGCACTTCTCAACTTCGTGGATGGAAAGGGATTGTCAAGTGGAGGTTGCTTATAGCTTGATGCATAAAATTTGGCTAAGTGTCGGATGTGATGTTGAATTATCTCTAGAACTAGAAGACTGGCCTTTTGAGTGGGGTCGAGTTATCAAAGAGGGATGAGTGGGGGTTTAAGGCACCTAGGGAAGAGTACTAGAGGCAAGAAAAGTGATGGTAGCCACCAATTGGCTAAGTGAATAACTCGGTATCGAGTTATCTCGATGAGTCGGTACTAAGTTATCACATTGTATGGGATGGATGCGAAACCTTTAGGGTAGGAAGAGGATGCTCTGTAGATTATGCTGGAAGTGTTAGCTCATTCGTATCAGATTGGATGACCATATAACAACATGATGAAATTCCAGAGTCTTCGGATGTTGGCTCGTAAAAGAGGGAGCCGTATAATCAAGGAATGTGGAAGGGTTCCTCTTGAATAATGAAACTAGATTGAGCAAGAAGGGCTTGGTATCTAGATGAAGCAAAGGTAGGCTTGGGTATATGTGCTAAGGTATCATTGATGGTCAGAGAGTTTTCAGTTGTACTTGAAGCTGGGCTATTGTAAGTGGGGATGCCCATGGGTCATTTAAGATACCTGTATACCTTGGACCTGAAGCTTTGGTTCTAGTGTCTAGCTTTGGGTTGCAAGACACGTATCTAGCTTTGGGCTGCGAGATACTAGAGTAAAATAGAGAACCGAGATTTCTGTTAGTCCCTGGCTTGGGGACCATACCAATTATCATATATCCAGGGCATAAGGAGTGATATATATGATTGTTGATGGATGATATGGATGCTTTGGTTGTTTTCTTTAGTAGGCTATCACTCATATGTATCATGGGAAGTAGGTATTGGAGTAGGAATACATATAAGACTGATATCCTTTATTTGGTTTAAGGTATATCTTTATGATATTGTAGAGTAGTATATTATAGTGTTATATGCTAACTCTTTAGTTGCAGGGACATTTCAGGTATGGTTCGTGTACTCTTGTTCCTTACCATATTTACCTGTATAGTATTTTGAGACTCATTTACTGCTTATGCCACACTATTGTCTAACCCAAGGCTTCAGGCTTTGCCTCTTATTATCTTGGCTACTCTTAAATGAGTAGACTAGATAACAGGTTTAGGTGATTCAGCAGTTTTTCGAAGGATGAGCTAGATGGAGCTATCTCGTATTATATACACTAGTGTAAATCGCACGTATGTGCATCTAATAGCTAAAAATATATACATTTTATTTAATAAAAAATTTATGTACAGATATGTGTTATAAGTGCAAAAACTTTGATAGTCACTTCTTTTACATCAAACAAAGTCATAGTGACTTTCGTTGATAGGTGGTGCAAGTTGCAAACGATGGTGAGATTATGTTGATGGACGTAGGGTATTTTTGGAATTTCAAAAAGACACCGTGGAAATTTATTCATTGAATTCTCTTTATTAATAGTAGAGATATATCGATTCCTATGGTTTTCCACTGAGCAACGCTATGGAGCCCGTGATAGTGCTTGCTTATTTCTTCTTGTTCAGATGGTTTATTTGAGTTTACTTCTATTGTATAAACTTTACTACATTTGATGTATAACTCTATGGATCTATTGCTATGATGATGATTTGTTCACATAGTTATTACTGTCTCTTCTGTTATACCTGTGATATTATATTTTGTCAATGTACTATGAGATATGACAGGTTATATGCTATACTGGTTTATTTTAACCCTGATAATCGTCCTAAAAAGGGACATTGAAACACCTCGAAAATTTTGAAAGAAATCTAAGAAAAAATTAAATTTAACGAAAACAATAACTTAAAAGCAAATTTTCACCAACATCCAAAATTTGGCTACGAAACATACACCATTCGTTTGTAGCGATTTTTCGGATGATTTTCATATATAACACTTCGAAATTAAAGTTAGTATGGGAACGTTACGGGTGTTAGACTGAATTAAAAATTTAAAAACTAAATTTTAAAATTATAAAGGCCACCGGTCGACCCTTAGGGGCCTATGGTCGACCGGTAGCAGTCGACCTAAGCATTGGTGTAGTCGATTCGAGAAAAATCGAACATACTGATTTTTTGAATCGTGAGATGGACGATCGTGATTAAATGCTTAGGAACAAAGGATGACATGAGAGAACTAGATTTTACCAAATTTTTTCCTACGCTAATCTAATGTCCCAAACTAAATCCTACCCATATAAATACTAAGCTATTGAACCTAAATTCTCCATTAAAAAACTTACAGTAACTAAACTCTACCCAATTTTTCTCTAAAACCCTAATTTCTAAAATTCCAAAAATCAAATCTATTCAACCTAAGAGATTAAAGCAAGTAAATAAAGGTGGATCAAGATGATTTAAGGAGGAGCTATCGATTTAGGGGACAAATTCTTTGGTACAAGCATTAATAAGAACTTAGGCTATAGGTGAGTGGACATAAATTTGATAAGTTGATGATTGTAGTTAGTTCAAACTATTATAATTGATTAGGATGTTAACAAACCCTAAATTGAATATGTTAATATGTTAAACTCTAAATTTGAATCTAAAACCCTAATCTTAAATGGTCAATTACTGTTAATTGGAATTATACATATAACCCTTTTCTCTTGAAATTGAAAACCTTAAAATCAACAAACCCTAAATTCAATTGCAAACTGTTGAGTAGACTGTAATTAGGGTTAAAAAATCACTATTAACGACCATATTTAAATGGAGAAACAGTCAATAATAGAAACTGGGAGAAATCCTAAAATTTGTTTGCCAATGGTCAACCTGGGAACCCTAACGGTCGACCGGTAGGGATCGACCGAAGGGTATATGCGATCGACCGTTCGAATCAAAAACTGGAAACCTGAACCTTGACCTAAGGCCCAAAATTTATAAATAAAAATTGTATAAAACGCGAATTGTCATGGGCCTATTTGAGGCCAGTAAGATGCATATTAGGACTTATAAGGAAGTTAGTTGCCCATGAGCGGGTGCTAGGTTGTGGTGATGTTTGGTAAATGTTGTTTACCCAATTTAAGATAGTAATCGATTCGTGGCGATGTACTTTCACGATTAGCACTCAAATGAAGCTCCGACTGGGCATGCAGTTGGCATTGATACCTGATGAAGTGGGTCCAACATAATAGGAGGTCCTAGTATTCAAAAATTCCCGACGCATATGATATAATTAGAGAGGAGGACCCAGAGTGTGGAATAAGAGGCCAGTGCTATGATCCAGAGGTGGAAGCGAATGCAGACGATTAGACATTTTAATAAGTTGGCATTTTGGGTTCTTTCTCTACAGGCATAGTAAGAGGGGACATTCCCAGTAGCCTAGTGGCGGTGATAATAGTGGAAGCCTCTGTTCATAGTAGCCTAGTGGAAGTGTCTTTCATTGTTAGTAGCCAAGAAGGCGGTGTCTTATACATTGAGTAGCTCTAGGAGCAGCGGCCGATTCTTAAATATTGAATCTAATCCTTAGTTCAATCCATTAAATTAGCCTAACAATTTGAAGTATAGGGAATGTACTAGACAAGAACCCTTGGGTAACAGTAGAGGTGAGCAATATTCAGTTAGAATGGAATTAGCTGACCGAGTCGGTTTATTTCGTCGGTTCAGTTCGATTACGAAACTAAATCGATTTGAATTCGGTTTGTAAAATATATTTTTTTGGTTATTGGTTTAACCGATTTTACTGTACTTTTATTACATTTTTCAATTTTATGGTATTGTCATATTTTTAATAATAGGATTAGTTGTAGAAAACAAAGTTTACATATCGAAGAATAGGTCAAGTTTCCATATAATTATAAAAAATGCTCATTATACTTACTCTAAATATAAATTTATGTTTTCTTTGACTAAATAAATCATTTGAATAAGAACATATTGTTTTAGTTCAGTTAAATAAGTTAACGATCGAATTAAACGAAAATTAATTCACATTAGCTTCGTTTGGTTTTGATTTTTTCGGTTCTAATTTGATTTGATATTTCTTACATCAAAACCGACCGAACCGAACGAACACTCACTCTTAGGTAACAGATCTTAGGAATTCATGGACACTTGTGTTAGAACCTATATCATTTATAGTAGTGTTAAAGTAACTTCATATGATCATCATATTAAACTTGTACCCATTCACCAGACGTTATATCTGATCCATTCTCTTTCCTTCCTTTTGCCCACTACATGTGGACAGGGCAGTAGATGACTTGCCCATTCTAGATACTTAAAGAGTCGAGCTTATATTCAGAGTATGCTTTTATCCTATTTTACTCTCCATGTATTATTCTAGCTTATCGGTGCATTTTGCTTCTTGCATTAGACTTTGAGAGATTTTTTATTATGTACTGTGTATTGGATTATGTACCGATATTTTTCTGAGATTATGACTTGGTATATTTTAGGATTTATGTTTTTTTGAGATATATGCCCGTTTATTTCCTTCCGCTGTGAGATTTGAAAGTGCAGTATATCTTAGATTATATCTTCTTATATTAGCCTTTGTGATGTGAAATGTTTAAACCCCAAAGATCTGCATTTCTCGATATAGCGCGAGTCCAAAAGTCACACTATGCTTTGGATCAATGTGTCAAGAGGTGCGGGTTGTCATAGTTGGTATCATAGCATAGGTTCAAGGTTCCTTAAGAATTAGAACCGTATTAAGAGAATATATTAGAAATTTTTTGAAACAATGGAATCTCTAATGGTTTTCCAAAAAAAATTTCCAAAGTTTTTCAAAATGGACTTTTTAAATATATATATAAAAGTAAAGATTTTCCAAAGAGCTTTTCCCAAAAGATTTCACACAAACCATAATCTCTCTGTTTCGTGTCTATGCTTTTTTTGATTCGTGTCTATGTTATCCCTCTTATTCGTGCCTATAATATCTGTGAAAAGTTGCTAATAGTATTCTTATAATTCACAGATAGAATTGATCATGTAGGTTCTGGCTCTGGCGATGCTACCGAAATCCTAAGCATGAACATCCTTATATGGTTCCACCGATACCTTCAGGTTAGGGGATAGACTAATCTCAATTCCACTAGAGGACCTATGGAGGAAGCGAAAGGTGCGACTCCTGCCCACCCACCTATCGCTAGAAACTTTACTAAGCTTTGCAAAGATTTCTCAAATCTGGGAGGAAAGCCATACATGGGGATAGAGTCTTATGTGGATTCGAGATTATGGATTCACATTTATGAGAGAATCTTTGGTTCAATGGGTTTGACTGATGAGGCGAGGATGCTGTTGGCTACCTGGAAGTTATAGGTGAGGCATTGAGCTAGTGGAAGGTAGTTGAGGCTGAGGGAGAGGTGATCACTTAGGATGAGTTCCATAGTCGATTTGAGGTGAAGTTTTTTCTAGGGTAGAGGAGGGTGTGCAGTTAGAGAAGTCCCTTTACTTGTAGCAAGGAAATCTGTTTGTTAACGAGTATGTCAACTAGTTCAATGAGTTATTGGGGCTGATTGAGATACCACACAAGAAGGCTCTCAAATTTGCTAAAGGGCTGAGACAACCTCTTCAGGACTTAACTCTACATCATATTCCCATGGGTGCTATGTATGAGGGTCTAGTGGAGATGGCTTTGCTAAATACCATCTCTAAGGGCGAGCTAAGGGAGATGAACCTAAGAAGGATGGAGAGAAAGTACAGCAGAATCAGTAGAAAGGTTGAGGTGGACCTAAGGGAAAGATAAAGTAGAGGGATATGCACTGTAGGAAGTGTGGAACGAAGGGACATTTTATGAAGGAGTGTAGGGCGGATCTTTCTAAGTTTAAGTGCTATAACTATGATCAGTTTGGACATCTGAAGCGAGCTTGTATAGCACCATCGAGAGCTTCTACTCACACTCCTACTGAAGGGGTTCTAACTTATGCAGTAGAGGCAGTCTTTAGCTCGAGTGCATAGCCAGTGGTAGACAAGGGTAAGAAAGTGGTGATCGGAAGTGTGTTGACTCTTTTTGGTTTATCAATTCATACTTTATTTGATACTAGGTCTTCACATTCTTTGATTTCTAGTAGACTTGCTGATGACTTACACGTACACACAAGTATAGTTATGGACTCTATAGTTGTGTGAAACCCCATAGAAGGATTGGCCAATTTGTCTATGTTGTGTAAGGGTTTGAAGTTGTTTATTTTAGTGGTCGAGTTTGATTGTGATGTCTTCATATCGGGATTTTTTAGGTTTGGATTAATATTATGCATGGATTGGATGACAATGTATAGGGCTATGTTAGACTGCGATAGGAAGGTCATAAGAATGAGCATGTGCAGTGGATGTATCTTAGAGGTTTATTGCAATCCTTGAGGATCTGTTATATTGAGCTACTTATATTCATTGGACCTGTCACATGACGAGCTTAGAGTAGTACCTATAGTTAGAGATTTCCTAGATGTTTTTGATGAGGTTACCGATCTCCCGCCAAAGAGAGAGATCGAGTTTATGATCTATTTATTCGAGAATACTAGACTGGTCGCCTTACCATTAAGGCATATGGCTCCAAAGGAAAGACGCGAGTTGAAAAAGCAAGTGAATGAGTTGTTAGATAAAGGTTTTATCAGGAGGAGTATTTCGGAGCGGGGAGCACCAGTTGTCTTTGCCACCAAGGTGGATGATTCTCTAAGACTCTACGTCGATTATAAGGAGTTAAATAAATTGACAAAAAAATCGTTATCCACTACCTTACATAGGTGATCTCTTTTATTAATTGGTTGAAGCTAGTGTATTCTCACTACTTCACTTGGTTACCAGATTCGATCAGTTATGTGTAGCCAAGGACAGTATTCAAAGACAAAATTCCGTACACCTGACGGACTCTATGAGTGGTTAGTCTTGCCCTTTGGACTGACCAATGCACCTGCCTACTTGGTTGATCTGATGAGCCGGTTATTTAGAAGGTTACTTGAAAAATTAGTCATGGTATTTGTGGATGATATTCTTGTATACTCAAGGTATGAGGAGGAGCATGTGTTGCATTTTGGAGAAGTGCTCAGTACACTCCGTGCACATAAGTCGAATGTAAAGTTTTTTAATTGCCACTTTTGGAGAGAGAATGTACGCTTTTTGGGACACATCATCACAAAAAGTGGCTTAAAATTTTATCCTAGTAAGTTGGCGGTAGTTTAGGATTAGCATATTCCAAAAAATGCCATGCAGGTGGGAAGTTTCCTTAGTTTGGCGACCTACTATAGCAGGTTCATTAAGGACTTCGTGAAGATCTCTACCCCCACTAATTCGTCTTATCAAGAAGAATCTAGTTTTCTCATGGGATGCGAAGTGTAAAGATGATTTTGTCAAGTTGAATGAGGCATTGAATAGTGCGCTAGTTTTGGTGCTATTGGATGGGACAAAGCCATTTATAATTTATACTAACGCATGTGGAATGGATTTAGGGACGGTATTGATGCAAGAGGGAAAGTGGCTAGTTATGCGTGTAGGCTACTAAAGATCCATGAGAGGAACTACCCTACACATGATCTTGAGTTGGTAGCCATTGTCTTTGCGCACAAGACATAGAGGCATTATCTTTTAGGGGAAAGGTTTGAGCTATTTATGGATCATAAGTCCTTGAAGTACTTGTTCTCCCAAAAGGACTTGAATTTAAGGCAGTAGAGGTAGATGGAGTTTTTGGCATCGTATGACTTTGATATCTCTTATACCTTGAGCAAGGGTAATGTAGTGGCAGACGCTTTGAGTAGACAATGTACATTGTTGAGTCCCTTATTCTTGGAATGGAGACATTTGGAGTAGAAATGATTTTAGACCATCATCAGATATTACCACGGGACTACTAGCAGCTTTAGATGTTCAGCCTACATTGATGAAGCATATTAGATCTAGGCTGAAGGAGGATACGGATCTAGTAGATATTTTTGAGAGGATTGGTAGAGGAGAATCATTGAGTCATTCGAGGCGTTATGCCATTGACTCGAGAGAATGATTATGGAAAGATGATATGCTTTGCGTTCCCTATAGTATGGATTTGATAGATGCGATACTAGTAGAGTCTAACCATTCTAGGATGGCCTTTCATCCCGATGGAGACAAGATATATTGCGATATGAAGCGAGTTTTCTATTGTCCAGGCATGAAGAAGCAAGTAGCGAAGTATGTAGCTAGATGTATAACTTGCCAGTGAGTAAAGGCATATTAGAAGTACCTGGAAAGATTGTTGTATCCATCAGATATTCTTCAGTGAAAGTGGGAGAGTATTTCATGGATTTTGTAGATGGTCTATCTAGGAGTAGGAGAGGGAATGAGAGCAATTGGGTCATAGTTAGTCGGTTAACCAAGTGCGCTTATTTCATACAGTGAGGAGTACTAAGATGGTGACGTCGTTGGTGGCTCTATTTGTGAGAGAAATCGTTAGGTTACATGGAGTTCCTATTAGCATAGTTAGTGACCAAGATCCTCTTTTCACTAGTGAGTTCTAGAGAAGTCTACAGGAAATTTGGGGACTAAGTTGAGTTTGTGTACTACATATCAACCGTAGATGGATGCACGGACAAAGAGAGTGAATCAAGTTTTGGAGGACTTGCTCCAGATGTGCATTTTAGACTTTGGAGGTTCTTGGGAAAATCATTTACCATTGGTGGAGTTTACCTACAACAACAGATATCAAGCTAGCATTGGGATGACATCTTTTAAGGCGTTGTATGGTAGACTCTGTAGATAATAGTTATGTTAGTGGGATACAACGAATATGATTATTCTTGGATAGGATATGGTGAGGGTGACATCGAAGAAGGTGGATCTGATCCATAAGATGATGAAGACTGCTCGAGGTAGAAGAAGTCTTATACTGACATAAGACGTACATAGTTATGGTTTGTAGTGGGAGTGTGGTATTCGTGAAGGTTTCAACCTTAGGCATGTGATGAGGTTTGGTAGTTCGGGAAAGCTAGCACCGAAAGTTTAGGACCCTTCCTGATAGTGGTTGGAGTAGGGAAGTTAGCATATAGAGTAGAGCTTCTGGATAAGTTGGCTGGGGTACATGACATTTTCCATGTGTTGCACCTGCGAAAGTATTTACATGATACAAATATCATGGTCGAACCAAGTCAGTTGAAGGAGGTTAAGGTAGAGCGAGAGTCACTTATTCGCCATGCACCCACTCATATTCTAGAGCATGGTACAAAGAAACTCCATAATAAGAAGATCAAACTTGTTAAAGTCCAATGGGGAGATGACCCAGTAGAGAGTACATGGGAGCCCAAGGAGAAAATCCATGCTACCCACCCACTACTCTTTTCTAGTACATTTCCAATTTATTTCTTATGAGTATAAATTACTTATATATAGGACTTAGGTAGTATACCCTTTTGGAAGAGACCATTGGATGTTAGGAAGGTTACAAACCTATCGACGGGACGTGTTATGAATGATGGATGATAATGGATGCATATGGATGTATTGTTCACATTTTGCTCTATTACACAGTATATCCTCTAGGTACACACACTTATATATCCAGTTGCTTATTATTTCTTTATTATCATTATGGTAGTGGATATTATGGATGTTGCATATGAGTTGTATGATTGTGCATACATATAGAATTGAAAGTAAACATTTACTTAGGATGTTGCATACATTTGGATGCATGGCATGCGCATTTGCATGACAGGATGTCGACTGGATCAATAGACCGCTTACTTTTGCATTAGTATAGATTCACGTGCCTTTCATATTGCATATATAGTATATGTTGCATTCGAAAATTTCTAAGGACAATGATTGCTCATGGATGATTGATGAGTAGATGAGTATAGCTGTTGATTGTTATGTGTATTGGTTACGTTTCTCCATCCTTAGAGATTTCGAGGATGAAATCCTTTTAAGGAGAAAGAATGTAACACCCCGAAAATTTTAGGAAAATGTAATGAGAGAATTAAATTAAATGAAAACAAGGGCTTAAAAAGCAATTTTTCATAGATGTCCAAATTTGGCTACGAAACTTGCACCATTGCATTCGTAGCGATTTTATAAACGATTTTCATATATTACACTTTGAAATCCAAGTTAATATGCAGAAGTTACTGACGTTAGATTGAATTAAAATATTAAACAATAAAATTTAAAAATTATATAGGTCAATGGCCGATCCTTAGGGGTTCATGGCTGAACAGTAGCTATTGACCCAAGCAGAGGAGCGGTCGACCATTGTTCTAGAAAAATCAAACGTATCGATTTTCTTAAACATGAGATGAATGAACGTAATTAAATGCTTGGGAATGAAGGATGAGATAAGAGAACCAAATTTACTGAACGACCCTAATTTTTAGTAACATTATTTAGGATATATAATTAGCTAAATAAAATAAAATAATGTGACGATTAGAGGATTGAGATTTGTGTTTAATAAGGGGTAGTCTTGCCATGTTAACAAATGAACTAAAGATGAGTTAAAATGAAATAGAGAAGGGGTAAAAGAAGAATGAGACATAACCATGTACCTTAAACCCTCATGTATCTCATACTACACATTCACTTCATAATCCAAAATTTAAAATAGAGGCCGACCACCATTAGAAGATAAAAGAGGAAGAAAAGCTAAAGGAAGAAGCAAATCAACATTTAACCATTCAAATCTCAAACTCTTTAACCTCAAACCTAAGGTGAATAATGAGTATGTTTGCACAAAAAAATGGACAAACACCTCAAAGTTGTATGATTTAGTAGATCTTATGTTGTTCTTAGTGATTTTGGAGGTTTATGCAAATATATGAAAAACAGGGGCTAAACTGTAAAAAGACACGCAGATTTATAGTGGTTCAGCCAGAATATGCCTACGTCCACTTTATATGTTATTTCTCTTCTTTTGTTGTGATTACAAGTACAAAGCTTTGATACAAGTAAAAGAAAGTTGTTTGAAAGTTCCTTCCGTGCTTGAGCTCTCAAACTTGTCCCCATTGTTGTACCCCTGCCCCTCTATTTATAGAGTGAGGCTAGGGGTAGGGGTCCAGGATATGTAGAGTCGCTGATGGGCCTGGGCTGATGCGATCTGGCCTGGTATATCTTGGTTCGGCATTGCTTGGTTCGGAGGTGGTTGGAGTGTAGAGTGGACCGGTAGCTGTTTGGAAGTAAGTTGGACCGGTTGTTGTTGGTTCGGTGGGAAGGAAGGAGACTGGTTCGGTGTTGGCTGGAGTGTAGAGTGGACCGGTAGCTGTTTGGAAGTAAGTTGGACCGGTTGTTGTTGGTTCGGTGGGAAGGAAGGAGACTGGTTCGGTGTTGGCTGGTTCGGTGGGATGGAAGGAGACTGGTTCGGTGTTGGCCTAAGACTGCCGAACGAATTACTGCCGAATGGTGCTGCCGAATGGTGCTGCCGAATGGTGCTGCCGAATGGTGCTGCCGAATGGTGCTGCCGAATGGTGCTGCCGAATGGGCCTTTGAGGACGAGAATACCGGATGGGCTTAGGCGAGCCTGGATGGATGAGTCACGCTCCTTGGTCGCAAGGTCTTCTGGGTGAGAATGCGCCCAACATTTGCCCCCCAAAGTGGGGCATATGCCGGAATGTGCCGCGCTTTATTTAGAGGATGACGACGCAGTCTTGGATGTGTTCGCCGAATCAGACGGTCCGGTCGCCTACAGTTGCCTATAAGTAAGGGCTCAGGGTCTCTATTACCTTCTACCGAACGAGCAGCCAAGCCAAGATAATCACATAGCCGAATCAAACTCTGATCCTTTGCCGAATCATCCCAGCTTGCCGAACCATTTCAGTTGCCGAATCAGGTACCCAATTCCCTTAGTCGAATGATATTCTTAGGTTGAATGCCGAATGAACTTTTAAGTGGAGTGCCGAATGAACTTTCACGTTGAATGCCGAATGAACTTTTAGGTTGAATGCCGAATGAACTTTTAGGTTGAATGCCGAATGAACTTTTAAGTGGAGTGCCGAATGAACTTTCACGTTGAATGCCGAATGAACTTTTAGGTTGAATGCCGAATGAACTGTTGTATCGAGTGAACATGTGTTTCATACTTCGAATTTTCAAGCGAAATTCCAGATTACGCTGCTTGTATATTCTAACGATATACTTTTCCCATGATTGCAGATAAATGTCTCGAAAAGTTGAAACTCGATCAGATAAGAGGAGATCCGGGGGTGAAGGAGAGTCCTCGGCCGTGCCCCCAGCTCAATCAGGATCGGAGCGTCATGGGCCCGCCCCGAGGTCATTAGTGGATGGATATGGTCCCCAGGAGTTGCTGGATTCCCCGCCTGACTGCTTTCCTAGTTTTCTCAAAGAGGAGCAACTCGATGTTATATCTCGTTCCTTTGGGATTGATAGAGCCCTCATGCTGCTGCCGGGTCCAGGAGTCATGCCATACAGTCCTCTCGAAGGATACTTTGCTTATAGCAGGTACCATTGCATGTGCGGTGCTATCCCGCCTCTCAATGCTTGGATAGTCAGCTTCCTCACGTACCTGAAGGTGGCCCCATTTCAGCTTCAGCCCAACTCTTACGCCATACTGGTGAGCCTTTTCGTTATTTTTCGGAGGAAGTATGGTCGCGCTCCCTCCAACCGGGAGATCCGGTACTTGTACAATTTAAGGGGCTACAAGAAGGGGTCCCCATATATTAACTTGGAATCTACTGTGACCTTCAAGCCGGTCCTGGACCTTTATTCCAAATTTAGCATGTTCAAGAAAGAGTGGTTCTTTGTTAGGGACGACTCCGTCTCCATCCGGCGCTTTACCTCTGGATGTAAGTTGATGCTTTTACTTATAATTTCTATCCTGATTGCGATGCTTCTTCTCATACTTTCTCATTTTTGCTAGCGACAGGTGGCTTTCCGGTTGTGGAGACTGACCGCCTGGTTCAGACGGCGGCGGAGATAGAAGGCATTCTTGGGAAATACAGATCATCTGCTTACTTGATTAGAAATGCGATCCTTCTAGAATATAACTTGATCCTTCCGCAGCAGTCTGTAGTTAAGTTGAGGGAAACAGCGGAAGAGAGGGCGGCTGCTCAGGCCAAGGGAGGCGTTGCGGCAGAGGGTGGAAAGAGAAAACCATTCACGAAACCTCCAGCCGTTGGAGGTAAGAAACTTAAGAGGTCAGACGGTCCTTCTCCCAGCAATTGTCCACTTACTCAGGGGGAGATAGATGCGGAGGAAGAAAGAGGTGAGGCGGAGGGTGGAAGTGACGTTGAGCTTCTTGGTGATGATGGTGGCGAAGGACAGGGTGGTGATGGTTCCAGGGCTCTGTCTTCCGGGCAAGTAGGCGAAATGCAAGAGTGGACGGATGATGCTCTCCGCCAAGCTTTTGAGGGGTTGGATGATGATCCGGCTTTGGTAGAGAAGACCGGGAAGGCGGACAAAACCGGGACTGGTGCGAGTGAGTCTTCTCCGACTATTCCGGCCAAGGTGGCTCTGACGACTCAAGGTGAACTCTTGACCCCTGCATGCTTCACTAATGATAGGGACTTAGGAATATTTTATGACCCGCTCCCGTCCTGGAATGAAATCCAGGACTTATTGCAGTATCCCACTCCTCCCCAGGGTTTGTACAACCACAGCTGTGTTTCTTTTCCTTTTCTAACTTGTAATCTACCGCGTTTCTTGAATCATATAGTAATGTAAGATTATGACACTTGTTCTTTATATCAGGAGCAGGCAAGACGCCCAAAGCTTCAGACCTTCGACACAGGCTCGAGCAATATAAACTTTCCAAAATTTCTGCTAAGCCGAAGCCCTCAGCCCAATGCTCCGGGGATGTAGTCGGGTACCGTCCTCTTCTTGGGGTCATTGAAGAGGGTATTCAGCAGAGGAAGAGGAGTCATCCTTTATCCGAAACTTCGCTCGGTCCTCAGCCTCCGGCTCAGCCTATTCATGATATTACTGAGGAGGGTAGCGAGTTTGTACCCTCTCCACACCCGTCCGGAAACCCTTCTGTTATTCATATCGACCGTCCCGACTTGGCCCGTAATCCATTCGCGGGTCATCCTGATCTGGATCCAGGTTCTCAGGATATTACTTTTGACGAAGTTACTGGTGAACACCTTCTCCCCCGTAACCCCATGGTACGAGTACTTGACGAAGCCAAGTCCTTAGACCTCGATCTACTCACCACTCGTATAGTCACTATGGGAGACGAGGCCAAAGCTAATATTGATCGGGTGGCAGAAGAGGCCAAGAAGCTGATGGGGCACCACGCTCGGCTGGTTAAGGCCGGAGAGGAGATAGGGAGCGCCAATATCCGACTTCGATTGGTGGTCTCGGATCAGGCCAAGCAGCTTGCGGATCAGGCTATCCAGATTTCTCAGCATGAGGCTGCCACTAGGCGATTAAGGAGAACCATGGAAGAGGCCAGTCGGGCCGAATTGCGGAAAATGGAAGCTGCTTGCAAAGAGCGGATTGACATGGCTATTACCACGGTGGATGAGGTTCGGAGAGCGGATCTCGAGCAGGTGGAGGAATTGTCCGAGAAGCTTGAGGCTGCAGAGCTTGCTCAAGCTAAGTTGAGGGAAGAGATGGAGGTGATGCGGAGGTCCCTTCAAGCTGATTGCTCGAGATACAGACTGGAGAGAGATGCTGCCGTGGAAAGGTTGTCGGCCTCCGATGCTCGGATGAGGGAGTTTGAGGAGAACGAAGGAATGATGGATGACATGCTCCAGGACATGTATTTCCGGACTTGGAAGCAGGGTAACCTCTCTTGGATGGATGATTATCCCAGAGTCATGGCCAAGACATATCTTCGGGCTTTGGAGGAGGCTAAGGCTGATGCAGATAAAGAGGGTGGAACGGTCTTCAGTATGGATGTGGTCACTGCCCAGTTCACCAAGGAGGAGAAAGTGGCGGTAAAGGAGGGTATGCGGCTGCTTGCTGCTGAAGAGGCGGGTGTGCAGGTAGAGGATGACGACCAGGATGGTCAAGAAGCTAGTACTGGTAAGTCTTCCTTTCTAGTCTTTCTGTTAACTTGGTTACTCATCACTAATGAATCCTTTTTATGACCGGACAGGCGGGCAAAAGAACAAGGACAAGACTTCGACGCAACCAGCTCCATGACTGAACCTGAAAAATTCTTTTTGTAGGCTTGGCATTGTTTGTATATGTTAGTCTCAAGACAGTAGAGTAACCTCTAAGTTGTAATTCCTGCTACTTGTAATAATATCATTCTTGACGTGTAATTTTTTAGCTTAAGCTGATTCTGTCGTTTCTTGGATGTTTGTTGCTGTTTTGACATGTCGTATGAGAAATGTAGCTGTGTATATTCTCGTAATTAAATTGTGTTTGATGTCAGATTCTGGTTTTAAATCATAATCTCATGACTTGCAATGTTAGTGCGTGGTGTGAAAAAATTAAATTATAGTCATGCATTTGTACATAAAGGAAGAAAATACCGCCTTTCATGTTCTGTTTGTAAATGGCAGTTTCGAATATCTTGTATGACCAAGCATGGAAAGCAGTTGACTGCCCTGCCATCTGATTGTGAATCTCTGCATCCATTGGCGGGTATCTCTTACCCTGCATCCTGTACTTTATGGTTTGTTATAGAGGATAGGAGGAAAGTTTTTTTTTTTTTAAGTAAAATTGAAATATGTGAAATAGTAAAACTTCCAGTCACGGAAGGCCTTCGATGTGCTTAAGTTCGTGGCAAACGGGTTTTGTAGTCACTTTCCCTAGCTGTGGGTCTTGGAGACATTTGTCACCCATCTTACGCCTCCGCGGGGAGTTAATTCTTTTTTACCACAGCCGCACTTAAGACACACCGGAGCCGAGATCGCGCACAGTAACTACCCGGGCCATTATGGCCCGTACTCACGGGTATTATTCGACTTACTGTGGCCGGCTAGCGTGGGTGCCGATCGTCAACTGTGAACTGCCCCTGGCTGGCCACACCTTATGTTGGGGCTTATAATCGGTTCACAGTCGCCGGCGAGCCTAACGCCGTAATGAGCTGCCTCGGCTATAGTCGGCCTTCTCGGTGGCTTATAATCGGCTCATTACAGTTGGCTTTAAGGGCCGTCGCGAGCAATGAGTTAACCCGCAGCAGAGGGATGCTGGAGCAAAAGTGTCTCATTGGCGAGGGCATAGATTCGCATAGTACCTGTTGGGGGCTTGTCCACGTGAAGTTGCATTGTGGAGTGCTTTGAATAGAAATGCTATATGCTCAGGATTTTGTTCAACAGAAAAGGATAAAGTTAACAAGCAGCCAAGATACAAAGGAACAAGTTAAAAAAGAGACAAGGCTTTTTTAAAGTGGTTCGGCACGAAAAAATGCCTACGTCCACTGATTCTCTTTGTTAATTCACTTCATATGGGCAATACAAGTTAAGAAAAGTATCGACGGAGGTGTTGGATGTTCCATGCCCTCTGGAACACCTCTCCGTCCACTGTTGACAAAATATAGGCTCCGTTGTGGAGATCTTTATGAATTACATATGGTCCATCCCAGATTGGGTCTAGTGCTCCGGGGCGAGGGAAGATTCGCTTGAGGACAAGATCCCCTTCTCGTAAGGTACGATGCTTGACTTTGGAGTTGTATTGTGCTGCCACCTTTTGCTTGTGGGCTGCTGTTTTTAGGACTGCATCATTCCTTCTCTCCTCGACTAGATCCAAAGACATGTTGAGGAGCTCTTCGTTTTCTTCTGGGTTATAGTGGATCCTACGGTGGGAAGGCACAATGGTTTCAACTGGGAGCATAGCCTCCGATCCGTATGCCAAAGAGAAAGGAGTGTGCCCTGTTGATGTTCTGAAAGACGTGCGGTAGGCCCATAGTGCCGTAGGGAGTTCATCCACCCAAGCGCCCTTTGACTTTTCGAGCTTCTTTTTTATCAGAGTTTTCAGAATTTTGTTGACTGCTTCGACTTGTCCGTTTGCTTGGGGATATGCTACGGATGAGAAGCTTTTGTGAATTCCGTGTTCTTGGCACCAGTTGGCGAATTCCTCGCTGTCAAACTGAAGTCCATTGTCTGATATGATTTTTAGTGGGACTCCGTACCCATTTGGTGAAATAGTCGACTGCTACTATAGCATATTTGGCGCCGCCTCGACCCATTGGCAGTTCACCGATTAAGTCGATTCCCCATACTGCAAAGGGCCAAGGGCTGGTCATTTGGGTAATCTCGGTTGTTGGTAGCCGAGGGATCTTAGCAAATTTTTGGCATCTGTCACACTTCTTGACGAAATCTAAGGCGTCCTTGCTTAAGGTGGGCCAGAAATATCCGTATCGGAGTATCTTTTTTGCTAACGTTTGCCCTCCGGTGTGATCTCCGCAGCTTCCTTGATGAATGTTGGATAAGATTTCCTTGGCTTCCCTTCCGGCGACACACCTTAATAATGGGTTAGAGAACCCGCGCCGATAGAGGATGTCTCCTTGTATTATGTAGCGGGACGCTTTCCTCAAGATTTTCTTGACTTCGTTACGCCCGTCGGGTAGTGTGCCATTTTGTAGGTAGTCTCGGATGGGAGTCATCCAAGTTGCTTCTTCGGTTGCAGCTATCAGATTCACTTGCTCAAAACTTGGGATCATTTGCTTTGAGACAGTTACTGCCCCGAAGATGGCGACGTCTCTCATACTTGCTTGCTTTGCCAATTCGTCGGCCTCTTGGTTCTCTTCCCGAGGGATGTGTTTGACTAAGTAGTGGTCCAATCGGCTGAGAAGTAACTTGGTCTTCTTTAGATATGCTATGAGTCGTTCTTCTCGAGCTTGGAATTCCCCTAGTATTTGATTAACAATAAGCTGAGAATCGCTGTGAAGACACAAAGAATTGGCTCCGATCTCGATAGCAATTTCTAATCCGGCTATTACTGCTTCGTATTCTGCATCGTTGTTGGTGGCAGCGAACTCCAACCTTATAGCATAGTGCAGTTTATTTCCCCTGGGAGTGATTATTACCACACCTGCCCCCGAGCCTTGTTCGTTAGATGCACCGTCCACAAAGAGACTCCACTTGATATCTTCTGTTATTTCCAGTTGCTCCTTATCCTCGTTGGTAGTGAATTCTGCAATGAAATCAGCCATGGCTTGTCCCTTGATGGCGGTGCGAGGGTGATAGGTGATATCATATTGACTCAGCTCAATACACCTTTTAAGTAGTCGCCCGGAAGTGTCGGGACGATGGAGTACCTGCCTTAGTGGTTGATCGGTTAGAACCTTGATGGAATGGGATTGGAAGTAATGACGTAGCTTTCGTGAAGTGATTAGTAAACAGTATGCTAACTTTTCAAGCTTAGGATATCTGACTTCTGCCCCAGTAAACCTTTTACTGACGAAGTAAACTGGTCGTTGCGTGCGGTTATCTTCCCTTACCAAGGCAGCGCTTAGAGCGTGAGATGACACAGCAAGGTATAGGTATAATTCTTCGCCTTCGCTTGGGGTCGAGAG
This sequence comes from Allium fistulosum, assembly GCA_030737815.1. Taxonomy (NCBI): domain Eukaryota; kingdom Viridiplantae; phylum Streptophyta; class Magnoliopsida; order Asparagales; family Amaryllidaceae; genus Allium; species Allium fistulosum. The sequence continues at coordinate 1,129,934,180 of CM060902.1, forward strand.
TACCGGTGGTTTCTGGAGGTGTTCGATTAGGTTAAGGAAAGCGGTCAAGCATTCGTCCGTCCATTCGAACTTTCCTTTATCTTTCCTTAGAGCTTCGAAAAAGGGGACGCACTTGTCCGTTGCTTTGGAGATGAATCGGCTTAGGGCAGCCACTTTTCCATTTAGGCTTTGCATTTCCTTTCGGGTGGAAGGTATCTTGATGTCCCTTAATGCTCGGACTTGTTCAGGGTTTGCTTCTATCCCTCGGGCATGGACGATGAATCCTAAGAATTTTCCTGATGACACTCCGAAGGAGCACTTTAGTGGATTCAACTTCATTCCATACTGTCGAAGTACCTGGAACATTTCGCCCAGGTGGCTTACGTGATCTTTGGCTTTCCGTGATTTTACCAGCATGTCGTCTACATATACTTCCATTGTTCGTCCTATTAGTCCTGCGAACATCTTGTTGACGAGGCGCTGGTAGGTGGCTCCTGCATTTTTAAGTCCGAAGGGCATCACTTTGTAGCAGTACAAACCCCGGTCGGTGATGAAACTAGTGTGGTCTTGGTCGGGAGCATGCATAGGAATTTGGTTATATCCTGAGTATGCATCCATAAAAGACAGGAGTTCGTGCCCGGCTGTGCTGTCTACAAGTTGGTCGATTCTGGGAAGCGGGAAGCAATCCTTTGGGCAGGCGTCATTTAGGTTGGAGAAGTCAATGCAGGTCCGCCACTTCCCATTAGCCTTTTTTACTAGTACCGGGTTGGCGATCCATTCTGGGTAAATAGCTTCTCGTATGAAGTCATTGGCGAGTAGATTCTTTACTTCTTCATCGAGGGCTGCTGATCGCTCTGCCCCCATACTTCTCTTTTTTTGTTTTACAGGCGCCTTGGTAGGATCAATGTTTAGTGCGTGGCACGCTATGTTGGGGGAGATTCCGGTCATGTCAGCGTGTGACCAAGCGAATACATCCAAGTTGTGGCGGAGAAAATCAATGAGTTGTTCCTTCAATTCAGCTTTCAGCTGCGACCCAATTTTCAGTAGCCTACTTGAGTCGTGCTTGTCTACAGATATAAACTCCATAGCCTCTGCAGGCTCGGCGGTGGCCTCCTCCTCTTTGTCCCTAGGGTCTAATTCATTGAAAGGGTCGCTGGTGTATCGAAGAGGAGGGGCTCTCTTTAGTTGCTATGCTTCAAGGCTTTTTGTGCAGAGGGCAATCTCTACACCTTTCCCTTTATCTCTCCTGTGGTTGTTGCGAAGTTCGGTTACATAGCAGTCTCGTGCAATATCTTGGTCTCCTTCCACTTCCCCTACCCCATTGTCTGTTGGAAATTTCATTTTCAGGCACCACGGGGCTAGGACAATCTGGAAGTCAGATAGGGCTGGTCTTCCTAGGAAGGCGTTGTAGGCCGAATGGTTTTCTATCAGCACAAACGTCTGTTTCCTTACAACGGAGCGGGGATGGCTTCCAATTTCAACGAAGAGGTCCAGCTGCCCGATGGGCATTTTCGCATCTCCAGTGAAACCGTGTAGCGGTTTATCGCAGGGAGATACGTCCTTCATTGACAACCTCATTTTGTCGAATGCGTGTTTGAACAGGATATTTACAGAGCTTCCAGTGTCTACCAGGATTCGGTAAACTTCGGCGGGACCGAGTCGGGCATAGATAACCATGGGATCCATGTGAGGGTACTGTCTTCCTTCTAGGTCGCGTTTACTGAATGTGATGTCATCACTTTCTTTCCGCTTTGGGTGGCGCTCTTCTATAACCGTATTGACACAGTCTCTATTGTCTCTGAGCGACTTCCCATATCTTTCCATCTCTTTCCAACTTCTGTCTGCGATGTGTGGACCTCCTGAGATGGTATGGACCACTATCTTCTCTTGACTAGAGCTGCTAGCGTTGCGGTCGCCTCTGCCGGTCCCTGGTGAGGGTAGCCTTGGGTTTTCATTGGCAGGAGCTGGAGTCCTGTCTTGACTTTTTACATAGCGCTCCAGTTTCTTTCTTCTGATGTGTTCCTCAATCAGATCTCGGAGATGATGGCATTCGTTGGTATCATGTCCGTGGGATTCGTGGAAGCGGCAGAATTTTCCAGATTTCTGTGCGCTATCTGATTCCTTCTTGTATGGTGGGCGTTTGTATCTAACTTCGCCTTGGGTGGCAAGGAAGATGTTTTCGACGGTCTCGTTCAAAGGGGTGTAAGAGTCGAATCTTGGTCCTGGCCGATATAGGCGTTTCTCTACTTTCTTGCCCCCAGCATTGTCTCTGGAATCATTTCTTCGAACGTCCCTTGCCACAGCAGGGGCGTTGCCATGGGTCGTCTTACTTTGCTGTCCTGACTGCCCCTCAATGGCAGCATCCTCAAGCCTCATGTATTTCCCGGCTTCATGGAAGAAATCGGGTAAAGTAGCTGGTTTTTCTTTTGTCAATCTTCTAGCAAATTTAGTATCCGGATGCACCCCACTGCAGAGGGCCATTAGGATAAGCTTCTCATCGGCATCTTGAACTGCGGCTGCTGCGGCGTTGAATCTGGTTAGGTATTGCTGCAGCTTTTCTCCAGGTTTCTGTTTGACGCTGGATAAGGAATAAGCGTCCTTAGGTTGCTCCACATGAATGCGGAACTGACTGATGAATTTTTCTTTCAACATTTCCCATGAGCTGATGGATCCTTGGGGTAGATGACAGAACCAGGAGGTAGCAAGATCTGCTAAGAAGAGCGGGAAGCATTTGCACAGCACTCCCTCTGTTGCTCCACTCATGAGCATATGCTGCGTGTACCTCTGTAAGTGTACAACGGGATCGGAGGTTCCTTTGTAGGGTTCCATTGTTGGCATCTTCCATTCTCGGGGGGTGATAGCAATTTCGATATTGCGGGCGAAAGGGCTGGTTACCCTAGCGCCTATCCCTCGATCTCTTTGCTCCCGTTGGACACACTCTCTGAATAAGCGTGCCATCCTTTCATCAGAATTTGGAGCGGACAGAAATGAGTTTGGTTCCGTTCTGTGGGGTTGATTCCGACCAGACAACCTGTAGGGATGGTATCGTCTATCATTCCTCATATTTTCCAGTGGCTGCCTTTGATCTTCTGGGAGCATGCTTGGGTCAGCTACAGTTGGCCCTTGCCTTGATCTTCCCCTGTTGGGTTCTGATCTAAGCACTTCCTCGGGTCCAACTTCGGGCTGAACTCTAGCTCGGCCCCGTTCATTGGTGTTTCTGTGGTTAGGCAGCATGACCGGCTCAGCTGCAGTTGACCTCCGCCCGGTACCTTCCCCGTTGGGTTCGGCACCAAACGTTTCCTCAGGCCTAACTTCGGGCTGAGCTCGGTCTCGGCTCCTACCATGGCTACTCCTGCCGTTAGCCCCTTCGAAGAAGGAAGATCTTTGCTGTCTCTGAGATCCTCCAGATTGGGACTCGCCCCATGATTCAGTGTTGCGGTTGGATTCTTCAGCGTCCCTCAAGCGTGACATGAGATGGTCCACCAAGGCTTCCTGCTGGGACGTGAAGCGGTTAGTTACTTCAACAACAACTCTGTCCAAATCTGCCCTAGTAATTGCTGCAGGCTGTTCTGTGGCAGGAGTGGCTGGGTTAGCCTGTCCTTCATTTGTTGCCGTTGCTGGAGGAGGACGATTCACTTGATTCGCGGCAGCTGGATCAGGAAGGCTGCTGGATGCGATGTTTTTTCCTTTGTTAACATCTTTTCTCTGTTTGGGAGGCATGTTTTCCAAGTGGTGGACGATGCTGTTAGGAAAACTTGTTAAGCGGATGAAGCTGAAGCTTCGAGCTTCTAGTTCTCAGTGAAAGCACCAAAAATGTTTGCACAAAAAAATGGACAAACACCTCAAAGTTGTATGATTTAGTAGATCTTATGTTGTTCTTAGTGATTTTGGAGGTTTATGCAAATATATGAAAAACAGGGGCTAAACTGTAAAAAGACACGCAGATTTATAGTGGTTCAGCCAGAATATGCCTACGTCCACTTTATATGTTATTTCTCTTCTTTTGTTGTGATTACAAGTACAAAGCTTTGATACAAGTAAAAGAAAGTTGTTTGAAAGTTCCTTCCGTGCTTGAGCTCTCAAACTTGTCCCCATTGCTGTACCCCTGCCCCTCTATTTATAGAGTGAGGCTAGGGGTAGGGGTCCAGGATATGTAGAGTCGCTGATGGGCCTGGGCTGATGCGATCTGGCCTGGTATATCTTGGTTCGGCATTGCTTGGTTCGGAGGTGGTTGGAGTGTAGAGTGGACCGGTAGCTGTTTGGAAGTAAGTTGGACCGGTTGTTGTTGGTTCGGTGGGAAGGAAGGAGACTGGTTCGGTGTTGGCTGGAGTGTAGAGTGGACCGGTAGCTGTTTGGAAGTAAGTTGGACCGGTTGTTGTTGGTTCGGTGGGAAGGAAGGAGACTGGTTCGGTGTTGGCTGGTTCGGTGGGATGGAAGGAGACTGGTTCGGTGTTGGCCTAAGACTGCCGAACGAATTACTGCCGAATGGTGCTGCCGAATGGTGCTGCCGAATGGTGCTGCCGAATGGTGCTGCCGAATGGTGCTGCCGAATGGTGCTGCCGAATGGTGCTGCCGAATGGGCCTTTGAGGACGAGAATACCGGATGGGCTTAGGCGAGCCTGGATGGATGAGTCACGCTCCTTGGTCGCAAGGTCTTCTGGGTGAGAATGCGCCCAACAGAGTACATCTCATATTTTCTATTGTTTTCGGTTTTAAGGTTAATCCGAATTATTTTGCAAAGTTATGCCATGTTTTTCAATGATTAAATGTTTATATATGCTTGTTGATGATTTATGCTTATTCATATAGGTTTTATGATATGTTTTTTATGTGAAAACCCTATTAAATGACATCCAAATGCCTTGAAATTTTAGATTTAGATCAGAAATGATATTTTAGAGATGGGTTTCAATTTTCATAATTTCCTGAATTTATGTGGATTTAATATTAATTTCCTAGTGAAGAAAATGATTATTTGGGTAAAATAATTTACAGTTAAATTATATATGTTTTGGGTCTGAAATTTATATATGTTAGAAAACATAATAAAAATGATCTACAAAAATTTTGTAGTATTTTCCTAAATGTTTTAATGAATACATAAAATTATTTAAGGTATGGGACTTAAATGCTTTATATGTTTATAAAGGAGAAGGGGTATTTTGTAAATTATTTAAATTGTTTACTTCCGAAATTTTGGTAGTACTTTTAGAAAAGAAAAATAGAAACCAATAATATTTTAACAAACAAGGCTGGTTAGTTGAAAAGAATTTCTTTTTAAAGTTAAAATCAAGTTTTATAAGCTTTTTACCCGTTTTGCCACTTTTAGCACCTAGGGTTCTGACTTAGTACTTCCGCCTTATTTCGAAACCAACGTGCATGATATCAATACTTGGTATGTAGGACATAGGCAAGAGGGATTAGGTCGAAACATGGGGTTCTAATGGGGTTGAAGCGTTACTTTGTTTTGAAATGAAAATGCGCCTACTTTGCTTTCAAAAGGAATGCTTTCGACTTGGTTGGTTTTGATAAACAAATGTTTTAAAAGAAAGCTTTCGAAATGGGTTGCGTCTTTGTTTTAAGAAAATGCTTTCGAACGGGTCGAAAACCCTAGCTGCCGCTTTTTACCTTTCGAAGCAAATAGTTTCAGAAGGTATACTTTGTTTTAAAATCCAAGCTGCTTCTCCAATGCTTTCGAAGGGTTGGTTTCGACACCATCACTTCTTTACTTAGGAAATGCTTTTGAAAGAGTGCATTCGACTTAAATGTTTTATAACCCTTTTGTTTTGTTTAAGGTAGAACCCAAAGGTTTCGAAGAAGATAGTTTTAAATGGTTTCGAAAGGTTTTCCATTTGAACCCAAATGGTTTCAAAAGGTTTGATGTTTTAATGCTTTCGAAAGGTTTTAATGAAGGTTTCAAAGGAGTGGTTCCCCAATGGTTTTGAAAGGTTTGAAAGGAAAGGTTTTTCAATGTTTTCGAAAGGCAATGTTTAAGTGTTTTAAAGATAGGATGTCTAAGGTTTTATAGCTTTCAAAGGAAAGGTTTTTCAATGGTTTCAAAAGGTTTATATGAATGGTTTTGAAAGAAATGTTTTGGACTTTCGGCCTAGGTTATAAAAGGTTTACTTAGTTTCGAGAGGCATACTTTCAATGAGATTGAAAGGGGTACTTTCAAAGGTTTAAAATGTTTTCATCAACAAAGATTTTTGTAAAGTATATATATAACATGGCAAGGTGATTTGAGTAAAGCATAGAATTTATTTTCCTGTTTAAAGTATGATTTAATGGTTTAAATCAATTTGAGAGGAAAAGCTTTTCAAGGAAAATTTAAGGGAAGATTACCCTAAGTAAAATGACTCAGATATTTGTATACCAGATGGGACTGGTATAGGGTCACGCCTTATACATTTGCTATTTGCCCCTAGCTAATTTAGTCCAAAATTCTAGTGTGTAGGGCTTTGTCATAGGTAAGACTAAAATGTGTTACAAACAGAAAGGAATAAATTTGTACAGAGGTAGGTTATTTGTGAGCCCGCAAAACCATTAGGATCAGTTGACCTAGAGAAAGTAAGTTAGGGACAGACCGTCCAGAAGAGGAGTATCTAACAGATTAGATTATTTATTTATATTGTCTAGTATGCCCGAGTCAGCCAAAGGTTAGTAGCAAGCCAAACAAAACTATATTGATCAGGCAGATAGTCCTTTTGTTACCTAATATGTATGTTTACATGATAATGCTTTACAGTTTTAAAAGTTTTGGTTGCAGGATTATGATTTGCAAAAGATATGTTTTAAAAGGTTATTAGTGAGGGGAAACCCATTCTGCTAAGCGGCGTGGTCTCACTTAATATTAAACAACCGAGAATTATAGTATTATTCACACCAGGCTTTATGTCTGACTCGAAGTTTATGTTTTTGCCCTTAAACTCTCGGGTGCTCAAAATTTATTTGAGTAGGCTGAGGGTTGATGATTTACAGGTTTTAGTAGGTTGAAAAATAAAGCTTCCAAAGACGAGCAATAGGCTAATGGCTAGCTATGTAGGAGTTGTTTTGTTTATTTTATTCAGTTGCGTTGTATTAAGTAAGTTATGACTATTTAGTACTCCGGTTAACCAAGGAGGCATTTTCATATGTCGCTCTTTGTGTATTTTGTAATAATTATATTTGATCTGAACCTTGGAAACGATTGGGATTATGTAATGGAATATGAAACTTGTTTTGTGAAATATAATCAGAAAAATTGTTTTTGAAATTTGTGATTTTGTTTCATATTCATGTGCTTCTGATATTATGGATACCATTAACATTACCGTATTTGGTCATAGAAGTTAATACTATGGATGATTGCAGCATCTGTAGCGCTTAGCTTCGGGCCTCCAGATAGGGGATGTTACAACTTGGTATCAGAGCATAGGTTTATGGAAAACTTTAAACTAAAATGATTTTTGAAAACATAATCCTAAGGAATTAGAGATAAGATCGGGGTATGGGATAACACTATAGTAACGTATTTGTATTTGCTATATATAAGTATACGCTATATCTCTATTCTCCTACCGCTCTTAGGCTATTCTTCTGTATCTCACGAGGCTTGAATACAAATATGGATGCTAGAAGTGGAAGAGTTAACCTTGGGGGAAGCACCTCGATAAATGGAAATGCCAGACCAAATACGAGGAGAAACCCAGGTCAGCCATAAGCAGAAAATGTAGGTGCAAGAGTCCCGCAAGTTGATATGGGAGCTATGTATCAGTTTTTCATGAATATGATGCAGGCAAGTGTTGTTGTTGGAGTAGTTGGAGGAGGAGTTTAGGAAGCTTTGGTGGTCAACAATTATGCTATTCTGAGTAGAGACTATGTTAGGCTTGGAGGAAAACCATTTATTGGAACTGAAGATGCTATTAAGGTGGAGAACTGGTTGCTGCATTGTGACAGGATCTTTGAAGACTTGGGGCTCAATGATGAGCAGAAGAGGTGGCTTGCATCGAGACAACTTCAGGGAGCAGCTTTATTCTGGTGGAATGGTGTGACAGCTGGAGTGAACGAAGAAATGATGACATGGGCTGAGTTTAAGAGGAGGTTCGAGGAGAGGTTCATGTCTATGATGGCTAAGTCTACCTTGATAAGATAGTTTGTTGAGTTGGAACAGGGGGAGATGACTATGTTGGAGTATGCTAGGAGGTTTGAGTAGTTGGCTAGGTATGGATATGCCATTGTGGATACTACGATGATGAGAAACGAGAAGTTCATAAGGAGGTTGAAGCCCGAGTTGGCAAGGGCTACATTACCTCATATTAGGGATCCTTGTGATGTTATAGTAGATACGACATTGAGACATGAGGAGATGCTTGCTTCTTTGGAGAAGAATAAGGCAAAGGAGGTCCAAGTGGGGCAGGGTCAGAAAATGAAGTTCTTTCATAAGAAGGGTGCTCAGAAAGGTGGAGCCGTGAAGAAAGGAAAGTCGGAGGTTGTTTGCTTCAAGTGCGATACGAAGGGATATTTTGCTAATGAATTTCGTACTGGAAAGGCAAAGGAAGTGATCGGAAAGAAGAATATTAGATGCTTCAACTGCGATCAGATTGGTCATTACAAGAACCAGTGCAAAGAGCCTGCTAAGGATGGAAGGGGCAAAGTATTTACATTGGAACCAGCTACTTCGAGGCCAACGACAGAGGAAAACGGAAAGGCAGTGTTGGGAGGTACGCTTCAGATCCATGGTATGTCTGTTAGCGTTCTATTTGATACTGGTGCATCACATTCTTTTGTATCTCGTTGTTTGATAGATAAGCTTAACCTAGAACCTCATACTTAGTTACTTCCTTAAGGGTTGCAAATCTGACAGGAGGGTATGCGACACTTGGGATGAAGTGTGACCACTTAGAGTTTGATATGTTAGGTCATATCTTTGTTTGCAGTTTGCATGTATTTGACTTTGTAGGGTTTGGAATTATTTTGAGTATGGATTGGTTAAGTAAGTACGATGCTAGGATATTTTGCCAGGATAGGAAATATCACTTAGACACCCTGACTGTAGCAATTGGATTGTATATACCGTAGAAAGCCCTAGTTGTGAGGTGAATGCTTTGTTGGGTGTTGTGGAGTTAGAGGATGAGTTGAATCGAGTTTTCATGGTTAGAAAATTCGTGGATGTCTTCGTGCTGGTAGTAGGATTTCCACCAAAAAGAGCCATTGAGTTTCGGATAGATTTGGTGCTTGGAGCGGAACCAGTGAGTAGACCGCTAAGTAGGATAACACCTACCGAGATGAGAGAGCTAAAGGTGCATGTTGTGGAGCTGCAAGAAAATAATTTTATTAGGCCAATTAGTTCACCTTAGGGAGCAGCCGCAGTGTTTGCTAAGAAACCAGACGGATCGTTGAGGTTATGTATCGATTATTGTAAGTTGAATGAGAAGACGATAAAGAATCGATATTCGTTGCCTAGAATTGATGATTTGTTCGATCAGTTAAGTGAAGCCAAGGTATTTTCTCAGATAGATTTAGCAATAGGATTTCATCAGCTTAGAGTAGTACAGGATAATATACCTTTGACGACATTTGTAACCAGATAAGGATCGTACGAATGGTTAGTTATGCCGTTCAGACTAACTAACGCGTCGGCATTCTTGGTGGACTTGTTGAATCGAGTTTTCTGAGAGCACTTGGATAGGTTCGTGTTGGTGTCCATAGATGATATTTTGATATACTCTAAGGATGAAAGGGAGCATAAAGTTCATGTTAGAGTGGTGCTTGAGACGTTGAGGCAGCATCAATTGAAGGCGACGTTTTCGAAGTGTCATTTTTGGAAGAAGGAAGTGAAGTTTCTTGGTCACGCAGTCTTAGAAAAAGGGTTGTCTGCTGATCCGACTAAGATTGAAGCAGTAAATAATTGGATGAGATCCGAGACTGTGACTGAGATAAAGAGTTTTCTTGGATTGGTTGGATATTATAGGAGGTTCATTAAAGATTTTTCACAGATAGCAGCACCAATGACCAAGCTAATGCGAAAGGATGTGAAGTTTGCTTCGACCGATAAGTGTGAGGAAGCATTCCAGAGCTTGAAACACTTATTGACTCATGCACCTGTACTAGTTGTTCCAGAAGGGAACCGGGACTTGGTAGTATATACAGATATGTGTGGAACTGGATTAAGAGTTGTGTTAATGCAGAGAGGTAAAGTGATTGCCTATGCTTCTCGACAGCTTAGATCGCATGAGGTTAGATATCCAACACATGATTTGGAATTAGCTGCGGTGATATTTGCATTGAAGGTGTGGAAATATTACCTTTTGGGAGAAAGGTTTGAGCTATATATGGATCATAAGTCGTCGAAGTACTTGTTCTTTCAGAAGGAGCCAAACATGAGACATCAGAGATGGTTAGAGTTTATTGCTGCTTATGATTTTGAAATTGAGTACACACCAGGGAAAGGCAATAAGGTTGCGGACGTACTTAGCAGAAAACATCAAAACATAGTTAGGCAATGGTAGTTGAGTGGAAAGATTTGGAAGCATTGACGACATGTAAAGTGCAGTGGAGATCTAAAGTTAGGTCTAGTAAGGAAACTGCTATGTTGTCATGTTTGGAAGTTCGACCAGTGATGGTCAAAAAGGTTTCTTCTAAACAGATGGAGGATCCGATATTAGTTAAATGAATCAGGAAGATAAGGGATGGAACCGAGAGCGATGACTTGAAGAATTTTAGTCTTGACCAGAATGGGTGGTTGAAAAAGAAAGAAAGGTTGTGTGTTTCGAATGTAGGAAGCATTAGGAAGGAGGTTTTGGAGGAATGCCATCATTCGAAGTTCACTATTCATCTGGGAGGAACTAAGATGCATCATGACATGAAGAGGAGTTTCTTCTGGGAAGGTATGAAGAGGGATGTAGGCTTATGGGTAAAGCAGTGTCTGAATTTCCAATAGGTAAAAGCCGACATCAGAAGCCAAGTGGATTGATTTAGCCATTAGATATTCTGATTTGGAAGTGGGATTTTGTTTCTATGGATTTTATTAACGAGTTGCCAAGATCTAATAGAGGAAATGAAAGCACATGGGTCATAGTGGATAGGTTGACCAAGAGTGCCCATTTCATTCAAGTTAAGTCGACTAGGACAGCACCTATTTTAGCTAAGTTATTTATGAAGAACATAGTTAGACTTCATGGAATTCCTAGTAGTATAGTAAGTGATAGAGATTCCTTATTCACTAGTGAGTTCTGAAAGAGTCTATAGGAGATTTAGGAACCAAGCTCAAGATTAGTACCGCTTACCATCCACAGACCGATGGGCTAACAAAAAGGGTTAACAAAGTCTTGGAGGATCTATTAAGAGCTTGGGTATTAGATTTTGGGGGACCATGGGAAGACCATCTATACTTAGTCGAGTTTTCGTATAACAACAGTTATTAAGCTAGTATAGGGATGGCACCGTTTGAAGCTTTGTATTGAAGGCCATGCAAATCTCCCGTTTGTTGGTTAGAGACCGGGGATAGGTTTGTTCTTGGTTCGGATTTAGTTAGAGAAGCTGCATAAAAGATTGAGTTGATTCGGGCTAGGATGAAGGAAGCTCGATCTTGGCAGAAGAGTTATGCAGATAGAAGACAGAAAGACTTAGAGTTCTTTGTTGGAGATCATGTTTTCATTAGGGTATCACCGATGAAAGGTGTTATCAAATTAGAGAAATCAAGGAAATTGGCACCAAGATGCAGAGGACCATTTCCTAATATTGAGAGGATCGGGAAACTCGCATATAGAGTAGAGTAACCGAACAGTTTGGCAGGAATCCATGATGTTTTTCATGTTTCTCATCTAAAGAAGTGTGTTAGAGATCCGAAGTCTACTATAACACCGACTGTGTTAGAGGACTTAATAGTAGAACTAGACTTGACTATAGTTAGAAAGCCAGTTCGGATAGTTGCGATAGATGAGAAGAGGCTTAGGAACAAGTCAGTCAGATTTGTTAAAGCCCAGTGGAGCGGGGATGAGAGAGACTATACTTGGGAGACTGAGAGCAGGATTAGAGACACTTATGCTGATTTGTTTAATGGTATGTTTTACCCTTTTGATTGATTTGTTGGGTACCTTGTCGTAATTTCGAGGACGAAATTTAAGGAGGGGAGTCTGTAACGACTCTAATTTTTAGTAACATTATTTAGGATATTTAATTAGCTAAATTAAATAAAATAATGTGATGATTAGAGGATTGAGATTTGTTATTAACAAGGGTAGCCATGCCATATTAACAAATGAACTAAAGATGAGTTAAAATGAAATAGAGAAGGGGTAAAATAGGAATGAGACATAACCATATACCCTAAACCCTCATGTATCTCATACTACAAGTTCATTTCATAATCCAAAACTTAAAATAGAGGCCGACCGCCATTAGAAGATAAAAGAGGAAGAAAAGTCAAAGGAAGAAGTAAATCAACATTTAACCATTCAAATATCAAACATCTTAATCTCAAAGCTAAGGTGAATAATGACTACATCTCATATTTTCTATTGTTTTTAGTTTTAAGGTTAATCCGAATTATTTTGCAAGGTTGTGCCATATGTTTGAATGATTAAATGTTTATATATGCTTGTTGATGATTTATGCTTATTCATATAGGTTTTATGATATGTTTTGATGTGAAACCCCTATTAAATAACATCCAAATGCCTTGCAATTTTAGATTTAGATCAGAAATGATATTTTAGAGATGAGTTTCAATTTTCATAATTTTCTGAATTTATGTGGATTTAATATTAATTTCCTAGTGAAGAAAATGATTATTTCAGTTTAAAATAATTTACGGTTAAATTATATATGTTTTGGGTCTGAAATTTATATATGTTAGAAAACATACTAAAATGATTTATAGAAACTTTTGTAGAATTTTCCTAAGTGTTTTAATAAATATATAAAATTATTTAAGTATGTGACTTAAATGTTTTATATATTTATAAAAGGAGAAGAGGTATTTTGTAAATTATTTAAATTGTTTACTTCTGAAATTTTGGTAGTACTTTTAGAAAAGAAAATTAGCAACCAATAATATTTTGACAAACAAGGCTCAGGTTAGTTGAAAAGAATTTCCTTTTATAAATCAGGTTTCATAAGCTTTTTACCTGTTTCACCACCTTCGGCACCTAGGGTTCCGACTTAGTACTTCTGCTCCCTTTTGAAACCAATGCGCATGATATCAAAGCTTGGTATGTAGCGAATTGGACATAGACGGGAGGGACTGGGTTGAAACATGGGGTTCCGATGGGGTTGAAGTGTTACTTTGTTTTGAAATGAAAATGTGCCTCCTTTCTTTCGAAAGGACTACTTTCGACATGGTTTTTGACATAATCAAATGTTTTAAAGGAAAGGTTTCGAAATGGGTTGCGCCTTTGTTTTAAGAAAATGCTTTTGAAGTGGTCGAAACCCCTAGCTGTCACTTTCTACCTTTTGAAGCAAATGGTTTCAGAAGATATACTTTATTTTAAAATCCAAGCCACTTCTCCAATGCTTTCAAAGGGTCGGTTTCGACACCATCACTTCTTTACTTAGGAAATGCTTTCAAAAAAGTGCATTAGACTTAAATGTTTTATGACCCTTTTGTTCTGTTAAAGGTAGAACCCAAAGGTTTCGAAGAAGATAGTTTTAAATGGTTTCGAAAGGTTTTCCACATGTTTTACTTGAACCCAAATGGTTTCAAAAGGTTTGATGTTTTAATACTTTCGAAAGGTTTTAATGAAGGTTTCGAAGGGGTGGTTCCTCAATGGTTTTGAAAGGTTTGAAAGGAAAGGTTTTCTAATGTTTTCGAAAGGCAATGTTTAAGTGTTTTAAAGATAGGATGTCTAAGGTTTTATAGCTTTCGAAGGAAAGGGTTTTCAATGGTGTCGAAAGGTTTATATGAATGGTTTCGAAAGGAATGTTTTGGCCTTTCTGCCTAGGTTATAAAGGGTTTACTTGGTTTCGAGAGGGATACTTTTAATAAGATCGAAAGGGGTACTTTAAAAGGTTTAAAATGTTTTCATCAACAAAGATTTGTGTAAAGTATATATATAACATGACAAGGTGATTTGAGTAAAGCATAGAATTTATTTTCCTTGTTTAAAGTATGATTTAACGGTTGAAATCAATTTGAGAAGAAAATGTTTTCAAGGAAAATTTGAGGGAAGATTACCCTAAGTAAAATGACTCAGATATTTGTATACCAGATGGGACTAGTATAGGGTCACGCCCTATACATTAGCTATTAGCCCCTAGCTAATTTAGTCAAAAATTCCAGTATGTAGGGATTTGTCACTGGTAAGACTAAAATGATGTTACACACAGAAATGAACATATTTGTACAGAGGTAAGTTATTAGTGAGTCCACAAAACCATTAGGATCAGTTGACCTAGGCAAAGTAAGTTAGGGACAGACAACCTAGAAGAGGAGTATCTAACAGATGTTAGATTATTTATTTATATTGTATGGTAGGCCCGAGTCAGCCAAAGGTTAGTAGTTAGCCAAACAAAACTATAGTGTTCAAGCAGATAGTCCATTTGTTACCAGACTTGTATGCTTACATGATAATGCTTTACAGTTTTAACCAGTTTCGGTTGTAGGATTATGATTTGCAAAAGATATGTTTTAAAAGGATATTAGTGAGGGAAACCCATTCTGCTAAGCGGTGTGGTCTCATTTAATATCAAACAACCGAGATGTATAGTATTATTCACACCAAGCTTTATGTCTGACTCTAAGTTTATGTTTTCCCCTTAAACTTTTGGGTGCTCAAAATTGATTTGAGTAGGCCGATGATTAAGGATTTACAGGTTTTAATAGGTCGACGAATAAAGCTTCCGAAGATGAGTAAGAGGCTGGTGGCTGGCTATGTAGGAGTTTTTTTAATTGTTTTATTCTGCTGTGTTGTATTAAGTCAGTTATGACTATTGAGTACTCTGGTCAACCAAAGGGGCATCTTCATATGTCGCTCTTGGCGTATTTTGTAATAATTATATTTGATCTGAACCTGGGAAACGATTGGGATTATGTAAAGGAATATGAAACATGTTTTGTGAAATGTAATCAGAAAAATTGTTTTTTAAATTTGTGATTTTGTTTCATATTCATGTGCTTCTGATATTATAGATACCATTAACATTACCGTATTTGGTCACCGGAAGTTAATACTATGAATGACTGCAACATCCGTAGTGCTTAGCTTCGGGCCTCCAAATATGGGATGTTACATTTACCAAATATTTTATTAAGCTAATCTAATGGCCCAAACTGAAGCCCTACTCCTGTAAATACTAGGATAATGAAACCCTAATTCTCCATTAAAAAACTTACAGTAACAAAACTCTGCCCAATTTTTCTCTAAAACCTTAATTTCTAAAATCCCAAAAATCAAATTTATTTAACCTAAGAGATTAATGAAAGCAAATAAAGGAGGGGGATCAAGGCAATCTAAGGAGGAGCCATCAATTTGGGAGACAAATTCTCACGTGCAAGCATTAATAAGAGCTTAGGCTAGAGGTGAGTGGGCACAAATTTGATAAGTTGATTATTGTAGTTAGTTTAAACTATTGTATTTGATTGGGATGTTAACAAACCCCAAATTGAATATGCTAATAAGTTAAACTCTAAATTTGGATTTAAAACCCTATTCTTAAATTGTCAGTTACTATTAATTGGGATTATGCATATACCCCTTTTCTCTTGAAATTGGAAACGCTAAAATCAACAAACCTAAATTCAATTGCAAACTGTTGAGTAGACTGTAATTAGGGTTTACAAATCACTATTAATGAGCTAATTTAAATGCGTAAACAATCAACCATAGCAACTGGGGGAAACCCTAAAAATTGTTCATCAACGGTTAACTTCGGAACCCTAACGGTCGACCGAAGGGTAAAAGCGGTCGATAATTCGTATCAAAAACTAGCAACCTGAACCTTGACCTATGGTCCAAAATTTATAGGTAAAATTTTATAAGATACGAATTGTTGTGGGCTTATTTAAGGGAAATTAGATGCATGTTAGGACTTGTACGTATGTTAGTTCCCTAGGAGTGTACGCTAGGTGTTACGAACCAGAATTTGACCACTTTAAAATATACTATTTAAAATGATTTTAAATATAAAATAGGTAAGGTTATATGATTCAAACAATATTAGATAGGATTTGGAAAGAGAAGTATACACAAAAATAGTAACATTTACCTATATCGACAAAAGTGACAAAATGTTGATTTCAGAAAAGTAAGTTTCAATGGTTAAATAAATTATTTTAATTTATTTATGAGTGTTTATAGTTTTAAATAGTAGTATACAAATTTATTTTTAAATTTGGTTTACATAAATAAATAGTGTAAATAAAACGTCAAAATGTGACCGTAAAACATTTTGTCGAAAATCAACGTTTTGTCGATTAAAAGTTGTCGCAACGTCGTCGCACCTTTATTTTCTTATATATGAACATATATTCAAATAGTATAAGTATAATTAATTCATTAATCAAGTTTACTTTTACTAAACATACTTAGAAAATTCTAGAATGTAACTAACAAAAAGTAAGCATAAAAAGACAAAAAGTGTTATAAATGTCAAAAAGTAAACATCAAATCGAACAAACATAATTATTATATTCTTTACTTAATACTTAAGTGAAAATGCTTAAAAGTAATGATTTGAAATGTGATATTAAGTGTTGAAAAAATAAGGTTGCTTAAAAAGTAAGTAAATGGTATTTTGGTCATTTTACATAATAATATTTTATTTCAAACTTTTTTCTATAAATACCTACCACTTCTTTCACAAATTCCACACACTTTCCATTCTTCTTCTTCTTCCTTTTCTAAGATCTTTTCTTCTTTTTCCTTAGAACATTAATGGCTTCTTCTCTTCCATTTCCTTACTAACTTTTTCAAAACCATATCAAACAAAGTCAAAACTCCACCAAACTTTGCCAAAGACTTTAGAATATCATCAAAACATTGTTTAGCATATAAGAAGTGAAGAAATGATGGAGGAAGGGGAGGATCAAGGGAAGGCCGACCCCTATGGGTGTTGTTGGAAGATTTGGTCGAGAGCAAGTTGAAATGAAGTGATGATCGAGCACTAGAAAGTGAGGTGGAGAAGTATAGGTGATGCTTTGGTGAAGTTAAGATGATTTAGTGAAGTGTTGGATTGAATGAATGTCGGTAGGAAGTTAACCTTTTGGTAAAAGGTGAGAACTCATATTTTAAGTTACTAATTTCTAAAAATATTTCAAGTTAATTACATGAAAAGTTTGTTATATGTTGGATAATTTAATGGATGATAACTTGGTTGATATTATGGTTGATTATATATTTGTAGTATGGATGATAACTTGGTTTGATAAATGATAAGAGAAATGGTTTGTAATTATAGTTAATTCTATGGAAATTAAATCCATACAAATGTGTGTATGGAATTATTTAGCCTGTTAATGATTTCAAAATATCTAAAAAGATTAAAAATGATGTTATAATAATATAATATTATAAAATGAAATGAATAATGAGTTTGAAATATAAAAATATGTTTAAAATGAGTTTAAAATGATTTATAAATGTTTTATAAACATTTAAAAGTGTTTTCAAGAAGTTTTAAAAAAATTTGAAAAACAAGTCAAAACTAGGCGTGTCGTGTAACGGTAGTTCGCGATTTCGCGCCATAAAAGTTAAATGAGCGTACAAAGTGGAATATAGCTCCGAATTCATCAAGATAAGAATTTTCCGACCTATTATATTCATAGTTTTCCAACGAAGAAAGAAAATTAAAATTTCATCAAGTAGAGTTTAAAATACGTCAAAAACAATTTTCTAAAAACATCGCGGTTTTGCAGTCCGGAATCCAAAAAGGGATTTCTTTATAAATGATATTTTTAAATGATTAAAAATATGAAATAAATTTGATAAATCTATTAAAATGGTTTATAAGAGATTTGGAATGGAAAATATGAATTTCAAATAATAAAAAGTAAATCAAATAAGCTTATAAAGCACTTTCCGCAGCACTTTTCTACTACCGTTTCTACGACCTTTTAAAAGAAGGTTTAAATTTAATGATTTTTCCTAGAATTAATTATGAATGTTTTTAAAAGGAAAATTAAGATTTTAAAAGATAATTTGGAATCTTATAATCAATCCCAAAATAAAGCTAATAACTTAGTATGCGGAAACGACTAGTACATTTGTCCTGCTTGTGAGATTTGAAAAGATAAAACAAGGTGTTTAACTAAGGTAGGGATGGAGCAACCAGTGCCCTGAACTTACTTGGCCTATATTTTCTCTTCTTAGGCGAGGGGTGGAACAGATCGAAAGGAAAACCCGAATGCTCTAAAAGATCATATTTAAATTTTTCCAAGCTAAAAGAAAAAACAAATTCTTTGAATGTTAATTAACCACTTACATCTTTTATTCGAAGATTGGTACGAAGGAACTGGGATCGGATTTGGGTGATTCATATTCGAAAAACCGGGATCGGATTTGGGTGATTCCTATTCGAAAACCCCTTAGAACTAATTTTCGAAATAAAACATATTGAAGCCAAAGATCATGGAAGACGGAGATCCTCATGATGTATGATTACTTGCCATTAGTCCCCGAAGGTGAAATTTACCATATCTAAGGTGGTGGTAGTACTTTGTTATGAAAATCTTCGATTTGCAAGAATATGATTTAAAGTTAAGAAAGAAATCTTTGATTAAGATTTAATGAATGATTTGGGAATATTTTCCCTAAGTTAAAAGTTATCACTCATATATAAGAAATATTTGATTAAGATTAAAAGAATGATTTGGAAAAGTTTTCCTAGGTATAAGAGAAAATGATTTGGAATTATTCTAGGATTTAAGAAAGGTTTAGAAAAATCAAATGTTTAAATAAATGAGGCTTAATGATTCCATATACTCTTGAAAAAAATGGAATAAATTGAAAAGAATATATCTGAGAAAGATTTTTTATAAAAGATGAAGTAATTGATTGATGATTGATATCCACTTATGAACTTAACATCTTTTAGTCGATGATTGACTTCGAAGGAACCAGGGTAGGGTTTGGGTGATTCCTATCCGAAAACCACTTCGAACTAATGTATAGGTTCGAAAGTGAAGACATGTTGAAGATGATGATTATTGAAGACCGAGGATCTTCATAGCGTGAGGAGTGCATGTTGACATGCTCTGGTCGCTCCCATTATAGAGTTATTTATAGCAGTGGTCTCCTCGTTGTGGAGATTTTTCGGATTGCAAGGACTACTTCTACTAGTGGTAGTAGGAGAGTGCCTTCGGTTTCGTTCGGTCCCAGAACAAACTTGTATGGATGAGTGTCTGACAGTGTATTGCGAAGTCACAAACGTTGACTTTTACAAACGTACATCTGTTTGGTGGCGGAGAAGGTAACTTCTCTTAGCTTAACACTCTTCTCTGAGACGTATGAGCTCAGAGGTTGTATGTTTGTGCAAGTCAAATAGTGATTAAGGAATGACAATGTGTCATTCAAAGTGGAACCTATTATGAAAAAGCGTGGCTTTGTCTAAATTGAGCGTAGCCTCACTAGCCTCACATCCCGGAAGATGATATGGGATACTATGTGGTCTGACAGACACAAATCTGGAATAAGTGAGTATGTATGGTGTTGTCCAATATGTTGGGCCCTTTGGGGGGGAAACGTTCCTCAAGGCATTTATTGCCCCATTTTGATAAAGTGGTTAGCTTGAGAAAAGCAGGGAACTACCGGTTATCAGTGGTAGTATAGCAAGTACAGTTCCAAGCGACTAGCTTGAGAAAGGCGATTAAGGCACCGCAGGAACTATGTTTGTTATGCGTGGATCGGAGAAAAGGCCACTAGTTCCCTATCATGTTGGAAATCCAATCCCAATACGAGCTTTACGATTTTGATTATAGTCCCAAAATAGCTGCAATGACTTGCAAACATTTCATCTACCCTTTTTTGATATCATATATTCCGTTTGGTATATTCTGTAGACCCAGTCCGGATATATTCCCTTAGACTTAGTCCGGGTATTGATACCTTATTTGAATAAGTTTATTTGAAAAGTGTTTTTAAAAGAATGTCATTAAAAATAATATCAAGTGTATTTTGGTATAAAAGTGTTTTGGTTATCATAAGGTAAAAACCCGTCTGTGTTTATGTGTGGACGTGGTCTTATGAGATACCCTTCTTTTTAATGGTTTTGATATCATCGTCATGATCTATGCATTTAAAATGTAGAGTATCTCACGCTGATTTATCAAGCCTGATCCGGTGATTTTTAATACTCAGGTCAGATCTGAGTAGTTTTAGGTTTAGTTGAAGATGGTTGAAGTTTCCAGAGGAGAGCTGGAGTTCTTCATCATTGTATGGACTTATTCTATTATCTGTTTTGCTTAGTGAGGTTTGTACATGATAGGGAGTTTCCGCTTCTTGTTAGGTAGCGAACGGATGACTCTTACTCCTACATGTCCCTGAGATCGAGTATCGAAGGATTGGTTTACCAGTTAGGCTTACAATCGAGAGGCTGGCCGTAAAAGCAAAGCGTGAGGTACCGATTTACGCTACGGCGGAAAGTGGCCGCTGTCGATGGTTAAAAAGCCTAGATCTTTACATTTGGTATCAGAGCTGAAGGTTGAGTGAGAACCTTGGCTTTGGTGGGGTAAAGAATCATCAAAGGTAGGGATAGTAATACCCTAGGATGAGTGACTCATTAGAGATAGGGTTAGTAACACCCTAGAATGACTTTGAGTGTATTATAGATGAGTGTGTATTTATTAGCGACTAATAAATCGTTTTACGTTGATTTATTTGTTGAGTGATTTATGAATTCTGATCGATGCGCCTGATCACCGTTATCGATAAGGGTTCCTAAACATTTAAACAAGACGAACCGACACGCTGATTTTGAAAAAATTAAATAATTTTACCTAGGATTATATTTTGAATATAAAGTATATATTTTGAATAGTTGTATAGTTAGGAATTAGAATTAGTTAAATTTAAATATGAACATCTTGTGATTATAATTTCATAGTTTGACTATAAGATGTTTCATAAAGATAATTGATAAGTAAGAAATCTGATAAGGTAATTAAGATCTTTAATACTTATTCCAAAATAATAAATTAAGAAATGATAATGTTAAATTACTATCATAAATTGATCAATTGTGTGATTTAAAAGTTTAAGTACAAATACCTTGTGAATTAAGTTTCACAATTTGACTATAAGGTGTTTGATAATAAGATTTGTTTAAGGAATGAACATATAAGATAAAAATGTATTTAAATAATAGAAAACGATTGTGTAAAAAGATAAATATAAAAGGAATGAGAATTTAAATTCGAGTAAAAGAATTGTGGTAATTTAAATGGAGTTAATTAATATAAGATAAAATGAATTTATAAAATAGGTTTTATAAAGTAATCTCTAAAGGAATTTGAAAATGGTATTATTTCAAATAAAAAGAGGTATTTATGCTAACTAATTCGATTGGCTCGAAAATAAACTAAAAATGGGCAAGAGATGTGTTCGGATGGTAAACACTTCTCTAAAGTATTACTCTTCTTGTTAAGAGGATATATGATACTATTGGTAGTACCCATTTCCTTGGTATTGTTTTAGAGTTACTCGATCTATATAATTTTCTTAAGTTATAGAGATAATGTGAATCATTAATTGATAAATTGATTAGTAATATTTATAAAAGTGTTTAAACCAAACATAAATTTGGAATTGCTAATTGATAAGATAAAGCGGGATTCTCGACGATTTTGGATAGTCGAAAATTTCCGAATCACACCTAACTCAGAGCTAAGAAATTTATGAAAACTTTTGGTAAAAGATTGTGAAATACTTTGAGTAAATGAAATAAGATAAGGATAATTTATAAATCTGATTTATAAAGAAAAGAAAGAAAAAGAGATTTAAGAGTTAAGAGTTTGAGGATTTAAATACGGGTGGTTTTAAAATTTGTTTCTCAAAGCTAGAAAATTAATAATAGTATTAAATAAGAAATAAGTTTCATAACTTATGAATTTGAGATAATAGTAAATTGCAACAAAGTTTAAATTTGTTAGACAGACTGATTTAAGTAAAATCAATTTGAAATTTAGGATTTATATGCTCTTAGGATGTAAAGGTATATCATACAAATATAGATTTAAGTCATGAACTATTTATACACTTAAGTAAATTAATGACTCTATAAAAAGGAAATTATAACCTGGAAAATGTTTTATTAATAAATTCTAGCATTAATTAAGGATTTGGACTTAGGTTTTTAAAAGTGATGTATTTACATAGTTGTGTTCATAAGATATAATAAACTTAAGTAATAGTTTTACAAAAATGATTCATAAATAATATTAGTGTTAAAGGAAATATACAAAGTTAAAAGATTGTGGGAAAACTTTTTTAAAAGGATAAATTATCTTTTGAGAGAAAAATGGTTTCTTTAGAATATTTTCCTTTAATAAAAATATTTGGAAATATATAATTAAAGGGATTATATAAAGAAGCACCTTTATAAAATGTTTAAACTTAAGATAAAAGTTTATGAAAGTTTATGAAAGTTTTTGAAAGTTAATAAATACATATATTATATGTAGATCATTTCATCGCACAAATTTTAATCTAAGATTCAAATTCGGAACTTTGAGGTGTTTACACTGGTCCGAAAAAGGATTTATCACTTGATTCTTAACGACAAACATTAATAAGGATTTTTGGTTAGGTACTTGAGTTTTCTATCATAGTTGAGAACTATGCAAGGAATGGAAAGGTTCCGATCTAGAAGCCCGATCAGAGTCCGCACTAGAGGATTGGGGGATTGATACTAGTTCGGAAATAAAGTTGTGTATTCAAGTAGGAGATCGAATAAGATATTTCATATAGATGATCTGTGTATATTATAAGGAATTAAGTTTAAGATAAATGTTTTGGACAAACTTTTGTTTTGGGTAATTTCGAGGATGAAATTCTTTAAAGTAGGGGAGAATGTAACGACCCAGAATTTGACCACTTTAAAATATACTATTTAAAGTGAATTTAAATATAAAATAGGTAAGGTTATATTATTCAAACAATATTAGATAGGATTTGGAAAGAGAAGTATACACAAAATAGTAACATTTACCTATATCGACAAAACTAACAAAATGCTGATTTCAGAAAAGTAAGTTTCAATGGTTAAATAAATTACTTTAATTTATTTATGAGTGTTTATATTTTTACATAGAAATATACAAATTTATTTTTAAATTTGGTTTATATAAATAAATAGTTTAAATAAAATGTCAAAATGTGACCGTAAAACATTTTGTCGAAAATCAATGTTTTGTCGATTAAATGTTGTCACAACGTCGTCCCACCTTTATTTTCTTATATATGAACATATATTCAAATAGTATAGGTATTAATTAATTCACTAATCAAGTTTACTTTTACTAAACATACATAGAAAATTCTATAATGTAACTAACAAAAAGAAAGCATAAAAAGACAAAAAAAGTGTTATAAAAGTCAAAAAGTAAACATCAAATCGAACAAACATAATTATTATATTCTTTACTTAATACTTAAGTGAAAATAACATAAAGTAATGATTTGAAATGTGATGTTAAGTGTTGAAAAAATAAGGTTGCTTAAAAAGTAAGTAAAGAGTATTTTGGTCATTTTACATAATAATATTTTATTTCAAACTTTTTTCTATAAATACCTACCACTTCTTTCACAAATTCCACACACTTTTCAATTTTCTTCTTCTTCCTTTTCTAAGCTCTCTTCTTCTTCTTCTTCTTCCTTAGAGCTTTAATGGCTTCTTCTCTTCCATTTCCTTACTAACTTTTTCAAAACCATATCAAACAAAGTCAAAACTCCACCAAACTTTGCCAAAGACCTTAGAATATCATCAAAAAGGTTTAGCATCTAAGAAGTGAAGAAATGATGGAGTAAGGGGAGGATCAAGAGGAGGCCGACCCTTATGGGTGTTGTTGGAAGATTTGGTCGAGAGCAAGTGGAGGTGAAGTGATGGTCGAGCACTAGAAAGTGAGGTGAAGTTGTTTAGGTGATGGTTTGGTGAATTTAAGAAGATTTAGTGAAGTGTTGGATTGAATGAATGTTGGTAGGAAGTTAATCTTTGGGTAAAAGGTGAGTACTCATATTTTAAGTTACTAATTTCTAAAAATATTTCAAGTTAATTACATGAAAAGTTTAATATATGTTGGATGATTTAATGGATGATAACTTGGTTGATATTATGGTTGATTATATGTTTGTGATATGGATGATAACTTGGTTTGATAAATGATAAGAGAAATGGTTAGTAAGTATAGTTAATTCAATGGAAATTAAATCTATATAAATGTGTGTATGAAAATTATTTAGCCTCTTAATGATTTCAAAATATCTACAAAGATTGAAAATGATGTTATAATAATATAATATTATAAAATGAAATGAAAAATGAGTTTGAAATATAAAAATATTGTTTAAAAATGAGTTAAAAAGATTTAGAAATGTTTTATAAACATTTAAAAGTGTTTTCAAGAAGTTTGAAAAGAAATTGAAAAACAAGTCAAAACTAGGCGCGTCGCGTAACGGTAGTTCGCGATATCGCGCCATAAAAGTTAAATCAGTGTACAAAGTGGAATATAGCTCGTAATTCTTTGAGATAAGAATTTTCCGGTCTATTATATCCATAGTTTTCCAATGAAGAAAGAAAATCAAAATTTCATCAAGTAGAGTTTGAAATATGTCCAAAACAATTTTCCAAAAACATCGCGGTTTTTGCAGTTCGGAATCCAAAAAGGGATTTCATTGTAAATGATATTTTTAAATGAATAAAAATATGAAATAAATTTGTTAAATCTATTAAAATGGTTTAAAAGAGATTTGGAATGGAAAATATGAATTTAAAATATTAAAAAGTTGTTTTAATCAAATAAGCTTATAAAGCACTTTCCGCAGCACTTTTCTGCTGCCGTTTCTATGACCTTTTAAAAGAAGGTTTAAACTTTACGATTTTTCCTAGAATTAATTATGAATGTTTTTAAAAGAAAAATTAAGAGTTTAAAAGATAATTTTGAATCTTATAATCAATTCCAAAATAAAGCTAATAACTGAGTATGCGGAAACGACTAGTACATTTATCCCGCTTGTGAGATCAGGAAAGATAAAACAAGGTGTTTAACTAAGGTTAGGGATGAAGCAACTAGTGCCCTAAACTTGCCTGGTCTATATTTTCTCTTCTTAAGCGAGGGGTGGAACGGATCGAAAGGAAAGCCCGAATGCTCTAAAAGATCATATTTAAGTTTTTCCAAGATAAAAGAAAAAACAAATTCTTTAAATGTTAATTAACCACTTAACATCTTTTATTTGATGATTGGTACGAAAGAACTAGGATCAGATTTGGGTGATTCCTATCCGAAAAACCATGATCAGTTTTGGGTGATTCATATCCGAAAACCCCTTCAAACTAATTTTCAAAATAAAACATATTGAAGACAAAGATCATTGAAGAGGAAGATCCTCATGATGTAGGATTACTTGCCATTAGTCCCTGGAGGTGAAATTTACCATATCTAAGGTGGTAGTAGTACTCTGTTATGAAAAATGAGTTTGAAATATAAAAATATGTTTAAAATGATTTAGAAATGTTTTATAAACATTTAAAAGTGTTTTCAAGAAGTTTGAAAAAAATATTGAAAAACAAGTCAAAACTAGGCGAGTCGTGTAACGGTAGTTTGCGATTTCGCGTCATAAAAGGTAAATGAGTGTACAAAGTGGAATATAGCTCGGAATTCTTCAGGATAAGAATTTTCTGACCTATTATATCCATAGTTTTCCAACGAAGAAAGAAAATTAAAATTTCATCAAGTAGAGTTTGAAATATGTCCAAAACAATTTTCTAAAAACATCGCGGTTTTACAGTCCGGAATCCAAAAAGGGATTTCTTTATAAATGATATTTTTAAATGATTAAAAATATGAAATAAATTTGATAAATCTATTAAAATGGTTTAAAAGAGATTTGGAATGGAAAATATGAATTTCAAATAATAAAAAGTAAATCAAATAAGCTTATAAAGCACTTTCCGCAGCACTTTTCTACTGCCGTTTTTCTACGACCTTTAAAAAGAAGGTTTAAACTTAACGATTTTTCCTAGAATTAATTATGAATGTTTTTAGAAGGAAAATTAAGAGTTTAAAAGATAATTTGGAATCTTATAATCAATCACAAAATAAAGCTAATAACTGAGTATGCAGAAACGACTAGTACATTTGTCCCGCTTGTGAGATTTGGAAAGATAAAACAAGGTGTTTAACAAAGGTAGGGATAAAGCAACCAGTGCCTTGAACTTACCTGGCCTATATTTTCTCTTCTTAGGCGAGGGGTGGAACAGATCGAAAGGAAAACCCGAATGCTCTAAAAGATCATATTTAAGTTTTTCCAAGCTAAAAGAAAAAACAAATTCTTTGAATGTTAATTAACCATTTAACATCTTTTATTCGAAGATTGGTACGAAGGAACTGGGATCGGATTTGGGTGATTCATATTCAAAAAACCGGGATCGGATTTGGGCGATTCCTATCCGAAAACCCCTTAGAACTAATTTTCGAAATAAAACATATTGAAGCCAAAGATCATGGAAGACGGAGATCCTCATGATGTAGGATTACTTGCCATTAGTCCCCGGAGGTGAAATTTACCATATCTAAGGTGGCAGTAGTACTTTGTTATGAAAACCTTCAATTTGTAAGAATATGATTTAAAGTTAAGAAAGAAATCTTTGATTAAGATTTAATGAATGATTTGTGAATATTTTCCCTAAGTTAAAAGTTATAACTTGAATATAAGAAATCTTTGATTAAGATTAAAAGAATGGTTTAGAAAAGTTTTCCTAAGTAAAAGAGAAAATGATTTGGAATTATTCTAGGATTTAAGAAAGGTTTAGATAAATCAAATGATTTAATAAATGAGGCTTAATGATTCCATATACTCTTGAAAAAAATGGAATAAACTAAAAAGAATATTTCTAAGAAAGATATTTTATAAAAGATAAAGTAATTGATTGATGATTGATATCCACTTATGAACTTAACATCTTTTAATCGATGATTGACTTCGAAGGAACCAGGTCGGATTTGGGTGTTTCCTAACCGAAATCCCCTTCCAACCAATGTATACGTTCAAAAGTGAAGACATGTTGAAGATGATGATTATTGAAGACCAAGGATCTTCTTTGCGTGAGGACCGCTTATGGAGATTTTTCAAATTGCAAGGACTACTCGCTACTAGTGGTAGTAGGAGAGTGCCTTCGGTTTCGTTCAGTCCTAGAATCAACTTGTATGGATGAGTGTCTGACATTGTATTACGAAGTCACAAACATTGACTTTTACAAACATACATCTGTTTGGTGGCGAAGAAGGCAACTTCTCTTAGCTTAACACTGTTCTATGAGACGTATGAGCTCAGAGGTTGTATGTTTGTGGAAGTCAAATAGTGATTAAGGAATGACAATGTGGCATTCAAAGTGGAACCTGTTATGAAAAAGCATGGCTTTGTCTAAATTAAGAGTAGCCTCACTAGCCTTACATCCCGGAAGATGATATGGGATACTACGTGGTCTGACAGACACAAATTCAGAATAACTGAGTATGTATGGTGGTGTCCAATACGTTGGGCCCTTTAGGGGAAAACATCCCTCAAGGAATTTATTGCTCCATTTTGATAAAGTGGCTAGCTTGAGAAAAGCAGGGAACTACCGGTTACCAGTGGTAGTATAGCAAGTACAGTTCCAAGTGCCTAGCTTGAGAAAGGCGATTAAGGCACCACAGGAACTATGTTTGTTATGCGTCGATCGGAGAAAAGGCCACTAGTTCCCTATAATTTTGGAAATCCAATCCCAATACAAGCTTTACGATTTTGATTGTAGTCCCAAAATAGCTGCAATGACTTGCATACATTTCAGCTTCCCATTTTTGGTATCATATATTCTGTTCGGTATATTCCGTTGACCCAGTCTGGATATATTCCCTTAGACTTAGTCCGGGTATTGATACCTTATTTGAATAAGTTTATTGGAAAAGTGTTTTTAAAAGAATGTCATTAAAAATAATATCAAGTGTATTTTGGTATAAAAGTATTTTGGTTATCATAAGGTAAAAACCCGTCCGTGTTTATGTGTGGGCATGGTCTTATGAGATACCCTTCTTTTCAAAGGTTTCGATATCATCGTCATGATCTATGCATTTAAAATTTAGATTATCTCACGTTGGTTTATCAAGCCCGATCTGGGTATTTTTAATACTTGGGTCAGATCCGAGTAGTTTTAGGTTTAGTTGAAGACGGTTGAAGTTTCCAAAGGAGAGGTGGAGATCTTCATTATCGTATGGATGTATTCTATTATCCACTACATTATTGCATTTGTTTTGTTGTTTTCAGCATTTGTAAGGACAGGGGTTTATAACTGTCCAGGCTGAATCTAGGTTAAACTCTGATATTGTATTTTAAAATTTTCCGCTGTAAAGATTATTATTGAAATAATGTATGTTATTCCATTCGTGTGAGATTCTGTTCTATCTTATTTTCTTTCTACCCTTAATGATCCGCTTATTCGTGCAATTTTAGTTGGACATGTGTGGTTTATTATCGAATCAAACAGTACGGAAAAATGGGCCATTACACTAGGTTATGACGGTGTTGGGTAAATGTTGTTTACCCAATTTAGGATAGTAATAGATTCGAGGCAATGTACTTTCGCGATTGGCTCTCACAAAAGGTTCCTACAATGGGCGCGCTGCTGGCATGGATGCCTAGTAAAGTTGGTTTGGCAAAATGGGAGGTCATAGTATTCACAAATTCTTGATGCACTTGACATAGTTAGAGAGGAGGGCCCATAACGTGCAATAAGAGGCCAACACTACGATCGAGAGGTGGAAGCGAATGCAGACGGTGAAACATTTTGATAAGTTGGCATTTCAGGTTCTTCCTTCCCAGGCATATAAAGCGGAAACGTTCCCATCAGCCTGGTGGTGGTGATAGTAGTGGAAGTCTATATCTAAGGTAGCCTAGTGGCGGTGTCTTTCACTATTAGTAGCTAAGAGGATGGTGTCTTATACATTGAGTAGCTCTAGAAGTGGTGACTAATTGTTAGATATGAAATCTGATCCTTAGTTCAATCCATTGAATTAGCCTAGACAATTTAAAGTGTAGGAATGTACTAGACAAGAAATCTCAGGCAATAGACCTTAGTAATTCGCAGACACTTGTATCATACCTATATCATTTAGAATAGTATTAAAGTAACTGCATATGATCATCTTATTAAAATTATACTCATTCAGCAGACTTTAGGTCTGATCCATTCTCTTTCTTTCTTTTTTCCCACCATAGGTGGACAGGGCAGTAGGTGACTGGCCCATTCTAGATCCTTGGAGAGCCGAGCTTATATTCAGAGTCTGTTGTATCCTATTTTACTCTTTATGTATTATTCTGGCTTATTAGTACATTTTGCTTTTTACATCAGAATTTGAGGGATATTTTATTATGTACTATGTATTGGATCATGTATTGATATTTTTTTGAGACTAGACTTGATATTTTCTAGGATTTATGTTTTTCTATGATATATACCAGTTTATTTCCTTCCGCTATAAGATTTCAAAGTGTATTATATATTAGATTATATCTGCTTGCATTAGTCTCTATGATGCAAAATGTTTACACCCAAATGATCCGCATTTCTCAATATGGCATGATCCAAAAGTCGCGTTATGCTTTGGATCGGCGTGTCGGGAGGTGCAGAATGTCATAGAAATGGAAAAGAATGGGGGTGAGGGATGGATTGATGAAGAGGGAAAGAATATAGATGTGGCCCGTGGGAACATTCTATGTTGTAGACAGGATTGGGGATGTACATTTTGGGCATACTGCTATGAATGCTGTCAAAAAATGAATCAAGATAAGGGGACGGGATGGTCAGTTACAACAAATGATGGACCGTTATTGGTAAAGAGTATAGGCACTCATGAATAGATTAATGTGTTAGATGATGAATTGTTTTCTGAAGTGGTCGAGGTGGGTTGCGTGGTAGATGTTTCAGGGTTAGTGCATTTTAGCAAAAAACTATACTCAGACATGGCGTTACTAGTCACTTTGAGATTGGAATTGATAGCGAACCTTGATCTGGTTACAAGAAAAATGTTTGACAAGTAGAGCATTTGATTCGATCTTAGGTTTGGTTGTTCATTTAGATAGCAGATACTGTCCAACTATTTTGAACAAGTTGCCTACTAGTTATATACTCGATTTAGATAGGAGGACATGATTTATTTTTTTATATTAATCATGTTGATATAGATTATGTTAGAAATAAAAATTTGATAGGGTCCTTTCACTTTGATCATGGGATACATTAATTGGAATATTAGGGGTTTGCATTGTATTAGAAAATGCAATAAAATTATGTTTTTTGAAAGGTAATAACATTGAATAGCATTAATACAAAAAGAAGCTAGAATGTCTCGATTAACATTTCTATAATCAATTTTCATTTTGATTTATTTCTCTTTGGAGGAATTTGAAAATATATTTTGAATATAAAAACTCGGGCATTTAGTTCTAAATATATCCTTCGAAATGATTGGATGCTTAGTATTTTATCACAGAGTATTCTCTGTACTTTTATTGGATATGGTTGTTATATTATTTATGTTGCTATTGCTTATGATGGAAATAACTTCTGCATTTCTCTTTTCTTAGCATGGTTCTCTTTTGAACCATGTAAGTACAAGATAGGTATAGGGAAGTAATATATTACTGTTTAATTTTTTGCGCATCTACATTTTCATCGAGATAGTAAGTTACAAAAATAAAAATCGAACGAAAAGAGGTATGTGGTAGACCTAGAAATTGGTGATTGATTGATGAACTTATGCTCTAGGTATGGGAGGTTACTTGGCTTTTGTTTTCTTTTTTGATTTGTGCCAGTTGTGGCGAGTTGTTGTTTTTCCAGATTTAGCCACGAAAAGGATGTGCTGTCAAAATTTCTTGTAACTTAAAGGACTTAAAAAGTCCAATAACTCTTTTTAATTAATTGTTTTTAAAACTTAAAGATTTGGATGCATTTTCTTCCTTTGGGAATTTCGGGGACGAAATTCTTTTAAATTGAAGAATATAACTAGGGGTGAGCATTTTTTGGTTAAACTAAATAAACCAACCAAACCAATTTATATCGGTCGGTTTGGTTTTGGAACTAGATTGGTTTCTAATCGACCCGTAAAAAAATAGTATGGTTATTGGTTTAACCAAATTAACCAAACTTTTATTATATTATCAAAATTACTAATAGTACAATGATTTTTTAAAAATTGATTTGATGGTCTAAATAAATTTTATTTATCATATATGTCAAAATTACTGTTAAAAATCATAAGGATACTAAATAAAAATACTTTAATCTTATATGTATGTTTTATTTTAGAGTACAATAAATATTCCAGACATAAATTGTAAATCATTTTTAGTTTGGTTAATTTGGATAACCAACCGACAGACTAAACTTAATTTGGTTGGTTTGGGTTGGTTTTCATTTTTATTGGTTTTAGTTTGGTTTAACAATTTTCATCATCAGACCAACCAAATTAACCAAACGCTCACCCCTAAATGTAATATCCCAAAATTTACCATTTTGATCTAGAATATTTAATTAATTTTAAATATTTAAATAATTTGTATTTAAAAATCTAAATAACTTATATTTAAATATAAGTATGATTTAAATATTTGAAGTGTGAATTAAATATTAATTAAATGGATTTAATAGCCTTTTAAAATCCTTTTAATTAATAAAAAAATAGTAACCTCTTTTTGTAAATTTATTTACGATAATAAGCAGTTCAAATAAATAATAAGAAAATCAAATGATAATAATATGAATTGATTTTTAGTGATGCATTTTTAAACAAATTTACTGGATTTTTCCATATTTTTTTTAATTTTGAAAATATTTAAATTATTGTTTGGCGTATTTTACAGCAAACGATGATATTTTTGAAATTTTATAGAATATGATCACCAGCGTATATTATTTTTGTTTTGAGATCATATCGAGTTTTTGTGCACGATTGTATTTCTATTTTGTCGTTCGACGTTCGTATGCGAACGAAATCATGTGTAACGAAGTGCGAGAAATATGGTATAAACCAAATTCAACACTTAGAAAAAGCAACAAAGCTCAATCTTGGCCACGTCTTTTTGCTTGCAGGTTTTGGTTTACTTTTCCTTAAGTAATTAACTTTGGATTCTTTAGCTTGGAAGGAATTGGGTTAATAGGAACACTTCTTTCTTCTCCGCAAAAAAATGAAACACGTAAACACGAAAATGGCCTCTTCGAATAAAATTCAAAATCAATTAATCTACTCGACGAAAAATTATAAATTTGGGATCTTTGAGTTTATAATGGAGAGATATTAGATTCTATATGCTCAAAGTTAGTTTTGGCATCACTTGGACGAGATCGACCAGTAACAATGAACTAGGGTTTTGTCGCAACCGGGATTTAGGCAATGTTTAGAAAAATCGGTGATGGACTCGTGCTTGTCATAGAAAGGCGAGTTGATGGAGCGAATATGGTAGAGTGCGGTTGCTTCTGAGAAGTCACGTCATGTGCACAGCGACTAGAAGATGCCCAGATTGTGATTCTCAAGGGTGGTGTGAGCTTGAAACTTTCAGGCCAAGGAGGAAGCTCTTGCGAAGAGCGATGATTGGCACGAAAGGTAGTGGTTTTTGTGGAGAATCGAATGAGAGAAAGGGAGGAGAAGTTGACATGTGGGTTTGGTTGAGTATCATTGCATGCCTGTGCACGCTTTGTAGTTAGGGAAGATGGATTATAAGGGGTGATTGAGTTAAGTAATGTAATTAATATATTTAATTATATTTTTAAATTCCAGACCTTATAAAATTAATATCTTGCTCATACAAGGTCGGGTTCGGACGTGGTCAGTTGCTTTGGACTCATATCGACGTTATCTTCGTATTGGAATTGGATTTTTTGAAAGTGGGGCTAGTGGAATTTCAAGCTAAAGTTGAAAGCTGTTCAATTTTAGATCGAACCGGAACACGAAAGCATCAACTGAAACTTTAGTGAGTTTACTCACCTCTAAATAAACTATACGATATATGTGTTGCTATGGATTATTGTTGAATGCTTGGATGATAGTTTATAGTTTTAATGAAGTATAAATTAATAATAAAATTATAGTGATTTAATTTAATTACATTTAACGTAGTTAAATTTGTTACATTTCGTTTGTGATATCTATTTAGCAGAATAAAACACCTTTCTGTTATAACTAAATCGAATATATCATTTTGGACATCTATCGAGCACAATAAATCTTCCTTCTATGCTTGCCAAGTAAAAAGATTATTATTGAAGTTAATTAATATGTAGATTAATTAATAATTGATATGTTAGCTATTGATTGCTAATTGTTGATAATAATATATTTGATATTATTGTTTGATTTTTTATTTGGATTTGAATTCCCGCTTGAAAAGTGAATTGCCTAAATAACAATTTTTTTACAGAGGACTTTTATAGATAGACCTTAAGGGGTTTCTCGCCATTATTAATTTACTGTTATATGCATCTTACTTACATTCTTATGTTGTTTATATTGATGTTTGTTTGAAATATTTATGACATACTGTTTAATCTGTGTAAGTGTCGTGATAGCGGTTATCACAATACCATCACTTATGAATATCATCTCCTTAAACCCTTATGTGTGTTGAGCTCATACTTGTATTTTTACAAAATAAATGCTTGGTTGCGTTTTTACACTTTGAAAGTTATTTAAAAATATATTTTCAAATATTTTAAGAATTTTGAAAATAATGGATAAGGGTTGTTTAATATTTATAAAAGGAGTTATAAATTTGATTAATTATCTTTCAAGATAATTAATGTTGTTTTAAATTTAAAAAAGATTATTTACTTTAAATATTTTGTAAATTCTCTTCAAATGGATTCATAAAAAATTAGAAGGAATTTGGGGTCATAAATATATTTTAAATTATTATTTTATCTTAAAGTAAAAGGTTATTTTGAGATATTAATAATAAATTATTTTAATTAATCATTTTAATAATGACGTTTAAAGTTAATTAATCATTTTAATAATGACATTGAAAGTTAATTAATCATTTTAACAAAGATGTTTAAAGTTAATTAATAACTTTAATAAAGTTGCTTAAAGTTAATATTTGTGATGTGAAAAAACCAAGCACAAGTTTGGTTTTTAAAAGTGTAAAAGTTTTATTCGGTTATGGAAAGTACAAGAAATTTAGTTTCCGTAAACGATATCACTTATATGAAAAGGATTTAGTCATATTCTTAGCACTAAACATCGATGTATGTAAACTCGTTTCTATATCGAAGGTTAAAAATGTCGTCATGGCAAGGCATAGATGTAACACTACCTTAACTAGCTCGGCTTTATTTTTAATTGAGGGATAGTAAAAGTTTGAAACCAATGAGTGGTGACAAGGATAAGAAATTTAATTTCCATATACGATCATTTTGATCATTACCACTACCATAGTTGATTTATGACTATCGATTCTACTATCTTTTGTGTATCGTCAATCTAAGACGATTTGTTGCTCATTTTGAGCATTGGTATCCTTTGTTAGAAATGACTAAAACCAAAGAGCGAGTGGAAGCCAAGCTATGTGGGGTTGCTCCCATTATGGTATCTTCACATCTACTCGAGATTAGATTCGGTGGTATGTACGCATAGATGTGAAATACTCGAATTCTCAGTAAGATTAGTAGGGTCCAACTTGGACGTACCCAACTTGGACATGTCTGAAAGCCATAGTAGTTCTCAAGTACTATACCGACCCGCGGTTCCATACCCCTTGAGTTGATAATAATTCTCCTCGCTCAACCCTAAGTGTATGAAAGAGCGAATAACTAGGGTAAGAAGAAGAAAAAAGTAGAAGAAAAATAGAACAGCAACAATAGAGTCTCACAATCGCATCAGAACAAAATATAGTATATAATAATAGATTTTTATATAAAAGAATCTGTAACTACTTTATAATTACAATCATCAGAGTACAACAATCAATACATCAATCTGGAAAGTTATCATAACTTGACCTCATACAGCGGAAATATAACCAAATATGAAAATACGTTTGAACTCCTCCAGCTCGCCTCCTGAGCTCCACAGCATTTAAACCTGAATTTGTAATACTCGGTCTGACCCGAGCATTATAATAAAATAACACCCGAGTCAGTCTGGAAAACCAGCGTGAGAAAACACACTCAATTTGAATTATTAGAGTTATCAAAATCCTTTGAAAAACAAAGGTATATCGTAAGACTGCGTCACACATAAACACGACGGGTTTTTCCCTTACGATAACCGAAAAACATTTTATAGAAAAATCTAGTGATATTATAATAGTGTCTAAATACAAATACTTATTCAAATAGCTGAAATTGTTACATTAATTAAATTCCAGCATACTAGGCTCTACAAACAAAACCGTAAACTCGTATTGGAGAATGGATTCCAACGAATGACTGTGCCACTGGGGTACCGCTCATCACAATACACCTCAAGAACAATGTACCAAGGACCTCGCCGGGATCCCCTACTACACAAGACCGGCCTATCCCTAACCTGGATAGACCGAATATGTTATCACCCCGGGTGTTCCCACCCTTACTATCGAGCGCTTCTTCTTTCATGTATACCCATATCTAAGATAAATAGGGTTCAGAGGGCATCTAGAAAAGTGATAACATACCCTACTTGGGTACGACCCACATAGCCTTGCTACATCTCCTCTGTTTTAGTCATTCTCGGTTGATGAAGTTTTAGGCTAAGCGTTACCATTCAAGAATTTTTTTACTTAGAATGCTCATCGTCCTTCAATGACAATGTTTTGATAGCATTCATCCATACAAGTTGTCCTGGGTCCGGACAAACCGAATCACCGTCTTCACCATCTTCACGGTATTCATTCGTTACGTTCAAACCAGATTGAAGTGGTTTTTGGATAATTAAATCTGATCCCGGTCTCTTCAAAATGATTAACGAAATTGGCCAATATTGACAGTCTGTTATTTGACTATCAATAAAACATCCATAAGCAGTCACTAGGCCCAATTTTATAATCTCAAAAATATTTATTCCAAAACATCTTCACCAAGATATATATTCAATCCCTGTCAATATTTCTATATTTGTAAACAAATTTCAACACTTGTATCCATAACATGATATTTCACCATTTTCAATACTTAGAAATATTTCCCAACTTCCATTTTATAACATTTAGAAAATATTTCTATTCCAAATCTTTACCACTAAAAATATTTTTCCAAAACCTTCCTTTCAATACTTGGGAAAGTATTTATACGTAAAATCTCCAAAATCATTTTAATATTTAACTTGGAAATATTTCACAAATTATCCCATAAGTCTTCGGAATTTTAATAAATTCTTCCTACGATTTCCAAACCGATTATACTTATTTATAATCCCAACCAACCATTTATAACTCCTTTGAATGAATTCAAAATCTTTCTGAAGTTACCGCATCTAGACATCGAAAATTTCCTTAAGTCTCTAACATTCCATTTTTAAGATTTCTCTTATAAAATCTCGTCCTTTAATTAAAACCTGTTTCAACATCTCGAGAGAATTTTATAAATAAATTTTCAATCATTTCAAACTATATATATATAATGAGCATTTTTAAAATATGTTTAAGTTATTATATA
Source organism: Allium fistulosum (assembly GCA_030737815.1). Lineage (NCBI taxonomy): Eukaryota > Viridiplantae > Streptophyta > Magnoliopsida > Asparagales > Amaryllidaceae > Allium > Allium fistulosum. The sequence continues at coordinate 1,129,970,948 of CM060902.1, forward strand.
AGATATTGAAAACACTTTTATAACATCAATAACTCATTTTTAGATGAACAAATAAATTTCCAAAGCTGAATTTAAAAGTTAGAATTTATTAAATAAATACTTAACATATGAAAATCTACTTACCGAAGTATTCCAATTCCAACTAGTTTAAAATTCCATAGTTTTTAAATAATAAAATTTTCCTTTTAAAACAAACTTACTTCTTAGAATTTAAAATATATTTTTAAAATCTCAATAACCAATTCAACTTATAAATTCCTCTCGAATTCCATCACATGGCTTCCATTCCGATTTCCTTAACCATTTTCACTTTCAAAAATAGTATTTACTATTTTTCTCGCCCTATTTCCATATACTGATATAAATTCTCCCTGTAAATTTATATTCCCAATTTATCACCCTAATATCGATTTCCTTTATTTTATAAACATCATTTATGAATTTATAAACTCCATTGAGTTTTACTTGTTGATAACACAAATCTTATTTATAAAATTCCATTATATAAAATCATTTCTTGTAAATTCCATTTATACTTCCAATCTATTTTTAACATCGATTTTAACTCCTCCTATATTCCCAGATGCCATTTATAAATTCTTTTATATAAGTCATTTTAAAATCTCCATTTAAAAATTCACGATAGTTAAGTATACCCAAAAATCAATTATCTTTTCTAATTAAATTTCTTTTAAAATAACTCGAATTCCAATATATATATATATTTATTTATATCAAATCCCCTTTAATTCCATAAATTTGAAAAATATATTTGTAGTTTTTAAATTATCAAAAATTTAGGCCAGTGCTATAATAGCATCCAATAATTCCAATCACTACAAAAATCTATATAGATTATTCTACACAGTTCATATATCACTATATATGGAAAATAAACAACATATTTTGAGGAATCCAGTTGGATCCCTCCAACCTGTTTCCCTACATCCACAGATGTTAATACAACATATAAAAATACCAATCCCACTTCGAGGGGGATATCGCGGTATATAAGGTCATCCACTATTATGCGGGGCGCATAGGGTCTTACCCGCTATAATGTGTGGGAATATCACTCCAAATACTATATATATAAACTACTATATATATGATCATTCAACAGACAATAAATTTATGAATTCAACAAGCATCAAAAATTTAATTTCAACCATTTAGAATTTAAATTTTGGAAATCCAAATGAGTGAGAAATTCTCACCTTGATCATCCAAAATTGTTAATCATTCCAACCCCCATTTTATTCGATTGCTTAATATTTTCCACCGCGGTCTATCGTGATTCGCTTCCATGATTTTTAAACCTCGTATGAATATGTAACAACATTTATAAAATTTTCAATTCAACAAACAAATTAATTAATTTTTTTTCTAAACACCAAAAGTTAAATAATTACCTAAAAAAACCCACTGCCCTGATTCTCCTCTCCCATCGCTGCACACTCGCGAGACCGGACTAATGCCGAACTGCCCTAGACAACGCCGAACCCTACCACCACGAACTGCTCCCTCCTTCCTCTTCGTCGACATCCATCAATGTTTGAATCGCGCACCATCATCCAGATACCGCGACATCACCCACGACAACCCATCACCAATGCCAAGAAAAATTCAAGCCCTAGCTAAAACGAACCTTCGACTCCCTCCGCCTGCGTACGCGACTCCGCCTCCACCATCACCTTCGAGAAACTCGACCACAACCTCACTTTAATGCGCACGCGACCCCCAATCTCACACGTGCCTCCGATTTCCCACGTGCCCCTCATTATCGCCTTCGATCTGAACCACCACCTCCCATCGCTCTTCTCCCCTCACGCGTGCACACTGCCCGAGCGCCACCTTGCCATCGTGACAATATCGAGTTCGAACTTGACCCAATGCCTCATGCGAATTAACTTGATCGAATATATTTTTTCCCTGAAACGAGATTCCATTCTTGCTTCCTTTTTTTCGTGGATTTGAATTAGAACGAAGAGAATGGAATGGTTCGATTTTGATTTCGACTGAGGGGATTTCTTTTGATTTCAAAATTTCGGTTCGATTACTTTTTTTCTACGTTGAACTGATTCGAAAAGAAGGGGCACACTCGAGATTTAACAGAAAAGTGGCTGCGTGTTTGAGAAGGTAGAGGAAACGTGTATATTTCAATTTGAGGACAACAACCCTAATTTTGACTTTGACTCGGATATATATATTATTTTGAAATTTCAAATCATATCGATTTCACATCTAAAAATCTCAAACCCCTATTGAGGCGTGCCCTAGGCATTTATAATGTTATACCCCCATTTCGAATGCAATGGAAAAGGTTTCGAGTCCTAATTCGATCGTATGGAGAAGATAGCTTTTTGGACCCAAATATTATATTAAATTTCGATATTAATTTCAACGCGTTTATATCCCGTACGACCAAACGATAACTCCAAACACTATGAAATTTGAAATTCGATAATAATACACTATTACGGATCCAATGGAACTGGTTTCATCGAATTTCGAAACTGTGCCTTGGAAGGCTATTTTTAAATGTCAATTTGAACAAACTATTTTTAAAATCAAGCAAATCACTTTTAAATTAAATTTTAAAACTCTTATTATCTTCATTATTATTAATATATATTTTACAAGCCTTTAAATTATTTTTATCGAGCTTAAACTTAGGATACAATAATTTACCCAATATTCAATTATTAAATTCAATAATTAAATTATCCAATAAATCACTATATTTAAATTCTGAATTTATTTTATAAATAAACCCAAATCTTCATATTCAACGTCAATCTATAAATTCAAATTCGATATTTAAAACCATTTAAATATTCAAATCAAACGTCGAAAAATCTGGGTCGTTACAAGGACATTTTTTAGAGGTATTCTTTTGGTAAGGGGGGTGCACTCTCCTAGTCATTGGTGGAAAATCCCCTTTCCTTATTTGATTTAAGTCTTTGAATTATTTTCCTGATTGCATCGAGAAGTGTCTAGTACTCTTCTTGATGTTTAATTATTAGTCCATTCATTAAGTTTGGATTTTGATCTTATTTATGCCCATTTTTCCAGTTTGGGTTTTTTTACTAATTTATTTCCTTTCATTCTTGTATGGATGTTGTTCTTGTGAGGCAAAACACGTTCCATGTTTACGGCATGATGTCATGGAATTATTATATGTTCACCATAATTCCTAAGTTTTCTCATGCTAGTTTTTCAGATTGATCCGGGTGTTATTTTATTGTAATGCTCGGGTCATACCGAGTATTTTTCCAAATTGTCGTTGGTGGGACATGGAGCTCATGGACTAGAGTTGGATGTTCACCTGCCATATTTTTTTATTTTCTAATGTATTATTATATATACTCATCAACAATTGTAAGGTCAGGAAGTTATAACTATCCAGGCTAATGAGGTTTGTTTTTAACTGTAATATACCATGTATTTTAGAGTGACAGTTTTTACTACCTTTTTTATATTATATGTTGTCGTTTCACTGTGAGATTTTGTTTCCTCCTGTTCTTTTACGTTTTGTTTTCTTTTTACCCTAACAATCTGTCTCTCCGATACTTGGATGCTCGGCATTTGAATACCATTGATGTATTGAGTTCCGATTATCGAGGGTCATTACACTTGGTATCAGAGCTGAAGGTTAAGTGAGAACCTTTGCTTTGGTGGGGTAAACTCATTAGAGATAGGGCAAGTGGAACCCTAGAATGAGTTGAGAGAACTATATATATGAGAGAGTAATTGTTATTGCTATAAAAACGTATTGTATTTATTTGTCTATTGAGTTGTTTATGAATTCTGGTCTAGATGTATAGGGATTTCTAAACACTTGAACAAGGCAAACATTTACGATATTGATTTTTGAAAATTTGGTAAATGAAACATTTTACCTAAGATTATATATTTTACGTATTCAAAGGAATAATTTTCAAATTGATATAGTTATTTATGTTGTGTTTGTTTGTTTGAAAATGATAATATTTATTTGTTATTATTGTTGTTTGATTAGTCATGCTCAGATAGTTTAGGAGCACTGACTATTGTTTATTTATTGGTTATTTATGCTTGATTGGTTTATGAGCATTTATTGACAATTGTGAATACATTAAAATGAATCCCTTATGAATTTAGTTTCACAATGTTAATATACGGTGTTCAATGAAATTTTTAAGTTAAAACCCATCTTTTAATAAAGCTATTGATTATAATCTAAATAGGAAGATAAGACATTTAGAGGATAAATAATTGTGAAAATTGTATTATAATAAAGGGAAGTTATTATAATATAAGATAATTTTAGAGGTACATTTTGTGTGAAAATTGTATATAAAATGATTTATATGATTTATCAAGGGTTTTTGAGAATTTAAATCATGGTATTGGTTGAAATGATTCCAAAAAGATTTTGAGCAAAGTAATGGTAGTATTACTTGGAAGTATTTATAAGTACAAATATTTTAAAGAGATTTGTTTTAATAAAGTTACATTTTATTTGGATAGTTCGAGGATAACATCTTGATAAGTTTTGTGATAATCTGGATAATATTTTGAGTGATGATCAAATGTTGCTTTGGTGAACGTTGTAGTGCACTTAGTAAATTATTCTCTTTATCATTATGCGATCAAAATGAGTTCGAATCTGAACGAACCCAAAGCGAGTGTTTGTGAATAAATTGTTAATGTTATTTTATATATATAGAAATATATGTAGTATGATTTCATAAAGGATTTTTGGAATAAAAATCTAGTATTTAGTTCTTAAATTTCCTTAAAAGGAAATCGATTTAAAATAAAAGATATTTTGATAAAAGAGTATTTTGATAACTGAAAATTTTAAACTCTTGGATAGAAAAGAGAAAATTTAACTCAACCTTTTAAATGGGTTAAATTGGATAGAAAGGTTTTAATAGACATTGTTTTATTGAAACCATAGTTTTTGTATAAACATCTAAGTGGGGTAAACTATTTGATCTTATTAAGCCAACTAAATAAACATCTTTACATTAGGGATGTCTAAGAAAAGTAGACTCTGGGACTGAGTTTGGATACCAACATCCTACTCTTCTTAGCTACTTACCGGTCCAGTTAGGTAAAGAAGTCAAAGTAGTCGACTCAGTTGTTAGACCCATATTTTGTTTGAGCCTCCATCTGAATTTTGAAAAAAAAAATAAAAAAAATAATAATAATAAATAATAAACAAAATAAAATAATATCAACATTTGTATGTACTCTTAGGATGTAGAAGAGTATTATACAAGTAAATGAAAGTGAAGTAAGTTTTTAATTTAATGTTTTATAAAGTTGTGCCTTTATAAAATGTTTATAAACTTAAGTGGAAATTAATGAAATGATTCATAAATAATTTTAGTATTGAATGAAATACTATAAATAAAAATAAAAGTGATTTAGAAAGAGATTGGTATATTAAGAAACTAATAAAATTAAGTACGTAAGTTATACGACCATTTTATTCGCATAGTTCTTGATCAAGGTTTCAAGTACATAACTTCGGAGTGATTCATACTAGTCAAAAAATGGATTTCTCACTCGATCCTTATTGACGAACACTTGATTCGGATTCTTGATATGATACTGAAGTTTTCTATTATAGTACATGGCTATGTAAGCAGAACGAAGGTTCCTAATCGAGGAACCTGATTAGAATCCACGCTAGGGAGGTCGAGTGAGCTATACTAGTTTAGAGGTAAAGTTTATATATTTGAGCAAGTGATCAGATTAGATATTTCATACCGATGATTTATGTACATCATATGGGCTTAAGGATATTTGTATGCTTTACTACGTGGCTTAAGGAATTTTAGGAGTGACTTTCAATTTTTGTTCAAAGGGAGCTTAGATAATCTTCTAAGCAATAACCAGTGGCTGTTGAGCGCAACGGTATGCTTAGGAAATTATTTATATCCTTGGACGATCGAGAAAGTTGTGAATCTAAGCAAAACTCTAAATCTTGTTTGATAGTCATTTAACATTTTAAATAATGGTTAAGTGTTAGTTTATTCCTTTATGGAATTTGATTTAATTGATAGTGTGATTTTATAGACTACGGTTTATAAATTGTTGTTTATCGGGACTTTAATCCCGGTGTTTTTGGAAAAGGATTTTGGAAGAATTTGTGAAAGAAATAATATAAAAATTATTTTGAAAATTTTGGTGAAGTGTTATTATTTCAGGATATTTGAAAAGAGTTTTTGTGAGTGGTTTTTCAAATATTTTGTTATGATAAAGTCGGCGATTGGGAGTTTCTAATTTGGAAGACTCGCCAAGTATATTTGTTTACTCTAGTTGTTGTTTTAGGAGGAATCAGAATACCACCGGATGCTTTTTGTTGTTTTAAATCTAGAGTTATATCATGCTTCGGTAGGAGGAGCCCCCTCCTTATCATAATTGATTTTGGTTTTGATTTATTTCTCTTTGGAGTAATTTGAAAATATGTTTTAAATATAAAACCCGGGCATTTATTTCTAAATTTACCTTTTGAAATGATTGGATGCTTAGTATTTTATCATAGAGTATTCTCTGTACTTTTGTTGCATATGGTTGTTATATTGTTTATGTTGCTATTGCTTATGATGGAAATAGCTTGTGTAATTCTCTTTTCTTAGCATGGTTCTCTTTTGAACCATGTAAGTGCAAGATAGGTATAGGGAAGCAGGATATTACTATTTGATTTTTTGCACTTGCATTTCTATCGATACAGTAAGTTGCTTGTAAAAATAAAAATTAAATGCACGGGATATGTAGGAGATTTAGAAATTGGTGATTGATTGATGATTTTAAACCCAAGAAATGGGAGGCCACTTGGCTTTTGTTTTCTTTGTTGATCTAGGCCATTTGTTGCAAGCTGTAGTTTTTCTTGATCTAGCTGCGCAGAGGAGGTGCTGCCGAAATTTCTCATAACATAAAGGACTTAAAAAGTCTGACTACTCATTTTAATTAATAGTTTTTAAAACTTAAGGGTTTGGAGGCATTTTCTTCCTTTGGGAATTTTGGGGATAAAATGCTTTTAAGGAGGGAGGATGTAACATCCCAAAATTTTATCATTTTGATCTTGAATATTTAATTAATTTCAATTATTTAAATAATTGGTGTTTAAAAATCTATATAACTTATATTCAAATATAGAGATTATTTAAATATTAATTAAATGGGTTTAATAACCTTATTTAAATCCTTTTTACTAATAAATAATAATAATGAACTCATTTTGTAAATTTATTTATGGTAATAAGTAGTTCGAATAAATAACAAGAAAATCAATCAATAATGAAACGACTTGGTTTTTAATGACGTATTTTTGATGAATCTATTGGATTGTTTTGAAATTTTTTTAATTTCAAAAATATTTAAATTATCGTTTGATGTATTTTACAGAAAACGATGGTATTTTTGAAATTTTATAGAATGATAACTAGTGTATATTATTTTTGTTTTGAGATTCTATCACGTTTTGGTGCACGATCATATTTTTGTTTTGTCATTCGAGATTCGTATGCGAAGGAAATCATGTGTAACCAACTAATATTGGTATAAACCAAATTCAACACTTAGAGAAAGCAACATAGCTCAATCTTGGCTACATATTTTTGCTTGTAGCTTTTGGTTTACTTTTCCTTTAAGTAATTGACTTTGGGTTCCTTAGCATGGAAGGAATCAGGTTTTTATATGTATATATGCACGCATGAATCAAAATAGGAACATTTTGTTTCTTTCTTCTCTGCAAAAAAATTGAAAAACAGTAAACATGAAAATGGCCCCTTTAAAGAAAATTCCAAATCGACTCGAAAAAAATTTATAAAGTTGGGATCTTTGAGTTTGCGATTCTATATACTCGAAGTTAGTTGTGACATCACTTGGACGAGATCGACCATTAACAGTAAACAAGGGTTCAGTCTCGACCGAGATTTAGGTGATGTTTGGAAAATTGGTGATAAATTCTTGCATGTCATTGAAAGGTGAGTTGATGGAGCGAATATGGTAGAGTGTGGTTGCTGTTGGGAAGTCGCTTTATGTGTTCAGTGACTGGAAGATGCACATATCGTGATTCTCAGAGGTTTTGCGAGCTTGCAATTTTTATGCCAGGGAGGAAGCACTTTCGAAGAGCGATGCATTGGCACGAACGACAGTGGTTTTAATGGAGAATCGAGTGAGAGAGGGGGAGAATAAGGATTGACATGTGGGTTTGGTTGAGTATCACTGCATGGCCTGTGCATGTTTTGTAGTTGGGGAAGATGGATTATGAGTGTTGTTTAAGTTAAGTAATGTAATTAATATATTTAATTGTATTTTTAAATTCCAAACCTTATATAATTAATATCTTGCTCATATGAGGTCAGATTCGGATGCGGCCAATTGCGTTGGATCAAAGTTATCTTCAAATTAGAATTGAATTCTCAAAATTGGAGCTAGGAGAATTTCAAGCTAAAATCGAATTTTACCAAACCGGAACGCGAAAGCGTCAACTAGAATTTTAGTGAATTTACTCACCTCTAAATAAACTATATGGTGTCCATGTTGCTATGTATTATTTTTGAATGCTTGGATGATAGTTGATAGTTTTAATGGAGTAAATATTACTAATAAAATTATAGTGATTTAGTTTAATTATATTTAACGTAATTAAATTTGTTATACTTTATTTATGATATTTATTTAGTAGAATAAAACACCGTTCTTCTATAATTAAATCAAATAGATCATTTTGGATATCTATCGAGCAGAATAAATTAATGTTCTGTGCTTACCAAGTAAAAAGATTATTTTTGAAGTTTCTTAATATGTGGATTAATTAATAAATGATATGAAGCTATTGATTACAAATTTTTGATAATAATATGTTTGTTATTATTGTTTGAATGTTTGATTGTCTGTTTGGATTTGATTTCCCGCTAAAAAATCTTATTGCATAAATAACCATTGTTTTGCAGGGGACTTACGTAGAGAAACCTTAAGGGGTTTCTCGTCATTATTAATATACTATTTTATGCATCTTACTTGTCTTCTTATGTTGCTTATATAGATGTTTGGTTGAAATATTTGAGACATACCATTTAATCTATGTAAGTGTCATTATAGCGAATATCACTATACCATCACTTATGAAATATCATCTCCTTAAACTCTTGTGTGTTGAACTTATGCTTGTATTTTACAAAATAAATGTTTGCTCGCCTTTTCGCACTTTGAAAGTTGTTTAAAACTAAATTATCAAATATTTTGAGAATTTTGAAAATAAAGGATAAGTGTTGTTAAAATTTATAAAATGAGTTATATATTTGATTAATTATCTTTCGGGATAATTAACGTTGTTTAAATTTTCAAAATTTTATTTTTTTAAATATTTTGTAAATTCTTTTCAAGTGGGTTCATAAAGATTTTATAAGTATCTAGAAGGAATTTGGGGTCTTAAATATGTTTTAAATTATTATTATATCTTAAAGTAAAAGGTTATTGAGATATCAATAATAAATTATTTTAATTAATCATTTTAGTAATGATGTTCAAAGTTAATTAATCATTTTAAAAATGATGTTTAAAGTTAATTAATCATTTTAATAGTGATGTTTAAAGTTAAGTAATAATTTTAATAAAGCTGCTTAAAGTTAATGTTTATGATGTGAAAAACCAAGTTCAAGTTTGGTTTTTATTAGTAAAAGTTTGATTCAGTTATAAAAAGTATAAGAAATTTAATTTCCATAAATGATATCTCTTATATGGAAAGGATATAGTCATACTCTTAGCACTAAACGTTGAGGTATGGAAACTCTCTTCTATCTCGAAGGTTAATAATTTTGTCAAGGTAAAGCATAGAGGTTACACTACCTTAACTGGTCTGGCTTTATTTTTAACCGAGGGATAGTACAAGTTTGAAATCGGTGAGTGGTGATAAGGATAAGAAATTTAATTTTCATATAAGATCATTTTGATTATTCTTGATAGATGATTTATTAACTACCGATTCCACTACCTTTTGTGTATCGTTAATCTAAGATGATTTATTTCTGATTTTGAGTGTTGATATCCTTTGTCGAAAATGACTAAAACCAAAGAGTGAGTGGAAGCCAAGTTATGTGGGGCTGCTCCCATTGCGGTATCTTCACATCTACTCCAGATTAGACTCGGCGGTATGCGCAGGGAGATGTGAAATACTCGGATTGTCAGTAAGGTTGGTAGGGTCCGGCTTGGATGTATCCGAGAGCTATCGTAGTACTCAAGTATATTTTCTAGAGGTATTCTTTCGGCAAGGGGGTGCACCCTCCTTGTCATTGTTGGAAAATTCCATTTCCTTATTTGATTTAAATATTTGAATAGTTTTTCTAATTGCATCGAGAAACGTCTAGTGCTCTTCTCAATGTTTAATTATTTGTGTCCACTTGATCTTGTTTATGCCCATTCTTTCAAGTTTGGGTTTTGTTCAAATTTGTTTCCATTCATTCTTGTATGGATGTTGTTCATGTGAGGTAAAAACAAATTCCATGTTTAGCGGTGTAGTCTCATAGAATTATTATATGTTCACCATATTTCTTGAATTTTCTCACGTTGGTCTTCCAGACCGATCTTGGTGTTATTTTAATATAATGCTCAGGTCAGACCGAGTATTTTCCAGGTTGTCGTTGGTGGGACATGGAGATCATAGAGTGGAGCTGGATGTTCATCTACTGTATTTTTTTATTTTCCACTGTAATATTATATATACCCATCAGCAATTGTAAGGTTAGGAAGTCATAACTGTCCAGACTAATGAGGTTTATTTTTAACTCTGGTGTACCATTTATTTTAGAGTGACAGTTTTTACTGCCTTTGTTATATTATATGTTGACGTTTCACTATGAGATTCTGTCTCCCCGTGTTCGTTTTCTTTTCTTTTTCTTTTTACCCTAACAATCAGCCTCTCTAGCACTTAGATGCTCAACATCTGAATACCATGGATATATTAAGTGCCGAGTTTCGAGGGTCAAAAAGGAGGGTCGTTATAATTGGTATGAGGGTTCTTTGGAGAGTGTTTAGATTTTATATCTCTTGCCATAGGTCCCTGGGTAGTATGGGGAGAATTGAACATGACTAGGTTATTAAGGGAGCGCCAGCCTAGAGAAGGCAACATTTCTGCTATGGAGGAATTTAACCAATTTATTACACAAGGCAATTTGACTGAATTATCATAATAGGAGCTTCGCTTGCTCGAACTCAGGAGATGGCCCTTCGATGATGCTACTCGATCGTTTCTTCTTTAGTGAAGAAATGGAAGATATGTTATCAGTTTTGCATGTTACTGGGCTTCTGACCATGTATTCGGATCAATGTCCTATTATTCTCCTTTGCAAAAACTAACATCTTATTCAAAGATATAGATTTGAAAATGTGTGGCTATAAGAAAGTAATTATATCGACCTAGTTTCTAATAAATGGCTCTCAATGAGTATGATAATTTTAGATACTTGGGCAATATAGTTAAGGTTTTCATCAGTAAGCTTAGGGACCTTGTTTATTCATCAGAAAATGGAACATGGATGTTTTTGGAAATATTAAGATTAAAAAAGAAAAATTACTTTTAGAAATTCTAAAGTTAAAAACATTTGAAGAAAATAGAATCTTATACCTTTCAGAATAAACAATACTTTCAACCTTAAAGATGAATTGGACAAAGTCATTATGCAAGGGGAAATACCATGGAAATAATGGCCTCGGGTGTAGTAGATTGACAAGGATGATAAAAATACTAAGTTTTTCTACCGAATGGTTAATGGTTGCAACTGTGGTAACTCTATAAACTCCTTAATTATTAACGGTGTGGAATTTTTTATCAATATGAACTCAATAAAACCTTCACTAACTACTACTAAGAGATTTTTGGTTCTACTGGAGGTCGTAGAATTAAAGTTAGGTGGAATGACCTATAGCTCGATCTTTCAAGAATTTATCTGGATGATTGAGATATTCCATTCTCCAAAGAGGATATCGTTAGGGCAATCGATGATATGCCAAGTGATAAATCACCTAGATCAAATGAGTTTTCTATCTTATTCTATAAGAAATGTTGGCCTGGCTTGAAATATAACATAATTATTTGTAAAGGTAATTCACAACCAAGAAGATTTAACTTTTCTATTGTAATTCTTCTTCACAAGAAAGTGGGTGCGAAAGGGCTAAAAGAATTTAGGCTCATATCATTAGTAAAATGTACACTTAAAATAATTTCAAAGGTCTTAACGAAATATTAAGCACAAAAACGAATATTTTAATCGATATCACACAATTCGTTTTTATTAGATTTGGAAACATCACTGATGGAGTCGCTATTTTCCAAGGATATATAAATCACTATTATAAAAATAATACCACTTGCTTCCTTTTAAAACTTGATTTTTTTCAAAGCTTTTGATTCAGTTGATTGGATTTTTCTAAAAGATTTACTATTAGCTAGGGGTTTTAGTTCTAGATGGGTAAGTTGGATTATGGTCTTGGTCAAAAATGAAAACCCTTGTATTATAGTTACTAATATTTTATGAAATAAAATTCAATCTAAATGTAGTCTGAGATAAGGCAACCCTCTATCGCCCTTATTGTTTAACTTAGTAGCAGACGTTTTCATTAGAATTATGAAGTTTTCCATTACAAACGTTGCTCTTGCCAATGTTGGTAATGACATCACAAGTGATGGCCTTTACACTCTTCGATTTATTGATGACATCATGCTTTTCACTTCCCGTTTACTTGGATGCATTATAGCTCTTAAATATATTTTATATAGTTTTGAAATGCTTTTGGGGCTTCAGATTAATTTCGACTAGAGTTCGATGAAGATCATAAATGATGTTGATAATGTAGAACATCATGTTGCTAATACTCTTAACTGTGAAATCATGAAATGTCATATTCATCACTTGGGTTTATTATTAGATCGATTAAGCTAAAAAACATGATTGGCAAATAATAGTTAATAAAATTAATAGAAAACTATCTATTTGAAATTACTAAATAAAGCTGGTAGAATAATTCTAACAAACTCAATTTTATCTTCTCTTCCGACTTATTAGATGTCTGTTATCTTTTTCCTTAATTAGTGATTGATAAAATTGATAAAATTAGAAAATTTCCTCTAGGGTAAGGATAATTCCTCTATATATTAACTGTCTTGTTAACTGGGAAATGGTTTGTAAATCCAAAAAAGAGGGAGCCCTAAGAATTATAAATTTGCATAATATCAATGTCTCATCGTTAGGAAAATGACTTTGGAATTTAATAATAATAACGAAAAATATCATTTGGAAAGAAATTATTTTTAACCTGTTTTATGACAGTTCCTATAACCTCTACCATGTCGCATCTAATCCCAACATGTCTCACTTTGGAAATCCATCCTAAGAAACTTTAAAAAAAATTAACCTCAGGATTAATAACAGTTCATTTAAGCTGTTTGGCACAATAAATGGATTTCCATCGTACCACTTAGAGTTGAGTTCAAAGAGCTCTTCGATATTTGTAATTTCAAAAATGCCTTAATTTCAGTGGTTTATGGTTTTCATAAAGAATATACGTGGAACTTTAATTTCAACCATGCACTTTAAGGTATTACCTTAACTCAATTTATTTTAATCTCTACCAAGCTAGAATATTATAACTTAGACAATTAGATGGACATTAAAATTTAGTGTTAGGATAAAACGAAAATGTACCCCTCAAACTTAGTTTACAAGTTTTTAAATTCCTTAGGGACTAAACTATATTTTTTAAATATGTTTGGAAATTCAAGACTCCACCCAAAACTAAGCTGCACATGTGGTTAATTCTGCATAAGAAACTAAACACGCTTGAATTTTTAAAGAAAAGGAGTTTGCTTATAGATAAAAAATGTGTCTTTTGCAAATTAAACCTAGACAACATAACTCGCATATATTATTAGTATTTCTTATCTAATTCTATCATTGTAAACACTCTTTATATCCTTGACTTCAATATTTTACTATGATTTTGACCGTGACTCTTACTGAAACAATTTTAGAACTCGATGTGCTAAAGTATAGAATTTTACTCGATATTATCTTAACCATCACTTGTTGGTATATATGGTTTGAAATGAACCAACATACGTTTAATAACACTAACATTTTGTAACAACCCACATATTTTACAATTGTATATTTAAATATAGCATCGTTAGTCGGATTAATGTCCGAAATGTTACTTTTTGTAAACAGTCGAATTAGGACTCGAGACCACTTCCATTGAGTCCAAAATGGCGTTTGCGACCTTTTTAAGTACAAACATCGATATATTTGGGGTTGAGTGAAATTTTGATATTTTCATTTAGGGCTTTGGGTTTGGGTTTCAGCCCAATAATCTAACAACCAACCCATCTAATACCCTAACTCCCACTCCACTCCTCTTCATTCCTTCATAAAATTTCTTAACACTCAAGCTAAAGCAAAAATGGGGGAAGAGAAAGGAAATTAGAATTCCAAACCCTAGTTTAATTAGGAAATACAAATTCTAGCTCCAACATCAAAGAGAAGCTAAGGTAAGCATCCTCTTCTTCTTCTCCATCTCCATCTCTCTCCAATTTTAGAAATTTCATATAACCTAACTTAGGAGATATTGCTTATGATCTTAGATTGGAGTTTCTAGAGTTGAAATTGAAGAGTAGTCGATCTTTCCTTTGCTTTAGAGCTTCTCATTTGTTGTTTTGGGTTGAAAAGGTGAGTTTTTTAACTCACATCTATGTCTATATTTTTTATAGTTGTTTGGTAGTAATTCCTAACATCTATTCCTTGTTCATTTGCTTTTGAATTGAATTGGTTTGATGAATATTCTGATTTTTGGTGTTTTGAAGTCAAATCTTAAAAATCCTATCTTTGATGTTTGAACACGTTGTTGGGTTGTATCGTAGAGCCTATAAGGCTGGGTTATCGTTTAGCATAAATCCCTAGTCTCCGATGCTTGTCCGATCGCTCCCGATTAGGATTTTTGCCCCTTTTGGGGGCTAGACTGATAATTCTGCAACTGGCAGTTCAGTCGACCGAACCAGAAGGTCAATCGACTGAATCTGGGAGCAGAAAACTCGTTGGCCCTGTGTCAGTCGACTGACCATGCAGTTTAGTCGACTGAACTGGGGACAGAAATGTTTCTGTCCCTGTATCAGTCGACTGAACTGCAGAGTCAGTCGACTGAACTTGAAACCCGAGAGTTTCTAGGCTTGTTTCAGTCGATTGACCCTACAGAACAGTCGACTGAATCTGTGAAGTTTGCTTTTTGCCTATTTTAGGCTGTTCATGTTGGTTTTCTGGTTTTTAATCGATTTTTGATGATCAGAATTGTTGTTATCGTTTATCGACTTTGATGACTTTTTTTTCTGGATTTTTGGGAATATCCATTTTAATGGATTCAGTATCGATTTTTATGGTTTTAATTTACGTCGTCGAATGTGGATTTTGGTGATTGATTGTTTCTACAATCATTTTTGTGATTTGTCACTTTAAAATATAAAGGTTTTCTATACTAGTAGTAAATATTCAAACTCTTTCACAAAAATGATTCCAACTCTATTTTTAATACAAATCTCGTTTTAGTATATACAAACCTTTACCTCATTCGTACGAGAAATCCAATTAAACGACTTAGCAAAACAAGTGGTATGAAACGCTTGCATTTACTTTTTCGGTTAATTCTTAGACTTGTTCGATTGAAATCTTGTGAAAATTTTCGAGTGGAAATCTACAATTTGTTCGTAAATATTTAAGTTAAGCTAGTGGTTATGGGACATGAAGCTAAACTCATATATTTACTAGCTTAGTGTAATTAACACTTCTTATTAATCAATGATGATCATTTTTTGATTTAGACTAGCGATGTGCGATGTCTCTTTGTCCGTGTGGGGGACTGTACCCCGTTCTATTGAGCTTCATCTCATTTTTATAGGCTAGCGACCTACGGGCTTTATAAAGTTTGGTTCATCGGGCGTACCGTTATTGCACTACGTCATTGTTCCGAATTATTTGAGTTTCGGGATCATCGGGCATACCGTTATTGCAATACATCGTTGTTTCGAAATATTTGAGTTTTAGGTTCATCGGGCGTACCGTTGCTGCACTACATCGTTGTTCCAACTCATTTGAGTTTCTGGTTCCTCGGGCGTACCGTTATTGCACTACGTCTTTGCACCGGCTTTATGGTTAGCGACCATGGGATAGTGTTCCGTATTTGATACACGTGTTGGTGAGTTTTCATGCTCCCGTTTGTGATAGGCCTTCCCCCCCTTTGTAATTTCTGGATTTCTAGTTGATGATTTCTAGAATTTGTGTTTCACTGACTTTTATGATTGGCATTGATATGTTTTGTCAATATTTTTGTTTCGGTGAATAATTTAAAGAATGCGATTCTTTTTGGGTGTTTGAGAATATTTGAGATATTGTATGATTTTTGTTGTTATCTGATGTATACTTGCCACCGTATGGCATTATCGTTATCATACGTTTTTGTGATATCTCTTATCCTATCTCATTTTATCTGATATTTATAGCTAGACTGATTCGTTTATTATTTTCTTCTTAAATAATACTCGGGTCAGACCGAGGTATTTCAGGTGCTTCTGCTTGACTTCTTATCAGGGTCCGTCGCTTGACTTTTGGCTAACTACTTTAGCATAGTAGTTTTTGTTAGTATACATTTGAGATAGAGACTCCTTGATGTATACTTATTCTTTTGTCTAGCACTTATATCTATTCTTTTGTGATGTAGTGGATCTAGTTTGACCACTACTTTGATGTACACTTCTATGTGATATATTCATATCTGTTTCCGCCTTTATGATATGAATATATGTGACTGATTTGTGTTATGTTTATTTCTATATTTGTTTCCGAAGTCCACATAGCCACTGTGTGGTAGCTTAATTTCAGTTTGTATTTGATATGTCAGATTTCCTCTTGAAATGAAATGTAACTTATATTATCTAATATATTGGTACTCGCACAAAGCAATTACACAGATGGTCGCTCCTCAACAACCTTATTCTTCGTGCTAGTCGACGGCATTACCCCGTAGTGTCCTTGGCTAGTGTGAGTATAGAGGTGGGGCGTCACACATTTCATTTGATAACCTAACTCATGTCATTACACTGTTAGTAATAATTAGGTTTCAGATCCTGGCTATAAATTAGCCAACATGTATCATCAAAGGAATTTGTTAAAAAAATATAAAGATATCTCGATATTATTAAGTTCAAAATTAATTATAACAATATTAGACACAACATGATCTTGTACAATACCCCAATAAACACTTCAAATGAAGACAACTGTCAAAACGCTTTACTTCTGATCGATAACTACCATTAGTGCTTTGTGGCTTATTTTTTCTTGCATATATATATATATATATAAACTTTTATTCATATACATATGTATGTGTGCATGCCTTACGTATTCATTGAATTTTAAAATTATAGCGGTTGTGAAAGATTGGTCTGCATATGCTGATGAGTAGAAGCTGGATTGTAGCAATTGATTGTTTAAGGGTTTTCTAGGAATTTGGCCTTACTTATAACCCCTGGTGTTTTAGCAAGGCAGTGCCATTATATGGTACTGTAGTGCTCTTTGTCTTTCATTAGACATTATGGTTTTAATTAATATCTCTAGAGGTCTTCCTAGTATTTTAGATACTTTATTTTATTATTTCTTCTTTACCCATATGATTTTGGGGGGTCCTTTTCTTTTTTGTCTTCATTGCACATGGGGATTTTACTACCTACCAGTCTTTTTGGCATCTCCCTTTTAAAGTGTAGAATAAAATTATATGAGTGCTCTCCTTTACTAGAGGATCACTCATTTTCCTAAAAAATATTATATGTATAAAGAAAATAGGTAGTTAAATAAATTAAAACCTATGAAACCTAATGGATATATATTAGATGTATAAAATGACATATGATGTCATGAATTATACTCATTTCCCTTAAATAGTCGATGATTCTCCATCAAATTGTTTTAAATTATGAATTAAGAATTTAAAATAATAATCCTCTTTGTCATATAATATAAATAGAGTAACTTACATAACTATGGTTGTTGAGCACCCTCAAGTCATAAAATATATAATGTGATGTTTATATTGTCCCTAGATAAGTAAGTGTGCTATGTAATTATCTTAAGCACCCTTAAGGGTTACATAACTCCCTTTAGGATGTCATGAAATGATGGGTTTAGGACATTTAATGTAATTTATGATTTGTTAAGCACCCTTAAGGTTGTAAACATGATTAGGCACATAATTAGTAGTATGGTAGGAGTTATACATGAGATATAACTAGTAATGTGTTACTTACCGTTTGTGGAGAATAAAATTTATTGAGATCCCTCAAGGTTGTAGTAATATGATAAACAGATCCTAACACCCAGTAAAAGAATTTATGAATTTCCTATATCCGTTTTTAGGCTTTTGAGAGATGTTGAACTCAGTTGGACACTTATTAGTAAATATAATAAAATAATCTAATAAGTATAAGAATATATATGACATTATAGTGATGTACCAAATAAATTTGCAAATTTAATATAACCGACAAAATTTCTTATCCATTGAAATATGCAAAGTGGACTAAATTAAAAACGGATAAAGAAATGTAAAATATACCTATCAATAAATATTTTGGCCTTTTATTGCTTTAAGAGACATGCAAAAGCCAAATCATACAATCGCTAAAAATATTTATGCGTTGGTCGCTTAAGTTTTTGTCTTCACAATGCTTTATGTTGTCTTCTAACTTTTAAACTGTAAATTAATATAAGAGTATGGATGTTTAATTCATAGTCAATGCTCGAACAAGGACCATATATAAACCAAGGAATTCAATCATTGAAATATCATTTGTGATCTGTTTACTTAAGTGCAACTTATTCGATATCCTTAAAATGTTAAGGGGGGACCAAATGCTTTTTGTGACGATTTGGTGCAATCTTATGGTAAAGAGTTTCCTTTTGAACCGTTCAACCTTTTGAAAGGTAAAAGGAAAGTTTAGGAATGTTAATAATATTGGCAAAGTTAGTATGAAGAGAGTGAACGATCCCTTTTGCTTTATGAAGAGACATCGAAAAAAAGATTGTTTAAAATAGTTGTAGATGCCTAATAAAGAACAAAAAATATGATTTCTATTCCAAACGTATTTTTCTTATAAAAAATTATTTTCTACAAGACTTAATTTTAAGTTCGAAATATTTTACCTAATACTTTACGTTGTAAATTAATTAAAATAAAGGAAATAAATAACTAGTAATAAATGGTTGAATGGAGCTCCGTATTTCAAATGTTGTCATTATAACAACAGAAATAGTAGGAGCATACCATAGGACATTTATTGGTGGAAGCATTTAGTTTTAAAAGAATTCGTGCATACAAAATAATTACAGTATAGTAGCTTTTTTCTATATTGGCCGAAAATAAAAGCAGTTCTGTTTTATTATGGATATTATGAATACTGATTATTAAATAAATATGTGTTTTGGCATTTTGATGATGGTATTTATGTTCATAGCAATAGTGACGTGTTAACTATAGAAAATACAGAAGCATCTAAAGTACTTAACATAAATTTTGGAATTATAGACTAATATATATCTTTGATAAATAATTCTTTAATAATATTGTTATCCGGCCTTTTGACCTGACTATATCAAGACTATTGGGCAAGTAAGACTCGATGATTGATAAGGCAAGCAGCCCAAAGAGGCGATCAAGCGAGATCAAGAGCTAGACTCTACGAAACATTCTAAGTATGGAATAGTGCTTCCCCTAAGTAGGAGATTGAATTGGATCACTATGGCTATGAACAGCTTGAATTAGCAGTTCAACTAAGCAGAAATCGATCGACATCTTTAAAAATATGAAAGAAAGTATGCAAACAACTTTGGAAACATGAAGCTAGCACGTAGGGGGACCTACACAAACGATCGCGTGCCACCACGTAGACGTCTCAATCGATCACTCCGATCACTCCCCATTGGAAATTGGGCATTGAAATTTTCAAGGTCTCGTCGTCTACATCTGGACATTCTGCCGATAAATTTTCAAGAAGATGTTCGGTCGTCTACGCTTATAAATATAGGGTTTATAGCTCATTTGAAAAATATTTACGTTGTTGTTTTACTTGTACTCTATTGTAATAATGGATTCTGGTCCGATCCCTCTTGTACTCAGCAAATCAAGTGATAATAAAGCGATTTCTTCAAAGTGGACATAGGCATTCAACGCCGAACCACTATATATCTGTTTGTCATTGTTTTTTACTTGTTTTCTGCTTGTTTCCCCTGTTTTAATTTTGATTTTTTCATATAATCTATTGGGTATTTGTACCAAATTTTTGTGCAAACATTTTGGTGCTTTCACTAAGAGTAAATTCTCAGCTTGATTGGATCTCATCATCTATTGCTGGATTCCCATATCCACAAGATAGGTCCAGATTTGTGCCGACAAGTTTTTGTTTTCACTCAGATTTGAAGAAGATCGAAGGAAGCTATTAGCCATGGCTAAAGGAAAGTCAAATACTTCATGTGCTGTTGAAGGCAAGATGCTAGTGTTCAACAAGTTGATAAAAATGTACAACCGACGACTATCGATGCCCATTATCCTGCTGAATACATCGCCAGAGATGATTTTGAAGTCCTAATGAAGGAATTGATGGATAGCCATCAACAACTCAACCAGCAATTCCAGGATAACATAGACCTAATGAAATAGTTGAAAGATCAGCGTGGAAAGACAAGGAGGGAGCCTACTCCACATTCAGAATCGGAAATTCCACCTCATCTGACGGCTATCACCGAAAAGACGCTGCAAAATGGATGCATATGAAGCTGGAGCATCAGGATGTGATTAGGCAATCGATTGTGGTCGATCAGCATCGATCAATATCAAACCCCCCAAGAAGATTGGCAACACTTTAATTAAGGGGCGATCGGCATGCAGGTGGGGGAGCTTACTCTAGAGGTGCCACAATCAATCAAGGTGCTGGAGCTCAGGTGATTATGGTTGAACCGTAGTCGAGAGATGATGATAGAACTACTGCTTAGGAAATTGATCAAGAGCAAGAGGAGCCTAGGCAACGTGGCACTGCCCAGAGGCATGGATCATGTCGCTCACGTGAGGTGGAACACGACTACCGCCTAGCACCAACTTTCCAAACACCATACTTAATGGCTATGGTGAGGGTGCAAGGGAAAGAAAGTCAAGGCTTATGCAACGATGATTGGGGACTCTCCTGAAGTCATACACCCACCGATAATATTATACATGTAGAATATCCATGGAGGTTCCATATGCCTATGATGTCTGTCCATGTGGGAAGACCCCAGGCAGCATCTCTTGAAGTATGAATCATACATCGACTCCGCCTGAGCCAATGATGCAGTCAAGTGCAGGTGTTTCCCCATTTTTATGGAGGATGTTGCAACCATGTATTTCACCAACCTACCACAACGGTCAATCTCTGCATTTGATGAGTCAAAAAAGAAGTTCCTAGAGCAGTTTCCCATGCAGATGACTAACCCCAAGGATGTAATGTCACTCTCCATCTTGGTCCAGGCTTTGGGGGAGTCACTAAAAGGTTTTCTAGAAAGGTTTAATACAATTGTTACAACAGTTAGTAATCCAAATGATAATGCAATACTCATGGCACTGACTAGGGGAGTCGACCTTGATTCTGTGTTTAGTGATTGATTAATGGGAAATCCTCTTTGTACATTGGACTATTTCTTTACAAAGATGACTTAGTTTCTAAGAAAGGAGGAAGCAAAGTGAACTAGGAAGAGAGATGTTATAGGCCCAAACACCAGGGGAGTATAAAGTAATGTGGCAATGAAGGAGTCCATGATAGTTTCGGGAATGTTCAAGTCAATCTTCAGAACAAACTGAATAAGCAGAAGAAAGGCGGTGATAGAAACCGCGACCGAAGATGGGATTCTGAAGAGGAAAGCCAAGGATTCCATCATTTGATACATACACGCCGTTGAATACGTTGCTAGAGAATGTTTATCTATCGACTTGTAATACTATGCAGTTCAAAAACCACTTCTGAAGGAACCAACAGAGAAGTAGAGACAATCCAGAAAGTACTATAGATTTCATGAAATTTATGGACATACCACGGACGAGTCTCGCCACCTCTGTGATGTTATTGACACTACAAGAAAAGTTACTTTTTATAACTACAATAGATAACGCTTTAATACGTTGTGTTATTGTTTATTTTAATTTGTTTTATTTTAGACTTGCGTACTAACTACATAACGCTTTTCCCAGCGGGCTTTCCCCAATATTTTTCGTGGCCGCCTCCTTTTCAATTATTTTCCTCTTCCTTAAATTTCTCCTGCTACTGCTATTCCTTGCGCTCTGAAAAAAAAGAAATCATCTTCAATCCGAACTCCATTATCCCACGCCGCCACTGTTGTCTACCTATCTGCCCTTAATCGCAGCATCCGCAAGACGACAAAGCATCACTTCCACCCAATGCTGCTTCAGTTACCACCTTAGGCTTTGCTTGCATCCGTCTACTCGATTGCTCCACAGTCTTTGTTGCTTTAATTTAATCTCGGCTCTACTATTGTTGCTTAATTACTAATTGAAGAGCGAAGTACTAATTGAAACAAAAATGTAAGTCTTTTGATTAATAATGTAATGGTTTAATAATTTAATTTTGATTAAAACCGTTCTTGTTTAAGTCCCCTTCTTTAATCAAGATTTAAGACGATATTTTAATAGACATAATGAATTTTGGTGTTTATTTTAATTCATTCATTCATGTTTTTTGATTAAGAAGTTAGTGCTGTGTGAACAAATTTAGGAGTTTATTTAAATTTACCACTAAGAATTAAATGATAAAATTGTTTACTGCTAAAGAAATTGAATTTGTAGGATAACAATAAATTAATATATATGAATGATTTATATTTTTTTCATATATTTTATATATGACCGATTCAAGTTCTTGTCATATTTTGTGAATGAATTGAGCTTAGTTTTGAATGAATAAAAAATTGTGTTAATTATACTGATGTCATAATTTATATTGGTAAAATATTTTATACTGAGTTGGTTAATAAAAATTTGACTATAATGTTTGGATATTGTTTTAGGTATGTAAAATGCTAGTATTTTACATTAATAGCTCTTGAAATCTTGGCCTTCCCATGCAACAAGTTTGGAGCACAAGAACCTGGTAGTAACGAGGAGATAGTTGAATTTGCTTGCACTCGATTCTAGGTCGAGTATCCTATCTTTGACAAGGTAAGTAACACCCCATGCCATCATATTTTTAGCAAGCATCATTTATACATTGACTGACAGTACTTTATCAAGATTATGATAATGGTAAAGGTAAAAGTAAGATAGGATGAGGGATTAAAGGAATTATAGGGTAAAAAGAGTAGAATGATATTTTGGTCTTTAGCGGGTGTGTGGAAGGAGAAAACTTGAATATGAAAAAATGGCTGGTATTTTTGGATGTGGAAAGTAAAAGCTTTGGTGAAAATAGAATTGGCATAATTCTACATTTCTCCGATAACAATGTCACAGCAAAGAAAAGTAAAATGAATAGGGAATGGCTGAAAGACAGGATTTAGGCTTTTTCCTCTTGCTTTACCCTTGTTAATTTTCTAATGGACACTATCTAAACTGATAAACGAAATACTCTATAGTTACATATACCTGGCGACTTATATAATATTTTTTCATTTATATCATCGCTAGCTAACTTTTTATCACATTACCGTACTTCTCGCTTATTTAGACAACGTTATCGATTTATTTCATGGAGACAAAAGACAGAAAAATTGTTGGGATTAAGGCTAGGATGACGATGACGGCAAAATATGTACAATTGACACTGGGGCTGATAAATTATGTATTCTAAAATACATGCGGGTTCATCCAGTTAGTTTCATTTGGATTTTCCCAATGTTTGTTTTTTCCAGTTACTAAATATGCCCATGTGCTCAACTTTGAAAATGATAAGTTCATAATACATGAAAGTCAGATGCCAAGATCATATGGAGCTTAACGATAGTTTAAAATCATTTGAAAGGGTAAGGACATATAACCAAACTATTATGAATCCAAGCACAATTTGAACACTGAAACAAAGCAACAACATGGCTACAGAGTAGCTTATTCTATAAAAGTATGCAAATTGGTATCATTTCTGTATATTTAACACATAACTGGTATTTGCTAGCTCAGGTAGCTCGTAAGGCCATTCTCTATCGGCTAATGTTTACTAGCGAAGATTGATCATCTAAATCTTCAAAAAAGAAGTTTTCCTTTAAATTTTTCCTTTTCCCCTTTGCCTGTCTAATCAGTTTACTACTGCTTAGCACTTGCTTAGGTTTAGTTGGTCGTGTTAGCACTTGTTCTGATGGCGTTGCACCTTGGTTTGATTCTATTTTGCTTCCTGGCCCAATCATACTGCACTTGTTTGGTCTTGTCTGCCAATATGTTTAGATTTCAGAAGCTACATATGTTGCACCTTCTTTGCACCTCATCAGTGAGTCGCTTGGTTTTTTGCCGCAGTTTTCCACCTACTTTGCATCGGTTTATCACTCGCCTGATTGGACTTCTCTGCCAATATCGAGTCTGCACCTACGTTACTCCAGTTTTTCCATGATATTATCATTTTCTGCTTCAATTTTGCACATGTTCACTTGTACCGACTCTGCACCTGTTTTGCATTTTTGCTACGCTTGCTACTTCCCTTTTGTTGCTGCATCTTTGTATGCAAAAGGTTTTGCTTCTCCGTATGTATTATAATTTCGCTAGTAAACATTTCTGTATAGAGTTGGAAATCATATTTACATACTGATTTAGTAAAAAAAGATTTGATTTTTTTACACAAAAGTCTAAGTGCAAGACTAGTCGGCTGATCGATATTCATTAAAAATGTACCAATTTCCTTTTTACAATAGTCTAAGCGCAAAGATTAAAATTCTATGTAGGATGAGGAATAGTTGGCTGATCGATATTTAATAAAAAATGAACCGTTATAGATGCTACAGATTATGTGCTGCATCTCAGTACTTAATATCTTCGAAAGCTTCCCTGCTATCCATATTTATTCTCCTATAAATTATTTAACATAACTCATCTGGCAACCCTTTTAAGGAATCTAAAGAAGAAGCGGTTGAGTTGAAAGCAAGTGGAGCTACAATATTTTTGATATCATCTTCTACTATTTTGCTGCTACTATACTTTCTCATGTCTAAGTAGGCTATATGGACTCTGGTCGGTATATTTTGCTTTGGTAGTACTATAGTAAATTCACAGCTTAATCATTTATTTATTGGCATAATTTGATCTTTAAACCAACCATCTCATTACATTGTGCGGCTTCTATTAACTTTTCAAGGTTCTCATACTTGCTTAGTAGCACTTATTTCAAAGTAAGTTCTTGCGAAGTTTGTCTGAATACCATTTTATCTTTTGGAAGCGATTCATTTCTTAAATGCGAATATCATCTTCAACTCAAATTAAATACACTAGCCCTTCTTTGAATCAAATTTCATCTTATATTTGTATTGTTATTTATAGTAGAGTGCAGCCTTTTCAAGTTTAGGATAATATTTATGCATTTAAGCAGAAAATGAATATGAATTCCTATTTTAACCTATATATCTTACTAAAAGAAGTTTCAAGCAGTGTATTTAGAGTTTATGGTGAAACAAAAATGGATCTTCCTTTCCTTGGAGAAGCGAGTATATTGTCTATTGTTTTTTTCATTTTGTGCTGCATTTGCTATATTTTGGACTGCACATCAAGATGCTTCATATGCGTGGATTTTTCAAGGTTTACTTGTAAGATGTATACTTGCTTCTGTTCTTTATTTGCCTAAATTTTTGTTAGCAATAAGATGAACTTATTTTCGTCTACTGAGATAATTTGAACAATCTACATTCCCAGTTTAACATTATCATTTTTCAAGTGCAGATTCCTTTAGAAAAAGTAAGATTGTTATAGGTCATGTTGATGGTTAGATTAACTTTTCTTTCATTTTCAGGGTATGTACTTAATGATATCAGGATTACAAGTTGATAATTACCAAATATCAATGTAATATGTAGTGAAGCTAATTATAAACTAGTAATCTAAGTGGATATGCTTGAAATTTTATACGTTCCTTTCCAAGTTGCTACCGCTCTGCTTTGCTGTGCCTTCTTCTATGATATTTTCTAGGTTTTCATTTCACCTTTCATTTTTCAAAGAAGCGTAATGGTTGAAGTAAGCATGCGATTGCCTTCTCCTGATGGATTAGGCGGACCACAAAGTATGCAATTGCCTTCTCTTGATGGATTTACAGATGCTTCATCTGCTTCCCAGGTATATCACTAATTTCCTGCTGAAATTATTACCTCCGCATTGTATCCTTCTTCTGGGGGCATCTTATGTGCAAAGGAATCCATGCTTTTGTAGGTTTTATTCTATACATAACATTCTACAGTCTCACTCACTTGTGCCTTTTCTTCTTCTTTTAATTTGAAATAACTTTTTTGGTGTAGAATGTGCCATCTGGATTGCTTGTTCGGTTCATAAGGGAGCATAGGTCCGAGTGGGTTGATTATGGTGTAGTTGCATATTCAGCTGCATCTGTAAAAACCAGTCCTTACTCTGTTCCCAGAGTTGGAGCTTGTAACGACTTATATATGTTGGTCAAGTTATGTTGCCTCTTTGCCATACTATAGAAATTGAAGAGGTATTGTGCTAGTTCTTTTGACTAGTTCATAAGAAGAAAAAGGTCATATCAACTAATACATCTTGTCTGAAATTTTAGTTTCTGGAGGTTGCACGACTGCAAAGTCATGGATTTAACCAAGAAAATATTATTACAACGGACATGTTTCTACTACAGGTTGGTTTGCATGTTTGAAAAACTAATGTTGCTTTGATAAATTTACTGATGCTTTTTTTTTGCACGGGAGCTATGTAGTGGAATGGATAAGAATTCAGTTAATTCATGCGCTCAACTTGTGTTTGCACCAATAGACGAAGCTTTTGCTGATGATGTGCATTTGCTTCCCTCAGGCTTCCGTGTTATTCCACTTGAATCTAAAATGGTAATTTAACCTTTGCATGCAACTAGAACCAAGTTTAAATGCTTTGCTGATAACATCATAATTTATATAGGATTTACCTACTTGGAGTAGAACGCTTGACCTTGCTTCAGCACTGGAAGTAGGAACTGCTGCAATATCTGATGCTGCCAATAAAAACACTTCGCATACATACAACTGTAGATCTGTACTTACAATTGCCTTCCAGATCACTTATGAGGATCATCTAAGTAAGATGGGTTCATTTACATAGGTAAACAGATAATTCAATATTTTCAACTATGTTTAATTTTAGGAAATAAAAATATTTGATGTTAAAACTCGACAATTACGTTGAATTTCTAAGAAGTACGAGCAAGGGGCTAGGTGTTTTGTAGACGCTGCAAAGAGAAATATAAGAAATGTAGAGAAGCTTTTATGCCCTTGTTTAGATTGGCGAAATCTTAGTTGACATCATGATGACATTATCGTCGAACATTTGATTATAAGGGGGATGAATCCTAAGTATAAGAGCAACACTAAGCCGTATCAGTAGGAGTATATGTTGGAATTGTGGATTATCTTCATCAATCAAGTCTAGTAACATAAAATTTATTATTTTACTACATGGAAGCTTCAATAGTAATTGGCAATGCTTCATCTTCTTTCAATTATGATTGGGAATGGTTAAAAATAATTGCCAAAGTGGGTGGTTGTTTTTTTGCATTAAATTAAATAATGTTGATTGGTATGGTTTGTTGGGGAGTTTCATGGTTGTGTTAGAATATAATGGCTGTTTAAGGATGTTGATGGAGTAGTACCCACTGCTGTTACTATTGATTAAAAGTGTGTTGTTGATTGGAGTTTGAGTTCTGGAATGGTTCAAACTGGTGTTTGTTGTTGTAGGGAGTAGACGCTAGCTGTATTTGACGATATGTTAATCGATAGTGGTGACAAGTTTATATTGTTTCGATGATCAAAGTTGTTATGAGATTGGAACTGAGATATCTCTGTGTTTACAATGGTTGTTTTGATGAGTGCTTTGTACAGACTGAAGTGTAGTGGTGACCTAAAATATATATGAGCCTGTTTCTAGTAACAAATTACACTGGTTGAAGAGGAGAAAATTATTCTTTCCTCTAGAAGTGCAGTCAAATACTTTAGGATAGTCAGGAGGAATGCTTAATGTGGATTAGTCAAGACTGAATTTCTTCCAACAATTGATTAACTTACATTTATTTCACCGATATGCATTTTTCCTACTATATATATCAAAAAGATAATGCACATTTGACTCTGAAGGTTCATCTAGTCTCTGCTATGGGCATTAAGTTTACAACTCTCTGTATATTTTGATCACTTTAATTAGTTTAAATGATTCTTTTACAATGTGATAATGTCCACAAAATATAAGTACCATTCGACTGTCACGCTTTAATATTTTATATCCTTCTGTTTCAAACTTGAAACTTGACATAACCATATTCGTTATAAGTTATTGTTGAGTTGTAGTTTGTGGCATGCAGGGGGGCTGAAGTACATATCTTGGGATGGTAATTAAGTATTCAAATTTGACCAGGATCAAACTGGAGATGCATGCTTATTAAAGCCAATTAGATCAGTGATGTGGAGCGCACTAATATAAGTAAGTGTTGACTATAACACAATCATTATCTTACAAAGTCTTGATAGCAGCATGCTTCAATTAATATTCTATTTGTGTACAAATTTTCTTTTTATTTTATTTTTAATTATACTAATTGGAGTGGTTGATTTAGAAGACTTATGTACACTGAACAACCCATTCAAATTTGAATAGTGACGAGCAAATGAGGAAAAATACTCTTATACTCGTACTAGATAAACTGATAAAGATGCTAATTTAGTGCTTTCCATTTTCATGTTACCTAAAACTTGGAAGCTAGTCATCCAAATGTCAAAAGGAGTCTATCAACTTGTTACCTATATTTTCAAATTGTTCTGAATTTTCAGGAAGTACTGCCAATGACCAAAGACATGCATAAAGAAAGGCTTTGAGCAGTTCAAGTTCTTAGTGATGCATTTGGTACTTGTAGACGTTAACTTTGAATTATGTTGTCTTTTGTTATCATGAATATGTATTGAATTTAGTAACTCATGTATTGAACTTATTTTTTGTTAGTTGATACTTTATTTTGTTATCATGAATATGCATTACATTTTCTGATTATTATATTTTTTCGTTCATACATTGTTCAAATTGTTATCTATTTAAAGAAGATTCAATTCTATTGTTATTATTAAAATGTAATAGTGGGGTGCATCAAATATATAGTAAAATAAAACATAGCTCCTAAAAAGCATTAAAACTATATGACATAAGTGCTATAAAAAGATAATGCAATGTATGTGGTTACTGTCAAATGATAGCAGCAAATAGGCGTTATTGTATCTACACATTTTATAGTGGTATACATATGTTATGAAATCATGCTCTTTTATAGCGGTTATTTTGTGTTAGAAATGTGCAATTCTTTTTTGTAACATGTCGATATACAGCGTTTATCAAACCGCTATAGTTGTGTTTAATAGCGGCTATATGCCGTTATAAAAGACTATTTTTTTGTAGTGTGAAAATTTAATTCGAGAAAGAAAGTTGCAGCAATTTGTTAAATCCTTGCAGGATGGCGGACAGGGGACATCTAACCTCAATCGAGGATAAGCTCCGCCCAGTGCTGAGGAACCTCGGCGGGTAGGAGGGAGATTAGTCATTAACACCATTGTTGGAGGAGCAAATTCGATCGACAAAAGCTGGAACGAAATGGACATTACGTGAACGCTTTCAAACATGTTGACATTGAACATTGCTCGAACATGGAGGACAGTGCTCCGGCAAAGTAGCGGTGAACTATGACAGATGATATCATGTTTCAAAATAGAGATGAAAACAAGGTAAAGGCCCCTATGATCGACTTAATGGTGATCTTGACCATGATTGGCCCCGCCTTGGTGAGAAAGATTCTGATTGCTTTAGGAAATTCTATGAATATCATTTTCAAGAAGGCATACGACCAGATGTTACTAGAAGCCAAAGGTCTAAAACCGTGCAAAACCCGTTTCATGGCTTTAACGGTATTTCAACTGAAGCGGTAGGCAACATAAAGCTACCCGTGGAGTTAGGAGACAGCAGCGAAGGAGAGTGCGGGTGCTGCCATTTTTTATGATGGATGTAAACTTGTCATATAATGCTTTTTTAGGCCGACCGACCCATGCTGAATTCAGGGTAGCTATCCTCCTTTAGTGCTTAATGCTAAAATTCCCAATAGATGACGATGTGGGAATTATTCATGGAGATAAGCTAACTGGTCGAGTCTGTTATGTGGTTGAGTTAAGAGACGCTCAATTGAGAGACGTAGCAACGAACTATGATAGATGATATCATGTTTCAGAGTAGAGATGCAAACCAGGTGGAGGCCCCTATGATCGACTTAATGGTGATCTTGAACATTATTGGCCCCGCCTTGGTGAGAAAGATTCTGATTGCTTAAGGAAATTCTGTGAATATCATTTTCAAGAAGGCATACGACCAGATGTTACTGGAAGCCAATGGTCTAAAACCATAAAAATCCCGTTTCATGGCTTTAACTGTACTTCAACTGAAGCGGTAGGCTACATAAAGCTACCAGTGGAGTTTAGAGACAACAGCGAAGGGGAGTGCGGGTGCTGTCGTTTTTTATAATGGATGTAAACTCGTCGTACAATGCTTTCTAAGCCGACCGACCCATGCTGAATTCAGGGTAGCTATCCCACTTTAGTGCTTAATGCTAAAATTCCAAACATAGGATGATGTGGGAATTATTCATGGAGATCGGCTAACTGGTCGAGCCTGTTATGTGGTTGATTTGAGAGACGCTCAGCGGAGAGAGAAAGGAAAGGATATGGGGAAGTCTCTTTGCATCAAAACTAATGAAACTTAGCATCAACATCCGATCCTTGGCTTTGGCACCATAGTCGGTTCTATAAAGATATAGATCCGAGAGATGAAGAAAAGGAGCCCAAAGAAACCAAGGTTGCACTTGCTGAGCTGACGATCGACATCATGGTTATCCACGACGACCCATCATGGATCTTGAAGATGGGATCACAGCTCAGTGCAACGAAGATGAAGGAATTATTTGGTTTTCTCCCAGCGAACCTTGATGTGTTCACTTGGACCTATTGTGACATGTATAGGATCTTGTCGACTATCATGAGCTATGCATTGAATATCGACCCAAGGCATGTCCTGGTCAAACAAAAACAACGCGACATGGATCCGTAGTGATCTACGACACTTAAAAATTATGTGGATAAAATCAAGAATAATGGGTTTATCCATTATGCCCTCTACCCGAAATGGTAATATAATCCAGTTTTTGCGAGAAAAGCTAATGGAAAGTGGCGGATATGCATCGATTACTCAAACTTGAACAATGCATGCCCGAAAGACTGCTTTCCACTTCTGAGGATCGACCATTTGGTAGACTCAATCGCTGGACATGAACTGCTTTCATTTATTGACGCATACTCTGGATATAATCAGATTTCGATGCACTTCCCAGACCAGGAACACACCAGCTTCTCTACCGACCTGGGATTATACTGCTACGTTGTGATGCCTTTTGGACTAAAGAACATTAGAGCTACTTATTAGAGACTGGTCAACTGGATGTTCAAAGACTAGAGCAAACAATCGATGGAAGTATATGTGGATGATATGCTCATGAAGTCATGACGATCAAATGACTACATCGATGACTTAGCGGAGATGTTCTATGTCCTTCGGAAATATTAAATGAAACTTAATATCTTGAAATGCTTTTTAGGCGTTGTGTTAGGAAAATTCCTAGGTTTCATCGTCAACTCTCGTGGATTGGAAACCAATCCCGAGAAGATTTAAGCGATTAGAGATATTCATGCACCAATGACAATTAAGCAGGTGCAAAGTCCAATTGGGAAGGTCGCCGCCCTGAGCCGATTCAACTTCAAAACCACCGACAAGTGCATTCCTTTCTTCGACTTAATTAGGAGAGGAAAGAGAAAACTCAGAATGGATGTAGGATTGTGTTAATGCGTTTTGAGCTTTGGTACATCACTTAAAGAGACCCCTATCTTGTCCAAGCCGCTGGATCATGAAGACTTGTATATTTACTTGGTAGTGCTGGTACATGCCATAAGTGCCGCACTATTGCGCGAAGAGAATCGAATCCAAAAGCCAGTGTACTATGTTAGCAAGCGATTGATATGTGCTGAAAGGAACTATCCAAAACTGGAGAAGCCCGCGTACTGCCTATTGATTGCGTCAAGAAAGCTCCACCCTTATTTCCAAGCTCATCCCATCAATGTCTTCACTGACCCGCCGTTACGACAGGTCCTACAGTGACCTGAGGTGTCTGGAAGGTTACTTAAATGGAACATCAAATTGAGCATCACTTATCTCCCTCGGAGGGCTATCCAGGGACAAGCACTGGCAGACTTCATAACCGAATTCACTGCACAAGACGACTCTCTAGAGAGTAGTAGAGAACCTACCATCCAATGAAAGATGTACATGGATGGAGCATCCAATGATCGGGGTTCTGGAGTCGAAGGCATACTAGTAACTCCTAAGGAATGCTCGATCTTCTATGCTCTGAAACTTGACTTCCCTGCAACGAATATCGAACTTGAATATGATCCCTTGATCGCTGGGCTTAAACTGGTTAGAGAGCTATGAGTAAAGGCTTTGCAAATTATTTGTGATTTCTTACCTCAACCGAGTCATGGGACAATACCAGATTAAAGGAGTGTGGCATTCTCCTTACCTCAATCGAGTTCAAGAACTGCTGACCAATTTTAAGCATTACACCATTACACACATCCCCAAAGAACAAAATGAGAAAGCCGACTCACAAGCCAAGTTGACCAGTTCCCGTAATGCACAGCAAATTGGCCTTGTTCCAGTTGAAATACTCAACGCTCTGAGCATTAACTAGATGGTGATTGATTAGGTCTTATAGACGAAGCCCGAGAAGGAGTCATGGATGAGTCCGATTAAAGACTTTTTGCAAAGGGGAATCCTTCTCGAACAGAGGAATGAAAAACGACATAACCTTCGTAAAGCTTTACGATACATCCTACAAGAAGGAGTCATGTACAAGAAGGGTTTCTTCGTCCCCCTGCTTCAGTGTATCGCCAACGATGAAATCAAGCGAGTATTAAGAGAAGTCCATGAAGGAGAATGTGACGATCACATTGAAAGGTAAATCCTGCCAAAAAGATACTCCACTATGGTTGTTTCTTCCCAACCGTCAATGGAGACGTAGCTGATTATACTAGATGATATGACCAATGCCAGATGTTTACAAAGATTTCGAGAGCTCATCGACAGAACTCACTCAGATGGTCAGTCCATGGCTGTTGCTACTTGGGGCATTGAAATCATCGGCTCCTTCTCGATTTCCAAAGGTGGTGTGAAGTATGCCATAGTAGCAGTTGATTACTTCACTAAATGGGCTGAAGAAGAACATTTCGCCACGATCACTACAAATAAAGTAATAAATTTTGTTGCTCGAAAAATTATCTATCGTTTTGGGCTCCCTTGAACAATCATAACCGTCAATGGGACCCAATTTCTGCAGAATTCAGACTTCTATCGCCGGCAACATATTGAGAATATATTTGCGACAGTTGCTCACCCTCAAGCTAATGGAAATGTCAAAGCTATCAACAAAATCATAAAGTCCATTCTGAAGAAGCGTTTGGAAAAGGCTAGAGGTAAGTGGGTCGATGAACTCCCATCAACGTTATGGGCTTACAAAACCACTCACATGTTCATGGCTGGCCATACTGCATTCGCCCTTGCTTATGGCTCTAAAGCTATGGTTTCTATAGAACTTGAAGTTCCTTCTCATTGAGTGGCTTATTATGACCCCAGAACTAACAGAGATATCTTTTTGGAATCTCTAGATACGGTCGATGAGAAGTGTGAAGAAGCTTATTTGAGGGCAACTGCACACCGACACCGAGTCGCCCGATACTATAATGTTAAAGTCCGATCTAGGACCTTTGAGGTTAGTGATCTTGTCTTGAAGTATATCTTTCCTAGCCCCATAAGCATGGGTCCGAGATGGTAAGGACTGTATGGTATCAATCAGAAGCTTGGAGATAGAACTTTCAAGCTAGTGACTGTCGATGGCATCATACTTCCTAGAGCATGGAATAGCGAGCATTTACGGTGCTATTTCTCTTAGTTTTTTTTCATTCATTTGTATTTCATTTTGAATTTGCTTTTGCATTTGAATTCAATGCCATATAATAAGACAGACTCTGTAGTTTCTCTTTCAGTTTACTATAAAATCTGATGTTTGCTCAATATTTTGACTTGTTTGTACATAATATAATGCCTAATATAAACCAACAAGTATTCAGAGTTTTGTGCCAACCAAGTACTTAGGTCCATAATCAAATTAAACAAAATGAACGTTACTCGATCGTTCATCCATTAACTCTCACCTATAATCCGATGGCTGAGTATAAATCAGAAAACAGGTGTGACTCGACCATCCGTCAACTAACTCCATCTTCTGATTCGACGAGAAGAATGTAAAGTAAAGGAAGTCAGGATATGACCAATCACTTTTCGACTTTTGCCCAAGACATGAGGGCAAGAGAATTAATCAAGGGCAACGTGGTTGCTATTTCCCAGAATTGCTTTTGTCCACAAAATGTGGGCTAGATTGTGAGCATCAAACGGGTGTAACTGACCGCCCATCGACTAACACTGATCCCTAGAGTGCGGGTAAAAGTACAAAAAAATGAATGAGTACGATTCGACCGTTCATTCTCTAACTTTGGCCTGAACCCGACAGAAGAAGTATAAACTCATCATGGATGGGACCCAACCATCCATGAACGAACTCTGCCAAATCAAGACCGGGGGCAGGAGTATAATTACTTAACTGCTGAACACGACAACACTACACTGTGGCTTGCACCTAGCATTTGATACAATCTAAGGCCACGACCAAAAGGAGGCCTTGAGATGGATTTATTGGATCGATGCTCAAAACAACAGGCAATCGAAAGACATTACAACTTGAACGACAAGTAATGAATTACAAGTACATTGAATGGAAAATGCAATAGCTCAAACACTTAAACAAGTTTTGTATAAAAGCTAAACATAAACGAAAGAGTTTTTATTCACATATTGAAACTTGAAAAATAAGTACAAGTTTATTTTAGAAACTAAAAGCCAAAAATAGGGGTCGTACCCTCACAACTGCAGCCAATAAAAAGAAACTAGCTACCTAGCTACACACAACCCAAGCCGGTTCGACGGCTATTTCTCCCTTTTTTGAGCTTCTTCGGGGTGGATTCTCCAGAGCTATCACCCTATCCTCTCCTCTTCGATCCTCTTTTGCCCTTGCTACCCTTCGAGGAAATGCTTTTAGAGGCTGAAGCAAAAGCAGTTTTGCTTTAGGATACAGAAGGGTCCACCTTCTCAGGAGAGACACCGCCCGGCAGTATAGCTTGGAGCAAAGTAATATCCATTTCAGTACTCTCCTTTTTGGCTTGCAAATCCTGCTCCTCCATTTCAATGTGCCCTTTCATGCTACGTTTATTAGTATGTTCAGAGGCATGGGTCACTACGACATCCACGGTTTCATCCAAGCCATGATGGTCATCAGTATTTTCTTCATTAAGAGCCCTATGATTCAGCATCTGGCCGAGGAGTCTCATCAGATCGATTGGTAGGAGCCACATGTACAGTGACGGCCGCAGTGGACCCCATGGTCTGGGCCTGCTATCCCAGGGTAACATCATCATCAGGAGCATGGATAGATGTAGACAGACCTGCAATTTCATGAAGACCAATAGGTAAGCCCATGACTATTGGACACAAGATGTAAACCGTCTCGAACATCGGAGAAGTAAGAGATATACATTCACCAGATTGGCCTTTGATTGTAGCTGGAGTACCGCCTTCCAAAATCGGAGATAGCCCAAAAGATTTCTGCATCCCTGGATGATCTGGATCGTAGCCCTCATCCTTTTCCAGGGCATGAGAAATTGAAGTACTGGTTGCTTAAGTAGTAGGAGGGTCTTGGGAACCAGACCTTGAGTCTTCACCGCCATCTTTCCTCTTTTCTGGTTATCGCTGGATCATTGAGTAAACTGAGCCTAGTAGCCCTGAGTTCACCGGGCTCCTCATCATGCAAGATTTCATGCATGAGCTGCTCTTCATCCACTTTAGCATCACCGAAGGGCTTCTTTTTCAAATCCATAATATGGTCCCAAGCTTCAATGAGCGACTCGGGATACCTTTCTTCAAGGAATCGGAGGTTGCGATTCATAAGGACGCATGCATTGTAATACATAGCAATGGATAGAACTCGTCCTTTATTTTTGTCTGACTAGCCTCCCTAGCCTCTTACTTGAGGGCCTCTACCTATGCAAGTTTTTTGCCAGCCTCTATTTTAGCTTCGCGAGCCTCAACAATCTCCTCGCAGTATCATTGAGACTCCAGCTAAGCCTTAATTTTTTCCTTTTTTTCCTTCTCAAGCTCCTCCTCAATCTTTATTTTTTTAGAACATATTTTTCCTTCTGTAAGACAATTTTTTCAAGGGCTAAAGTACCACTATGGTGAACAGTAGTGTCTAGTTCAG
Source organism: Allium fistulosum (assembly GCA_030737815.1). Lineage (NCBI taxonomy): Eukaryota > Viridiplantae > Streptophyta > Magnoliopsida > Asparagales > Amaryllidaceae > Allium > Allium fistulosum. Next base: position 1,130,007,705 of record CM060902.1, read on the forward strand.
CTTGGTGCACTTTCATTAAACACTTGATGGCTTCAGAAGACTCGCTAGCTTTTTTCTCAACATCGATTGGCTTTGTACCCAACTGCTTGACCTCCTTGTCCAAGTACTTGATGATGTCAATATCATGGATCGCCTCAAGAGTTAAGCAATCAATTTCATGTTTTGTTTCCATCGACACCTCAAAAATTCTCTCAACCACACAAAGAATTGTAATATGCTAGACATAGACATCATTAACGTAAGACATCACTGTGTCCTTGGCCTCTGGAGGACTTGAATGCAAAGCAGGAACAAATTTGCACTCGTCAAAGCACAACTTAGGAAATGTGGCCTTGAGCTCAAGCATCTTCTAAGCAGCAGCGATAGTAAGAGTAGTCGGGGATGAGAGGGCCCGTCTGTCGTGCTTGGGGGATGAAGTATCAGGACCTTCTACGCTAGACTGGCATTCCAAAGATCGACGGTCGCTGGAAGAACCCGAATGTGCACGGGGCGCCGTAGTTGAAGTGGAAGCATAAGGTAGCAACCTACTACTATTATGTATGGTGGAACGTTGATCAACACCCTTGTCGTGAGAAGATTGAGATTTTGATTTATGCCTGGACGAAGAGTCCTTGGATTGATAACTTCAGTCTTGATCTTCTCTTCCTTCATGACTTCCCTATCTCGACCAGGGTTCGGACCTCGACTGGGCCCCAAACAGGATAGCTAGAAGTATGCTAATCTCTTCAAATGATCATAGTTGTGGGGGCGTCCCATCAAGCTTGCAAACAAAATTAAAGTTTGTAAGAACCACTAGAGTTAAATATAGACAAATGTCATGCGGTAAAGTGCACGTGAACGTGAGTTCCCCAGTTTCCTACTAAGGGACCAGTTACTGGAGCTTTGCTCGCTAGAGTAATCTCTCCCATGCTAGTGGGGGGAATTTCAACACAAAATCGAATAGAGGATTCGGAGCCTCTGAAGATTAAATTGACAAAATCATAATCCCCAACATTATCTGGAATTGGAAAGTTCGACAGCCCCTCAAATAAATTTCCTGGAGGTAGCGAGCTAGATTGATATGTAGCAGCAAAGGTTGACTTGGATTTCTTGGAGACTTTCCCTATGTGAAGCTTATAAACAAGCCTTTTCTTCTTCTCTTTTCTAAGGTGGGAGCTGTGAGTCTTGGGAGGATCCAACCGTAGTCTCATGATTTGAGCTTACATCATTATGATTGGGCTCATTAACATCACCCCTTACTTTTCCTTCCACGGTGACATCCTGATCCCCTTCGACTGGGGCACGATAGGATTAACTTCGTCACCTCCCTGCCCAATGGCACCTATTCTTTCTACAACTTATTCCTTGGTGTTTCTTGGTAGTCCGTGCTATGGCCTTTTTCTAGTAAGCCAAAGATAAAAAGGTGCTCGCTAGTAAGAAGAGATATGATGTCCTTATCTGCTGGTTTATTTTGAAGTGCTCAAACTGCCTCCAAGTATATGTCGCCGGTGGGACATGGATGGCTACTTGCAATGTTCGATAAAATTTTCTTAGTTCAGGATATGACTTGAATAAAAGCACTTAAAATTGAGTTTGAAACAACACTTACGTCCTTGCAACCGTCGTCCTGCAAAACCAGGTGGATAGCACACATTGAACCGTTCATTCTTAAAACCTCTCAATTTGTTTCAAGCGTCGGTTACGACTTACAGTTAGTGACTGACTTGAGAAAAGAGTATTAGAGGCTTCCTCTTTGTCACTTGAGATTGTAAATGAATCTAATTTCTTTCGAAGTCGGCTCGCGATATAAGAATTTGAGGAATATCATGTACGTGCAGTGCAGAAACGCGTAGCTGTTCTGATGCAGCTGAGCCGGCGCCAATCTTAAGTAATGCAATCAAATGAATGGATTGAAAGGTGGAACATAACCAACCCAACACATAAACTTGTTGCATGCAGTATACCCCTCCTAGGGCAGGTGACCCTATCGTTACGTGACAAGACTCATACATCCTCATATAGAATCTTGTGTTTAATGCATATCATACAGAGAGAGGCTCATCGACTTTAAAAGCCAATGAATCCTCCGGATCATTTAAAAATATGGAAACTTCTAGAGTATCAGGTGTTGGCTCAGTTTCTGCTTTTAAGTTTGAAGGAATTTCTAGCATCTACTAAGAAATTTCAGGCTATTCAGATTGATGGCCTGGAGAGTTTCGACCGGATATTGTTGCAGAACTTGACTTAGCATCAAAATTGTCATGAGAAGTAGTTTGTTCAGTACCCATAGCAGCTAAATTCTCTAAGCATCTGGAACCTATAATGATCAAACTCAAAAATGATAGTTACGACGAGACTTTGGGATTCGACTGGAGTGACCTTCATCACTGACCATCCCAACTGGCTTTCACATCAATGGTTGTGGATTTTATCTAAGATATGGATCAGTTGTCAACATATTCGAGTTCAGATTTGGCATTTAAGTTCATTTAAGACCATATGTTATATGATCTAGTTCAAGTCATATCCGAAAGTGTGCAACATTGATTAACAATGATTCAAGTCATATAAGTTCAAATACAAAGTCCAATCAAGTTCTAAGGAATATGCTTTTGTTTCGGAGTTTAAATATTTGAGTTTGAGGTCATATGCGAGTCTCTAGTTCAAGTTTGGGCTTAAGGCAAATGTTCATGTGTGTATTCAAGTTCGAGTCTTCACTCAAGTAAAAAAACGACCAAGTCGCCCTAGGCAGAGGGAACGTGCCCGATCCCTCACCCATGCAATATTGCATGATAACATTTTGAACTCCCAAAGCCCCTAATCGATCTCTCCTCCCAAATCACAACCGACCGCATCACATCACTGATCGCTTTACATCATTCCACTTTATTCATACCAACCATATCAAGCAACTGATCCCTCCATCACCGATCGCTTGGATTTCACCAATCCATCTTATCTCCATTCCAATAAACTACTGATCCCTTCGCCTTGCCTTCACAGCCACTCCCCCTTCGTATCCACACCGATTGCTCTCCTCCTTATTGCTTCATTTTTCTCTAAAACCAGGGACCTAACCCTAAGTTCACATTCCACCAACATGAATGATCCCGATCGACCCATCACATAACCCTAATCTAAATCACAGAAACCCACCTATATAAAGATGTGACTCGATCAATGAGGAAGAACTCGAACTTGAGAGGAATAGAGCAAGGATGTTAGGTTCGGTTTAAGTTGGGGCAAGGTTGAGTAGGGTTAGATTATTAGATGTGATTGAAGGTGGTAGAGGATGAGGAAGGCTTGAATCAACAAAGGGATTTGATGGATTGATGAATTTATCGAGTTCGAGCTCATTAATGGTAGAAAGGAGGAGCTAAAGGGGATCAGTTCGGTTGTAAAGAAAATGAATTTAAGTGAAGTGAAGAAAATAAGCTACGTATTAGCTTATATATGCTTGGGTGAAGTCTATTTTCTTAAAGCTCGAAATTGGCTAAGTCCACATAAGTGAAGGGATCGGATATGATCCCATGCTTAGGGGATTCGTACCGATCACTTGCCAATGTTTAAAAAAAATGAAAAAGATGATGAATGAATGAAAATGTGAATGGATGATGAAGAGTATAGCAATGCAAATATATTCCAACTACGTGATATTGAAAACAACCCATGAATATGCATGTGTACATACTTAACATTCAATTTCTTGAATTGAAAGAGATCAAATTATTACCTTGATCTTACAAAAAGATGTTGCTACAGATAACCAAAACATTCTAACTCAATCAACAAGCTCAATGGAACCAGGCATAGACAAATACTGGGGATTACACTCCAGATATATATTGACAAATATCGAACAAGCATTATGACGAATGTAAAGAGATACGACTCTTCGAAAAGGCAATTCAACGGAAGGATAACGATAGTTCAGGAAACTAAATGGAATTCTTCTCGATGATTCTAACTTGCTTTGATTCAAAGCACGTCATGTTTGAAACAAGATGTACTTTGGGGGGCAAGTGTTATCCAGCCTTTTGACTCGACTATATCCAGACCATTGGGCAAGTTAGACTCGACGAAAGATAATGCAAGCAGCCCAAAGAGGCGATCAAGCAAGATAAAGAGATAGACTCTATAAAACATTCTAAATATGGACTAGTGCTTTCCCTAAGCAGGAGATTGAATTGGATCACTATGGCTATGAACAGCTTGAATCAGCACATTAGCTCAGCGAGAATCGATCGATATCTCTAAAAATATGAAAGCAACTATGCAAATAACTTTGGAAACATGAAGCTAGCATGGAGAAGGACCCACACAACCGATCATGTGTCCCCACATGGATGTCTCGATCGATCTGCTCTGACCACTCCCTATTGGGAGTTGGCCTCGAAATTTTTTGGGTAACGTCATCTACATCTGGAGATTCTGCCAGTGAATTTTCAGGAAGATATTTGGTCGTCTACGCCTATAAATATAGGGCTCATAGCTCAATTGTAGAACCTTTATGCTGTTGTTTTGCTTTTACTCCATTGTAATCACGGATTCTTATCTGATCCCTCTTGTACTCAAAAACTCAAGTGATTAATAAAGCTATTTCTTCAAAGTGGATGTAGGCATTCAACAACGAACCACTATAAATCAGTTTTTCATTGTTTTCTAGTTGTTTTTTTGCTTATTTCCTCTGTTTTAATTTCTTCATTTATTTATATATATATATAATCTATTGGGTGTTTGTGCCAACCTTGGGTGCAAACAAATGTGATTATGAATTATATGGTACTTATGAATTGCATTTAAAATGCTTAAGGGTAAAGCACCTATTTGGTGGAGCGACAAAATAGTTAACAAACTCATCGGATTGATATATATATATATATATATATATATATATATATGCATGCAGTAAAAGGTCCAATGATACCAAAAAGATCTAATTATTTTACTAAATTCATTGATCAATTATCTTAGATATGAATATTTGTATATGGTATACAAGTTAGATATATATATATATATGAAAAATTTATAGAAAATAAAATGGAAGTATTAAATTTAACATACAAAGGAAATATGCAATCCTATTTGGTCAGATAGTTGAGTATTCTGGATAAGAGTTCTAATAATACCTAATAGCAAATAACATTCACTCACAATGTCACTCCTCCTTATGCTACATCATGATATATTGAGAAGGAGCATTTAAACTTTGTCGGGTAAAGTATGATAGATAATGAGTGATGTTGACTTAGTTCTTTCTATAATGATGTATGTACTTAAGAGTAGGCACATCTGTTAAATTTGATTTCATTGGAAGACTGGTTTGATATTTCAAATAAGATAAAAATTATGAAGGAACCCTGTCTTAGATAAAGATATGCATTGTTCAGTTTATTTTATGAACATAAGCTTCCTAAACTCAAAACAAGATCTATTTTATATTGATCTATAAGTAATTCATAAAATGTTTTGAGTGCTTATTCCATCCCACTAAGAAACAAATTGTTGTTTCAAGACTTATTACTTTCTTACCAATGGAATTTAATTTTTGAGAAATTATTGGTAGTGTGAAGGAATTGGATACGATTCAAGATCCTAACATAGTAATTGATTACATGGATGAAGTAAATTTAACCAAGCCTAAAATAGACATAGACACATTAGAATGCTTAATAAGAATTATCGCACATTAAAGAGAAAATATGAGTTTCTTAACAATGTCGAGAAAATATCAAATAAATAGTAGATAGCTAATAGATAAATGCATGTCTTTATCGTACCACCGCATCTTTGAAATCACCGCCAACCATCTCTAACTACCTATCAAAGTAAAACAAAATAGCAAAAGGATAGATGGGCAAGCCATGCATTAAGTGAGTGAAACACATCATATGAGTGTATAACACTAATAAGCTAGTAACATAACACTTATTCTTGAAAATCGTACCTTAACCTCTTTCAATTACATCCAATAATTTAGCTAAACACGATGTATAATGTGGATATAATGGGGACATCAAATACTAAGGTCTAACTACTGAGTCAAAACCTAGCTTGCTATCCCAATACGTTGTCGCTTAAAATTTTCGCAAAAGTTTAATATGGCATGGCGATTGCCTATAGGTAGATAAACACATCAGCCAAGTTAATTCGGCTACCTTGGGAACCGAATGACCCAAGGGTCGGCCGATTTATATGCCCGGGTTCCTCTCACATAAGGACAGAAAACCGGTCGAAGTGGCTCTAAAGAGAGATAATAGTCAGATCGGCAGAGAAAACAATACCTACTAAAGTCCTACTACCCTGGAAAAGCGCTAATACAGCTGCCTTGCTACCAACTGCTCCCATCCGACATGGAAAGTAGCAACAAACTCTGAGTTACGCTACCTGCAATCCTGCAAAAAGCAACTAGAGTACCAAAAGGCAGTCTGTCACCATATATGCATGTATCACTACCAACCCGTTAGCTGGCAACCATCCCCACGGTCCGAACTCACAGTCTGATCTGCCATATAGACTGTGAATATCATCAGGCAATCTCAACCGCAGATCAAAGGAGGCTTGCTCATAAAAATACCCGAAGAGTTTCACCAGGCAAGGGGTTAGATTCAGAAAACATAGAAGGATAACACTTCCTACCATACTCATATCACCTTCAAACATTCTCCATCATTTTCATGTATCCATTGTAATATATATATATAGTGAGAATAATATATAAACATTCATTTTGGCCGAACCACTCTAAAATCCGTGTCTCTTTATTTCTAACATTCCATCATTAATTCACGATCATATATTATAAAGCTAACAACATCATTAAAACCCCACTCTCTCATAATTTTGGAGGTTTATTAGTCATTCTGTTTTATTGATGGAATTTTTAGTCAACATTTTGGCGCTAGAAGGAGGGTCGCCTTCGAAAATCTCCATCTTCCTTCAACCATGCCTTGACTCTATACTTAACATGGCGACAAGTGGTGTAAACGCAAATGACAACTCGCACGATCGAGACACCAACAGTAACACACCCTCTGGTATTCCCTGCCCTTTCCCCAGAGTTGGCAGTAAATTTTGGCAGACCATATTCGATCATATTGCTAGGATGGGAACCCAGAGTCAAGAAGTAAACAGCTTAAGGGCCGCACTAGAAACTCACTCCATCACGAACCAAGACAGCTATCAAATCAGGTGGTCAACAACTTCCCCACGCCGTCGGTCATCCGAAGTACTTTTATATTGGATACCCCTAGAGTGCGCGGTTGGCATCCAAAACCACCATCCGCGTGGCCTTAAAGCTTGGAGATAACAACATAGTTGGGGGAGAGCCGAAGGGCCATTGGGATGGTGAAATCCATAAGCCACATGCTAAGTGCCTAAGCGATTAAGCTTAAACCATGGCCAAGAGATCCAGAGCCGCCTATGTACACTCCTACCTGTAAAATGAAAGTACCTCATTCTGTTCCTGGGGGCGAACAAGCCCGACCATCACAGTCACCTCTGTCACGTAGAAGATCTCTTTCCCTAGGTCGGTATAATGTACCAAACTCCCCTGATCAGCCGGCATACCACCAGGAGCCTCCTGCAATGTGTGGAAGCCAACCTCAGGGAAGAAATGATTCAGTTGCACCAACAGATCAACCGAACATAGGCCTGTAGTGTCGGTGGTGGTGGTCTGTCCGATGATAAGGACGGAGAACCATTCTCTATAGAAATCCTCGAGACCTACCTCTCAAGACGGTACACACTGACGCAAATAGAGAAAAAAATGGGAGCACGGACCCGTTGGATCACTTTGCCGCTTTCAACTTAATCACTAGAGCTGAGGTAGCTAATCGGTTATGCGAAGTGTTTGCTATTCCCGTCCACACTTGTCAGGATGGCATCTCATTGGTTCTTACATTTAGCTCCCGACAGGATCCGGCCTTGGGCAAAACTATGCTCTGAATTCAAAACTAGATTTTTTGCATTAAGAACTCCTGTCATGATGTCCAACAGGCTTGGCAATATCAGGTAGGGCTCGTTGGAAGTCCCTTGGCCTATGTTGATCGATTCAATCGGGAATCAACCTGAGTCTGCGGGGCCGACAACAATGGTCTGACGATTGCCTTAGGCTCAAGAATGCGATACAAATCCTGGATGTGGAAAGAACTCCAAAAGAGACCGGCCTCATCTCTTGCTGATTTCTATCAGCGCGCAAATGGAAGCATGAGGATGGAAGATGCATATTTGTTGGGTAGCGATAATGAGGGATGCCGTCCCCTTAAATTTCACCAGAAAGGAAACAACGTCCAAAGAGAATGGAGTCAGAAAAATCATGCAAAGAGAAACCATGACGACCGCCCGAGGTACCGGGCTTTATCTGCTCGCTATACTACCCTGAACAAAGACATGGAAACCGTCTTCCTCGCAACCAAAAATCAACCACCCTACTGAAGGCTACAAAATGGTTGCGCGTGGAAACCGCCCTATAGCGATAGTCAATATTGTCTCTTTCATCAGATCAATGGACATTCTACTAACAACTGCCGTGTTCTAAATGACCAAATCAAGAGACTAATTAGGAAAGGAGCTTGTGGAATATGTCAGAAAACAAGTAGATTAGAGGATGGCCTGCAAAAACCGTCCGATCCGGCCTTCCCCACAATCAGCTTGGGGCACTGTGGCCATGACCGACATTCTTACCATATGCAAAGGGCCATATACAGGAGCAGTCGAACTGGCTTTCGTTGCCGAGGGAAGCTCGACCAATGTCATGTTCAAAGATGCCTATAATATGCTCAGGCTGTCAGACTCCCATCTCGGTCCTTGTGTATTGGCGAGTTTAAGGGAGACCAACATAAGCGATGCGGTACTATGGGACTTCGCCCCATCGAGTAGAGCAGGGTGTCTAATGATTCAAGTGGAACCCACCACTGATGTCAATACCCCACTGGAACTAGAGAATGCGACTCCCTTAAGCGCAATCCCAGGGATGTGCGACCAAATCATCAACATGGGATCAATGGAAGGTCATCCCTCTTTGTCAAGACAATGTCAGCCATGGAACTTCAAGATACCTAGATAGGGATGAGTTCTTACATGCTCATTCACTCGGTCTAGTGATAGCCCACATCCTATCAAGGGACCGCGCGAGTTCCTGCTCACCTCCCTGATAGAAGGACGCGCTCGACGAGGGTGGATTGCCGTCCATCCACTCCACCTAGAAATGTCAGTGATGCCCAACGACCTGCAAGTTATCTCGGTGCTACCCAACCCGCTCCGGCAGGCAAACAGGAGATATAACTCTTACCTCCTAGGGTGCATCGACAAGCTAGATGGCGACCGCAACGGTTCAATTCCCCTCGCCCGTGATGCTCCTCATTCTAGTGAGACGAGATACTATTGTCGAGGCTAGCGCATGATAACTTAGCGCAATGCTATGATAGTATATCCAAGGTCTGACATCCATAGCGTGCCCGCAAGCAAATAAGTCGGGCCTCAACTCCAAACCTTGGGTGTCGAAAAGGGCACCCAAAAGCAAATAAGCCAGGTCCTTCTATGAAAACTCTATGGGCCTCAACTCCAACCCCTTTGTGAAAGAGCACCCATACGCAAATAAGCCGAGTCCTTCCATGTGAACCCCACAGGCCTTAACTCCAACCTTTGGGTGTTGGAAAGGCGCCTGCAAGAAAATAAGCCTCGTCCTTCCATGCAGACCACACTGGCCTCAACTCCAACCCTTGAGTGTTGGAATCGAAAAGGTCATCCACAAGCAAAAAAGACTGGTCCTTCCACGCAAACCCCACGGCTCTCGCTAAAGCCTCAACCTCCCAAAGCGAAACATACTTGCCACAACATACCTTGTGCTTCTCTTTTATTTGCAGGTACAATAACAGAAATGAGAATCTCAAACATCACATGATGCAAAAAAAAAATTCGTTACAAACAGAGGCCATGACACATAGCCCGCCGTGATAGGCGCCATCAACATATGACAACCGAAAAAAAGGGGAAAAAAGGAAAGGGAAAACAAACAACAAAGACAAGAAGGCTGCAACCAGCAACATGCGACAACCTCCTTGCTCATTTGGTTGGGTCAGAGAGTCAATATGCTCAATCGTCAAGATGGTCGTAATCTTACCCTTTCTGGTAAATTTGGCGGCTGCATCCTCCCGGTACATCTGGGCCAAAGCGGGCATTACCCTGGGATCACAATAGGAAGTTGGAAGTTGTTTATGAAAGTACCAACTTCCATGTTAGTCAAACAAGCCGACCATTGAGCGTCCCTTCCTGAATGGACTCTCTCTTTCAACCCCTCAACGTCGTTCGAGGGCAAGCAAGTTTGATGGGCATCCAAAAGCCCTCAAAGATGCACTACCTCCTACTCAAGTCTCTCCTCCACCCCCTTGAGTCATGTAACCTCTTCCTCAAGTGATCCCCAGTTGGCAACAGCCTGGTCTCTAGCAGCCTCGGCATTGGCTCTACGACGGTTGGTTTCTGCCACTTCTTTCTTAGCTAACTCCCTGGCCCAAATTGCATGTGCTCAAAGTGCAATCTTTGACTCATGGTCCTTCTCGACCACACCTTTGGTCACAATAGTCGCCTCAGGCTCATCATTGGTCAGCTCAGTTGCCACCCGGGTTGCTTCAACCTCCACCCCCGTAGCTCTCAACTCTTCCTTCAATTAGGAAACTTTGTCATCTCCACCCAACAAACTTTTTCTAACTGCTTCTAACTCCGCCATCTCATCCGCTGCGCGGGCCCCTCTCCTCAAACTCCTCCCCTAGGGGAGTCAACCTATCATGACCTCCCCACCATTCGTCTATAATCCTCACCATCCACTAAGGACCACACGAGAAGACTCCTATACCTTTTCTACGGCTGCCCTTGGTAGGTCTCACCTGCAAACTAACAAGCTCATCATGGACCTGCATCGCACATGCGCCCGCCTGAAAATAAGGTAGTTTGAGTTATTGGCAAAAGGAGATGGAAGAAAAATGAGAAGGTAACAGGTCTTACCACAACTAGTTCCTTGCACAAGCTATCAATAATGGCCTATAATCCATGACCTGGCCATCTAAAGTGCGATCGATGGGGAATCCCTAAAGAATGAGCAGCAGCCACTTGGAAGGTTCATAATAGTCTGTCTAAGCCCTCCCTATCATATCCCGGACTGATCTACATGGAAATCGTCCTAACTTGCTCTTCATCCTTTGCGTTTGGCCCACGATACATGGAAACATCAACATCGTCATTATAAGCTTTGCCACAAGCCACCCTTGTTTCATTCACCACGGGCTCCTCTCCTCCTATACCCCCATCGGTCATTGCTCGTTTGCTACCTGTGGATTCCTCAGCACTGGACTCTTTATCAACATGAATCACGAAGCAAGAAGAGTTGGTCGCCACTCCGAAGGGCGGCAAATGAGAGACTATCACGGCTTTCACCCTGGCATCTTGCCCTATAAAATCTGCGGGGGGATTTTTCATGTCATTAGGCTCCTTAAAATTGATCTGGCCCATTGAAAAAAGGAAACGTAACAAGTTAGAAAACAAGGAACTAGCCGCAGTAAAGATAAACATAATTAACTACCGGGTGGAGCACCCTAACCAGTTCCTAATCAGAGGTGCACAAGGTTCAGAATCATCCCCTTTAGAGTCTGTAGGTCCCGCTCTTCCTACGCCCGACGTTCCAGCATCACGGCCCCTATTTTCATGAGGACCATCACCTGAGAAAGACAAAGTCACACTCTCTCCAGAGGCCGGGGGTAGAGGCTGGCTAAACAGTTCCATCATATTTAGTCAAATCATACTCCAGTCATTCCGATGGCATATTAGAAAGGGCGTTTGCATCAACTATGGGCCAGCTCTCAACATCCCTCGGGTTAGCGCAATCATCCATATTGATGGACCCTTGGCCGACCCCAGGTAAAAGTGTGGATTCATATAAAGGAGATTAAACGAGGCGACTACCTGCGGGCTTCTTCAAAACCGTCTCCTTCTTCTTTCTCTTCTGGCTGGTTTATGTGCCTTTATCCATTTTTATGGGGGAACGAATGGACTGACCCTCTGATAGTAGCCCAACTTTTCGGAACATCTTATTAGTCGCCAAGTTGTCTAAATCTCGGTGGGTATCATCGGCCCATCGAAGGCCCAACACTTGCCTCACCACTAACGTCACCTCAGCCTGTCTCAGCGTTGGGGACCCTGCAATAGGCAAATTGTATCAAAAAGGAAAAAGAAAGAGAATGGAGGATAAAAATCACAATGACAGTCTCACCAAAAGGTCAAAACGACCGAAATGCAACCCCTCATTCACAGCCAATGGGACAAAGAAATACTGAGATTTCCAACTGGAAACACCTTTCTCTGAAACCCTAGTAAAGACCAATTCTCTCTTCTTCTTCATCTAGATGTAGTAGTTGGTCCTAGGGCGATGACCAGGCCCTTTGTTAACATTAAAGAGGTCGGCGACAAGGCCTACGGGAGGTGTCCCTAACTCTAAGCAATGGCATGCTACATAAAGGCTCACAAGATAACGATAGCTGTTTGGAGTAATTTGACTCAGAGCAAGGTCGAGCATGTTCAAAAGGGACACGATGGTTGGATGTAGGGGCAAGGCCACTCCGACTTTTAAGTAACTCAAGGGGAATGTGTAGTAGTTTGGTGGGGGTAGTGTCAGCTCCTTTGTAGGCTTTCGGACATTGGATCAAGCCAGGGGTATAACCAAATAGGTTCATCTCTCTGACCATGGAGTTTGGCCCACCCACAAAGTCAAAAGGGACCATGGGAGCGAAACTCGAAGCACTATCGGACTTAGCCATCCCGTGACAAGATTATAACAAACATTAGAAAATAAGCACGATGGATGCCTCCCTTTTAGGGACTAACCGACCTCAAAGCATAGTCAAATGAGGAGGGGCACCGTCAAAAAGAGAAGAAAACCACCAGAAGGGACACTACCAAGGGGCAACCCATAATGGAGAAATGAACCATCGACGACCTGATGATAAACAACAATGGAGAGATGGATGTACCTGTTAATGGAGAATTTTGGAAAGTGTCAAAAGATTTACAACAATGGCAGAAGAAATGGATAAACAGTAAAAGGAGGAGAAGAGATAGCTGTGTCTATTTATAGACCCTCACCAGCTAAATCGTGACCCTTCATCTCGAAAAGACAACGAAGTCCAAACCGTGAGAAGAGATGTGATGTTAGCTCCGATTTGAATCCTTTGGTTCAGAAGTTACATGGAAAAACGAACCGCCAATAACGCCCATAGAAATACACATGATAGTAGCATAAATTACACTACAAGCATCCATCAAATCACATCATTTCTTATCTACAACCTCGCCCCGCCTGTGAGGGCAGGCTTGGGAGAAAAATGTTGCTCAAATTTTTTGGAAAAGTTTAATAGGGCATGGCAGCTGCCCATAGGAAGATAAACACATCAGCCAAGCTAATCCTAGCTTCCTGGGAATCGACCGACCCAAGGGCCGATCGATTTATATGTTCGGGTTCCTCCCACATAAGGATAGAAAACCATCTAAGTGGCACTAAGGAGAGATAACAGTCAGGCCGTAGAGAAAAGCATAACTACTAAAGTCCCGCCACCTTGGAAAAGCGCTAATACGGCCGCCCTGCCACCAACTACTCCTATCCGACATTGAATGTAGCAACAAACTCCGAGTTACGCCGCTTGACATTCTGCAAAAGAAGCAACCAGAGTACATAATGGCAGTTTATCACTATATATGCACGTATTGCTACCAACCCTCCAACTGGCAACCATCCCACGGTCCGATCTATCGTACGGACCGCGAGTATCCTCAAGCAATGTCAACCACAGATCAAGGAGGCTTGCTCATATAAATATCCCAAGCATCTCACCAGGTAAGGGGTCAGATTCAAAAAACTTATAAGGATAACACTTCCGACCATACTCTTATCTTCTTCAAGCATTCTCCATCATCTCCACGTATCAATTGTGATAATATATATATATATAGTGAGAATAATATATAATGTGGACATAGGCATTCAGTTTGGCCGAACCACTCAAAAATCTGTGTCTCTTTATTACTAGCATTCCATCATTAATTCGCGGTCATATAATGCAGAGCTAACAATATCATTAACACCCTACTCTCTCACAATTTTCGAGGTTGATTAGTCATTCTGTCTCATTGACGGAATTTTTAGTCAATAGTTATGCACACCAACAAGAATGCATTTCCTCTAAATGTATCGTAACTCCTCTCCTAAGCCATACTATTGGAAACTAGTTCCAATACGCACGATAATCCATATTCAACATGGTTAAGAACAAGTCTCAACTCATCGTCATCGTAACTGCATGCAACACTGTTAAAGATAAAGCCCCAACTCACCATTGCCAATATCCTATGACACTATCGTGATAGAGCCGAACTCGTCGTTGCCACACGTTACAAGTAGCAACGAGAGCAAATTTTCCATTTAGTGTACCCTAACATACTGTTAACCACATTATTAGAAACCACTTCCAACTCGTATGACTAATCATCTGTGACACTAATTGGGGATAAGTTTACTCACCTCGTCGTAATTGTATGCGACACAATTGAGGACAAGCCCCAACTCACCGTCTCCAACTACCTTACCATTCAAAACAGAGGATGTCAACCCTCAATTAGGTATCACCACACATAATGAAACAGTCTAATTTTAGCATTTTTTTGAAGTGTCCTAAATCACAAAAAACAACATATCAAAATGTTAATCGTCTCGCGTAGATCACAATGTTATGAACCGCACATGAAATGAAGGTCATATCCAAGAGTTAGAAGCTTTTAAAGATATGAGCAATATTGTAATTATTTAAGTTCTTTTTTTCCTTTGTCGCATTCGCCATAGTAACACAAATATCTTGACTCTTCTCAATCTCGTTCAAGCCTCTCATTTCTTTCAACCGCCATTGTCGATACACGTGCCTAAATGGAGATCTGACTGTGCCACCTCCATCCCCATGCCATGTCGGTCCCCACACCTCTTCTAATTCCACCTCCGGTCGTCCTTTTTACAACAGTCGCAGCTGTCTAATTCGGATAGATAAGAAAACATCCAAACATCTACATCCGATAAATACCAGTGTGGCAACCTACTAAACCTCCTCTACACACCCATGTCCCTCGATCGTTGTATCACTGTTGGGTTGAGACGAACAACCAATGTTTAATGAATCTTCATATGCAGTTTATGATCAATCCGTACACCTAATCGATGGATGAACACCAGCAGTATATTAATTTTGTCGAGAAGTACAATTTTCATATACATGTCGAATTTGAAATACTTTTATGTTTCGCACATTTTAATTACGAAGAGATTAAACTTCATCTAATTACAATTAAAAACATCTTTTTCAATCAACTAGCCATATTCAATCCCAATCATGTTTGAATATAATTTGATGTGATTACAATCAAGTTTGATATTTTATAGTTTGATTTAAGACCATAAGGCATGAATTACTACATCTTATCATTATATACCCAGATAGGAAGAGTACCACTCACTGATTAGCCACGTATCCTCTCTGATTCAATGTGAATCCTCCTTCTTGTTCGCTGTCTAAAAATTCCTTACCTTCAAAACTCTAAATTTATCGATGTATTTGATTTATTTGGATAGCTCTCTTCATGGCGATTGGTTCCATATATTCATTTGTTTAATTTGGAATTGATTTTAAGAATTTATAATTGGTTTAGGGATTAAGGTTTATAAATGGAAGCAAGATTTTTAGAGCAAAAGTAATAGAGCTATGCATCTATTTATATGCGAAGAATAATAATATTTAGGCTAAAATCAAGTAATTGGTATATTATCAAAGTGCCATTAGGTTTGGTATTTGGCCAATTTGACCCATTTTACCAAATTCGACAACTTATATATGTTTACTGATCGAAAATGATATTTCGAATGCAATAGGATATGTCCTGATGCCTAACTCCTAATCCTGTAAAAAATAACTACCATTTTATGTAGAATTAAAATTTTAACCTTTTAATTTAATTATTTAACTACGTAAAATTTAAGTAGTGAATATCGGTTCCGATATGTATCGATCAAGTGTCGATATAAGATATTTTAAAATATTGTGATAATATTTGGTAATATCGATGTAATATCGAACATGTCTAGAATATGTGATAAAAGATATTGTGCTATGTTATAATGTTATAACAATGTTAAGTATTTGAATATTTGGATCTATATTGCTAAATCACTACTAAAGACTGATTATATATAGTTTATAGATTATATTCTGTTGAATACAAGTCATAAATAAGCTCATAAAAACTAAGAAATTCATATAATGTGAGTTTTTATTATTTATACATGTTTATACAATATTCTTTGTCTCTTCAATCATTTGATCATCTTTGTTAATTTTAGATTTTTCTTCTTTTCATATTTAATGTTTCTTTCTTTCCATTTTCACTTAATTTATCAAACAAATAAAGTTAGTTTGACAACGGTTACTAGTTCTAGGCTGTTCTTTATATGTCAAATATCTAACTTTGTTGCTTTTCGACTTTTGCTTCTTCCAATTTTAGTGGCTATATGTTCACATAAAATAAAACAAACAAATTAATGTAATAAGCTGAGTTACCTTTATTCAAAGTCTAATTAAGTTGGTTGAAAAGTAATGGTTAAAACTGAAAATTAGGATTCCTAATCTTGTATGCATATTTTCATCCACATATACTAAAAACAATAATTGTGAATGTGAACATATTTATTTGTAGTTTAATTTTCTTCAACACTTAAAAGAAAGGTCGACATTCTTAAAAAATATCGGGTATTATAACTAAATATTGAAGCGATATATCAATAAATATTGGGTGATATATCAATAACGATTTTTTAAGTGATATTTTGGAAAAAATATAGGCTAAGGTATGATAGGGATATAACGACGATATATAGGTGATACTATTCGACATTAACTAATAAGCGTAAAATTACGGGTTCTTACATTCTCCCCTCATTAAAAGAATTTTGTCCTCGAAATTCCATGAGATAGACAATGCAACTCACTTTCTAGCATACAACATACAAAAAAACATAACTGCATCTATCTAACATCCATCATACAAGAGAAATCATAATACATAGTATATAATATATATATGATAGATAAAAATAAAAGGATATGATGCGAGATAGTGCAAATGTAACTAAATTTGCTTTCTACAATGACAACAAGAAATCTATGCAAACATCCTAATGCATGTACACACAAAGATATTATATATATATATATATTTATCTATGTGTGTATGTGTGTGTATGCACCCGCGCACCCATGCATCCATACACAACAACCATTTCAGAGAGCAAGTAACCATGTCCATAAACACAATCAGTAGACACATATATAAATAAAAAATAAATAGCATATATATATATATTCTTCTAACCTATATTAGAACACACATAAATGCAAGTATCCAAAATAGTAAGAACTAAATTGGTATAGCCCAAACATGGCGACCATAACATCCAAAACATGTCATAAGGACGTGCATACAAACATACCCTAACACCTATACAACCATGCCTTTATCAACTAACTAGCTAAAGAACACCCTGCAAACATACAAAGGACTAAACGAGCAAACTAACCTATAAACTAACTAAAAGGGGAACTAATTGGAAGAGAACTCTTGATGGGAAACTCGTAATATCTCCTCAATTTTCCATGTACTCCTATTCAAATCTTTATCACACTATACTTTGACCAATTTCATTTGTTCATTCTTATGCCATATCACATCAAGCTCTAAGATGTGAATATTCCTATAGAGTAATCTAGTCCACGCCCTTCCATTATATCCATCAAGGTAAATGGCTCGACCATAACTGCTAAATCATCAACATATGTTCGAAAATGGGATAAACAAAATGCGTGTGAACATCCGTAAACTTTTCAAGAAGCCAAACTCAAGCTTTTGACTCCTTTACTCTCTATATAGTAAGGAAAGGCCTTAATGGTGGTGCTAGCTTTTCCACATAGCACATCACAATAATGAGTCCTTCAACTACACCATGTCACCGATTGCAAACTCTCAATGCATGCATATCCTATGGGGTTTACATTCCTTTGCATAACATTTCAACTTTCGTTGAGGCATTTCTAATTGTATAAGGTTCAAGTATAACTTTAATTTATATAGACTTCACTACTCTGCATCATCAAATACCTTGCAACATACTTCATCACTTGCTTCTTCATCCTCAGCCAATAGGAAACCTTCTTCGTATCTCGATACACTTTATCACCATCTGGATATATAGTTATCCTAGGATGATGACAGTAACTAGGTACCTCGTCCATAACATCACTAACCACTGGCATACATAACATTCCATCTAGCTTTGGCCTCCCTTCGTCGTTAATGGAATATAGCTCCAAAAGAGTAGATCACTTGTGTTACTCTAACTACTAAAAATACTAACCAGTTTTAAATCCTTTGATTATCCTACTATACTTTTTCTTAAGTCCATTGGTATGACAACACATTAATTGACGATGTCATCTCTCTAAGTGGACTAACATTTAGGATTCTTAAATGAACTCCATATTCCATCACCATTTAATTTACAAACATCACAAATGGATGATGCTTGAGTTTCGATGAATACAATATTACTTCAATTAAGCAACTAAATGAAAAAAACTAAACACAACTAATGATGAACCTAATAAATCCTAAATTGAATAAAAAGAATCCAAGGCATATCTCTATATTATCCTAAAATTTAACCTAATAACTACTATAACAAACTTATATACTAACATATGCATTTTTCATTTATTTATCATGTGCATCGAGCATTGAGAATGAGTTACGGAAAAGTCAATATTTCGGAAAACTGACTTAATAAGATAGTTCTTTTAATCCAAATTATGACTAAAAAGAACAACTCTCACCTCGTCGAAAATTTTCTTCCAAATTTCCAAATCTCGCCTTCATTAAAAAATCACAATTATTCCTTAGTGCATGCAAGTCAAGACATTTACTTCATGTATTGAAATCATACCACACTTGACACTTCAAAAACAAAATCGACTTCACATGCTTGTGAAGTCCTGTAAACTAACATAAGGTTAGGGTACTTTTATGTACATTGCCATACTCTAGAAACACTTACATAAAATTACTTGATGGTATCTTTTTTAACATAGTTCCCTCGTTGACTCACTTCCAAAGTATAAAATATGATGCAAACTAATATCGATTAGTGCCTCCCTCAACTAACCATAGCCTCCATAAACTCCACGAACTTTGTATAGGAATAACGGGGAATGGATCAATGTCCTAACATAATGAACAAGACATTGAGCATCTATTACATTCAACCACTAATACATGACATCAAGAACACACCATAATGGTACACATCCAAATGCTAAACCATGACCCAAACAGAAGATATTGTCCCTCTTTGGGTACTCTATACATTATCATAACTCAAGGGAAATATACTCAAGTATAGCGTAACACTACAATAACCAAATAGCATCTCCTACGAAATAACAGTCGGTATGTGGGTGTACCAAAAACTAAAAAAAACACATGTGTTGTAACACTAACTGATACTTCTCTGTAATGCCAGTCTCCATTAACAAGTATAGTCATCCTCTATAGTTGACTGTCTTATGCAACAATCTTGTATTTTTCAATCTTTAGGGAAACTTCACAATCAATTATGCTGTCATGCTTCACAACATCTTATGTGAGTTTATCCCAACCTTTAATATTAACATATTGCCATTTGATTTAATATCTCTTTTCTATGACTATACGACAACATATTTCTGCCTACTTTTGTCTTAATTTAAAATTGAATAAATTTTAGCCAATTCATATCTCTTAAGTCATCTTGCGCTAAGCGATAACTTCAATCATATTTTGGGTTAAATGTAACGAAATGGTATTTACCCCTCATTATTATGGAAATATTCAATTTGATACCCTACTCTTCCAACTTGAACATTAGTTGAAAACTCTACCAAATTTCTATGCTAATTTTTCTATCACCCAAATCTTCCAACACTTCACAAATCCAGTACGTTCAATACTGGCAAGTACTTATCACATTGGCACATAGATTATTCTAGCTAGTTCACTACAAATAATTCAAACTTTATAGGCAACATAATTGTTTTTTAGCTCGAATCCAAAATTTTATTTCACAATTTTCATTTTAGTTTTAAAAACCATTGAGTTCTAACTTCATTTTTTTTTCACAAAACTAGCAATAATTTAAATCTATAAAGTTCTCCACTTATTTTAAAAAACATTTACTAAAAATCATAACACATTTTTTTCTTCAAATTATCTTAAATTGTACTTAAAATAAATTTTCAAAAGTCTTCGAACCAAATTTTTTTTCAATTTCCCAAGCTAATTTCACTTCAATAATTCTTAAAAATATCCATTCTTAAAAATATTCAACTTCCAAAACTCAATTCTTTATAGCTTTACCAATTAAATACTAATTACTCAAAATATAATTAGATTTAAAATAACTTCATGTAATTTTCTAAAATACTCGTTCTTTATTTTTACAATATTATTACATATATTTAATAACCATTTTATTATACACAAGTATATATTATTTTATTTTATAATTAGCCAATTTCCAACACCTCTAAATAATACATTAGTGTATATATGAAAAAATATTTTTAAAATTTGGTTTTGGCTAATACTATTGCCATATTGAATCTAGAAATAATTTCCAAAATTTTAAATCATTTATTGTTAATCCAAAAAATGGATCAACACCCTGGTTTGAGTGTGAAAGCATCTGCCCTATTTATCAAGGCAAATAAAATAGGAAAAGCAATAGTCAATCGTAGAAAATGTAAAGAGACGAGATTTTTATAGCGGTTCGGCTATTAATGAAGCCTATGCCTACTTTATATCTTTTGTTAACTGGCTGCTATTTCAAGATTGATTTGGTTTACAATATGATTGAATCACCTATGTTAGATTTAGATCATAAGTACTTAGAGGCAACTGGAGGGTCTTAGTTGCCCCTTTGTGACTTTAGTGTAGGAGAAGAAGAGTGAAAATTGGTAATGGAAGAGCTGTAGCAGTCAGTCCAGAGAATCCCTTTCTATTGCAGATGGGATGGTACTTATAGGATTTGAAGAGCACTTGGGCTAGAGCCGCTTCACCAGAAGCCTACACTTAGTGTAAAGAAGAAGCCTAGAAAATTCGAGGGTCATAGAAGTTAACTATTTGGATCGATACCGATCTAATTGGATCGGATCGGTACCGATCCAATTGGATCGGATCGGTACCGAAGTTGGGCATTTTTGATGCTATGATTATTTGGCTATCTTCCTTGCTTTGTTTTGATGCTCTCCATGTAATTTCGTAGCTTGTTGTCTTGCTTTGATGGTGATTCATCTATGGGTTTGACTGATATGTAGTCTGAATCAGATAAGTCTTTACTTCTTGAACTTGAATGCTTGGAATGTTACCAAACGTGGTAGATAAGCTTAGTGGAGACATAGGAGTGTAAGACAAGTGGATTGAAAATCCAATAAAGCAATTTTTTGGATTGGTACCAATCTGAAATGTTAGCATAAATATGGTCCAAACTTCTTGGGATCCTTTGTCTTGTACTTTTAGGCCTTTCGATCAAGTCTCGAGTTGTTTTGGTTTAATCTGAATGTTCTAACTCCTATTGAATTCTAGTGGGTTAAAAACCCAGTTAACATTTGCCCCTTAGAGTATGCTTTCATTGAAAACAAGGTGTGCTCTAGAATTGTTTATCTCTGGGTTTCCATTTTAAGGAGTTTCATTGGTCGTATCTGGCCATCTTCAAATTCTATCTACGAAGTACGGTTAACTGTTCAGTCCTTGGTGTAAATCTCCATTGTTCGTGATTATGGAGTGATCCTGACTTGATAATTTCCAGAATGTATACGAACATCGAGTAGGTCACCTAGGAAAAATTTGGGGCAATTTGGAGGAGTATATTTGGGTCATACCGATCCAATTGGATCTGACCGGTACCGATCCAAATAATGGACAATTTTTTCAGACTTTTCTTTTTTTTTAAACTTTGTATGAGCCAACCCTTTACTTTAGTTTATTTCCATTCAATCCAATCCCTCATTTCTCCAGCTCATTCGACCTCTCTAACCCTATCTAGCCGATCCAAGCATTCCATCCATCAAGGAGCTACCTCCATCGATCTTCGCCACCAGCGCCATCAGCCGCCTCCTCATAAATCCATTGCCGTTGATTGGAGCAAGGAATCGCTGCCAAATATCCCTAACATCATGAAGACAGCCGATCCAATCCGAGTGAAATCCTAGTTTTACGTCTCCCTAAACAAAGATCGATTCATCTTCTCCAATTCGAAGGTTAGTAGCATGGATTTTGGCGTATTACTACATTAGCGATTGGTGATGAAGTTGTGTTGGTGATGGATACAGTGAAAGATTCGAGTTGATTGTGACTTTGTGGAAGAAGATAGCAAGTTGAATCTTGAATTTCTCATGGAAAAAAGCTAGGGTTTTACCCCGGTACTCAATATGTTTTGCCATCTTCATCCACTGAGTCAGAATTGATTTGCATCAAGTACACAATCGATCCCAGCATAGTGTCTTATGGATTGATTTTGGTTTTCCTAGGAGGTAATAATAGCTTGGGGTAGCACCTTGTGTGAAGCTCATGCTGTTATCACTTTCCAGAGAACTAAAATCAACTTATGCTAAGGGTTATTTACATGATTTGGACCTATCGATCTATATTCACTCGCTATGGACTGGTCCTGTCATTGCACAGGCCGTGTACCTAGAATAGGAAGGGCTTTTCATGTCACTTCGGATAACAGATCTGTTGTCTATCGTTGATCAATAATGAGTAAGTAGAGAAGAAATGAAATTAATGGGAGATACAGATTACTGTTTCTGGTGTGGATAAGCCGCCTACACGAAATGGTTTGTTCACAGCGTTTAGGACATCAGACCCATTCTCACTTAGATTACACATCACACACACACTCTCATTTAACACTTGGAATCTGACCAGTGTTTAGTACACGACAATTATTTCCCAAATTTCTAGTGTCAACCATGTAAGGGTCTATAGTTTAGAGATTAGGCGTACCTAACCGTTTTGAATACAAGCTTTCTTATATAGAATGGTGCGCAAAGCTTCTCGGCACAAATCGGTTGAGGGTAACTTACCTCTTTCTAAAATGGAGTCATCATCGATCCCAGCTGGATCCTTCGCTTCCATAACTTCAGGTCAATATGGTCGTCTGATTCCAGTCGGTTCCATCGTCAATCGCACTCCTCCTAATTTCAGGGTCTTACTTGATCCTTCGGAGAAAGCTCTTACAATTCTTACACACAAAATGTTGTAAACCATTTTCTTGTAATATGGTATCCCAGAGGATGATGTGCTTCTGCTATCAAGAGGAGAATTTGCTCATAGGCCACCTTTTGGATACGTGGACTACTACTGATTAATGTGCATGCATGGTGCAGTGCCCCCATTCAGTCACTTCTTAATGACAACACTTCAGAACATAGGGTTGGCCCCCTTCTAAATTATTCCAAATGGATACATTCTGACGTGCTTATATGTTATACTTATGCGGATGATTAATTGTGCCCAAGCTTCGCTGAGCTGTAGTATCTTTTATTGTTCAAGAAAAGAGAGGCTAATCCATCACTTGTTTATATTGAAGCTCAACATTGCCGGAAACTTATACTGGATCTTTCCAGCAAAGTTCCTTCATTTAATAACAAGTTCTTTTTTGCTAAGTGTCTAGAAGGTTTCACTCGTTTATGGACTACGGGGGGGTAAGTCTCCTTTATAGTGCCCGAAATTTCTTTTACTTGCTTTAAGTTATCTGAACGGTCATATATTCATTCAGTTCTTTTGAAAATTAACAAGTGACCCGGCACTTAGCATCGTTCTTAGAACCTTGAAAGCAGTCGATGCTCAGAAGCACACGGTTAGATTCCTGCTTACAGATGAGAACCTTCATCGATGTAGGCATTTTCACCCTGGGAGATCCATCAGGCTCGTTAGTGCTCCTTCCCGCTCTAAAGCCGAACCCATTCTGTTTCCTCTTCCTATGATTCTGGTGAGGACAATGATGATGATGAAGAAGAAAGTGGCCCATCTAATAGGTCAGAGAAGACCCCTAAGAAGATCCAAATTCAAGTCGGGGTCGACAGTCCACCCAAAATGCCATTGATTCTAGAAGAGAAAGAGAAAGAGTTTATTCAACGAAAGGGCAACGCTCCGCTAACTAAAGAAAAGGAAGAAGGAGAAATCAGTGAGGAGCATCCTCTAAATGAGGTAGAAATAGATTGGGACACTGATGAGGGTGACGTCAAATTAGGCAATAAGGTCTCGGAATTAAGCCCTGGTCATGCACCCTCACCTTCTTTGAAAGAGCCTATTGAGGGAGGTTCTCCCAAGACTGAACCTATATTCAGCTCTTGTCGGAAGGTGCTAACATTGATTTGGAAGATATGAGTAATATTGTTTTGAATATGAGTGACTTGATGGATGACTTTACTATGGAAGGGTTACCTTTCCAGTCTACTTAGATTATCTTTGTAGGAAGCGATGTTCTAACTTTAGTAGGTGATCGATCTGGTTTGTGTATTCCGCTGGGGTCATTATATTGTAATACACACTTCACTAGGAGCACACACTTAATATTTTTTAAGGATGTTTTAGTTAATCAAATGCCTTTTTCCTAAAGCCATTTTATCGCTTGCTGCAGGAATCGTGTCTTATGGTCTTCACAACGATCTTAATCGAGTTTTGGAGTCTCAACGTTCGTAGAGACACTCTTCATGGTACCATGATCCTTGGGAGACTGATGAGGAAAGGAAAAGAAGGAAGGAGAGGGAGGCGGAAGAGCATCGCCATGCGGAGAAAGTTCAAGGCATAGATAGGAGAGGTAGCTAAGAAAAGAGGAAGAACCAGACCGAGTATGGAGATTCGTCAAAGAGGCTGAAAAAAGACCAAGAACGAGAATCTGGTTCACAGACTTCTGCTTCCACTAGGATAAATGTCCCTGCTTCCGGTGCTATGACTCTCCTATTCATACTATTAGGACCGCCACTCCCTAGATTTCTAAGCATGTGCCTTACATTCTTCATGTTGGTCTCCCGCATTTACAAGCTGCATTCCCTAATTTGTTCTTTCGTGGGGTTGTATTTGAGAAGCCCAATTTGAAGTCAGTTCATGCCGAATCTTATTCACTCCATTTCCAAGTAATTCAGAGCGGTTTGGAGCAAGCAGAAGGGTGGGAAAAATTATGAATAAAGATACCTACTATTAAACAGAACAACTACCAAGAAATCCTCTCGTTTGAGTCTGAAAAGGATAAGTGCGAGAAGCAGCTCGCAGATTGCGATGCGGAGATCAAGAGGCTAAAGAAAGAGAGAGATGACGCCTTCAAGAGGGAGAGCAAAAGTGCTTCTTTGCTTAAGGAGCTAAAAGAATCCAGTGATCGATCCACAATCATATTTAGAGATGAGATAAAGAAGTTCCATGCGGATGAGGTGGCTTTAAAAGAAAAGTTAAGGATAAACAAGATGATGGTTGAGATGTAGAAGAAAACCATCGCCGAGCAGGCTTAAAAAATTGCCCCTCTTTGCGAACAAGTTTCGAATTTGAATGCTGAGAAGAAACAGCTAGCGGTAGAGAAGGCTAACACGGATGCCAGCATTTCAGAGCTTCAAGATACCTTCACAAAGAAGATGAAAGGCTTGGATGCTACTATTTTAGGCTTCTATGTCAACTCCATGCTGCATAAGGGGAGTCTTAGCTACTTGGGTCTGTTGTTTCCAAGTACGCTTGTCGTAGTCTGGGAAGAGATTCGGGTCCGATTTCAAGACATGGGTGGAGGTTATACCGAAAAGGAGTTAGTTCAAGCATATCTGAATGAAAAGTCCCGCCAAGCTTTAGGGGGGGCAGGAAATCTTGAGACTAGAGAAGGAATGAGAAGCTATTGATACCGCGACAGCCGCTATGGCTATAACCGAGCATTTTCCTTCAGGCCCTGGTGAGCCATCTTTACGTCTTCGCACTAACGAGGGGATCGTTTCTACTTTTCCTGTGATTACGTAGCCATCAAAAGAGGCAACAGCGAGGGCTTTGAAATTGTGGCGCATGAATAGACCCCCACGGCAGGTAATTTTCTTATCTCTCCCACGTTTGAAGACTTCCAATTTACGCTGGATTAAATTGCAAAGATAACTTCCATTTATTCAAATATTATAGACCAACCCTCTCTTCCTACCAAGTTACCTCATCCTCACAGTGCCAGTTCTACTGCCATTCTGACAGCATCAACTGTCGTCTCCACATCTGGCTTGCATCCCGGTTTGCACTCCGAGAAAATTGCAGCGCTGCATGGTTTGGATAACCCCTCTATATCTCAAGAGGAGGGTTTGGAAGCTACTGACACACAGGAGTAGGCGGACTAAGCTCCAACCAGATAAAGTAAAGACTGAGCAGTCTATGACCGAGCGACAGATGGTAGCGGTGAAGAAGGAGAAGGTGAAGAGCAAAAAAGGTCATCAATGAGTTCTCACAAATCCCGCAAGCACAAAGGCAAAGGTGGGTCGCCAATAGCAATGTTTTAGAAAGTGAGATCACCTCAGGAGGGGAGAAGCTTGAGAAATTGTCGACCAGAGGCAGGAAAGGCGGCAGGGGTGGTAGGGATAAGAAGTCATGATCTGTCCGTGTACTCATGAAGCAGAGCTTTTTCTTTTTTGGTTGCTTTTTGTACAACGGTCCGCACATGGCATTTCTTCTTGTTGATGCAATAGTGGTGCTTGTATTTTCCTATTCTTGGCCAGTATAGTGCCATACGGCCCCTGCTATCTGTTTCTATACGTGAAAAATGTAATATAAGTAATAAAACTGTTGAAATTTTGATTGTATCTTCACTTGTCTACTTATCTACATTCCACGCACTATTGCCTTTTTATACCACTATTTTTTATTCAACACTATTTTTTCATGTACTATTTATTTAGTCCACCAAAATTCTTTGTTTGGACTAACATAATTATGAAGCATTTGCTATTTTGGTTGAGTGTTGGTGTGTGCGCCTCTGGTTCACGGGACTGTTTACTCCGAACACTTGATACAAAACTAGACGCCTCCGGTAGTCTTCTGGATGCCCCCAGTCCGGCCTATACCATAACTCCTATATTTGGGAAATTCAGGTTTTATTGTCCTCATTTTAAATATCCCATTTTGATTTTTGAATTGAGATATCCATGAAGCTTTTTAGTGGCCTTACGCCGAGTGATTGGTGATGCTGGAGCAGCACCGATTACTTAAAATTCTGTTAAGTGATTCCGTCGCAATGCTAAAGTCAAACTATTGTGCACACGTGTCACTCCTTGGAGTGCTATTTCCTTCACTCCGGAGGCAGTGCATGGCTTTTCGTAATATGAGAGTTCTTGTCTTTTGATGCAATTTTTTTGATCCAACTAGTGTTGTGAGGCTTACAAAATGTGCACGGTGGGATCGAGGCTTTCTCGATCGTAGTTTTGCGAACCAACAAGCGATGCGCGGCTTAAGAGGGGATGTGATTCCACAATCCAAGAGGTGGTGTGCGACTTACGAAATGCGTGGCTTTGATTCTTACCTTCCCGGTGTCGCCGTAGCAACACCGGTTCTTAGAAGGTTGGGACCAAGTTCCGTCAATTAGCGGTTTGAGTCGATCTGCTTTCATCGACTCGGAGTTTAGATTTGGCGTACTTGCGCATGGTTCCACTATCTTAAGTAGCGATTGGATGGTTTTAAGTCAATTTGATCCCGTCGACTTGGTATGTTACTTACGTGAATACAATTTTATTTGTTCAGAAAGCAAAGCAATTTCATTAATTTAAATAAGAGTTGGGTAAGTTCGGCCTATTTACAATGCCTTCGGTATCCCAAGATGGCTTATTTTCGGAAATAGGGAATACATAACATAGTCCTAGATAAAGTAATGACGAAGCGATTTGATGTTCCAAGCATGGGGAATTTGGGTTCTATCAATGGTTGTTAGCTTGAATATGCCATCCCCTAGCTTCTGGCCGATTACATTGGGCCCTTTCAATTTGGTCCGAATATTCCCGGTACAGGATAGACTCGTTTGAGGACACGGTCTCCTACTTTGAAAGTACGGTTACGAAACTTGGAGTTGAAATGTTGTGTGACCCTTTTTTGATGAGCGGTAATCCTTGGCTTAGCCTCTTCCTGCTTCTCATCGACCATACCGAGCGACTCGAGTAGGGGCTATTCATTCTACCTTTGATTGAAGTTTTTACTTCAATGAGATGGGACTTCCAGTTCGATTGGGATCATTTCTTCTAAACCATATGTTAGGGCGACCGGAGAGTGCTCAGTTGCATATTTGTGCGTTGTTTTGTAAGCCCATAGTGCAAGTGGAAGTTCATCAACCCAATTTCCTTTAAATGTATTAGCCGCTTTTTGATAGTGGACTTGATTATCTTGTTTACTGTCTTCACTTGCCCGTTTGCTTAAGGATATGTAATAATGGAAAATCTTTTCTCGATTTAGAAGCGTTTGCAAAAGTCTTTGAACTCAGCGCTTTCAAATTAAGTCCCATTATCCATGATGATTTTTTGTAGCACTCCAAACCTGCAAATAATTTGTTTAGTGACAAAGTTAATAACTTTCTTTGTGGTAATAGTTGTCAACGGTTCCACCTTAGCCCATTTGGTGAAGTAATCAACAGCAATGATAACCTATTTGGCTCCTCCTTTGGCTATTGGCAATACACCAATCAAATCGATTCCCTAGATTGCGAATGGCCATAGGCTGAGCATCCATGTTAGTTTCGTTGAAGGAGTTCTCTTGATCTTGCATAATCTTGGGCATTAGTCGCATCGTTTGGCATAATCTACTGCATCGCGGTTGACCGTTGGCCAAAATACCCATATTGGAGAACTTTCTTTGCAAGGGTTTGCCCCTCAGTGTGATCCCCGCAGTCGCCTTCATGAACTTCCCTGAGGATCCTTCGAGCTTCGCCGTTAGTCACACACCTAAGTAGGGGGATAGAGAATCCCCTTTAGTAGAGTATTCCATCCTATATTACGAACCATAGTGCCATTCAAAGGAGCTTTTTCCATTGATTCTTTTCCACGAGGAGTGTTTCTCTGAGAAGATAGTCCTTGATTGGTGTCGTCCATGTTTCTGATTCTTCGGTGGTTTCGAAAATCCAGTCAACATCCATCTCGCCTATGCTTGGTCCAGTCAGAGTTTTAACAGGGACCAGTCCCATAGACTGAGCTTCTCCGAAACTGGATAGCTTGATTAGATGGTCCACCTTCATGTTTTGTTCCCTCAAGAAATGAGATATTATGTAATGCTAGATGTCATTCAGCAATTCCTGCACTTTGGATAGATACAGGATGAGGTTCTCTCCTCGGGCTTGATATTTGCCTCTCACTTGATAGACGACTAGCTGAGAGTTGCTATAGATATATATGGACTTTATCATGAGTTCCTTCATAACTTTCAACCCGGTTATTAATGCTTTATATTTTTCTTCATTGTTTGTTGCAGAGAATTCCAAGCATAAGGCGTAGCAAACAGATCGTCCTTTAGGAATTTCAAGCATGACTCTTGCCCTTGAACAAAAGTTGTTAGATGCACCGTCGATGAACAACCTCCAGTGTGTCTCCACTTCCGGAGTAGCTTCTTCTTCGTTATCTTGTATTGTAAACTCGACAATGAAGTCTGCCAGGGAATGTATGTTGATTCCCCTTCAAGGATGGTAAGTGATTTCATATTGACTCAATTAAATGTTCCATTTGATGAGCCGTCTAGAGGTCTCGGGGCGGTACAACACCTGCTCTAAGGGTTGATTTGTTAGTACTTTGATCGGATGTGCCTAGAAGTTTGGTCATAACTTTCAAAATGCGATCAAGAGGTAGTATGATAGTTTTTCCAACTTCGGATAGTTCTTCTTGGCCTCAGTGAATCGTTTGCCGATGTAATATACGGGTCGCCAGACCCTAGCTTCTTCACGTACGAGAGTTGCACTTAATGCATGGGGCGAGATTGCTAATTAGATAAACAAGTCTTTTTCATCTACCGGCTTGGATAGGATTGGTAGAGTCTTTATATGTTGTAGCAGTTCTTCGAAGGTAGTCCAGCAAGCCTGATTCCATTCGAAGTTTTTCTTTCTTTAGTGCATCAAAGAACAGTATACATTTGTTGGTTGCTTTTGAGACAAATCCGCTTAGCACTGCAACTTTTCCATTCAAGCTTTGGAACTCTTTCTTGTTCCTTGGGGCCTCAACTTCCCATAAAGTGGTAATTTGTTTGAGATTAGGTTCAATGCCTCTGGCACTTACAATGAATCCTAAGAACTTTCCAGATGCTACCTCGAAGTGACATTTAAGTGGATTGAGTTTCATTCTATACTCACGGAGTATTTCAAACATTTCAGCGAGGTTGTCCAAGTGATTTGAGGCTACACGCGATTTTACTAGCATATCATCTACATAGAATTCCATAGTCTTCCCAGTTTGATGTTTGAACATGGCATTCACCGGTCCCTGGTAAATTGCCTCAGCAATCTTTAAGTCGAATGGCATCACTTTGTAGCAGTGTGATCCCAGATCTATGATGAAGTTGGTATTTTCCTGGTCAAGTTTATGCATCATGATCTGGTTGTATCCCGAGTAAGCATCCATGAATGGGAGCAATTCAGTCCAGCTGTTCCGTCCACAAGCTAGTCGATTCTCAGTAGTGGAATGCTGTTCTTTGGGCAAACTTTGTTTAGGTCTGAGTAGTCGATACTAGATCGCCATTTTCCATTGGATTTATTGACCAAGACTAGGATGGATACCCATTCGGGATAGGTTGCATCGTGGATAAAACCATTTGCCATCAGCTTATCCACTTCTTCTCTTGGTGCTTTGGACTGTTCGGGTCCTAGGCTACACCTTTTCTGCCTTACTGGTGTATATTTGGAACAGATGTTGAGTTCATGGCATGCTATCTCTGGCGATACCCGCACATGTCGGGATGCTTCCAAGCGAATACATCTAGGTTGGAACGAAGAAATTTGATTAGTTCCTATCGCATCTTGTTTCCAAGATGTGACCCAATTTTCAGGACCTGGGTTGGGTCATCCATATCGATTGGGACATGCACCATCAATTCTACCAGTGCTGCCCGATCCTCTGCTAAATTCTTCTTTCCAAGGTCCAAAGCCTTGTTAGATCGGCTATGGTCCCTAAGCCAGGGGCGGCACTGTAATTGCTATGCGGCAGGTTCATGAATGTGGAGAGTTTTCCTACATTCTTACCCTTTTCTTTTCTTCTAGACTCACGTAGTTATGTGATGTAGCATTTTCTAGCGGCACTTTAGTCTCCTTTGACCACTCCAACTCCATTCTCTGTTGGAAATATCATGGTTAGGCACCACTGGGCTAAAGCAATCCTAAAATCTACTAAGGTAGGCCGACCTAAGAAAGCATTGTAGGCGGACATTTCATCCATGTCCGAACTAAGAAAGCATTGTAGGCCGATCACAAAGGTATGGATGAGGATGAGTCTTCGGTCTCCTTCCCCAAGTTCCACGAGCAAGTCAATTATTCTGGAAGGTTGCTTAGGTTCACCGGTGAATCCTTAGATCTTTGTTCGACAAGCGAATACGTCTTTCATACTAATCTTCATTTGATTAAACGTGTGTTAGAATAGGATATTAACAGAACTGCCACTATCCTCCAAAAGTCATCAGTCCATGGTGGGTCCAATTCCTACCATCATGACCATGGGGTCAAGGGTTGGAGCTTCTATCCCTTTAGTGTCTTAATTCCGGAATACTATGTCATCTTTCGGGATTCTATGCTGCTTTGCAAGAGTTCCATCTTCAACCGTGAAGCACAAACCTTTTAGAACATGTTTCAATGAGCTTACATATCACTCCATTTCCCCCCAACTCTTCTGTTCGGGATAAGGTCCTCCAGATATTGTTCCTATGATGAGTCTTTGATCGGTCCATCTAGATCCCTCTTTGCTGGTTCCAGTTTGGTTTCCCCGATCTTTATGAGCTTGGGGTGCAGCAGGCTGGTCAGGATTTTATGGTTCCCTCACATACTACTGAAGCTTGTTTTCCCAAGTCATCTCTTTAATAAAGTTCTTTTGGTATCGACACTCATTCATGTTGTGATCATGTGTTTCATGGAAGTGGCGGTACTTTTCGAAACACTTTTGTTGTTTAGTCGCTTCCTTTTTAGGCGGCTTCTTGTACTCCTTCGTCCCTTGTGTCGTAAGGTAGATGTTTTTTAGAGTATCATTGAGCGGGGAGTAGTCTTCGGGCCTCAAGCCTTTAAGTAGCTTGTGACATCCGTTTGGATTGTTGGAATGCTGGTTCTTCCTTTTTTGGTTCCCATCCTTCCCCGCGTTTCCGGCAGCGGTTTTGGAGGTGTTTCCACCTTGGTTAGCCACCGTGCCATTTTGGGCAGCGTTGGTTGGTTATGGATTAGCAGGTATTCCTTCTTTCTCCTCCGCCTCTTCCAATACCAAATACTGGCTTGCCTTTCGGTGAAAGTCCTTCCCAGTGGTAGGTGTTTCATTTTGATCCATTTTCCAAATTCTATGTCAGGGTGGATAGCGCGGACAAGGGCCATGATGACCATATCTTCATTTGGGTTACTTACTTCAGTCACCGTGGTGTTTAACTGACTCATGAAGGATTTCAAAGATTCATTTCGTCCTTGGAATAGACCAGATAAGGACATCATGTCTTTTGGTTGTGCCATGTGAAGCCTAAACTGATCAACAAAATTTTGTTACTAATTCATTGAAAGTGGAGATGGATTTTGTGGGAGCCTGGTGAACCACATAGAAGCATTTCCCTCTAGGAAAATAGAAAAACATCTACATCGAAGAGAATGTGAAGCATTTGCTCCATCCATGTACGAACTATACTTATACAGGTGAGGTTTCGGATCTCTAGGTCCATCGTAAGACAGAATAGTCGGCATAGTATACTTTCAAGGTACCGTTCATTAAAAATGTCATCGGTAAAGGGAGACCGGCTTAGTGTGGATCCCCATTCGTCATCTCTCTTATCCTTACTTTCATCCATCAAGCACTTTTTCATATCCACGGTATATGTCTCTAATGTCCAATAGTCTGTAGGTTGGCCGTTAGTGACTATGCCAAGTGTTTGATTTTGCAAACAATCTTGGTAAGTGGGCTGAAGCCTTGGCTCTCCTGTCTTCAAGAGAGCCACTCCCTTAGAGTTCCATTGGCTTGTGGTTAGTCGGATAGGGGCAGTCTTGACCTCCCTGCCGGTATTGAGCGCACGAGCATTTTCTTCCAACTTGTCTTTGTCAAGTTGCTCACCATCTTCAGAGTCGGAGAGATCCACTATTGTATCTTCCCGTAGGGTTTTCGCTCCTAGATTCAAGTTTGTAGCAGGTTGCTTTGCTGTTGGTGGAGTGCTTGCATTTCCTTCTATGACGACTCCTCCACCTCCACCCACTACTCCTTTTTACTTCTTCCTTCCGTTTCTCCTGTTTAGGCCAAAAATGAAAGAGTTTTCCTGCTTCGTGGTAGGCACGGGTTCTGGCATGGTTCTTGGAGTAGCTAGTAATTGCAAGGTTAGGAGGGCATTTAATTTGTCCATAAGAGCTTTTTGGTTGTTCTCCATCTTTTAGTTGATTTCATCAACCATCTTGTTCAATTCGCTTTTAGTGATGACTTCATGCTGGTAGAAGATCCCGGCACCCGATCTCCGGTGTCAGCTCCAGAATTTGCTCAGATTAGCAGATTATTGGCGTTGCTGACTTCAATTTACTAAGGGTTGGTCTTTTCTCCAACTATAATAGCTCCTACGGATTTTCCAGAAGTAGTTCTCTTTCTCCCCGCCATTGATCTTCAATAGCAAGCTTCAAACTTTCTAGAGCTGATTTGATGGATCTAGCTTTTGAATCAGGCGAATCCATAGAGGAAAACTAGATCTGTGCCTAAATTAACCGATTTCTCAGTGAAAGCACCAAAATGTTAACCCAAACAAAGGATCAACACCCTGGTTTGAGTATGAAAGCACCAGTCCTGTTTATCAAGGTAAATAAAAGTAAAGAGACAAGATATTTTTATAGTGGTTTAGCTATTAACAAAGCCTACATCCACTTTATATCATTTGTTAACTGACTTCTATTACAAGATCGATTTAGTTTACAACATGATTGAATCACCTATGTTAGATCTAAATCACAAGTACTTGTAGGCAACAGGAGGATCTCAATTGCCCCTTTGTGACTGTAGTGTGGGAGAAGAAGAGTGAAGAATGGTAATGGCAGAGCTGCAGTAGTCAGACCAAAGAATCCCCTTTCTATTGCAGATGGTATGGTATTTATAGGAGTTGAAAAGCACCTGGGCCAGAGCCACTTCACCATAAGCCTACACTTTGTGTGATGAAGGAGCCTAAAAAATTTGTGGGTCATAGGAGTTAACTATTTGGATCGATACTGATCCAAATAGTTAAGCATTTTTTATGCTACGACTACTTAGCTATCTTCCTTGCTTTGTTTCGATGCTCTCCATGTAATTTCGTAGCCTATTGTCTTGCTTTGATAGTGATTCACCTATGGGTTTGACTGATCTGCAGTCTGAATCGGATAAGTCTTTACTTCTTGAATTTAGATGTTTAGATTGTAACCAAACATGGTAGATAAGCTTAGTGGGGACATAAGAGTGTAAGACAAGTGGATTGGAGATCCAATAAAGCAATGTTTTGGATTGGTACCGATCTGAAATGTTAGCAAAAAAATGGTCTAAACTTCTTGAGGTCCTTTGTCTTGTATTTTTAGGCCTTCTGATCAAGTCTCAAGTCGTTTTGGTTTAATCTGAATGCTCTAACTCCTATTGAATTCAGCTGGGTTAAGAACCCTGTTAACATTTATTAATGTATATTTTCAAGATTTTTTATCACAAACCCTTCAGTTTTTAAATATATATTAAAATAAAGAAATTCCACAATTTAAAAGCAATAATTTTTAAATCCACTTTTTTACTTTTAAATTTAAATTTATCAAAGATGGTTTGATTTAAATTAGAAATATAGACGTGACAAACGTTTCTTTTTAAATTTTGCTTTTACAAATAAGAAATTTTCACAAAAGTGTAAAGAAAATGTAATAGTTCTTTCTCAAAGTGTGACAAAAATATTTATAAAATAAATGACATTAAAAAGGATGCATTCTACTCACCATTTAATTTTCTACCAAAAGTTTCTCTGTCAAAAGTAAAGTACACATCAAAATATAAGTGCAACAATGTGCCTTACATTAAACTTCCTAGAAATATAAAACCTATAAAATAGTTACGAGAAATTACTTGTTATTAAATTTCTCATGTTTGAAATTCAAAATAAGAGGTTATCATTTCAGCACATTAAAAAGACTTTGAATTCTATATTTTTTCCAAAAATCTCACACTAATGTTTTCAAATTTTTAGGAAAACATTTCAAATAATTAAAACACTTTATTTGGAGTAGATAAAAAAACATAACTTACACAATCCCAACTAGGTCGTGCAATCTAACAATTCTTCAAGTGCCTCCATTATGCCTCATCAACATCACACTTATTTTTTGTGGACTCAAGGGTACTACTCTTCTTTTTATTCATCATTAGTCCCACAATTTACTTTACTTCTAGTCGGTATAGAGACCTTTTATTAGCAATTCTTTGCAGAATAAATTATAGCAAATGCGATTGATTTGTTTTTTTACCCCAAAACTATTTAAAATATTAACATTTATTTAGCACATATTATTTACTTATATAAGGGATAAGCCAAAAAATTTAAAATATATAGGGTATGGCGCGTATATATGCATAATATAAGTAATAGGAAATTAAATACACTTTTCCATACGTCTTCATTTAGAAGGAATTGCCTAACCTAAGAACTAATAATAAAACAAGTAACAACCATCCATCTATGATGTCCCAACCCATGTCCAGAAGTGGCACTGACATCATCGGTGGATCATTTGAAATAAAATGTAAAATGGTCACATAACTATCTACAAATGTAACAACATATTTTTAATGATAGGATATTTAAATAATTGAATATTGAATCGTTAATTAAATAAAGGCCAAAATTATGATTTTTCGCATACAGTTGAATTAGGACTCAAGACCACTTCCATTAAGTTCGGATTGGTGTTGCGAATTATAATGAGTATAAATATCACTATATTTGAAGATCAGACGATCTAATGATTGAAAAGATCTCGAAATGCACGAAATTAACATTCTGTAGTGCAGTCTCAGACAATGAAAAGATTTACACCATTGGATCTGAAAAAATGAGGTAATGTACGCATACGAGTTTCGTTGTGATCGGAAGTGCCGTGTGGTTGTGCGAGCTTGAAACGTACGACCATTTATTTGAAGGAATAAATAAATGGAATATTATAATACTATAAATATCATGCAAATCCACTTTCTCCCTCTTTAGTTCATTTTATCCATTTACTATTGCATTCAAATCCACGGCCGTTTACCCAATCTTCTTCAAAAAATAAAACTAAGAGATTCGCTCCACTAAAAATCATGAAACCATTTTCGTTGAGATCGTATGGATGAGATTATGGTGACGACCGAACAAAACTACCATTTCTTAAAATCTCTCTTCTGATTCAAAATCATGGCGGAATTTGGCACGATCGTCAATGGCGACCATCAACTTTCTTAGATCGAATCGAGGGTTTATATTCGCCCTTCTTGAGTTGCGCTGTGCTCGTGATGGAGAGATCTATAATTTGGAAGTGGTTTGGACAAATTTTGTTGAGTTAAGTGATATTGTCTCTCACCATCCTATGATTGTTAGTATAATATTAGATCAGCGTTTCAGAATGGTGTTTTTAGATTTAAAATGTGGTTTTTTTACACTTAAACACCTACTAGATTTTTATAAAAGAAAATAAAAATGTTTTAAATTGATTTTATATTGGATATCACATTTTTCCTATCAACGTGTCATTTTTAGGAAATTATTTGATTTGGGCTATTTTTTATATGATTTCCCCATTGGTTGATATGGATGCATTATACATGTTATATGTATGCTATGTTGGATGTATGTATGGTTATTGGTTGAATGTTGGCTTGTTTGTTTGTTTTTGGTTGAAAACACTGATTTAGTAGTGATTGAGTTCTAGATAAATATCTCGTGTGTTGGGGTTTCATACATGCGAAAATACATCGAACAAGAGAGTTAGGATACGTGCCAACTTATCTGCAGATGGAAGATGAGGCTTCGAACTTCAGGATGGATGTCGGAAGTTTCTATTTGGTTTGAACTTATCCTTTTTGGTTAAGTACACAACCAAAGTGGTTGGTATTGACTACCATAGAATGGTCAGTGCCATCACTATTGTTGATTGTTGATTTGGCCGAATTTTAGCATGGATGATAAGGAGATTTAGTGGTGCACTATGTGATGGATTGTTCGTGCGATCAGTTTAGAGTCTTGATGCTATTAATCTATGGTGAGCAATTTCGACGGTGAGGCGATGATGTGATGCTTCAACATGAGGATTTGGTACTTCGGATTATGACTCGATGGTGTATGGAGTAGGTTCCGAGGTAATTAGTTTCATGACTCTATAGGTTATGTTGGAGGTGTTGGCTTGTTCGCATTAGGGATGAATGACGATGTAACGACATGATAAAAGCCTTGTATCTTTGGTTTTTGACTCATGGGGAGAGTAGGTACCGAAGATTAGAGACTCTGTATCTTTGGTTTCTGACTTATATAAGGAATAGGTACCGAAGAGGATCGTGTTGGGAGCCATGTAGTGGAGGAACTTGGTGGGTTCCTAGATAGTCGATATTTGATTAAGCGAGTAGGGCTCGAATCGGTATGCATATGCTAAGGGATCGTTGATGACTCGGAGTGTTTTCTGTTGTACTCAAAGTAGGGATATTATATGGTGGGAATACCAATGGATTGGTAGAGAGGATCTTTATACCCTGTACCTATGATAGTAGGCCTAATGCCTAGCACTGGGCTACGAGACACATATCGAGCTTTAGGCTGTGTGATACGAGAGTACAACGAAAACCGGTATTTTCAATTAGTCCGTGGCAGTATGGAGACCATACAAGTTATCATATATATAAAGCACAATGGATGATAGTTAGTATTGTTTGATGGATGCTATGTTTGTTATGGTTTCTTCACTCGCTATATGTCACCCCAGGGATGTCAAACGAGGTAGGTATTGTGGATGGTGATACCTAGACACCTCGATAGTTTAGTTAGTATGGAGTACCACTTTATGATGTTGTAGAGCAGCATATTATCGATGTTACGTGCTGACTCTTTGGCCATAGGGACAAGTCAGGTATAATTCGTATACCCTCTTTTCTGCATACTATATCAACTTTTATAGTATTCTAAGATTGTTTATCGCTCACACCAGACTATTGTATGACCCGAGGTTTTATGCTTTGTGATGCAGATCAAGACAGAGGTAAAGGACTAAGTCGCACACGACTTAAAGATGAAAGTCGCACACGACTTATGGAAAGAACTATAGGTCGTCCACGACTTATAGAATCATATGAAGGGAAGCTACGACTTAATTCCAAGGGGTTACGACTTAACCAAGCTGAGGGAAAAGAGCTCCGACCTAACAAGGGTTTTAAGTCGTTGGAACGACTTAGTAACGAACGGCGACCTAACGAAGCTTTTAAGTCGTTGGAACGAATTAGTGGATGCTTACGAGTTAACAAGGCCTTTAAGTCGCCTGAACGACCTATCGAGTCACGCAGTGAAAAGGCTGAACGAATTGGAGTGTTAGGTCGTGAACGACCTAACGAGTCAAGAGTTAAGTCGCTGAAGACTGAGACCGTGGATTTTTATGCCGCTTTAATCTGAGCCGTTGATTGATAAGTCGTCTGGTTCTTATGTCATGACTCACATGTTTTAGGTCGTCTGCTTTAGAGGCGCTTCTAGTTGAGTCGTGTAACCTGTTTGTAAGTCGATGGAATGATGTAGCTAGGTCGTTACCGACCTAAGTTGAGTCGTGTACCTTGTAATACTGTTAAGTCGTTACTGACTTATAGTAAGTCGTAGGTCGCAATTGTTTGAGTCGCTTGATTTTAAGTCATGTGTCGTTGATATTTTACTGATGTGTTGTATGTCATGTAATTCGTTTTTGTTGAGTCGTGGTTCTTAAGTCGTAAGTCGGAAAGGGGTTATAAGTCGGAACCGACTTAAGAGTTGATGTAATTTTGTTGTTTTTTCGTGTGAGTTGTAAAATGCTATAAATAGGCCGGTGGTGCCATTTGTAATGGTTGTTGATTTTTGAATAAAATTCTCTTTTGTTAGCTTTGTGCTTTCATTCAAATTGGTAGTTGAGTGTAATCTCCTATCTCCTCTCTCGGATAATCGAGTGCGCTCGATTCAACGATTGCAGAAGCCGATTCGCGGAATCAAGTGCGCTTGATCAACGCTCGAAGAATTGAAGATCTCTCCTCACGGTATCGTGCGCGATCAACGTGTCAGAGATAGCTAGAATTCGGTATCTTCGGATCAACGAATTTGGGCAATTCAGTATTCATCAATCCACCGATTACTACATTCATCGATCTACATTGTTTTGTAATATTCCGCTGCGTCATTTGGTATCAGAGCTTGTTTTAGCCAATCATAGCTAAATCGAAACTTGGAGCCTAATCATTTTGAAGAATTTGAAGTTTGAAGAGAAGCCGAGCTTAGTAGAAGTGTTGGAGATCAAACTTGCCTCATTTGGAGAAGTTGTGTTCATCGTGTTCATCGCGAAGTAGCAACAAAGTGGGAGTTTTCAATCCATTTCATTTTGGATCAAAGTTTGAATTGTGTTTGAATTTGAAGAGTTTATAAAGTTTCAAGTATGCCACCAAGGAGAGCTAATCGACATCAAAACGTAGAAGCTTTGTATCGAAGAGAAGAAGCTGACGAGATGGAGCAAAGAATCAATGAAAACTTTAGTGAAAAGCTTAACGAAGGAATTGGTCGGTTAGAGAAGATGATGTTAGAGATGAATCAAAATCGGAGAAGGGTTTCACCTGAATCTAACCATGGAGGAAGTAGAGTCTCACCACAATCCAATCGAGAAAGAAGTGTTGACAATGATCAAAGGCGTGGGAGGAACGTGGATGATTGTGAACGGAGAAATGTAGATAGAAGGGATGATGGTGGTAGACGAGAGGGTAGTAGAGATGTGGGTGGACGGGATAGACAACGATATACATCTAATTTTGAAGAGGAGTATGATGGTGGTAGTGTTCGAGGACAAGGACGAGGACAAGGAAGAAATCACTCTGAGTATGATCACAAGTGGGAGTCGGGGATGAAGACTGAAATTCCTGAATTCAAAGGTGGTATGCAAGCGGAGGAGTTTCTAGATTGGGTGGCTAATGTTGAAGAGATTTTTGACTTCAAAGAAGATCCAGAACAGCGTCGAGTGAAGTTGGTTGCTACAAGTTTGAGGGGTAGAGCTTTGGCATGGTGGCAGCAAACCAAGCTTACACGTGAACGAATGGGGAAGTCAAAGGTTGAATCTTGGGAGAAGATGAAGAAATTGATGAAAGCAACGTTCTTACCTTACAATTATCAATCTTTGATGTATCAACGTTTGTAGAATTTAAGGCAGGGCACAAAGACTGTTAATGATTACGCGGATGAGTTTTATCAACTTATTGCGAGGAATGATATTATGGAAACGGAAGAGCAGCTGACATCTAGATTCATTGGGGGATTGAGAATGCAGATCCAGGATATGGTTAATATGTTCGATCCAAGATCTGTAGCGGAAGCACATCAGAAAGCGTTGGCTTGGGAGAAGCAGGGTAGACGAGGAGGTGGTGTGTTTACTAGTTCCAACAATCAAATGAAGGGTGTTAGTGGAAGTTCAAATGTGTTTAAACCTATCAGTAAACCGGTGGTGAAGGAGGCTGAGAAGGCGAGGGTTAACAATGGTTTCAAATGTTATAATTGCCAGGAATTGGGTCATAAAAGCAACGAGTGTCCAAAGCCAAAGAAGAGAACCATGATTGTAGAAGTTGAAGATGAGGATGTTGATGGGAAGTGTTCTAGTCCAGTTGAGGAAGATGAACAGGATATTGCGTCAGGAGATGAAGGTTGTAATCTAATGCTGAGGAGATCGTGTTTGACACCGAAGTAGGAGGAAGCTAGTTGGTTGAGAAGTAATATCTTTCAGTCAACATGTACTATATTGGGGAAGGTGTGTAAGTTTGTGATTGACGCATGAAGCTGTGATAATATTATCTCAACCGAGGCTGTGACAAAATTGAAGTTGAAGACAGAGAAACATCCGAATCCATACAAGTTAGCATGGTTGAGAAAAGGAGGAGAAGTGAAAGTGGATAGACGAGTTCGTGTTCCATTCTCTATTGGGAAGAAATACAAAGACGAGATCTGGTGTGATGTAGTAGAGATGGATGTTTGTCATTTACTTTTGGGAAGACCATGGCAGTATGATCGCGCAGTACAACATGACGGTCGGACCAACAGCTACAGTTTTATGTTTGAAGGCACGAAGATTATCTTAGTTCCAAAGAAGAGACAACAGGGGGAAAGTAAGTCAGAAGAGATTGAAGAGCTTAAAACTTTGTTATCTTTGAAGGAGTTTGTGAAGGAAGTAGAGGAGGAGCCTGAAGTGTTTTTGTTGATTGGACGAGAAAGCAGTGAAGAGGTTGAAATTCCAGAAGAAGCGAAGCCAGTTTTGAAAGAATTTGACGATGTATTTCCAGAGGAGTTACCAACGGAATTGCCACCGTTAAGGGATATACAACATCAGATAGATCTTGTTCCAGGTGCTGTGTTGCCACACAGACCACATTATCGAATGAGTCCGAAGGAACATGAAGAGTTGCGGAGGCAGGTAGAGGAATTGCTTGAGCAGGGGCGTGTGCAGGAGAGTTTAAGTCCTTGTGCTGTACCAGCTTTATTGGTACCCAAAAAGGATGGAACGTGGAGGATGTACACAGACAGTCGAGCATTGAATAAGATCACAGTCAGATACAGATTTCCGATGCCAAGGCTTGATGATCTATTGGATCAAATTAGTGGGTCTGTAGTCTTTTCTAAGATTGACTTGAAGAGCGGTTATCATCAGATTCGCATTAGACCAGTGGATGAATGGAAGACATCATTCAAGACGAGGGAAGGATTGTATGAATGGCTGGTAATGCCGTTTGGTCTATCGAATGCACTGAGTACATTCATGAGGGTGATGAATCAAATTTTCAGACCATACATTGGAAAATTTGTGGTGGTTTACTTTGATGATATTCTAATCTACAGTGCTAGTACAGAAGAGCATGTTCAACATTTGAAGAAAGTGTTAATTATTCTTCGTGAAGAACAATTCTATGCTGCTACAAAGAAATGTGTTTTCATGGCAAGGAGTGTTCTATTTCTGGGGTATGTTGTGTCGGAAGAAGGAATACAGGTTGACCAAAGTAAAGTCGAAGCTATCAAAGATTGGCCGCAACCCAAGACGATAACAGAAGTTCGTAGTTTTCACGGGTTGGCTTCATTCTATCGAAGGTTCATTCCACACTTTAGTAGTGTGATGGCACCTGTTACAGATTGTATGAAGGGTAAACAGTTTTCATGGTCAGAGGAAGCAGAGGATGCTTTTGGGAAGATTAAGGAGTTGCTGACATCTGCACCAATTCTAGTATTACCAGATTTTCAGTTGTTGTTTGAGCTACACACTGATGCGTCAAAAGTTGGAATTGGAGGGGTTTTGAGTCAGAGGGGACGTCCGATTGCATACTTTAGCGAGAAGTTACCAGGAGCAAAGATGAGATACAGTACATATGATGTTGAATTTTATGCTGTTGTGCAATCTATTAAACACTGGAGACACTATCTATTTCAGAAGGAGTTTGTTCTTTACACTGATCATGAGGCGTTGAAGCATTTACAAGGACAAGATAAGATTTCAGCGAGACATGCATCGTGGATTGCATATTTGCAACAGTTCACATTTGTTGTGAAACATAAATCAGGAGTGACGAATCGTGTTGCGGATGCGTTGAGTAGAAGAAGTCACTTGTTAACTACATTGAAGGTTGAAGTGACAGGGTTTGAAGAACTACCGGAATTATTTGTTGAAGATCCTTACTTTATGAAGGTGATTGATAAAGTCAAGGAGGGAAAGACGGATGAGTTTTTGATGGAAGATGGTTTTCTGTTCAAGGGAAATCGATTGTGCATACCTGATTGTAGTTTGAGAATGAAGATGGTAAAAGAGCTACATGAAGAAGGACATGTTGGGAGAGACCGTACATTACAGTTGATTTCACAGTCTTACTTTTG
The DNA here is from genome assembly GCA_030737815.1 of Allium fistulosum. Classification (NCBI taxonomy): domain Eukaryota; kingdom Viridiplantae; phylum Streptophyta; class Magnoliopsida; order Asparagales; family Amaryllidaceae; genus Allium; species Allium fistulosum. Next base: position 1,130,051,127 of record CM060902.1, read on the forward strand.
GCCATCAATGAGGAAAGAGGTGGAAAGGTTTGTGGAGAGATGTCATATCTGTCAGGTTTCGAAAGGAACTGCAACTAATGCTGGGTTATATATGCCGTTACCTGTACCAACTAAACCATGGGTTGATGTGAGTATGGACTTTGTGTTGGGGTTGCCGAGAACACAGCGTGGTAATGATTCCATTTATGTGGTGGTTGATCGATTTTCGAAAATGGCACATTTTATTGCTTGTAAGAAGACGGCGGATGCTGTTCATGTTGCTCAATTGTTTTTCAAGGAGATCTATCGACTTCATGGATTGCCAGAATCTATTGTGTCGGATAGAGATACTCGTTTTCTGAGTCACTTTTGGTTGAGTTTGTGGAAAATGGTGGGAACGAAGCTGAAATTTAGTAGTGCTTATCATCCGCAAATGGATGGACAGACCGAGGTCGTGAACAGATCGTTGGGAAGTTTGTTGAGGTGTCTTGTGCAAGACAGTCTGAAGAGTTGGGACATGAAGTTATGCCAAGCAGAATTTGCTCATAATCATGCAGTGAATCGTAGTACAGGGTTCAGTCCATTTCAGGTAGTTTATTCAAGCTTACCAAAGGGACCGTTGGATCTAACGGTAGTGCCACAATCAAAGAAGACAGTTAAGAAAGCTACTGATTTTGTTGAGGGGTTGACTGACTGTCATAAAATCGTTCAGGAACGATTAGAGCAAGCAAATGAGAAGTATAAACGATCTGCAGATTTGAAACGAAGGAGTGTTGAATTTAATGAAGGAGATTTGGTATATGCAGTGCTAACAAAAGATCGTTTTCCAGTGGGCGCTTATAACAAATTGAAAGCCAAGAAAATTGGTCCTGTAGAAGTCGTGAAACGAATTAATGAAAATGCTTATAAGTTGAAGCTGCCAGAAGATGTGTACACTTCTGATGTGTTCAATGTTAAACATCTCGTACCATATCATGGGGATGAACGAGCTGATGTGGAAGAATTTACAAATTCGAGGTCGAATTTTTCTCAACCTGGGGAGGATGATGCAGATCAGGACAGAGGTAAAGGACTAAGTCGCACACGACTTAAAGATGAAAGTCGCACACGACTTATGGAAAGAACTATAGGTCGTCCACGACTTATAGAATCATATGAAGGGAAGCTACGACTTAATTCCAGGGGGTTACGACTTAACCAAGCTGAGGGAAAAGAGCTCCGACCTAACAAGGGTTTTAAGTCATTGGAACGACTTAGTAACGAACGGCGACCTAACGAAGCTTTTAAGTCGTTGGAACTAATTAGTGGATGCTTACGAGTTAACAAGGCCTTTAAGTCGCCTGAACGACCTATCGAGTCACACAGTGAAAAGGCTGAACGAATTGGAGTGTTAGGTCGTGAACGACCTAACGAGTCAAGAGTTAAGTCGCTGAAGACTGAGGCCGTGGATTTCTATGCCGCTTTAATCTGAGCCGTTGATTGATAAGTCGTCTGGTTCTTATGTCGTGACTCGCATGTTTTAGGTCGTCTGCTTTAGAGGCGCTTCTAGTTGAGTCGTGTAACCTGTTTGTAAGTCAATGGAATGATGTAGCTAGGTCGTTACCGACCTAAGTTGAGTCGTGTACCTTGTAATACTGTTAAGTCGTTACTGACTTATAGTAAGTCGTAGGTCGCAATTGTTTGAGTCGCTTGATTTTAAGTCATGTGTCGTTGATATTTTACTGATGTGTTGTATGTCATGTAATTCGTTTTTGTTGAGTCGTGGTTCTTAAGTCGTAAGTCGGAAAGGGGTTATAAGTCGGAACCGACTTAAGAGTTGATGTAATTTTGTTGTTTTTTCGTGTGAGTTGTAAAATGCTATAAATAGGCCGGTGGTGCCATTTGTAATGGTTGTTGATTTTTGAATAAAATTCTCTTTTGTTAGCTTTGTGCTTTCATTCAAATTGGTAGTTGAGTGTAATCTCCTATCTCCTCTCTCGGATAATCGAGTGCGCTCGATTCAACGATTGCAGAAGCCGATTCGCGGAATCAAGTGCGCTTGATCAACGCTCGAAGAATTGAAGATCTCTCCTCACGGTATCGTGCGCGATCAACGTGTCAGAGATAGCTAGAATTCGGTATCTTCGGTTCAACGAATTTGGGCAATTCAGTATTCATCAATCCACCGATTACTACATTCATCGATCTACATTGTTTTGTAATATTCCGCTGCGTCACTTTGCTTCTTATTTTCTCAAATACTCTTAAATGAGTATATTAAATAGTAGGTGCGGACAACATACGGAATTCTACAAATGGACCGACAAGAGGTAACATTTACTCATGCTTATTTTTGAGTTTGTTATTCCATATTCCGCTATATGACACTGTGGAGCCTTAACAATATTTGACTAACTATTATTAGAGACAATGTATTAGTTGAGTTTATTCATCTTTTGTATAAACTCTATTATAATTTTATATAACTGTATAAGCATGTACTCTTATTCCGTGGTTCATGTAGTTATTACTATCTCGACTTTTTTATATTTGTGCTGACTGTTATATTTCATCTAATGCGGTTGCGAAATATTATTGACTCCATCTTCAAAGTTGAGGAGTGGGTAGAATTAGGGTCACTAACCCTGATTGATAGGATATGTTCGCAGAGGTGGTGCGAATCATTTTTTGGGATGCCCAAGTTGCTTTAAACGATTATGGTAGTCAAGTGCAAGTGGTTAGAGTGGACTTTGCCGAGGTGTATAAAGACTATGTGAGTCTAGGAGGCAGACCATTCCTTCAAACAGAGTCGGCTGTTGAAAGGAAAGATTCGTTGACTTGGAGTTAGATGATGCAATGAGGTAGAAGTTGACCTCTAGAAAACTCCAGGGATGAACAATGAACAAGTGGACTGGCTCTATAGCTTCGATTCTCGAGGATCAATTTACTTGGGATTAGTTCATAGTTTACTTCAAAGAAAATTTATCATTGGGACCTAAAGGAAGAGACCCGAAATGTTTATACTGGGCGAGTTCGGAAACATCAGGTGCGTAGCGAAATGTTTCTTGGTTTCAACCCTGCTCCTGGTGTTCGAACTAGTCATTAATGGTCATAACATTAATTGAAAATACCAAAAAATTGGAATTCCTTTTTTAGATTTGAGAATAGTTATAACAAATAAGATTATGAGAGATCATCTTGAGAAGCGATTGATTGGTCATATCAACGAGGGCTTCGAGAAGATGATCGAGAAGGCTATATGATGTAAGAGCCTATACCGAGTGTAGAGGGGTTGTCCTGAATCAATTGAGTAAGGATAAACCATGTAAGCATATGCTTTGATTACCATTCTAATTTCGTCGAATGCTCCATCGATGAAAGAGAAGGGAATTGGCCTTACCATTTGAGGTATGCTTTCTACTTATGGCATTTCATACATGTTTTATTTCATGTCGAGGCTTTATATTCCTTTATATTTGGTGATTTGAGAGATAGATTGGGATTGAGACCGGAGATAGTTAACCGACCTTTGAGTATGACAGACTTAGTTAGAGGCTTAGCTAGCCTATACATGGTTTGTCGAGACTTTGTCTAATTGAGTCATGCATGTTTGTTTGTTTGCTATTAATTTATTTTGGGGTTGACTGGGTTGGTATTATAGTTTGGGAATGGAATGACTGAAGGGGTATGGAATAGTGGTGGATTATGAGAGGCTGTTTGTGACGATTGGGGATGTGGAGGAATGAACGATAGTGATTGGCTATATGATGACCGTCCAACATCTTCGGCACCCTATATACCCGAAAAGTGCACTGCGGGGGTACCTGGTCGATGAAGAACGATAGCCAAGGGTTAAAAGAAATAAAATCCAACACAGAACCTGTAGCATATCTCATAGTGCATAGATAAAATATAATATTATAACATAGATGTAAAACACACGAGATAGTGATACAATCAAATGAACCATAGGTAAGAATAACAGTGCATCAGGTTCATAGACTATACAAAAACTGAAATAAAGAATTTATACATCCCATGTCACCAAAATAACTCTAAAATGGTCCATAATAATAAAAGTACTAACATAGCTCCATAGTACTACATAGCGGAATATATAAGCAATAGTAAGCTCCAAGTATAGATATATGAAAGCATAGCCTCCTGCTCATACTCCGTACAACTCCATGTGCTATCCAGACCTATTATCCCTAATCTACTCATTTAAGAGTACCCAAGGTAATAAGAAGCAAAGCATAAAACCTCAAGTCAGACAACAGTCTGGTGTGAGCGACATATCATCTCAAAAATACTATACAAATCGTATGTAGTAAATATGGACATAAGTTATGTAGAACCATACCTGACATGTCCCTATATCCAAAGAGTTAGCACATAAGAATGGATATATGCTAACCTACTATCAAAGTCACATAACTTTACTACAATTAAAGTACAATGTCCAGTATCTAGGTATACAATCGAAAATACCTACATCGGGTGAAAACCTAGTGTAACAACAACCATGGCAAACACAGTATATCCCTCAAAAACTCCTCACTGTCACTCGTGTGTAATAGATACATGATAACTTGTATGGCACAATTGAAAACTAGGAACCTAATCGTAATCCCCACTTCATTGGTGCTTGAATTCATGCCACTTCAAAAGGCTAGGAACCAGGCCTATAATAATAAAGCCCAAGGTAATCTACTATTGAAAGATCCAGACGCAATCATAATCCAGGTGAGCATCCCCACATTCCCTTTCTTTACGAACACACTAAAAGCCTCAGAGTTATCAATAACCCCTTTGCACACGTCTCCATAATAGAACTCAATCGTTATTCCATTCTTGCTATCTCCACAGCAGGTCACAATTGCAAATCCCACTCTCAAGTCCTTATCATTAGATTTTACCATATGGATCTCCACCATGACTCCCGTTGTTAAATCGTCATCTTCATAATGCCACTAGAAACCCATCACAAGTCGTAGAGCCATCATACTAAGTTCCAAAGTCATCTCGTCATCGACGTTGAAGCACCATGCCATTGCTTTACTAGTTGCTGCACAAAACCCAAGGTCATCTCGAGTTATCCTGGAGTCATCCATCCTTATTCCTCATCAACTTGTTAAAGATACCCAAACTTTGCCCTGAAGCATGTTCGCACCATACCCAAAGTATATAGTCAAACTCCATGTTCCACTCTTGCCGATCCATCCTATGACCAAGCAACCCTACCACCGAACCAAACTCCATGATCGGCTATCGATCCATCCACCCTACTAAACTGTGCCTAGGCCGAACCAACTTATGTAGAACCGAATTACGCCAACCCGATTTCTTGTACCTCTAAGGAGTCCAAACTGTTCATCTATTTCACCGCTACACCCCGTTCTTCAACCCATATGCATCCCATGTGCAATGATACAACTCCTAACAATCTTGAGTCGATCCGTCGAAGCCTTGTTTCACAGTCCCTAACTCTAAGTCACTCTGATAAGCGTTTTAACCATACAAGCATTCACACAACACAGCACACGCACAACCGCAAATCTTCGAACATCCAAACACACATCAAACCATAGCAATTCATCATATAATACACCCATAAGATAGCATATCATATATAAACGCAACCATAGTCCAAGCAATATGATTAAAGTATGTTAGATATTTCCAAATTCGTTTTATTTTAGGTTTGGCTTAGAAAACAGCTTGAAAATGTTAATTAGACTTTAAAAATAATTTTAAAACATATTAAAGCCTAAAAATACATATATAGGAAAGTGAGAGATGATAAATCACTCACCAAATGCCCAACGATGGAGATATGCAAGCCAACCAAGGCAAATCTGAAAATCCCGGCTAATATCTGATTTCCTTCCTAAAGATGTAGATTTGAAGCTCCTTAATAAATCCCTTTGCTTATTTATGATTTGGATGAGAAATGGAAGAAATTGGATGAAGGGAGGAATAATGGAGGTTGGGGCTGGGTTGAGAATGGTTGAAAAAAGTGATTTATGGAAGGGTAGCACTCCTATTTATAGGAAAAACCCCAAGCGGCCACCCTCCCTAGAGCTACGCCGAACTAGGGCAACTCCTCTCCAATCTTTGTACATGCATAGCATCGACCGAGGCAAATCTTCAAACAGCTATATCTCCTAGTCAGAAAGTCCAAACTACTATTCTGACCACTCTATAGAAAAGGAAACCATCAAATCTTTTCAATGGAAGTGGTCCCGAACACTAGTTCGGCTCCGATCAAAAGTTATAGTTGATATAAGCCTTCCCAGGGTAAAATCATCCAAGAAAATTAAAGTACATGAAATGTCTCTGATTGGCATTTCTTAAAGTCATAGAGTCATACGACCACATATGAATTAAAAGTAATAATTTACGATCCTCCAATATGAAGAATATGGTTCGTTATACTCTCCCTCCCATTAAGAATTTTGCCCATGGAATCCCAATATAAATGAGGAAAAATCAAACATAGCTACCCCGCAAGCCTATCATCCACGACCAAACATGTCAAATATCAAACATGCACACAAAAGAACCAAATGATATCTATGCCTACCCTAGCATCCAGGATACCAAACTTCCTTATATGATATCAAAAGTGAAAGTAAATGTGATAAACAGTAATCTTACCAAATAAAGAACTCTAGATAAGCGGTCCTCATGCTCTCCTCAATCTCCCAAGTATAATCGCCTTCGCTCTCATCCCACTTTACCTTCACTAGCTTCACCGTCTTCCTCCTAAGCTGCTTCGTATCTCATTCGATGATGCGAATAGGCCTACAAGGTCTCGAAGCTTCTGGTTCAATCTTGATATCATCAAGCTAATCCGGTTGAACTACTGGGCCTGAGTCATGCACAAACTTCAGCAAGTGAGATATGTGGAACACATTGTGCATGCTCGCCATCTTCTGCGACAACTCGACTCTATATGCTAGATTCTCAATCCTCTCTCAAGTATTGAAAAAGGACCAATGTGTTAGCGCCAAAATTGGTCACTAACACCCAAATCCAAGCGAAAGCACCAAATACCAGTCACAGCTCACAGATAGATTATACGTGGAGGGTATTAATATGACGAACAACAAAGATTCAAATGAAAGCAGTAAAGAACAACAGATTTTATAGTGGTTCGGCTAACTCCGGCCTACGTTCACTCCAGAAGTTTCCTTTTTATTACTGTAATAACCGATTACAGTTACAAAATGGCAGAGTTGCCTTAGCCTTAGAAAGGAAAAAGTAAGAGAGTCCAAAGGAAGATCCTTTTTCTGAATCCTCACATGCTGTATTTATAGGCAAATCCTGAGTTGTTGGGCTTTCTGAATGATCCGGGACCATCAAGGCCTTCCACCGAGCCATATACCTCCACAATGCCGAGCCACATCGGCCTCTCCACAGTGCCGAGCCACACATACCTCCATAATGTCGAACCACACCGGCCTTACCACATTGCCGAGCCACACCGGCCTCACCACAATCCCGAGCCGTCTCACCAATGCCGAGCGAGGTTCGATGCTGAGTGATGTCCAATGCCGAGCGAGGTTCGATGCCAAATGCCTTCCAATGCCGAGCGACTTCCAATGTTGAGCGAGGTACAATGCCGAGCGAGGTACAATGTCGAGCGATGTCCAATGCCGAGCGAGGTTCGATGCCGAACGCCTTCCAATGCCTAGCGACTTCCATGCCGAACGACATGAATTCCTGTAGCGACTTCCATGGTGCGACTTCCATGCCGAGCGACTTCCATGCCGAGCGACTTCCCTGGTGCGACTTCCAAACGTGATGCGTTACCTATCCATCCAGTCGACTCAAACCTACCACATTCCATCCTTGATAACCGAGGAATCGACTTAGTTAAATCCGCCTGCCTACAGCCTTGCTAAAAGGCGGGTTAACACTTTGCCCCCCAAAACACGCCTTGCTATTGGAAGGTGTGTTTTGAATAGACTCACGTCTGATATCCGAAGTATGTATGTTATCTACATCCACACTTTTTGATTCATAATCCAATCCATTTTATCCAAGTGCCATTGCCATATCCTTATCCGAATCTACGACTACTCTGAGTCGATATCTAATTCCGAGTCCAGTAACCAAATCCTTAGCCAAATCCATATATCTGAACTCGACAACCGAGTTCCAATCCATCCATATCCAACGCCAATAACCGCGTCCATGACATCTCCGGGTCGATGTCCAAATCCGGGACCGTTCCGGGACCATGCCCAAAACCCTTAGCTGTTCATAGCTGATATCTAAATATGTGACCTCTCCGGGTTCTTGCCAAGCGCAATCCACACTTGATGACCTATGTTAGTTAATTCCATGGTGTTCCTGGTTCAGTGTCCCCGAATGTCAAATAATGCCATGGCTTAAGTCCTAAGTCGAATCCCGGTCGCTCCGAACCCTTACCGAGCATAGTCCATGCTCGATGACCTTTCAACCAAAATCCAAACCAAAATCCAAACCGAAATCCAAATTCAATCAGAAAACCAGAAATCCATATCAAAAATCCAAACCAAAAAACAAACATCCAAACCCGAATCCAAACTAGAAAACGAGCAAAACAAGGAGTTCAAACCAAACTCCAAAACCAAACCAGAAAAAGAAAATGTCCAAGTCAAAGGAAAAAACATATTTCACAAACTAGGGTGTCTCGGTAAGCCATCATTTCAGAGCATGCCTGAGGGTTATCTCCGACTCCATACATGAGTAAGTGATTTAACCGTTTGCCCAGAGTTTGTTACTTATTCCAAACCATCAAGATTAGTTGATGACCAATCGGCCACCAACCCTGGGCCTCATGCCCTCATCGTTCAAGGTAGGCGGTGGCTGCTCCTGTTCCACTGCCGCATTCCGAGTTCCGACATATTGTCGCAACTGACCATTCCTTATATGCTCCTCAATTATGTCCTTCAAATTTCGGCAGCTGTTAGTATCATGCCCGTCCAGGTCATGAAAAAGACAGTGCCATCCTGGTGCCCTTTCTCGTTCTGAGGGCTCCCTCCTCGCCGGCCTTCGATACAGAAGGCGATCTCGAGTATCCAAGAATATCTGCTCCAGCGTTGTGTTCAATCCTGTGTAAGTGGAGAACTTTGGTTCTCCCCAGTGCTTCCTTTTCCCTTTATCCTTGCCCCCACCTGAGCTTTCGCCGGGTAGTCCTCTATCCTTAATCATGTTTACTTCCTTTGACCTCATGTTCAAACATGCATCCTCTTGTCGAAGAAATCTCTCAGCTTCATGAAAGAATTCCCCAAGATCTAATGGTGGGTCCCGTATCAAAGATACTTTGAAATCCGAATTATCTCTGACTCCTGATACCGCAGCCATCAGAAACATTGATGGATCCGGCCGATCCACCGAAGCAACTGCTGCGTTAAATCGAGTTAAGAATGTCCTGAGAGATTCATCCGACCCCTGTTTGACTGACGTTAGCGTCATCACATTCATTGGCCTTTTTATGTGAACTCGAAACTGACTTAAGAACTTGTCCACCAGTTCCGTCCATGTTCCAATGGATCCATTCTCCAGTTGTCTGAACCACATAGCAGCAATATCAGTCAAGTACAGGGGGAAACATCGGGCCATAACCTCCTCTGTTGCCCCCAGCACTTCCATATGCCTAGTGTACCTCATCAAGTGATCGGTGGGATCCGTCTTCCCGTTGTATACTTCCAGAGTGGGTAGTTTGAAATCGGGCGGATTCCTAGCTGTCCTAATGCTCCGGGTAAACGGACTTTTGTTAACTCCCTCTGAATCCCTGTTTGTCAGACCTTCCCGAATAGTCCGCCTGATAATGTCAGCCAATCCAGTGTTTCCAACCAAGGGTTGCCCCCTATCCATGTTTCCAGACTGCCCCCCAAGTCCCCGAGGAAATTCTGGCACATATTCCTCATCACGTACTCCTGTATTCCTATCGACGTCAGGCCGCGTAGCATCATCCGCTATCCCTCCATGAACTGGTCCAGCATTACCTGGTGTTGTACCCCCGAGTCTAGGTCCATCTAGATTGTTAGTTGTTTGTTGATTGGGAGCTTCCCCCTGCTGAATCACTCCATCTATCCGCTGGTTGAGTTCCTCTGGTCCAGTTCCACGAACTTGAGCACCTGCAGTTCCTGGTTGTCCAAATTGCCTAAGAAGAGCCTGAATCATCTCCTCTTGCCATTTCATCATCTGCTCCTACGTAGAATTCATCATCACCTGCATCTCGTCCAGAGTTATGTAGATGGAAGCACGATCCTCTCCAGCTCCAGAAGAGGCCGCTTGACTTCCTTTCTGATTGCTCCTTTCCGCTGCTTGCTTTCTTGTTGGTGGTCTAGCCATTGCTTCCTAGGATCCAAGTTCCTAACCCCAAAATTCCCGAGTGCTTGCGTTCTCAGTGAAAGCACCAAAGTGTTAGCGCCAAAATTGGTCACTAACACCCAAATCCAAGCGAAAGCACCAAATACCAGTCACAGCTCACAGATAGATTATACGTGGAGGATATTAATATGAAGAACAACAAAGATTCAAATGAAAGCAGTAAAGAACAACAGATTTTATAGTGGTTCGACTAACTTCGGCCTACATCCACTCCATAAGTTTCCTTTTTATTGCAGTAATAACCGATTACAGTTACAAAATGGTAGAGTTGCCTTAGCCTTAGAAAGGAGAAAGTAAGAGAGTCCAAAGGAAGATCCTTTTTCTGAACCGTCACATGCTGTATTTATAGGCAAATCCTGAGTTATTAGGCTTTCTGAATGATCCGGGCCCATCAAGGCCTTCTACCGAGCCACATACCTCCACAATGTCGAGCCACATTGGCCTCTCCACAGTGCCGAGCCACACATACCTCCATAATGCCGAGCCACACCGGCCTCACCACATTGCCGAGCCACACCGGCCTCACCACAATGCCGAGCCACACCAGCCTCACCACAATCCCGAGCTGTCTCACCAATGCCGAGCGAGGTTCGATGCCAAGCGATGTCCAATGCCGAGCGAGGTTCGATGCCGAACGCCTTCCAATGCCGAGCGACTTCCAATGTCGAGCGAGGTACAATGCCGAGCGAGGTACAATGTCGAGCGATGTCCAATGCCGAGCGAGGTTCGATGCCGAACGCCTTCCAATGCCTAGTGACTTCCATGCCGAACGACATGACTTCCTATAGCGACTTCCATGGTGCGACTTCCACGCCGAGCGACTTCCATGCCGAGCGACTTCCATGCCGAACGACTTCCATGCCGAACGACTTTCCTGCCGAGCGACTTCCATGCCGAGAGACTTCCATTCCGAGCGACTTCCACGCCGAGCAACTTCCACGCCGAGCGACTTCCATGCCGAGCGACTTCCACGCCGAGCGACTTCCACGCCAAGCGGCTTCCATGCCGAGTGACTTCCCTGGTGCGACTTCCAAACGTGATGCGTTACCTATCCATCCAGTCGACTCAAACCTACCACATTCCATCTTTGATAACCGAGGAACCGACTTAGTTAAATCCGCCGGCCTACAGCCTTGCTAAAAGGCGGGTTAACACAATGAATCTCGATGCCAACCACCCCTAGTACCGAATCGAACAACACTCCTCAACGGAGAGATCTTGATGAATACAATATCGCCGATGGAGAACTCTTAATCATGTCTCCTTCTATTAGCATAACTCCTTCTCCTATCTTGAGCAGCCTTCTTTCATTTCCGAATAATCTCAATCTTCTCCGAAGTATCTCTAACCACATTTGGTTCAAGTATCAGGTTTTCGCACGCTTCCCACCACCAAAAAGGGGCGTTACATGATCGGCCGTATAACGCCTCAAATGGTGTTAATCGATGTTGAATTGATAACTGTTGCTGTATGCGAAACCTACTAAATGCAAATGATCATCCCACGAGCTGCCAAAATCGAGAATGCAAGCACACAAGAGTTCCTCCCGAATACGATTCACCCTCTCGGTCTACCCATCTGTTTGTGAGTGATAAGTTGTAATGAGATGCAGCTACATCTCCAAAGCCTCTTGTAATCTCTTCCAAATCCCACTAGTGAACAAAGGGTCTTGATCGCTCACAATGCTCTTCGAAACACCATAGAATCACACGACAAACTTCACATATAACTCGGCCAACTTGGATATTGTTCTATTTGACTTCACTGGTATGAATCGAGCACTCTTTGTCAATCTTTCGACTATAACCCAAATACTGTAGTACCCTCCTCTAGTCCTCAGCAATCCATCGATGAAGTCCATCGAAACATGTTCCCACTTCCACTTAGGAATCTCGAGCAATCGCAGCAAACCACTCGGCTTCTTCTTGTAACATCCCCTATCTTGAGGTTCAAAGCTAAGCGCTACAGATGTTGCAGTCATCCATAATATTAACTTCCACTGACAAATTACGGTAATGTTAATGGTATCCATAATATCAGAATCACATGAATATGAAATAAAATCAGCACAGGTTAAAATAACTTTTCTGATTACATTCCAAATCAATATTTCATATTTAGTTACATAATCCCATAATCGATACCCAGGTTTTGATCAAATATAATTATTACAAATCACGCCAAGAGTGGCATATGAAGATGATCCCGTGGATGATTAGAGTACTAGATAGACCATCAGTCTTAATACAACACAGCAGAAATAAAAATAACAACTCCTAAATAACTAGCCTTGCCTCATGTACATCTTTGGAAGCTTTATTCGTCCAACCTACTAAACCTGTAAAACCTTAGCTCTCAATCTAATCAAATTATATTTTGAGCACCCAAAAATTTAAGGGGAAACATAAACTTTGAGTCCGACACAAAGCCTGGTGTGAATAATACTATTACAACTCGTTACTGATATTAAGTGAGACCACGCCGCTTAGTGGAACAGGTTTCCCCATACTAGTATCCCTTTAAAACATATCTTTTTACAAATAAGAATCTTGCAATCAAACTGATTAAAATAATAATAGCAATATCATATATGCTCATAAATCAAGTGATAAATGGACTATATGTCCAAACAATATAGTTTTGTTTGGCTAACTACTAACTATTGGCTGACTCGGGCCAATGAGACAAAATAAATAATCTAACATCTATTAGACACACTTTTGGACAGTCTATCCTTAACTTATTTCTCCTATGGTCAACTGATCCTAATGGTTTTGCGGGCTCACCAATAACCTATCCTCCTTCTCTGTATATTCCTTTTTGTGTGTAACATCATTTAAGTCTTACTATGATTAAGCGCTACAGATTGGAATTTTGGACCCAATTATCTAGAGGCTATGGCTGATGTATAAGGCGTGACCCTATACCAGTCTCATCTAGTGTTCAAATATCCGAGTCATTTACTTAGGGTTAACTACCCTACAAATTTTCCCTGAAAACATTTCTTTCAAATTGATTTAACCCTTTAAATCATACTTAAACAAGGAAAACATACTTTTTCTTTACTCAAATCTCTTTGCCATGATATATGCTTTACACAAAACCTTGTTGATGAAAACCTTCGAAACCTTTCTTTAAAATCTTTAAACAATCTCTTTCAAAACCATTGAAAGTACCCCTTTCGAAACAGGTTAAGTACTTTACCTTGTAACACTAGGCCGAAAGGCCAAAATATACCTTTCGAAATCATTTATAATAGGCCTTTTGAAATTATTGAAAGTGTCCGTTCGAAAGCTTTATAAAACCTTAGACATCCTCATTTCAAAACATTTCAAACTTGCCTTTCGAAAACATTGGAACCCTTCCTTTCAAACACTAACGGAAAACTTTTCGAAAATATTGGGGAATCACCCCTTCGAAACGTTCATTAGATATCTTTCGAAAGCATTAAAGTCCTTTACTTAAACAAACCTTTCGAAAGCATTAGATTCAAGTGAAAGCTTGTGGAATATTGTTTCAAAACCATTTAAAACATTCCTTTCAAAACCTTTAGGTTTAACTTTCAAAATATTAAAAGAGTCTTTAAACAACTAGGATGAAAGCTTCTCTTTCGAAAGCATTTTTCCAAAATAAAAGAAAGTGGGTGGTGTCAAAACCAACCCCTTCGAAAGCATTGGAGAAGCGAATTCTAAGTTTAAAGCAAAAGAACCCTTTCGAAGGAATTGCTTTGAAAGGTTAAATGTGACAGCAAGGGTTTCGACCACTTCGAAAGCTTTTTTTAAAAACGAAGGTGGCAACCTCTTTTGAAAGCTCTTTTCTTTAAAACATTCGACTAAGTCGAAAGCTGGTTCCTTTGAAAGCCTCATTTATAACCAAAATAATTCTAAGTTTACCAAAGCTACTTCAACCCCTTCGAAAGCCTATTTCGACTCCATACCTTTCTCCTAACTCCAATCCACTACGTACCAAGGCTAATACCATGTGTATTGGTTCGACGTAGATGGTGGCGGCGGTATGAGGTTGAAAGGTGACTGCTATAATTGGCAAAGCAGTAAATTCTTATAAAACTAAAATTTAAATTTTTAAAGCAATTTCTTCCTAACTAACTTGCTTTGTTTGTCAACAGATCATTGGTTGCCAATTCTTTCCCAAAATATTTTCTAAAAGTGCTGCCAAATTTCAGAAATTAACAAATTACAACATTTGCAAATAGCCCCTTCTCCTTTTATAAACATATAAAACATTTAAGTCCCATACCTTAAATAATTTTATATATTTCATAAAACATTTAGAAAATTTCTTCAAAAATTCCCGTAAATCACTTTTAATATGTTTTCTAACATATTTAAATTTCTGACCAAAAGCTAACATATAATAGCCGAAATTAATTTTAAACTCAATTTAACAATTTTCTTTACTAGGAAATTTATAATAAAATCCCATTAATTCAGAAAATTATGAAACTAAAAACCCATCCCTAAAATAATATATCTGACTTCATATAAAAAACGCAAGGCATTCGGATGTCATTTAATAGGTTTTCCATGTTATTCCTTGTTATAAAATCTATATGAAATATCATAAATCATCAACAAGCATATATGTCCATCTAAACAATCGGAACATAGCTAATCATTTGCAAATAAATTTGGATCTCAACTAGAAACCGAAAATCATAAAAATGAGATGTAATCTATTATTCACCTTAGCTTGTTGTTAAGGAGTTTGAGATTTGCTCTTGAATGAATTTGATTAAGCTTCTTCCTTTTGATTCTTGCTTATCTTCCCCTTTATCTTCTTCTAATGGTGGCCGACCTTACTTGGTTTAATTTTGTTTGTGAACATGGAAAACGAAAGTGGCATGAGGGTTTACGGTAAGAATATAAACTATTCCTATTTTTCTCTTATCTTATTGCTCTTATCTATTTCATTTTAATTCTCTTTTGTTCATTATTTAATCAGGCACGGCTACCCTCTAATTATACAAATCTCAATTCCCTTAACCATTTACATTATTCCGTTTAATTTATCTAATTAAATGTCCTAAATAATGTTAATCAAAATTAGAGTCGTTATAGACTCCCCTCCTTAAAGAATTTCGTCCTCGAAATTACGATAAGGTACTCATAAAAATTAATCACAAAAATAAAAACATACCATGAAACAAGTCAGGATAAGTATTTTGAATCCTGCTCTTAGTTTCCCAAGTACAGTCTCTCTCGTCGTCACTCCACTGGACCTTGACTAATCCGACTGTCTTGTTTCTTATCTCTTCTCATCTCTCAGGACTATACAAACTGATTTTCTAACTATAGTCAAATTCGATTCCACTACTAAGTCATCTAACATAGTTGGTGCTATTGTAGTCTCTGGATCTCGAACACACTTCCTTAGATGAGAAATTCAAAAATCATTATGGACTCCTGTTGAGCTACTTGGTAACTCCACTCTATATGTGAGTTTCCCGGTCCTTTCTACAATAGGAAATGGTCCAACGAACCTTGGCGCCAATTTTCCTTATTTTTCAAACTTGATTACACCTTTGATCGGTGATATCTTGACGAAAACATGATCTCCCACAGAGAACAAGTCTTTCTGTTTTCTATCTGCATAGCTCTTCTGCCTAGATTGAGCTTTCTTCATTCTGGCTCGAATGAACTCAATCTTTTGTTTAGCTTCTCTCACCAAATCTGGACAAAGAACTAATGTATCCTCGGCCTCTAACCAACAAACGGGAGATTTGCATGGCCTTCCATACAAAGCTTCAAATGGTGCCATCCCTATACTAGCCTGATAACCGTTGTTATACGAAAACTCGACTAAGTGTAGATGGTCTTCCCATGATCCCCCAAATTCTAGTACACAGGCTTGTAACAAATCTTCTAATACTTTGTTAACTCTTTTCATTTGCTCATCTGTCTGCTGATGGTAAGCGGTACTCATCTTGAGCTTGGTACCTAAAGTCTCCTGTAGACTCTTCCAGAACTCGCTAGTGAATAAGGAATCTCTATCACTTATTATACTACTAAGAATTCCATTGGCACTCTTAGTCAATCTATCCATTATGACCCATATGCTTTCATTTCCTTGATTTGACCTAGGTAAACCGTCTATAAAATCCATTGAGATAGAATCATATTTCCATATTGGAGCATTTAAAGGCTAAAGTAACCCACTTGGTTTCCGATGTTCGGCTTTTACCCGTTGGCAGTTCAAACACTATTTCAGCTTTTGGAATGCTTCATCACACTTATCAGTCCAGACAAATTTCACATCTTTCTGCGTTAGCTTAGTCATCGGTGCCGCAATCCATGAAAAATCCTTAATGAATCTCCGTTAATACCCTGCTAGTCCAAGAAAACTCTTTTTCTCAATCACTGTCTCGGGTCTCTTCCAATTATTCGCTGCCTTGATCTTAGTCCGATCTACATACAACCCTTTCACTGAGAGCACATGACCAAGAAACTTCACTTCTTAATTTCTTCCAGAAATGACACTTCGAAATTTTTGCCTTCAGTTGATGCTGCCACAACGTCTCAAGCACCACTCTAAGATGAACTTCGTGCTCTCTTTCATCCTTAGAGTGTATCAAAATATCATCTATGAAGACCAACATGAACCTATCCAAGTGCTCTTGGAAAACTCGGTTCATCAAATCTACAAAAAAATGTTGGTGCATTAATTAGTCTGAACGACATTACTAACCATTCGTACGATACCTGGTTCTAAACGCCATCAAAGGAATGTTATCTTCAACCAATCTAAGCTGATGGAATCCTGTTGCCAAATCCAACTGGGAAATACTTTGTCTCCATTTAACTGATCGAACAAATCGTCAATTCTAGGTAATGGATATCGATTCTTTATCCTCTTTTCATTCAACTTACGATAATCGATATATAACTTAACGATCCGTCCAACTTCGTAGCAAACACTGTGGCTGCACCCCAAGGCGAACTGCTCGGTCTGATTAAATTCTTGCCTTCCAAATCCACCAACTGTACCTTTAGCTCCCTCATCTCGGTAGGTGTCATTATGCTTGGTGGTCTCCTTACCGACTCTGCTCCTGGTACTAAATTTATCTGAAACTCAATAGCTCATTTCGACGGCAGTCCTACTAGGGGTTCAAAGACATCTGCGAATTCTCTAACGATGAAAACTCGATTCAACTCGTCTTCTGTTTCCATATCACCCAACAAAGCATTAACCTCAAAACGTTTTCTATGGAATATACAATCCAATCATTACAGTCTTGGTGTGTAAGTGATATTTTCCTATCATGGCAAAAAATCCTGGCATTGTACTTACTTAACCAATCCATACCCAAAAATAGTTCTGAACCCTATGAAATCAAACACATGCAAACTGCAAACAAATGTATGACCTAACAATTCAAACTCTAAGTGGTGACATCTCATCCTAAGAATCGCATATCCTCCTATCAGATCCACAACCCTTAAGGAAGTAACTAGGTACGAGGGTTCTAGGTCAAGCTTATCTACCAAACAACGAGATATAAAAGAATGTGATGCACCAGTATCAAATAGAACTCTAACTAATACATCATAAATCAAAAGTGTACCTCTCAACATAGCTTTTCCCTTTTCCTCTGTTGTTGGTCTTGAGGTATCTGGTTCTAATGCAAACATCTTGGCTTTTCCATCCTTGGCTGGCTCCTTGCACTGGTTCTTACAATGTCCTATCTGATCGTAGTTGAAACATCTCACTCCTTTCTTGTCAGCAGCTTTCTTCCCTTTGTCTGCTCGAAACTCATGAGCATAATTTCCCTTCTTATCACACTTAAAACCTACAACTTATGCCTTTCCCTTCTTAGCAGCTCCACTCTTCTAAGCTCCCTTCTTATGGAAAAACTTCCTTTTCTGGTTATGCCCTCCTTGTGCTCTCCCTGCCTTGCTACCCTCAAGATAAGCAAGCATCTCTTCCTGCCTTAAAGCCATCTCAACAACCACATTGCACGGATCTCTAATATGCGATAATGTGGCCATAGCAAGCTTGTTCAACCCATAAATAAACTTCTCATTCCTTTTGATAACAATATCAACCGTAGCGTATCCGTACCTTGATAGCTCCTCAAATCTGGTTGCATACTCAAGCACTATTATCTCGCTGCTCCAACTCCATAGACTTCCTGAGCAGAGTTGATGTAGCAATCTTTGACATAAATCTTTCCTCGAACCTCCTTTTAAATTGAGCCCAAGTCACAGCCTCTTCATTGACTCCCACAGTGAAACAATTCCACCAAAACAGTGTTGCACCTTGTAACTGTCTAGAAGCAAGCCTTCTCTTTTGCTCATCATTAAGCCCCAAATTAGCAAAAATCCTCCTGCAATGAAGTAACCAATTCTCTACTTCAATTGCATCCTCAGTCCCGAGAAATGGTTTTCCTCCCAGCCTTACACAATCTTTACTCAATACAGCATAGTTATTGACCACTGGAGCTTCCTGATTCCTTCCTTTAGCATTTCCTCCAACTAAACCCACTAAACCCACAGCAACTCCTGCCTGCATCACGTTGACAAAGAACTGGTACATAGCTCCCATATCAACTTGCGGTATTCCAGCACCTACATTAGCAGCTTTAGCCTGACCAGGGTTCCTTCTTGTGTTTGGTCTGGCATTTCCATTGGTTGTGGTGCTTACTCTACCAATGTTGACTCTTACTTCTCTAGCATCCATATCTTACGTCCTTAAAATCTACATTCAAAACTTTGTAAGATACGGAAGAATAGCCTAAGAATGATGGGAGAATAGAGATAAACGTATACTTATATATATGACAAATACAAGTACGTTATTATAGCGCTATCCCATGCCCCAATCTTTTCTTTAATTCCTTAGGACTATGTTTCCAAAATCATTTTAAGTTTAAAATTTCTTTTAAGTTTTTCATAAACCTATGCTCCGATACCAAGTTATAACTTCCCTTATCTTGAGGCCTAAAGCTAAGTGCTACAGATGCTGCAATATCCATAGTATTAACTTTTGATGATAAAATACGGTAATGTTAATGGTATCTATAATATCAGAAGCATGTGAATATGATATAAAATCAATACGGGTTAAAACAACTTTTCTGATAAAATTCTAAATCAATATTTCATATTTAATTACATAATCCCACAATCGATTCTCAAGTTTCGATCAAATATAATTACTACAAATTACCGCCAAGAACGGCATATGAAGATGCCCTCTTGGATGATCAGAGTACTAAATAAACAATTAGTCTTAATACAACATAGCGAAAATAAAAATAACAACTCCTAAATAACCAGTCTTGCCTCTTGCACGTCTTCAGAAGCTTTATTCGTCCAACCTGCTAAACCTGTAAAACCTCAACTCTCAATCTACTCAGATTATATTTTGAGCACTCGAGAATTTAAGGGGAAACATAAACTTCGAGTCAGACATAAAGCCTGGTGGGAATAATACTATTACATCTCGGTTTACTGATATTAAGTTAGACCACGCCACTTAGCGGGACGAGTTTCCCCTCACTAATATCCCTTTATAACGTATCTTTTTGTAAATCAGAATCCTGCAATCAAACTGATTAAAATAATAATAGCAATATCATATATGCTCATAAATCAAGTAATAAATGGAGTATCTGTCCAAACAATATAGTTTTATTTGGCTAACTATTAACCATTGGCTGACTCGAGCCTACCAAACAAAATAAATAATCTAACATCTATTTGACACACTTCTGGACGGTCTGTCCTTAACTTATTTCTCCTAGGGTCAACTGATCCTAACAGTTTTGCTGTCTCACCAATAACATATCCTCCTTCTCTGTATATTCCTTTATGTGTGTAACATCATTTAAGTCTTACCTGTGACTAAGCCCTACACACTGGAATTTTGGACTAAATTAGTTAGAGGCTATAGCTATTGTATAGGGCGCAACCCTATACCAGTCTCATCTGGTATTCAAATATCTGGGTCATTTACTTAGGGTTAACTACCCTTCAAATTATCCTTGAAAACATTTCTTTCAAATTGATTTAACCCTTTAAATCATACTCAAACAAGGAAAACATACTTTTGCTTTACTCAAATCTCTTTGCCATGCTATTTGATTTACACAAAACCTTGTTGATGAAAACCTTCGAAACCCTTATTTAAAATCTTTAAACAATCACTCTCAAAACCATTGAAAGTACACCTTTCGAAATAGGTTAACTACTTTAACTTGTAACACTATGCCGAAAGGCCAAAACATACCTTTAAAAATCATTTATAATAAACCTTTTGAAACCATTGAAAGCGTCCTTTCGAAAGCTTTATAAAAACTTAGACATCCTCTTTTCAAAATATTTCAAACTTGCCTTTCGAAAACATAGGAACCCTTCTCTTCAAACACTAAAGGTAAACCTTTCGAAAACATTAGGGAATCACCCCTTCGAAACCTTCATTAGATACCTTTCGAAAGAATTAAAATCCTTTACTTAAATGAACCTTTCGAAAGCATTGGGTTCAAGTGAAAGCTTGTGGAATATAGTTTCGAAACCATTTAAAACATTTCTTTCAAAACCTTTAGTTTTAACTTTCAAAATATCAAAAGGGTCTTAAAAGAATTGGGACGAAAGCATCTCTTTCGAAAGCATTTTTCTTAAATAAAAAAGTGAATGGTATCGAAACCAACCCCTTCGAAAGCATTGGAGAAGCTACTTCTAAGTTTAAAGTAAAAGAACCCCTTCAAAGGAATTGCTTCGAAAGGTTGAATGCGGAAGCAGGGATTTCGACCCCTTCGAAAGCTTCATTTTAAAACAAAGGCGACAACTTCTTTTGAAAGCTCTTTTCTTTAAAACATTGACCAAGTCGAAAGCCTCATTTATAACCAAAATGGTTCTAAGTTTACCAAAGCTACTTCAACCCCTTCGAAATCCTGTTTCTACTCCATATCTTTCGCCTAACTCCAATCCACTATGTACCAAGGCTAATACCATGTATATTGGTTTCAACTTTGATAGAGGCGGCAGTATGAGGTCGAAAGGTGGCTGCTATAAGTGGCGAAGCAATAAAACGTTAAAAAATTGAATTTTAATTTTTTAAAGAAATTTCTTTCTAACCAACTTGCTTTATTTTTCAACATATGATTGGTTGCCAATTCTTTTTCAAAATCTTTTCTAAAAGTGCTACCAAATTTCAGAAATTAACAAATTAAAACATTTGCAAATAGCCCCTTCTCCTTTTATAAACATATAAAACATTTAAGTCCCATACCTTAAACAATTTTATATATTTAATAAAACACATAGAAAAATTCTCCAACAATTCACATAAATCACTTTTAATATGTTTTCTAGCCTATTTAAATTGCTGACCCAAAGCTAACATATAATGGCTGAAATTAATTTTAAACCCAATTTAACAATTTTATTTACTAGAAAATTTATAATAAATCCACATTAATTCAGAAAATTATGAAACTTGAAAACCATCTCTAAAATATTATTTCCGACTTCATATAAAAAACGCAAGGCATTTGGATGTCATTTAACAGGTTTTCCAACTTAATCCTTATCATAAAATCTATATGAAATAACATAAATCATCAACAAGCATATATGTCCATTTAAACAATCAAAACATGGCTAACCATTTACAAAAAATTCGGATCTCAACTAGAAACTGAAAATCATAAAAATGAGATGTAATATATTATTCACCTTAGCTTGTTGTAAGGAGTTTGAGATTTGCTCTTGAATGAATTTGATTAAGCTTCTTCTTTTCAAAACTTGGTTATCTTACCCTTTATCTTCCTCTAGTGGCTTGCCTTACTTGGTTTAATTTAGTTTGTGAACGTGGAAAATGAAAGTGGCATGAAGGTTTAGGGTATAAGAATATAGCCTATTCCTATTTTTCCCTTATCTTATTGCCCTTATCTATTTCATTTTAATTCCCTTTTGTTCATTATTTGATTAGGCATGGCTACCCACTAATTATACAAATCTCAATTCCTTTAACCATTTACATTATTCCATTTAATTAGTCAAATTAAATGTCCTAAATAATTTTAATCAAATTTAGGGTCGTTACACTTCTGCTTGGCCTTTACCAAATGACTGTTCATTTACTTCGAGATTAATGTCCCAACATCCTTCTTCATGCCTTCCTAATAAAATGTATTCTTCATATCGTGGAACATTTTATCGCCATCGGGATGTATAGTCAATCTTGAATTATGGCACTCGCGGAATACCTCATCCCTCAACCCATCAACGTCAAGAATAAAAAAAATTCATTCTTACGGAGCCAACCGTCACGGTCAATCCCATACTGCTTCATCTCCTCGGACTCTACCACTTCCTCTATCTTTTCCATGATCTCCACTAGTCTAGAATCTCGCCTCTGACTA
Organism: Allium fistulosum; assembly: GCA_030737815.1. NCBI lineage: Eukaryota > Viridiplantae > Streptophyta > Magnoliopsida > Asparagales > Amaryllidaceae > Allium > Allium fistulosum. Next base: position 1,130,073,859 of record CM060902.1, read on the forward strand.
CTGCCGATCTGCTCAATCAAGGTAGGTTTGGTCATCCGTCTAGTCAATGCTTCCGGCTCTAGCTCGCCTCGAGGCCTAAAATCGTAGCCAGCGATAAACTCTAACTGCTTCCATTCTAGGAATATTGCTCCCAAGTTAGCATGTCTCCTACTTAAAGTATCAGCGATCGCATTCCCTTTACCAGGTGTATAGGAAATGGCAAAATCGTAGGAGTCTAGGAACTTTAACCATCGTTGCTGACGAAGGTTAAGATCCTTTTAAGTGAATAGATACTTCAACGACTTATGGTCCATACACAACTTGAACCTCTCCCCAAGAAAATAATGTCTCCATACCTTCAAAGCAAATATTATCACCGCCAACTCCAAAATCGTGAGTCAGATACTTCCTTTCATGCGGTTTCAACTATCAACTAGCATAGATGACAACCTTTCCCCTCTACATCAACACCGCACCAAGTCCTGTACCATAGGCGTTTGTGTATATTGTTAGCTCCTCATTCCCACTCGGAATGATTAACACTAGTGCGCTCATCAACCTCTCCTTCAGACTCACAAATGCATGCTTGCATGTCGCATCCCAATTAAAAGTCTGACATTTTTTCGTCAAGATGGTTAACGGCGCTGCTTCCTTAGAGAAGTCCTGGATAAAACGTCCACAGTATCCCGCCAGTCCAAGAAAACTTCTAATGTTTATAGCGATCTTGGGTCGATCCTTATCCTACACTACTGCCACCTTCGTAGGATCTACAACAAAACATGCCCAGAAACAATGTGATCCAAAAATTGCACTTCCCTCCACCAGAAGTGCACTTAACGAATTTCACCTTCTATCGGTGCTTCCTCAACACTTCGAGCACAATCCCGTAAATGCTCCTTGTATTCTTCCTCTATCCTTGAATAAACAAGGATGCCATCTACGAACACAATACAAACATATTTAGTTGATCTTTAAAAATGTGGTTCACAAGAACAACAAAGTATGTCGGTGCATTGGTTAGGCCGAACGGCATAACCAACCAATCATAGAATCTAGATAGCGAACGAAATGCTGTAATTAACAAACTCTCCTTTGCAACTCTCAATTGATGAAACCCCATCGCAAGGTTCAACTAAGAGAACACCCTTGCACAATGGAGCTGATCGAACAAGTCATCAATACATGGGAGTGGATACATGTTCTTCTTCGTCACCTTATTCAGCTCACGGTAACCTACACACAAGCTTAGAGAGCCATCCGCCTTAATGACAAGTACTACAGGTGCATCTCTGTAACATCCCAGATTTTTGGTAACAATATTTAGGATATTTAATTAGCTAAATTAAATAAAATAATATGTTGATTAGGGGATTGAGATTTGATATTTAATTAAGGTGTAGCCATGCCATTTAACAATGAATTAAAATAAGAGTAAAAATGAAATAGAGGAGGGGTAAAATATGAAAGAGGCTATTCATATATCTATTCCCTTAGGTCGTGTATCACATACATGTTAATTTCATTTGAAAATATTCAAAACTTAAGGCCAGCCACCATTAATAAGAGTAAGAGGAAGAATGCTAAGGAAGTAGCTAAATCAAATCAAATCCATTCACCTCTCAATCTCCTTAATCTCTAAATCTAAGGTAAATAATGTTTACATCTCATTTTTGATTGTGTTTTCGGTTTTAAGATGAATTCCGAATATTTTGCAATGATTTTCCATGTTTTTGAATGATGGAATGATTATATATACTTCTTGATGAATTATGGTTGTTCATATTGAATTGATGATATGTTTTAAGGTGAAAACCCTATGAAATGACAACCAAATGACTTATGAATTTTTATGAAGACCATAAATAATATTTTAGATGGGTTTCAATTTTCATAATTTTCAGAATTTATGTAGAATTTATATGAATTTTCTAGTTAAGAAAATGTTAATTTGGATTATAAATTATTTACGGTTAAATAATAAAAGAATTGAGTCTGAAATTTATATATGTTGGAAAACATATTAAAAGAGATTTTCTGGAATTTTTGTAGAATTTTCCTAAGTGTATTAATGGTTAAATAAAATTATTTAAGTTATGAGACTTAAATGTTTTATATAATTAAGAGAGGAGAAGGGGCTTTTTTTAATTATTTTAAATTGTTTAATCTGGAAAGTCAGCAACACTTTTGGAAAAGTACATTGGCAACCAATCAAATTTAGACAAATAAGGCAGGTTAGGTGCAAAAGAAATAGTTTAAAAGTACTAATAAACATGTTTTACACTGTTTCAGTGCCTTCGACACCAGGTTCCGCCTCCTTACCTTCGCTTCCGACATTGTTGAAACCAATGCATAGGATATTAGTTAACTGGTATGTAGTGAATTGGATGTAAGCAGAAGGTATAGGTTCAACACCAGGTGTTGGGGATTTACTTTGCTTTTAAAGGAAAATGTGCCTGCTTGCTTTCGACTAAGATGCCTTCGACTTGGTTAGCTTTCGACTGGGTCAAATGGTTTAAAATGAATGGTTTCGTTTGGGTTGCACTTTTGTTTTAAATGACTGCTTTCGACTGAGTCGAAGCCTTTAGCTGCCACTTCCCACCTTTCGACCTAGATGGTTTCGAAAGGGTTGTTTTATTTTCTAAAAACCTGACCACCTCTCCAATGCTTTCGAAGGGATGGTTTCGACACCATCACTTCATTACTTAGAAAATGGTTTCGAAACAGATGCTTTTGACTTAAATGTTTTTAAGACCCTTTTTCTACGATTGAAGTAAAACCCAAATTGGTTTCGAAAGAGATAGTTTTAAATGGTTTCGAATTAGATGCTTTCGACTTTAATGGGTTTCTGATCCTTTTGCTCTACTTGAAGGCATAATCCAAATGGTTTTGACCGAAACGATTTTCAAAGGTTTTGAAGGGGTGAAATTTTGGATGGTGTTGAAAGGTTTCCACATGTTTTAAATTAATCCCAAAGTTCTTTCGAAAGGATTGTGTTTTGACTATTTCGAAAGGTTTTAATGAATGGTTCCGAAAGGGGTGGTTCCCTAGGGTTTCGAAAGGATTGAAAGGAAAGGTTTTTCCTATGTTTTCGAAAAGCAATATTTAAAGGTTTTAAAGAGGGATGTTTGATGTTTTTAAGCTTTTGAAAGAAAGGCTTTTAATGGTTTCGAAAGGGTCACTTTCAATGTTTTCGAAGGGGTTAGCTTCAAGGATTTCGAAAGGGTAGTTTAAAGGTTTTAAACAAAGGTTTCGAAAGTTTTAAATAGGCAATGTAGCCTAAGTATTTTCCAGTTAAAAAGGGTTTTAACTTGTTTTGGAAGGATAATCAATCCTCATTAAAATTCATCAACATTATTCTGAGTAAATTATATATAACATGGCAAAATAGCTTAGAGTAAAGCTAAGAAAATATTTTCCTTGTAAAGGTATGATTTAAAAGATTAAATCTTTTTGAAAAGGTTTTCAAGGAAAAAGATGAAGGGTAATTAACCCTAAGAAAATGATTTGGACAGTTAGTCCATTTTGATCTGGACAGTTAGTCTAGTTTATGGGCAGTCAGCCTAGTTTTATGGACAGATAGTCCATTTGTTAGTATAACAGACCTTGCTATTATATTTCAGATAGATAGTCCATTAGTTATCTGATTACAGCTTAACGAACTTAGCTATTATTATCATTATTATATAAGTTTGATTAACCAGTTTGGTTGTAGAAAAAGATTTGTAAAATATATGTTTTGAAAATGATATTAGTGAGGGGAAACCCGTTCCGCTAAGCGGCATGGTCTCACTTAGTATTAGTAAATCGAGATGTAACAGAATTATTCACAAGGCTTTATGTTTGATTCGATGTTTTTGTTTCCCATTAAACTCTCAGGTGCTCAAAATTAATTTGAGTAGGCTGAGGGTTATAGTTTATAGGTTTTATTCATTTTGGTGAATAAAGCTTCTAGAGACGAGCAGGTGGCTAACGGATAGCTAATTAGGAGTACAGATTATCCTATTTATTTTCCGCTGTGTATATTAAGTCAGATATGAATATATTTCTCTAATCAACCAAGGGGGCATCGTCATATGTCACTCTTAGCGTATTATTGTAATTATAATTGATCTTTACCTGGGAAACGATTATGGGATTATGTAATTTGGATATGAATTTGTTTGAAATGTAATCAGTAAAATGTTATTTTTTGGAAATCTGTAATTTTGTTCATATTCAAGTGTTTCTGATATTATGAATACCATTAGCATCACCGTATTTTGTCACTAGAAGTTAATACTATGGATGACTACAACATCTGTAGCGCTTAGCTTTTGGCCTCCAAATACAGGATGTTACAACTTGGTAACGGAGAGGTTTATGAAAAACATTAACTAAAAAAATGAGTTTTTAAGACATAATCCTAAATAATTTGAGTAAGATTGGAGTATGGGATAATGCTATAGTAATGTACTTATATTTGCTATATATAAGTATACGCTTTATCTCTAGTCTCCTATCTTTGTTAGGGTATTTTTCTGTATCTCATAAGATTTGAATACAGATATGGAGGGTAGAAGAGGAAGAGTTAACCCAGGAGGGGAAGGCACCGATGAGAATGCCAGGCCTAATATGAGAAGAGGTCAAGGTCAGGCACAAACAGAGAATGTGGGTGATGTAGTCCCGCAAGTTGGAATAGAAGCTATGTATCAGTTTTTCTAAATATGTTGCAGGCGGGAGTTGCAGTTGGAGTGTTAGGAGGAAATGCTGCAGGAGCAGGGGTTCCGAAAGTTCTGGTAGTTAACCATTATGCTAAGCTGAGTGGAGATTACACCAAGCTTGGAGGAAAACCGTTTGTTGGAACAGAAGATGCCATTGAGGTAAAGACTTGGTTGTTGCATTATGAGAGAATTTGCAGATCTATAGCTCAATGATGAGCAGAAGAGGAGGTTGGCATCTAGACATCTTCACAGAGCAGCTTTGTTCTGGAGGAATATTGTGACTGTGGCAGTGGATGAGGAGAATATTACCTTGGAAGATTTCAAGGGGAGGTTCTAGGAGAGGTTCATGTTTGCAATGGCATAGTCAGCTCTGATCAGAAAGTTTGTTGAATTAGAGCAGGGAGAGATGTCTGTTTTGGAGTATACCAGAAGGTTCGAGGAGTTAGCCAGATATGGGTATGCTTCAGTGGATACAGTAATGAAGAGGAATGAGAAGTTTATCAGGAGGTTGAAGCCTAAGTTAGCCAGGGCTACATTACCTCATATTAGAGATCCTTCTGATTTTGCAGTAGATATAGCCTTAAGGCACGAGGAGTTGCTTGATTCTCTGGAGAAGAGTAAGGGTAAAGAAGTACAGGTCGAGCAAGGTCGGAAAAGGAAGTTCTTTCTTAAGAAAGGTGCTAAGAAGGGTGGAGCAGCTAAGAAGGGGAAGTCTAAGATTGTCCGTTTAAAGTGCGACAAGAAGGGGCACTTTGCTAATGAATGTCGTGCTGGAAAGGCAAAGGATGCGACTGGAAAGAAGAATGTCAGGTGCTTTAACTATGACTAGATAGGCCACTATAAGAGCCAGTGCAAGGAGCCTGCTAAGGATGGAAATGGCAAAGTGTATGCATTGGAGGCTGCTGCATCAAAGCCAACTGCTCAGGAGAAAGGAAAGCTAGTTTTGGGAGATACGCTTCAGACTCATGGTATGTCTATTAGTGTTCTATTTGATACTGGTGCATCGCATTCTTTTATATCTAGATGTTTGATAGATAAGCTTAACCTAGAACCCACATATTTAGTTACTTCTTTACGGGTTGCAAATCCAATAGGAGGGTATGCAACTCTAGGGCTGAGGTGTGACCAGTTAGAGTTTGACTTGTTAGGTCATGCTTTTATTTGTAGTTTGCAAGTGTTTGATTTTGTGGGGTTCGGAATCATTCTTGGTATGGATTGGTTAAGTGAGTACGATGCTAGGATATTTTTTTAGGATAGGAAAATATCGTTTAGATACCCAGATTGTAGCGATAGAATTGTTTATACCGTACAAGGTTCTTGCAGTGAGATGTATGCCTTGTTGGGTGCTATGGAATCGGAAGATGAGTTGAGTCGAGTTTATGTGGTTAGAGAATTCGTAGATGTGTTTGAGCTTGTAGTTGGATTTCCATCGAAACGAGCCATTGAGTTTCGGATAGATTTGGTTCCGGGAGCAGAACCAGTGAGTAGGCCGCCAAGCAGGATGACTCCTTCAGAGATAGGGGAGTTAAAGGTGCAGTTGGTGGATTTGGAAGGAAAGAATTTTATCGGGCCAAGTAGTTTGCCTTGGGGAGTAGCCGCAGCGTTTGCTAAGAAGCCGAAAGGATCGTTAAGGCTATGTATCGATTATCGTAAGTTGAACGAGAGGACGATAAAGAATCGATATCCATTGCTGAGGATTGATGATTTGTTTAACCAATTGAGTGGAGCCAAGGTATTCTCGCCGTTGGATTTGGTGACAGCTTTCCATCAGCTCAAAGGAGCAGAGGATAATATACCTTTGACAGCGTTTAGGATTAGATATGGGTCGTACGAATGGTTAGTTATGCCGTTCGGACCGACTAATGCACCATCTTTCTTTGTGGATTTGATGAACTGAGTTTTTCGAGAGCACTTGGATAGGTTTGTACTGGTTTTCATATATGATATCTTGATTTATTCTAAGGATGAAAGAGAGCATGAAGTTCATCTTAGAGTCGTGCTTGAGACACTGAGGCATCATTACCTAAAAGCAAAGTTTTCGAAGTGTCACTTCTGGAGGAAAGCAATGAAGTTTCTTGGTCATGTAGTCTCAGAGAAAGGGTTATCAGTGGATTTGACTAAGATTGAAGCGATGAATAGTTGGAAGAAACCCTAGATAGTGACGGAGATAAATAGTTTCCTTGGGTTGGTTGGTTATTATCGAAGGTTCATTAAGGATTTTTCGCGGATAGCGGCACCGATGACCAAGCTAACAAGAAAGGATGTGAAGTTTGTGTGGACCGATAAGTGTGAGGAAGCATTCCAGAGTTTGAAACACTTATTGACCCATGCACCTATGTTGATTTTTCCGGAAGGGAATCGGGATTTGGTGGTTTATACCAATGCATGTGGAACAGGATTAGGAGCTGTGTTGATGCAGAGAGGTAAAGTGATTGCCTACGCTTCTTGACAGCTTAAACCGCATGTGGTTAGATATCCAATGCACGATTTAGAATTGGATGGAGTAATTTTTGCTTTGAAGGTGTGGAGACATTACCTTTTGGGAGAGAGGTTTGAGTTATTTACAGATCACAAGTTGCTAAAGTATTTGTTCTCTCAAAAGGAGTTGAACATGAGACAGAAGAGGTGGTTAGAGTTTATTGTCGCTTATGATTTTGAGATTGACTACACACGAGGAAAAGGCAACAAGTTTGCAGATGCACTGAGCAGGAAACATCAGAATGCAGTTTTGGCGATGATTACTGAGTGGAAAGATTTATAAGCATTAGCGGATTGTAGAGTGCATTGGAGATCCGAGGCTGGGTCTAGTGGAGATATGGTTGTATTATCTTGTTTGGAAGTTCAATGAGTAATGATCAAAAGGATTGCTTCTAAAAAGATAGAGGATCCAGTGTTAGCTGAACAGATCAGGAAGTTAAAAGATGGAACCTAGAGCGTTGACTTGAAATATTTCAACCTTGACCAAAATGGGGTGGTTGAGAAAGAAAGGAAGATTATGTATTCCTAGTGTAGGAAACATAAGGAAAAAAGTCTTGGAGCAATGCCATCGTTCGAAATTCTCTATTACTCCAGGAGGTACTAAGATGTATAAGGATATGAAGAGGAGTTCCTTTTGGGAAGGTAAGAAGCGGAACATTGGTTTATGTGTAAAGCAGTGCTTAATTTGCCAACAAGCAAAGGCCGAACACTAGAAGCCAAGTGGGTTGTTGCAGCCATTAGATATTCTGGTATGGAAGTGGCATTCTATTTCCATGGATTTTATTGATGGGTTGCCAAAGTCGAATAGAGGAAATGATAGTATATGGGTCATAGTGGACAGATTGATCAAGAGCGCCCATTTCATTCCAGTTAAGTCAACTAGAACGACACATATTTTGGCAGGTTATTCATGAAGAATGTGGTTAGACTACATGGAATTCCTAGTAACATAGTTAGTGATAGAGATTCTTTATTCACTAGCGAGTTCTGGAAGAGTTTACAGGAAGTTTTGGGAACCAAGCTCAAGATGAGTACCGCTAACCATTCGCAGACAGATGGGAAAACAGAAAGAGTAGCTTGTGTTCTAGATTTCAGGTGATCATGAGACACTACAATAAAAAGTGTCTTTTATAGCGGCATATAGCCGCTATTAATCACAACCATAGCGGTTTGATAAGCGTTGTATATCGACATGTTATAAAAAACTGTTGAATATTTATAACACAAAATATGCTGCTATGGTTGAGCTTAGTTTTATAACGCAAACTCGCCGCTATGGTACGTTAATTCGATAGCTCATTATAGCCGCTATAATACAGCTAAATTTCAACGGAACTGGAAATCTTTATAACACCATTTTGCCGCTATAAAATATTTATTCAATAGCTCATTATAGCCGCTGTAATACAGCTAAATCTCAATGGAATTGGAAATCTTTATAACACCATTTTGCTGCTATTAAATCAACATGTTATAGTATTGATAAATTCTTTTACAGCTCATATATGCCGCTATAAAAATCGTAGATACACTTTTCAAGAGCTATGCCTATATATTACATTTTAATAATAGCAATCAAACTAAATCTTCATAAACGAATAAAGATTATAATCAACAAATATAACACAAGAGCATGCTTAGAAAGAAATGTAATATATTTTACATTATCGTTCACATTTTCATTTGAACATACATTTTAATCCTCTTTTCACTGTGCAACTTCATCTCTGTCATATACATCTGTTGCCACTCACATAATTGTCATCTTCTTCATCTACCATTTTCTAATCTACAACATTAGCCTGCCTTCAAACTAAACTGCTCTGTTGCCTTCCACTGTCCTACCTTTAACAGTGAAATTATAAACCACCTGAAACTGCCTCTACCAACACTACTTCAACTTCCAATGCACATCGAATATCATTGCACCCTTCATCAACTTCAAATTGCACATCCTCCCTCTGTTCTACCTTGCAACAAACTCCCAGCCTCCATCATCTCTAACTGCTGTGATCATTTTACATTCCACTGCCACCATACTTTCATTTCATTTCACTTCCACTCTCCCTTACAAACCATCCAACAACAGCCAGTATAGTCAAAATCACCATCTATTTTCCTACCTTAACTGATTGTTGTCATAACCTGCTGTGATGTGATAACCCTGATTTTATGAACAAGTTTTATAATTTAATTTAGTATAATTGTTTGAAATTTTGGTTACCTAGGAAAAATATATATGATAAGTTGACCACATAAATGCGTTGGGTAAGTATTGATATGTATGCAAGATGGTATAATACACATGTACATACTTCTCTGGAAAAAAAGAAGTAGAAAAATTTATTTGTAAGTTAGAGTAAACTATAAATACATGAACATGACATGATTATTACAGATATGAATGTGCCATTGAAACAAGTCTAGAATACGGAAAATAAAGGCTTAGGCAGGAATAGAAACATAGGTATTAAACAGGTACTTTAAACAAAATGCTGGCTAAAGAAAAATTATTAGAAATTGCATGAAGATAGTATGAGTTGTTGAATAAATACTTTATCCACTTTTAGCAATTTTCTTAGCTTTTAAAAAAAAGAAAAAAACAGAGATCATGCAAATGAGGTGACCGGGGTAAGGTATAATTTCTGTTAATAGAAACAGGGACCATTTACCCATTTTCTCTTAGAATAGAAAGAGAGGCTGATCATAAGTGGTAGGGTAAAATTGACATTGGGTAAATCTTAAAACCCTAGAGGCAGCCAAGGTCTTGTATAAAAAAAAGGTTTAAGGGTGAAAGGATCTGTCACCATTTTCTTTAAAATAAATATACAGAAATATAGATAGTTAGCAAAAGAAGAAAAATGAGAAGCACTGGCCATTAGAGACAAGTAGGAGATAGCAGATCAAAGGAAAAGGATTAAGGTGAGTAACCTCACTGAAAATTTGGCATTAAGTCCTGAATATTGAGGCAGCCTAAATGGTTTTATATTTTTAATTAATCTGTGCTTATTTTATGATATTGGTGTGTTGATGATCTGTTTAAATATTTTGTGTTAATATACCCAGAAAATATATTGATGGCTTTCATGTTTGAATGATTATTGTGTCATGAATTATCTTTGAGATGAGATGCTCTCTTTATGTGACTGCTGCATATAGATTAATTCATGGAAACTCCAGGGATATATGTTATAAATCTATGGTCTAAAAACGGAAAAAAAATGGGGCTGTAGCATAAAGTGGTTGCTGCTTATGTCTCCAGAATAAACATGGTAACATAGAAGTGCAATGTTATACTTGTGCTGAACTTCTATGATCACAAATAAATCCAGATAAGAACAAAAGCTTGTGGTTTAGTCAGATCTTATGAATCTATGAGTATTTGATTAAGCCAGAGGTAAATGGATGCATCAAAGCAAACTATATATATGACCATATATTTATAGGCATGATCCCCCAAAACCCATGATTTAAATAATATGTACACTGAGAAATCAAACTAGCTTGTATGAATAAATCTATGATTATTAAAACATGATCTGTTATTCTTTGAACACATGCATGATGGTTGAGTTATTTATTTTCTCTGATTAATTTATGAGATGCAGAAGGGATTAGCATAAATGGGGGAAAGAGGGAAAATGAACACTTAGTAATATAACTAAGGATTTGGATCTTAGGGCTACAAAGTATGGCTTGGCAAGGGAAATATTGCAAGCTCACACATGGTATGATTATACCCAGGGGCCTGAGTGTGCTGGGTTAACAGTGAATATGCCCCAGACAGTGTGTGTTTTAATAGAAGGAAAGTAGCTAAAGTCCATAATAAAATACCTGAGATTGAATTCTAAGAATAAGTTCACAGGTAGGTTTGGGTAAAATCCCTGATAGCCAGAAAGTTATTGATAAGGAAAATAATTAAATGATGATTATATGGTTGGCTTAAAGTATTCTATTGGGAAATTCTATGTTGTGCTCCCTGATATAATCCATTGAAATGATGTATTATTATGTTATGCTTTAATGAATATGCATAGGTGGTAGAGGAGAGTATACAAGTGAAACATTGCTTTACCTTATCTGTTTAAAAAGCTAATTGAGAATGAGAAAATTATCTGAATTTAGATTTTCAGTAAGATTATTCATACCAGACAATTTAGTCTGACCTTTTGTGTGTTTATACATCATTGGGTGTCTCATATTTTTATGAGGCAGCTCGTGGTGATTGTGCAGGTAAATAGGCATTTTCTTGATCAAGAATTGGATGAATTTAGCTGCTAAGGAATTGGATATCATAGTTACAGACTCAAGGATATTAAAATAGATGTTAAATTGAACTTATGTTATGAAATGTTATTATGTTAGTTAAGTTGCTTGGGGAAAAAAACTAATGTAATGCTATTTTCTGTTTGCAAGTATTGAACTACTCATGAGACTTCTGTTGGAAGTTGTGAGATGCTTTTGAGAATGTTTTATTAAATGATACAATTTCTAGTATTACCTCCCCGAATACTTAACAAAAATGTGCAATGCTAAGAATAATCTGGAATGATCTGTAGATTGGAAATTAAAAGATTAACCTGATATCTATTGTAAGAATTTATGGAAAAATAAAGGTAGGATGGAAAGAATTGAGAGACACCTAGAAACCCAGATTAATTTGTATGTTATTTGTGTAAAGTAGCAAAAGAATTCAGGCTAACTTGACCAACTTTGCCTAGCCTGAATTCAACCAGTCTAATATCCTAAGCTTATTGGTTAGGAAAGGTAACAAATAAAGCAAACTAGTAAACCAGGATTGTTGTATTAAAAAATAGTTACCTGAAATCATCCTGACACACATGCACACAGAATACATATACACACTTGCACAAGAGATAACTAAGGGTTCAGTAGATCTAAATTCATGGAAAAATAAGCAAACTCTAAAACTAGAGAAATAACATCTAGAATCTGCCTAGAAATTAAGCAAGACAGAAAAGCTTCTTTGGAAATTATTTTGTCATGAGGAATTATATAGTGAATTCCAAAAATGAATTCTCTGCTTCCAAAACTCTTCTGCTCTGATTTAAAAAGAAAGAGAAAAAACTAAAAGTATCATCTATGTATGGTTTCATACATATGAGTTAGATGATTTGATTACAACAATATTTTTATATTGGTTGAAAGATCCTGGATAGTAGAGAAATGAGAAAGGATGTTCTCTTGAGTAGATGATCACTGAATAAAACTAGTTTAAAAAAATTAAAGTAGAAAAGTGGGTTATCTCAATTTGGTATCAGAGCTATGTTGATAAATAACATAGTAAAAATCTTGAATGAACTTGGTTGTTTTGAATGTATGAAAGTATTGACTGTCTTGGATGCCTTGTCTTTATATACTTATATTAATAATATCTGTTATAATTGAATGATAATAAGTTGGAATGGGGTAACTTATAAAAGATTAGATATAATGGACTAACTCAAGTGTTGTATCCATAGAACCATGGTAAGACCCAGACAACAAGGGGTAGGACCAAGTGAACCACCCATGGTGAATATGCAAGATTTCATGAGAGCTATAAGGGATGGGGTAGGCAATAGGCAAGAAAATCCACATGAGGAGCTTTCTAAACTACTCAAGACTTTTACCAATCTTGGAGGCAAGACTTTTGATGGAACAGAAGGAATAATGGGAATTCAAAATTGGCTCAGAATTTTGGATAGAATCTTTGCTGATATGCAAGTTGAAGACCAAAAGAAGAGGCTAATAGCATCTAGACAATTGAGAGGAGCAGCTTTGGATTGGTGGGAAGTCATTATAGCTGGAAGACCTGAAGGAGAGGTGACATGGAACCAGTTTAAGATATGTTGGAAGGAAGATTTGTACCTGCATCAGCTAAAGAGTCTTTGCTGGAAGAATTCATTAAATTAAGACAGGGAACTATGAGTGTTACTGAGTATACCCAGAAGTTTGAATCTCTAGCAAAGTATGGTGCAGTGCTCATCACAACTAAGGAAGCTAAAAATGGCAGATACATCCAAGGATTGAATGCCAGTCTCAGTAGAGCCATGCTGCCATATAAGGATAGGACATTTGATCAAGTTTTAGATCTGACTTTGAGCCTTGAACAGCATGATAAAGCCAGAGAAAATTTCAGAGCATTTAAAAATAACCAGAACAAGAAAGGAAAGGGTAAGTTTCACCCTTATGATAAAAAGAAAACGGATGTAGCTTCCACCAAGCAATCAGAAGAAGTCAAAACTGCTGAGGTTAAAAAGAAGATCACTTGCTATAATTGTGGGCAAGAGGGAAACATGAAGAATAGGTGTACAAATCCCAAACCAGCATCTTTCAAGTGTCATCTATGTGGGAAGGAAGGGCATATAAGAAGGAATTGTCCAGAATTGAGGCAAGGAAAGATGGGAATCTTGGAAGGGAAAAGCAAAATAACTGGAAGTCCAAATGTTGAAAATCATGGCCAAGTTGAAGGTACTTTGCTTATTCACTCAATACCTTTTGCAGTAGTGTATGATACTGGGGCTACACACTCCTTAATTTCCCATGACATTGTACAACAGCTAAAATTAAATTGTATGCTTGTAGATAAGCCCTTGCTTATTAAAAGTCCTTTAGGTAGTTCCTGTGTATTGGGTATAATATGTAAACAATTAGGACTGAATATAGGGGGGCATATGTTTGGTGCAGACCTATATGTGTTGCAATATCCAGGCATGGGAGTTATTTTAGGAGTTGATTGGTTGAAAAGATATAAGACAGTTATAAATATGGAGACCTCCACCTTATCATTGAAAACTTCTGATGGAAAAAGGGTAGTTGTTCTTTGTGAAGCAGATAAGAACATAAACATAGCCACCCTTGATAACTTGACTGGTGAGAAGCACATGCCTGCATTAGAAGAAATCCCTATAGTAAATCAGTATGCTGATGTGTTTGGTGAGGTTAAGGGAATTGTTAACCATAGACCAGTAGAGTTTTCTATCAAACTAATTCCAGGAGCTAACCCAGTGGTTAAGAGGCCAACTAGAATGGGGCCTAAGGAATTAACAGAACTGAAAAAGCAATTAGTTGAACTAGAAGAAAAAGGATTCATCAGACCTAGTAGCTCATCATGGGGGGCACCAGTGGTTTTTGTTAAGAAGCAAGATGGATCTCTCAGATTATGTATTGATTATAGAGAGTTAAATAAAATCACAATTAAAAATAAATACCCCTTGCCAAGAATTGATGATCTTTTTGATCAATTGAATGGTGCAAAAATATTTTCTAGACTTGACTTAGCTTCAGGATTTCATCAAATGAAAGTAGAAGAGGAAAGCATCAAATATACTGCTTTTAACACTAGGTATGGACTTTATGAATTTTTGGTGATGCCCTTTGGCTTGACTAATGCCCCCTCTTACTTTGTTGATTTGATGAATAGAATTTTTAGAAAATATTTAGATAAATTTGTATTGATATTTATTGATGATATACTAATTTATTCTAAAACAATTGAAGAGCATGAGAATCATTTGCATATAGTACTGCAGAAATTAAGGCAAGAAAATTTGAAGGCAAAATTTTCAAAGTGTACTTTTTGGCAAAATGAGGTAAAATTTTTAGGTCATGTAGTATCAGAGAAAAGCCTATCTGTTGATCCCAATAAGGTGATGGCAATTCAAACATGGAAAAGGCCTACCAGTGTCACAGAGGTTAGGTCATTTATGGGAATGGCTGGTTATTATAGAAGGTTTATAAAGGATTTTGCAAAAATTTCAATTCCATTAACTAAATTGACAAGAAAGAATCAGGCTTTTGTTTGGACTGAGGAGTGTTGGAAAGCCTTTGAGAGATTAAAAGAAGCATTAATACAAGCTCCAATACTAAAGGTGCCTGAAGGGAATGAGAATTTGGTGATATATACTGATGCAAGTGGACAAGGACTTGGGGCAGTGTTGATGCAACAGCATCAAGTGATAGCTTATGCCTCTAGACAGTTGAAGCCCAGTGAGGTAAAGTATGCTACACAAGATCTTGAATTGTCTGCTATAGTGTATGCTCTTAAGTTATGGAGACATTATTTGTTAGGGGCTAAATTTGAAGTTTATACAGATCATAAGTCACTCAAATATTTGTTTTCACAAAAAGAATTAAACATGAGGCAGCAAAGATGGATTGAACTCTTAGCCTCATATGATTTTGAAATACTATATACACCTGGCAAAGCTAATAAAGTGGCAGATGCTTTAAGTAGACAGCGTGCCAATGTAGCTAGATTGATGATAGAAGAGTTTAATACATTATCATTACTAATTGACTCAGAAGTGAAAAGGGACAGTGAGGAAAATATGAGCATATGCCGTGAGAAGGAAGAAATAGGGAAGTTGAGTTTTGTTACTTTGGGATCAGAATTGAAAAATAAAATTGTAAAGCTACAAGACCAAGATCCATTTTTACTTGAGAAGAAAGTTCAGATATTAAATGGTGAGATAGTGGAAGGATTTCAATTGAATAAACAAGGTCATTTAGAGAAGGGAAAGAGAATATGTGTTCCTACCATTGAAGAATTGAAGCAAGAAATTTTGGATGCTTATCACAAAAGCAAGTACACCATACATCCAGGAAGCACAAGAATGTATCACAACCTAAAAAGAGATTATTGGTGGAGTGGGATGAAGAGTGCAGTGGCATTATATGTGTCTAAGTGCATGGTTTGTCAACAGGTAAAGGCTGAATATCAAAGACCCTCAGGAATGCTACAACCTTTACAAATACCACAATGGAAATGGGAAGACATATCAATGGACTTCATTGATGGTTTGCCTAAGACTAGGAGGGGAAATGATAGTATTTGGGTTGTAGTTGATAGGTTAACCAAAACAGCTCATTTTATACCTGTAAAATCAGATAGGAATGCATGCACCTTAGCTCAGTTATTTATTAAAGAAATAGTTAGATTGCATGGGATACCAAAACTATAGTAAGTGATAGATATACAATCTTCACTTCAAAATTCTGGAAAAGTTTCCACAAGGCAATGGGGACTGATTTATGCTTGAGCACAGCATATCACCCTCAATCTGATGGCCAAATAGAAATTGTGAACAAATTACTTGAAGACATGTTAAGGGCATGTATATTGGATTGGGGAGGAAGTTGGGAAGATCACATATTTCTGGCAGAATTTGCGTATAACAACAGCCATCATAGTAGCATAGGCATGGCACCCTTTGAAGCACTCTATGGTAGACCCTGTTTATCACCTTCAAGTTGGATTGAGTCTGGGGAGAAGGTGGTCTTAGGACCAGAAAATGTAAAAGAGACCTCTGAAAAGATAGCCTTGATTAGGAAAAGGATTGCTTTTGCCCAAGATAGACAAAAGAAATATGCTAATCAAAAGAGGAAAGAAGTGCAGTATGATGTGGGGAATTATGTATTTATTAAAATATCACCCATGAAAAAGATTTTGAGGTTTGGAAAACAAGGAAAGTTGATTCCAAGATATATAGGACCATATAAAATTCTAGAAAGAATTGGAAATGTAGCCTATAAGTTAGAATTGCCAAAGGAGATGAGAGCAATGCATGATGTTTTTCATGTATCCCAGTTAAGGAGATGGGTTCATGATGAAGAAACAATTTTAAAATCCCCTGAGAAAGTGCAGATTGACCCCAGAATGGTGTATGAGAAGAACCCTGTAGGCATAGTTGCAAAGGAAATTAAGAAATTGAGAAACAAAGAAATAAAATTAGTAAAAGTGCAATGGAGTCTTGACCCAAATGATTGCACATGGGAGGTGGAAGATAAAATCAGAAGTGATTATCCACAGCTAATTGGTTGAATCAAAAGGTAAAAAAAAATATACATAAGTATACTAATGAATGATTTGATTAAATACTTTGTTATGCATAGGGTTTAATTAATGATTGATCTGAGGATGATTGATTGCTGAATTGAAAATGTCTGAATTAAGTATGAAAGAATTGTGAGACACAATTCCTAAAAGGAGGGGTATATGTGATAACCCTGATTTTATGAACAAGTTTTATAATTTAATTTAGTATAATTGTTTGAAAATTTGGTTGCCTAGGAAAAATATATATGATAAGTTGACCACATAAATGCATTGGGTAAGTATTGATATGTATGCAAGATGGTATAATACACATGTACATACTTCTCTGAAAAAAAAGAAGTAGAAAATTTTATTTGTAAGTTAGAGTAAACTATAAATACATGAACATGACATGATTATTACAGATATGAATGTGCCATTGAAACAAGTCTAGAATAAGGAAAATAAAGGCAGGAATAGAAACATAGGTATTAAACAGGTACTTTAAACAAAATGCTGGCTAAAGAAAAATTATTAGAAATTGCATGAAAATAGTATGAGTTGTTGAATAAATACTTTATCCACTTTTAGCAATTTTCTTAGCTTTTAAAAAAAAAGAAAAAAAAAGAGATCATGCAAATGAGGTAACCGGGGTAAGGTATAATTTCTGTTAATAGAAACAGGGACCATTTACCCATTTTCTCTTAGAATAGAAAGAGAGGCTGATCATAAGTGGTAGGGTAAAATTGACTTTGGGTAAATCTTAAAACCCTAGAGGCAGCCAAGGTCTTGTATAAAAAAAAGGTTTAAGGGTGAAAGGATCTGTCACCATTTTCTTTAAAATAAATATACAGAAATATAGATAGTTAGCAAAAGAAGAAAAATGAGAAGCACTGGCCATTAGAGACAAGTAGGAGATAGCAGATCAAAGGAAAAGGATTAAGGTGAGTAACCTCACTGAAAATTTGGTATTAAGTCCTGAATATTGAGGCAGCCTAAATGGTTTTATATTTTTAATTAATCTGTGCTTATTTTATGATATTGGTGTGTTGATGATCTGTTTAAATATTTTGTGTTAATATACCCAGAAAATATATTGATGGCTTTCATGTTTGAATGATTATTGTGTCATGAATTATCTTTGAGATGAGATGCTCTCTTTATGTGACTGCTGCATATAGATTAATTCATGGAAACTCCAGGGATATATGTTATAAATCTATGGTCTAAAAATGGAAAAAAAACGGGGCTGTAGCATAAAGTGGTTGCTGCTTATGTCTCCAGAATAAACATGGTAACATAGAAGTGCAATGTTATACTTGTGCTGAACTTCTATGATCACAAATAAATCCAGATAAGAACAAAAGCTTGTGGTTTAGTCAGATCTTATGAATCTGTGAGTATTTGATTAAGCCAGAGGTAAATGGATGCATCAAAGCAAACTATATATATGACCATATATTTATAGGCATGATCCCCCAAAACCCATGATTTAAATAATATGTACACTGAGAAATCAAACTAGCTTGTATGAATAAATCTATGATTATTAAAACATGATCTGTTATTCTTTGAACACATGCATGATGGTTGAGTTATTTATTTTCTCTGATTAATTTATGAGATGCAGAAGGGATTAGCATAAATGGGGGAAAGAGGGAAAATGAACACTTAGTAATATAACTAAGGATTTGGATCTTAGGGCTACAAAGTATGGCTTGGCAAGGGAAATATTGCAAGCTCACACATGGTATGATTATACCCAGGGGCCTGAGTGTGCTGGGTTAACAGTGAATATGCCCCAGACAGTGTGTGTTTTAATAGAAGGAAAGTAGCTAAAGTCCATAATAAAATACCCGAGATTGAATTCTAAGAATAAGTTTACAGGTAGGTTTAGGTAAAATCCCTGATAGCCAGAAAGTTATTGATAAGGAAAATAATTAAATGATGATTATATGGTTGGCTTAAAGTATTCTATTGGGAAATTCTATGTTGTGCTCCCTGATATAATCCATTGAAATGATGTATTATTATGTTATGCTTTAATGAATATGCATAGGTGGTAGAGGAGAGTATACAAGTGAAACATTGCTTTACCTTATCTGTTTTAAAAAGCTAATTGAGAATGAGAAAATTATCTGAATTTAGATTTTCAGTAAGATTATTCATACCAGACAATTTAGTCTGACCTTTTGTGTGTTTATACATCATTGGGTGTCTCATATTTTTATGAGGCAGCTCGTGGTGATTGTGCAGGTAAATAGGCATTTTCTTGATCAAAAATTGGATGAATTTAGCTGCTAAGGAATTGGATATCATAGTTACAGACTCAAGGATATTAAAATAGATGTTAAATTGAACTTATGTTATGAAATGTTATTATGTTAGTTAAGTTGCTTGGGGAAAAAACTAATGTAATGCTATTTTCTGTTTGCAAGTATTGAACTACTCATGAGACTTCTGTTGGAAGTTGTGAGATGCTTTTGAGAATGTTTTATTAAATGATACAATTTCTAGTATTACCTCCCTGAATACTTAACAAAAATGTGCAATGCTAAGAATAATCTGGAATGGTCTGTAGATTGGAAATTAAAAGATTAACCTGATATCTATTGTAAGAATTTATGGAAAAATAAAGGTAGGATGGAAAGAATTGAGAGACACCTAGAAACCCAGATTAATTTGTATGTTATTTGTGTAAAGTAGCAAAAGAATTCAGGCTAACTTGACCAACTTTGCCTAGCCTGAATTCAACCAGTCTAATATCCTAAGCTTATTGGTTAGGAAAGGTAACAAATAAAGCAAACTAGTAAACCAGGATTGTTGTATTAAAAAATAGTTACCTGAAATCATCCTGACACACATGCACACAGAATACATATACACACTTGCACAAGAGATAACTAAGGGTTCAGTAGATCTAAATTCATCGAAAAATAAGCAAACTCTAAAACTAGAGAAATAACATCTAGAATCTGCCTAGAAATTAAGCAAGACAGAAAAGTTTCTTTGGAAATTATTTTGTCATGAGGAATTATATAGTGAATTCCAAAAATGAATTCTCTGCTTCCAAAACTCTTCTGCTCTGATTTAAAAAGAAAGAGAAAAAAACTAAAAGTATCATCTATGTATGGTTTCATACATATGAGTTAGATGATTTGATTACAACAATATTTTTATATTGGTTGAAAGATCCTGGATAGTAGAGAAATGAGAAAGGATGTTCTCTTGAGTAGATGATCACTGAATAAAACTAGTTTAAAAAAAAAGTAGAAAAGTGGGTCATCTCATGTGACTCACATACCCACAACATCAACTCTTCCATCACCATCTGCCTCTCAATACGACTACTACTACATCACCAACAACCCACTACAAGCCTTACATCCTAGTGCTCCTACCACCAGTAACACCAACAATTGCATATAACCCACAATTCAACCTCCACAATCTCAATAAACACATCGCCACCCGCATATCATTCAGCTCCTGACCACCATGTTCAAACCCGGTCAGACCATCCACTTGCCCACACAACATCACACATATCATCGTTCCCTCGATAACAAACAACAGTGCCTATCATCCAGTTCCATCAACTTCACACATCATCTACCCACATCAACTCCACTTCAATCAAACATCCACTTCATAGTCACAAGCAATCACCACTACTCCCCCTTACCTGAATTAGGCCTGAATTAACAAACTATTACACCAACATGCCTATTTAAATAGTAATATTTGTAAAATAGTTAAAATCACATATACACTATACGTAAGAAGAACATATAACAATTTCTTTGGCTTTTGCATAAATATTCTAAACTAGGTTAGAATTCCATTCAATCAGGTTTTAGTTTGAAATAAAAAAGCACACTACAACACAATCCTAAGGATATCCATTTAATCTCTTCAAATACTATAGAGTTAAATCACAAAATAAAATAGCATTGCATCATTGATAAGTAGAAATAGGGCTATCCATTCTCCAGTGGATGCTATATTAATCACATAAAAAATGGAAGGACACCCAACAAAATTTAAGATAATACACACCTTGAATGTGTTGGAGGAAAGGGAGGAAATGTCATTCTTATGGTGGCGCCGATGTGATGTCAATAAAGCACGCTTTGGAGAATAGGGGACTTATGCACAGTCGTGTAGAGACAGTTAGGAGAGATTTAAGGACTAATGTTGTTTTTAGAACTCCACTATCTGCAGGAAATTTGGATTATGGGGTTATATATCTTGGATTCGTAGGAAGGAAAAATAGGTATGGTTACCTAGGAATAGGATATCTGATGCCTAAAATTAGGGGAGTGGCGAAACTTGATTTTGAGAAGGTGGGTAAGGGTGGAGACTGTATGGTGGCTAAAAGAAAGTTTGGAGAAGGATGTTTTGGTCTTTATTGCTAAGGGCGGAAAAAATGGGTATGTCATTACGTATGTGCATGATGAGAGGAAATGTGATTCTAGGTTTGTGGTGATGGATGCTAAATTTGAGGATTTGGAGATTGTTGTAAAGGTATTGCTGCCGAGGCGAGTCCCCTATGGTTTTCATGGACTTTTTGTGACTAAAGAGGAGCTTAAGTCACAAAGTGTATACCGAATTGATAAAATAGATACATAGACATACGATAATTTGATTAATATATGTAAATACATGTATCATACAGGATGCTTATAAAACTATTCACAAATTTAAATTGAAACTGCCAGGTTTCAAACATTATTGTTGTTACTGATTAATACTATGTATTATTACTACTACTTGATGAAGAAAATCTATCATAGATAAAACCATCATAAACTGCTAACAAATCAAACATGTATATTAGATGTATTTCTAAACGAGTTGTCTATTGATAGCAACAGTTTGTAACAAACCATCCAAGTGTATCGGATGTAACATGTAAGTATGCATGTATGAATAAAGATTGGCTACACATCTTATCATATTTTAAAATGCTAAGAAGATATTGAATCCATAGTTGAAGTAACCTAAAGAGCGACGAGCAGTGTAATTGTTTATTTTCCCGTGTTTCGAAAAGAATGGTTCATATTGTGCGTGGAAACATGAATATGTCATAACTTAACATGGAAGAAAATCATGATCATTATTTAAAATACAACCATAAACAACGGTCATCAATGCAACTTGTGAATAAAGTTGTACGGTTGAGGTGAAATTAACATGAAGTGGAATTTAAGCCTTCACACTTTGAAACCATTGTTAATTGGGCTCTAGGATTTTATAATGTTCAAAAACTAACCATAAGCTAAAGATAAAGTAATTCATGGAGTTCATGTAAATTTGTAATCAATGTTTGACATCATGATCACGTGAAAATAACCGAACATCAATAGACGTGTAATGCATAACTACGTAGTGTGCGGTAGTGCTTTTAATCCATGTGAAATACCTGCTACTACGTTGCTTTTTTATCCAGTAAAATAAAATTAAAGTCCTACGCATTGAATAAGTAAATTCGATAATTAACTAAAAAGATATGTACTTACAAGTGCACTTCAGGAAAACCAATTCCGGATAGGCAACTGCGGCCACTAACCAACCGAAACTACAGTGGAAAAAAATACATAATTAAAAATTATCAGGTGATAAAAAAATGTAACATATAAATGATAGTGGACTATACTGCCCTGTTATAATTTATTAAGACTTTAGATATTCAGATACACAACCTAGCAATAATTGTCTCAGGTGTGCATCAACTTTGTACAATTGCAGTCTAGCCATGTTCGGTTGTTATGCATATATCTTAAGGGCCCACAATTCAGTTTTCAACAAACATTTTGCTCCATCCAAGAACTACGCAGAGCTTCAGTTTCATTTCAATTTCACTAACTAAAAGAGGTTTCATTTCAGCTTCAGTTTCACTAACTAAATGTTTGAACCTCTTTAGTTTCATTAAAGCAAAAAGCCTATAACCTTCATTTGAGGGTTAAATTAAATACAGTCTTCTGAAATTAGGGTGTAAATAAACATGAATGCAAGGTTATTTAAGTGGAATAATACCAAAAAATGAACACATACCTCATGCTAAAAAAACTAGTTTCATTTCAGCTTCAGTTTCACTAACTAAAAGAGGTTCAAAAATTTAACCTTGGTAACCTAGTTATAATATGAAAATCAACTAAACGGAAGTAAGATTTATTGGAAATTGCACATGAAGTTATGATGATACATTAATGCATTAAAGAAGTATAAGGATCAAATGTAGATAAATTAAACAAGTATAATGATCAAAGGTGTTTACATCAATTTGTGAATTGTATTTGATGCTCTTTTCATGTTGTGTGCATTTTTACATATACTTGATACATCCAGTTTTAAACATTTACAGTTAGCTCATAAATTTGATTCTAGACGAGTTAAACCAAATATAAGATTGCAAGTAATTTATAAATCATACAAGTAATCTGTAAGATTTGAGCATTGTTATTAATGGTCATCAGTTGTGCAACAAAGATATTAGGAACTATGAAATCATACGCAACAATACTAGACTTTGATAATAACATCAACAGAGTAGCTGTACATATTACAACTTTCTACCTTAATTCCAGTTTCATCTGATGAAAAAACATCTTTTAGGAAAAGTAAAGCTTAAATACAAACCCATATGAAAAACAGATCAAAAATATACCCGAAAGTAATACTTGATGGTGCATCAAAAATATACCCAAAGGTAATTTTCCTTAGGAAATTCTATGGTTATCCACTAAACCAGTATCAGTACAATTGCATTGTTATATATCGAATATAATTATTTGTTCAATAACTTTGCAATGCATTACTGATTACTAAATAAAAAAATAAACAACAGTGAAACTTTAACAAAACAAAACAAAAGTCACACTAGCATAAAACTGTACATTCAAAATAAGCATAGATATTCCTATATCAGATACATGTACATATCATACACATGTCAGGGATTAAACTCCTCAAACCATACTTAATTAACCTTAACCAAACCAAATCAATTCATCAACCATTTAGGTAATATATATTTCATGCTTTTTTTCTTTAATAAAAGAAGAGACTATATATAACTATATGTAAATCTGGTTCAATGTTTATCATTCGACCCTAAACAAATGTTAGTAAAATAAATAAAATTTGATATCTAACAAACACCTGGCTTAGTAAGTCAACATTATTATCTATCCTAACCCTTTATCAATGCTTGTATTATGCTTCAACCAATATTTTAGAAAAGATAATGTGCTAAAGGAATAATACTAATGAAATACTATCAAGATGTTATGTACCTTGTCAACAATAAACCTACAAGTAAAAGTCTCTCATGGATTGGTTGCACATTGAGAGATCGAGGTCGTTCCATTAGCCCATGGAGTCCTATACTGCATTCGGTAATTTAAAATGTGACGCATAAGTTTTTAGTGTGTATCTTATCATATCTATTCACATTTTGAAATATATATTAAGTTGAACTTATCTAATGTTGTGCCAATGAATCACAACTCCTTCTATATGGAAACTTTTTTGGGGTTCCACCACAATTGTATCTCCAAACATAGACTGTATTATTAGATCCGCGAACTTCCCATTGATCCCAATCATAATGTTCTATTCACAATCTGGTGACCAAAACATGTGCCCAATCTCCCATTTGAAGTGCTTCACCTATAAATGCAAATAATATATTTGTATTATGATTGCCCAAATTGTCATATACCACATACTATGTGTTGTACATTAGTTCCCTACAAATGTAAAGATATTAAAATAATTGTTCATTGCTTAAACTCTCAAAACTAAAGTTCGATCGGTAAATTCATTGCTCAAAGAGCACAAACATCTCAATGCACCAGCCTTAATCACTCACTACAAATAGCTCAGGGTTCTCCACATTGTTTCAATTTAATAAGACTTAACATTTAAGTTTCACAATTACATCAGATGAGTTTATACATCTGTGAAATGAAATCCAACAAGAATCAGTTTCATAAATGAGAAAAACGTGGGTGCTAAGCCATCCTATTATTTTTAGTGCAAAATTGCATGTGTACCATCTTACTATTGGTTCCATATTTTCAGTCTATTTCAACCAAAAAATTATAATTTGACATATGTGACTTATCATTAAAAATACTTCAGTATTTTGACATCAGCACCAACCTTTCCTTAAACATGTATTCCATTCAAATTTTTATTTTCTCCATTAGGAATACTTAACTTGTGAGTCTCCTTCTTTGTTAAAGATTTGGGAAATATAATTTAAAAAGTTATGCATAAATCTCCTTTTTTTGTTGCTAAAGTGTAAAGGCATCCGTTCACCTTCATATTTCTTGACTTCTTTTGGTTTAGTTCCTCCCTAATAAGTTATCATATATTGACTTGCTTGTTTACTGTAGTCATGACAATTGATACAAAGAAAAATGTTTATGTAGATAATCATCTAGTTCTGTTTTTCCATGTCTCTGTATATTCTGTAAATTTTTCTATATGATTTTAAGATTTATTGTAAATGGATGGCGAGGATTAAATGAGCACACAAAGACGTATAATGTTGGGCTTAAGGCTTTGACCTGGAACACTTCATATCAAATGAAGATACTCACTTTTGTGCCAATTTCAACAAGATGCTCATCTAAATGTTTGATCGTTTTCTGAAAGCCAGCTAGAAATTAAACCTGAAATTAAAACAATAACAATAAGAGTTATAGGCATGACACAAATAACATGAAAATGTAGCCAAGACTATTTTACTGCAGCAACCTTCTAATTTTGGGTAAATATTCATGTTCATGCTCATCATCATCATCACATAATATGATTATTTTTTCTAGTATATTTAAAGCAAAAGATCCTTATCAATCTCAATTTGTATTTTCTAGTATCATCGAAATTTAACAGAGAACCGAATGAGCATAATTTCTTATATTTCATATTATTATCAAGTGGCAGAATTTCATTGTATTCACGCTTACAATTATATCATACACCTATGATACTAATAACAAATCACATTAAAAATGTCAACTCAATTCATATTCTAATAATCTACATCACACTTTTCATACTAGGGGATCATGTAACTAAAAAAACAATATCAAAGATGCACTGATGAAAATAAAACAGATGAAATTTGCCAATATGAACTAACAAGTTTATTCACCACATATATGAATATATAAAAAGATAAAATAACACGTGATTATTTATTAATACTTCTTCAAACATGCAAGACATTTGTCTAATTCATAAACTTCAAGCTCAATATCATTTATCTTTTTAAATTGTTTACGCCATATCTGAACCACTGCCCATTGGATCCACTTAAAATTATCGCTTGGCAGAACCTCCTAAATAGAAGGGCATTCAACCAACTGCATTAACCAGGTACAGAAAAAGGTAATGCAGGGTAAAATAACAGTCCTTGTGACAAAGTTAACACTCAGACTCAATCTCATGTGAAATGACAATGATATTCTAGTATTGAAAAATGTTAACAGGATACTTGGTTTAAGACAAATCTTTAAGTGAAAATTATAACTTACCAGTTGATGCATTGTCCATTTAGATACAAAGAGGAAGCTTTCAAAACCACAAAAAAGCTGCAATCATGTTAATTGAGAATCTTGGCACTTCCCGGTGCACCTATAAATTTTTATAAACATAACAGAACTTCAAGTGATTGATAGAGATGAAACTTCATCGATGATAGCTAATGAAAATAAATTTGATCCAAGTTCAAAAAAGCATTTAATAAACTTGTTTAGCAAAGATGTTTGTAACTACTCTATATCGATTAGATTTTAGTGTGAATCTTAACAATAAATATCAAATCTATGCAAATGATGCATTTCAAACCCCAATATCAAAATAATTTAACTATTTTATTCAAGCTTTCTCCACAAAAACAAATTCAATTCCAGTAGAAATAGGTTTAATAAAAATGTAGATCAATTGCCCAGCAATTTGAATCAAACCTAACAGAGTCATAACATAGAATTAAATTTCAAGCAGTAAAAGCAACCGTCTTCCATAAAATTGAGATCTTCTACTAAAAAATGAAACATATATATATATAGTAGATGGAAGTTTGATACTACAGATCATAAATAATAGATCAGAAGCATGCAATACAATTCAAGTTCGAAAGAAAAAGAGGAGAGAGAAGTACCTTCGTAAACCACAATAGAGAAACAAATGTCGAACTGGATGTAGATATTGAAGTTTAAGATAAATCAACTAAAGTCGAAGTCCGGGCCTAAGAAAAAGATTCGCTTATAAATTTTGGGTGAGATTGATGAAGAGCGAAATTGTTTATAAATTATCATGTTGATAATACACCTTCGAATATACATTCCTCTATTTCGAATCTGGAACATATTGATAAAGAGTGAAATCAGAGATCGAAGATTAGAGATTATGGTTCTAGGCGTCATCGACTTCACAACTGCTAAGCGCGAAGTGTTGAAGATCGAATATGGAGTAGAACGGCTGAAATTCGTTGATTGGAGATGGAGTAGAACGTTGATTAGGGCTATTTCATTTTCGGAGGGAGATGAAAATTGTTAAGTGTTATTCGGGAGAGGGACGAATCTGGTTAAGTGATTTTGGGAGGGAGACGAAAATTTTGGGCCAAAGCGTTACATGTGAACAGTACAAAACAAATAGAGTAAAAAAACAAATAATTAAAGGCAAACAATAACGCTTTACAATAATGCGTTATTAAATGGTGTTATTAATAATATATTTTCTTGTAGTGAGAAGACCATCTGCATTTAGTCGAATTTTCGTATAACAACAGTTATCAGACTAGTATTAGTATTTTGGTGCAAACGTTTTGGTGCTTTCACTGAGAAGGCTAACATTCAGGGACTCTACAGCTTGGATTTTGGATCTGAAGGCTTAAAGACTTGGATCTAGAAATCTATGGTGAAGCAATGAACAAGGAGACAAAGAGCGGAAAGGAGTCATCATAAAGGAAGCCAGGAGGCATCCTCAGGAGCTAATCAGACTTCAGTTTTCATCACCAAAGACGAGATGGAGATGATGATAGAAGCTATTTAGGAAGGGATGCTGAAAAGATAGGAGGAGATGATGTAGAACATACTCCAGCAAATTGGACAAGCTAGAGTGCAGAATCAAGAGAACGCCACTGCAGGGGGTGCTGGAGATAGGGATCAGGAGCATGGAACAACCAGGGTTCAGAATAGAGCAGGACCATCAGGAGCAGCCCCTGAGCTAGAGGGCACTACCCCGGAGCTTGTTGATCCAATCTTAGACAGGATACCAAGCGGAACTGTTCAACATGGCGTTGATAGAGGAATGGATGTTCATCCAGGAGAGCAGGTTCCAGGATTCCCTCGTGAACTCAAGGGGCAGATTGGAGGCAATGGACAAGGACTACAGCTTGGCGACAGTAACAGATTGGCGGAGATGGTCAGACGAGCCATGAGAGGTGGATTAGTGAATAAAGATCTGGAAGATGTGAACATGAGCTCCTTCGCTCCCGCAATTAGGCAGGCCAGGAATCCACCAGAATTCAAGCTACCAACACTGGAGATCCTGCAGTTCATCTGATGAGGTATATGAGGCACATGGAGGTACTAGGGGCATCGGAGGAAGTCATGGCCCGGTGTTTCCCATTGTATTTGATGGACATAGCAGCACTGTGGTTCAGACAATTGGAAAGCGGTTCGATCGAAACATGGACCGAGTTGATTGAAAAGTTTATGAGGCAGTTCAGAGTTCACATTTCGAGGCCCAAGAATATGATGAGCTTGACAGCACTAAAGTAGAGAACCGGGGAGTCTTTGAGGAACTTTATAACAAGGTTTAATGCGGCAGCAGCGTTGGTGGATCGCACAAATCCGTCAATGGTTTTGATGGCAGTTGTATTTGGCATAGCTGATGGAACATATATCAAGAATTCATTGACAAGGGATCCATCCATGGATCTAGGAGAGGTTTACCACGAGGCAGAAAGGTTTCTGTGATAAGAGGATGCAAATGCTGAGAGAGAGGAAGGAGAGGGAGTTGAAGTTTATGTAGTCAAAACCGGATCCACCCAGAAAGTATTCAAGCAAGGATAAAGGGAAACCGAAAGCAGAGGGTAGTTGTGATGAGCCAAAGCGGCCGCGAAAGGAATCGAAATTCACCTCTTATACGGAGTTGAACGAGACTTTGGAACGAATCTACAAAGACACCAGAGGGCAGGTTTCCCACCGGAGGCCAATGAGGAGAGATCCAACCAATACGAGAGGAAGTCGGACAAGTACTGCTTATTCCACAAGCTAAGGGCCATCATACGAATGATTGCAGACACTTGAGGGATGAGATCGAAGGACATATCCGGAATGGAATGCTTTTGCATTACGTGAAGAGGCAAGCAGTGACGGTGGAACAAGAGCAGCTACCAGTTGCATCGAATGAGGGCGGCTCCGGATCGAGGCGTCAGCTTGTCATCAACTGATTGGAATAATGACGAATAAGTGGCAAACTTCACACTAACATGGTTAAGTCGCTTACACATGTTCAGGATCCCGAACTGTCCTCAGGCATGCTTTGAGATGACTATCAACCACATCGATATAGGTGTTTGCACTTTGACGTCTATGTTTTGCTTTTGTTTTCTATTTTTCACTTCTGGACTTGATTTAGTTAGACATTTTTGTTATAAGACTCATTTGAATGTAAACCTGGTATATATGATTTCATAACGGCCAAGTCACCTACACATGCACGGGATTGCGAATGGTCCTCGGGCATGCTTTTGGATGGCGATGCACCGCCATAACAAATGATTCAGAAACTCACTCGAACGTGAAATCTGACATTAATGATATTAAGTCCCCCCACGGGCATATACAATTCACCATGAACGGCACCCGACCTCGAACGGTCACCATTCGCCTCGAACGGCATCCGACCTCGAACAGTCACCATTCGCCTCGAACGGCATCCGACCTCGAACGTTCACCATTCGCCTCGAACGGCATCCGACCTCGAACGGTCACATACCGCCCCGAATGGCATACGATCTCGAACGATCACTATTCACAGTCAGGTAAGATTACCAGTCTCTTTACAGGTCATTAATAGGATACGAACATCCAGCTTATCGAACTACAAAACGCACCTTCCTATCGCAAGGCATGTTTTGGGGGGCAAGTGTTATCCCGCCTTTTGGCAAGGCCGTGATCCCAAATAATTGACTGAAAACCGAAGATAATCAGTCCCGAAGATCAGTTATACACAAGTTCGCTATGGATACTGACAAATTTTTCCCGATTCTGGACCAAGCTACAATTGATATGGTACGACAATCAAAGCTATAAAAGTCAACGTTCCAAATTTCAAGTCAATCGGAATTCATATGCTCAAGTTATGGATCGATCAAGTCTCAAGTGAAATATATCTGGTTCGTATCCATCAAGTGCACGTTGCTTCGCGTCCATCAAATGAGCACTGATTCATTTCCAATGAAAAAGCACCACTTCGTATCCATCACATCTACTCTAGTTCGTATCCATCACCTGAGGACGTTTCGTATCGATCCAACCAACTCGTATTCATTTACATAATTTGTATTGATCGGTCAACGATCGATATGAAGCATGTCACCAACAAACGATATGAAACAGCATCGATACAAAATCGTCCTTCAATCGATATGAAGGGCTTGAGTTTATATCGATACGAATGGGAGTAGGAATGATCGATACAAAGTAACCTTAAATACCGATACGAAACCATTGACACGAAAAGAATACATTTGGTCGATAAGAATAAGAACATGTTCAAGAGGAAGACTCGGTCACTGACATGAAAAGTGGATCGATCATGAAGTATAGTGCCACGTCACCTGATCGCTGAGAACTAGAAGCGACACGAAGCCATCGATACGAATTGTATCGATATGAACTCGGAAGTATTTTACAAATTCAAACTTGGATCGATCATAACTCAAAATCTACAAGTCCAAATGTTATCAAATTTTCACAGGAGCTTGCGTACCACCTCTACTTGGTCTCTGATCGATCTAAACCCAAATGGAGTCGTTTTTGATCGATACGAATTGTATACGTATCGACCATGGATCGATCCCAAATGTCCAAGGATCGATCACGCGGGCCCACCCACGTGTGAGAAGGAGTCTTCCGAGATCCGAGCCAGATATTTTCAGCCTACACCTATAAATAGCGGTCCTAGGCCTTCAGTAAAAGAACTTTTTGGTTCTTCTACGATGTTACTCTGTTGGAACTCGGTTGTAACTTTGATACTATCGATTGTACTCTTGTAAATCAATAGAAAATCATCAATAAACAGCAAATCCTTCAAAGTGGACGTAGGCTACAACGCCGAACCACTATAAATCTTTTCTTTCTACTGTTTTCCTTTTAATTTTTGGAGTGTTCTTCATATTTAATTCTACAACACACAATCTATCTGTGATCTGTGACTGTGATTGGGTGCTTTCAATTGCAATTGGGTGTTTGTGACCAATTTTGGCGCAAACTGTAACATTATTTTGGATATTTAATTAGCTAAATTAAATTAAATAATTTGTTGATTATAGGATTGAGATTTGATATTTAATTAAGGTGTAGCCGTTGCATTTTAAAATGAATTAAAATTAGAGTTGAAATGAAATAGAGGAGGGGTAAAATAGGAAAGAGGCCATTCATATATCTATTCCCTTAGGTGGTGCATCACATACCCGTTCATTTCATTTGAATAATTTCAAAACTCAAGGCGGGCCACCATTAACAAGAGTAAGAGGAAGAAAGCTAAGGAAGAAGCTAAACCAAATCAAATACATTCACATCTCAATCTCTTTAATCTCTAAAACTAAGGTGAATAATGTTTACATCTCATTTTTGATTATGTTTTCAGTTTTAAGATGAATTCCAAATATTTTACAATGATTTGCCAAGTTTTTGAATGATGGAATGATTATATATACTTGTTGATGATTACGGTTTTTCATATTGAATTGATGATATTTTTTAAGGTGAAAACCCTACAAAATGACATCCAAATGTCTTGCAAATTTTTATGAAGATCATAAATAATATTTTAGAGATGGGTTTCAATTTTCAGAATTTTCTGAATTTATGTGGAATTTTATGAATTTTCTAGTAAAGAAAATGTTAATTTGGATTATAAATTATTTACGGTTAAATAATAAAAGAATTGGGTTTGAAATTCTATTTGTTGGAAAACATATTAAAAGGGATTTTCTGGAATTTTTTTAGAATTTTGCCAAGTGTTTTAGTGGTTATATAAAATTATTTAAAGTATGAGACTTAAATGTTTTATATAATTAAGAGAGGAGAAGGGGCTTTTGTAAATTATTTTAAAATTTTAAATCTGGAAAGTCGGCGGCACTTTTAGAAAAGTACATTGGCAACCAATTAGATTTAGACAAACAAGGCAGATTAGGTACAAAAGAAATAGTTTAAAAGTACAAATAAACAT